>OY804576.1:130028184-132428184 GCA_963680875.1 Bathymodiolus brooksi | reverse complement strand
TTTCCTTCAAAGTAGACTGGATGCAAAGAATCCTTGACAGTTCGCCATCCGTATTCCATTGGTGAAGGCAGAGGTGGTTTTGCCAGACAGGAAGCATGCCAAACTTTGGTCTGGAATGAGGCACGAAGAATATGCTGACGAAGCGTCGCTTCTGAAGGTGGTAATCTAACCAGACTTGCATCCCGACTTGTAGCAAGTTTTACCCGAAGTTTGTTAATGTTATGATGGGAGGATGCAAACGACTTCTTCTGATCATAAAGCCTAGCTACAAACCGAAAAGAGCATGAAAAAGCAACATCTTTGTCGGGATCTCCCAAATTGCCTAAATCATGGAAATCTGGTGCTGCATCTTTCAGTATTTTGTACACTAACTTTTTGCCAATTCCAAAGAAGGAAGAGAGAGCATGTGCGGCAGGAAGCACTCTACATGTGATTTCTGAGAGAGAAGAATAGGTAAAATCCTACGACCGTCCTTAACACTACTAACGTTTCCCATTTGGACCCACCGTTCACTGGTGTTTGTCATCTGCTTATACAAATAAATACAGAGAACAATCACATCTGTATCAGAGGTTTTGATAATGGTCCTGCCTTGCTTTCTCAATTCTTTGAGCCTTTTGTCAGCATGTAAAGCCTGGAGGATCATACGGGTGTCCGCCTCTTCTTGAGTGCTGTACAAGTCAGGACAATCAAAGACTTCCTGGTCTGAAACAACTTTCACAATTTCCGGATTTCCAAATGAACCGGCAATGTAATACAAATTTCCAGGGGGCACTAATGGGTTACTTTGATTGAATTTGACAATGAAGTCACCAAAAACGTTTATGAGTGCCTGCTTGTTTTCTTTGACAGATAGATATTTCTTCCAGTCAGGAATATTCCTGCCTTCTATGACTTGGAACACCTTTGTATGGGCAGTCACTTTGGTACGACGCTCTCTTTCAGCCGACTTGATGGAGTTTTTTACGTCATACCGGTCAAATACATCTGCTACTGTATGTGCTTTTGCAAAGCATGATGTCAACTGTCTGCAGTAGTTGGTAGTAAGGTCTCCAAAGGTTCTATGCTTCTTGCATCCATGCACTGAACTAGTGCCATGCCATCTCTGATGTAAGTTGTCAACGAAGTGTCAAAATCCGGCAACGAAAGAACTGGGTAAACTTCATTTTCGAACTGCTTCACTAGATCTGATTTACAAGATTTTCTCATTGTACCATTTTCATGGAACATGGACACCGGGATATGCACGCACTCCAATTGATAGCAGAAGACTTAGATCGAGTTAACATACTCGGGTCTTTACTGTCCTTGCTTGGACCGGCTGCTACGTCATCAGTTTGTCTGCTAGTAAACACCACAATGTTATGCTCACTTGTGTATGACTTGTAGCAGCTTTTATGATAAACAATATCTAAGCTTTCTTTCGGGATATCATTGAGTGAACCAAACTAACTAATACAATTTGCGTAAATTTCATCTTTACGCCTATCAACCGCATCAAAACCGTGATTTACTGCGATACGTAAATGAAACAACTGTTTCACGACCGCTTTTCTGACAAATAACACATTTTTCTAAGATTAAACTAAGATTTCGCCTCTTCGAAGTACTAGGATCAAGTTTCAACGGACTTCCCAGTTCTGTCATCTTTTATGTTTTTGTCGGATCTCAAGTTCTAAAAATAACTCAATAACTAAATTTGCCTCTTAGAATGAACAAAGATTAAAAATAACTATCACCACAACCTCAAATTCGAACAAACAACATTTAAAAGTCAAAAGAACAAAGACACATCAACAAATACAAAAGAAATCAATCCATAGTTAACGTAATTAATTGAACATAAGGTGCACTCGAAGTTCAAGATCAATATGGTGAACAAAGTATTGAGATCTACCTGGACCGGACACAACTTTCCGAAAAATTAAGTAAGGTAAAGATTTGTTAGTCTATATTTTGGGTGGTATATGAAATCTCATTAAAGAAACTTAGATAAAAAAAAAGGTGTGTCACTAAATAGGGTAATGATTATATTTTTAATTTCTACTAGTTACTTAACTATTTATCAACTGGCGCATTATTGTACATAATTAAAATCTGGTGAAACTACAAAATGACCCCATTTACATTATTTGTTATTGTTATTATTTTTCAATTATAGGTGTATTGTGTTAGTTTTTTCGCTTAATGAATAAAACATTATATGTAAACTTTGAATCCAATGCGAAAGAAATATATTTCTATACAGTTTTTAAATACCGGAGCAAAACTGTTAGACACTCGAGGTCCAAATTTAAGTAAATTTTGCTAACTATAGATAGAATTTTAGAAAACTGCACCATACGACTTTTTGACGACCAGTCTAAAATCAAAGTAAAATCATTTTCCTACAAGTATGCCAATTTTTAGCCGTATAGTGTGAAGTGAAATTAAACTCCGTTAATATGCGACTTTTGCGTAGTTGGTCACCGGGCTATAAAGGTAAATTTACCTAATACTTGATTTCGTTAACAGTTTATATATAGAAGGAACATGGATAATTTTGACCAAAATTCAGGAATTTTGGACCATTTATCACACGATTTCTTCTATATCCATTCTTCGGGAAGACGAGAATCGATATTGGAGAAAGCAATCGCTAACAGAATTAAACAGCATTAAACAGTAAAAAATTGACAAAATTATAAATATAAACATTTTCTGTCAATTAACATCTACCAAATAATGAAGTATAGATAATAATTGCTGCAAAAACCAGCCATAATAAAATTAAACCCAATACATAAAAGTGATTATATATATGTAAGATCGTAATAGTGGTAAGCTATAATATTTGAAAACAAAAAATGTACTTTCAATAATTTATAGTATATATTCTGCTATTGTTTCAGACATTCGAACACATTTCAAGGGAAATTAAAAATACTACATTGCAGTCTGGCTTTGACTAACAAAATAACAAAATAATAAGACGATCATTGGTAAAATATGTCTTCCCGATTGAATTGATCCCACTTTAAAATAATGAGAAACGAACACGTGTGTATATCTAATGGATATACCAATTATAATATTCACTGGGATGATAACACGATGTAGTTATCTAATGTCACGAAAAGATAAAAGATTTAGTGATTGTCAATATTCCTAGTAATTTATCAAATTAAATCAACAGTTGTATACATTCTCATCATTAACTTTAATGTTCTAATTTCAGAGAGATGGTGAGTGATTCATTCGCTTTTTTATGAAAAACAACAAATAACAAAATACAATATTAAAATCGTAGAAACAGAGGCAAATGTGACAATCCTAACACGAATACATGTGTTAATACGAATACATGTGTTAACACGAATACATGTCTTAACACGAATACATGTCCTAACACTAATACATGTCTTAACACGAATACATGTCCAAACACGAATACATGTCCTAACACGAATACATGTCCTAACACGAATACATTTCCTAACACGAATACATATCCTAACACGAATACATGTCTTAACACGAATACATGTCCTAACACGAATACATGTCCTAACACGAATACATGTCCTAACACGAATACATGTCCAAACACGAATACATGTCCTAACACGAATACATGTCCTAACACGAATACATGTCCTAACATGAATACATGTCTTAACACGAATACATGTCCTAACTCGAATACATGTCTTAACACGAATATATGTCCTAACACGAATACATGTCCTAACACGAATACATGTCCTACCACGAATGCATGTCTTAACACGAATACACATCCTAACACGAATACATGTCCTAACACGAATACATGTCAAAACACGACTACATGTCCTAACACGAATACATGTCTGTACACGAATACATGTCTTAACACGAATACATGTCATAACACGAATACATGTCCAAACCCGAATACATGTCCAAACACGAATACATGTCCTAACACGAATACATGTCCTAACACGAATACATGACCAAACACGAATACATGTTCGAACACGAATACATGTCTGTACACGAATACATGTCTTAACACGAATACATGTCCTAACACGAATACATGTCCTAACACGAATACATGTCCTAACACGAATACATGTCCTAACACTTGGTGCAGACACTAAATAAAAGGGAAACTTACACAATTAAGTCTTTATATCACTATACAACTTCATTTATAAATATCATAGATAAACGATATAAAAAAAATCTGATTGTAATATCACTACTCTCATCTGACATATGATAGTATTGTATTGTAAAATGTTGTTAGTTTAATCTTACTTGTGAGAGTAATGGTGTGTATTACTGAAAGTGACAACTGTCTGTTTAACCATTTTATCTCGTATCATATTTGTAATCGCTCAAATACGAACATTGAACAAGTATGATCGAATTGTCTTTTTGTCTTCAATAGACCGTCTTTACGGTATATTTTGTTCTCCCTTATTCAGGAAAATATTAGGATTTATTTTATATCTTTCGTAGACATGTTTGATTTCTAATCAAGATAAGAATGCAAAACAAATCCTGAATAAGTATTTATCATAGTGATATAACAAAGAACAATTCTTAGAAAAATAGATTTAACCAATAAATTGACGGTATGTATTTAGGGTTAGTTAGGTGATAAAGACAAAAGTTCTAAAATATATTGAAGGATTACAATACTTGGTTGCATTATGAAGCAGAAAGCAGTATCATACAAAGGATATGTAATTCTCATTATGGCTCAACTATTATATTTCCACCATAAACCATATGTATGCTTATGATACTACATAACTTATAAATGTATGGATTAAAAGCGTGTTCTTCCAAAACACACACACACATACATTTACAAACCACACACACGGAGATTTCAAAACAAATTGTGGGCACATAAGATTGTATAACAACTAATATCGATACCAGCATCGATAAAACTGAAATATTGTTGAAAGTGGCGCTAAACACCATACGCCTAATCCTATTATCGATAGAAAATTGGCATACAATACAGTAACAGACTATATATATCATCATAACAAGAATATAAAACCACAAAACACACACATATAAATACATGTATTTAAATTAATCTATCGAAGAGTAGCGAAGAGAAAGGTGCATGGGCAGATCCCTGTAATGGGATTGAACAAAAATTCGGAAATAATTGAAACTTTGCAGCAGATTTGCAGCTTTGTCACTGTTGTCCATTAGGTTTTATATTTTTTATATAGAGCAATAAGAGAACGAAACAATGTTCATCATAGTGACAAGGTATATACTATCTATGTTTATCAACATTCTAATTTACGCCCAATACTCTTATTCCTATCAAGCACACCATTAATACTCCGTGATATGACATTTGCAATATCCTTTTAGATGAAATAACACTTAATAGCATATACTGTGTAACGTATGTTTGTATAAATAATTATGCTCTGTGTCGACCTTCAAAAGTCAGCTAAGATGTGCGTGAGAAATGATATTTACCGACGATGATTTATCAAACCGAAGTTTGCTTGACAAGTTGAATTTGGTGTAATTTCGATCAGACAATAATTTCTAATCATAACTCATTCCAAGGACAATCTTACAGATATTTAACCCTGTGTATTAAGCCATTCTTCAATTCTTAATGACTAAAAGGAATCGTGTATGTTTACAAATTATCGGTAGGTACCGGAAATGTTCGTTAGCCACTGAAATATTACCCTTTTTCTTACATCAACTTCTGCGCCTTTTTTTTTCTTTTTTATAAATGAAAAGTCCTTTAAACAAGTTTCGCTGACAATTTTGCTGGAAAATGAACGTCTTTTCGACATTTTTCCTTATAGTCTATAAAGGTAATTTTAGACTGTTTCTACACCATGTGCACTAACATTTCCAGTTACATATATAGTGGAACGATGATAAATTGACCAAGTCAATCAGTCAGCGCGATCGTTTTCGTGACGTAATTTAATTTTGATTTAACGTATTTCTGGTGTCAGGAATGGTGTAGAGTTCAATCTTAATTCTCCAAATAGACCAACAAGACATCGATTGAAAAAATGTGATGGATGATGAACGATGATGTAATTAACAATGGGATGGCTAAATATACACGATTATAATTACTTCTTCGCATGACTTTGTTTACTACGAAAAGTGCCAACGTTTGGAACATCGACTACGCAGAGAGCATTATATAAATTCAAGTGATTAGTATATCAGAAAAGATTGAAGTTAACAAAGGGTAATCAGAAGTTGTAAATCACAGAGACTGACGATACAATGGTCAAAGAAAATGACAGACAATGTTCTACAAAACAGTACACAGAAAAGTAAAGGTTGAGAAAGTGTTATTTCCCGAGGGTATCGTCCATTCAGTAGTGAGCGTTTCGGTACTAGCATAGTTTATTATTGAAATTTACAAATTCTGAATCATGTAATTATTATTAAAACTAAACTTTCCCTCCCTCAGGTGTAGGAGTGAGTGAGTGATTGTTTTTTAACGTCAATTCAACAATTTTTCAGCTATATCATGGCGAGAACAAGTTAATTTGCAATGAGATGATGATGAGGTCCGCTTTGTACTAGACCAACGCGCTTAGTTGGATTTCCATAGTGCTAGCTTACTGAAATAAGTCCATCGGAGACTTGTCGCTCCACTCGAACACATTATTCTGATTCCGAGCCAACCTGTCTTTGCTCTTTGTCCTTAATGCTGGGTGTTTAGCGGAGAAGTAATAATTACCAATTTTAATGTCTTTGGTTTGACCCAACCGGGGCTCGAACCCACGATCTACCTCACTCGAGGCGAGCACGCTAACCATTACGCCACCGATGTGGTCTCATGCATAGGTAACCTTATTGGCTATCCTGTTTAACCAATGTTTACATTATTTGACGTTTCAATCTATTGACTTGAGCGTACCTGATGAAGGTTATTCTAGAAACGCGCCGTGCGCACTAAATGTAATATGTACGCTTTTATTAGACTGCGACAGTACAAACCCGTAGTATGTTCCTACTAAAGGAACATTCTACTGGCGATGCGGGTATTTTATTATTCATTGGATGTGTTAGATTATGTGGGATATTTCAAGACGATGTCCAGTAATTATATTAAATGAAAATATATAAATATGTAGGTTATAAAAGTATGACCTGTTATTTTTTTCTCATTAAAGCAGACAATGTAGTACATAGAATGGAATTGGTAAAATTTCAGCATTCAATACAAATATTTACAAATAATCTTGCGGAGAATTCAACCAATCAGATCTGCTTTTCAATAAGGGAGAAACTGTTTTTTTTTTGGTCATTTTTGAAAGTTCATTATCTAATTTGGACTGTTCATTGTCTGATGATGTTTACAGAAGTAACTATCATGACAGGGCAGAGAGTACATAACGAACATAAGATAATGTATATGTACATTGTACAATAGTTACTATTTATATTTTGCTATACCAAATTAGGAATAATTATATTTAATACGATTATAGTAAGTTTATTTGATCAATTGACTTGCTTTTCCATACCATGTTTATTATATTATAGGGACTCTCCTAATAAATGTTTAGACAATCCTGATTAAGGTTATTTCAGGAACGCGTCGTGCGCACTAAATTAGATATCTACGGCTTTATTAGATAACATATGGTCTATTTATCAATGACCTGATCTTGAACTTGTACATTTTATGCTAATAATAAACTATTAAGAAATTGCGTGATTCTAATATCAAACCCAACATCATATAAACAAAATGTGAACTACAGAATCAGAAAAAAAATGCAATTATCATTGACATGTTGTTATATTACTCGTCAAACGTTCTATTAATGTCATAATATGATCTATGCATCTAAGATGGAAAAATAATAAAAATTAAACTTATTTGACGGAATACAAATGTAGATATGATAGCCGAGTCACTGACTAGGATGGAGTACAGTTGCAAGTTCCAATACGGTAGGTAAATGTACCAACAACATATTCCAATCCGG
This sequence comes from Bathymodiolus brooksi, assembly GCA_963680875.1. Lineage (NCBI taxonomy): Eukaryota > Metazoa > Mollusca > Bivalvia > Mytilida > Modiolidae > Bathymodiolus > Bathymodiolus brooksi. Next base: position 132,420,193 of record OY804576.1, on the reverse strand, counting down.
GAATAATTAGTACTAATAATATATTCCACCATGAGTATTGTTGTGGTTTTACCGTTACACAGACAAATTCAGATTTTTTTTCAAACTTCTGTTTGTAATGAATTTTAATGGACGACTATTAGCAGTTTTAAAAGTTTTAAACATAAAATGGAAGGAAAAATTCACACTGCTATTAGACAAGACAACATGGATGAGAGCAATAATTATGTGGTTTTAGCGGCTACTATTAAACCTAACTTTACTTGGGTCCTTCTTAGTAATTGCACAAGTCACAATGCATATTATTTTACTGTCATGTTGGTTTTTTTTCTCTTTATGACATTGCAAACTCCAAGAGTGGATGAAGATTCACATGAGGATTACCTTCGTTTGTGCCATATACATGTAAATGGCGCATGTCTGTGAAGTTAATATTTCAAAATGTTCTTGATGACACAGAAATCCACGTGGTGACTATGATAACATGCATTTAATTAAGATAGAGGGACGAATTCAATATAAATTTGAAATCCTCCGCTGTGTTGATAAACTATTAATGAGTTCCTATGCATTCAAATGGTCATATATTTTAAATGCAATTGAACCACCTAGAGAGCTCGCGTCTCTGAAATTGTGTTTTCAAGAAATAAGTACCGGTATTATGATAATTCTGCCTAATATATTGATCATATATCAATTACTCAACCTAATAAAAGTCGGGTAAATTCAGATTCACAGCTGAATATGCATATATGTATTACTTTTGCTGTGTAATATAAACGACATGCCTTTTATAAATAAAAGTTCAGCTCTAATTAAGGCTATAGCTGTTTTACATAAGCAAACTTTGAGATACCGGGTATACTAGTGCTAACTTTGAAATCAAGTGGGCATCCATTGTTGTTAATACTGATGAATATTATTCGGTATATCACCATTGTGTAGTATGGCATTCATCTTGGTGTTTTATGAACCCAGTTTAATTTAAAAACAGTATGATTTGGTATGATTTTGTATCGTTTGGAATCTTTCTTTGAAATGATACAATGAGAGATATAGAATCTAACACCGGGGAGAGTACAAGATAGGGAAATCTCCGACACCCGAGGGTAAGATTTCAATCGTTCTCTTTACGAGGCTTGCCGAGTTAGAGAACGATTGTATTCTTACCCAAGGGTGTCGGAGATTTCCTTATCTTGTACTTTTTCCGGTGTTTGATTTTATTTCTCACTAAACACCTAATTGTTTTTGCTTACATTTCATCATCGAGCGTTTTCCCGCAATTTATTTTTCCATTGCTGAAGTAAATATTCGAATTATCCATATGCAACCGTATCTCGGCCGTATTTCAAATGTATTTCATCATAAAGTACAATGTATTTAATAAATATATTATAAATGTTACTACGACAGAGATAAATACATGTAAACAATATTTGAATTTGGTCAAAGGGAGATAATTTCTTTCTTTACGTTAGTTACTAACAAGGGAGAGCACTCTAGTATTTACTCAAAGTAAACAAACATTGACTGGAAGAGAGCCTGAAAAAAGAATCAAACACCGTGAAAGGTGCACGTTAGCTAGCAGAATATAATACATAAATGAATTTAATATGAAACCGGCACGGCCTTGAATGCTCGCGCATCTGAAAATTATCTGGCAATTTCATCAAAAAGTGTCGAGATTTTTTGGGCCGAGATATATTGGGGACGACTTTTTTAGGGCCGAATCTAGTCTCATTCAATCGAGCTGTCGTTCCTTTATTCGAGTTATCATTCCTTACCAAATCTCATAAGTTAACTTCCGCGTAGAAACAAAAATTCTTGTCAGTATGTCAGAAGAGATTTAATAAATTAAAAAATATCAATATAAGTAAAACAAGCTGGCAAAATGACTTTTATTACACACGGGTTCCAGGTTTCAGTGGTATCGGACGTACGAGAGAGGGTACGAGACTTCAGGATCACATTTACGCTTTATGTTAAGAAGATCTTCATTAGTTGAGTGTGTTAGTGTGTTAGTGTGTTACCCGGAAACCGGTGTTTACAAAACGTAGAATTTTTTTTTCTTCGACAATATGTTCAACCATGTTTGTTAAAAAATCCTAAGTACACATTCTATACCATAAAGAGCTCGCTTAAGCTCGCATATAAATACTTATGTAGTAGAATCGTGGTTAATTGTTTATTTTAAAAAGGAAAAGCATGGAGAATTGGGGGCAGTTGACATAAACTGTACAGCATGCATTTGCCGGTAAAACGCGCGTGATTTTTTTGTCTTGCACTAGTGCAGGATAAGAAAATCTCACATCGCTAAAAATAGGAACTGGTCTGTCTCAAAAGTGAGAAATACACATCCAGAAACATACGATGATCTTTGTTTAAAGTCAAGTGAAATGTATGTCATCCATATTCCAATTTATAAACAATAAAGCAAATAGGTCAAAGGTGCTGTGGAGGTTTTGGATAAGAAAGGGTGTTTTGATAAGAATAACAATAAATGGGGAATGATGGACAAAATTGAAAATATCGTCGTACAATGTGTCAGTAGATATCATGCTTAAACAGTTGTTGCTCGTTAGTCTATGGTACCTCCTTTTACATACCAGCAAATTACCATACATTCATTTATGCGATGCCCTATAAACAAGATGCATTTTCTATTGAACCCGCACACCAGCGGAGGCCGTTTTCCTCAATGACATGACTAGCATGCATTATTTATTATTGACATCTTTCGCATTCAATTTGCCAACCGTCGGTATGTTGAACAGATATATTACAAAACACGGTCCAACATGGTGCGTGTTACCGCCTAGCATAAATGGTAAATCCCACACTGAAACAGGCAACATTTTACATGCATTACACTATTGAAATATACATTTTGTATAATTGAATGCATACTTTTAAAGCATATTAATACCTGACGAAGTATTTCGTATTCATAATCTTTTATCACAAGATGGTATGTAATAGCGCTGTTAATGAGATTCTGCCTGTCTTTGCTAGAACTGCATTTCGGAAATTGCTCTGTAAATGATATCCTGTGCCGGAAAATATAATACAGATTACATATAAAATTTGATAGTCTCATTTATTGATGAAGTCATTTGTCATAACGAAATATTGTATTATCAATGAATATTCTTGGTTATCATCCTTCCCTCCGGCTATATCTTCTTGCTGGCTCCATAAGCAAAACTCGTATCAAAGTCCGCGTGAGGTGAGCAGGACTTATCAACAGTCAGCAGGAGTTATCACCAAATTCTCCCAACATTTAAACGATAATTCCTGTGAAGATGGCAAAAATAAATAAAATTCATCAACACCATTAGCTAGTTAACATTATTTTTTTTAAACATATATCAAATTAGGAACTGCTGTGTTAGAAATATCGACAAACATCGTCCTACAAAAATGTACTTTACACAATTCTTGATAACCTCTGCTGAGACGTCATACTTTTTTACGTCATAAGGAAGGTTGTGACGTTCATGTTTTCTAAACTGGAACGGCATTGGTAAACAAAACCTTTAATGAAAATGGGTGACTGTGATGTTTGTAATAATAAAAAAAACAATGAATATCACAATTAAAGGAAAAATGCAACAATCTTAACATTTATATAAACCTGTTAAAATCTGATTCAACCCACCATTTCTTTAGAAATGCCTGTACCAAGTCAGGGTCATTACGGTTTTCACAGTTTTCCGGTTGTTGACTGATTTTGTCTTTATATAATTATGAGTTTTCACTTTCCCTTTGCAAGATTGTTCGGAATTTTGTTATTACCCTTATATTTGCAAGCTACTTATGAACTACGGTTTTAGGGAAGCGTATTTTGAATATTTTGAATCATGTAATTTTTCCCGCGAAAATACAAATATAGACGTATCCGTGTTTATGGTTGATTTAAGGATGATAAATATGTCATCTGAATGTGAATATGATTGATACTGAAAAATATCAGCCTGCTCGAAAGAATATGAAGTTCGTGACTCGTTCGCTTCGCTCACTCGCCAACAAACTTCACATTCTGGCTCGGCAGGCTGATATTTTCGGTATCAATCAATTCACATCCAGATAACATATACTTAGTATATGCTTGCGACACATGCAGTAGATGTTGTAACACAGTCAGTCATTACAAGATTCGTAGTAGATAAATAGACGTAGATAAATACAACCGACAGTACCATTTTGTTGTAATAAAAATAGAGATTTCAAATTTAGTGCGCATGACGCGTTTATGGAATCACATTCGTCAGGTTCGCTCACAATCGAAAGAATGGAAAACCAAATAATTTAAAAATCCTTGGGAGCAATAAAACCACAGGGCTTTAAAACAGGATAGTCAAAATCAACTAATGTCACCTATGCATGAGGGAGAATATCATTAGTTTTAATAATAATTACATTATTTTAGAACTGCAAATTTCAATAATAAATATATCTAATAAAGTATGCCATTGTCGTAACACTGACTACTGGACAGATGATACCCTCGGGAACTAATAGTTCACCAGCAGAGGTATCGATCCACGATATCAAATCACTGAACTAAAAATAAAGACCACGACATATGAAATTTGAAAACCAGGTCCTGATTAAGACAGGCGCTAAATGTGGCGGAGTTAAAACTACTTAATGGGATTCCAATCCCCTCCTGTATAATGTTATCGCCATTGGTAAAACAAGCATAAAAACGATGTTTGCTTCCATTCATAAATAACACATTATACCACAAAAAATGGGCTACAACATAAACATGGATAGTGCAATAACAGGGTCAGTAAATGGCAAGTAGTTCATGGCACTGAGGATCATATGGCAGTATATGGACCGGTCCGTCACCAAAAAAATATTATATGGACCGAAGCAGATATGGATCGGTCCGTCACCAAAATAATATTATATGGACCGAAGCTTCTGAGGTCCATATAATATTTTGTTGGTGACGGACCGGTCCATATACTGCCATATGACCCGAAGGGACATGAACTATTTGCTATATTATACTTTTTATCTAAAATAATGCAGGTACCTGGCCGGTCCATATACGAAAATAGTGACCGGCTGCGCTAACAAAGACAAATAGGGAAAATAAAAACGTAAAGTGTAATATATCCATATATTTGACTGACTAGTGAAGAAGATGCACATACTGTTGAGTGCTTATCAATATCACTTGTGCTGTTATATGTTATTTGATTTGCTTTGTCATGATTTTTGTCTTGCTGTAAAATTAAATGTAGACAAAACCAATAATATTTATAATATTGGTTTTGTCTTATATTTAATATAACAGCAATACATAAAATATTTATATCGAAATGATTCATAAATATTGTACATACAGTTCAAATTACATATAGTTAATGAAACAGTAACTCGGTTTTTGTGTCAGGAAATCAAAAGTGTTTTTAAAATAATATATGTAGAGGGAATCTACAAATGAAACCAGGTCATAAGTGCTGTTATAGCATCAGTAATGACTACACTATTTATAATGGAATATAAGGATTGACTAATATGTGATTTCAATAGCGTTTAGCTTACAGAACAAACTTAAGGTTCACCTGAGACTATATTACCCGTTTATTCATAAACCTTATGTGTTAATAAAAATGTGTATATTTTGAGGAATATAATATTCTGTTCATTTTCAATTAGGGTGGTACATTAAACTTGATCCGATTGAAATATGACTTAAAATAAATAAAACTATTAACCTTAATGGTTTTATTTATTTTAAGTCATAGTTCATTTTTGGATCTCTCATATCTTTGCAAAAGCGACAATAAATCAGAGAGTAATTTATTTAAAGAAATGAAATGACACACACACAAAAATGAAAACACTGTATACTAACTATCACTTGTTCCCTTTTATTCGGAAAGGTACGATATATTTGTCTGGTCTGTTTGAAGAATGCAAACTGGGAATTTGATAAATCGAAATTAAAAAAACCTTGATAAAAACTGGAATTAGATAAACCTTTAAATGTGCATCTCTCATATTTTTAGAACGGTACGAGCCACATGAATTGTCAAAAACAACAGCATATACAAATCCTACTTAGAATAAAAACAGTGTACATTATAGGTATTGGTCTCTCTTTGTTCCACTTAAGTCAATTTATCTCGGGAAGCATACGGTCTATCTTTAAAAACGGGAGGAGAAATGTTCATAAGGAATCTAAAGGGAACACAATCAGACTTATAAATTGTTGATGTTGGCAAAAGCTTTACCCCTTTATATCTGGGAAACGGTAAGAGACGTAAGAAATATATTGCTATGGTGCAGAAAGTGAATTGTATGATTTTCTTGCTCTTATATACTTTTATATTATATGAAATTCAAATCGTCCGACTTTGCACAAGTCTGATGAATGTTATCAAAACGCTCAACAACATATTTGTTGGATGTCCGTTTTGTTTAAACGACAGTCTTCGGCACTCTTCTCGACTTGTTTGGTGAATAATACGAGGCATATTTCATATAAGGGCTTCTCAAGAAAATGCTAGCATGATCTATTAATTTCACGTTCCACTATATAGATGATGCCCTTTCACTAATAATAAGTTCGGTGGTTTTGTAGATCGCATCCATCCCATTGAGCTGGAACTAAAGGATATCACCTATACAGCTAGGACTTCTTCATATACCTTGATCTACCCCTCGAAATGGACAGCGATGGCCAGTTAAGAACGAGACTTTACGACATCTAGAGTATATATCTTTCAGTTGATCTGTTATTCCTGAGCTTGGAATATCTGTGTCACAAACTATTTAGTTTTCTGTGTAGTGTTTTTCTTTTGGAAATTGTATTGCTGTCCTTCTTCAATATTCGACTTCTGATGGTTACCCCTTTGATGTATACGCACTAAATTAAATATCTACATTTTTCAAAGGAACATCATCCAAAGAAAAAAAATCAATATTTGTTTAAAAAAAACGGTTCTCATACAATAACAGAAAAACACATTTATGGCACATTGGGACCTTTATTTTCTGTTGTTGATTTCGGTTTAAAGGATTACCGTATAGCGGGTTATTTTCGCGGGGTTTTTATTTTCGTTTATTTTCACGGTCAAACGTAAATCGCCAAAATAAATTCCGCGAAATATTTATACAAAATCTGTACTTCCAATTTAGATTTGGGAATGCTTCTTCTATTTACGCTGAACAGATCTATAACGGTCGATGATCGTTAATCAATATTGTAGAAACGTGCTTTACGGCATTGTGTGTGAATTTTCATAACTGATTTTCAGTTCACTTTTATTTTATCGAATTAAATATTTAGTTATTAGTTTGAACGCCCAAGATGAGCATCTTTAATTATTTCAAGCCAAAACAAATTGTACCATCCGAAAATTCTGAAATTGCCGATTTGCTTGGGCCGTCTGTACTAAATGAAGCAAATGAGTGTTTTAAAAATTATTGGAAGTCCAACTAAAGTACAGAATTCGCCAAAAACACCGGCATCAGTTACGAGAGGAAAATAGATTACTTATTCATCGACAGATCGTGCCGACATTGGAAAAAATTGTTCTCAGCATGGACCTGCATCAACGGTGAGAAATTATAAAGATATGTTCCCAAATTTAAACGAAAGTACAGTGCGTGGAATGAAAAAGAAGTACAACGAGACTTTGAACTTGACAAAACGAAAATTGGACTTTGAAGGTGACATTACTGAACTACATCCAAAAAAGCGTGGAAGACCGTTACTAGTAGGTGCTGAACTGGATACCAAAGTTCAAAAGTATGTAACTGTGTTGAGAGATAACGGAGCTATGATTAAATCACAAATTGTAATTGCGGCCGCGAAGGGTATATTAATAGGAAATGACAAAACCCTGTTAGCTGAAAATGGTGGCTCAATTGGCATTTCCAAAACCTGGGCCAAATCGCTTCTGAAAAGAATGAACTTTGTGAAACGCCGAGGTTCAACCGCCTGTACAAATGTTAAAATTGAAAATTTTGATCAACTGAAGGACGAATTTATAGAACGTATAGATAAAACAGTTAACGATTTTGAAATTCCATCAAGTCTTATAATAAATTGGGATCATGCTGGCCTGAACATTGTACCTGTATCTAACTGGACTATGGCTTTTGAAGGGTCCAAAAGAATTGAAATACCGTATTTCTTCTATTTAAAGCCCCCCTCCCTTATTCTGGCCTATAGAACATTTTGACTTCTAATTAAAGCCCCCATTTCATAAAATGTAAACTCCACTAATCAACAACACAGCGTGTAAGATTTCCCAAAATAGTTACAGCGTGTGAAGAGTTTTACACTTCACTAATCAGCAATAATTGTCCAGGTAAACAAACACGTTTTCTGTCAACATTAAAGAACTTGGCTGTCGTATGTTTTCCCTTTTCTTCGGCAAATTTAATTACTTTCAACTTAAAAGAAAAATTATATTTGTGTCTAGCTTTATTCTTAGATTCCGTTTTAAGTAGCAGTGGGTTTTAGTAAAGTTCTTAATTTTTCAACTTCAGCAGCTTGTCCCGAAAATGTGTACGTACTACGTACACGGTAATTCTAATCCTATATTGAAAAACTTGTTGCCGGTTACAGTTGCAAATATTTTGCCACCTCTTTTAAAAAAAAATTAAATACTTTGCTGAGTTCGATGGGCACGTGTTCTTTATTTCCATCATTTCGAACGAGTTTCACAGCAAATTTGTCATTTGCATTATTTTCTTCTCTGTCACAACGAAGTTTCTCGCTGATCTCGTATGTCCAGATTGATTTATATACGTGATAACCTCGAATAGAACTTTCAAAATTAAACTCCATTTGCTGCTCCATGCACGTTTCTAGATGGAATTTATAAATTAAGGTCAGACCAACCCAACATGCACCGATTAACCGATATCAGAGACATTTCATTAGGTAATGTATATTGACATAGCACGTGTATATTTCTACAGTCTGTTTCATCAAATTAACCTCATCTAACGGCTATAAAAGTCAGAAATTCGTTTCTCTAATTGACGCCCCCTATTTAAAAAATGCATTCGCCCCCGGGGCGTCTATTAGAAGAAATACGGTAAGTGGTTTTGGAGACAAACGCCAAATAACTGGAGTATTTGCAGGTACACTGTCAGGTATGTTTAATATGAATTAATAAATGTCACAAATGTAGTGAAAAAATATGATTGCATTAATTTGTTAATACATTCATACCTACCTTAATTCTAATAAAACATCACAAACATACTACCTAGATGACATTTAATTATTATAGCCAATTATCCGTATCAGCTTGGCACCTTTGATCCGGTAACAATAAAATGTAATAATTTATTCATTAATCAATAAACCATGACACGAGTTCACTTGTAATAAATAAGTTTTGTTTATTTTAACACGCCTTTAAAACATAATTACATAAATATTTACAAAAAACTCTTTATTCCACCCCAGATTATTTATGGTGGAAAAACTGACAAATGTCACCCCGTATTCAAATTCCCGTCGGATTGCAACATTACACATTCTGTAGACCATTGGGCCAATACTGCAACACAAATGGATTATGTTAAAAATATTATTCTGCCATACATCAGGAAAGTCCGCCGTGCACAAAATCTATCCAAAAGTCAAATGGCTCTGTGTATATTTGACGTGTTCAGGGCTCAGATAGGAGAAGATTTTTTAGATTTCTTGTTCGAAAATTATATAAAAGTTGTGTATGTACCAGCTTGCTGTACAGATAGACTCCAACCGTTAGATGTCAGTGTTCAGAAAGCGTAAAAATCATTTGCGACAGTCATTCGAGGACTGGTATGCTGACGAAATCGTTAAGCAATTAAATGAGAACAAAGGTTCCGAATCTGAAGATGAGGTAATTCAACCCGTTGACCTTTCCTTGACACAGATGAAATCATTATCTGCAAAATGGTTGGTCAAAATGGTTCAGCACATCAAGAACAATCCGGAAATCGTCCGAAGTGGATTCCGCGAAACGGGTATTAGTGACACCTTGGCGGAGAGTCTGGAAGATGAAGTTCCGTTGTCAAAAGTTTCCCGAGAATAGACAACTGTGTAATACATGTGATACAGTTTATGTAGATATTTCGTAACTCTGTGATTTTGAGTTGTCTGATCTTGATTTGCAATTTGTAAATAAAATCATTGTTTGTGTACTTGTTTCTATCAATTTACCGACTTAATTGTGGTAAGAAATAACAAAATGAACCAAAATTTCTTGTACTTTTTTACTCATACAGTGTCCATCCGCCAAGATAAAATATACAGTTTTGTTCAATTCGCGAAAATAAAAACAGCGAAAATTTGTACCATACCTTTGCCCCCCAAAATCGCGAAAATAACCCGCTATACGATATTCAATGAACAATAATACAACCTCTTGTTCCAATTAGCACAATGGTTTAATAATGGATTAAGAAGACAATGACGACAAATACAAAGTGATGATGATACTTTGCATGACCCTTTGAATCATATCATCACAGCTTAATGGCTTCTCAAGATAATGGGATGTTTGCGTTGGTCTACTGACGCGTATTAAGTAATTTACTTAACGACAATGATAGACGGAGAGGATTTATATAGGCTATTGAATTGCCTGCTATCCAATCCATTTCATTTAGTTATAAATAGATATGCTTAAAATGAATGATAACCCAAAGAGCTGCTTATAATATCTCAGTGTGGCGAAAAGCGGCTATGTGGTTTTATAAGGAAAGCCTAACTGGAGAATAGCGGTGGTGTATTTGGAGAGTCCCTCGCTCCTAGCACGAACACAATCCCTTTGTAGATTTCGATAAATGTGTAGACGTATTGTAGACGCTTACCAAGGCTACCCAAATGTAAAAATGAAAAAGAGATTTATAACACAGTTTGTAAATGACACTTATATTTATTCAGTAGAGTGACGGAAGATCCAGTTCTGCACCTTTTTCAGGAACTCCAAGGTAACACATACCTGACCTATGATTGTCCAGAAATTGCGTTTGGTGCAAGTGTCATTGGGGTATATGTATGGTTGGTAAGTTAATTGTCAATGTCTAAAAATAAATCCTTCACCGTGAACGCTATGTAATACATACAAGCACGATCTTCTTAGGGACCTTCTCTGCAGAAACGACATATTTTTCCTGGAGGTAATACAATTGCTTTCCAATATTTGGGTTCACGTTTGTGCTCATTGACCTGTTCTTTTTTTTTAAATTATAATTTGTATCAAGGCTCTCATATCCTTAACTCATATGGACAGAGTATCCATATCTTTCACGTGTTGCCCATCATACGAACAGAGTATCCATATCTCCTCTTTCACGTGTTGTCCATCATAAGGACAGACTATTCATGTCTCCTCTTTCACGTCTTACTCATTGTCTGTCATAATCCTCTACAGAACGCATACTAATTTTAAAGTGATGGTTCTTATTGATGAACTTAACCCCATGATAAGTACACCCTATCGTTAACACAACTCGTAGATAAGCATTGTTTGTTGACAATGTCAAGATCATCAGTTAAAGCTGGGCCAAACGGCATTTATATGAAAGAGGAACTTGCACAGGGCCATCAGCACATCTAAACTTGAATATGTCAATGTTGAGATCCACATAACGTGTGTGTAGTGGAAAAGGTGTGGCATAAGAATACAAAATGATTGAAACAAACTGATCTTTAAAATAGGGATGCATTTCTGTATTGGAGAATGTCCGAGTAACTCTCCATTCCTTAAAAATAATGGAGCCTAGGCCCCGAAGGGGCCGAGGCCCATTGGTTTTAAGGAATGGAGAGATACGAGGACATTCTCCAACTTAAAATCCACCCATTGTACTTTAATAATTTTATTAATTATTAATCTTGTAATAAAAAAAATTAAATAAATTGTTTGTTATTCCCTTTTGCCATTTTAAACAGGTTGAGGTTTTTGACCTTTAAACTCTAGCTCCGCCCCTATGCATATTGTTCACAACTCTCCTTAAACATAATGGAGAGTTTAGACAATAGATTTACATCACAGGTGGATTATAAAAGGAAGTAACGTATATGTGAGCGTACTGTGAATATTATTCCAGACATGCGCCGTGCGCACTTACTTTGATATCTACGTTTTTATTATCTGTGTCATCTTTCTTAATGTCAAGATGTTTGAAAAGCATGTGATGAACAACATACAAGACAAGTGATGTAAGATAGTATTGAGTTCAATTCGGAATTATAACGAGATGTTTCAAACATAAGTTGTACAAAGATTTCCGTTTTGTTATTAAATAAGGAACACACCAATCTGACACTTCTTCAGCAATTGAACACTGCATGTAACTTCCCATCCACAAAAGAGCCTCGATATACCGAACCGACAGTCTAATTTTATTTATATGACATTCCTGATTCCTTATTTTATCTATGATGCGAGAAACAATAGGTTTTCTGTAAGATATAATATTATACTTTTCTTCATGTCGATTTTCTATTAGTTTTTTTCTAATAGACAAAAGATACCAAGCATTCAATATCTAGTATGTCATGCTACCACTAACGTTCTATATTAGTAATCTCGTTAAGTAAGTCTAAATGAAACTTGTACTGAATAATACGTGGTTAGAACGATAGAGGTATATTTCTTGACAAATAAATACAAGTGATATATCGTGTTAAACATAAATCAATCATGTTGATAAAACAATCTGGTTCGTGCAACAACAACACAAAATAAAGCTAAACCAAAGCAAATTAAAATACATTTTAGCAGAGCTCTTACCATTGCTGAGAAAATCCGGAGGTAGAGAATAATTCGTTCAGCTTGACGTTATTCTTACGGTTAATATCCCGGCTAAATATAGCTTTAATTTTCTAAAATGTGATGAGTTGGTTTTATTTTCTCCAGTCTGTATAAATCTATGACTGGGTCCTCAGGATTTGAGTTTGAAATTCATGTGATTCAAGCGGATAACAGTTAGTCGTTATCTTTATTAACATAAATATCACTATTTCAGGAAGAATGGAATCTGATTAGAATTGTAGAAATGATGAATTGATTAACCGAGAGGAGAAAGTGATGATTCATTTGATTTGTACGTTTTTCATTTATTTGAAAATAGAACTTTCAGCATTCAATATTTCCCATAGATAGGAAAACATGATAAAAGAGCATAGTCTTTAATATAATGCAAGTACTAATAAATGCATGCATTGAAATGTAATAGTATAATATTGTACCTCCGTTTAATCCAGGGAAGGTCGTGGTTGTGATCGTATGGCCGTTGTATTTACAACTACCTATGAAATGAGTACCTATCACCAATAACTTTGTGAATTCGAATCCCGCTCGTGGCGAGGTGTACTCTATTCAATATTTTTTGATAAAGTTGGTCAGTGACTTGCGAGAGGTCGGTGGTTTTCTCCGGGTACACCGGTTTCCTCCACCAATCAACTGACACGATATAACTGAAATATTGTTGAATGTGGCGTTGAACAGCGTACCCCCATTAATTCTAAATGTGTCATGTAGATCAATACAATACAAGGTAAATTTAATTTGTATCGCACACCCTTCTCAAACAGCCTACATGTACCTGCTGACTGTTTTGTCATTCATCAAACGCTGTGGTGATGCCATCAAGCAATAATGAATACAAATGTAAGGCACATACCGGGTATTTGTCTCTTTTTTTTAAATAACCAAGATATCATCAGCTTCAGATTACAGTGACAATGATGAAACGATTAAGTATTGAATGCAGTCTTTTGAAATGTTGACCAATGTAAATTTTGTATGAGGCGCGGTAGCATCAGTGATAAAACTACTGATCATTTTGAGACAACACAAACCTTTAATTTTTCTTCCTGGATTTAAACATTTTACAGAAAATAAAAAATTACATGGGAAAAAAGAAACAATTCTAAAATATGTGGGCATGTAGCCGAAACTGAATCAGGATACAGAATGATATTTATAGCAAATTCCACGAACTATATGTAATATGTCAATATAATTTACGTTATTATCCAAACGCTATAACTGATATATTGTTGAAAGTGTCGTCAAACATAACTCTAATCCTCAACAAAATCTCAGTCACCATAGTATCCCGTCGTATAAAAACAAACTGAAAATGATCTATTTCAGTTTGTTTGCTATATTTAATACATATATATGTTACAGTAAATAATAAAAACTAACAGAAGAAAAACAAATTATTTGTTATTTTCTCAAATTATCTAACGCCAAGTGAAAATGATATATTTTAGTTTTTGTTATCTTTAATGCATATATTTGTATCAGGAAATAATCAAAACTGACAGAAGAAAGACAAATGTTTGTCATTTTCTCAAATTATCTACATATAAAGATAATTTTAAAAGAACACCATCCATTCTATAACACATTGGTATTTTAAACAGAAGACGTAATTAAACCGGAAATATCACGTTCCAATTGTTGCGATCTAACTTGTCATTGTCGTATCATTTGTAATGTATACATGAATCTGCTACATGTTTTTTTTGTCTGTGTGGGAAAGAATCATACAATTGACATTTACGTATACACTGCTGACATAATGCCTCCGGAAACGACAATTATGAGATTTGCTTTATAGTTGTTAAATTCGAACTTCTCTAATTAGTCTATCCTTGATTCAAAATATGAATGCATAATAATATATTTGCATACTGTAAGCTATTGTTCGAGTAGCGAAAGAAAAACACATGTATTTATTCAAGAATACAAACTCACGTCATGTATGACGATGTTTCGGATTTCTGAATATCCGTCGCTTCGTGTGTAACACAAAATCTTTTATGTCATAGAATGTTTCGGCAAAATTGTGTCACGTATGCTCAAATATTAAACGAGAACCAATATAAGATTTTGTTAAGCCCGTGAGTGTTACAAAACACGTCGGCATTATTATGATTCCTTTTATGGTTCAGCGGGAAATATTTCAGGCATATTCTGGACGAGAACAAGTTCAACAATATATAAGACCTATGATGGAAAGATGGGACAACTTGAGAACAAACTTTTGACTATTGAGTATAGACGAAAAATTGAGCTCTTTGCAGCGACTACAATTCGCCAACTCATTGTTTTAATCTACAAAAGAGATCTTCATTGTCTAAGGAGCGTGGTATTATTCAATCATGTCATCCACTATTGTCCAGAGACAGGTTTTCCTTATTATAACATGACGACTCCCATCGAGAGGGGGGGGGGGGGGGCGCTATCTGCCTCTTGTCAGCCATATAGGTTGAGCAGCGGGAACCGTCACCAATATCTAGATGTTGTTAGCCTTAGCTTAACGATATTATTACATCAGATGGTATTTTCTGCACACAAATAAAAACAAAAACAAACACCAAACAAAACAAACAAAAAACATAGCACAAATTCAGATTCCTGAGAAAACTTATAAATCATGATGATATATTTCAAACTCTATTTAAATTTGTTCTTGCCAATTATTATTTTTTTTACTTTCAATTTATATAATATATATTTGCTTTCCAACAATAACAAGAAAAAATCAGTGCACAAAATGTGTGATTTGTTTATCGTTGGTTATAAAATGTCGTTATTTGACATTTCAACATCAAGTAATAACTATTGACAATAGTTCGACAAGAAGCCAAACTCTCTGAATATTACATGCGGGTTTATTGAAATGTTTGAATTAGTTGTTTCCTTATTCTTTAATATTCCTCCAGATTTACATAAATCAATCCAGATTTACATAAATCAATGCATAGAGCATTAAATTCAATACAAGTCATCGTTATATAAAGCAAATGAAAGGGCGACAAAATCCTCTAATGAAAATACAGTGCTCCCTCGTTAAACCGCCACCTTCTGTGCAGTCGGTACCTTGGCGGTATAACGAGTTTGGCGATAAACTGAGGGACATTGAAAACCGGAAGTCATGTGATCAAATGAAAAGATAAACTTTCTCAAATTGTTTCAACTCGACTGACATACATGTTGCACTTGTACAAAGACATAAGTATAAATAATACATGTTTATTGTATTAATAAATAAATTAGAATAAGTCCGATCAGTTTACTTTATTAATGTATCGTTGTTTACTTCCGTCGTCTGGTACGTATATAGGCCTACTGTCAAAATGGATTACGAAGAAAACATGGAAAATGCTCGTTATGCAACGAATGATGACACTCCTTTATGAACCAAAGATTGAATCATCTTGTGTTGTTGTATAAAAAGTGTAACTGTATTATTATGTCTCTAAATATATATAATAAAAACGTAGATATAATATGACATTATTGCATCATATCCCAAATCAAGCTACATGGTTTCTGAAAACGATCTAAGGAGGACATTTTTATGACAACTAATTAAATTACAATTTTTACTCAGGATTAAAAGTAATCACTAGAAAAGTAAATACAGGTAATTATTCTAATCAAAACAACTCATCTGTTCCAACCCTCAACTAATGAGATCAATTACCGTGTCCGATGACCAGTCTTGACATTCCATAATTATCAATCAATACACAGCTGTCAAAAGATAGTTGTGGACGGTACTAACGAGGGAATTTAAATTGGTTTTACGACTTTTGTGTCTGAAAACCTGTGGCAGATGGCGGTAGCTGAGTTTGGCAGTATAACGGGGTATTTTTAATGGGGGAAATCGGGACAGATGAGAATTTTGGCGATAGCCGAGGTTGCCGATAAAACGGGGGGCGATAGACCGAGGGAGCACTGTATATAAAAAAAACTGCTGAATCAACGCGTATTTCCATATCGTGTTAGTGACTATAACTTGTACATTTAAAGCTTCTAAAACAAATTACAATACATTAAAAACGAATGGAATTACAAATAACATTATAAAATGGCAAAAAAGAGATATTTTTTAATAATTACTATACCATCCATTAACTTGGTAATTAGACATGTGATGTTTTAATCTCTTCTGATGTCTAATTCTGGATTGTTATGTACGGAGGAATAAAATAGTCTTAATGTTAACACCGAATTGAAACGAAAACCTCTTAAGAAATGTTTACTACGTACTATTTCTGGTATTATTTTCCTATGAATAATGCATTTTAATAATTTAGATGACGTAAATTTCGCGAATTCCACAAAGGCATGTAGTCTTTTACAAGCGAACAATGAGATATGTAACAGGCCTACGTACAATGGGTATAAACAATTCATAATACAGAAATAGAGGATTACGCCGGACGACCGCAGCATGTCGTCAAAGGCTTCCTCCTACATCAAGTTGTCTGAAAATGATTATTGCAAGCAATAGTTATCATAACGTACGAAAACGGTTGAATAGTGCTGGAGTATTTAGAGAGGAAACTACATAAGAAAATCAAATACAACTTGTATTTGTGGGCCCCGTCATATCTCAGAACCGATAAGAGCAACAACTAAGCTGATGGAATATACCTTGAAGGCACATTTGTGAGGTATTCAATTGAAAAACAGACACCAATTAGACTTAAAAAGTTATATTTTGGAGTCTTGGTCCATTTTTATCTTAGACCATAGGAAATGTGAAAAAAACTGTGTGAAAATGTAGAATGTGATCAGACATAAAATAAAAAGGCAAAATATTTAGATGTTGGTGCCATTTTGTCCTCCTAATATCTTGAAAACAGCAAGAATCGTAAAAAAAAATGTCGGATTTTCTAAGGAACATAAACAAATCATCAAAATTGTTTGAAAAGTAAAAGCTGTGAATGTACCTGGTGTTGTTTTGTTTAGAAACGAATAATACTAGAACCCCAACATAAATTCGAACACTTAATGTTCATTGTACTAAAGATTACAAATATATACACATTATGATTATAATTAATATTAAAACTAGATATGATGTCGGTAGAAGACCTTGTTAAGCGTACCAAAATTATGTATATAAAACAAATGCTGTTCATTGGACATATTAATTGCTGAACGTATGCACTGCAGCAAATCATTGAAAGGAGACAGCAATGATATAAGTATATTTTTAAAAGCATTTTAACGCAAAAAAGTAAAATACAGGACTTGCGGTCATAAAGCTTTCTAAAATACGTTTTGGCTTTTAGAATTACCCGAAAAACAGCCAACCAGAAGAATGTATCCAATAAGTGTTGTGAGTACGAATACGAAAATCGACATCAACAGTTTTATGACCGTAAAGCCAGTATTTTATACGTTATGTGTTAGAATTCGTTCCAAGAATGGACCACTATTATCAACATACAACTGTTTTTGTTTGACTTTGGTTTGTTGAACTTGTATTTTCAATGTCAACTGATGGGTTCGTCTTGAAATATGTGATAATTGAAGATATCATTAATTTGTTTACGTGTCTCGAAATTCATTGGTTAATTGACTTGTTATATATAAGGAAATAACTAAAATGGAAAGAAGTGATTTCCTGTTTACCATACTCAGTTTAAAACATGTAGCAGAAGGCTCATTACCATTGGTATCAGATACTTTATGGATATCAGGGGATTAACTTAATACATAGTTATATGTCATCAAAGAGATACAAATTTAGGGGAACGATTGAATCAAAAAAAATATCACTAACGTGATAACTCGTTTTCCCAGAGTAAATGTCATATATGTTACCCATCAGCTACGAGAACCTGATCTTATATTTGGTTATTTTTGTGGGACACTCCTACTTAATCTTTTGATATTGTGACATACGTTTACTGATATGTGTGTGTTGTATCCGGTTTGTGATATTTTGTATTGCTATACTATAAGTTTAAATCCAATCTTTCCATTGGTTTAGAGTAGGGTAACATTCTACTCTAACGCATATCAAAGTGTCATTTTACAGTCACAAGCGCAAAAACAAGTGGCAAAGTATCTAAGAAATGCAGATACAAACGTCTTTATAATCATTTAGATGGCGTCTTCTATCACATCCGCACTTATACTGTTACCGTGTCGTGCAATCTCTCTACACGAATCAGGTAAACAGAAAGGGTATGTCTTGGTCATGGACCGTATGTATGAAAAAAACCAACCATCCAGTCTGCTCTAATAGGACCGGTATAGGACAACATGTACCTATACTGCTCTTGTTCTATGCGAACAGTCATTGACTGGATAAATCTTTGCTATATACGGTCACTGAAAAAGAAATAGATTTAATAGTACCTGATTCATGTTGAGAAACGGTAAGAAACAACATTGCTCAAAACATAATTTGGTCACAAATTCCTTCACACGAAGTCAACATAAACTACAAATGTAATTGGTATTGTTCTAAGAATATTTGTATTGGGCACAGAGCGTGTGAAACATATACGACAGATAAATGATAGTATTTGTTTTCCTGAAATTCTTTATTTATTCAGGCAATACATCGGAAATAAAAGTTAACAATAGAAGTTCAACTCTACTGTTTAACTAATATCACTATCATTGGACCTTTATTTCGCTGGACATCTCATAATTGAAAGTAAATAGAAATGTAAGGATCAAAGTGTTATGCGGAAAAACGCATTATCAATTACTTTAGTAGCTTTTTACCCACTCTGATAGAAGCGCAAAACTCAAGCAACATCGTTGTAATAGCTATGTGTATTTCTCAGTCAAAATGTTTATAAATATATTAATATTAATTAAGCATAACAGTAAAAACTAAACAATCAACACCAGAACAGAACTCCAACTGAAATGTTATATGCAAATGTGTAGGACGATTTCGGATGATAAGAAAACAAATCTAACATACAACAGATGGTATTTGGTTGGACAGCCCTTAAATAACTTTCATATATCCGATTCCATTACAAATTCATATTTATAAAATATTATAAATTGCCATCAATAGCCAACTGTATAAATGTGTGGTGGATTAAAAACAACAGCGGTAGAATGTGTCGTTGTTTAACACAAAGTGAAAACTTTTTCAGATATATAATGACGGGAACAAGTTAGATTTTGATGAGGTCATGATGATGTCTGATTTGTACAAAGCCAACCCGCTAAGTTGATTTATAGAGTGCTACCTCAATGAAACAACAGGTAGACATTTGACTCCACTCGGACACATTGCTACGATTTCGAGAGCCAATCAATCTTTGTTCTTAGTCGCTTTGTAATGAAAAGATACAACTTCAATTTATTTCGAACCAGTCTATATTAGAGTAACATAATAAACCAGGCAAACAATGGTCGGTTTCCGGATCAATATATTTTGGGCTATTGACGAAACGGGCGAGCTTAGACAGAATAAAGAGTAGGTATAATATCTTGCTATAGAAGATATTATTCAACTTGTAATGCATACTGGAAAGAAACTACTTGTTGAACTCATCGATTGGCTTTGTAAATACTGCACCCATTTCATCTTTACTTAATTGTTACTTTTCGTAATATATGATACCTGATCACTTTAATTACTTTGAAAACGTGTAAATATGTTAGACCAAAATGTATTAATAATGAGAGTAGGACATCAGGTGTACACTATATGTCATATTTTGTAGGTTTCTTGGTTTGTAATATTATGCATGTGATTATTAGTGTACGTTTATTAATATTACAACCACAGTGCCACTTGATATGTTCACAAGTAGCTTAAGCATTGCTTATATACAACGTTAATTAAATAACCCTTTTGAAAGGAGACATCTATATAATGAATATTGTGTATATTATTTCAAATGCAAGTATAAAATTATCTACTAATTGTAAAAACTAACAACCATTTAGTACTTTCAAATCTAACAACGTTGAATTTGTACGAGTCCAAACAACCGCAAAACCACCACAACATGACAACAAATGAAAGCTTATATAAAACTAAGGTTCTCCTTCCTCGTGCATTGGTGACCTTAGCCGAATTTGGTAATCCTGTTTAGGCACTCTGGTTTTATTGTTCCCAAACATGTTTAAATGGATTGAATTTCCAATCTTTCGTTTTGAGCGCACCCGATGAAAGTTATTCTAGACACGCGTTGTGCGCATTGAATTTTATATCTACGTTTTTATTATATACAAATGTATAGCATGACTCCAGATGGGAAGACAATACAATCTCTATATCGAATGCAATTATGTTTCAAAACACTATTGCGTTCATCTATTCTGCATGTTCTCTTTACAAATAGTTGTTTTTGCAAAATATTATCAATGGCTACATGTATCAGTAGTTAACAGTAGAGACATGGTAGATTACTCATAATAGTGAGCTACAATTTATGCTTATTGTCAAGAGGGCAATTTCCCAGCTATATCGTGTCGTGAACAAGTTACTTATTGAAGAAATATTAATGTTATATGCTTTGTACTGGACAAACGTTATAATTTTGTAGAGTGCTAGCAGACATTCAATATGTTTACTTGTTGCTCCATTCGCACACAATATTGTTATTACGAGCCAAGCAGACGTTACTCTTACTCCATGAAGCTGTGTGCTTTCGCGAAGCAGCAGCAAATACTAAATGTGTAATATTTGATTTGACCCACCCGCATGTACCACTCTCGAGGCGAGCAGGTTGATTATTACTCCACTGTGTTGGTTATGATCATATAGGAAAAAGCCTCAATTTATGTCAAGCAAAGCAAATATACTAAGCAAACAATGCATGGCCAGTTTATGTGTCATTATATTTTTGGGCTATTTACGAAATGATAGAATGTAGACAAAATGTCAGTATATCTTTTAACCTATAACACATACTGGACAAATGATTTTTTTTCCTTTTGTGAAATCCTACTTGTTGAACTCATCGAATGGTTGTATAAATACTACACTATTTTTTTCTTTACTTAATTGGTGCTTTTCTTAATATGAGATACCTGATCATTTTCGTTATTTTGAACACGTGTCATCCTATTAGACCAAAATATATTAATAATGGGAGTAAGATATCAGGTTAAGATTCCAGGACATATTTTGTATGTTTCTTGACATGGTAATCTTAACCACGTGATTACTATTGTACGTTACTTAATAAAACAACGACAGTAACACTTGATAGGTTGTAAGTTCTGAAGTAACATAAGCAATTAATATATACATTCGTCAGTTAAATATCCCCTTTGAAATTAACCAGCTATTGAATTACTGTTTTATATCGTATTTCAAATGCAAGGATAAAAATATCTACTAAATGTAAAAATTGATGTAGTGCTTCCAAACTCAATGCTGAACAAATATTATTGATCGTTAATTACACTTAAGCTTATCGTCATCCCTGGAAGTCAGGTAGAAATTGTCATGTAGGAAATGTTTTTTACAAGTATTTGGGAGTCAACGTTGTGAAGATCTACCGCACTTCGTTATTGTTCCATGCATCCAGTACTATTACAGTGTTGTTTCTTCTAATCATTTAAAATGATGTAAAAATGGTTCATAAACGTATTTCAAAAGAAGACCCAGGTTTGCCACCATTAACCAAAAGAACAGTAAATATGTAGACCACTCCATTTACTACACTCCGTAAATATGAACTTTTACCTGTTCAACAACTACTAGTATTTTCTAGTAAAAATGTATACTGACAGTTGTATTTAACCCTATGATGTTTGTAAATGCGAAAAACAAATATCATTTGTGTTTTATTCATCGATGCATAGTGTTTTATTCTTGTTCTGGAAAAGTCGATTAAGATACGACCAAAACAATATCATCTTTTATCAAGCGGACCCACGCTAGACAGAAAGAAATATCGTCTGGTTTTGCTACATTAATGTAAGGCTTGAACTAATGTATACCCCTCTTGTTTCCGTAGTTCATTTTTATGCTAGTGTATGTGTGGTTTTTTTCGTGGAAGCGAATCTTTGTATCCTCGTCTGACAATAAGTCATTGGATAATGTTTTATTATTTTGTTCATGTTTGAAAAGTAAACATTTTTTTCTTTTTAATTATGTTCCTCATCTATTCTTGCTCACATGTGTAAAGTTCCATGGAAAAAAGATCGATAATAATAACACACTGACCCATATTTGTTTACTACCCTTTTTCCAAATGGCGTCCTATTACGTCACATAAAGTCGGTCAAAGGTCAATAAAGCACATGATTTTGTCATAGGCCAACCAATCTTAAAAAGTAAACCAGATTAAGAAAGTACAGTATTTTAGCTTTTTCAGTGTAATTGTTCTGTCTGAAAAATTTCAAAGGATGTTTGAAATTGAAGTATTAAAAATTAATTATTTGATGCAAATATTAAACTTGCTTACCTATATAATAAGTATTTAATCCAGTGAATTTGGTGTTTTTACTTTTGTCGATACAATCTATTGGACTGACTACATTCTGTCATATTTTTGTAAAACAATTAATGACTGATTTCAATTTATTTTAATCACATTTATTATCACAGTTTTGTTGATGCTATTTGTAATAATGACAGTTTTTTTACCCAGATAATCTCATTTTTCTGTCTGGTTTAATTTAATTCTCTGTTCAATTTATGCTATAAATTTTGATTATTGCTGTAAATTAATTCTTTTTCTATCTTCTCTGTGAATTACATTTCATTACCCCAAGAAGTAAGGGGTATATTTGTTATTATAAAAGCAGCAGTGGAAATGCAAAATAATCTGCCATTTTGTGACTAATGGAGAGCACTTGCATGTATTTTCCCGGTAAAATCGGCCATTTTCTAGAAAATGGTGGAATGTGAATGATCAATCATCATATTTTCAAAGTATTTTAAAATACAATTTGCTTGGCCTACATTCCAGAAACGGTCATGAACTGTGATGACGATTATGTCAACAAACCGGAAAAATACAAATGCTTGGGGAATACTATCGATGGAAACATATTTAACAAGCATAATGATCAGGAAAAAAGACATTAGTAAAAAGGATCTTTTTTACTTGCATGGAATTTATTCAATTCAAACTTCTCTGTTTTAATCTCATATTGTAATTTTGACGTTGAAAAGAATTCCCTCTGTGTTTATGTACGCTATGAATATACAAAATGACGTCATTGGTCTCGTGCTGCGCGAGAATTGTAAATCAAAACAAGTGACCGACTTTATTGCATGACCGAGCAGATGTCACGGTAGGATATGTGATTCTATTATTGGTTGTTTATCAGTTGACAAGAGAAGGAGTGTTGGAAATCTCTTGGAATTCATCACATTCGTACAATCTTATTTTCACTACCTGTAAACTACCTCAAAGATCTTAGGGATTTTGAACTTGACAAAGGAGGTGTAGATCCTTTTTCTCCTAAGTACAGATTGTCTAGTATTATATGTAACGTGGCGTCCTTTCGTCTTTTCAAACCAGTTCGATCTGAACCTCTTCATGATAACAACAGAAAATTCCTCCATATTCCGTTTGCTAACAAAGGAATCGATGCTATTAACATCAGCAACATTCTTAATAGAAAAGAGGTCGTAAAAGAAATTGCACCATATTTTAAAAATCAATCTGTTCCCATTGTCTCCTATAGCTACACTAACAGCATTGGCTGTAACATTTTCAACTACAAAGAAGCATTGCAAGATATTAACATATAAGAGTACCTTAAGAACCCTCTGACTTGTGACTGCTCCCTCTCTCCTTTTCAATACAACTCATCTGGACATGTAATCACTGGTGATCTGAATATCATTCAACATGAGAGTCTCCGAAAGGTGATTTCTCATGGTCCTAAATTCAGAGAACCTCAACTCATCAATTGGAAACATAATTTCAAGATAATTACGGATGCTGTTGAAGATTATGCCAGAAGATGGATAAAGAGGGAAGTAGACCAAGATCCTGAGTTAGAGTCCTTGTCAAACTGGGTTAGAACAATAAGGTCTCTAGTACAAGGTCGGATTCACAAACTCAAAAATTGTGTTAATAGTCGACCTAAGTCTATATTTAAAGACCAAGAAGCTGTTAAGTGTCTTTCCTCTCTTCATGACAAATATGTTATCGTTCCTGCGGACAAGGCTTCCAACAATATCGTGTTTGTATGTAAATCATATTACTTCGAATGCCTAATCAAAGAATTAGGCATAAATAACAACACCTCTAGTAATACCACATACAAACCTACTTCGTTCGACAAAGATGAAATCCTAGCTAACCACAGATCAGTCATGACCTCTTTAAACATTCCTTCTGGTAAAGAGTCTGATGATTTACCCTATTTATATTGGATAACTAAACTCCATAAGACACCATACAAAGAAAGGTGCATAGCGGGATCATCAACTTGTTCGACGAAAGAATTATTCGATCTCTTAAAAAGTGTATATTCCGATACCAAGATCTTGTCGAAATATATTCCGTCTCTGCAGAAAAGATTATAAACGATGAATTTTCATATAGTGAAAATGTATAAAGATAAGTGGTCAAAAACAAAAATGTCAAAAATATTTTTTTATCAATGTGTGACGTAAAAATGTTTTTGTCATTCACTTCACTGAGTTTGGTGCTGTTATGAAAACTGTTTTACCTGTTTTGTTCAAGTATTGTTATAAATACTGTCATAGTGACAGCCGGAAACTTTGAGACGTAATGAAAGGGGGAGGTTTGGCGCTTTAAAATCTGATTCAACCCACCATTTCTTTAGAAATGTCTGTACCAAGTCAGGGTCATTACGGTTTTCACAGTTTTCCGGTTGTTGACTGATTTTGTCTGTTTATATACTTATGAGTTTTGACTTTCCCTTTGTAAGATTGCTCGGAGTTCGGTAATTTTGTTATTACCCTTATTAACGTTTATATCAGTTGACAAGTGAAGGAGTGTTGGGATCACTTTAACCCTGCCAAATTATTGTGCCTGTCTCGATCCATGTTCTTCATTTCCAACGCCGTATGTCGTAATCTTTGTTGTGTTCAACTGTTAAGGGTGAAAAGTTGTTGTTCGTATTGTTGATATTGCTGACATTGCTCACCATCACTATCTAATTTATTTGATGATATATCCATTTGTGTGCCTTCTGTGTGTATTCATTTGTCATATGTTAGACTTGATGTAATATATTCGGTATTCCCTGACGTTAATATATATACCTCTATATTTCAAAGATGTGTGTGAGCATTATTCAATACCATCTTGAAATCTTCGAATACCATATATAGGAATCATTAGTACAGAAAAGTGTTAACCTCTAGGCTTAATTCTGAACACAAGTCTTTTGTGCGAACGTTTTCATTATGGTCTTGTCGATAAAACAGTTCATACCGGATTTATAGCTCATCAACCACAAAAAGCACATCACCGATTATTGTAGTCATTTAATGATCTACCATACCAATTAAAACTAATTTTCCTGTAATAGATTGGTTATGAATTCTATTTAGGTACCAATCAAGGGATAAATAGCAAATGCACAACGTCAAACTATATGTTTACAGATATAATGATGGCCCTACTCATTTCCAAGTCCACATAATTCGAGTTTTATAATAGCCGATGGTCATTATAGACACACATAATCCACACCATCAAGTCTAATTATCTTAAAGTATTTCTCTGCAGGCAAAATTGGTCACTGTTGGTCTAACTATATAGTATATCGATCTCATGTAAAAATGGCTCAACAAAGTATTTCAAAAGAAGATCCAGGTTTGCCACCATTAACTCTTTACCGTTCGTATGACCCATATATGGGTCATAAGCGTTTTTTCCATTGCCATGCTGAAAAAGTAGGGACATAGCGGGAATACATTACATTTTTGATATGAAGTGTTATACATATTTGGAAAGCTTACCATCTCCAGATTAAAATGGATATATCATTTTTTATTGTCAGTGCCTCTTTTTACTGCAAATTGTTTTAACTGGAGATTTATCTTTATAAAATTGGATAAAAAATTGGCGTTTTTTTTACCAAAGAGATCGCTGTAAATAACTAAACGATACTTGTACAAAAAAAGAAAAAAGTGGAAAAAAAAAGTACATAGAACGAATCACTGAATAAAACTGAAACTTTCCATCGATTTACTTTTTCTCAAAATGTCGTTTGTAATTTTTAAGGGTTCAATACCTCTTCAGTTATATCGAAAACTACGTGCTCCATACCGATTTTTGAGCCAACATTTTGAATTTCGTATGTATGTTTTTCTGTATATTGAAATAGGGAAAACTAATTCCAGAAATAGAAAAACAAATAAATTTTCTTCAATTTGATGTATAATACATGACTCTTCAGTGAGTAAATTTTGTGTACAAGTCCGTTAAATCCACACTTTGCTCTGGAAATAATACGGAAATTTAGCCATCATGCCTTCTAAATTACACCTCTTCCGTGCACACAATGGAGTTGTCCACGGAAAACGCCCATGCAAATGGTAAGGCTTGTATATTAACTTCTGAAACTGTTTTGTAAATCCTGTACAAAAAAAAGGATCGATATGTGTTCAGAAATTGTTCACTGTGAGGATATTTAGATCGCGGCAACCACTAAAAGGTTACTGGTAAGCTGAAAACCTTCGTGATCTTTTGACATGTAGTCAGTTGGGATCCCTAGTCAGTTTATTGACAGTTCACACGATTATATTCTCTAGGCTGTCATTAGCCCAATTCTGAACATAAGTATTTTGTACGAACATTTTCATTATGGTCTTGTCGATAAAACAGTTTATACCGGATTTATAATTCATCAACCATAAACACCACATCACCGATTATTGTGGTCATTTAATGATCTACCATACCAATTAAAACTAATTTTCCTGTAATAAATTGGTTATGAATTCTATTTAGGTACCAATCAAGGGATAAATAGCAAATGCACAACGTCAAACTATATGCTTACAGATATAATGATGACCCTACTCATTTCCAAGTCCACATAATTCGAGTTTTATAATAGCCGATGGTCATTATAGACACACATAATCCACACCATAAAGTCTAATTATCTTAAAGTATTTCTCTGCAGGCAAATGTGGTCACTGTTGGTCTAACTATATAGTATATCGATCTGAACGTTACATTTCACAACCTTATTTTGGTGCAACCGATATAATCCGTGATCCAAGATGCGAATTATGATTTATAATGAAGACGCTTGCCACTTCTTCCACGGTCAATGGTAGTGTATCTCATACCTCCACATGAATATCTCGATCATTGCATAGTTTTACCTTTTAAAAATAATATTTATCCTTTGTTGTTTTTATGAATTATTCAGCTTAACAATGTGCTTGTAGAATACCATGGTTTATTATCTGGAATTGATATTGTACCATGCCCAGCCGCCATTAACACTCGAACGAATTGAAATGCAAATAAGTTGTGCATACACCATGATTACAACATGTAGGTCTGAATGTTGTTAAAATAGCTTAAATCTCCCTGCTAAAGATCAATCATGTTACTTCTGTTACAAAACGTATATACCATAGGTCTTACTCATGAATTTATTTAAATACACGTTAAAGAAAACCGAAGAGGCAATCAGGAATGGGCAATCCAGAGATATTGGCAACAATGGGCAATCCAGACATACTGGCAACAATGGGCAATCCAGAGATACTGGCAACAATGGGCAATCCAGAGATATTGGCAACAATGGGCAATCCAGAGATACTGGCAACAATGGGAAATCCAGAGATACTGGCAACAATGGGAACTCCAGAGATACTGGCAACAATGGGCAATCCAGAGATACTGGCAACAATGGGCAATCCAGAGATACTGGCAACAATGAGCAAACAATATAAACAGGACGAATAAAAAGAAACCATAGCATAAAGCAGAAAACCAAAACCAAACGAGTAACACGGACCCCACCACGAACATGAAAGTGAACCGAGATATTCATGAAGGGTAATCAGTCCCTGCTGTGTATATGACACCCGCCGTGATTCTCATAAAATTACATATTCATACAATAACTATATGTAATCGCACATAAAATACGACGGCTGACACAGTTGGAGCCAGAACTGCATACCCTTCCGGAGCACCTAAGTCCTCCTCAGTGTTTTACTTGTCTTGGTGGCGTTCCTGTTTATCATGTTGCCAAATCACATGTCGTCACGTTATTCGTTCCGTGTTGTTTCGCCTAAAAACGATGTTCGATTCGTCTTGACTCCCACTTGTTTTGTAGGCATTCATGTTTTCTGTATGTTATTTGTATTTATTTACGTATACTGGTGTCCAACGCGATTTCTATATCTGATGATGTACGTGTCGTTATACAGTAACACGATGGGTGGTACATGTGGAGATGAAACTGCTAACACTGCCGGAGCACCTGTGTTAACCCCCGGTTTCTAGTGGGGTTCGTGTTGTAATGTGTTGTTTTTATTTTCAGAATGTATCTGACCTCTAATGACTTGTTTTTATTTTCAGAATGTAACTGACCTCTAATGACTTGTTTTTATTTTCAGAATGTAACTGACCTCTAATGAATTGTTTTTAATGTCAGAATGTAATTGACATGTTTTCATTGCCAGTATCTAGCTGACCTCTATAGGCCTGTTTTTATTGGCAGAATGTAGCCGGCCTCTATTTTCCTGTTGCTATTGTTATAACATAATAGGCCTCTAATGATTTGTTGATATTGTCAAAACATACCTGACCTTCAATGACATGTTTTAATGCCAGACAGAAACTAACCTTTACTGACATACCTTTATTGGCAGAATGTAACTGACCTCTACTGACCAATCAAAAGAATGTTGTGTTAATGATAACTACTGTATGGGTCAGTATGTTTATGTACAAGATGCGTGACATTCTCTGAGTATGATACAATCCGTGTCACTGTTTGTGTGTTTGGTACAATAACTGGTTGGAGAGATTATATCTTTAGTTTTAAAATCACATTTCCCCAGGAGGTGCACACTTTTTTGTTCTTTCCTTAGCTAGTAAATGTTTGATAAGCATTGAGTATTGTGATATTAGTAATGCGTTGTATTCTGTATACAGGGCAAACTACCTCTGAAACTAGACAAGCATGGAATTAGGGAGAATTTACTTTCTTCGTTGAAAGTATCTTCAGCCTGCGCTCAAGATAGTTAAGATGAAAACTTAGTTTTAATGTATTCCAAATAAGCAAGTCCATCATATTATTATCACATGGATATGAATGACAATTTAGCTTTCCAACCAGACATTATTGGTTAAAATCTGAAGAAAAGAAGGTGTTATGTTAAATGGGCGGTCCCTATTAAATTACGAAATATGTCAAGTGCATTATATGAACATTCATTTGGTCCCTGTGTATTACCGTATTTTGTTTGCTTGTTCAGTTATATAAATTAATGCACAGAACAATTTTGGTATTCTGTAAATACATGTAGTTCACAGACATACTACGTCTACGGAATTAGTACATTGATTACATATAGATAGTGAACATAAAAACACAGCTGTTTTATTATCTGATGATGGTTCCTTAAATACAGATACAAACATTGCAGTATTTCTAATGACGAAATTAATATATATATACTGAGGACACGATTTTCTTTGCATTAAGCAACCAATCACTGTTATCTTAGCTTTAATGACAATTGTGTAATCATTTCGCATAACAATATGGCAATATGATGGGTAAACATGATTTAACCTTTGTCGATTGGGTGCGATAGGACTGCGTTCTAAAATAAACTAAAATCTGCATCAGTATATTAATACATATTAGAAAATTAAATTTTTAAGAAGCTGTAGATTCAGAAAAAATAAGTAAGTAACAACGAGAATATTGGTATCAAAATATTAAAATTCGTAACTTACACTTAGATACTCATTTCAATTACACTCCTGCTACAATTAGTCCGTGCCTTCATTTATTTTGATTTAGGAAATAACTTTATGGTAAATTATCTACAATTGGATATATACGAAAAATATATGCTGCAAAATCAAATTTAAAAAACAACCCAAAGAAAATAATAATTGAAAATACACGCTTTCTGCAAAAAAATATTTAGATAATATTGCGGAGGAGAAAAGGTCAAACGCTTTGCAACTACATTAATACAGTAATTTTAAGAAGAGTTTGAAGATACCAAAAAGGTACCGGTAATCAGAATCCGTAAATCGAAGGACAGACAACACAATGGCCAAAAGAAAAAGTAAAAACAACGATATACAATACACTACACAGATCGAACAACACGAATTAGATGTTGATACATGAACGACATAGGTGACTGCTGACCATTGTAACTGAGGAACAGTGATGGGTGATATGTAAATGAGGTGCTTAGGAATGATCGCTGACTCTTTACGCGTGACGTGTGAAATTTGTACGATGACGAATGACTTGAATGTTGAATGATCTGACTTGACTTTTGCATTTAAATTAATAATGTCATGTTTACAGTTGTTTTTTTTTTCTATATATTCTTTGCTTAATAATGGTAAAATAAAGCAGTAATGAAAACAAATATTTCGGCAAGTTTTATTGGTGGAGGAAAATCAGTGTACCACGCAGTGTTAGAGACTTGAACGAACTGGTACCCTTTTAGCTATTGTACTATTAATTCTTATTTGCATAGACAACTGCTATCCTGTTAAGGCCCTTTGATTTTCTTGCTCCATATGAATCTTGAATTATTGGGCTTTCCGATCTTTCAATTTGAGCGTACATGATGATGGTTACACCAGAAACACGTCGTGCGTACTAAATTAGATATCTACAAGATTAGTGCATAGTAATTATGCTTGATATTTGATGAAATCATGAAAGGTATGCTTAAGAAGTATGTACTGCTGGTGTGCGGCATTGAACAGTAAATTACATGCCATTCATTAGATGTAATTCAAGTTTAGGTATATTCTCCTTCTTACAAAACGAAAGTCAATTTACAAAAGGCAATTACATCTGTCATCAAACGTTTAAAACAAGTCCCTATTTGAGAAAAAATCGAACATGTTAATTGTTATTGACTTCAAGATCTAATTTAAGCCTCGGTTCTCTTTTCCAAAGAATATATCTCAACTCCATACAATTAGATGGTTGATGAAATTGCTTCACTTAAATGAATCTATATATACCCCGTATTTACCTCTATCTATCACGAGTTATGTATTTAGTTAATTTTCTGTTATCTCGTGGTTTTTTCTCTCTTCAAGGTGATCAGAACTCGCCAGCAAATTCATGTTGTCTTTATTTTTTGCTCCCATTGAAAAGGCAATGTATGGATATATTGACAATACAAACTGTTACGTTGATTAAACGAAAGGGTTCTCTTCTTAAATTCAATTATTGCACCGGAAGTAAGTAGATGATGTAATGGTTCCTGTTCCTGTTTCCGGTATCGTTAGATGGTACAATCTCGTCGTTATTTCCATTTTAAATACAATACTATCAACTCATACTAGCGACAAACATAATTATTTGTACGGTTTAAACTAACATTTTACGGCATGAACTTTAACGATAGAAGTCAACATTGGCTAATTAAACAAACTGACAACAATGGTATCGATAACTACCTATATATATGTCTAATGATTTACTATAATATATGATGCCATCTATATACCAAAATGTCAGAACAATTAGCATGTGTCCATTGATGACAAAAATGGTAATTAAAAATCACAAAATTAATGTCTTTTTAAAATTGTGTATATTAATGCAACTTTTGGAAAAAATGTAGCAATAAGAAGGTAGACATTTAATTGAGAGCCCACGAAGCATTTCTGGAATAACCTTCAAGTGCTTTCAATACAACTAGAAGGAAATTGCAGATTTGACATGTTATTGTTCTGTGTTTTTATTAAAGGGAACGGAATGTAATTCATCAAAATAATCGCCATTACCATCTTAACATCGTTAATGACTATATTTCCGTCACTTGCTATCAAAGGGTACACATATTATCAATGGATACATAAATATTGACCATATTATTTTAATGAATTATAAATATATATTGTATACAATGCAAGAAGAGAACATATTAGAATATGCTGACGTTGTTTCTGTTCAACATGGCTCAAGATAATGAGTTGTTAAACGATCAAGATCTGTCCACGTGGTATCGTTCCAACTGAAAAGCACCATTAGCACCGGATATTATAAATAAACAAAGCCGGAAAATGAATATGATTTATTTTGACAAAAGATGACGCAAATCAAATATGCAGAAAGAGTACACAACATCATTGGTGGTGTCATTGCTAACGTGGTTGCGTCAAGTGTGGTAGATCGTGGGTTCGAACCTCAGTAAGGTTGAAAGAAAGACTGGAAAATTGATAATTTGTCATGTCTATCTGTGGAATGTTCTTTCAGTTAACTAGCACTATAAAAATCCAATTTGGTCTAAGTACAAAGAGGACATCATCATCATCTCGTCGAATTGTAACTTGTTTTTCATTACGGTTTTCACAGTTTTCCGGTTGTTGACTGATTTTGTCTGTTTAAATAATTATGAGTTTTGACTTTCCCTTTGTAAGATTGTTCGGAGTTCGGTAATTTTGTTATTACCCTTATTTGATATATGTGAACAATTGCTCGATTTGTGCAAAACAACAATCGCTCACTCAGAAAGTTAAAAAAAAATTCAACTAATCATTGCACTTACTTCTTCTCATCATGTACAACACAGAAATTAAAACTAGAATAAAATACATATGTTTGAGAATAGTACATACAATCACAATCTGGATAGACAAATGGCCACGGATATGTTTGTCGTTATCATAATCCGATCCTTTCCTCATTCATTACTTATCAGCGGGTAACAAGGGTAACACATGTAGAGAAGGAACAGCTTATTCTGGAACACCTGTGTTCGCCCCGGTTTCTGAACACGATGTTCGGTTCGTCTTTACTTCCATTTGTTATGTTGGGGTTTATTTTTATTTATGTTATTTGAATTTATTTACAAATACTGGTGTCCAACACGATTTCCATATATCGATATTTAGTATTCTGTGTAAGGTTTTGTATATCATTGTTTGTCTTTTTTCTTTTGATCATTGTATTGTCTCTCCTTCCATTTACACATTTTTCTTACCATTTTGATTTCTTCAAACTTTTCTTATAAAACATTTATAAACTGAGTGTTACTAAAAATAGGTATTTATAGCCTATATATTTAGATAATTAATATCCAGCAGACAATAGTTCTTCTTCGGAAATTCGGCCAATCAAAATCGAGTTGTCATTCACATTTCGGTCGGCTAACTGCATTATTGGCATTAACAAAAGTGGTAGCAGAGAGTGAAGGCAACTGATTTGACACATTAAATTAAGTCATAGAACTTTTGGATAATGTTGAATCGGACATTGCTAAGACAGCCACATTTATTGCTGCTTAATAAATGTTATAAATTAAATGTCTTTTTTCTTTCAAAATATGATTGGTGTTATGGATTTACAAATCTCAAATTTTTATTAATATGATATGATAATAAAACAATTATTACCTTTTTATATCGCCAATACATGTTTTATCGGCTCATGAAAGCATATCGATCTAGATGACCCCATCTTAAGACTATAATTGTATTAATGTTCAAACATGGAATCCGATACTGGCAAGGCGGAAATTGAGTTCATCATTGGGAAGTTGAATGCACATGTTTGCTGAAATAGAATAAAGGGTCTAGTGCGGCCTGGATCCTAGTTTTTTTCTTTACGTGTTTAATTTTGAATAAAACAGTAAATATACATAAAAAACAACTATATTATAGTAGGATAAGCATATCACGACCAAATTACAGTTACAACATTGTGTTAGTCTGGGGGGTTTTGTAATCATTCACCCTGGTTATTCATATAATTCATATAATTATGTTTTGGTCTATGTAAACTCAATCTAATTAAATGCAGATGTTGGATGATTTCATTTGATCACACACTACCATAGGTCATTTCAGGTAACCATTCATTCGGACAACGGCTCTCATCATGTGCTTGTTAATTAACACCACACAAGTTACTACGCCCCGTGAGTGGCTTGTTTAAAACATTACTCTGACATGGCCCTATACATGATGTCGTTGGATGCTAGTGTATAGCTAGAAAAGACGCATCTGACGTTTAATTTCAATTAGATTGACGATGATTGATTGATTGACGTAACATATTCATGTTTGGTTAATTGATTGTTGTTTACCATTTTATTATTATTATTAAAGGTATATATATGTCCACTTCTTGTTAATGAACAACAATTATGATACCACATAATATACTAGAAACATGACACCCACTCAAACTGGAAACGTAAGGCTTTTTATGTATGCATTTATTCATCTTGCGGGAATATTTTGGAGTCGGTCTTTGCAAACTAAAGTACTTTATATTGTAATCGCCTGTTATTTATTTACATTTGCGATGCCTTTGTTCCTCTGTATAGTGTACTTTTAAAGTATCGATATATTAGCGATGCCTTTCGTTTTAACAATAAACTAACTGTTCAGAATGCATGATAAATGAGAACTCTCGATATCACCTATTTCATTAAAAGAAATGTTATTGACATACAATATTTAATCAAATACGAAGCTGTGATTGTTGGACATTTACAATGGGTATATGACGCAGCATCTGATAAATATTGCAAATTGAATATTAATTGTCCCGACAGTCATGTACTTTTGGCAAAACTGGATTCATAAATTGATTGGATTTGTGAATTTGAGTGATACATGTAACTATGATTCACTTCAAGTCATAGGAAAAGGGTTTATAAATTACAAACTTAGATTATTTGGCTTTCCAACCTTCCGACTTCTAGCGTATCTGATGATGGTTATTCCAGAAACGCGTCGTGCTCACTAATTGTGATATCTATCTACGTTTATATTAGGGATGTTTAGCTTGCAATTGGAAATCATCATTCACTCATAATAAACTGCTTAAACTTGTCGTTAACTGTAAAGGACGGTAACATTACCTCGATTTGTATATTGGTTCATCCTGTACACAAAATGACGCAAAATAAAACCTTTTTGTACGTATCACCAGACGACATCTTGAGCATCAACATTTAGAAATTAGAAAACGAATTTTGAACAGTGAGGATGACGAATGACGGTTCCTTGATGAACGGTGATGGATCACGGGTGACAAATGCAAAATTACGGATGACGACAAAATAATGACACTGACTGATATGACGGGTGAAATTTGAAACCCAAACATATTCACAACTGGTTTTGAATTATGCATGATCTTGCGTCGGGTTACTATTTGATGACAGATCGGTACCTCTTGACGGGTCTAATTATGCAGGTGAACGTCAGATGTTCCAAAGAGGATAGCATTGACGTCATTCTCAATGCTTTCCTTGTTTACACAGGTCGAGATGTTCGATTTCTACTACGCGATGCCAGAAATAGTAATTGGAGTATTGCGTGTTAAAATATTTTCTCTGTTAAGAAGGTTGCAATAAAGTGCTAGGAAAGTAGTTAAAGCTTCTAACCCTTTTATCAATTTACGTTCGACATAATTAATCCTGATGCATTGTTTCTAATTGATTTAGTTTGGTACCTGACGGGTCGATTATATTTTTAACCTAGTAAACAAATTTAACACTATTTTTTTATAAATTGAGCTACGAGATCTAATGTTTCGCTATAGAGAAATACATTATCTGTGGAATACTTTCCGAGTAGTTAAATGTCTTCGTGGTAAATACTAGTTTATTTCCAATAAATGTATATCAGTGTACAAGCTCATTTATACGTCACGCTAAACTATCCATCTTTATAGAACCGATTGGTTTGATGTAAATAATGACCATACACAGCATAGTTTTAACGTTGGTGTCATTTTTCTCATATGCATGATACATTTCTACAACGGAAAACGTGATTTGTATCGAGACCAACATAGTTGCTTCCAGGAGCGTGTTCTGCATTTAAGGGTTGATTGGAAACCCAAAGATCCAAAAACATTAATACAATATTGGTTAATATTGGATAGAGTATAAATATTAAGTGAAACAAGACCAAACACATTGAACATATAACACACTTATCAACATAGAATTTACTGCCCTGTTTCTTTTTACATCTGCAAGTAAAAGCACTGGAGTTTGGTTGACATGAATTATAATAAAAAAGAGTAGTATTAGATTTTTATTAGAAAGGGTTTAAGTCCACTAACAATACATGACATCTGTTGTGTTTAATGCAGATAATTTATGGTCACTTTCATGGAATATGTGGCCATACCCACAGAATTAACAGGCACCTCTACATTCCCGATATCCTTTTTACCTTCTATCCGCCCATAATTAATGAAGTTTCATCACTATCGGTAATGATCCATTAGTCAAATGTCATATTAGACATAATTCATCTGTTATATCTTAAAACCCATTGTTCAGTGGTCATTCATTGATCAGTCAGTTTTCAACAATCTGTCACTTCGTAACGTTGACTGTTACTGGGATTTAACTTATATGCATTGGAAACAACGCTCATTGGATTTGCAAATGTTGTTTCGCGATTTCTTTAATTAATAAAAAGGGTAGCATTTCATATTTTAGCTTTCCGATCAGTCATTCGTTACTCGTTAAATCCGACTGTTCAGTGGTCATTCATTGATTAGTCAGCTTTCAGCAATCTAGGATTTAACTTGCATGTATCACACATTGGTTTTGCAGATGTTGTTCCTCGATTGTTTTATTCATAAAAAGTTAGTGTTGCATAAGTTTTTTTCAGCCTCTTCGTCATTCATATTTCTGTAAAAGGTGTAGATAACTATTGCGTATTGGGATCAAATTCATTAATCAGGGATTACAGCTATGATTGACATTTAATAGATTAATACTTCTGTCAGTCACTGACACATTTGAAATAAAGACTAATTAATGAAAAAGAGATTAAGATTCTGACTGATAAGGAAAGATCGATTTAATTATTTTTCAACTAAAAAAGTAGAAATGTTGACATTTTCTCACAAAGCTAATGCAAGTTTGGTTATGCAAAAAATGTTCAATATTTCCTTCTGTTTAAAATATAGGGTTGACATGAACTTTGTCTTTACATTCTTTACACAGTGTCTGTCAAGTATTGACATGTAAGGCTTATATTCTATATTTAATTAACTCATCACTTAATTGGTCGATAAATAAGATTATACTTAAAGGTCAAGTTATTTTCAATCTCTCCAAGATTCGATTTAAATCCATTTTGTCTCTCTGTTACTTTCTATGTCAATGTTCAACTATTGGTTTGCACGAAGTTAAAAATGTAGCGCAGTAAACTTTGACGAAATTTAATAGGATACCTTTCGATAATGTTATTTACAAGAATTAATATATACAAACATCAAAATCCAAGGATAGTAACAAGTCACAATTAAACCCTGTTTTCAACTTCCGCAACACACTATCACCAACAACTCAAAAAACCTTTATGTGCATGACAATCAACGTTCTTCCTTATTTTCGATTGCTACATTAGCTCCTCCTTTTCAGAAGACACGTTTTGTGTCCTAATTAACCCAAATCATCTAATCAGTTTCAAAATCGTTTAAATACACCGGACGACGACATGTCCTTCTTGGACGAGTTGACACCTGGGCTTCCTCGTCGATATCTGAATCTAGATCATCTGCAATTTCACTCTCATTGTCAGTCTCATTTGCATGATTTTCTAAATTTCCGTTTTCATTTCCAATCTCTTTTTCCGCCATTAGATGATGTTCTCCCAATATAGTGCTTTCATCAGTCAAATCGTCATCAATATCGCCAAAGCTTTCTGATCTTTCCCTTCCTTCTCCAGGAGCTGCAATCTGCTGCTCCGGGTCAGGATCATTACGGTTTCTCTTGACCAAACATTTTTTCTTTTCTTTTCTCAACTTGTCCTCGTTGTTTCTGTCAGCATTGTCTTCACTGCTTT
Source organism: Bathymodiolus brooksi (assembly GCA_963680875.1). Lineage (NCBI taxonomy): Eukaryota > Metazoa > Mollusca > Bivalvia > Mytilida > Modiolidae > Bathymodiolus > Bathymodiolus brooksi. The sequence goes on along the minus strand of OY804576.1, from coordinate 132,381,474 downwards.
AGACCACTTTCATCTTCCCCCTGATTTGAAGGTACAAACTTCGTCAGCCTATTAAAGTGAACGATTTTGGCTTTTTCATTTCGTTTTCTGATCTTATAATCAACATCTGACATTTTTTCTAATATATCATATGGCTGTATTTCCCAGGGGCAGTGGAGCTTAGGAGATCTTCCACGTTTCACTGCTGGGTTATATAGCATTACTTGATCGCCTACTTTCAATTTTTTACCAGAAACTTTTTTGTCGTAATAGTCTTTCTGTCTGTTCTGCGCAGTGTCCGTATTTGTTCTTACTCTCTGAAATGCTGAGTTCAATTTTTGTCTCAAGGAGGAAACGTATTGGGTTTGATAATTTTCCCCTTGGGGGCACTCCCCAAACACTATATCGATAGGTAACCGAAGTTCATGTCCTAACATCAACAGAGGCGGGGTAAAGCCAGTAGTTTCATTCACACTGCATCTGTATGCCATCATAAGGAACAGAAGTTCATCGTCCCAATTTTTCTGGTCTTCTTTGACGTGCTTACTTAACATATTCAGAAACGTTTCATTGAATCTCTCTACTTCTCCGTCACATTGCGGATGGTAAGCTGTGGTCCTTTGTTTCTTTGAATCAAACAATGCACCAACTTCCTTTAACAAGTTAGATTCGAAGTCCCTTCCCTGGTCACTATGAATAGCATAAGGAGCTCCAAAGCGACAAATAAATTCCTCTACAAGCTTCTTTGCTATAGTGTTTGCCTTGTGATTTCGAAGGGCAAATGCCTCCGTCCACTTGGTGAAATAATCTGCAATAACTGGTATGTATTTATTGCCGCGAACAGAAGTTGGCAGGGGACCTAATATGTCCATTGAAATTTTCTCCAGTGGTGCGCCGGTTTTTACTGAATTAAGAGGCGCTCTTAACTGTCGAGAGGGTTTCCTCTTGGATGCACATACTATATAATCATTGCAATAAATCTCAACATCTTGAGACCATCCTGGCCAATAATATCTATTTTTTTCTTTCACTAACATTTTCTTTGCTCCTAAATGTCCCCCTCCTACACCTGAATTTAGTTCATGCAAAATCGTCCGTTGTAAGGACGAAGGAACTATGAACTGGTAATGAAACCCTTGCGCCGATAGAGGTGCTACTTGCATCAGTGTCCAACGTGAATAGTCCATCCTCAGTTGGGTATGACAATATAGGAGCTGTTACCAATTTAGATTTCAACATCTGGAATGCCCCTTAATGAAACGCCTGTAGTAACTAGCTAAACATAGAAACGATTTAACGTCCCTGGCAGTGGTTGGTTGGGGCCATGTTCTGATAACTTCAATCTTATCTGGATCGGTCATAATGCCTTTATCAGATACAATATGGCCAAGACATTTAACACTTCTCCCAGCAAAATGGCATTTAGTCAATTTTAGCTTTAGACCACTTTCTCTAAATCGATCGAATACGAACCTTAATCTTTGTAGATGCTCGTTGAATGAAGAGCTGAATATGACCACGTCATCCAGATACATGGGGCATATTTCGAACTGAAGACCCTTCAAAACATTCTCCATTAGACGTTGAAACAATCATGGTGCTCTCGTAAGCCCAAACGGCATAACGTTGAATTAATATAACCTATATGGCGTTGAAAATGCCGTTTTTTCCTTGTCTTCTTCTTGCAATTCAACTTGCCAATAGCCACTGGCCAAATCAACACAGGAAAAATATCTGGGGCCGTGTAGCGTATCAGGCGTATCATCAATGCGGGGTATTGCGTACGCATCTTTCTTTGTAATTTCATTAACTTTCCGAAAATCTACACACAATCTTGTTGTCTTTCTTTTTGACTAAAACTATTGGCGATGAACAGGGACTATTTGATGTCCTTATTACTTCTCGTTCCAACATATCATTTAATAACTCCTTTACTTCCTGTTTTTTATGCATGGGAATTCCCATAAGATTTAGTTTGATAGCCGGTTCAAGTCCTGTATTTATTATCAAGCTTGGTCTGGTCAATTTCAAGTTGTTCATCAGTCGGCAGCAATGACCTTTGTTCCTTGTCAGATTTGCTGTCCCTATACTTAACAACGGATAAGGTCGGAATTGTCACAAACCCAACTACGGCTGTTGGCAAAATTGTTTTTATCTTCCTTTTCAAGGATTTCAATTTATCAAACACTTGTCTACTAGTAACGTTGTCGTTAAATCTAAGATCCCTATGAGCTCTGGTTTCTCTACTTCGTTTTCCCTCTTTTCTTTCTCTTTGTTCTTTTCTTTGTTTAAACACTGTAAACTCATTTATTCCACAATATATTTTAACAATAACAGGTCTGTCTTGATCCTTGTATTCGCTTACAATTGATAAAGTGTCATTTATCAAATTGTTAACAACAGCTCCCCTTTGTATCACATAACGAAAATGGAAGTTTCTATAATCAAATTTCTCAAATCCATACACTCTAGAGTCTCCAACTAAAATCAAAACAGGTTTGCGGGTTTTTTCTGACATTTACTTGTTAAACACTTGTCCTTTCTTGAATGTTGTAATTCTGAACGTTCCCTTGGTATTTAGTCACATCTGATATATATATATATATATATATATATATATATATATATTAATGTACTTTCCGGTATTTTGTCGTTCGCAACCTTCTTTGTGGTATTAAGTCTTATCATACAGCCTGAACTTCTAATTACCAAATCCCATCGCTGCTCACCAATGTAACGCAGTAAACTTTGAGGATACCTTGCGATAATGTTATTTACAAACGTTTACCGTCGGATTTTTAAAATATTTAAAATTTAATTTTTCATTGATGGCACCCAGAACAAATTAAATCGTCAAAGAAAGTTATTACACACTCATCCTTTGCTGTTTCTTTATTTGTGAGAAAAAAAAATAGTTGCCAATAACAAAAAACTTTTGAATTCTTATATTTGACATTGTGGATGTCCAAATTACCAAATTACTGCAGTTGTCTTTTTTTATTTTCAGGTCGGTTGGGGAGGGGGAGGGGTGGTTTGAGGTTGACTCTACTTGATAAATTCATTACAAAAAACCAGACAACCACCCAGCTGTATTGTTAAATTCCTTCATATTCTGGCCTCCAGTTGTATTCATTTGATTTGGTTATTCTTTAGTTGTCTTAAGCAAAGATCTTTTGAGTGGGGGAGGGGAGGGGAGAGAGGATCAGATATTACAAAGTTTTTTTCCAATCATAGCTTTCTATTTTTTTACTACCATAAAATTAATTTGCCCGTTGGTATATCAATCTTTGAATGGTTATTTTCTTCTATGTTTTCTGAAATATGAATCTTTCTCAAACTATCAGCAATCATATTATAGGAATATATGTTCTTTTGGGGAAATTGATACATGTGAGAATTTGACACTTTACCTGCAAACTGAAAAAAAGATGTAAATTTTGTGAGTGAGATGGTGTGTTTACACAATGCATCAATTCCTTGAAAATAGCCATTATTATTTATAGATGTATAAGAAATTCCACCAGTATGATGTTGACCAACGAAATTGAGCATTATGTGCAACAGTGGAATTATATTAAAATTAGACAAGTCGAAACACAAAAATTACGATTTTCATATCCTGTAGTGACATAAGTGAAATACTGATAGTCACAGACTGTGATGGACTACTAAAAAATTCATAAAAAATTCAACAAAATATAACAATATATAAAATTACCACAATGTAAACATATCTTGTTTACCCTCCTGACATTTTCGGGTCACCTAATAATTATCTGAAGGTCAAAACGGTGCAATGGGGTAATGCAAGTGTGTTTCATGAAACATAGATCACACAGTTTCAATATCACTTCTAAAACACTACATTTATTCCAACTTGACACTTTTCAATATATATATATTGATTTTTTTTCCAACCAATATATTGCAGTATTAAATATTTCAATGTGACCATTTCATTTTTATAAAACATCAGCAGGGGTAATTGATTTCCTGACTGAAAAAGCAATTAATATCTAAGATTCTGGTGTATATATTTAATATTTTTTTATTTGACAAAGCTAATTGCATATATTGACACCCGTTGCTATATTTGAGCAGGTGTTTTGTACAAAATATATTATTATTTTCCCTAAGAATGGGTGGGGATAATAAAGCGTCATTGAAAATGAATAAATGATGTCTTTGTAATAACATGTTTTGATTAGAATAGAAATGTACATAAAGTACTATAATATTTAACAAAAACAGACTCAAAGACAACATATTATCACCAACCTTGAAGCTTTCAAAAACATTGTTTGAAGCTAAATTGGAATATAATGAAGTGGGGAAAAACAAACATTATATCCATCATAACAGTTTCGTTACTAAAAACGTAGATATCTAATTTAGTACGCACAACCTATTTCGGGAATAACAGTCATCAGGTAAGCTCAAAGGCAAAAGATTGAAAAAACAAATAATCTACAAATATTTGGGAGCATGAAAACGAAAGGGACTAAACAGGGTAACTACAATTAATAAATTTTACCTATCCCAGAGGAAAAGCTTAGCTTTCTAACAATAATTAAATTATTTAGCAACTGGAAATGTCAATAACAAATATATCTAATAAAAATGTCAATGGCGATAAACTGACTACTGGGTGGATGAAACCCTCAGGACTAATAGTCCACCAGCAGAGGTATGGACACATTGATAGTAATGATAATGTAGATATTATATTTATGTGCGCACGACGCGCTTGAAAACATAAGGGCCTAAATAGGACACCTATGTATGAGCATAGAACAAATGTTACAACCAGAAATATGTGTATTGTATTGCTAAGTAATGTGAGTTATGCAAACCCTGATTAATTTTCGTAATTGGAAATCAATTAGCAGATAGTTCGTCAAATATGTCATTGTCTCAAAAATATTTAATTTAATATTAAAGTAACACTCAATTGAAGAAATAAAATGCTTGTCTTAGGTTGCAGTTTTGTTTACTGATGGCCAAACAACTCTTAATTTTAAAACTTTTTTTAAATGAACGCATGATGGTCATGTTGAAAAATTCAAAATATCTAAAAACAAGTCACTAATAATAGTTATTTTAACAATTTTGCACTAATTTGAGACATGATTTCGTTTATTATTCTCTAAGACGTATTACAATACAATGTATACTTGAAGTACAATGAGACAATATATTTGGACTAATTCCCTACAGTTACACAATGACCTTTATCACTGGATATTCTTGGTTAAATATGAATTATTGGATATTTCCGTTAACTTACTAATAAATATACAATATACTAACATTGTCGGAAAATATAAAATTTATTTGTACGAGCTTTAGAAACAGGTAGGGAAGCTTTTCTAGTATATTTCGCAGCGAGTGCAATTTAATTTAATATTTTATGACATGTACGTGTGTTGCGTTTATCCAGCTATATCAAAAAGTCCACAACAACAGCCAAATTCTCTGAAAATAGCTGACTGCTCGTTTTCAAGGGCGTCATCTGTGTCGTCAGCGCTAATACTGCTACCGTTTCTTTCTGTCGCTCTACATGAATCAGGTACCAACAATGTTTATTATGACTTAATAAAACTGAAGTTTATTTGACCCCCTATATTAGTACTCAAAATGAAACAGTTGCATTATTTAGAAGCATAATCATCGTACCTATTTTTTTTTGTATAGCTACAATCCTTTTCTGTGTCGATACAACTATTATTTCATGTTAATTTGTTTGAGGTCACACATTTTAAAACTACTAAATCCATTAAAACTTATTGTTCATTCAAAGAAACACGTACTTTATACAACATAGCAAATCTTTAGTTCATTCAATACTTTTCTTTGTTGATGTAACTGCCATTTCAGTTTAGATAACTTGCTTGAAGTCAAAAATAAACACATTTTAAAAAGCACTAAATCCATTAAAACATACCGTTGATCCAAAGAAAAACGCACCTTATATAATGAATAGTAGAGTAAATCTGTAATTGATACAATCCCCGTTCGTATCTAGACGATACCACTGTCAATTCAGTTTAGTTAAATTGCTTGGAATCACGTATATACACATTTTAAAACTACTAAATCCATCCATTAAACCTTGTTGTAGGTCTAAAAGAAGTTCACATATTATTCAGTGCAGTAAATCTCTAAAATGCTTTCTCTCTATACATGCAAATTAACACTTGAAATTTGTTTTTAAATCATATAAAAATGCACATGATCGTTAATACAAACCTGAAATCGAATCCCAAAATGTGCTTTTACATAATCAAATAGGTGCTGTAAGTTGAATGATTTGTTAATAAATAAATAAATCTCGCGGGATGTTACACTTTTGACAGATGATGAATGTGTAAAGATACACAGACAGAAAACATCTATTTTTGTCAATGAGGGTCAGGGAAAATGTAAAAATCATGATGTATTTTCCACATTTCAATATGTGGTAAATACTGTTAGTGCAATTTCGAAACATCATGATTTTCAATTTACAACTGTATCGCTCCGGGTTAGTTAATGTTACTACATGTACTGGTTGTCATACTAAGAACATGACCTCACATAAGTCATTCGTGGAGACTATATTCGGACCTCATGATCGACTTTCAATGTAGTAAAGAACTTCATGTATACGGTAATTGTGTAAAACTCTAGGAGTGAATGATGATCTACTAATTAAGAAAAATTCCAAATATGACTGCATGTCGACAATGGTGTTTCAAATTAACAATGGTTCGCCAGTGTGTCATCCTCTAAGTCGTCAGTGTGTCGACATTGATATGGTTTATAAGATATATTTATAATTGACATTTACAGTTCCTAAATAATGTAAGTATTATTAAAACTAAAAAGAACTATCTACACAAGACATAGACGAGATGACTTTGAATATCCTGTTAGGACATTTTAATTTTTATTGCTACCAAAGATTTGAACATTATTTAGCTGTCCAATCTTTTGGTTTTGAACGTAGTTGATGCAGTTCTCCAGAAGCGCGACGTGTACACTAATGTATACATCTACATTGCTTTTATTATCCAGAGTATATATTGTGAAAACATCATCAGTACCTTTCAAATTCGTCTAATAGTACATCTTATTTAAATGGACAATGATTAATTTATGCAGGATAGTAGCAATGACGACCTTAGTATGACTAAGAAAACTTGGAACTTGCCGAACTTGCCGACTGTACAGAGCTAATGTTGAAAGGGACACCAATTGATCAGAGCCGTACGTCGAGCAACAGACCACATATTATTGTTCAAGAGAGATATTTTGTCAGAAGGAGACATGGACACAAACATTTGTTTTTAAATCACTGGAGCTTTCATAGTGACATACCATTCGAAATGTTTAATAAAGTAAATTATTTTATTGAAATTTTAATTGAACTGAACAAAATCCGTACAAACAATTAACTGTACATATTTACGTCCACTCCTAACGTGTATAGTAATAAGGGGTTTTTTTTCTAAAGAAAAAGCTATTTTCAACTTTTCTTTGATATTAAATAGCATAGTAATCATTTATGGATTTTTTTTCTTATCATGCTGCTTTTAATGTTAAAATATCTATAAAAAAAAAATAAGAACCCTTAAAGTTCCTATTTTCTTTGAAACGAATAAAACTTTTTTAATCTTCACAATTCGATTTTTTAGACAAATATGATGCGCTGTAAATAGTTTTGTTTTAGCACTTTTTCTAAAGTCTTTTTAGACTGGATATTTATTTCTATATGTAATGTTTATATAAGTTTAAGAAATAATTAATGAAAGCCATACTACGTTGTGATTTTTAACATGAGTGTGCAGGATAACAAATTACCAATATCCTACCAACTCATATTAAAACTTACAACACAGTATGATTTCTAGAAATTAGTACGATTCTGATATTTCTAACAGGACAAATACGGTAGTATACTTTGATGAGAAAGGCGGTAATTTATGTTTGTCGGGAAGGGCACATACAATTTAGTTGTTCTATCGTTCACACTGCAAGCATTCGAGCAAACGGGAATTCATTAACATGTGCTTTTACGACGGCAAAGTCGTATTGATGGAATAGCCGTAACAATAATATTGTGTTTGCAAGTGTTAATTACACATCGCATATTTAGTAATTCTTGAATATGTTGATTATTTTCAGTGAATATAGTTGTTTCTAGAATTGGAACAACATGAATATCATTTAAACGGAAGTGAACTCAGGTGCTCCAGCAGTGCATGCAGTTCCTGCTCATCAAGTGGCACCCTTCGTGTTGGCCCTGTTACACAGGTAATGGCTCCAACTTAATAACTAGGAATCCTTCGTTCCGTAACTTCTTTGTTAGCAGCAACTCTATATCAAGGAAATCATGATTTAGCCATGAGTTTTGTCTGGAACGTCGTATCAGCTGAGATATATTATACAGATATATCATGTTTGGGAGGGGTATTTGCGAAAAATACCAGTCGAGAGACGAACAACTTTCCGAGCCGAATGGCGAGGGAAATTTAGTCTCAAGACTGGTATTTTTTTTCGAAAATGCCCCTCCTAAACATGATATGTCTGTTTAATTACACCGAATAATATTTAGAACACTGGCTAAATAAATAATACCTTTTGTTTGTCGTTTTCAGGACCTAACATGATGTGTCTGTTTAATTCTACCGAATGATGTTACATAAAACGAACAAATGATAACGTTTTACAAATTTTGTTACAAGCGTCTCGGTGAAGGGTAAAAACGGCAAATACGATTTATATTATATATAAAATAAAAGTGATGTGTTTACAAAATTGGTACCCCAGGGAAACATCACTGTTTTTCACCGGTCGACAAATGTTATGTTCCATGTCTGTCCGGAAATGTATCCGTTTTTGCATGCCGGAATTACAATCTTGACCGGAAGTTAAAAACACAAATATGAAGTTTATGAAAACACAAGATAAAAACACACAAATAAGTGTTTATTGCATCCAACATTATTGTAAACAGAGTTTCGGTATAATAAAACAATTATTGCCTGCACTTGCGGTGAACATCATAATTGTTCACCCTTTGGATGTTGTTTTCCCTCGGGAAAACACCACCCCTCGTGTGAACAATTATGATGTTCACCTTAAACGCAGGCAATAATTGTATAGTGCTACATAAAACGCACAACTGATAACGTTTAACAAATTTTGTTACAAGCGTCTCGGTGAAGAGTAAAAACGGCAAATCCGATTATACAAATACCATGAAAAAAAGTTAAATCTTATGCAAATACACCTACAAGAAGTAAAAATTCTGCAAATTCGCAATGCAAGGCCTGAATTTGTAAAAAAATATCACGGCTATTAACCAATCAGAATCCAGCATTCTTATATAAGGTGTAGTTAATATATATAGGCGCTGCTGGAATCAGTATTATAGAAAAAAAAATATGTCAGTTCACATCCTACGATTCGACAGCCAGATCTGGAACTAATTAGTGTGCCTACATAATTGGAAAATTTTCAAATAAATTGTGTTCAAGATAACAGGTGAAATAGTATAGTTACCTTAGCCTGAAGTTACTAATTATAAACGTGATATTAGAAAATACATTAAGTGTATGCCCTGGTGGTGAGTTATAGTTTTCAGTTTCGTCTGTAAGGCGCAATAAATCAGATAAAGTGGTTTTAATTGGAAGTACAATTTCTCTAAAGTTTATTGATGGTGTTCCATTGTAGAGTGAAGAAGATTAATACGATTTATAGGTATTATATTTAGTGCACAGAATACCAATGAATTTTTTTTTATTTTCAACCAATTGTCACTATGTCTGAATAAACGAATGATCTTTAAAAGATTCAGTGCATTAACACTTGACCTTTTTGATATTAAAATGTTGCTCTCAAACAACAAATTGACATGTTAAGTATTTGATTATGTTAACGTCACTGTCAATAATGTAGTTTTCTTGAAAGATATTTATAATTTGTGTAGGGCAAAGGTAGAAAGACTATCCGAGAAAGTTATCTACAAACTATATCTTATTATTCCATGAATAACACAGTAGGTGTCTTATAAGAAACAGGAACTGCTTACGCTTCACGAGCACCTGCGTTCAGCCCCGGATTTTTTGTGGGGTCTGCGTTGCTCGTCTTTTAGTTTTCTGTGTTGTGTTTTTTGTGGGGTCTGTGATGCTCGTCGTTTTGTTTTCTGTGTTGTGTTTTTTGTGGGGTTTGTGATGCTCGTCTTTTAGTTTTCTGTGTTGTGTTTTTTGTGGGGTCTGTGATGCTCGTCTTTTAGTTTTCTGTGTTGTGTTTTTTGTGGGGTCTGTGTTGCTCGTCTTTTGGTTTTCTGTGTTGTGTTTTTTGTGGGGTCTGTGATGCTCGTCTTTTAGTTTTCTGGGTTGTGTTTTTTGTGGGTTCTGTGTTGATCGTCTCTCAGTTTTCTGTGTCGTGTTTTTTGTGGGGTCTGTGATGCTCGTCTTTTGGTTTTCTGTGTTGTGTTTTTTGTGGGGTCTGTGATGCTCGTCTTTTAGTTTTCTGTGTTGTGTTTTTTGTGGGGTCTGTGATGCTCATCTTTTAGTTTTCTGTGTTGTGTTTTTTGTGGGGTCTGGGTTGCTCGTCTTTGAGTTTTCTGTGTTGTGTTTTTTGTGGGGTCTGTGTTGCTCGTCTTTTGGTTTTCTGTGTTGTGTTTTTTGTTGGGTCTGTGATGCTCGTCTTTTAGTTTTCTGTGTTGTGTTTTTTGTGGGGTCTGTGATTCTCGTCTTTTAGTTTTCTGTGTTGTGTTTTTTGTGGGGTCTGTGATGCTCGTCTTTTGGTTTTCTGTGTTGTGTTTTTTATTGGGTCTGTGATGCTCGTCTTTTAGTTTTCTGTGTTGTGTTTTTTGTGGGGTCTGTGATTCTCGTCTTTTAGTTTTCTGTGTTGTGTTTTTTGTGGGGTCTGTGTTGCTCGTCTTTTAGTTTTCTGTGTTGTGTTTTTTGTGGGGTTTGTGATGCTCGTCTTTTGGTTTTCTGTGTTGTGTTTTTTGTTGGGTCTGTGATGCTCGTCTTTTAGTTTTCTGTGTTGTGTTTTTTGTGGGGTCTGTGTTGCTCGTCTTTTGGTTTTCTGTGTTGTGTTTTTTGTTGGGTCTGTGATGCTCGTCTTTTAGTTTTCTGTGTTGTGTTTTTTGTGGGGTCTGTGATTCTCGTCTTTTAGTTTTCTGTGTTGTGTTTTTTGTGGGGTCTGTGTTGCTCGTCTTTTAGTTTTCTGTGTTGTGTTTTTTGTGGGGTCTGTGATGCTCGTCTTTTAGTTTTCTGGGTTGTGTTTTTTGTGGGTTCTGTGTTGATCGTCTTTCAGTTTTCTGTGTTGTGTTTTTTGTTGGGTCTGTGATGCTCGTCTTTTAGTTTTCTGTGTTGTGTTTTTTGTGGGGTCTGTGTTGCTCGTCTTTAGTTTTCTGTGTTGTGTTTTTTGTGGGGTCTGTGTTGCTCGTCTTTTGGTTTTCTGTGTTGTGTTTTTTGTGGGGTCTGTGATGCTCGTCTTTTAGTTTTCTGTGTTGTGTTTTTTGTGGGGTCTGTGTTGCTCGTCTTTTGGTTTTCTGTATTGTATTTTTTGTGGGGTCTGTGATGCTCGTCCTTTGGTTTTCTGCGTTGTGTTTTTTGTGGGGTCTGTGATGCTCGTCTTTTGGTTTTCTGTATTGTATTTTTTGTGGGATCTGTGTTGCTCGTCTTTTGGTTTTCTGTGTTGCGTTTTTTGTGGGGTCTGTGATGCTCGTCTTTTGGTTTTCTGTGTTGTGTTTTTTGTGTGGTCTGTGATGCTCGTCTTTTAGTTTTCTGTGTTTTGTTTTTTGTGGGGTCTGTGTTGCTCGTCTTTTGGTTTTCTGTGTTGTGTTTTTTGTGGGGTCTGTGTTGCTCGTCTTTTGGTTTTCTGTGTGGTGTTTTTTGTGGGGTCTGTGATGCTCGTCTTTTGGTTTTCTGTGTTGTGTTTTTTGTGGGGTCTGTGTTGCTCATCTTTTGGTTTTCTGTGTTGTGTTTTTTGTGGGGTCTGTGTTGCTCGTCTTTTGGTTTTCTGTGTTGTGTTTTTTGTGGGGTCTGTGTTGCTCGTGTTTTAGTTTTCTGTGTTGTGTTTTTTGTGGGGTCTGTGTTGTTCGTCTTTTGGTTTTCTGTGTTGTGTTTTTTGTGGGGTCTGTGTTGCTCGTGTTTTAGTTTTCTGTGTTGTGTTTTTTGTGGGGTCTGTGTTGCTCGTCTTTTAGTTTTCTGTGTTGTGTTTTTTGTGGGGTCTGTGATGCTCGTCTATTAGTTTTCTGTGTTGTGTTTTTTGTGGGGTCTGTGATGCTCGTCTTTTAGTTTTCTGTGTTGTGTTTTTTGTGGGGTCTGTGTTGCTCGTCTTTTGGTTTTCTGTGTTGTGTTTTTTGTGGAGTCTGCGATGCTCGTCGTTTGGTTTTCTGTGTTGTATTTTTTGTGGGGTCTGTGTTGCTCGTCTTTTGGTTTTCTGTATTGTATTTTTTGTGGGGTCTGTGATGCTCGTATTTTGGTTTTCTGTGTTGTGTTTTTTGTGTGGTCTGTGATGCTCGTCTTTTAGTTTTCTGTGTTGTATTTTTTGTGGGGTCTGTGTTGCTCGTCTTTTGGTTTTCTGTGTTTTGTTTTTTGTGGGGTCTGTGATGCTCGTCTTTTAGTTTTCTGTGTTGTGTTTTTTGTGTGGTCTGTGATGCTCGTCTTTTAGTTTTCTGTGTTGTATTTTTTGTGGGGTCTGTGTTGCTCGTCTTTTGGTTTTTTGTGTTGTGTTTTTTGTGGGGTCTGTGATGCTCGTCATTTAGTTTTCTGTGTTCTGTTTTTTGTGGGGTCTGTGTTGCTCGTCTTTTGGTTTTCTGTATTGTATTTTTTGTGGGGTCTGTGTTGCTCGTCTTTTGGTTTTCTGTATTGTATTTTTTGTGGGGTCTGTGATGCTCGTCTTTTAGTTTTCTGTGTTGTGTTTTTTGTTGGGTCTGTGATGCTCGTCTTTTAGTTTTCTGTGTTGTGTTTTTTGTGGGGTCTGTGATTCTCGTCTTTGAGTTTTCTGTGTTGTGTTTTTTGTGGGGTCTGTGTTGCTCGTCTTTTAGTTTTCTGTGTTGTGTTTTTTGTGGGGTCTGTGATGTTCGTCTTTTAGTTTTCTGGGTTGTGTTTTTTGTGGGTTCTGTGTTGATCGTCTTTCAGTTTTTTGTGTTGTGTTTTTTGTTGGCTCTGTGATGCTCGTCTTTTAGTTTTCTGTGTTGTATTTTTTGGGGGGTCTGTGATGCTCGTCTTTTGGTTTTCTGTGTTGTGTTTTTTGTGGGGTCTGTGATGCACGTCTTTTGGTTTTCTGTGGGGTCTGTGTTTCTCGTCTTTTAGTTTTCTGTGTTGTGTTTTTTGTGGGGTCTGTGTTGCTCGTCTTTTAGTTTTCTGTGTTGTGTTTTTTGTGGGGTCTGTGTTGCTCGTCTTTTGGTTTTCTGTATTGTATTTTTTGTGGGGTCTGTGATGCTCGTCCTTTGGTTTTCTGTGTTGTGTTTTTTGTGGGGTCTGTGATGCTCGTCTTTTAGTTTTCTGTATTGTATTTTTTGTGGGGTCTGTGTTGCTCGTCTTTTGGTTTTCTGTGTTGCGTTTTTTGTGGGGTCTGTGATGCTCGTCTTTTGGTTTTCTGTGTTGTGTTTTTTGTGTGGTCTGTGATGCTCGTCTTTTAGTTTTCTGTGTTGTTTTTTTTGTGGGGTCTGTGTTGCTCGTCTTTTGGTTTTCTGTGTTGTGTTTTTTGTGGGGTCTGTGATGCTCGTCTTTTGGTTTTCTGTGTGGTGTTTTTTGTGGGGTCTGTGATGCTCGTCTTTTGGTTTTCTGTGTTGTGTTTTTTGTGGGGTCTGTGTTGCTCGTCTTTTGGTTTTCTGTGTTGTGTTTTTTGTGGGGTCTGTGTTGCTCGTCTTTTGGTTTTCTGTGTTGTGTTTTTTGTGGGGTCTGTGATGCTCGTCTATTAGTTTTCTGTGTTGTGTTTTTTGTGGGGTCTGTGATGCTCGTCTTTTAGTTTTCTGTGTTGTGTTTTTTGTGGGGTCTGTGTTGCTCGTCTTTTTGTTTTCTGTGTTGTGTTTTTTGTGGAGTCTGTGATGCTCGTCGTTTGGTTTTCTGTGTTGTATTTTTTGTGGGGTCTGTGTTGCTCGTCTTTTAGTTTTCTGTGTTGTGTTTTTTGTGGGGTCTGTGTTGCTCGTCTTTTAGTTTTCTGTGTTGTGTTTTTGTGGGGTCTGTGTTGCTCGTCTTTTGGTTTTCTGTATTGTATTTTTTGTGGGGTCTGTGATGCTCGTCTTTTGGTTTTCTGTGTTGTGTTTTTTGTGTGGTCTGTGATGCTCGTCTTTTAGTTTTCTGTGTTGTATTTTTTGTGGGGTCTGTGTTGCTCGTCTTTTGGTTTTTTGTGTTGTGTTTTTTGTGGGGTCTGTGATGCTCGTCTTTTAGTTTTCTGTGTTGTGTTTTTTGTGGGGTCTGTGTTGCTCGTCTTTTGGTTTTCTGTATTGTATTTTTTGTGGGGTCTGTGATGCTCGTCTTTTGGTTTTCTGTGTTGCGTTTTTTGTGGGATCTGTGTTGCTCGTCTTTTGGTTTTCTGTATTGTATTTTTTGTGGGGTCTGTGTTGCTCGTCTTTTGGTTTTCTGTATTGTATTTTTTGTGGGGTCTGTGATGCTCGTCTTTTAGTTTTCTGTGTTGTGTTTTTTGTTGGGTCTGTGATGCTCGTCTTTTAGTTTTCTGTGTTGTGTTTTTTGTGGGGTCTGTGATTCTCGTCTTTTAGTTTTCTGTGTTGTGTTTTTTGTGGGGTCTGTGTTGCTCGTCTTTTAGTTTTCTGTGTTGTTTTTTTTGTGGGGTCTGTGATGCTCGTCTTTTAGTTTTCTGGGTTGTGTTTTTTGTGGGTTCTGTGTTGATCGTCTTTTGGTTTTCTGTGTTGTGTTTTTTGTGGGGTCTGTGATGCTCGTCTTTTAGTTTTCTGTGTTGTGTTTTTTGTGGGGTCTGTGTTGCTCGTCTTTTAGTTTTCTGTGTTGTGTTTTTTGTGGGGTCTGTGTTGCTCGTCTTTTGGTTTTCTGTGTTGTGTTTTTTGTGGGGTCTGTGATGCTTGTCTTTTAGTTTTCTGTGTTGTGTTTTTTGTGGGCTCTGTGTTGCTCGTCTTTTGGTTTTCTGTGTTGTGTTTTTTGTGGGGTCTGTGATGCTCATCTTTTAGTTTTCTGTGTTGTGTTTTTTGTGGGGTCTGGGTTGCTCGTCTTTGAGTTTTCTGTGTTGTGTTTTTTGTGGGGTCTGTGTTGCTCGTCTTTTGGTTTTCTGTGTTGTGTTTTTTGTTGGGTCTGTGATGCTCGTCTTTTAGTTTTCTGTGTTGTGTTTTTTGTGGGGTCTGTGATTCTCGTCTTTTAGTTTTCTGTGTTGTGTTTTTTGTGGGGTCTGTGATGCTCGTCTTTTGGTTTTCTGTGTTGTGTTTTTTATTGGGTCTGTGATGCTCGTCTTTTAGTTTTCTGTGTTGTGTTTTTTGTGGGGTCTGTGATTCTCGTCTTTTAGTTTTCTGTGTTGTGTTTTTTGTGGGGTCTGTGTTGCTCGTCTTTTAGTTTTCTGTGTTGTGTTTTTTGTGGGGTTTGTGATGCTCGTCTTTTGGTTTTCTGTGTTGTGTTTTTTGTTGGGTCTGTGATGCTCGTCTTTTAGTTTTCTGTGTTGTGTTTTTTGTGGGGTCTGTGTTGCTCGTCTTTTGGTTTTCTGTGTTGTGTTTTTTGTTGGGTCTGTGATGCTCGTCTTTTAGTTTTCTGTGTTGTGTTTTTTGTGGGGTCTGTGATTCTCGTCTTTTAGTTTTCTGTGTTGTGTTTTTTGTGGGGTCTGTGTTGCTCGTCTTTTAGTTTTCTGTGTTGTGTTTTTTGTGGGGTCTGTGATGCTCGTCTTTTAGTTTTCTGGGTTGTGTTTTTTGTGGGTTCTGTGTTGATCGTCTTTCAGTTTTCTGTGTTGTGTTTTTTGTTGGGTCTGTGATGCTCGTCTTTTAGTTTTCTGTGTTGTGTTTTTTGTGGGGTCTGTGTTGCTCGTCTTTAGTTTTCTGTGTTGTGTTTTTTGTGGGGTCTGTGTTGCTCGTCTTTTGGTTTTCTGTGTTGTGTTTTTTGTGGGGTCTGTGATGCTCGTCTTTTAGTTTTCTGTGTTGTGTTTTTTGTGGGGTCTGTGTTGCTCGTCTTTTGGTTTTCTGTATTGTATTTTTTGTGGGGTCTGTGATGCTCGTCCTTTGGTTTTCTGCGTTGTGTTTTTTGTGGGGTCTGTGATGCTCGTCTTTTGGTTTTCTGTATTGTATTTTTTGTGGGATCTGTGTTGCTCGTCTTTTGGTTTTCTGTGTTGCGTTTTTTGTGGGGTCTGTGATGCTCGTCTTTTGGTTTTCTGTGTTGTGTTTTTTGTGTGGTCTGTGATGCTCGTCTTTTAGTTTTCTGTGTTTTGTTTTTTGTGGGGTCTGTGTTGCTCGTCTTTTGGTTTTCTGTGTTGTGTTTTTTGTGGGGTCTGTGTTGCTCGTCTTTTGGTTTTCTGTGTGGTGTTTTTTGTGGGGTCTGTGATGCTCGTCTTTTGGTTTTCTGTGTTGTGTTTTTTGTGGGGTCTGTGTTGCTCATCTTTTGGTTTTCTGTGTTGTGTTTTTTGTGGGGTCTGTGTTGCTCGTCTTTTGGTTTTCTGTGTTGTGTTTTTTGTGGGGTCTGTGTTGCTCGTGTTTTAGTTTTCTGTGTTGTGTTTTTTGTGGGGTCTGTGTTGTTCGTCTTTTGGTTTTCTGTGTTGTGTTTTTTGTGGGGTCTGTGTTGCTCGTGTTTTAGTTTTCTGTGTTGTGTTTTTTGTGGGGTCTGTGTTGCTCGTCTTTTAGTTTTCTGTGTTGTGTTTTTTGTGGGGTCTGTGATGCTCGTCTATTAGTTTTCTGTGTTGTGTTTTTTGTGGGGTCTGTGATGCTCGTCTTTTAGTTTTCTGTGTTGTGTTTTTTGTGGGGTCTGTGTTGCTCGTCTTTTGGTTTTCTGTGTTGTGTTTTTTGTGGAGTCTGCGATGCTCGTCGTTTGGTTTTCTGTGTTGTATTTTTTGTGGGGTCTGTGTTGCTCGTCTTTTGGTTTTCTGTATTGTATTTTTTGTGGGGTCTGTGATGCTCGTATTTTGGTTTTCTGTGTTGTGTTTTTTGTGTGGTCTGTGATGCTCGTCTTTTAGTTTTCTGTGTTGTATTTTTTGTGGGGTCTGTGTTGCTCGTCTTTTGGTTTTCTGTGTTTTGTTTTTTGTGGGGTCTGTGATGCTCGTCTTTTAGTTTTCTGTGTTGTGTTTTTTGTGTGGTCTGTGATGCTCGTCTTTTAGTTTTCTGTGTTGTATTTTTTGTGGGGTCTGTGTTGCTCGTCTTTTGGTTTTTTGTGTTGTGTTTTTTGTGGGGTCTGTGATGCTCGTCATTTAGTTTTCTGTGTTCTGTTTTTTGTGGGGTCTGTGTTGCTCGTCTTTTGGTTTTCTGTATTGTATTTTTTGTGGGGTCTGTGTTGCTCGTCTTTTGGTTTTCTGTATTGTATTTTTTGTGGGGTCTGTGATGCTCGTCTTTTAGTTTTCTGTGTTGTGTTTTTTGTTGGGTCTGTGATGCTCGTCTTTTAGTTTTCTGTGTTGTGTTTTTTGTGGGGTCTGTGATTCTCGTCTTTGAGTTTTCTGTGTTGTGTTTTTTGTGGGGTCTGTGTTGCTCGTCTTTTAGTTTTCTGTGTTGTGTTTTTTGTGGGGTCTGTGATGTTCGTCTTTTAGTTTTCTGGGTTGTGTTTTTTGTGGGTTCTGTGTTGATCGTCTTTCAGTTTTTTGTGTTGTGTTTTTTGTTGGCTCTGTGATGCTCGTCTTTTAGTTTTCTGTGTTGTATTTTTTGGGGGGTCTGTGATGCTCGTCTTTTGGTTTTCTGTGTTGTGTTTTTTGTGGGGTCTGTGATGCACGTCTTTTGGTTTTCTGTGGGGTCTGTGTTTCTCGTCTTTTAGTTTTCTGTGTTGTGTTTTTTGTGGGGTCTGTGTTGCTCGTCTTTTAGTTTTCTGTGTTGTGTTTTTTGTGGGGTCTGTGTTGCTCGTCTTTTGGTTTTCTGTATTGTATTTTTTGTGGGGTCTGTGATGCTCGTCCTTTGGTTTTCTGTGTTGTGTTTTTTGTGGGGTCTGTGATGCTCGTCTTTTAGTTTTCTGTATTGTATTTTTTGTGGGGTCTGTGTTGCTCGTCTTTTGGTTTTCTGTGTTGCGTTTTTTGTGGGGTCTGTGATGCTCGTCTTTTGGTTTTCTGTGTTGTGTTTTTTGTGTGGTCTGTGATGCTCGTCTTTTAGTTTTCTGTGTTGTTTTTTTTGTGGGGTCTGTGTTGCTCGTCTTTTGGTTTTCTGTGTTGTGTTTTTTGTGGGGTCTGTGATGCTCGTCTTTTGGTTTTCTGTGTGGTGTTTTTTGTGGGGTCTGTGATGCTCGTCTTTTGGTTTTCTGTGTTGTGTTTTTTGTGGGGTCTGTGTTGCTCGTCTTTTGGTTTTCTGTGTTGTGTTTTTTGTGGGGTCTGTGTTGCTCGTCTTTTGGTTTTCTGTGTTGTGTTTTTTGTGGGGTCTGTGATGCTCGTCTATTAGTTTTCTGTGTTGTGTTTTTTGTGGGGTCTGTGATGCTCGTCTTTTAGTTTTCTGTGTTGTGTTTTTTGTGGGGTCTGTGTTGCTCGTCTTTTTGTTTTCTGTGTTGTGTTTTTTGTGGAGTCTGTGATGCTCGTCGTTTGGTTTTCTGTGTTGTATTTTTTGTGGGGTCTGTGTTGCTCGTCTTTTAGTTTTCTGTGTTGTGTTTTTTGTGGGGTCTGTGTTGCTCGTCTTTTAGTTTTCTGTGTTGTGTTTTTGTGGGGTCTGTGTTGCTCGTCTTTTGGTTTTCTGTATTGTATTTTTTGTGGGGTCTGTGATGCTCGTCTTTTGGTTTTCTGTGTTGTGTTTTTTGTGTGGTCTGTGATGCTCGTCTTTTAGTTTTCTGTGTTGTATTTTTTGTGGGGTCTGTGTTGCTCGTCTTTTGGTTTTTTGTGTTGTGTTTTTTGTGGGGTCTGTGATGCTCGTCTTTTAGTTTTCTGTGTTGTGTTTTTTGTGGGGTCTGTGTTGCTCGTCTTTTGGTTTTCTGTATTGTATTTTTTGTGGGGTCTGTGATGCTCGTCTTTTGGTTTTCTGTGTTGCGTTTTTTGTGGGATCTGTGTTGCTCGTCTTTTGGTTTTCTGTATTGTATTTTTTGTGGGGTCTGTGTTGCTCGTCTTTTGGTTTTCTGTATTGTATTTTTTGTGGGGTCTGTGATGCTCGTCTTTTAGTTTTCTGTGTTGTGTTTTTTGTTGGGTCTGTGATGCTCGTCTTTTAGTTTTCTGTGTTGTGTTTTTTGTGGGGTCTGTGATTCTCGTCTTTTAGTTTTCTGTGTTGTGTTTTTTGTGGGGTCTGTGTTGCTCGTCTTTTAGTTTTCTGTGTTGTTTTTTTTGTGGGGTCTGTGATGCTCGTCTTTTAGTTTTCTGGGTTGTGTTTTTTGTGGGTTCTGTGTTGATCGTCTTTTGGTTTTCTGTGTTGTGTTTTTTGTGGGGTCTGTGATGCTCGTCTTTTAGTTTTCTGTGTTGTGTTTTTTGTGGGGTCTGTGTTGCTCGTCTTTTAGTTTTCTGTGTTGTGTTTTTTGTGGGGTCTGTGTTGCTCGTCTTTTGGTTTTCTGTGTTGTGTTTTTTGTGGGGTCTGTGATGCTTGTCTTTTAGTTTTCTGTGTTGTGTTTTTTGTGGGCTCTGTGTTGCTCGTCTTTTGGTTTTCTGTGTTGTATTTTTTGTGGGGTCTGTTATGCTCGTCTTTTGGTTTTCTGTGGGGTCTGTGTTGCTCGTCTTTTAGTTTTCTGTGTTGTGTTTTTTTGTGGGGTCTGTGATGCTCGTCTTTTGGTTTTCTGTGGGGTCTGTGTTGCTCGTCTTTTAGTTTTCTGTGTTGTGTTTTTTGTGGGGTCTGTGTTGCTCGTCTTTTAGTTTTCTGTGTTGTGTTTTTGTGGGGTCTGTGTTGCTCGTCTTTTGGTTTTCTGTATTGTATTTTTTGTGGGGTCTGTGATGCTCGTCCTTTGGTTTTCTGTGTTGTGTTTTTTGTGGGGTCTGTGATGCTCGTCTTTTGGTTTTCTGTATTGTATTTTTTGTGGGGTCTGTGTTGCTCGTCTTTTGGTTTTCTGTGTTGCGTTTTTTTGTGGGGTCTGTGATGCTCGTCTTTTGGTTTTCTGTGTTGTGTTTTTTGTGTGGTCTGTGATGCTCGTCTTTTAGTTTTCTGTGTTGTGTTTTTTGTGGGGTCTGTGTTGCTCGTCTTTTGGTTTTCTGTGTTGTGTTTTTTGTGGGGTCTGTGTTGCTCGTCTTTTGGTTTTCTGTGTGGTGTTTTTTGTGGGGTCTGTGATGCTCGTCTTTTGGTTTTCTGTGTTGTGTTTTTTGTGGGGTCTGTGTTGCTCGTCTTTTGGTTTTCTGTGTTGTGTTTTTTGTGGGGTCTGTGTTGCTCGTCTTTTAGTTTTCTGTGTTGTGTTTTTTGTGGGGTCTGTGATGTTCGTCTATTAGTTTTCTGTGTTGTGTTTTTTTGTGGGGTCTGTGTTGCTCGTCTTTTGGTTTTCTGTGTTGTGTTTTTTTGTGGGGTCTGTGATGCTTGTCTATTAGTTTTCTGTGTTGTGTTTTTTTGTGGGGTCTGTGTTGCTCGTCTTTTGGTTTTCTGTGTTGTGTTTTTTGTGGGGTCTGTGATGCTCGTCTTTTAGTTTTCTGTGTTGTGTTTTTTGTGGGGTCTGTGTTGCTCGTCTTTTGGTTTTCTGTGTTGTGTTTTTTGTGGAGTCTGTGATGCTCGTCGTTTGGTTTTCTGTGTTGTGTTTTTTGTGGGCTCTGTGATGCTCGTCTTTTGGTTTTCTGTGGGGTCTGTGTTGCTCGTCTTTTAGTTTTCTGTGTTGTGCTTTTTGTGGGGTCTGTGTTGCTCGTCTTTTGGTTTTCTGTGTTGTGTTTTTTGTGGGGTCTGTGTTGCTCGTCTTTTGGTTTTCTGTATTGTATTTTTTGTGGGGTCTGTGTTGCTCGTCTTTTGGTTTTCTGTGTTGCGTTTTTTGTGGGGTCTGTGATGCTCGTCTTTTGGTTTTCTGTGTTGTGTTTTTTGTGTGGTCTGTGATGCTCGTCTTTTAGTTTTCTGTGTTGTGTTTTTTGTAGGGTCTGTGTTGCTCGTCTTTTGGTTTTCTGTGTTGTGTTTTTTGTGGGGTCTGTGTTGCTCGTCTTTTGGTTTTCTGTGTGGTGTTTTTTGTGGGGTCTGTGATGCTCGTCTTTTGGTTTTCTGTGTTGTGTTTTTTGTGGGGTCTGTGTTGCTCGTCTTTTGGTTTTCTGTGTTGTGTTTTTTGTGGGGTCTGTGTTGCTCGTCTTTTGGTTTTCTGTATTGTATTTTTTGTGGGGTCTGTGATGCTCGTCTTTTAGTTTTCTGTGTTGTGTTTTTTGTGGGGTCTGTGTTGCTCGTCTTTTGGTTTTCTGTATTGTATTTTTTGTGGGGTCTGTGATGCTCGTCTTTTGGTTTTCTGTGTTGTGTTTTTTGTGGGGTCTGTGATGCTCGTCGTTTGGTTTTCTGTGTTGTGTTTTTTGTGGGGTCTGTGATGCTCGTCTTTTAGTTTTCTGTGTTGTGTTTTTTGTGGGGTCTGTGTTGCTCGTCTTTTGGTTTTCTGTATTGTATTTTTTGTGGGGTCTGTGATGCTCGTCTTTTGGTTTTCTGTGTTGTGTTTTTTGTGGGGTCTGTGATGCTCGTCGTTTGGTTTTCTGTGTTGTGTTTTTTGTGGGGTCTGTGATGCTCGTCTTTTGGTTTTCTGTATTTTATTTTTTGTGGGGTCTGTGTTGCTCGTCTTTTGGTTTTCTGTGTTGCGTTTTTTGTGGGGTCTGTGTTGCTCGTCTTTTAGTTTTCTGTGTTGTGTTTTTTTTGGGGTCTGTGTTGCTCGTCTTTTGGTTTTCTGTGTTGCGTTTTTTGTGGGGTCTGTGTTGCTCGTCTTTTGGTTTTCTGTGTTGCGTTTTTTGTGGGGTCTGTGTTGCTCGTCTTTTAGTTTTCTGTGTTGTGTTTTTTGTGGGGTCTGTGTTCCTCGTCTTTTGGTTTTCTGTATTGTATTTTTTGTGGGGTCTGTGATGCTCGTCTTTTAGTTTTCTGTGTTGTGTTTTTTGTGGGGTCTGTGATGCTCGTCTTTTGGTTTTCTGTGTTGTGTTTTTTGTGGGGTCTGTGTTGCTCGTCTTTTAGTTTTCTGTGTTGTGTTTTTGGTGGGTCTGTGTTGCTCGTCTTTTAGTTTTCTGTGTTGTGTTTTTGGTGGGTCTGTGTTGCTCGTCTTTTAGTTTTCTGTGTTGTGTTTTTTGTGGGGTCTGTGATGCTCGTCCTTTGTTTTTCTGTGTTGTGTTTTTTGTGGGGTCTGTGATGCTCGTCTTTTGGTTTTCTGTATTGTATTTTTTGTGGGGTCTGTGTTGCTCGTCTTTTGGTTTTCTGTGTTGCGTTTTTTGTGTGGTCTGTGATGCTCGTCTTTTAGTTTTCTGTGTTGTGTTTTTTGTGGGGTCTGTGTTGCTCGTCTTTTAGTTTTCTGTGTTGTGTTTTTTGTGGGGTCTGTGATGCTCGTCTTTTGGTTTTCTGTGTTGTGTTTTTTGTGGGGTCTGTGTTGCTCGTCTTTTGGTTTTCTGTATTGTATTTTTTGTGGGGTCTGTGTTGCTCGTCTTTTTGTTTTCTGTATTGTATTTTTTGTGGGGTCTGTGTTGCTCGTCTTTTGGTTTTCTGTGTTGCGTTTTTTGTGTGGTCTGTGATGCTCGTCTTTTAGTTTTCTGTGTTGTGTTTTTTGTGGGGTCTGTGTTGCTCGTCTTTTAGTTTTCTGTGTTGTGTTTTTTGTGGGGTCTGTGATGCTCGTCTTTTGGTTTTCTGTGTTGTGTTTTTTGTGGGGTCTGTGATGCTCGTCTTTTAGTTTTCTGTGTTGTGTTTTTTGTGGGGTCTGTGTTGCTCGTCTTTTAGTTTTCTGTGTTGTGTTTTTTGTGGGGTCTGTGTTGCTCGTCTTTTGGTTTTCTGTGTTGTGTTTTTTGTGGGGTCTGTGATGCTCGTCTATTAGTTTTCTGTGTTGTGTTTTTTTGTGGGGTCTGTGTTGCTCGTCTTTTGGTTTTCTGTGTTGTGTTTTTTGTGGGGTCTGTGATGCTCGTCTTTTAGTTTTCTGTGTTGTGTTTTTTGTGGGGTCTGTGTTGCTCGTCTTTTGGTTTTCTGTGTTGTGTTTTTTGTGGAGTCTGTGATGCTCGTCGTTTGGTTTTCTGTGTTGTATTTTTTGTGGGGTCTGTGTTGCTCGTCTTTTAGTTTTCTGTGTTGTGGTTTTTGTGGGGTCTGTGTTGCTCGTCTTTTGGTTTTCTGTATTGTATTTTTTGTGGGGTCTGTGATGCTCGTATTTTGGTTTTCTGTGTTGTGTTTTTTGTGTGGTCTGTGATGCTCGTCTTTTAGTTTTCTGTGTTGTATTTTTTCAGGGGTCTGTGTTGCTCGTCTTTTGGTTTTCTGTGTTTTGTTTTTTGTGGGGTCTGTGATGCTCGTCTTTTAGTTTTCTGTGTTGTGTTTTTTGTGGGGTCTGTGTTGCTCGTCTTTTGTTTTTCTGTATTGTATTTTTTGTGGGGTCTGTGATGCTCTTCTTTTGGTTTTCTGTGTTGTGTTTTTTGTGGGGTCTGTGATGCTCGTCTTTTAGTTTTCTGTGTTGTATTTTTTGTGGGGTCTGTGTTGCTCGTCTTTTGGTTTTCTGTGTTGTGTTTTTTGTGGAGTCTGTGATGCTCGTCGTTTGATTTTCTGTGTTGTATTTTTTGTGGGGTCTGTGTTGCTCGTCTTTTAGTTTTCTGTGTTGTGGTTTTTGTGGGGTCTGTGTTGCTCGTCTTTTGGTTTTCTGTATTGTATTTTTTGTGGGGTCTGTGATGCTCGTATTTTGGTTTTCTGTGTTGTGTTTTTTGTGTGGTCTGTGATGCTCGTCTTTTAGTTTTCTGTGTTGTATTTTTTCAGGGGTCTGTGTTGCTCGTCTTTTGGTTTTCTGTGTTTTGTTTTTTGTGGGGTCTGTGATGCTCGTCTTTTAGTTTTCTGTGTTGTGTTTTTTGTGGGGTCTGTGTTGCTCGTCTTTTGGTTTTCTGTATTGTATTTTTTGTGGGGTCTGTGATGCTCTTCTTTTGGTTTTCTGTGTTGTGTTTTTTGTGGGGTCTGTGATGCTCGTCTTTTAGTTTTCTGTGTTGTATTTTTTGTGGGGTCTGTGTTGCTCGTCTTTTGGTTTTCTGTGTTGCGTTTTTTGTGGGGTCTGTGATGCTCGTCTTTTGGTTTTCTGTGTTGTGTTTTTTGTGTGGTCTGTGATGCTCGTCTTTTAGTTTTCTGTGTTGTGTTTTTTGTGGGGTCTGTGTTGCTCATCTTTTGGTTTTCTGTGTTGTGTTTTTTGTGGGGTCTGTGTTGCTCGTCTTTTGGTTTTCTGTGTTGTGTTTTTTGTGGGGTCTGTGTTGCTCGTCTTTTAGTTTTCTGTGTTGTGTTTTTTGTGGGGTCTGTGATGTTCGTCTATTAGTTTTCTGTGTTGTGTTTTTTTGTGGGGTCTGTGTTGCTCGTCTTTTGGTTTTCTGTGTTGTGTTTTTTGTGGGGTCTGTGATGCTTGTCTATTAGTTTTCTGTGTCGTGTTTTTTGTGGGGTCAGTGATGCTCGTCTTTTGGTTTTCTGTGTTGTGTTTTTTGTGGGGTCTGTGATGCTCGTCTTTTAGTTTTCTGTGTTGTGTTTTTTGTGGGGTCTGTGTTGCTCGTCTTTTAGTTTTCTGTGTTGTGTTTTTTGTGGGGTCTGTGTTGCTCGTCTTTTAGTTTTCTGTGTTGTGTTTTTTGTGGGGTCTGTGTTGCTCGTCTTTTGGTTTTCTGTGTTGTGTTTTTTGTGGGGTCTGTGTTGCTCGTCTTTTGGTTTTCTGTGTTGTGTTTTTTGTGGGGTCTGTGATGCTCGTCTTTTGGTTTTCTGTGTTGTGTTTTTTGTGGGGTCTGTGATGCTCGTGTTTTAGTTTTTTGTGTTGTGTTTTTTGTGGGGTCTGTGTTGATCGTCTTTCAGTTTTCTGTGTCACGTTTTTTGTGGGGTCTGTGTTGCTCGTCTTTTGGTTTTCTGTGTTGTGTTTTTTGTGGGGTCTGTGATACTCGTCTTTTAGTTTTCTGTGTTGTGTTTTTTGTGGGGTCTGTGATGCTCGTCTTTTGGTTTTCTGTGTTGTGTTTTTTATTGGGTCTGTGATGCTCGTCGTTTGGTTTTCTGTGTTGTGTTTTTTGTGGGGTCTGTGATGCTCGTCTTTTAGTTTTCTGTGTTGTGTTTTTTGTGGGGTCTGTGATGCTCGTCTTTTGGTTTTCTGTGTTGTGTTTTTTGTTGGGTCTGTGATGCTCGTCTTTTAGTTTTCTGTGTTGTGTTTTTTGTGGGGTCTGTGATGCTCGTCTATTAGTTTTCTGTGTTGTGTTTTTTGTGGGGTCTGTGATGCTCGTCTTTTAGTTTTCTGTGTTGTGTTTTTGTGGGGTCTGTGTTGCTCGTCTTTTAGTTTTCTGTGTTGTGTTTTTTGTGGGGTCTGTGATGCTCGTCTTTTAGTTTTCTGTGTTGTGTTTTTTGTGGGGTCTGTGCTGCTCGTCTTTTGGTTTTCTGTGTTGTGTTTTTTGTGGGGTCTGTGTTGATCGTCTTTCAGTTTTCTGTGTCATGTTTTTTGTGGGGTCTGTGTTGCTCGTCTTTTGGTTTTCTGTGTTGTTTTTATTGTGGGGTCTGTGATACTCGTCTTTTAGTTTTCTGTGTTGTGTTTTTTGTGGCGTCTGTGATGCTCGTCTTTTGGTTTTCTGTGTTGTGTTTTTTGTGGGGTCTGTGATGCTCGTCGTTTGGTTTTCTGTGTTGTGTTTTTTGTGGGGTCTGTGATGCTCGTCTTTTAGTTTTCTGTGTTCTGTTTTTTGTGGGGTCTGTGATGCTCGTCTTTTAGTTTTCTGTATTGTGTTTTTTGTTGGGTCTGTGATGCTCGTCTTTTGGTTTTCTGTGTTGTGTTTTTTGTGGGGTCTGTGATGCTCGTCGTTTTGTTTTCTGTGTTGTGTTTTTTGTGGGGTTTGTGATGCTCGTCTTTTAGTTTTCGGTGTTGTGTTTTTTGTGGGGTCTGTGATGCTCGTCTTTTAGTTTTCTGTGTTGTGTTTTTTGTGGGGTCTGTGTTGCTCGTCTTTTGGTTTTCTGTGTTGTGTTTTTTGTGGGGTCTGTGATGCTCGTCTTTTAGTTTTCTGGGTTGTGTTTTTTGTGGGTTCTGTGTTGATCGTCTCTCAGTTTTCTGTGTCGTGTTTTTTGTGGGGTCTGTGATGCTCGTCTTTTGGTTTTCTGTGTTGTGTTTTTTGTGGGGTCTGTGATGCTCGTCTTTTAGTTTTCTGTGTTGTGTTTTTTGTGGGGTCTGTGATGCTCATCTTTTAGTTTTCTGTGTTGTGTTTTTTGTGGGGTCTGGGTTGCTCGTCTTTGAGTTTTCTGTGTTGTGTTTTTTGTGGGGTCTGTGTTGCTCGTCTTTTGGTTTTCTGTGTTGTGTTTTTTGTTGGGTCTGTGATGCTCGTCTTTTAGTTTTCTGTGTTGTGTTTTTTGTGGGGTCTGTGATTCTCGTCTTTTAGTTTTCTGTGTTGTGTTTTTTGTGGGGTCTGTGATGCTCGTCTTTTGGTTTTCTGTGTTGTGTTTTTTATTGGGTCTGTGATGCTCGTCTTTTAGTTTTCTGTGTTGTGTTTTTTGTGGGGTCTGTGATTCTCGTCTTTTAGTTTTCTGTGTTGTGTTTTTTGTGGGGTCTGTGTTGCTCGTCTTTTAGTTTTCTGTGTTGTGTTTTTTGTGGGGTTTGTGATGCTCGTCTTTTGGTTTTCTGTGTTGTGTTTTTTGTTGGGTCTGTGATGCTCGTCTTTTAGTTTTCTGTGTTGTGTTTTTTGTGGGGTCTGTGTTGCTCGTCTTTTGGTTTTCTGTGTTGTGTTTTTTGTTGGGTCTGTGATGCTCGTCTTTTAGTTTTCTGTGTTGTGTTTTTTGTGGGGTCTGTGATTCTCGTCTTTTAGTTTTCTGTGTTGTGTTTTTTGTGGGGTCTGTGTTGCTCGTCTTTTAGTTTTCTGTGTTGTGTTTTTTGTGGGGTCTGTGATGCTCGTCTTTTAGTTTTCTGGGTTGTGTTTTTTGTGGGTTCTGTGTTGATCGTCTTTCAGTTTTCTGTGTTGTGTTTTTTGTTGGGTCTGTGATGCTCGTCTTTTAGTTTTCTGTGTTGTGTTTTTTGTGGGGTCTGTGTTGCTCGTCTTTAGTTTTCTGTGTTGTGTTTTTTGTGGGGTCTGTGTTGCTCGTCTTTTGGTTTTCTGTGTTGTGTTTTTTGTGGGGTCTGTGATGCTCGTCTTTTAGTTTTCTGTGTTGTGTTTTTTGTGGGGTCTGTGTTGCTCGTCTTTTGGTTTTCTGTATTGTATTTTTTGTGGGGTCTGTGATGCTCGTCCTTTGGTTTTCTGCGTTGTGTTTTTTGTGGGGTCTGTGATGCTCGTCTTTTGGTTTTCTGTATTGTATTTTTTGTGGGATCTGTGTTGCTCGTCTTTTGGTTTTCTGTGTTGCGTTTTTTGTGGGGTCTGTGATGCTCGTCTTTTGGTTTTCTGTGTTGTGTTTTTTGTGTGGTCTGTGATGCTCGTCTTTTAGTTTTCTGTGTTTTGTTTTTTGTGGGGTCTGTGTTGCTCGTCTTTTGGTTTTCTGTGTTGTGTTTTTTGTGGGGTCTGTGTTGCTCGTCTTTTGGTTTTCTGTGTGGTGTTTTTTGTGGGGTCTGTGATGCTCGTCTTTTGGTTTTCTGTGTTGTGTTTTTTGTGGGGTCTGTGTTGCTCATCTTTTGGTTTTCTGTGTTGTGTTTTTTGTGGGGTCTGTGTTGCTCGTCTTTTGGTTTTCTGTGTTGTGTTTTTTGTGGGGTCTGTGTTGCTCGTGTTTTAGTTTTCTGTGTTGTGTTTTTTGTGGGGTCTGTGTTGTTCGTCTTTTGGTTTTCTGTGTTGTGTTTTTTGTGGGGTCTGTGTTGCTCGTGTTTTAGTTTTCTGTGTTGTGTTTTTTGTGGGGTCTGTGTTGCTCGTCTTTTAGTTTTCTGTGTTGTGTTTTTTGTGGGGTCTGTGATGCTCGTCTATTAGTTTTCTGTGTTGTGTTTTTTGTGGGGTCTGTGATGCTCGTCTTTTAGTTTTCTGTGTTGTGTTTTTTGTGGGGTCTGTGTTGCTCGTCTTTTGGTTTTCTGTGTTGTGTTTTTTGTGGAGTCTGCGATGCTCGTCGTTTGGTTTTCTGTGTTGTATTTTTTGTGGGGTCTGTGTTGCTCGTCTTTTGGTTTTCTGTATTGTATTTTTTGTGGGGTCTGTGATGCTCGTATTTTGGTTTTCTGTGTTGTGTTTTTTGTGTGGTCTGTGATGCTCGTCTTTTAGTTTTCTGTGTTGTATTTTTTGTGGGGTCTGTGTTGCTCGTCTTTTGGTTTTCTGTGTTTTGTTTTTTGTGGGGTCTGTGATGCTCGTCTTTTAGTTTTCTGTGTTGTGTTTTTTGTGTGGTCTGTGATGCTCGTCTTTTAGTTTTCTGTGTTGTATTTTTTGTGGGGTCTGTGTTGCTCGTCTTTTGGTTTTTTGTGTTGTGTTTTTTGTGGGGTCTGTGATGCTCGTCATTTAGTTTTCTGTGTTCTGTTTTTTGTGGGGTCTGTGTTGCTCGTCTTTTGGTTTTCTGTATTGTATTTTTTGTGGGGTCTGTGTTGCTCGTCTTTTGGTTTTCTGTATTGTATTTTTTGTGGGGTCTGTGATGCTCGTCTTTTAGTTTTCTGTGTTGTGTTTTTTGTTGGGTCTGTGATGCTCGTCTTTTAGTTTTCTGTGTTGTGTTTTTTGTGGGGTCTGTGATTCTCGTCTTTGAGTTTTCTGTGTTGTGTTTTTTGTGGGGTCTGTGTTGCTCGTCTTTTAGTTTTCTGTGTTGTGTTTTTTGTGGGGTCTGTGATGTTCGTCTTTTAGTTTTCTGGGTTGTGTTTTTTGTGGGTTCTGTGTTGATCGTCTTTCAGTTTTTTGTGTTGTGTTTTTTGTTGGCTCTGTGATGCTCGTCTTTTAGTTTTCTGTGTTGTATTTTTTGGGGGGTCTGTGATGCTCGTCTTTTGGTTTTCTGTGTTGTGTTTTTTGTGGGGTCTGTGATGCACGTCTTTTGGTTTTCTGTGGGGTCTGTGTTTCTCGTCTTTTAGTTTTCTGTGTTGTGTTTTTTGTGGGGTCTGTGTTGCTCGTCTTTTAGTTTTCTGTGTTGTGTTTTTTGTGGGGTCTGTGTTGCTCGTCTTTTGGTTTTCTGTATTGTATTTTTTGTGGGGTCTGTGATGCTCGTCCTTTGGTTTTCTGTGTTGTGTTTTTTGTGGGGTCTGTGATGCTCGTCTTTTAGTTTTCTGTATTGTATTTTTTGTGGGGTCTGTGTTGCTCGTCTTTTGGTTTTCTGTGTTGCGTTTTTTGTGGGGTCTGTGATGCTCGTCTTTTGGTTTTCTGTGTTGTGTTTTTTGTGTGGTCTGTGATGCTCGTCTTTTAGTTTTCTGTGTTGTTTTTTTTGTGGGGTCTGTGTTGCTCGTCTTTTGGTTTTCTGTGTTGTGTTTTTTGTGGGGTCTGTGATGCTCGTCTTTTGGTTTTCTGTGTGGTGTTTTTTGTGGGGTCTGTGATGCTCGTCTTTTGGTTTTCTGTGTTGTGTTTTTTGTGGGGTCTGTGTTGCTCGTCTTTTGGTTTTCTGTGTTGTGTTTTTTGTGGGGTCTGTGTTGCTCGTCTTTTGGTTTTCTGTGTTGTGTTTTTTGAGGGGTCTGTGATGCTCGTCTATTAGTTTTCTGTGTTGTGTTTTTTGTGGGGTCTGTGATGCTCGTCTTTTAGTTTTCTGTGTTGTGTTTTTTGTGGGGTCTGTGTTGCTCGTCTTTTTGTTTTCTGTGTTGTGTTTTTTGTGGAGTCTGTGATGCTCGTCGTTTGGTTTTCTGTGTTGTATTTTTTGTGGGGTCTGTGTTGCTCGTCTTTTAGTTTTCTGTGTTGTGTTTTTTGTGGGGTCTGTGTTGCTCGTCTTTTAGTTTTCTGTGTTGTGTTTTTGTGGGGTCTGTGTTGCTCGTCTTTTGGTTTTCTGTATTGTATTTTTTGTGGGGTCTGTGATGCTCGTCTTTTGGTTTTCTGTGTTGTGTTTTTTGTGTGGTCTGTGATGCTCGTCTTTTAGTTTTCTGTGTTGTATTTTTTGTGGGGTCTGTGTTGCTCGTCTTTTGGTTTTTTGTGTTGTGTTTTTTGTGGGGTCTGTGATGCTCGTCTTTTAGTTTTCTGTGTTGTGTTTTTTGTGGGGTCTGTGTTGCTCGTCTTTTGGTTTTCTGTATTGTATTTTTTGTGGGGTCTGTGATGCTCGTCTTTTGGTTTTCTGTGTTGCGTTTTTTGTGGGATCTGTGTTGCTCGTCTTTTGGTTTTCTGTATTGTATTTTTTGTGGGGTCTGTGTTGCTCGTCTTTTGGTTTTCTGTATTGTATTTTTTGTGGGGTCTGTGATGCTCGTCTTTTAGTTTTCTGTGTTGTGTTTTTTGTTGGGTCTGTGATGCTCGTCTTTTAGTTTTCTGTGTTGTGTTTTTTGTGGGGTCTGTGATTCTCGTCTTTTAGTTTTCTGTGTTGTGTTTTTTGTGGGGTCTGTGTTGCTCGTCTTTTAGTTTTCTGTGTTGTTTTTTTTGTGGGGTCTGTGATGCTCGTCTTTTAGTTTTCTGGGTTGTGTTTTTTGTGGGTTCTGTGTTGATCGTCTTTTGGTTTTCTGTGTTGTGTTTTTTGTGGGGTCTGTGATGCTCGTCTTTTAGTTTTCTGTGTTGTGTTTTTTGTGGGGTCTGTGTTGCTCGTCTTTTAGTTTTCTGTGTTGTGTTTTTTGTGGGGTCTGTGTTGCTCGTCTTTTGGTTTTCTGTGTTGTGTTTTTTGTGGGGTCTGTGATGCTTGTCTTTTAGTTTTCTGTGTTGTGTTTTTTGTGGGCTCTGTGTTGCTCGTCTTTTGGTTTTCTGTGTTGTGTTTTTTGTGGGGTCTGTGATGCTCATCTTTTAGTTTTCTGTGTTGTGTTTTTTGTGGGGTCTGGGTTGCTCGTCTTTGAGTTTTCTGTGTTGTGTTTTTTGTGGGGTCTGTGTTGCTCGTCTTTTGGTTTTCTGTGTTGTGTTTTTTGTTGGGTCTGTGATGCTCGTCTTTTAGTTTTCTGTGTTGTGTTTTTTGTGGGGTCTGTGATTCTCGTCTTTTAGTTTTCTGTGTTGTGTTTTTTGTGGGGTCTGTGATGCTCGTCTTTTGGTTTTCTGTGTTGTGTTTTTTATTGGGTCTGTGATGCTCGTCTTTTAGTTTTCTGTGTTGTGTTTTTTGTGGGGTC
This sequence comes from Bathymodiolus brooksi, assembly GCA_963680875.1. NCBI lineage: Eukaryota > Metazoa > Mollusca > Bivalvia > Mytilida > Modiolidae > Bathymodiolus > Bathymodiolus brooksi. The sequence goes on along the minus strand of OY804576.1, from coordinate 132,350,266 downwards.
TGTGATTCTCGTCTTTTAGTTTTCTGTGTTGTGTTTTTTGTGGGGTCTGTGTTGCTCGTCTTTTAGTTTTCTGTGTTGTGTTTTTTGTGGGGTTTGTGATGCTCGTCTTTTGGTTTTCTGTGTTGTGTTTTTTGTTGGGTCTGTGATGCTCGTCTTTTAGTTTTCTGTGTTGTGTTTTTTGTGGGGTCTGTGTTGCTCGTCTTTTGGTTTTCTGTGTTGTGTTTTTTGTTGGGTCTGTGATGCTCGTCTTTTAGTTTTCTGTGTTGTGTTTTTTGTGGGGTCTGTGATTCTCGTCTTTTAGTTTTCTGTGTTGTGTTTTTTGTGGGGTCTGTGTTGCTCGTCTTTTAGTTTTCTGTGTTGTGTTTTTTGTGGGGTCTGTGATGCTCGTCTTTTAGTTTTCTGGGTTGTGTTTTTTGTGGGTTCTGTGTTGATCGTCTTTCAGTTTTCTGTGTTGTGTTTTTTGTTGGGTCTGTGATGCTCGTCTTTTAGTTTTCTGTGTTGTGTTTTTTGTGGGGTCTGTGTTGCTCGTCTTTAGTTTTCTGTGTTGTGTTTTTTGTGGGGTCTGTGTTGCTCGTCTTTTGGTTTTCTGTGTTGTGTTTTTTGTGGGGTCTGTGATGCTCGTCTTTTAGTTTTCTGTGTTGTGTTTTTTGTGGGGTCTGTGTTGCTCGTCTTTTGGTTTTCTGTATTGTATTTTTTGTGGGGTCTGTGATGCTCGTCCTTTGGTTTTCTGCGTTGTGTTTTTTGTGGGGTCTGTGATGCTCGTCTTTTGGTTTTCTGTATTGTATTTTTTGTGGGATCTGTGTTGCTCGTCTTTTGGTTTTCTGTGTTGCGTTTTTTGTGGGGTCTGTGATGCTCGTCTTTTGGTTTTCTGTGTTGTGTTTTTTGTGTGGTCTGTGATGCTCGTCTTTTAGTTTTCTGTGTTTTGTTTTTTGTGGGGTCTGTGTTGCTCGTCTTTTGGTTTTCTGTGTTGTGTTTTTTGTGGGGTCTGTGTTGCTCGTCTTTTGGTTTTCTGTGTGGTGTTTTTTGTGGGGTCTGTGATGCTCGTCTTTTGGTTTTCTGTGTTGTGTTTTTTGTGGGGTCTGTGTTGCTCATCTTTTGGTTTTCTGTGTTGTGTTTTTTGTGGGGTCTGTGTTGCTCGTCTTTTGGTTTTCTGTGTTGTGTTTTTTGTGGGGTCTGTGTTGCTCGTGTTTTAGTTTTCTGTGTTGTGTTTTTTGTGGGGTCTGTGTTGTTCGTCTTTTGGTTTTCTGTGTTGTGTTTTTTGTGGGGTCTGTGTTGCTCGTGTTTTAGTTTTCTGTGTTGTGTTTTTTGTGGGGTCTGTGTTGCTCGTCTTTTAGTTTTCTGTGTTGTGTTTTTTGTGGGGTCTGTGATGCTCGTCTATTAGTTTTCTGTGTTGTGTTTTTTGTGGGGTCTGTGATGCTCGTCTTTTAGTTTTCTGTGTTGTGTTTTTTGTGGGGTCTGTGTTGCTCGTCTTTTGGTTTTCTGTGTTGTGTTTTTTGTGGAGTCTGCGATGCTCGTCGTTTGGTTTTCTGTGTTGTATTTTTTGTGGGGTCTGTGTTGCTCGTCTTTTGGTTTTCTGTATTGTATTTTTTGTGGGGTCTGTGATGCTCGTATTTTGGTTTTCTGTGTTGTGTTTTTTGTGTGGTCTGTGATGCTCGTCTTTTAGTTTTCTGTGTTGTATTTTTTGTGGGGTCTGTGTTGCTCGTCTTTTGGTTTTCTGTGTTTTGTTTTTTGTGGGGTCTGTGATGCTCGTCTTTTAGTTTTCTGTGTTGTGTTTTTTGTGTGGTCTGTGATGCTCGTCTTTTAGTTTTCTGTGTTGTATTTTTTGTGGGGTCTGTGTTGCTCGTCTTTTGGTTTTTTGTGTTGTGTTTTTTGTGGGGTCTGTGATGCTCGTCATTTAGTTTTCTGTGTTCTGTTTTTTGTGGGGTCTGTGTTGCTCGTCTTTTGGTTTTCTGTATTGTATTTTTTGTGGGGTCTGTGTTGCTCGTCTTTTGGTTTTCTGTATTGTATTTTTTGTGGGGTCTGTGATGCTCGTCTTTTAGTTTTCTGTGTTGTGTTTTTTGTTGGGTCTGTGATGCTCGTCTTTTAGTTTTCTGTGTTGTGTTTTTTGTGGGGTCTGTGATTCTCGTCTTTGAGTTTTCTGTGTTGTGTTTTTTGTGGGGTCTGTGTTGCTCGTCTTTTAGTTTTCTGTGTTGTGTTTTTTGTGGGGTCTGTGATGTTCGTCTTTTAGTTTTCTGGGTTGTGTTTTTTGTGGGTTCTGTGTTGATCGTCTTTCAGTTTTTTGTGTTGTGTTTTTTGTTGGCTCTGTGATGCTCGTCTTTTAGTTTTCTGTGTTGTATTTTTTGGGGGGTCTGTGATGCTCGTCTTTTGGTTTTCTGTGTTGTGTTTTTTGTGGGGTCTGTGATGCACGTCTTTTGGTTTTCTGTGGGGTCTGTGTTTCTCGTCTTTTAGTTTTCTGTGTTGTGTTTTTTGTGGGGTCTGTGTTGCTCGTCTTTTAGTTTTCTGTGTTGTGTTTTTTGTGGGGTCTGTGTTGCTCGTCTTTTGGTTTTCTGTATTGTATTTTTTGTGGGGTCTGTGATGCTCGTCCTTTGGTTTTCTGTGTTGTGTTTTTTGTGGGGTCTGTGATGCTCGTCTTTTAGTTTTCTGTATTGTATTTTTTGTGGGGTCTGTGTTGCTCGTCTTTTGGTTTTCTGTGTTGCGTTTTTTGTGGGGTCTGTGATGCTCGTCTTTTGGTTTTCTGTGTTGTGTTTTTTGTGTGGTCTGTGATGCTCGTCTTTTAGTTTTCTGTGTTGTTTTTTTTGTGGGGTCTGTGTTGCTCGTCTTTTGGTTTTCTGTGTTGTGTTTTTTGTGGGGTCTGTGATGCTCGTCTTTTGGTTTTCTGTGTGGTGTTTTTTGTGGGGTCTGTGATGCTCGTCTTTTGGTTTTCTGTGTTGTGTTTTTTGTGGGGTCTGTGTTGCTCGTCTTTTGGTTTTCTGTGTTGTGTTTTTTGTGGGGTCTGTGTTGCTCGTCTTTTGGTTTTCTGTGTTGTGTTTTTTGTGGGGTCTGTGATGCTCGTCTATTAGTTTTCTGTGTTGTGTTTTTTGTGGGGTCTGTGATGCTCGTCTTTTAGTTTTCTGTGTTGTGTTTTTTGTGGGGTCTGTGTTGCTCGTCTTTTTGTTTTCTGTGTTGTGTTTTTTGTGGAGTCTGTGATGCTCGTCGTTTGGTTTTCTGTGTTGTATTTTTTGTGGGGTCTGTGTTGCTCGTCTTTTAGTTTTCTGTGTTGTGTTTTTTGTGGGGTCTGTGTTGCTCGTCTTTTAGTTTTCTGTGTTGTGTTTTTGTGGGGTCTGTGTTGCTCGTCTTTTGGTTTTCTGTATTGTATTTTTTGTGGGGTCTGTGATGCTCGTCTTTTGGTTTTCTGTGTTGTGTTTTTTGTGTGGTCTGTGATGCTCGTCTTTTAGTTTTCTGTGTTGTATTTTTTGTGGGGTCTGTGTTGCTCGTCTTTTGGTTTTTTGTGTTGTGTTTTTTGTGGGGTCTGTGATGCTCGTCTTTTAGTTTTCTGTGTTGTGTTTTTTGTGGGGTCTGTGTTGCTCGTCTTTTGGTTTTCTGTATTGTATTTTTTGTGGGGTCTGTGATGCTCGTCTTTTGGTTTTCTGTGTTGCGTTTTTTGTGGGATCTGTGTTGCTCGTCTTTTGGTTTTCTGTATTGTATTTTTTGTGGGGTCTGTGTTGCTCGTCTTTTGGTTTTCTGTATTGTATTTTTTGTGGGGTCTGTGATGCTCGTCTTTTAGTTTTCTGTGTTGTGTTTTTTGTTGGGTCTGTGATGCTCGTCTTTTAGTTTTCTGTGTTGTGTTTTTTGTGTGGTCTGTGATTCTCGTTTTTTAGTTTTCTGTGTTGTGTTTTTTGTGGGGTCTGTGTTGCTCGTCTTTTAGTTTTCTGTGTTGTTTTTTTTGTGGGGTCTGTGATGCTCGTCTTTTAGTTTTCTGGGTTGTGTTTTTTGTGGGTTCTGTGTTGATCGTCTTTTGGTTTTCTGTGTTGTGTTTTTTGTGGGGTCTGTGATGCTCGTCTTTTAGTTTTCTGTGTTGTGTTTTTTGTGGGGTCTGTGTTGCTCGTCTTTTAGTTTTCTGTGTTGTGTTTTTTGTGGGGTCTGTGTTGCTCGTCTTTTGGTTTTCTGTGTTGTGTTTTTTGTGGGGTCTGTGATGCTTGTCTTTTAGTTTTCTGTGTTGTGTTTTTTGTGGGCTCTGTGTTGCTCGTCTTTTGGTTTTCTGTGTTGTATTTTTTGTGGGGTCTGTTATGCTCGTCTTTTGGTTTTCTGTGGGGTCTGTGTTGCTCGTCTTTTAGTTTTCTGTGTTGTGTTTTTTTGTGGGGTCTGTGATGCTCGTCTTTTGGTTTTCTGTGGGGTCTGTGATGCTCGTCTTTTAGTTTTCTGTGTTGTGTTTTTTGTGGGGTCTGTGTTGCTCGTCTTTTAGTTTTCTGTGTTGTGTTTTTGTGGGGTCTGTGTTGCTCGTCTTTTGGTTTTCTGTATTGTATTTTTTGTGGGGTCTGTGATGCTCGTCCTTTGGTTTTCTGTGTTGTGTTTTTTGTGGGGTCTGTGATGCTCGTCTTTTGGTTTTCTGTATTGTATTTTTTGTGGGGTCTGTGTTGCTCGTCTTTTGGTTTTCTGTGTTGTGTTTTTTGTGTGGTCTGTGATGCTCGTCTTTTAGTTTTCTGTGTTGTGTTTTTTGTGGGGTCTGTGTTGCTCGTCTTTTGGTTTTCTGTGTTGTGTTTTTTGTGGGGTCTGTGTTGCTCGTCTTTTGGTTTTCTGTGTGGTGTTTTTTGTGGGGTCTGTGATGCTCGTCTTTTGGTTTTCTGTGTTGTGTTTTTTGTGGGGTCTGTGTTGCTCGTCTTTTGGTTTTCTGTGTTGTGTTTTTTGTGGGGTCTGTGTTGCTCGTCTTTTAGTTTTCTGTGTTGTGTTTTTTGTGGGGTCTGTGATGTTCGTCTATTAGTTTTCTGTGTTGTGTTTTTTTGTGGGGTCTGTGTTGCTCGTCTTTTGGTTTTCTGTGTTGTGTTTTTTTGTGGGGTCTGTGATGCTTGTCTATTAGTTTTCTGTGTTGTGTTTTTTTGTGGGGTCTGTGTTGCTCGTCTTTTGGTTTTCTGTGTTGTGTTTTTTGTGGGGTCTGTGATGCTCGTCTTTTAGTTTTCTGTGTTGTGTTTTTTGTGGGGTCTGTGTTGCTCGTCTTTTGGTTTTCTGTGTTGTGTTTTTTGTGGAGTCTGTGATGCTCGTCGTTTGGTTTTCTGTGTTGTGTTTTTTGTGGGCTCTGTGATTCTCGTCTTTTGGTTTTCTGTGGGGTCTGTGTTGCTCGTCTTTTAGTTTTCTGTGTTGTGCTTTTTGTGGGGTCTGTGTTGCTCGTCTTTTGGTTTTCTGTGTTGTGTTTTTTGTGGGGTCTGTGTTGCTCGTCTTTTGGTTTTCTGTATTGTATTTTTTGTGGGGTCTGTGTTGCTCGTCTTTTGGTTTTCTGTGTTGCGTTTTTTGTGGGGTCTGTGATGCTCGTCTTTTGGTTTTCTGTGTTGTGTTTTTTGTGTGGTCTGTGATGCTCGTCTTTTAGTTTTCTGTGTTGTGTTTTTTGTAGGGTCTGTGTTGCTCGTCTTTTGGTTTTCTGTGTTGTGTTTTTTGTGGGGTCTGTGTTGCTCGTCTTTTGGTTTTCTGTGTGGTGTTTTTTGTGGGGTCTGTGATGCTCGTCTTTTGGTTTTCTGTGTTGTGTTTTTTGTGGGGTCTGTGTTGCTCGTCTTTTGGTTTTCTGTGTTGTGTTTTTTGTGGGGTCTGTGTTGCTCGTCTTTTGGTTTTCTGTATTGTATTTTTTGTGGGGTCTGTGATGCTCGTCTTTTAGTTTTCTGTGTTGTGTTTTTTGTGGGGTCTGTGTTGCTCGTCTTTTGGTTTTCTGTATTGTATTTTTTGTGGGGTCTGTGATGCTCGTCTTTTGGTTTTCTGTGTTGTGTTTTTTGTGGGGTCTGTGATGCTCGTCGTTTGGTTTTCTGTGTTGTGTTTTTTGTGGGGTCTGTGATGCTCGTCTTTTAGTTTTCTGTGTTGTGTTTTTTGTGGGGTCTGTGTTGCTCGTCTTTTGGTTTTCTGTATTGTATTTTTTGTGGGGTCTGTGATGCTCGTCTTTTGGTTTTCTGTGTTGTGTTTTTTGTGGGGTCTGTGATGCTCGTCGTTTGGTTTTCTGTGTTGTGTTTTTTGTGGGGTCTGTGATGCTCGTCTTTTGGTTTTCTGTATTTTATTTTTTGTGGGGTCTGTGTTGCTCGTCTTTTGGTTTTCTGTGTTGCGTTTTTTGTGGGGTCTGTGTTGCTCGTCTTTTAGTTTTCTGTGTTGTGTTTTTTTTGGGGTCTGTGTTGCTCGTCTTTTGGTTTTCTGTGTTGCGTTTTTTGTGGGGTCTGTGTTGCTCGTCTTTTGGTTTTCTGTGTTGCGTTTTTTGTGGGGTCTGTGTTGCTCGTCTTTTAGTTTTCTGTGTTGTGTTTTTTGTGGGGTCTGTGTTCCTCGTCTTTTGGTTTTCTGTATTGTATTTTTTGTGGGGTCTGTGATGCTCGTCTTTTAGTTTTCTGTGTTGTGTTTTTTGTGGGGTCTGTGATGCTCGTCTTTTGGTTTTCTGTGTTGTGTTTTTTGTGGGGTCTGTGTTGCTCGTCTTTTAGTTTTCTGTGTTGTGTTTTTGGTGGGTCTGTGTTGCTCGTCTTTTAGTTTTCTGTGTTGTGTTTTTGGTGGGTCTGTGTTGCTCGTCTTTTAGTTTTCTGTGTTGTGTTTTTTGTGGGGTCTGTGATGCTCGTCCTTTGTTTTTCTGTGTTGTGTTTTTTGTGGGGTCTGTGATGCTCGTCTTTTGGTTTTCTGTATTGTATTTTTTGTGGGGTCTGTGTTGCTCGTCTTTTGGTTTTCTGTGTTGCGTTTTTTGTGTGGTCTGTGATGCTCGTCTTTTAGTTTTCTGTGTTGTGTTTTTTGTGGGGTCTGTGTTGCTCGTCTTTTAGTTTTCTGTGTTGTGTTTTTTGTGGGGTCTGTGATGCTCGTCTTTTGGTTTTCTGTGTTGTGTTTTTTGTGGGGTCTGTGTTGCTCGTCTTTTGGTTTTCTGTATTGTATTTTTTGTGGGGTCTGTGTTGCTCGTCTTTTTGTTTTCTGTATTGTATTTTTTGTGGGGTCTGTGTTGCTCGTCTTTTGGTTTTCTGTGTTGCGTTTTTTGTGTGGTCTGTGATGCTCGTCTTTTAGTTTTCTGTGTTGTGTTTTTTGTGGGGTCTGTGTTGCTCGTCTTTTAGTTTTCTGTGTTGTGTTTTTTGTGGGGTCTGTGATGCTCGTCTTTTGGTTTTCTGTGTTGTGTTTTTTGTGGGGTCTGTGATGCTCGTCTTTTAGTTTTCTGTGTTGTGTTTTTTGTGGGGTCTGTGTTGCTCGTCTTTTAGTTTTCTGTGTTGTGTTTTTTGTGGGGTCTGTGTTGCTCGTCTTTTGGTTTTCTGTGTTGTGTTTTTTGTGGGGTCTGTGATGCTCGTCTATTAGTTTTCTGTGTTGTGTTTTTTTGTGGGGTCTGTGTTGCTCGTCTTTTGGTTTTCTGTGTTGTGTTTTTTGTGGGGTCTGTGATGCTCGTCTTTTAGTTTTCTGTGTTGTGTTTTTTGTGGGGTCTGTGTTGCTCGTCTTTTGGTTTTCTGTGTTGTGTTTTTTGTGGAGTCTGTGATGCTCGTCGTTTGGTTTTCTGTGTTGTATTTTTTGTGGGGTCTGTGTTGCTCGTCTTTTAGTTTTCTGTGTTGTGGTTTTTGTGGGGTCTGTGTTGCTCGTCTTTTGGTTTTCTGTATTGTATTTTTTGTGGGGTCTGTGATGCTCGTATTTTGGTTTTCTGTGTTGTGTTTTTTGTGTGGTCTGTGATGCTCGTCTTTTAGTTTTCTGTGTTGTATTTTTTCAGGGGTCTGTGTTGCTCGTCTTTTGGTTTTCTGTGTTTTGTTTTTTGTGGGGTCTGTGATGCTCGTCTTTTAGTTTTCTGTGTTGTGTTTTTTGTGGGGTCTGTGTTGCTCGTCTTTTGTTTTTCTGTATTGTATTTTTTGTGGGGTCTGTGATGCTCTTCTTTTGGTTTTCTGTGTTGTGTTTTTTGTGGGGTCTGTGATGCTCGTCTTTTAGTTTTCTGTGTTGTATTTTTTGTGGGGTCTGTGTTGCTCGTCTTTTGGTTTTCTGTGTTGTGTTTTTTGTGGAGTCTGTGATGCTCGTCGTTTGATTTTCTGTGTTGTATTTTTTGTGGGGTCTGTGTTGCTCGTCTTTTAGTTTTCTGTGTTGTGGTTTTTGTGGGGTCTGTGTTGCTCGTCTTTTGGTTTTCTGTATTGTATTTTTTGTGGGGTCTGTGATGCTCGTATTTTGGTTTTCTGTGTTGTGTTTTTTGTGTGGTCTGTGATGCTCGTCTTTTAGTTTTCTGTGTTGTATTTTTTCAGGGGTCTGTGTTGCTCGTCTTTTGGTTTTCTGTGTTTTGTTTTTTGTGGGGTCTGTGATGCTCGTCTTTTAGTTTTCTGTGTTGTGTTTTTTGTGGGGTCTGTGTTGCTCGTCTTTTGGTTTTCTGTATTGTATTTTTTGTGGGGTCTGTGATGCTCTTCTTTTGGTTTTCTGTGTTGTGTTTTTTGTGGGGTCTGTGATGCTCGTCTTTTAGTTTTCTGTGTTGTATTTTTTGTGGGGTCTGTGTTGCTCGTCTTTTGGTTTTCTGTGTTGCGTTTTTTGTGGGGTCTGTGATGCTCGTCTTTTGGTTTTCTGTGTTGTGTTTTTTGTGTGGTCTGTGATGCTCGTCTTTTAGTTTTCTGTGTTGTGTTTTTTGTGGGGTCTGTGTTGCTCATCTTTTGGTTTTCTGTGTTGTGTTTTTTGTGGGGTCTGTGTTGCTCGTCTTTTGGTTTTCTGTGTTGTGTTTTTTGTGGGGTCTGTGTTGCTCGTCTTTTAGTTTTCTGTGTTGTGTTTTTTGTGGGGTCTGTGATGTTCGTCTATTAGTTTTCTGTGTTGTGTTTTTTTGTGGGGTCTGTGTTGCTCGTCTTTTGGTTTTCTGTGTTGTGTTTTTTGTGGGGTCTGTGATGCTTGTCTATTAGTTTTCTGTGTTGTGTTTTTTTGTGGGGTCTGTGTTGCTCGTCTTTTGGTTTTCTGTGTTGTGTTTTTTGTGGGGTCTGTGATGCTCGTCTTTTAGTTTTCTGTGTTGTGTTTTTTGTGGGGTCTGTGTTGCTCGTCTTTTGGTTTTCTGTGTTGTGTTTTTTGTGGAGTCTGTGATGCTCGTCGTTTGGTTTTCTGTGTTGTGTTTTTTGTGGGCTCTGTGATGCTCGTCTTTTGGTTTTCTGTGGGGTCTGTGTTGCTCGTCTTTTAGTTTTCTGTGTTGTGCTTTTTGTGGGGTCTGTGTTGCTCGTCTTTTAGTTTTCTGTGTTGTGTTTTTTGTGGGGTCTGTGTTGCTCGTCTTTTGGTTTTCTGTATTGTATTTTTTGTGGGGTCTGTGATGCTCGTCTTTTGGTTTTCTGTATTGTATTTTTTGTGGGGTCTGTGTTGCTCGTCTTTTGGTTTTCTGTGTTGCATTTTTTGTGGGGTCTGTGATGCTCGTCTTTTGGTTTTCTGTGTTGTGTTTTTTGTGTGGTCTGTGATGCTCGTCTTTTAGTTTTCTGTGTTGTGTTTTTTGTAGGGTCTGTGTTGCTCGTCTTTTGGTTTTCTGTGTTGTGTTTTTTGTGGGGTCTGTGTTGCTCGTCTTTTGGTTTTCTGTGTGGTGTTTTTTGTGGGGTCTGTGATGCTCGTCTTTTGGTTTTCTGTGTTGTGTTTTTTGTGGGGTCTGTGTTGCTCGTCTTTTGGTTTTCTGTGTTGTGTTTTTTGTGGGGTCTGTGTTGCTCGTCTTTTAGTTTTCTGTGTTGTGTTTTTTGTGGGGTCTGTGTTGCTCGTCTTTTGGTTTTCTGTATTGTATTTTTTGTGGGGTCTGTGATGCTCGTCTTTTAGTTTTCTGTGTTGTGTTTTTTGTGGGGTCTGTGTTGCTCGTCTTTTGGTTTTCTGTATTGTATTTTTTGTGGGGTCTGTGATGCTCGTCTTTTGGTTTTCTGTGTTGTGTTTTTTGTGGGGTCTGTGATGCTCGTCGTTTGGTTTTCTGTGTTGTGTTTTTTGTGGGGTCTGTGATGCTCGTCTTTTGGTTTTCTGTATTTTATTTTTTGTGGGGTCTGTGTTGCTCGTCTTTTGGTTTTCTGTGTTGCGTTTTTTGTTGGGTCTGTGTTGCTCGTCTTTTAGTTTTCTGTGTTGTGTTTTTTTTGGGGTCTGTGTTGCTCGTCTTTTGGTTTTCTGTGTTGCGTTTTTTGTTGGGTCTGTGTTGCTCGTCTTTTGGTTTTCTGTGTTGCGTTTTTTGTGGGGTCTGTGTTGCTCGTCTTTTAGTTTTCTGTGTTGTGTTTTTTGTGGGGTCTGTGTTCCTCGTCTTTTGGTTTTCTGTATTGTATTTTTTGTGGGGTCTGTGATGCTCGTCTTTTAGTTTTCTGTGTTGTGTTTTTTGTGGGGTCTGTGATGCTCGTCTTTTGGTTTTCTGAGTTGTGTTTTTTGTGGGGTCTGTGTTGCTCGTCTTTTAGTTTTCTGTGTTGTGTTTTTGGTGGGTCTGTGGTGCTCGTCTTTTAGTTTTCTGTGTTGTGTTTTTGGTGGGTCTGTGTTGCTCGTCTTTTAGTTTTCTGTGTTGTGTTTTTTGTGGGGTCTGTGATGCTCGTCCTTTGTTTTTCTGTGTTGTGTTTTTTGTGGGGTCTGTGATGCTCGTCTTTTGGTTTTCTGTATTGTATTTTTTGTGGGGTCTGTGTTGCTCGTCTTTTGGTTTTCTGTGTTGCGTTTTTTGTGTGGTCTGTGATGCTCGTCTTTTAGTTTTCTGTGTTGTGTTTTTTGTGGGGTCTGTGTTGCTCGTCTTTTAGTTTTCTGTGTTGTGTTTTTTGTGGGGTCTGTGATGCTCGTCTTTTGGTTTTCTGTGTTGTGTTTTTTGTGGGGTCTGTGTTGCTCGTCTTTTGGTTTTCTGTATTGTATTTTTTGTGGGGTCTGTGTTGCTCGTCTTTTTGTTTTCTGTATTGTATTTTTTGTGGGGTCTGTGTTGCTCGTCTTTTGGTTTTCTGTGTTGCGTTTTTTGTGTGGTTTGTGATGCTCGTCTTTTAGTTTTCTGTGTTGTGTTTTTTGTGGGGTCTGTGTTGCTCGTCTTTTAGTTTTCTGTGTTGTGTTTTTTGTGGGGTCTGTGTTGCTCGTCTTTTGGTTTTCTGTGTTGTGTTTTTTGTGGGGTCTGTGTTGCTCGTCTTTTAGTTTTCTGTGTTGTGTTTTTTGTGGGGTCTGTGATGTTCGTCTATTAGTTTTCTGTGTTGTGTTTTTTTGTGGGGTCTGTGTTGCTCGTCTTTTGGTTTTCTGTGTTGTGTTTTTTGTGGGGTCTGTGATGCTTGTCTATTAGTTTTCTGTGTTGTGTTTTTTTGTGGGGTCTGTGTTGCTCGTCTTTTGGTTTTCTGTGTTGTGTTTTTTGTGGGGTCTGTGATGCTCGTCTTTTAGTTTTCTGTGTTGTGTTTTTTGTGGGGTCTGTGTTGCTCGTCTTTTGGTTTTCTGTGTTGTGTTTTTTGTGGAGTCTGTGATGCTCGTCGTTTGGTTTTCTGTGTTGTGTTTTTTGTGGGCTCTGTGATGCTCGTCTTTTGGTTTTCTGTGGGGTCTGTGTTGCTCGTCTTTTAGTTTTCTGTGTTGTGCTTTTTGTGGGGTCTGTGTTGCTCGTCTTTTAGTTTTCTGTGTTGTGTTTTTTGTGGGGTCTGTGTTGCTCGTCTTTTGGTTTTCTGTATTGTATTTTTTGTGGGGTCTGTGATGCTCGTCTTTTGGTTTTCTGTATTGTATTTTTTGTGGGGTCTGTGTTGCTCGTCTTTTGGTTTTCTGTGTTGCATTTTTTGTGGGGTCTGTGATGCTCGTCTTTTGGTTTTCTGTGTTGTGTTTTTTGTGTGGTCTGTGATGCTCGTCTTTTAGTTTTCTGTGTTGTGTTTTTTGTAGGGTCTGTGTTGCTCGTCTTTTGGTTTTCTGTGTTGTGTTTTTTGTGGGGTCTGTGTTGCTCGTCTTTTGGTTTTCTGTGTGGTGTTTTTTGTGGGGTCTGTGATGCTCGTCTTTTGGTTTTCTGTGTTGTGTTTTTTGTGGGGTCTGTGTTGCTCGTCTTTTGGTTTTCTGTGTTGTGTTTTTTGTGGGGTCTGTGTTGCTCGTCTTTTAGTTTTCTGTGTTGTGTTTTTTGTGGGGTCTGTGTTGCTCGTCTTTTGGTTTTCTGTATTGTATTTTTTGTGGGGTCTGTGATGCTCGTCTTTTAGTTTTCTGTGTTGTGTTTTTTGTGGGGTCTGTGTTGCTCGTCTTTTGGTTTTCTGTATTGTATTTTTTGTGGGGTCTGTGATGCTCGTCTTTTGGTTTTCTGTGTTGTGTTTTTTGTGGGGTCTGTGATGCTCGTCGTTTGGTTTTCTGTGTTGTGTTTTTTGTGGGGTCTGTGATGCTCGTCTTTTGGTTTTCTGTATTTTATTTTTTGTGGGGTCTGTGTTGCTCGTCTTTTGGTTTTCTGTGTTGCGTTTTTTGTTGGGTCTGTGTTGCTCGTCTTTTAGTTTTCTGTGTTGTGTTTTTTTTGGGGTCTGTGTTGCTCGTCTTTTGGTTTTCTGTGTTGCGTTTTTTGTTGGGTCTGTGTTGCTCGTCTTTTGGTTTTCTGTGTTGCGTTTTTTGTGGGGTCTGTGTTGCTCGTCTTTTAGTTTTCTGTGTTGTGTTTTTTGTGGGGTCTGTGTTCCTCGTCTTTTGGTTTTCTGTATTGTATTTTTTGTGGGGTCTGTGATGCTCGTCTTTTAGTTTTCTGTGTTGTGTTTTTTGTGGGGTCTGTGATGCTCGTCTTTTGGTTTTCTGTGTTGTGTTTTTTGTGGGGTCTGTGTTGCTCGTCTTTTAGTTTTCTGTGTTGTGTTTTTGGTGGGTCTGTGGTGCTCGTCTTTTAGTTTTCTGTGTTGTGTTTTTGGTGGGTCTGTGTTGCTCGTCTTTTAGTTTTCTGTGTTGTGTTTTTTGTGGGGTCTGTGATGCTCGTCCTTTGTTTTTCTGTGTTGTGTTTTTTGTGGGGTCTGTGATGCTCGTCTTTTGGTTTTCTGTATTGTATTTTTTGTGGGGTCTGTGTTGCTCGTCTTTTGGTTTTCTGTGTTGCGTTTTTTGTGTGGTCTGTGATGCTCGTCTTTTAGTTTTCTGTGTTGTGTTTTTTGTGGGGTCTGTGTTGCTCGTCTTTTAGTTTTCTGTGTTGTGTTTTTTGTGGGGTCTGTGATGCTCGTCTTTTGGTTTTCTGTGTTGTGTTTTTTGTGGGGTCTGTGTTGCTCGTCTTTTGGTTTTCTGTATTGTATTTTTTGTGGGGTCTGTGTTGCTCGTCTTTTTGTTTTCTGTATTGTATTTTTTGTGGGGTCTGTGTTGCTCGTCTTTTGGTTTTCTGTGTTGCGTTTTTTGTGTGGTTTGTGATGCTCGTCTTTTAGTTTTCTGTGTTGTGTTTTTTGTGGGGTCTGTGTTGCTCGTCTTTTAGTTTTCTGTGTTGTGTTTTTTGTGGGGTCTGTGATGCTCGTCTTTTGGTTTTCTGTGTTGTGTTTTTTGTGGGGTCTGTGATGCTCGTCTTTTAGTTTTCTGTGTTGTGTTTTTTGTGGGGTCTGTGTTGCTCGTCTTTTAGTTTTCTGTGTTGTGTTTTTTGTGGGGTCTGTGTTGCTCGTCTTTTGGTTTTCTGTGTTGTGTTTTTTTGTGGGGTCTGTGTTGCTCGTCTTTTGGTTTTCTGTGTTGTGTTTTTTGTGGGGTCTGTGATGCTCGTCTTTTAGTTTTCTGTGTTGTGTTTTTTGTGGGGTCTGTGTTGCTCGTCTTTTGGTTTTCTGTGTTGTGTTTTTTGTGGAGTCTGTGATGCTCGTCGTTTGGTTTTCTGTGTTGTATTTTTTGTGGGGTCTGTGTTGCTCGTCTTTTAGTTTTCTGTGTTGTGGTTTTTGTGGGGTCTGTGTTGCTCGTCTTTTGGTTTTCTGTATTGTATTTTTTGTGGGGTCTGTGATGCTCGTATTTTGGTTTTCTGTGTTGTGTTTTTTGTGTGGTCTGTGATGCTCGTCTTTTAGTTTTCTGTGTTGTATTTTTTCAGGGGTCTGTGTTGCTCGTCTTTTGGTTTTCTGTGTTTTGTTTTTTGTGGGGTCTGTGATGCTCGTCTTTTAGTTTTCTGTGTTGTGTTTTTTGTGGGGTCTGTGTTGCTCGTCTTTTGGTTTTCTGTATTGTATTTTTTGTGGGGTCTGTGATGCTCTTCTTTTGGTTTTCTGTGTTGTGTTTTTTGTGGGGTCTGTGATGCTCGTCTTTTAGTTTTCTGTGTTGTATTTTTTGTGGGGTCTGTGTTGCTCGTCTTTTGGTTTTTTGTGTTGTGTTTTTTGTGGGCTCTGTGATGCTCGTCTTTTAGTTTTCTGTGTTGTGTTTTTTGTGGGGTCTGTGTTGCTCGTCTTTTGGTTTTCTGTATTGTATTTTTTGTGGGGTCTGTGTTGCTCGTCTTTTTGTTTTCTGTATTGTATTTTTTGTGGGGTCTGTGTTGCTCGTCTTTTGGTTTTCTGTGTTGCGTTTTTTGTGTGGTTTGTGATGCTCGTCTTTTAGTTTTCTGTGTTGTGTTTTTTGTGGGGTCTGTGTTGCTCGTCTTTTAGTTTTCTGTGTTGTGTTTTTTGTGGGGTCTGTGATGCTCGTCTTTTGGTTTTCTGTGTTGTGTTTTTTGTGGGGTCTGTGATGCTCGTCTTTTAGTTTTCTGTGTTGTGTTTTTTGTGGGGTCTGTGTTGCTCGTCTTTTAGTTTTCTGTGTTGTGTTTTTTGTGGGGTCTGTGTTGCTCGTCTTTTGGTTTTCTGTGTTGTGTTTTTTGTGGGGTCTGTGATGTTCGTCTATTAGTTTTCTGTGTTGTGTTTTTTTGTGGGGTCTGTGTTGCTCGTCTTTTGGTTTTCTGTGTTGTGTTTTTTGTGGGGTCTGTGATGCTTGTCTATTAGTTTTCTGTGTTGTGTTTTTTTGTGGGGTCTGTGTTGCTCGTCTTTTGGTTTTCTGTGTTGTGTTTTTTGTGGGGTCTGTGATGCTCGTCTTTTAGTTTTCTGTGTTGTGTTTTTTGTGGGGTCTGTGTTGCTCGTCTTTTGGTTTTCTGTGTTGTGTTTTTTGTGGAGTCTGTGATGCTCGTCGTTTGGTTTTCTGTGTTGTGTTTTTTGTGGGCTCTGTGATGCTCGTCTTTTGGTTTTCTGTGGGGTCTGTGTTGCTCGTCTTTTAGTTTTCTGTGTTGTGCTTTTTGTGGGGTCTGTGTTGCTCGTCTTTTAGTTTTCTGTGTTGTGTTTTTTGTGGGGTCTGTGTTGCTCGTCTTTTGGTTTTCTGTATTGTATTTTTTGTGGGGTCTGTGATGCTCGTCTTTTGGTTTTCTGTATTGTATTTTTTGTGGGGTCTGTGTTGCTCGTCTTTTGGTTTTCTGTGTTGCATTTTTTGTGGGGTCTGTGATGCTCGTCTTTTGGTTTTCTGTGTTGTGTTTTTTGTGTGGTCTGTGATGCTCGTCTTTTAGTTTTCTGTGTTGTGTTTTTTGTAGGGTCTGTGTTGCTCGTCTTTTGGTTTTCTGTGTTGTGTTTTTTGTGGGGTCTGTGTTGCTCGTCTTTTGGTTTTCTCTGTGGTGTTTTTTGTGGGGTCTGTGATGCTCGTCTTTTGGTTTTCTGTGTTGTGTTTTTTGTGGGGTCTGTGTTGCTCGTCTTTTGGTTTTCTGTGTTGTGTTTTTTGTGGGGTCTGTGTTGCTCGTCTTTTAGTTTTCTGTGTTGTGTTTTTTGTGGGGTCTGTGTTGCTCGTCTTTTGGTTTTCTGTATTGTATTTTTTGTGGGGTCTGTGATGCTCGTCTTTTAGTTTTCTGTGTTGTGTTTTTTGTGGGGTCTGTGTTGCTCGTCTTTTGGTTTTCTGTATTGTATTTTTTGTGGGGTCTGTGATGCTCGTCTTTTGGTTTTCTGTGTTGTGTTTTTTGTGGGGTCTGTGATGCTCGTCGTTTGGTTTTCTGTGTTGTGTTTTTTGTGGGGTCTGTGATGCTCGTCTTTTGGTTTTCTGTATTTTATTTTTTGTGGGGTCTGTGTTGCTCGTCTTTTGGTTTTCTGTGTTGCGTTTTTTGTGGGGTCTGTGTTGCTCGTCTTTTAGTTTTCTGTGTTGTGTTTTTTTTGGGGTCTGTGTTGCTCGTCTTTTGGTTTTCTGTGTTGCGTTTTTTGTGGGGTCTGTGTTGCTCGTCTTTTGGTTTTCTGTGTTGCGTTTTTTGTGGGGTCTGTGTTGCTCGTCTTTTAGTTTTCTGTGTTGTGTTTTTTGTGGGGTCTGTGTTCCTCGTCTTTTGGTTTTCTGTATTGTATTTTTTGTGGGGTCTGTGATGCTCGTCTTTTAGTTTTCTGTGTTGTGTTTTTTGTGGGGTCTGTGATGCTCGTCTTTTGGTTTTCTGTGTTGTGTTTTTTGTGGGGTCTGTGTTGCTCGTCTTTTAGTTTTCTGTGTTGTGTTTTTGGTGGGTCTGTGTTGCTCGTCTTTTAGTTTTCTGTGTTGTGTTTTTGGTGGGTCTGTGTTGCTCGTCTTTTAGTTTTCTGTGTTGTGTTTTTTGTGGGGTCTGTGATGCTCGTCCTTTGTTTTTCTGTGTTGTGTTTTTTGTGGGGTCTGTGATGCTCGTCTTTTGGTTTTCTGTATTGTATTTTTTGTGGGGTCTGTGTTGCTCGTCTTTTGGTTTTCTGTGTTGCGTTTTTTGTGTGGTCTGTGATGCTCGTCTTTTAGTTTTCTGTGTTGTGTTTTTTGTGGGGTCTGTGTTGCTCGTCTTTTAGTTTTCTGTGTTGTGTTTTTTGTGGGGTCTGTGATGCTCGTCTTTTGGTTTTCTGTGTTGTGTTTTTTGTGGGGTCTGTGTTGCTCGTCTTTTGGTTTTCTGTATTGTATTTTTTGTGGGGTCTGTGTTGCTCGTCTTTTTGTTTTCTGTATTGTATTTTTTGTGGGGTCTGTGTTGCTCGTCTTTTGGTTTTCTGTGTTGCGTTTTTTGTGTGGTTTGTGATGCTCGTCTTTTAGTTTTCTGTGTTGTGTTTTTTGTGGGGTCTGTGTTGCTCGTCTTTTAGTTTTCTGTGTTGTGTTTTTTGTGGGGTCTGTGATGCTCGTCTTTTGGTTTTCTGTGTTGTGTTTTTTGTGGGGTCTGTGATGCTCGTCTTTTAGTTTTCTGTGTTGTGTTTTTTGTGGGGTCTGTGTTGCTCGTCTTTTAGTTTTCTGTGTTGTGTTTTTTGTGGGGTCTGTGTTGCTCGTCTTTTGGTTTTCTGTGTTGTGTTTTTTGTGGGGTCTGTGATGCTCGTCTATTAGTTTTCTGTGTTGTGTTTTTTTGTGGGGTCTGTGTTGCTCGTCTTTTGGTTTTCTGTGTTGTGTTTTTTGTGGGGTCTGTGATGCTCGTCTTTTAGTTTTCTGTGTTGTGTTTTTTGTGGGGTCTGTGTTGCTCGTCTTTTGGTTTTCTGTGTTGTGTTTTTTGTGGAGTCTGTGATGCTCGTCGTTTGGTTTTCTGTGTTGTATTTTTTGTGGGGTCTGTGTTGCTCGTCTTTTAGTTTTCTGTGTTGTGGTTTTTGTGGGGTCTGTGTTGCTCGTCTTTTGGTTTTCTGTATTGTATTTTTTGTGGGGTCTGTGATGCTCGTATTTTGGTTTTCTGTGTTGTGTTTTTTGTGTGGTCTGTGATGCTCGTCTTTTAGTTTTCTGTGTTGTATTTTTTCAGGGGTCTGTGTTGCTCGTCTTTTGGTTTTCTGTGTTTTGTTTTTTGTGGGGTCTGTGATGCTCGTCTTTTAGTTTTCTGTGTTGTGTTTTTTGTGGGGTCTGTGTTGCTCGTCTTTTGGTTTTCTGTATTGTATTTTTTGTGGGGTCTGTGATGCTCTTCTTTTGGTTTTCTGTGTTGTGTTTTTTGTGGGGTCTGTGATGCTCGTCTTTTAGTTTTCTGTGTTGTATTTTTTGTGGGGTCTGTGTTGCTCGTCTTTTGGTTTTTTGTGTTGTGTTTTTTGTGGGCTCTGTGATGCTCGTCTTTTAGTTTTCTGTGTTGTGTTTTTTGTGGGGTCTGTGTTGCTCGTCTTTTGGTTTTCTGTATTGTATTTTTTGTGGGGTCTGTGTTGCTCGTCTTTTTGTTTTCTGTATTGTATTTTTTGTGGGGTCTGTGTTGCTCGTCTTTTGGTTTTCTGTGTTGCGTTTTTTGTGTGGTTTGTGATGCTCGTCTTTTAGTTTTCTGTGTTGTGTTTTTTGTGGGGTCTGTGTTGCTCGTCTTTTAGTTTTCTGTGTTGTGTTTTTTGTGGGGTCTGTGATGCTCGTCTTTTGGTTTTCTGTGTTGTGTTTTTTGTGGGGTCTGTGATGCTCGTCTTTTAGTTTTCTGTGTTGTGTTTTTTGTGGGGTCTGTGTTGCTCGTCTTTTAGTTTTCTGTGTTGTGTTTTTTGTGGGGTCTGTGTTGCTCGTCTTTTGGTTTTCTGTGTTGTGTTTTTTGTGGGGTCTGTGATGCTCGTCTATTAGTTTTCTGTGTTGTGTTTTTTTGTGGGGTCTGTGTTGCTCGTCTTTTGGTTTTCTGTGTTGTGTTTTTTGTGGGGTCTGTGATGCTCGTCTTTTAGTTTTCTGTGTTGTGTTTTTTGTGGGGTCTGTGTTGCTCGTCTTTTGGTTTTCTGTGTTGTGTTTTTTGTGGAGTCTGTGATGCTCGTCGTTTGGTTTTCTGTGTTGTATTTTTTGTGGGGTCTGTGTTGCTCGTCTTTTAGTTTTCTGTGTTGTGGTTTTTGTGGGGTCTGTGTTGCTCGTCTTTTGGTTTTCTGTATTGTATTTTTTGTGGGGTCTGTGATGCTCGTATTTTGGTTTTCTGTGTTGTGTTTTTTGTGTGGTCTGTGATGCTCGTCTTTTAGTTTTCTGTGTTGTATTTTTTCAGGGGTCTGTGTTGCTCGTCTTTTGGTTTTCTGTGTTTTGTTTTTTGTGGGGTCTGTGATGCTCGTCTTTTAGTTTTCTGTGTTGTGTTTTTTGTGGGGTCTGTGTTGCTCGTCTTTTGGTTTTCTGTATTGTATTTTTTGTGGGGTCTGTGATGCTCTTCTTTTGGTTTTCTGTGTTGTGTTTTTTGTGGGGTCTGTGATGCTCGTCTTTTAGTTTTCTGTGTTGTATTTTTTGTGGGGTCTGTGTTGCTCGTCTTTTGGTTTTTTGTGTTGTGTTTTTTGTGGGCTCTGTGATGCTCGTCTTTTAGTTTTCTGTGTTGTGTTTTTTGTGGGGTCTGTGTTGCTCGTCTTTTGGTTTTCTGTATTGTATTTTTTGTGGGGTCTGTGTTGCTCGTCTTTTGGTTTTCTGTATTGTATTTTTTGTGGGGTCTGTGATGCTCGTCTTTTAGTTTTCTGTGTTGTGTTTTTTGTGGGGTCTGTGTTGCTCGTCTTTTGGTTTTCTGTATTGTATTTTTTGTGGGGTCTGTGATGCTCGTCTTTTGGTTTTCTGTGTTGTGTTTTTTGTGGGGTCTGTGATGCTCGTCGTTTGGTTTTCTGTGTTGTGTTTTTTGTGGGGTCTGTGATGCTCGTCTTTTGGTTTTCTGTATTTTATTTTTTGTGGGGTCTGTGTTGCTCGTCTTTTGGTTTTCTGTGTTGCGTTTTTTGTGGGGTCTGTGTTGCTCGTCTTTTGGTTTTCTGTGTTGTGTTTTTTGTGGGGTCTGTGTTGCTCGTCTTTTGGTTTTCTGTATTGTATTTTTTGTGGGGTCTGTGATGCTCGTCTTTTAGTTTTCTGTGTTGTGTTTTTTGTGGGGTCTGTGATGCTCGTCTTTTGGTTTTCTGTGTTGTGTTTTTTGTGGGGTCTGTGTTGCTCGTCTTTTAGTTTTCTGTGTTGTGTTTTTGGTGGGTCTGTGTTGCTCGTCTTTTAGTTTTCTGTGTTGTGTTTTTGGTGGGTCTGTGTTGCTCGTCTTTTAGTTTTCTGTGTTGTGTTTTTTGTGGGGTCTGTGATGCTCGTCCTTTGTTTTTCTGTGTTGTGTTTTTTGTGGGGTCTGTGATGCTCGTCTTTTGGTTTTCTGTATTGTATTTTTTGTGGGGTCTGTGTTGCTCGTCTTTTGGTTTTCTGTGTTGCGTTTTTTGTGTGGTCTGTGATGCTCGTCTTTTAGTTTTCTGTGTTGTGTTTTTTGTGGGGTCTGTGTTGCTCGTCTTTTAGTTTTCTGTGTTGTGTTTTTTGTGGGGTCTGTGATGCTCGTCTTTTGGTTTTCTGTGTTGTGTTTTTTGTGGGGTCTGTGTTGCTCGTCTTTTGGTTTTCTGTATTGTATTTTTTGTGGGGTCTGTGTTGCTCGTCTTTTTGTTTTCTGTATTGTATTTTTTGTGGGGTCTGTGTTGCTCGTCTTTTGGTTTTCTGTGTTGCGTTTTTTGTGTGGTTTGTGATGCTCGTCTTTTAGTTTTCTGTGTTGTGTTTTTTGTGGGGTCTGTGTTGCTCGTCTTTTAGTTTTCTGTGTTGTGTTTTTTGTGGGGTCTGTGATGCTCGTCTTTTGGTTTTCTGTGTTGTGTTTTTTGTGGGGTCTGTGATGCTCGTCTTTTAGTTTTCTGTGTTGTGTTTTTTGTGGGGTCTGTGTTGCTCGTCTTTTAGTTTTCTGTGTTGTGTTTTTTGTGGGGTCTGTGTTGCTCGTCTTTTGGTTTTCTGTGTTGTGTTTTTTGTGGGGTCTGTGATGCTCGTCTATTAGTTTTCTGTGTTGTGTTTTTTTGTGGGGTCTGTGTTGCTCGTCTTTTGGTTTTCTGTGTTGTGTTTTTTGTGGGGTCTGTGATGCTCGTCTTTTAGTTTTCTGTGTTGTGTTTTTTGTGGGGTCTGTGTTGCTCGTCTTTTGGTTTTCTGTGTTGTGTTTTTTGTGGAGTCTGTGATGCTCGTCGTTTGGTTTTCTGTGTTGTATTTTTTGTGGGGTCTGTGTTGCTCGTCTTTTAGTTTTCTGTGTTGTGGTTTTTGTGGGGTCTGTGTTGCTCGTCTTTTGGTTTTCTGTATTGTATTTTTTGTGGGGTCTGTGATGCTCGTATTTTGGTTTTCTGTGTTGTGTTTTTTGTGTGGTCTGTGATGCTCGTCTTTTAGTTTTCTGTGTTGTATTTTTTCAGGGGTCTGTGTTGCTCGTCTTTTGGTTTTCTGTGTTTTGTTTTTTGTGGGGTCTGTGATGCTCGTCTTTTAGTTTTCTGTGTTGTGTTTTTTGTGGGGTCTGTGTTGCTCGTCTTTTGGTTTTCTGTATTGTATTTTTTGTGGGGTCTGTGATGCTCTTCTTTTGGTTTTCTGTGTTGTGTTTTTTGTGGGGTCTGTGATGCTCGTCTTTTAGTTTTCTGTGTTGTATTTTTTGTGGGGTCTGTGTTGCTCGTCTTTTGGTTTTTTGTGTTGTGTTTTTTGTGGGCTCTGTGATGCTCGTCTTTTAGTTTTCTGTGTTGTGTTTTTTGTGGGGTCTGTGTTGCTCGTCTTTTGGTTTTCTGTATTGTATTTTTTGTGGGGTCTGTGTTGCTCGTCTTTTTGTTTTCTGTATTGTATTTTTTGTGGGGTCTGTGTTGCTCGTCTTTTGGTTTTCTGTGTTGCGTTTTTTGTGTGGTTTGTGATGCTCGTCTTTTAGTTTTCTGTGTTGTGTTTTTTGTGGGGTCTGTGTTGCTCGTCTTTTAGTTTTCTGTGTTGTGTTTTTTGTGGGGTCTGTGATGCTCGTCTTTTGGTTTTCTGTGTTGTGTTTTTTGTGGGGTCTGTGATGCTCGTCTTTTAGTTTTCTGTGTTGTGTTTTTTGTGGGGTCTGTGTTGCTCGTCTTTTAGTTTTCTGTGTTGTGTTTTTTGTGGGGTCTGTGTTGCTCGTCTTTTGGTTTTCTGTGTTGTGTTTTTTGTGGGGTCTGTGATGCTCGTCTATTAGTTTTCTGTGTTGTGTTTTTTTGTGGGGTCTGTGTTGCTCGTCTTTTGGTTTTCTGTGTTGTGTTTTTTGTGGGGTCTGTGATGCTCGTCTTTTAGTTTTCTGTGTTGTGTTTTTTGTGGGGTCTGTGTTGCTCGTCTTTTGGTTTTCTGTGTTGTGTTTTTTGTGGAGTCTGTGATGCTCGTCGTTTGGTTTTCTGTGTTGTATTTTTTGTGGGGTCTGTGTTGCTCGTCTTTTAGTTTTCTGTGTTGTGGTTTTTGTGGGGTCTGTGTTGCTCGTCTTTTGGTTTTCTGTATTGTATTTTTTGTGGGGTCTGTGATGCTCGTATTTTGGTTTTCTGTGTTGTGTTTTTTGTGTGGTCTGTGATGCTCGTCTTTTAGTTTTCTGTGTTGTATTTTTTCAGGGGTCTGTGTTGCTCGTCTTTTGGTTTTCTGTGTTTTGTTTTTTGTGGGGTCTGTGATGCTCGTCTTTTAGTTTTCTGTGTTGTGTTTTTTGTGGGGTCTGTGTTGCTCGTCTTTTGGTTTTCTGTATTGTATTTTTTGTGGGGTCTGTGATGCTCTTCTTTTGGTTTTCTGTGTTGTGTTTTTTGTGGGGTCTGTGATGCTCGTCTTTTAGTTTTCTGTGTTGTATTTTTTGTGGGGTCTGTGTTGCTCGTCTTTTGGTTTTTTGTGTTGTGTTTTTTGTGGGCTCTGTGATGCTCGTCTTTTAGTTTTCTGTGTTGTGTTTTTTGTGGGGTCTGTGTTGCTCGTCTTTTGGTTTTCTGTATTGTATTTTTTGTGGGGTCTGTGTTGCTCGTCTTTTGGTTTTCTGTATTGTATTTTTTGTGGGGTCTGTGATGCTCGTCTTTTAGTTTTCTGTGTTGTGTTTTTTGTGGGGTCTGTGTTGCTCGTCTTTTGGTTTTCTGTATTGTATTTTTTGTGGGGTCTGTGATGCTCGTCTTTTGGTTTTCTGTGTTGTGTTTTTTGTGGGGTCTGTGATGCTCGTCGTTTGGTTTTCTGTGTTGTGTTTTTTGTGGGGTCTGTGATGCTCGTCTTTTGGTTTTCTGTATTTTATTTTTTGTGGGGTCTGTGTTGCTCGTCTTTTGGTTTTCTGTGTTGCGTTTTTTGTGGGGTCTGTGTTGCTCGTCTTTTGGTTTTCTGTGTTGTGTTTTTTGTGGGGTCTGTGTTGCTCGTCTTTTGGTTTTCTGTGTTGCGTTTTTTGTGGGGTCTGTGTTGCTCGTCTTTTGGTTTTCTGTGTTGCGTTTTTTGTGGGGTCTGTGATGCTCGTCTTTTAGTTTTCTGTGTTGTGTTTTTTGTGGGGTCTGTGTTCCTCGTCTTTTGGTTTTCTGTATTGAATTTTTTGTGGGGTCTGTGATGCTCGTCTTTTAGTTTTCTGTGTTGTGTTTTTTGTGGGGTCTGTGATGCTCGTCTTTTGGTTTTCTGTGTTGTGTTTTTTGTGGGGTCTGTGTTGCTCGTCTTTTAGTTTTCTGTGTTGTGTTTTTGGTGGGTCTGTGTTGCTCGTCTTTTAGTTTTCTGTATTGTGTTTTTGGTGGGTCTGTGTTGCTCGTCTTATAGTTTTCTGTGTTGTGTTTTTTGTGGGGTCTGTGATGCTCGTCTTTTAGTTTTCTGTGTTGTGTTTTTTGTGGGGTCTGTGTTGCTCGTCTTTTGGTTTTCTGTGTTGTGTTTTTTGTGGAGTCTGTGATGCTCGTCTATTAGTTTTCTGTGTTGTGTTTTTTGTGGGGTCTGTGATGCTCGTCTTTTGGTTTTCTGTGTTGTATTTTTTGTGGGGTCTGTGATGCTCTTCTTTTAGTTTTCTGTGTTGTGTTTTTTGTGGGGTCTGTGATGCTCGTCTTTTGGTTTTCTGTATTGTATTTTTTGTGGGGTCTGTGTTGCTCGTCTTTTTGTTTTCTGTGTTTTGTTTTTTGTGGGGTCTGTGTTGCTCGTCTTTTAGTTTTCTGTGTTGTGTTTTTTGTGGGGTCTGTGTTGCTCGTCTTTTAGTTTTCTGTGTTGTGTTTTTGTGGGGTCTGTGTTGCTCGTCTTTTAGTTTTCTGTGTTGTGTTTTTGTGGGGTCTGTGTTGATCGTCTTTTATTTTTCTGTGTTGTGTTTTTTGTGGGGTCTGTGTTGCTCGTCTTTTAGTTTTCTGTGTTGTGTTTTTGTGGGGTCTGTGATGCTCGTCTTTTAGTTTTCTGTGTTGTGTTTTTTGTGGGGTCTGTGTTGCTCGTCTTTTAGTTTTCTGTGTTGTGTTTTTGTGGGGTCTGTGTTGCTCGTCTTTTGGTTTTCTGTGTTGTGTTTTTGTGGGGTCTGTGTTGCTCGTCTTTTAGTTTTCTGTGTTGTGTTTTTGTGGGGTCTGTGTTGCTCGTCTTTTAGTTTTTTGTGTTGTGTTTTTGTGGGGTCTGTGTTGCTCGTCTCTTAGTTTTCTGTGTTGTGTTTTTGTGGGGTCTGTGTTGCTCGTCTTTTGGTTTTCTGTGTTGTGTTTTTGTGGGGTCTGTGTTGCTCGTCTTTTAGTTTTCTGTGTTGTGTTTTTGTGGGGTCTGTGTTGCTCGTCTTTTAGTTTTCTGTGTTGTGTTTTTGTGGGGTCTGTGTTGCTCGTCTTTTAGTTTTCTGTGTTGTGTTTTTGTGGGGTCTGTGATGCTCGTCTTTTGGTTTTCTGTGTTGTGTTTTTTGTTGGGTCTGTGATGCTCGTCTTTTGGTTTTCTGTGTTGTGTTTTTGTGGGGTCTGTGTTGCTCGTCTTTTAGTTTTCTGTGTTGTGTTTTTTGTGGGGTCTGTGTTGCTCGTCTTTTGGTTTTCTGTGTTGTGTTTTTTGTGGGGTCTGTGATACTCGTCTTTTAGTTTTCTGTGTTGTGTTTTTTGTGGGGTCTGTGATGCTCGTCTTTTAGTTTTCTGTGTTGTGTTTTTTGTGGGGTCTGTGTTGCTCATCATTTTAGTTTTCTTTGTTGTGTTTTTTGTGGGGTCTGTGATGCTCATCTTTTTAGTTTTCTGTGTTGTGTTTTTGTGGGGTCTGTGTTGCTCGTCTTTTGGTTTTCTGTGTTGTGTTTTTTGTGGGGTCTGTGATGCTCGTGTTTTAGTTTTCTGTGTTGTGTTTTTTGTGGGGTCTGTGATGCTCGTCTATTAGTTTTCTGTGTTGTGTTTTTTGTGTTATGTTTGTCTCTGTCCTGTGTCTTGTGTGCACAATGTTGCCAGTGTCTCAGGATTGTCTATTCTTGATTGCCCAATCAGGTTTCTTTTACGTTAATTCAAGCAAGCATTTAAAAACATGATTGAAGGTACATACAATTCTACAATGTAGTGCATTTAGATAAAGAACTTCAAATTTTATTGAGTTATAATGCATATTCTACTTACGATTGTATAAAAATTTCCAAACATGGTGATATATCTGCCATTTTTGGGACAAACAAATTAAAGAGTACCAACATAGTTATGTTGCAGATGGGTATCCGTCATTCAGTCATAAATATATTCAGTAAAAAGCGCTTTGGAATATTAAAATCTTTCAATTGACTGAAACAAATTTCAATTGTTTCGTACAGATCTGCCGATATTATTGTCCAGGAATATGAAAACCAATATATATTTGCAACCATGAAGATCATATAGCAAACTAAGTTGTCATAAAATATGTTTTATCAGGAAGTCCATTAACGGACTAATTGTTATTATTGAAGTTCGCCAATAGACATTACTGAAAATCTATTATCTTAGCAATTCAAGCCTTTATATAAGGCCGCATATGAAAAAATTGGAAAAATTGTCAAATCCGATTACGACAACGGATTTTCTTTTCATTTCATGTCCACACCTTACGCACAGTTGTTATAGCTAGCGCGGAGTATAAACAACTACATGACGTAACAGGGGAGTCAGGGATCGGGACTCGGCGTTGTTTACAAAGATGATGTTCGTTCAGTTATAGGTGAGATCGGCATTTTACTCGCATGAGGAAAACATTCGTATGACATCATTATTCCATTAAGAGAGGGGAGAGGGGGTAGGGGTTGACACACAAAACTAATTTTACTCCGCTACTAAGTCCCTTTTTTCTAGCGAGGAAAATGGGCGGTCATGTCTATGTAAGTAAGGCGTGTCCTCTATTTACTATTATCCGCTTGCATTTTGGTTCTGTGCTGATGTAGTGTGTTTCTTACATTTCATTGATATGATTTATATTGGTCTTTTAACGTTTCATTGCAGAAGTTACGCGGACAAGGATCATCATCTACAACATTCTTTAGTTTGAACACGCTTATATGATCCCGAGACGAGCTTTTTTATTGCAAAAATTATGGGTAAATTTGGTACCACACATCTTACCCATTATAAATGGCACAGTTTTGTATTACAGTAATGTGTCCAAAGTATTTCCAAACTGAAATATTTCCCAATATATTTCATAAAAAAATAGATTTGTTTAAATCCTTGTCATATCTTTTTTGACTTTGAGCGTACATGATGAAGGTTATTCGAGACACGCAATGTGCATTATATATCTACGTTTGTATTAACCACATTTCTGTAAAATGAATATAATTATATACAAGCAATATGTTTTAGAAATGTTCAAGGTTGGTGGTATTTTTCCTTCAAAGTTTTTCTTTGTGGTTTTTTTAATATTTAGTGTTGATAACACATATGTACTTTATTCAAATTGTAATCAAAACATTACATTTGACAGACAACATTTGTTAATTATCAATGTCATTTCATTATCCCCACTCAATCCTGGCACATGGCATATTGTATTTGTCACATACACCCAGACTACTTATAGCTACGGGTGTTAATACACTTAGCACACCCACTGAAAAATAGGGTTGTCAATCTCGAGAAAATTAACCCCCCCTCCAGGTGACGATTCCGATTTTTTTTTTCGAATACCGAAACAACCAGAAGCAAGCTGTGGGATGTTTACGATTCAAATGTCTTCCTCCGTGATAGCCGTATAAGCGATTTCGAAGAAGATTTGTCACTTTTATTCATACTGTGAATTATGGTAGCAATAATAGGATTGTTGGGAAGCAAAACAATATGTGAACGTTGATCTTAATTTATGGTTGATTTAATTGATTTATTTTGATTAACGCCACTTTCAGCAATATTTCAGCTATATCATGGCGACCAGTATTAGTGGTAGAAGAAGCCGGAGTATACACGAAGAGAACCACCGACCATGGGCAAGCAACTGGCAAACTTTATCACTTGCGACTGCGAGTCGAGTGCACTTTTTTTTTTATAATTTACAAAGCCAGTTGCGAACCCACACCGTATTGGTGATAGGCTTGTATGAGTTGTTAGGTAATCCAACTACCTAACTCATTGAGCCACCAGGGCCCTGATCTTAATTTATTTTTCATTGGAACACACTTAATCTCAATCATAACACATCTATAAACATATGTTTATGAGGTTGTTCACAATGGCGCAAAATGAGCATAGCGCACTGTTTATAATATCATGGTACGTTTCAAGTGATAAAAATCAGTTTCAGTATTCAATTCTTACTTACAAGGGCACAATTTCATGATATAAGAATAAAAACACTTTAATGAACAAACCATCAAATGTCAAAATAAGATTATAATAACTTTTTGCTACCAATCGTGGGTCAAACAGGAGTCAAAAGTCACAAAAGGGATAACAGTGTATTATCAAATACTACAACCCAACAGTCATGGTTAAAATATAATATGCATATATTTATTCTCAGAAATATCTCATTGTAGCCTATGCAATGTAATCAACGATACAATTTAATTCGATTGAAAATGCGGTATTTTGCAAATTTGAGGGTACTTAAATAAACGGACTAAAGCATGTGAAGAGAAAATGAATTCTTTGTTTATAAATTACAGGTAATCATTTCTTATTGGTTTGTATAGCTTTTTGTCCGTCTATGAAATGTGCAAACAGGATACAATTTATAACCGTTTTTTTTTAAATAATATCCAAATTAGCATAAACGACATTTTCTGAAAAAATGGTTGCGGTAGATGTAAGAAAATATTTCCTCACGTTTTATGTAACTAATTATCATGCATATGTATCTTATATTTGTCTAAATATCAAAAATCTACTAGATGTCAAAAGTCACAAATCATTTAGTTCAGAATAGAAATTACACTTGTAAACTAAGAACAAATTGATTTCGTTTTGCATTATTTGAGAGCCTTTGTGCTGGTAACCTTCTTGTACAGTTCGGGTGGGTGATCGACTTGCTGTTGGACAGGTTTGTTCGTTTCTTGCCTAATAAACGTTAGAGAAAACCGAATGGGCAACCAAGAATGAACAATCTGTAGCCACTGGCAACATTGGGCACACAAGACACAGGACGAAGACAAATAAAGTACACAAACACAATACATGTACATCCGCCTTGCTCTGTCATTTGAACTGCTGAATGTGGCAATAAATCCCATTTAAATAAATAAACAAACAAACAAATCGTTTTTTAGATATGTATGTTTCCTTTTTCTTTGATGAAATGGGGACCATTTGACTTTGATGGCAACAGAGGGAGTCAATTCCTTTTCTTTATAGTTTTTTCTTCAATAAACCTCTCAGCCTGGCCATTTTCTTTTGCTGCATTGAGTCATGGTACTCCTGGATAATTTTATATTTTTTGCTCAATAAAAAATATTGCTTGATGGATCTCCTGCTTTTTAGCCAGTTCTTCAATTCTGATCTTGGAATTGTATTATTGTTTTTATCAATTCTCTACTAGTACTAAGACAAAGGCGGAAAATGTAACATTATTATGATTTGTGAAAAATGCATGTACTAATATATAAAAAAAAATTAAAATAGCTATAACCAAATTAAAAAAAAAATGTAATTGAAATACTACTCACTGGACATTGATTCTTAGTGTATGTGAAAGGTGACACAGACAAATGTAAGTAATGGTGATAGACCCGAGGGAAACAATAAAAAATACTACACCAACGAAACAGTTCCAAAATCCAATCGAGCAATGGTAGAAACAGAAACAAAATGGATACCAATACTACATATACATAATATATATACATAATACATATACATAATACACCTACATAGTACAAATACATAATACATATGCATAATACAAATACATAATACATATACATAGTACAAATACATAATACAAATACATAATACATATACATAATACATATACATAATACAAATACATAATACAAATACATAATACAAATACATAATACATATACATAATACATATACATATACATAATACACATACATAATGCATAATACATAATACAATTACATAATACAAATACATAATACATATACATAACACATATACATAATACAAATACATAATACAAATACATAATACAAATACAAAATACAATTACATAATACAAATACATACTACATATACATAATACATATACATATACATAATACAAATACATAATACAAATACATAATACAAATACATACTACATATACATAATACATATACATAATACATATACATAATACAAATACATAATACATATACATAATACAAATACATAATACATATACATAATACATAATACATATACATAATACAAATACATAATACAAACACATATACATAATACAAATACATATACATAATACAAATACATAATACAAACACATATACATAATACAAATACATATACATAATACAAATACATAATACAAACACATATACATAATACAATTACATATACATAATACAAATACATAATACAAATACATAATACAAACACATATACATAATACAAATACATAATACAAACACATATACATAATACAAATACATAATACAAATATATATACATAATACAAATAAATAATACAAATACATATACATAATACAAATACATAATACATATACATAATACAAATACATAATACAAATACATTATACATATACATATACATAATACAAATACATTATACATATGCATAATACAAATACATAATACAAATACATAATATATATACATAATACAAATACACTATACATATACATAATACAAATACATAATACAAATACATAATACATATACATAATACAAATACATAATACATATACATAATACAAATACATAATACATATACATAATACAAATACATAATACATATACATAATACAAATACATAATACAAATACATTATACATATACATATACATAATACAAATACATTATACATATGCATAATACAAATACATAATACAAATACATAATATATATACATAATACAAATACACTATACATATACATAATACAAATACATAATACAAATACATAATACTTATACATAATACAAATACATAATACATATACATAATACAAATACATAATACAAATACATAATACATATACATAATACAAATACATTATACATATACATAATACAAATACATTATACATAATACAAATACATATACATAATACATATACATAATACAAATACATATACATAATACATATACATAATACAAATACATATACATAATACATATACATAATACAAATACATATACATAATACATATACATAATACAAATACATATACATAATACATATACATTATACAAATACATATACATAATACATATACATAATACAAATACATATACATAATACATATACATAATACAAATACATATACATAATACATATACATAATACAAATACATATACATAATACATATACATAATACAAATATATATACATAATACATATACATAATACAAATACATATACATAATACATATACATAATACAAATACATATACATAATACATATACATAATACAAATACATATACATAATACACATACATAATACAAATGCATATACATAATACACATACATAATACAAATACATATACATAATACATATACATAATACAAATACATATACATAATACAAATACATTATACATATACATAATACATATACATAATACAAATACATATTACAAATACATAATACAAATACATAATACAAATACATAATGCATATACATAATACAAATACATTATACATATGCATAATACAAATACATAATACAAATACATAATACATATACATAATACAAATACACTATACATATACATAATACAAATACATAATACAAATACATAATACATATACATAATACAAATACATAATACATATACATAATACAAATACATAATACAAATACATAATACATATACATAATACAAATACATTATACATATACATAATACATATACATTATACATAATACAAATACATATACATAATACATATACATAATACAAATACATATACATAATACATATACATAATACAAATACATATACATAATACATATACATAATACAAATACATATACATAATACATATACATAATACAAATACATATACATAATACAGATACATAATACAAATACATATACATAATACATATACATAATACAAATACAAATACATAATATAAATACATAATACAAATACATAATACAAATACATAATACATATACATAATACAAATACATTATACATATACATAATACAAATACATATTACAAATACATAATACAAATACATAATACAAATATATAATACATATACATAATACATATACATAATACAAATACATATACATAATACATATACATAATACAAATACATAATACATATACATAATACATATATATAATACATTTACATAATACATTTACATAATACATATACATAATACATATACATAATACATATACATAATACATATATATAATACATTTACATAATACATATATATAATACATATACATAATACAAATACATATACATAATACAAATACATAATACATATACATATATATATAATACATTTACATAATACATATACATAATACATATACATAATACATATATATAATACATATACATAATACATTAGCATAATACATATACATAATACATATATATAATACATTTACATAATACATATATATAATACATATACATAATACAAATACATATACATAATACAAATACATAATACATATACATATATATATAATACATTTACATAATACATATACATATACATAATACAAATACATAATACATATACATAATACAAATACATAATACATATACATAATACATATACATAATACAAATACATAATACAAATACATAATACAAATCCATAATACAAATACATAATACATATACATAATACAAATACATAATACATATACATAATACATATACATAATACAAATACACTATACATATACATAATAGAAATGCATTATACATAATACAAATACATAATACAAATACATAATGCATATGCATACTACAAATATATAATACATATACATATACATAATACAAATACATAATACAAATCCATAATACAAATACATATTACAAATACATAATACAAATACATAATACAAATATATAATACATATACATAATATAAATATATAATACAAAAACATAATACAAATACATATACATAATACATATACATAATACAAATACATAATACATATGCATACTACAAATATATAATACATATACATATACATAATACAAATACATAATACAAATACATAATACAAATACATAATACATATACATAATACATATACATAATACATATACATAATACAAATACATAATACAAATACATAATACATATACATAATACAAATACATAATGCATATACATAATGCATATACATAATACATATACATAATACATATGCATAAGATATTGACATAATACATATACATAATACATATAAATAATACATTTACATAATACATATACATAATACATATATATAATACATTTACATAATACATTTACATAATACATTTACATAATACATATACATAATACATATACATAATACATATACATAATACATATATATAATACATTTACATAATACATATATATAATACATATACATAATACAAATACATATACATAATACAAATACATAATACATATACATATATATATAATACATTTACATAATACATATACATAATACATATACATAATACATATACATAATACATATACATAATACATATATATAATACATATACATAATACATTAGCATAATACATATACATAATACATATATATAATACATTTACATAATACATATATATAATACATATACATAATACAAATACATATACATAATACAAATACATAATACATATACATATATATATAATACATTTACATAATACATATACATAATGCATATACATAATACATATACATAATACAAATACATAATACATATACATAATACAAATACATAATACATATACATAATACATATACATAATACAAATACATAATACAATTACATAATACAAATCCATAATACAAATACATAATACATATACATAATACAAATACATAATGCGTATACATAATGCATATACATAATACATATACATAATACATATGCATAAGATATTGACATAATACATATACATAATACATATAAATAATACATTTACATAATACATATACATAATACATATATATAATACATTTACATAATACATTTACATAATACATATACATAATACATATACATAATACATATACATAATACATATATATAATACATTTACATAATACATATATATAATACATATACATAATACAAATACATATACATAATACAAATACTTAATACATATACATATATATATAATACATTTACATAATACATATACATAATACATATACATAATGCATATACATAATACATATACATAATACATATATATAATACATATACATAATACATTAGCATAATACATATACATAATACATATATATAATACATTTACATAATACATATATATAATACATATACATAATACAAATACATATACATAATACAAATACATAATACATATACATATATATATAATACATTTACATAATACATATACATAATACATATACATAATACATATACATAATACAAATACATAATACATATACATAATACAAATACATAATACATATACATAATACATATACATAATACAAATACATAATACAAATACATAATACAAATCCATAATACAAATACAGAATACATATACATAATACAAATACATAATACATATACATAATACATATACATAATACAAATACATAATACAAATACATAATACAAATCCATAATACAAATACATAATACATATACATAATACAAATACATAATACATATACATAATACATATACATAATACAAATACACTATACATATACATAATACATATACATAATACAAATACACTATACATATACATAATACAAATGCATTATACATAATACAAATACATAATACAAATACATAATACATATGCATACTACAAATATATAATACATATACATATACATAATACAAATACATAATACAAATCCATAATACAAATACATATTACAAATACATAATACAAATACATAATACAAATATATAATATATATACATAATATAAATATATAATACAAAAACATAATACATAATACATATACATAATACATATACATAATACAAATACATAATACATATGCATACTACAAATATATAATACATATACATATACATAATACAAATACATAATACAAATACATAATACAAATACATAATACATATACATAATACAAATACATAATACATATACATAATACATATACATAATACATATACATAATACAAATACATAATACAAATACATAATACACATACATAATACAAATACATAATGCATATACATAATGCATATACATAAGATATTGACATAATACATATACATAATACATATAAATAATACATTTACATAATACATATACATAATACATATATATAATACATTTACATAATACATTTACATAATACATATACATAATACATATACATAATACATATACATAATACATATATATAATACATTTACATAATACATATATATAATACCTATACATAATACAAATACATATACATAATACAAATACATAATACATATACATATATATATAATACATTTACATAATACATATACATAATACATATACATAATACATATACATAATACATATACATAATACATATATATAATACATATACATAATACATTAGCATAATACATATACATAATACATATATATAATACATTTACATAATACATATATATAATACATATACATAATACAAATACATATACATAATACAAATACATAATACATATACATATATATATAATACATT
The DNA here is from genome assembly GCA_963680875.1 of Bathymodiolus brooksi. Taxonomy (NCBI): domain Eukaryota; kingdom Metazoa; phylum Mollusca; class Bivalvia; order Mytilida; family Modiolidae; genus Bathymodiolus; species Bathymodiolus brooksi. The sequence goes on along the minus strand of OY804576.1, from coordinate 132,315,196 downwards.
TACATAATACATATACATAATACATATACATAATACATATACATAATACAAATACATAATACAAATACATAATACAAATCCATAATACAAATACATAATACATATACATAATACAAATACATAATACATATACATAATACATATACATAATACAAATACACTATACATATACATAATACAAATGCATTATACATAATACAAATACATATACATAATACATATACATAATACATATACATAATACAGATACATATACATAATACATATACATAATACAAATACATATACATAATACATATACATAATACAAATACATATACATAATACATATACATAATACAAATACATATACATAATACATATACATAATACAAATACATATACATAATACATATACATAATACAAATACATATACATAATACAAATACATTATACATATACATAATACATATACATAATACAAATACATAATACAAACACATATACATAATACAAATACACTATACATATACACAATACAAATACATAATGCAAATACATAATACATATACATAATACAAATACATAATACATATACATAATACAAATACATATTACAAATACATAATACAAATACATAATACAAATACATAATGCATATACATAATACAAATACATTATACATATGCATAATACAAATACATAATACAAATACATAATACATATACATAATACAAATACACTATACATATACATAATACAAATACATAATACAAATACATAATACATATACATAATACAAATACATAATACATATACATAATACAAATACATAATACAAATACATAATACATATACATAATACAAATACATTATACATATACATAATACAAATACATTATACATAATACAAATACATATACATAATACATATACATAATACAAATACATATACATAATACATATACATAATACAAATACATATACATAATACATATACATAATACAAATACATATACATAATACATATACATAATACAAATACATATACATAATACATATACATAATACAAATACATATACATAATACATATACATAATACAAATACATATACATAATACATATACATAATACAAATACATATACATAATACATATACATAATACAATTACATATACATAATACATATACATAATACAAATACATATACATAATATATATACATAATACAAATACATATACATAATACACATACATAATACAAATACATATACATAATACATATACATAATACAAATACATATACATAATACATATACATAATACAAATACATATACATAATACAAATACATTATACATATACATAATACATATACATAATACAAATACATATACATAATACATATACATAATACAAATACATAATATAAATACATAATACAAATACATAATACAAATACATAATACATATACATAATACAAATACATTATACATATACATAATACAAATACATATTACAAATACATAATACAAATACATAATACAAATATATAATACATATACATAATACATATACATAATACAAATACATATACATAATACATATACATAATACAAATACATAATACATATACATAATACATATATATAATACATTTACATAATACATTTACATAATACATATACATAATACATATACATAATACATATACATAATACATATATATAATACATTTACATAATACATATATATAATACATATACATAATACAAATACATATACATAATACAAATACATAATACATATACATATATATATAATACATTTACATAATACATATACATAATACATATACATAATACATATACATAATACATATATATAATACATATACATAATACATTAGCATAATACATATACATAATACATATATATAATACATTTACATAATACATATATATAATACATATACATAATACAAATACATATACATAATACAAATACATAATACATATACATATATATATAATACATTTACATAATACATATACATAATACATATACATAATACATATACATAATACAAATACATAATACATATACATAATACAAATACATAATACATATACATAATACATATACATAATACAAATACATAATACAAATACATAATACAAATCCATAATACAAATACATAATACATATACATAATACAAATACATAATACATATACATAATACATATACATAATACAAATACACTATACATATACATAATACAAATGCATTATACATAATACAAATACATAATACAAATACATAATACATATGTATACTACACATATATAATACATATACATATACATAATACAAATACATAATACAAATCCATAATACAAATACATATTACAAATACATAATACAAATGCATAATACAAATATATAATACATATACATAATATAAATATATAATACAAAAACATAATACAAATACATATACATAATACATATACATAATACAAATACATAATACATATGCATACTACAAATATATAATACATATACATATACATAATACAAATACATAATACAAATACATAATACAAATACATAATACAAATACATAATACATATACATAATACAAATACATAATGCATATACATAATGCATCTACATAATACATATACATAATACATATGCATAAGATATTGACATAATACATATACATAATACATATAAATAATACATTTACATAATACATATACATAATACATATATATAATACATTTACATAATACATTAGCATAATACATATACATAATACATATACATAATACATATACATAATACATATATATAATACATATACATAATACATTAGCATAATACATATACATAATACAAATACATATACATAATACATATACATAATACAAATACATATACATAATACATATACATAATACAAATACATATACATAATACAAATACATTATACATATACATAATACATATACATAATACAAATACATATACATAATACATATACATAATACAAATACATAATATAAATACATAATACAAATACATAATACAAATACATAATACATATACATAATACAAATACATTATACATATACATAATACAAATACATATTACAAATACATAATACAAATACATAATACAAATATATAATACATATACATAATACATATACATAATACAAATACATATACATAATACATATACATAATACAAATACATAATACATATACATAATACATATATATAATACATTTACATAATACATTTACATAATACATATACATAATACATATACATAATACATATACATAATACATATATATAATACATTTACATAATACATATATATAATACATATACATAATACAAATACATATACATAATACAAATACATAATACATATACATATATATATAATACATTTACATAATACATATACATAATACATATACATAATACATATACATAATACATATATATAATACATATACATAATACATTAGCATAATACATATACATAATACATATATATAATACATTTACATAATACATATATATAATACATATACATAATACAAATACATATACATAATACAAATACATAATACATATACATATATATATAATACATTTACATAATACATATACATAATACATATACATAATACATATACATAATACAAATACATAATACATATACATAATACAAATACATAATACATATACATAATACATATACATAATACAAATACATAATACAAATACATAATACAAATCCATAATACAAATACATAATACATATACATAATACAAATACATAATACATATACATAATACATATACATAATACAAATACACTATACATATACATAATACAAATGCATTATACATAATACAAATACATAATACAAATACATAATACATATGTATACTACAAATATATAATACATATACATATACATAATACAAATACATAATACAAATCCATAATACAAATACATATTACAAATACATAATACAAATGCATAATACAAATATATAATACATATACATAATATAAATATATAATACAAAAACATAATACAAATACATATACATAATACATATACATAATACAAATACATAATACATATGCATACTACAAATATATAATACATATACATATACATAATACAAATACATAATACAAATACATAATACAAATACATAATACATATACATAATACAAATACATAATACATATACATAATACATATACATAATACATATACATAATACAAATACATAATACAAATACATAATACATATACATAATACAAATACATAATGCATATACATAATGCATCTACATAATACATATACATAATACATATGCATAAGATATTGACATAATACATATACATAATACATATAAATAATACATTTACATAATACATATACATAATACATATATATAATACATTTACATAATACATTAGCATAATACATATACATAATACATATACATAATACATATACATAATACATATATATAATACATATACATAATACATTAGCATAATACATATACATAATACATATATATAATACATTTACATAATACATATATATAATACATATACATAATACAAATACATATACATAATACAAATACATAATACATATACATATATATATAATACATTTACATAATACATATACATAATACATATACATAATACATATACATAATACAAATACATAATACATATACATAATACAAATACATAATACATATACATAATACATATACATAATACAAATACATAATACAAATCCATAATACAAATCCATAATACAAATACATAATACATATACATAATACAAATACATAATGCATATACATAATGCATATACATAATACATATACATAATACATATGCATAAGATATTGACATAATACATATACATAATACATATAAATAATACATTTACATAATACATATACATAATACATATATATAATACATTTACATAATACATTTACATAATACATATACATAATACATATACATAATACATATACATAATACATATATATAATACATTTACATAATACATATATATAATACATATACATAATACAAATACATATACATAATACAAATACATAATACATATACATATATATATAATACATTTACATAATACATATACATAATACATATACATAATACATATACATAATACATATACATAATACATATATATAATACATATACATAATACATTAGCATAATACATATACATAATACATATATATAATACATTTACATAATACATATATATAATACATATACATAATACAAATACATATACATAATACAAATACATAATACATATACATATATATATATAATACATTTACATAATACATATACATAATACATATACATAATACAAATACATAATACATATACATAATACAAATACATAATACATATACATAATACATATACATAATACACATACATAATACAAATACATAATACAAATACATAATACAAATACATAATACATATACATAATACAAATACATAATACATATACATAATACATATACATAATACAAATACATAATACAAATACATAATACAAATCCATAATACAAATACATAATACATATACATAATACAAATACATAATACATATACATAATACATATACATAATACAAATACACTATACATATACATAATACAAATGCATTATACATAATACAAATACATAATACAAATACATAATACATATGCATACTACAAATATATAATACATATACATATATATAATACAAATACATAATACAAATCCATAATACAAATACATATTACAAATACATAATAGAAATACATAATACAAATATATAATACATATACATAATATAAATATATAATACAAAAACATAATACAAATGCATATACATAATACATATACATAATACAAATACATAATACATATGCATACTACAAATATATAATACATATACATATACATAATACAAATACATAATACAAATACATAATACAAATACATAATACATATACATAATACAAATACATAATACATATACATAATGCATATACATAATGCATATACATAATACATATACATAATACATATGCATAAGATATTGACATAATACATATACATAATACATATAAATAATACATTTACATAATACATATACATAATACATATATATAATACATTTACATAATACATTTACATAATACATATACATAATACATATACATCATACATATACATAATACATATATATAATACATTTACATAATACATATATATAATACCTATACATAATACAAATACATATACATAATACAAATACATAATACATATATATATAATACATTTACATAATACATATACATAATACATATACATAATACATATACATAATACATATACATAATACATATATATAATACATATACATAATACATTAGCATAATACATATACATAATACATATATATATAATACATTTACATAATACATATATATAATACATATACATAATACAAATACATAATACATATACATATATATATAATACATTTACATAATACATATACATAATACATATACATAATACAAATACATAATACATATACATAATACAAATACATAATACATATACATAATACATATACATAATACAAATACATAATACAAATACATAATACAAATCCATAATACAAATACATAATACATATACATAATACAAATACATAATACATATACATAATACATATACATAATACAAATACACTATACATATACATAATACAAATGCATTATACATAATACAAATACATATACATAATACATATACATAATACAAATACATATACATAATACAAATACATATACATAATACATATACATAATACAAATACATATACATAATACATATACATAATACAAATACATATACATAATACATATACATAATACAAATACATATACATAATACAAATACATTATACATATACATAATACATATACATAATACAAATACATAATACAAACACATATACATAATACAAATACACTATACATATACATAATACAAATACATAATGCAAATACATAATACATATACATAATACAAATACATAATACATATACATAATACAAATACATAATACAATTACATAATATATATACATAATACAAATACATTATACATATACATAATACAAATACATATACATAATACATATACATAATACAAATACATATACATAATACAAATACATATACATAATACAAATACATATACATAATACAAATACATTATACATATACATAATACATATACATAATACAAATACATATACATAATACATATACATATACATAATACATATACATAATACAAATGCATATACATAATACATATACATAATACAAATACATAATACAAATACATAATAAAAATACATAATACATATACATAATACAAATACATTATACATATACATAATACAAATACATATTACAAATACATAATACAAATACATAATACAAATACATAATGCATATACATAATACAAATACATTATACATATGCATAATACAAATACATAATACAAATACATAATACATATACATAATACAAATACACTATACATATACATAATACAAATACATAATACAAATACATAATACATATACATAATACAAATACATAATACATATACATAATACAAATACATAATACAAATACATAATACATATACATAATACAAATACATTATACATATACATAATACAAATACATTATACATAATACAATACATATACATAATACATATACATAATACAAATACATATACATAATACATATACATAATACAAATACATATACATAATACATATACATAATACAAATACATATACATAATACATATACATAATACAAATACAAATACATATACATAATACAAATACATTATACATATACATAATACATATACATAATACAAATACATATACATAATACATATACATAATACAAATACATATACATAATACATATACATAATACAAATACATATACATAATACATATACATAATACAAATACATATACATAATACATATACATAATACAAATACATATACATAATACATATACATAATACAAATACATATACATAATACATATACATAATACAAATACATAATATAAATACGTAATACAAATACATAATATAAATACATAATACATATACATAATACAAATACATTATACATATACATAATACAAATACATATTACAAATACATAATACAAATACATAATACAAATACATAATACATATACATAATATAAATATATAATACAAAAACATAATACAAATACATATACATAATACATATACATAATACAAATACATAATACATATGCATACTACAAATATATAATACATATACATATACATAATACAAATACATAATACAAATACATAATACATATACATAATACAAATACATAATACATATACATAATACATATACATAATACATATACATAATACAAATACATAATACAAATACATAATACATATACATAATACAAATACATAATACATATACATAATACATATGCATAAGATATTGACATAATACATATACATAATACATATAAATAATACATTTACATAATACATATACATAATACATATATATAATACATTTACATAATACATTTACATAATACATATACATAATACATATACATAATACATATACATAGTACATATATATAATACATTTACATAATACATATATATAATACATATACATAATACAAATACATATACATAATACAAATACATAATACATATACATATATATATATAATACATTTACATAATACATATACATAATACATATACATAATACATATACATAATACATATACATAATACATATATATAATACATATACATAATACATTAGCATAATACATATACATAATACATATATATAATACATTTACATAATACATATACATAATACAAATACATAATACAAATACATAATACAAATACAAATACATAATATATATATATAATACAAATACATAATAGAAATACATAATACATAATACATATACATAATACAAATACATTATACAAATACAAATGCATAATACATATACATAATACAAATACATAATACATAATACATAATACAAATACATGATACATATACATAATACAAATACATAATACAAATACATAATACAAATACATAATACATAATACATATACATAAAACATATACATAATACATATACATAATACATTTACATAATACATATACATAATACATTTACATAACCTCTAAGTTTCCGGGTTGATGTTCAATAAATAGTAGCAGTGCCAAACTAGTTTTATGGGATCATACTTTTTTTTATCTAAAAATGTTAAATTAGAAAATATCAAGAATTATGAAACTAAGATGGCCATTATTAAAGGTATAAAAGTCTGACCACAATATTATTTCTTTATATTACATTTTCTTTGGAACAACACTTTGTGCAAAAGTGAGCTTCTGTGTATTAACTATGACCAGAAGTACATATACACTCTTCACATGTGGTCAGTAATTGGTCTTATGTTCTAATTCACGTTGTTCAAACGAACATAAAGTATTTATACATAATGTTAGCTATAATATTCTATATACGACGAAAACCAAGTATTTGCGTTGTGTACCTATACTTGTTAATAAATAAAACACAAACACAATTGAAGATTGACTGGCGCAGTGGCCATTTATATTGTATTAAAGCACAACACACAACATCATATTATAAATAAGTTCATTTTACGCAACTGTATGTTTCACTAATATTTACCTGTCAAAAGTCACTGGAAAGTCTCTATCAATCTATAAAAGACATTTTAAAAATTACAAGCTGATTCGTACATATACATACATTATATATAATGACGAGGAAATAAATAGGTATATGTACAAACATGCTACTATAATACTGATATATTCTTTATACTATAAAGTTATTGATGTAACTGAAAATTGTACGTCACAATAAGCTCGTGGGTCTGCTCGATACGGTCACTGCCTAGTCTCGATACTGAATTCTTCTCACAGTTCTTTAAATACCCCAGTATTATGAAAACCGGTTCTTACTAATACAGTAAGAAATTACTGCTCACGATATACATAAATATATTTATGTTCTAATTCACGTTGTTCAAACGAACATAAAGTATTTATTTACTGTTAGTTGTAATATTCTATATACGACGAAAACCAAGTATTTGCGTTATGTACCTATACTTGTTAATAAATAAAACACAAACACAATTGAAGATTGACTGGCGCAGTGACCATTTCGACAAAGAAAGCAGATTATATGCCCAGATATTTAGATACAGACAATCGTTTTTCTAAATCTTCACAGACGTATCCGTCTTTCGCATTTTCTGACTTCCATCTACCGTGGACCTTAAAGAGTCTGTCTGACACGCCGCATTTGTAAGCAGCACTTGCCCCTCCTGACCTTAAGCTATGTAAGCCATAATTGTTCATGTTTATACCAATTGATGATAAAGCTTCTCTTATGATTTCTCTTGCACGGAAAGTTTGATGTTGCTGTTCCTCATCATGTAATTTTTATTTCTTTTAAAGTAAGTAAGAGGTCTAAAAATGTACTTGTCTGTGCTTAAGTCTATTTTAGCTTCTCGAATATAACATTGTAAAATAGTAACCGGACATTGTGGAGTATTCAACTTTGCAATTAAAACATGTTTGCCGTTTCTGTAGCAATCCGTCTTTCTTTTCTCTAAAAAAATATCTACGTATTCTTCATGAAAAGTAATATTATTCGCTTTGATATTACTCAACTCATCATACCGTAAAAATCCGGTATACGATAAGACACATATAACTAATAGCCTCAACTCCGTTAAGGTGCGGTTAACTGTATTAAATTTTAGAAACAGTAATTTCAATAAATGTGCCATAAGCGGTTCTTTTTTCTTAATCGGTCTGTTTAACTCCCGTTTTGAAGTCTCAACTATGCTTCTGACGATATCTGCTTCACATGGGTCTGCTAAACCTGCAGCATTATGAGCTCATTTGATGCCATAATATGCACTTTCTATAGTGCTGTAATGCTTAACAGTCCCCATAAGATACTGTAAATAAAGAGCTACGTGTAATTCGCTACTCGGAAGTACTTAATCTATTTCTTTATAATTTTCTGCCCAAGACATATATCTTTTGAAACTTCCTACGTATTTTGAAACTGTATTTTTGGCTCTGGAGTTTTTGATAGTGTTATGTAAATTGTTGAAAAGAGTCTTAAGATCCTGATGTTTAACTTGCCTTTCCAAAGACCAAATTCCGGTTGTGAAAAGTTTCTACAATACAAATAGCAATGAATTACTTACTAATATAATTAATTAAACGAAATTAAATACCTTACTTTTATCAATCCATTCCTCGTGTTCCAGTGACCTTCAAACAATCAAATATGATCTTTCAAGGTTGTTGTCCAGTGACGGAACTATATCAATGTCCAGTGACATAACACAATTGTCCAGTAACTATATATCAAAACTGTCCAGTGACATAGCAAATTGTCCAGAGACAATCAGTATAACAATCATTCTGAAAATAAATAAAAAAAACAATTAACTTATTGAAGCGTCTAATCTAATTGCTAACAAGTTTCCTTTAAAATTCCCTCTTGCGAATATAGAATTTACGTTCATTGCCGCTTCTTATATTTTTTCTGTTTCTGTGAACTCTAAAACGTCTGTTACATACGGTTTATACTCTAGACCATCCTCAAAAATGAGTGGCCAAAACGGAGAAGAAGTTCATTTCGGTACTATCAAGGTTCCGTTAGCTTTACATTTCACAAGATGATTTATAGCCCTACTGGCCAATGGTACTGGTGGAACTAACCAGTTTACGTCCTGTGACCAGTTAGAAATAAACGAGTTCACCCCCAAAGAACCTGGATTCCAACTGTGTGGACCCCATAATTCATCTATGAACTGACAAATCTCAGTAGATATTTCCCAATCGTCAATATCTATAATTCGACTTAAATAATCTGCTTGTGTGTTCTGTTCTCTTGGTATCCATACTGTATGAATCTCTGTGTCATTTGTAGCACAAAATTCAAAAATTGTCAATGCTAAAATCTGAAGTTCATGTACCTTACTTCCCTTTAAGATAATGCTTGCTGCATTCTGACTGTCAGTATAACAAATGACTGAACTTCCCTTTAAAACATCTTTAAAGGACAACAAACATAACTCTACAGCTTTTATCTCTCTCCAGGTAGAACTCTTACCTGCTTCCAATTTCAAACATGTCTTAAACAATGCGAATTTTTAGCAAAACCCGCTGCGCCTACATCGCTAGCATCTGCAAAAATATCATATGCAGATTCTTTCTCTAATAGAAATACAGGTTTTAAATTGGAAATGTTTAATTTCCAAAACATCAGTTCTCGTATGCAATCTTGTTTGTGATAAATGTTCAAATCGCTATTCCAGTCTAACTGTTCATTTAAAGCCGAAAACATACATCGTGTCAAGATTTGAGTAATAAAATCTACAGCTGGTGTCATAGCAATAATTTTACTAGATACAAATAATGTACTTTGGCTAATGTTCTTGCTCTTACTCTATGGGAATTACTGAGCACAGCTGAAATAAGTGCAGATAATTCTAATACCCTTTTCTCAGGTACGCGTAATACACAGTTTCAAATCCCAAAGAAATCCTAACCACTCTATTGTTTGACTAGGTTTCCAAATACTCTTATCTTTATTCGGGACCAAACCTGACCTCACGATATCGTGTTTAGCAACCTGTGCGTGTTCATAGCATAACTCATTATTTTCTCAGAACCCGAATCCGTCATCTAAATATAATACAACTTTAATGCTCTGGCGTCTCCAATATGCAACTAAAGGTCGTAATAGTTTTGTAAAAATGTATGCACTTGATTTAAGCCCAAATGGTAATACTGTAAAAACAAAATATCTTTCTATATTATTGAATATCGAGGAAAACTCTAAAAAAAAGTTTATATTCTTGAAAAATATCTATGTAGTGTTAACCCAATTCGAGATAAAAAAAAAATAAAAATACGAATTCAAAACCTCCCTTTGTAATGTATTGCTTTAATGTTGTCCAGTTTTCAAACTTAATTTTGTTAAGAATTATCTGTTTGTTTACGTGTCTCAAATCTAGTATTAACCGTTCTTTTCCTTTACCGTTAATCGATACAGTTAAAGGATTAACCATGTGCAGTCTGTTCGACAGCTCTTTTACTAAACCACCCTTTAACAACTCGACAATAGCTGTATCTATAAAATGTTTATGTTCAATAGAAGATTTATTATTTTTCAAAAATGTTTTCTCGGGTTTGTGTAATAATGTGATTTCATAACCCTCTTTAATAACGTCTAAAATGAATTTAGATATGCCAATTTGTTCCCAAAATTCAACGGACTTTTTTAATCACCCTTTTACATTAAAATCAGATATACAGATCCAGGCCTCGGACACTCTAGTCTCCCCTTAACTTAACATCCGGCATAACGTGCTAGATCAGGTCATGGAAATGATGATCTCCCTTGGCTATATACTCAACCATTCAAAATATAGGGACCTGCTAATGTGTGTATCGTGTTAGGTAAGTATAGGATGCAGTACTATTGAAACAAAAGAAGCGGCCCGTATTGGATATAACGGGTTTCTTTTTCCGCATGAGTACTCAGGTGAAGGCCGAGGTGCTTCAATAATAATGTATCTAACTTGTACAATAATAGTGTTGTTGCAAAAATATATGGTATGGCATATATTTTTACACTTTTAATGTTTAGAAAGTCAAATAAGACAACAATTAACAAAAATAAAACGACAAATTTGTATCGGTCAATGTCCCTTCGATTCTCGTTTATATTTAGATATTTCAAGGTCTTTCAAGTGAAAAGAATCGTTTATATTTAGACATTGCAAGGTCTTTCAAGTGTCCCAAATCTTCACCTGTGGTCTGTCTGATTTGTTATTACTTGCGGTCGGTTCGTTAGTTGTTTTGTATTGAGAGAATACATTTTAAAAGTTCACATACTCGTCAGTTCTGAACATAAATTATGCCAGATCTGAAATACTTTGTACCGTGTCTTGTATATTGCTTTTTTAAGCAAATTGTTGATATTTTTTTTTTACAAATCTTGCTATCAAGAGTCAAATATACTAATTATAGCGCATAGTGGCTATATATATAGTGTGGTCAGCGTAGCCGAGTGGTATTATTGTACAAATGAGTTTGCCAGACATTTATTTATGGATATATTGTGACAAAATATGGATGTAATAGTTGAAATATATAATTTCACAAGGAGGTTTGTATTATTTTCCACTCCTGTAAAATTTTGGATGTGATGTAAAATATAATCAAATTTTAGGCCAAATCTTACCAGCGAGCTGCTGTTAAGATCAGGATCAGAATCAGGAGGAATTTTAGCTTGACAATTTTTTCTGAATGGATTTTTTTTCTTTTGTGATGTATTTTTATCTTAGCTATTATATATAGAAACAGAAAATATAGGTTATATATTTTTATTAAATAAATTAATAAAAAAAATGTGTTTTCTTAGAATATGGTAAATCCGAGGATTTATGATATGCAAAGCAGATGTTTGTTTACAAGCAATAATTAGAAGTGTATTTTGTAAACACCCAATGGTATGTAGATATCTAACATAGTTAGCACTTAATCCAAAAGTACTATGATTATCTCCCTTTATTCAAATTCCTTAAAAAGCAGTATTGTTATAAATACTGTTATAGTGACAGCCGGAATCTTTGAGCCGTAATGAAAGCGGGAGGTTTGGCGCTTTAAAATCTGATTCAACCCACCATTTCTTTAGAAATGCTTGTACCAAGTCAGGGTCATCACGGTTTTCAGTTTTCCGGTTGTTGACTGATTTTGTCTGTTTATATACTTATGAGTTTTGACTTTCCCTTTGTAAGATTGTTCGGAGTTCGGTAATTTTGTTATTACCCTTATTGCCGAATTTCAGGATTTCAGGATTTCAGGATTTCAGGATTTCTCATTGAAATAAATTTTAATGCGATTTTAAATACTATTTTATTCAATATTTTTACACTTCCGGTGAAAAGATATTTGGCTATGAATACAATAGTCACGTGACTACAATTCGCATAGCCTATAGTTAAAAGGGCTTCGCATGAGCTGTTGGGGCTGTTTAAATATAAGGATACTAGCTTATAGACTAGCTGTAGTAATCACCTTTCATATATTAATTACATTGACTAATTCTTGAGTCTTGACTAACTTTCGAATTTTGTTCTAGAGAATGCATATATCAGATATATATAGCAAATTAGCACTACTTACTATTTACTACTAGGTACTGACACTGGTATTTCTCACTTGTGGTTATCTTTTTACTTGTGGTTAGTTCAATGGTGTATCTCGTTGTGACCAGGCGTGGGTATTTCTGGTACATCATGGGTGCTCTTCGGAACTCCTCGGCCCCCATCCCCACGATTCACTACACTCTTCCCCGTTTTATCTTAAAGGACCCTGGATGTCAGCCACTGGGAAACCCCCAGACACAAGGGGCCATCCGGGATGTAATGATAAATCCAAAGATCACCCTAGGGCTCACGAGAGGCGGATAAAGCCTCAACAAGACCTAGCTTCCGATATCCATGGGACAGCGTTTCTAGGAGTCATAAGACTAGTAAATTCTGTATTCTACACACCAGACCATGTGGCACCCCCTACACCCACAACGCACCAACTATCTAACTTTAATTTCCTATAAAAACTCCCTCCTCGTCACTATCTGTAAAATCCTTCCCTCAACTACTCAACTGTTCTCCACCCCCCCCCCCCCCCTTTCTGTTCCCTCCAATTCTCCCCTCGGACCAATCTCACTACTTCCTCTGGTGCAAAGTTCGCCCATTGGCAAGACCTGCCCGGAGGACGTCCAATGGAGACTGGTCCCTCACCCGCGCGACTTCCTCTGCCACCCTGAACAAATGGACCGGGTGGTTCACAGATCCGGCCACATCGGGGAGATGGGGGGAGTCAGACTCCAAGAGGAGCCTGTTTCCTGGAACGGCTTTGAGCCCCCGTCTCTGTCGGTCGCCAAACCCCTTCACCATACTTGAAAACCCAAAGTAGGTTTCGGGATAGGCGTCCGACCAGAGTTTAACCGTAACCGAATCCCCATTGAAGCAGTGGAGATGGATACTCTGCAGGGTGTTGGGAACTTTCTCCTGCATCAAGCCCAATACCTCCCCGTACAACGTATCCGTTGCCTGGGGGCCTTCCCCAGAGGCCCGGATATGCAGCACCAGAGGCATATATGGGCGAGCAAGCGCCAACACCCATCGCAGGGTACTTTTCTGTATACCGAAGGCCTTAGCTCCCTCGCTACAGTCCATCCCCACCTCACCCAAGGCAGTCACAGCAGGGGAGTCCATCAGCTTGGACAGGCGATCAAAATAGTAATCGCCAAAGTCACTGGCCAACTTTGGATGTACTCCCACCGCTACAACCCATCCCTCGGGGAGATGCAACTTCTCTGGGACCTTCGGCCATGATTTAGGGTCACAGTATACCAACACCCCCACCAAGTTGATCTGCTGCTTAGGGGCGGGTGCCGGACACTGAGTCAGGAATTCCTGGATCCCTGTACTGGGGTCCAGTCGAAGCCTCCGGAGAGACCTGTCCAGATGCATATGGGAATCCATAACATCCGGAATCAGGACCGGAGACTCCATCCTGACTCGACTATCCTCTCCACGACGCCCTCCAGCCACTGACTGAGGGGCACCTCTACTAAAACCGACCAGATGAGGGGATGGCACTGGGTTCAAACTAAAGAGAGGCACCGACCGAGGTGCCGAGAACCCACAATCCCTTGTCGCCGAGGCTCGTGGTGTTACTCTCTGTCCCTCACCGGGGACTCTCAACTGAATCGCCACTGCTCATCCCCCTTGGGACCAATCCATGGGTTCCTCCGGCTTTACAGCCTTAGGCCTTACAGCCGGAGGTTCCCCTGAACTCCCAAACCCCCGATTACTGGCCAACACAGTGCTACTCTCTTAGAGGCGGGCATGAGCCCCAACAGCTCTATGAGGGCTCTCCAGTGTATTAATACAGCTGGAGGGTTCGGGGGGTTCAAGGAGAATTCCGAGGGAATCTCCCATCCTCCTACCCTACACACTTCCCTCATAGCCGCCACCTCAACCGGCTTCACAATGTGACCCTCCAGGCATCCGATGGCACTCAGCAGTCCTGCCGCGTAACAAACAGATCCCCTCCCGATCCCACCAGGACTCTCAGGGTCGTCTGCAATGCAGACGCCCTGACCCTCCCCAAATCCTGCCCCGTACGACCTAAGTCCCGGAAAACCTCGGGGATGTGTGCCTGCACACAGTGTCCCCGCAGGTCAGTGACCCACTTCCCACACCCCTCCATGGGACACCCCACACCGGAGGAGTTCCCGGATGACTCCGGTTCCCCTTCGGCTTCCCCCGGCAGAGACCCCTTTTCGGATTCCTGGCGACTGATGGCCTGTCGTTTACGGCGCTCTGCCCTGCCAGGCCCATACCGGCTTCTTCCCTTGTTTTTCTTCCTCCGGGCCGGAGAGTCCATCAAGTCATCACTGCCCGGGGCCTCCGCCCCTGCCGGCATCTTACTCATCTTCGTGCCCGTGGCCTCTGCCACCGCCAGCCCCTCCACCTCCGATACAACGGACAGGCAGTCATCCATCTCATCAGCCGATGAGCCTGCCTCCGCTGTATCGAAGTACTCGCTGTCTTCCAGCGACAGCACCACCACGTCTTCTTCTTCTTGTGACATCTGAAAAAGATCAAATAATTCACCTGACGACAGCCACCCTGCGCCAGGCAGATCAGAGTCCTCTGTCCCATGGGCGTACCTGACCTTCCCCTTTCCCCAAACACTATCATTGTGCCCCCTGTTCCCCCAATAGTTCCCCCTCTGCACTATATCTTTTCCCGGGGATGCCTCTGACACCCCGAGCAGACAAAGTCTCCCATTGCCTCTGCCTCTTTCTGCGTTACCTTTACACATTTACCGTGATACCATTCTTTGCACTCCTCGCACCTGATCATGAACTCCCCAGTATACGGCTTCCGACAAACACAATACAGTTTATCTCTATACCCCCGTTGATCTTTGACGCCCCCCTTCTCCTTGGTATATCCTGTCCCCTCAGTAATTTGTTGACTCAACCTTTGGGCCCACTCTGGAACCTCTCGGTCCTGGCACAACTTCAACCTATCGTGATTGGCTGTGATTATCACCCGCTTCAATTTTATCTTATACAGATAGGGGTCAACCTTTCAATTACCAATCCTGGGCCTTTCCACGAGGGACTCAATTTTCTAGTTTTTCCCTTAACGGTGGCAGTGTCCAACTGATACACCTAATCCCCCAGTTTTAACTCTCTGACCCTCATCTTGACGTCGTAATCTCTCTTCATTCGTATTTGTGCTTGTTTGAGAGTCTTCCTAGCCATCCTGTGGGCCCCTTCGATAGCGGTTTGCAACTCCCCTACGTATTGGTCTCCTTCGGGCTGTCCGGTTTTTCCCGGACTCCCGAACATCAGTTCCACAGGCAACCCAATCTCCCTACCCATCATCATCATGTTGGGTGTGTACCCTGTGCTTCTATTAACGGAGGACCTTAATGCCCCCGCCAACTGCGGTAGGTATTGATCCCAGTTCCGCTGATTTTCGCCAATGAAACACCGCACCGCCGCCATCAGTGTACGATTGCATCGCTCTACTTGTCCGTTCGCCGAGGGACGTAAGGGGTCGTTCTCGATTTTTGTATGTGAAGTAGGTCACACATTTCCCGGAACAAAGAGGACTAAAAATTCCGCCCCTGGTCAGTGAATACTTGGAATGGGCACCCAAATCTAGAAAAGAATTGATTCACCGCGGCTTTTGCCGTCTCCTCTGCACTCTGAGAAGGCAAGGGGATGCACTCTACCCACTTGGTAAATTGGTCGACCATCATTAAGATGTGTTCATTTCCTCTCTCAGTGCGAGGTAGGGGCCCAATGAAGTCTAAATGGACCCGTTCCATTGGCGATCCCGCAAGATAGGATAACATTGGGTGTCTAGCTGAGACCGTTGCATTCTTATTTTGGTTACACTCCATACACCCCTTTACATAGGCCGACACATCTTTGCTTATCCCCCTCCAATAATACCTAGACTTCACTTTCGATGCCCTGATGTCCAGATAGGGGGGATCGTGACAAAACTTAACGACTTGTTCCCTGAACTTCTTTGGGACAACCCTCCTCTTCCCTTTTCCTCCACAGGATCCCTTTTTTCAGGACAAAAACTTCCCTGTTTACCCAGTAATACTTGCTTCTAGAGTCCCCTATGAACAATTCTCCTTCAGTGGGCTCCTCCCCTGTCTCCCTCCACCTGACTACCCAGGCAAGTTCGGGGTCCACCCGCTGCTGGTCCTTCATTTCTGCCTCACCGGGGCCTTGTAAACTGATGCCCTCTGCCTCTTGAACTACTTGGACTCCCTTGATACTTTCCCATCGAAGTCTGTTCCCCGCTTCCACCGTAGAGACCCAGATCTTAGCCACCCTAGGTCCCATTTCCTCCTCCGTCTGGTCCTGACCCTCACTCACGGGTTGACCCCAAGGCTTATGTGCCAAGGGAACCACGTCATCTACATCCTGGTCAAAACCAGACCAGTTTGAGTGGACCCGAGTACAGTAGGGACACCCCCCACATGGCAAGTCCTGTAATTTCACTCACTCTTAGGTTGAACTCTGAACATGGTTCCCCCCAGGGATCCTTGACAAGGCATCCGCATTTGTATGTTTCTTCCTTGGCTGATGCTGTATTTCCATATTGAACTAACTAAGTTCTTCTAACCATCTGGCCAGTTGCCCCTGCGGCTCCTTAACATTCATCAGCCAGGTCAGACTGTTATGGTCTGTCCTGACCGTGAAATGCCTCCCCAACAAGTAATGGCTAAGCTGTCGAGATAACCTAATAATTGCTAATAATTCCTTTCGAGTGGTGCAGTATTTTTGTTGCCCCGGAGTCAACGTAAGACTCCCGTACGCTACTGCCCTCTCTTCTCCCTCCTGTAATTGAATCAATTCAGCCCCCACAGATCTATCGGATGCATCAGTGTCCAGTATAAAGGGATCAGTCGCAATAGGCAGGGCTAGAACTGGTGCCCTCACCATTGCTTTCCTCAGCTCATCAAACGCCCTCTCTTGTTCCTCTTCCCATTGATATATACGTTTCCCTGTTAAGACCTGAAGGGGAAGTGTCATCTGAGTATATTCTTCGATAAAGGCCCTATGGTAGTTGGTGAACCCCAAAAACCTCTTCACCTCCTTTTTATTCTTAGGCCTAGGCCAGTCTTCTATATCTTTGATATGCGCTGGCCCGATGTGCATTCCTCTAGGTCCAACTACTCTACCTAGGAGCTACACTTCCTTCTGAAACAGTTCACATTTTTTGGGCTTCAATTTTAGACCATATTCCCTAAACCTAACCAAGACCGCCTTTAGGTTGGCCAAGTGCCCCTCGAAATCCTTTCCCAGGACCAGGGTATCGTCTAGGAAAGCCAGAACCACTTTCCAATTCAAACCCCTGAGCACCGGTTGATGACTCTCGCATAAGTGGCGGGCGAGTTACATAACCCAAAAGCCATTCTAGCGAACTCAAACAACCCGTATTTAGTAATAAATGCTGTTTTGGAGCAGTCCTCAGGTTTGATTTTCACCTGCCAATATGCTGAATTGGCGTCCAGTTTGGAATACAATACATTCCCGACTAAAGTGTCAAGACACTCGTCCACTAAGGGCAATGGGAACACATCCTTGGTGGTTAGAGCATTTAAGAGCCGGTAGTCCACACACCACCGCACAGACCCACATCGTTTCCGGATAAGAACCGGAGCCGATGCCCACTCAGACACTGATGGCCGGATCCCCCCCGCACCCAACATTTTCTTTAATTGGGCCTCTTTTTCTCCCGCAAACCCCAAGGGTGTACGCCTAATTCTTTGTTTTACTGGGCGATTGCTTCCCGTGTCAATCCCATGCTGGATTGTATTAAATTTCCCCAAGTCGAACTCACTCTTAGCAAACACATCTCCAAACTCACATAATTACTCACTAAGCTGTGTCTGCTCCTTCCCATTCAGCTCCCCTTTGGATTTTTCAAAGAGGTTAGTCAAATGTTCGGGAATTTCCCGTTTTCCCTTCTCTTGAACCTCCTGTTCAGCAACCTCTACTTTGTGTATTCCAACGGGCCCCACCTTCGAACACACTTCTTCTGCATAGGCCAACACTTCCCCCTTTTCCAATTCTACATGATGATCGAATAGGTTAATCAAACAAAGCACCAGATTGTCGCCCCCTTTATGCAATGTCCGAGGTATTAATATCTCACCCTTGGTGGCTGCCTTTACTATATACTCCCCTCCCAGAGACTCACTCAGCTGTGCCCCCACTCTCATGACTGAATTAGGGGGTACCTTACACCCCTTGACTAGGGACACCCCTGTCTCCTTTTCGTTAACTAAAGGACTTCCTGC
Source organism: Bathymodiolus brooksi (assembly GCA_963680875.1). Classification (NCBI taxonomy): domain Eukaryota; kingdom Metazoa; phylum Mollusca; class Bivalvia; order Mytilida; family Modiolidae; genus Bathymodiolus; species Bathymodiolus brooksi. Next base: position 132,293,447 of record OY804576.1, on the reverse strand, counting down.
TCCTAAGCTCATGGGTATTACCTCCCCTGCTATCTGTAGTTCCTTCTCTTTGAGATGTAGGGACACCCCATTAGCCTCTAAAAAGTATAAGCCCAGTAACATCTCCTCCTCTATTGGGGTCACGTAGATTTCTACTGAGAATTGATGTGTCCCTAGGACTACTTGGAAAGCGCCGGCAATATACCGATCCATCTGCATTCCCTTTCCTGCTGTGTTCATAACCACCTCCTTACGGATGGGCGGGGCAGGGTCCAGCGATTTGTAGAACTCCTCGGAAACCAGTGTGACCTGTGCTGCTGTATCTACTACAGCTTGTAACTGCATGCCTTGTACCTCTACTGGGACCCTAAACATTACCACATTTGACAGCTTGAGCACCGTTACTGCTCCCTCTTCCTCCTCATCAGTATCAACATCCCCTATATTATCCTCTGCCCCATTCTCATCTTCCTCCATGGACTCGTTCGTATCCCTACCTACTAGGTTTTTTTCCTCCTCTACTGACTCCTCACTTGAGGACTCATACCTCTGACTCGCACCTTCCTCTTCGACCAATCCCTCCGGACTACTGGAATCCGGAGGGTTCCCTAATTCCCTATTTACCCCCTGGAGATTATCCTGCTGATCGTTCTCCCAATTCTTTGAGACCTTGTATATTGGCAATAAGGGATTGGCTCAAGCTTCGCGAGTTGCCCCTTTGGAGTTTAAAGCCTCCTTATTGTCCTGAAAAGACACTCATTTCTCCCCTTTCGGTGATCCCAAACTTGGGCACTCCCTCTTGAAGTGTCCCATGACCCCACAGTGGTAGCATCCATTTTTGTCCCCTTTTCTGGGGGATGGACTTCGTGATGATGCTCTATACCTATCTATGCGATTTGTCGTAACCTCCTCCATCATGGCTGCCATTTGAGTCGAGAGTGCTGCCAGGTTGGACTTTATCTCACTCATTTCCTTCTCCTGTGCCGACAGTACCTCTCCCATCTTTTTCTCCAAACTCTTCTCTGCTACCCTGTCAGCCCCTATTACGCAAACCCTGGCTTCTTCCCCGTAGTGAGGCACTGGAGATACCTGTTTCACTTCCATTCGAGGATTGCGCCCAAATATAGCCTGATAGCTATGTTGATACCACCGCATTTTGTCTATGGCCTCTTCGATGTGTTTAGGCCGGATATTGGAGGCATAGCTTCCGGCCTCTTTATCTGCTGCCCCCTGGCAGAGCATCACTACCGCTTGTTAGTACATGTGCGTTTCGGGTAAATCTCTAAACGCTCTAGTGGCTAGGGATAAGACCCGATCCGCGCAGTCCTCCAGGAGTTCCTCCGGAGTCTGGCGGGCATTATTGAATTGGACCTGGGCCATTTCTGGGAGTTCTCGAAAACCAAACCGTTTTTCTAGTTTCCGTATGAGGTCCATGTATGCCATATCCTGGTTTCGCTCAACCAAGAGGGCATAGTACTCACTGGCTTTACCATCCAGGCACCAGCACAACTGGTCCCTGCATTCCCCTTCTGTCCATTCGCTCACTTCTGCATAACGGGAAAATTTAGCATAGAAGGCTTTCCAGTTTGATTTACCATCAAACTTTAAGGACATCGGCAAACTGACACTCTTCCCCCTTCCCCTCTGACCTTTCTCCCCTTCATACTCCTCCCTTCTTCCATATCCTCTAGGGGTTTCGGGTTCTCTTCTGGGGTGTACCTAGGCCTGTTCCCACTACCCGGTAACATGGGAGTATATGGATTTCTTCCTCCTGGACCCTCAGGGTCCCCCCTCTTGGGCGGGATTGTCCCCTTTCCCTCTCCCCTTCATACTCCTCTCTCCTTTGGATGTTTCTAGGGGTTTCATGTTCCCTTCCTGGGGTATGCCTCGTTCTACCTCTACTCTCCCTCATCAAGGGGTTAGGATGTTCCCTACTCCATCCCCCTCCGGTGTTCCTCGGAGGGGAATAAGACCCCCCTTTCCTGCCAAAAATGTTTTCTATGGGTCGGGGCTACAGCTCGTATGCTCAGCACATTCATTTCACCCCTATAATCCGGTGTCTCTTTACCCCTCTTACTGGCTAATACCCCACTATGGGGAAGACCTGGTCCCCTAGGGAACGCATAACTAGCACGTATGTGCGAGTCTCTAATATGAAAGTCGTGCATATATGCCCGATCCCTCTCATCACTGCTCGATTCCAACTCAAAATCGTCACGACGCTTTCTTCTAACTGATGGCGACTTCGATTGTCCCGGAGCTGATTTACTTTTATATCCCCCTGGGGTTGGTCTCACTATGAAAGCTGCCTCCAGCTCGCTATACTCGTCCTCAAACCTCTCGGGTGACTGTGACTGTTGCCACCAGTCCCCTTCCTGATTACTATGATAGGACTTTCTCCCTGTTGATGGGACTTTGTCGAGTTGACCCTAATCCTTCCCCATTCCTGTTGCGTGGCCCGGTCCTGTCCCTTCCCACTTCTCTACTAACTGGTCATCACTCCTGACCCTTTCCCTGTGTCGTTCATCTATGGATCCTAATCCCTCTTTATCTTCAAAAGGGGTAAAATCCAAGTATTTAATCAGCTGTGGTGTTAGCCTGAGGTATGGCACCTGACTTAGGTGTTCAAGTTCTAAATCCCCTTTGGCTTCTCTCAATTCTAAAATCTTGTCCGCCCCCTTCGCCCCTATCCCTGGTAATGACATCAGCTCCTCGATGGAACAAAAGTTTATCAAAACACGCGTCATTATTAACAAGCTAAAAAACAATAACACGTGGCTTTTTATTTTGTTGTGTATGTGTATGCAACAATATTTTTATAACGGACCAGATTTTTACACTGGGCCGCTTTTGTATATTTAATTAAACCAATCAATAAAAAATCGATAATGTTCACTAAATGTCAATGAACAAAAAAAAAATTTCTTGGGGCAATGGAATCTCACAGCCTCTCTTATAACAGCTTCTCTTTTAAGATGGCTTCTAGGAATAGGCTGCTTCCGGTTTGGGTTTACACTTGGTGTATACACGTGATGGGATATACACGTGGTGGGGTATACACGTGGGTGGGAATGGGGTACTTTTCTTTGCCACGGGCAAAAAAAAAAAAAAAAATTAAAGGTTTCTAATCTTGTCTGCCAACCCTACCTGCGTATTTTCCCTTGAACATTTCTTTAGGACAATTTCCCCCGAAAATACCAGACAAAAAAAAACCGCTTTTGATCAATTAATTAAACTGAACCGCGAATTTGATTCGATTCGAAGTCGCAGCGCCAATATAGCAAATTAGCACTACTTACTATTTACTACTAGGTACTGACACTGGTATTTTTCACTTGTGGTTATCTTTTTACGTGCGTGTGGTTAGTTCAATGGTGTATCTCGTTGTGACCAAGCGTGGGTATTTCTGGTGCATCATGGGTGCTCTTCGGAACTCCTCGGCCCCCATCCCCCACGATTCACTACATATATGTATTATTAAATACAAATACAAATGTTTTATTAATGAAAGTTCAGTCAAGGTGAACATGAGAATTCAAAGAGATGTCCATAATTATTAAAATACGAAAAACGATACGCACAATTCATAATAATACATGTAATTATGATCAAAGGGAGACAATATTTTAAGATAGTAGTTAAAACAATGACAACAAATAACTTGAATTTGTACAATTTACATATCTATATTTAAGGAAACCAAACAATAATGTAATGTTATAAAAACTTACTTACTTATTAAATAAGTTATTAAAGAAATGTTATTGTTAAACGAATAACAGAAAGCTGATTATGAGCAGATGCGACCTGAGAAGCGAGCAATAGATAGGCTAGTCCAAAATAGATTTATCCACTTATTTATTGTGTTTAACGCCAGTTTCAGCAATATTTCAGCTATATCATGGCGACCAGATTTAGTGATGGAGGAAGCTGGAGTACTCGGAGATAACCACAGACAAAGGGCAAGCAACTGGTAAACTTTATTGCTTGCGACTGGGAGTCGAGTACACCTATTTTGTAATTTACAAAGCCGGCCGCGAACCCACGCCGTATTGGTGATTTAAACTTATGTTATTTTTCATAGTAACAATAAATGGATCAGACACAAGTTTTACAACTTAGAAATTGGTGATGGGCTTGTATCAGTTTTTAGGTAATTCAACTGCTTAACTCATTGAGCCACCCGGCCCCTCCCAAAATAGAATGAATATCTAATGTACATATATGGACACTAGAAGGAACATGGCATTTTTTGTTTTCAATATTTCTGTTAATCATGTAAAAAAACACATTGCAATGTATAAACTATAATAAAGCTTTTCATTTAAGACTTCCATTTTTATTATATGGACAAAATCTTAATAATATGAATGATAAAAAATTCTCTGTATTAAAAACAATTAGTTTTTATATTGTGCTAATGACTTGATTGATCTAGGACAAGCATAAACATAACATATGTGAAATGTATATCATTATCACATAAATATATTTATTTAAGATACTTAAGAACACGTGTTCGTGTTTACCTTTAAGGTCAAACATGTGCTTTATTTAAAAATATAAGCGATATGATTAGCTTACATTGGCATTTAACTCCAAGGTTAAAGTTTCTTTACCTGCTTCACGAGCTCCTTTTGCTTTGCGGAAAATACTACATTCTTTATAACATTCGACGCTCGGCCTTCGGTGCAGCTAACCCCCCCGCCCACCCAACCCGGGTGTAGTTTTGTAATATGTTTAAGAAAATAATTTGCAGCCATCATAAATAAACATATTTATACTTATTTTCATATTGTAATTTATATTTTTTGTCGTTGTAGATAAGAGTAATTTTCTACTGTTGCAGCGGCCAGTGCAGATTCATGTGTGATGTTTATAGGGACTATATTTGTATTTAATTAATAAATTGTTGGCTGCACGTCTGGCGAGCTGATCCCAAAATATTTGGTGTTTGTGTCTTTTTATGATAATTGATGATGTTAAATACATAAATAATTTATGCTCGGTTGAGGAACGAATAAGAGGATAAACGTTAATAGCAATGACATGATATATCATATATTTTGTATATTTGCTCCTAGAGTACAATTGCGATTGAAATATAGAATCCATTTGAAAAATATTTCTAAATACTCCAGAATGCTTCAAAGAATTATAGCACAAGCTATTGCTCGCTTATTAATTGGTTATGTTAATATCTAATATTATAAGTTTTCCTCCTGTACAGTGCTGCGATAATGACAATGTTATTGATGTCACTCATTCTGTTCTGGTTAATGCAAACATCAGTTATCACCAATCTGATAAAATTCGGATCTATCACTTGCTCTCCTTTACTGCTATATCGCAGAGTGTGAAAAAAATCCCATTACGGGTCATATGTAAGTTACTTTTTATTTATTCAACATGATGTCAGATTTTATATTTTTTTCATTGTATATCAATTAAATGTTTAGAATTTGTATGAACGGGAGAATATGCCTATAGCCTTTATCTACTAATACATGTACACTAATTGCTGTAAAAATTGGGTTAATAAATTTGCAAATCCCACATGCTAAACAGCATTGGATAACTGATTGTTTATGCATATACCAAACATTAATTAAGTCTCTCAAAAGAAATTGGAGACTTCTACTTCTACCAAATACTGTCCACATTCAATAAGTTGAAGATTATGTCAGAGGCTGCAAATGACAATTGAAAAATGTTAAAACTATTGACATGTTTCATAGATTATTATATGATAGAGGAGACAGCAGCATTTAATGTTTCAACCAAGCAACTCTAAACTGTGGATTGTGGCAGCAGGTTCCACTGAGATATCCTAAAAAGGTAAATGATTCTTGTCTGTGTTGAGTGTTACATGTACAAGGAGCAATAATAAAAGATGAGGAATGCTTACATGTATGCCATTATTGTGTCAAGGGTGGCTTAGGTATGTCTTTTTAGTAATACACAATGTAGGTACATTTTCATTTACTATTTTATACATTATGACAATTTGAGCATCTTAATGCCTGCCTTCAAGATGGACCAAATGCATTTTTTTTTTTAAATATAATGGTCTAAATGGGTTATTGATGGGCCCTAAAAAGGGCCTAAATTTGTAATTTTGTATATATAGAAGGCATATATTATTTTTCTCCAAATTTCGAGGGAGATTTTTTCTTTATTGAACTGAAAGGTTCTGATAGAGTGTCGAGGAATTTCTTCTATCTCTAATGGCTTCCAAGATAGATTCCATCTCAAGGATATTTTATTTTTAAAAAGGGAGGGTTATGGTATTTAACGCCATTTTCAACAATATTTCAGTAAAATCGTGGCTGTCGGTGTTATGGTTGGAGGAAACAGGAGAAAACCACTGACCTGCCGTAAGTCAATGACAAACTTCATCACATAAAGTTGTATGGAGTACACCCCGCCATGATCAGGATTTAAACTCGCAACTTTAGTGGTGATAGGCACTGATTGCATAGCTAGTTTTAAATTCAACTACCTAACGATCACGACCATGATGCCCCCATTTTCTAAAAGGGGCTCAAGTTGCGAAATTTCACATATTTAGAAGTTATTTAGAATTATTATTTTTCAACCGATTGTGACACATTTTGTTTGGTACAAAGTGCTTTTGGTTGTATATCGATCACTTTCCTTTATCTATTACGATTGTGAGATAATCTCAACAGAAATTGGCCGAATTAAAAAAATTAGAACTATTTAATTTTTCATCCAATTTAAATATCATTTTTTGGCGAAATAATTGAAATTTCTGAGTTACCTAAAAGTCATAACAGAAAATCAGTTATTATGGAAAAAAGGCTAAATGAGGCGCAAATTCCAAATTTTCAGATATACACAATTTATATTTTTCATCTAATTTTAACATGTGTGAGCTATTTTTAGCTCACCTTGAGCTTTTGCCATCCCTTAGCGTCCGTCGTCCGTTGACTTTTCACATCAGGTGAGCCTCTAGTTTATATTTGAATTGATGGTTTAATTATTTTCTATTAAATTCCCTGCCTATGTTTTACAAGAAGATTTGACCTAGCTAGCTTGTGCTTATGGTTTCTCAGATTAAAGGGGTTAAAGGAATCTAATAGGAATGCTTGAAAAAGTAAAATGAGACAAATGGCCAAATTGCAGTGGGTACAAAAAAAAATACTGTGTCCAACATATTTGTATAAAGAACAATACTGTCACCACACTTGCTTTTAATATACACTGGTTAATTTTCCCTCAACAAATGTTTCTTAGGTTTAGCATACAAAATGTATGATGAGAACTTGGTACATAATGCTTAACCAGTAATAATTTGGTATTGCTGATCAAGGTAACACCTTGATGACATTTAGTATTATTGATGGTAACAGGTATGCATTAATATTAGCAAGCTCTATACACTGTACTATTTTCAATATCAACGCATCTTTCAGTTTCTCAAGATTTTATGAATAGAAAGATAATCAACAGTGATTGGTCAATGATTCCACCAGTATCAACAAAACAACAAGTATCTTAACCCAAATGTTTTAGTACAAAATATGACCATGCTGGTGATAGTGCAAGTGCTGGCTTTGATCCCATACAAAAATGGGGCAGGGTAAAACAGCTTATAGGGATCTATCCCAAATCTCCCCCTATTGAAAATTAGATCACCAACAACAATACATTATATAAGTTAATAATAAAAAATCGGCATATACATTTGTATTCGTTTCCATTAAAATAAAACAAGATACGATCACAAAAATTAATGACAACAAACATGGACAGTATAATAGCAGGGTCAGTGAATGGTCATAGTTAACTGACTGATAGATAAGATGGTAGAATTGGGTGGTTAATGAACATTACTCATAGGACTTTTTTTAATGTTTGCTGCTAGATGACCCGATTTGATCCATTAACAAATGTCCTAAGATGTTTCTGGATGACACGAAAAATATCTCCAAATACCTAATATTGAAAACTAATAATATGCTACTTACTTTTTTTCTTCTGCTGTTTGCAGTTTACTGGTTACAATTGCATTGATAAATATGAAAGTAAATATGATGTGTGTCAGAAATATAGTCTCTAACATTGTTTCCCGTTTATTACGATAATTTCTCAAATCTCGATAGTTAAATTTTCACATTTTGATTTGAGAAATTATCGTAATAAACGGGAAACAATGTTAGAGATTGTTTCTCTAATGAATCACTAAAAAATTGTTTGATTCTTTTTCTCACTAATTTAACAAAATATATGGCCGTTTTTCACTTTCTCAAATCGACGTCCAATGATCATGACGTCACTGACGTATACTTCAATTGACGTCACACCCGTTAAGGAATGTTTTTGAAGCAATAATGACGGAGAAGGGACAAGATTCCAGATGAGGGGTTCTTGATGACGGTACGGTTAATTACGGTTAGTTACGGTTAATTAAACGATTTTATTGATACAATGACATTTTGCGAAACGTAACATGTTTACGGAAAACGTAGCCTGAAATTCTTATCTCACCCACGGGTTGAGACATAATTGCGTAATTGACCAATCAGCGACTGAGGATAAAGTGATCCACACGTTGATTATCGATTTCTTCTCACACGGGTTGAGAAGTGTGAAAACTGGTCATATGGTCTTAATTATTTTTCTCAATAAATAGTTAAATTATTAACTATTATATGAGGCTAATCAAATCACATAACACATATTTTACATAATGCACAAGTATTTAATTGAACTGTAATTACAAACTGAAGATAGAGTAGATATTTGAAACTTCACAAAACAGAGGGAATATTATTTACATCATGTTCAAATTAAAACAAAATAAAATATACTACATAATCAAATAATAATACCTACACAAAAATATGATATAATAATCTAATAAATAGAACAGACTGTTGTTTCTCTGTTAAGAGTAGAACACAAATTGCATGTTGAAAATGCAATTTACAATGTAAAATCAAATGGAAAAAACTAAATCTGTGAATACAAAATAATATACATGTACTTACACACATGAACCAATTTTGACTAACTATTTTGATGTTTAACAATTCATTTATCTTTGACAACCAAGGATTTATATAGTAGATATACTATATAAATCCTTGTGACAACAGCTTAAGTCATTGGTGGCAGCAAGGATTTATATAGTATATATATATATATATATATATATATTCTACTTGGTGGCAGTGATGCGTAAATAAGGTGTAAAACATTTTATTCATGAAAAGCATGCAGACATAGCATTAAGAAAAATTCAGGTGTACAGCAGTTCCACGTGTATAGAAACGCCCACTTTCCTATAAATATATTGCCGAATTTCCTGCGGTATTTTCCGTATATTACATTTATACTTCGGTATTTTCTGATTAATTCGGTCGATTTTAAATTTGCATACACACTTCAAATACGTCAAAAAATTATCCAATGAAATGTTTCTCGATATACGCGAACTAGACGAGAATTTCCCTACTTATTATAAATATTCGAGATACATCGAATAGAAAAATCGATCATTTTCTAGCATAATTATTTGCCAATTTCCCTATGACATCCCCTGACAGAACTCATATTCGTAAAGAGTATCAACATTTTCTACATTGTCTACCTCAACAAAATCTCTGTTTGTCTTTTTACACAACAGGTCCCCTGCCAATTCCGAATTTACTGCCGTGGTAGGTCTTTCTGCTCTCTCGAGCCCAATGTCCATAACCTCCTCATTTGTTAGCACTGGTCGTTTGCCTTGGAATTCTTAGGAGCCGAGGCACCGGCTCCCGTTGCTCGATAGGGCTGCGTGGCATTGTAATTAACTGCATTCCCACCGTCATGCCCAACTTGTGTAAATGATCCTGCTGCCTCCGCTGATCTTTTTCTGTTTTGTTTTCCTGTGTCTTTCATGTGTGTTTTCATTTTGTTAGCTGCTCAAATCCTCTTTTCATCTTCCGAAACACTCGCTACTTCATTAGACAGGTATTCGTCTACAGTCCTCCAACCTCCTTCCGACTTGTCCGCTATGCGTATCAATTTGTTGCGTTTTTTTAGAGCGGCCATTGACTCTTCTATTAAAGTGATAGCTTTCTTGGTCCTGTCACACTTGATGTACATTAGAGCAGAATTTAAATTATCTTGAATATCCGTAATAAGTTCAAACTGAACTTGGTTCCCTTTGAATTTTAATGAGTTTTCTTAACCTTTTTTGCCAAATCTTGAGTAGTGTCGTTCAGGTTTTTCTCGATTCGTGACAATTTGTCATTCATATAAGTTTTGAGTAAAGAAAATAAATCTGCGTTTGTAACCTCCTCTGTTGTCGTATTCCCTGTCTTAGCAATTACTTCTGGAGAGTCTCCTTCCAGCATTCGTTTATCCAAAATTTGACTTCACAATAAACTCGTGGGTCTGCTCAATAAGATCACTGCCTAATCTCGATACTGAATTCTCTCACAGTTCTTTAAATACCCCCGTATTATGAAAATCGGTTCTTACTAATACAATAAGAAATTACTACGCACGATGCACATAAATATATTACGATGTTGTGTATGGTCAAACAAAACATACCATTGACATTTATTCCGTTCATCGAGGGCCAGTCAAGATCGTACTCTACAATAACTAGGATGTATAGATTAATTAATCCCCAATTTATTTTAATAAGATCGCATGATATCATATCAATGATTCGGAAATGACTTCTATGGTTTTAATTATAGGCATAGACTCCAGTTGATAGCGTCCATTGTCCTGCAGTCGCCGATGTAAGAAAAAAATCCTCTACCGCTCCTAGGCGGGTACTTGATGTCGACAATTTGTTTTGGGACAAACGACTGACGAATCGGCATGAAAAAAACAAACCTGAGAGAGAACTAGCCAATGATCATTCATACTCTGGTTACAATCGGTCTACTGGTTGTATAACTTTTTTAAAAACAAATTCGCAAAGGGTTCTATTGTAATCTAAGTTCGTTATTGTTGCCATTTTGAAATTCCGACCGGCACCAAAAGAACAACAATACAACATTACGGCATTTGTGATTTCGGAGAGGATTTTTGAAATGTCGACGATTTGCTTACATGGCTGACGGATCGACACCAAAATAACACATCTGAGAGAGGACGACCTCATGATCATTTTTACCAAGTTTAGTTAGAATCGGTCCACATGTTGAAGAAAAAGATTACTCTGAGAATTGTTCCATATGATTAATGCACGAAGCTCTACCATAATATACCAGATCACAGGCCCGCTTTGAGCTAATAATGTAGTGACCCAGTTCAATTACAGTTAAAAACGTGCATCATAGTATTGCATATTGTCACTTTTGTGGTCTCCAAAAAATAATACACGAGGTCCAGTTGCAGATTTATGTTAATTTCGTACACTGTATGCCGAATTTAGAAATGCTGTTCAAATGCCTCTGCATGGTGGATGATGCGTTCTTCCCCGAGGGTATCACTAGCCCAGTAGGATATCATCATTATACCATAGCTTTCCAGTTATTAAAACTTATCAATAAAATCGCCTTAACCGGTTTTTGGCTCTACGTTTTAGGTCTGTTTGGGTTTTCGCTCTTCAATTTTATATACTATTTTGGACATCCAAACATTTGGCTTCAAACACTACTGATGAAGGTTAATCCAGAAAAGCACTTCTGATGCACTTAAAACATGTACTGTTAATGCATTTTATTAAAAAATCACAGTCCGGACAACAAATAGACAAAATCAAGACAAACATAGAACGGGATACAAAACACAAAAAACTAAAAAGTGAACATTATGAACTCCAACAAAAACACTGGAAGTAATGTCAGGTGTTCCGGATGGGTGGGCATATCCTGCCCACGTGTGGCACCCGCCGTAATGTTCCAACATTCAAACGTCAGAGAACTCTAACCAGATATATGACACTTGCTGTGACCCTCTGTGAAGCTGCTGTCAACATACTGTAAACCACACATACTAGATCTATAGTAAACTATTTCTGTCATGTCGGTCATCTTGAATGTGTACGAAAATAACAAACCTTAAAGGGGACCACCAGCTGATTATTGCTACCAAGTTTGGTTCCATTCTGATAAAAGGATTGAAATGTGAAAAGTTTGCAGACGACGACAGACGACGACGGACGCAAAGTGATGACAAGAGCGCAGGTGAGCTCTGCTCAGGTGTATGAGCTAACAACTATATAATTATGGTAAAGTTTGGAATTAATCTATGGCAAAATTGACTACGTAGCAAATAGTTTTACTTTTATAATGGTTATCTATCAATGTATACAATCATCAAGTGAAATCAAAACTCAGATGTTAATTCCGATGCCCCTTAACATTGTTTTCACTTCTTCCGGAACAACTTCCGACGACTCTTTCGATATGACTAATACTTCCTTTTTGTACTCCGGGAACTTTTGCTGGATGCACAAAGTTTTCAAGTGAAAGTATGCGTATTGCAGTCTTGCTCTTTTAGCACCTTGTTGTAAAAATGCCCGTTCACAATGCTTCCGCACTATCAGCGAGTTCCCGTCTTTCTCGCGATTAATCTTAACACTGCACACATAACACAACTGTGCATTGGTTTGAAACATGTATATTAGTTCAAATGGACTCTCTTGGTCCATTTCGTCAAGAGCATTTAAAGTGCTTTCGGTTTCAATACCTTCAATTAGGGATTCCCTTTCACAGGAGGTGGTTGCTGGTTGTTTTTCTAGTGGAGTTCTACCACCTTTTCTGGGTTTGTTTACTTTCCCTTTTTGGCCAGACTTCACGCCACCCATGACTAAATTCGTGAGGTTTGCTGGTGCTTTGTCCTTTCGCCAGTCAATAAAGCACTTAAGTTTGCCTTTAATATCTGAAGCTGCCACGGTGTGTTCACAGAGTTTGATAGATTTATGCAATTTACAATCGCACTGGGACTTGCCGGCTGGTGTGGAAGTAGCAAGGTGTGGCGGAATTTTGCTAGTTTCACTGGTCGAAAAATGTTTAACAAACACACTATCAAAACCTGGAGCTTTAATTATTGAATCTTCCGATTTTAACAAATCAGTTGTCTTATCCCAAATTTCTTTTAGCATTTCCTTTGCACAGCAACTCAGTTAAATATCATTCACGTCGAGTGACAACTTCATGGAACCAACTTTCTCTTCAGTATTGATTGATATTGTTTCGGTACAAACATTTGACATTTTCAAAGCACTTTTAGTTGTCGCTGATCCTACAACCGGCGGAGACCAAAATGCATTCAACGCAGATCTTCTGTTTTCTGTACTCACAGAGTTCCAGACGTGGCGACTTTGTCTCAAATTGTTATGACTGTCTGCAAGTTCGTATGGTCCATCTGCATAAATAATTAGCTCAAATTCTTGCTGCTGCACATTCAAATACTCTTGTATTTTGTTGTTCGCGGCTGGTAGGCTTAATCTCCCCGACCGTCCGATCCAGTCCTTCACGTTGTCATTAACACTTTCAACTCGATTATTTGAGAAGTGGTTTTCTATGCGAGCTAATTTTGTAAATGCCTTAAACAAGTGTGCTTTAAAGATATCAGCCTCATATTTAACAAACCAGGAATGAAATTGTGGCAAAGGACAATCCCACGTGACCTTGACATTCATTAGTCCTCTGTCAAATTCCTCAGTTGAAGTAGAATCGATTAAACCTCGTTCATATATAGAGCCACTGTCCTTTCCAAACATATCGGATATGATATGATTGGCAGCAGCCTCGCGACTCCGAAATTCGTTCTTCAACTTACGTTGTATATTTTCCTTTTTGTGATTACTGCACAACAATTTCTGGGTATCTTGGAAGCATATCAAAATGCTGTTCATAAGTGCGTCGTAACCGTCGCTGCCGATGGCTTGTATGGTTCTCAAATTGTGGTTCATTCTCAAAAGCGAACTACAAAATCCTATGAAATTGTTTGTGTTTTTTTCAGTGTGTATAAGTCTTGGTCCCATTTCCAGGGGGTGCTTTTCCTTATATCTGCTTTCGGCATGTACAACTTTCAAATTTTCAAAACACGTATTTGTGACATAAAAGTTGCCTACATAATAAGTTGAGTCTATGGAGAAAACAGAGTATTGGTTGCATGCACAAGAGTTCCAAATCTTTCAGCTGTCTTTCCGTTGCAAGAATATACTGAACTGAATCAGAATCTATAGTTAAATCATGCACAAACGAGCTTTCCTTCACCTGACTAAGTAGGTGTGTGAAATCATGGCCCTTGTCGTCCGTTCGTTTGGTTTTTCTAGCGTTGTATATTTGTTGTAAATTGCATGGTTCAGAAGAAGCCGATGAAGAATGTAAGGGTCCACCTGCAACATCCATTAGCTCTTTGAAAACCCTTCTGGGTTTTGCCAATAACGGCTCCTCTTTGATACACTCAAGCACGTCCGAGCTTGTCTTGAAGAAGGGTCATTTTTTATTGTTACTGTTTCCATGCGGACGAACCACTATATCACCTTCGTCACCATCGCGATATATGCATTGTACTACGGCGTACCGACACCGTTGCTCATTTCTGTCATAAACAGTCGATATTATTCGTTGAAATGTTACGCCTGCTTCCTCGTATGTGACCTGGTGCTTACCATACTGACGCTTGAGGTAATGCGAGTAACTATTTGTATTGCCAGCAACGACCTCATCGACTTTTCCATCCTTCATACTGACACGATAATACTTGCTTGGGGTAGACACACTGCACACCCCGTTATCGTTTGCATACAGTGAACGCATGTCGATATTGTTCATGTCTACCAGGAAGGCGGAATTTTGTCGTACACTTACGGGTTTTGTTCTACATAAGTATTTTTCATCAAACTCCCCAAAACGCAATCTAAATATTTCACGAGAGGTTAATGCCGTGTTCGATTTTGAGAATATGGGTAGTTTATGGTTTCCAGAATGTAACTTAACGGTAGTGTCAGAAATGGACCGAATTTGTTCTGTGTCCTCTGATGAATCGGACGATATCAGAATTGGAACATCATTACTGTATTACTGTATGTAGCAGGTTGGGACGCGGGTAGGCCGACATAAGATGTTGCTGTCACGCAGTCAGTCACTGTCACTTGTTGAAGGTAAAGATACGAACTGTTTTGTGTCGTGGCGAGTTGTTGCTGGTGCCCTGTGCTGTAAGACGGGCATATCAAGTAGAACAGATGTTGGTGATGATGTTCTTGGATTTGCAACATCGTAGACAACCGATGAGGAAAGTTCTGGTATTTCGTCGGTTTTATCGTCGCACTCCTCTTTGATACTTTTAGCCGGAGAGAAACCACCAGACACACCCTGCAAAACAAAAATGTTACGTTATAATTTATGCTACTTAGCATGGAAATGGCGGAAAATAACATATATACTTAGTAAAAGAACGGGAAATCCCCTATGATGTCATAAAGACGTCACGTCCGGGCAGAGATCCGATTTTCGGTAAAAACCGCGGGGAAAACCCATATTCCCATAAAACAACGCATGAACACCCCATATTTGTGTACAAAATGTGATAAAAATGACCACTTCTGGTTTCGCATGCGCACCAGTATGGACACTCACTGTCTTCTGGTCACGATACTTCCAGGAACGTGGTATTTTAGTCACCAACCCGGCACTTCTTGTCACGTGCTTGCCACGGAAATGGCAACCCCCAAAAATCACAAACCGAACAGTTCTCCCTATGCTACTTATATGAGTTATGGTCTCAGCTATCCTGATGCGTACAACTACATACCAATAATTTATTATGACATCCCACTAGGGAACCGTTGTATTATAGTGTTTTCTATGGAGGTATAGTATAGGCGAACGACTATACCACTCCAGACAACACTATAAAAGAACCGGTTCCTGCGGGATCGAGAGGTCCATAATATTTTAGTTCGTTCTTTCCAAATAATATTTTATTAAGATGACTATAGAGTGTTACTTTATTAACATCTGTAATAATTACAAGAATTGTATGCCAAGTAAATTTCGCTACGTTTCATTTCGTTTCGTTCCGTTTCGTTTCGTTTTGGTAGATTTCGTTACGTTTCTGTCGTCTGAAAGACTTTGCGGCCTTGCATTGCTGCACGTCCACAGGGACACAGTAAACCTAGACAGAGATAGGGTGCTGAAAAAAATGACAGTTCTGGTCACAGACGGGTAGGGAAGTTTTGGGTGGGCAATGAATAAATAAATGCATCTATTATACACTGTATATGTTAACTTTTTTTATCGCAAACTCGCTAGTAATCTCGTAATGCTAATTGCTCGTCATTTATTGTTCTATGGTCTATATAATACAGAAAATGTTATGAATGAAATAACACATTTACCAGATTCCCAGAAAAAATATGTCTGGGAAATCCAACTAACTGGCAATATCTAGAATAACGCTTAAACAGGTCTGAGGAGGTACAATATGTAGTAAACAGTTATATTTCTGACTTTTAAAACGCATTTACAATTTATAATTTAGTCTAAAAATTACAAAAAGGCGTCAGACCCCCCTTTGCCTCAATTTATTCAGACCTACTGCCGTGATATATATATGTTTGACATCTATAAAATGTACTATATTCCCTTCAACAATAAAATAATGTTGACACTATCATTTAGGTACTCGTATGCGTGCATACAATGTATTCGCTTAGGGCAGGAGAGATTTCGTTGGGGGGTTCTTGTGTCACAAGTTAAAAATTGGCGCGTTTCTGTATTCTGTATTCTTTATCTACACCTCCAATCTAGGAGACCGTGGATCAATATACGTTATTTATTAAATCCACCAGTTTAAAAATTTCTTAAAATATGTTACGGACTAAAATGTTCTTCTAATATATACACACGAATATAATACACTATAGTTTATCTTAAAATGCAATTTCCACTTTTTATGTCATTGTGTGTCAACTCTTAATTTTTGAAAATAATGAAAATAAAACCACTACAGAGAAATAATTCCATGTAAATACCATTTTTCAAATGATTTAAACAAATTACGTGTATGTACGAAATAACCCTTTTCCCCAGTGTTGGCTGCAAAAATAATCACTTTTCCATTGATAATTTAGAATAAGAATGTATCAACCGTACGTCATTTCAAAAATCTAGGGAAATGACAGGAAGTTGTACACGAATTCTTTTAACTCGTTTACTTGAGAAGTATAGAGAGAACTGTTTAAACTTCAGCGACAACATGCCCAGAGGCAATGATCCAGGTTTAGTGTATTTGATTTGTGGACAATTGTTATTGATATTTTAAATGATCTTTTGTCGTGAAATGCGATATCCAATCTCTTTTTCTTTTTATACACAGATGGGATTTCATTCTATTTTCTTTTCAGTAACACATGTTTTCATAATGCCGATTTTTATGTGTTTTGTAGTTGTATTCATACGTCCTTTCGCTCAAATTGAAAAACAGAATAATGCAGATATATCTTCCGTTGAAACAAGATTCACACATAATTGATTGTATTTTCCTAGAATTAAAATAACTTGATTCATAACCTAGGGATGTATGTCCAGGACAACTAAAGCATATGTTTGGCTGTCGTGTTTCGGCCCTTTGGTTTTGTTGTTCCCAAACACTTTTAAATTATTTGACTTTACAATCTTTTGATTTTGAGCGTAAGTCATGAATGTTCTTACAGAAACAAGTCGTGTGCACTAAATCAAGTTAGATATCTAGGTTTCTATTACGTTCTTCTGCAAAAATAGAAACAAAATATGCTGATTGATATTAAATCTATTTTAGAGGTATCAGTTATGTTTTTTTGTCCTAAAGGTAATGGTCTTTAACCAACAGATTCTTCCTTCCCAGCTAGTAGGCAGTTAACTATGAGCATTTATTGACATTGTATCGTACTGTTCATGTTGATGACGTCATTCATTTTTGTGATAATATGCAGTCTTTTTTAGTGGAAGCGCGGAATCTATGCAGCTTTTTTAATCGTTTGTTTATATACATGTTTTGCAGTTTCAATTATTAAGAGAGGATTAAGCTTCCATTAACCGATTTTACCTCGCCACACTTATGTGCCTGTCAATAGTCTTTTTGATGTTCAGTGATTTGAGGTGAGAGAGGATTGCTCGTTTTGCAGATATTGTTGGGATTGTGAACCATTCTTTAATTCATAATGGTATACCACAATAAAGGGTTTGAATGCTTGTGGACTGTTAACTTCTTTGCAGATACCACAATAATAACACCAATAAATGATAAATAAAGATTCCCAGATGTATAGCGTTTATTGAAGAGAGTATTGGAAGATCTAGTTGTTAGCACTAAGGATGTTAGTACTCTTGTCAGCACCTTGTAACCTCCATGTTAGCACTCACAATCAAGGTATCTAGTTATACTCCTTATTATTTTCTACGTGAAAATGTTAAAATGAAACGAACAGCCACCTCTTCACCTCAAAACAACTGAACACAGAAAAAACCAAGACATATGACTTTGGAAAATATAAGTCACCTGGAGAATGTGCACCATTTAATTGTCCTGGTTTAGGAACGAGAAACAGTATACACTAATTGACTGGGTATGAGGGCAATAGCACTTTCATTGTCCCCAAGGTACCAACTATTTTCCGAGGCAACGCCGAGGAAAATAGTTGGTACAGAGGGGACAAATAAAGTGTTATTACCCGAATATCAAGTCTATTAGTGTTTTATTATACTGAACTACTGTGCAATTCAAAATTCTAAATTAGGTCCTTTTTTGATGCATTTCTAGTCTACTTTATTAATGCTTAATCCTTTTTAAAACTAATACATTTTCATGTGTGCATTTGAAGCAGAAATTCATTTTTTTCTTGAGCAAAAAAAAACGTCATTAAAGTGCTATTCACCGGCCGATGAATAGTCATTTGTGCTATTCACCGGTGAATAGTACTTTTCAGACAAATTGAATGAAACTATGGAAATAGTATTTTCATTGCAATAAAATGTATATAGAAAAAAGTATGAGAAGTATAATAATATGTTCTAGAGAGCCCTTTTGTACCTTCTGCAATTGGGCGAATATAGATATTCTTATATAATATAATATCCCTTGTGCATTATTCATGATTATGTTATTAAGTGATACAAGCTGCAAAAATCATAATTTTCGTTACTTATAAATGTTGTAGATAATAAAACCGTATGACTAATAAGATTCCTAGTAACTATGTTTTTTTTTTACAAAGATGGATGTAAAGCTATTTAATTGTAAAACAAATATCGCATGCAACGGTTTTTTGTTGATGCCATTGATCACTGTCGTTTCTAATATGACGGCCTATATATCGTCAACCAGTATATGTCGGCATATATCTACCTTTAGCACCTGCGCACTCAAATTATCGATTGGAAACAAAAAAAAACATAATTTAAAATGTTTCTGTAATGAATAAAATCCTACAATGCCGTTTTCGTGAGGTCATACACAACAACTACACATTATATTACTTTGTTTACATGTATACACAAATATGCGATGAAAACGCACTCATCTGGGATTTTCCCCGACGGATGTTCCGGCCACCTCCATCGTGAAATTGTATTACGAAGGGGCACTTATTAAATCTGTTTTGTGTCATTAAAGTAATTGAAATAAATATTTGAATATATTATTACTCACACAATAGGAGTTTGATTCAATATATGTGCTCAAATTGCGCTGATGCCGTCATCATATGTGAAGGGGGCTAAACGGAACAGCCGTTGTGTGGCAGATTCTAAGGTGTCCTAGGGTCATACAAATTACCGTATTTGTCATATTAGAAAAGAAATAATTCTTGGCAGCCGTAGATTTGTGTACATTTAACCATGGGACCACAACCCATGGTTAAATGAGCACAAATCTACGGCTGCCATGAATTATTTCTTAAGTACCCGATACGGAATGGTCATTTCAAGATGGTGGATTGTAAGTAAGTAAGGAAGTAAATTTTATTTAAAGTCGGCAAATATATATACAAATCAACATGACAAACATGAGCTTTGAGGAGCTCTTTGACCGACTGATATTTTAAAACAAAACAGCAAAATATAACAAAACAAACACATGCAGATACAGACATGATAAAAGACATACATGTTTAAGAAGGATATAATGGACAAAGATAGCTACATGTGAAGTTGTTTAATAAATGTAACGTATATAGATACTTATTATCCAAACAGAAATTTAGATAGTGTGGACGTGTAGATCCCATGCACATTTGGCCATACAAGGTAAACGCATCCAAACTGTCCCTCACACCCAGAAAAAATAATTTTGGTTAACTTCACATGGAGTGTAAAACACACAATACACCAAGCATATTTGGAAATAGCACATGCAGCATAAGACATAAATAATAAATCATAAAAGCAAGGACATATAAAGCATAACTGCAACATTATGATCATGCAATACAATGACATGAAACCATGCATACAAACATAAAAACAAGTTAATATGAGGCGGCAAGATAACTACGTTCGACAAGAGCTGCAAAAACAATTTTCAGAAAAACACCAGGTTGATATGAAATTTTGAAGGTTCCAAAGGTTGAAAGGTTCCTTGCCTGGTCAGGCAAGGAGTTCCAGAGTCTTGCTGCCTCATAACTGAGGCTCTTCTTACCATACCTTGTTGTTCTGGGGCGAGGAATATCTGCTGCGTTATTGCACCTAAGATTGTAAGGGACCGACCATTTAACTTGAAGGGGGGGGGGGGGGGGGGTTATGGTTTTTTGTTTCCTTCAGAATATTTTTTTCGGACAACACAAAGAGTTAGAATATTTTTCTTTTTTTTCCCCCAGAATTTAACAGTAGTTTATATGACAAAAACTCTGAATCAGATTTTTTTTCCCTCCACCAAAATCAGAATATTTTTTTCAGCAACATTGGGAATCAGAATATTTTTAGAAAAAACCATAACCCCCCCCCCCCCCCCCCCCCCCCCTTCAAAGTTAAATGGTCGTTCCTTAAGAGTTTTGTTTAATTTTTACAATATCATGTATAAAAACAGGACTGGTTTTGTATATAATTCTGTAGGTCTCAAGTGCCATGACCCTCAACCTTCTGATCTTCAAAGATGGTAGTTTAAATTGTTCCAGTAGATAATTGTACGAGTTGGTGTAGTCATCATATATAAAGCGAGGTGCACGTTCTTGATTTTTTTCCATTTTTTGTGTATTTTTTTCGGTACAAAAATGCCATGTGAGAGGACAATATCTTAAATTTGATAGGATGAATGAATGGTAAGTAGTGAGTTTGGCTAGTCGACTGAGATTTGAACCAATTCGCTTAAGACCATTTTACAGATGTTCGAACTATGTTTATTAAAATCTAATTTGAAGTCGATGGTTATCCCAAGGAGTTTTACCTCATCATCACAATTTATTTTGCTGCCGTTAAGATCGAATACTATGTTTTGTTTATGGGTTTTGTTGCCTATTGCTATCGCTTTGAATTTTTCTGGGTTTTATTAAAGGTGAACAATGACCTCAGAGATCTACTATCTTCCTCAATGGATTCAATAACTGTTTCTAGTGTGTTATCTGATTTTGAAAGTGTATTGTCGTCAGCATAATTGTAGAGATCACATTTTTTTTTACAAAAAGGAAGATATCGTTAACAAAAATTTTAATAGTATAGGGCCAAGAATGGATCCTTGTGGAACACCGTTATAGATTTCTAACATTTGACTTGAAAATTGACCTAATTTGACATATTGTTTTCTATCAGAAAGATAATTTTTACATCGTCAAAATGGTAGGTGTGGAGATTTTGACTATTATCGTTCTTTATAGGTTATCTTAGTGTCTATGAGTTACACGTTTAGATAGGGCAGTCTTTTTTCTACTTCACCATTACGTCATTAAAGCTCGATCCTTTTGTTTGTATCGTAAACTGCCATCGATAGTTGATCAATGCAGCGACAAAGATATCGAGGCGTAGAATCCGATTATATTTCACCAATTCCTACCACCTAGTGACTTTTTATATTAATATGTTGATGCCAAAATTATTCAAACATGTGAATCGTCCAAACACATGTCATTTCAGCCTTTGACAAGCCTTGTATCCCTCTTAAAACGTGTAGGAAATTTTTGCTTACGTCACGGAACGGTCACGACAAAAACATGACAAACATTTGGTGTAGGAATGGACTTTCAAGTAAAGGAATGGTCTTTTTTGTTTAGGAATGGTCTTCATCATATAAGATATACTTATTAATAATATTATTGAATTTCTTTTCCGTTTGTGGTCTTTAATGTAAATCTTTTTATTTCATATGATCAATCTTGCCTTAAAATACCCGAAATGCCTTATTTGCTATTAAATTGTTTTAATCTTTTCCATACAAGTGTTACTACTGCCAATTTGATACTTCCAATCACCAAGCCATAGTGGACCACTGCTGCCAGAATTGTCGGGATGAAACATTAAAATTTTGATCTTTTGAATTTAACACTAATGTATGTAAATTTGGTTAAGAACTCTTTCAGCAATTGTACACATATTGTAATCGTTTATACTTTGTGATATTGACAGGGAGTCATTATTTACATAAAAATAGTTTTGTTAAAAAAAATATGCATTGTAATAAATTTGATGAAATCAACTCTATATCTTTATTATCAATTTGCAAACAATTATAATTATAGTCATTTGATCCGGAGAAAAATGTCAGTAGTCCTGAAGATACAATCCTCACCGAACATGTGGAAGAATCTCTGCCTCATGAGCTCTGTGATATTCCCTGACAGTTTGTGGTTTTCTCGCAGGTTCTTCTGGCTTACTAGCCTTTCCGCTTTCGGGTACCCCTCGCCCTCTCCGGTAAATCAAAAGCATGTTTGCTAAAAAAAAACTTAAAAAAACCCCAAAACAACGATTTCCTAAATTTATGTATTGTCAATTTGTTTTTCATTACAAGATGAGTGTTCCAATGGTTCAGAGGATTAGTGATTCTATATCAATAATACATTTAATAACAACAAGCCGGTAGTGATATCGGATGTTCCGAAATGGTAAGCATATCCTGCTTCGCATGCAACACCCGTCGTAAAAATATTACCCAAAGGTCAAAGCGGTATTAAGTCAAAATTAATGTCCACGATGATTTGTGACACACTCACCTGATATCAATATAATAACTCGTGATGATGACCGTAATATTTTTGAAGAATTATTTTATTCTAAGTCGTTGAATATATCTCTGATTGAGCAGTTTAAGCGACAGTGTTTTAGCTGTCTCCAGAAAGTCACTGTATGGGACACAAGCTCTGAAGTAGTGGATCAGCTGTAATATGTATACGCCATACGCTGAAGATGTAGGTATATATACCTGCTCAGAAAAGGAAAATTAATTATTTGGAAACTGAAATCAAATGGTCACGCTTGTCATTCAATTTTGTGTACCACCGTCCTATGGTGTCTACTGATAGGTGTACATCTAGGTATGAAGCAGATTTAGCTGTTATGGTAGTGTCTTTAATTTCTAGCTCACTGGGATATATCAGTTGTAGATTATCTCTTATTACCTTATTATTTAAAGACAGAACATTGTCTATACAGCAGAAGCTGAAATAAAAGGACTGGGCTAATTATTTTCCCCCTTCTTTTGTAATAACCATTATATGAACAAATCTACAAGCATATCTTAAATGATGGAGACCATTCCTAAACAAAAAAGACCACTCCTTTACTTAAAAGTCCATTCCTACACCCAAAAAACGAGACCATTCCCATACATTTTTGTCATGTTTTTGTCATGACCGTTCCGTGACGTAAGCAAAATTTTCCTACACGTTTTAAGAGGGATACAAGGTTTGTCAAAGGCTGAAATGACATTTGTTGGACAATTCACATGTTTGAATAATTCACATGTTTGTCACAAATCATCGTGGTGTGCTTCAGCTATAATGTTAGATATATCTCATATATTGAATCTAAATTCACCGAATGCTTTCTGTAAAAAAGGAAGTAAGCACACAATGTTTTGGATATACGTGTTTTCCCTTAATTATCAGAATAACATTCTTGATCCAGTCCCGTAAATATACAAAATGTATGTATTAGAATACACTCACAATGAATTTTCTTTTCTTGAGATATTAAGTAAATAATACACGCATGACGTCAGCAGATACGTTTATTTAGAACAATGTCCCAATTATTGTATTATAGCTTATGCGAGGTTGTCGCCATGGTTAAGTATGCATAAAAAAAAGCTATGCACTCCCATATATATACCTTTTCCGGACAAGATGCGCGTTTCACTTACTGTTTTCAATGTCGTTTTGATTTGTTAATGATGACCATAACAGAGTAACCATTTCTCATCTTGCTCCGCCTACATACCACCGTTATTCCGTGATGTCTATAGATTTATTTAAAAGGTATTACTCCAGTTTTAATATTAATCATGTATGAATTAACGTTTCGTGTGCACGTAATTAAATATCTACGGCTTTTTGTATCTTGAGAGTGCTGGGAATTTGCAGCGGATTTTTCCGTCTTTTTATAGAAATAATCATTCTGTATCTACAATATGGTTTAGGAAATATGGAAAGGAAGTCATGTAAACATGCAGATTTGGTCTACACAAATTCGGTCTCTACGTCAAAAACATGTTCGTCTCATATGAGAAACATTGAGAGAAAACACGACCCGTCCCATGTGAATCGGCCTTCGTTGAAGTAGAACCAGATAAAATTAACAATGATGAATCGAGATACCACAGTTCAGCTAAGCTAATGATTGACAATGTACGAGCTTTAATCTAAACAAAGTACTTCTTAAGGGAATAATTTACAATCCTAACATTACATAAATATGTATAAGTGAATGACAACAAGAACAAGCCATCATTACCAGACAGGAAGCCATCAATAAAACAATATAATTATATTTTATGTTATATGAACACGCGGATGAAACGAACTAAAAAGTCTAGACGGAATAAATTCAACAGCTTATGTTGTTGTTTTTTTTTCAGGCAAACACAATTAATTTGAATGAATGATAATATAATGTGGCCTTGTCCTGGCTGATCACTTGGTGATTTATTAAAATACATTGAATCTTGTGTAAATATAGGAAATTAGAATTTTTTTTTTCTGTATTTGGTATTGAGAATGAAACGAGTAAAATATTCTAATTCCACATTGTAATAAACATTTATATATCGTTCATGAAAGGATTATTGAAATTAAGTGAAAACCCAGCATAACAAATTGTCTATTTCTGTAGAATTGCCACGTGACGGTTTTAAAGGTGGTGTTTCGTTACTTATTTTAAGGTATAAAATGGGCTGTATATGTACCATAACCTTGAATTAAATCGGCATATATTCACGTGAATAGTAAATGCGATCATACTATAACATGTTTGACCGTTTTGAGAAACAACAGAACAATCCGTAAAATAGTTGTCATATAAGCGTCTGCTCTTACTGATACCGGAATACATTAGTGTGTACTGAAATAAATTGCTTCCGTAATAGACGAACTATTTGACACAGGGTAGCGTGTAAATGCCCAACATAGGTCAATTGTCCACTAATATGTCAATCATAAGACCGACATCGCAATTCATACGATTGATAAATCTTAAAAGTATCCCGTCAAAAACGGTTTTATCTCTCTAATATTGCCTAGCTATGTTGATTGTAGTTTACAGAGGAAACGGTCACAAACATAATTTGAAGACTGTGGACAATTTTATGTCTTCAATATGGCGGGTGAATAAACGTTAGAGAATCCCGAAGGCCAATACGTGATGTCTTTATGCATATAATGTGTGTTTTGTAAGAAATCGTGGTATCTTAAAATGTTCGTGGTATGTCACAGATTTATCAAAAAGGATGCTTACTCTCTGGCGTAAATTTTTATCTCGTATTTTGGGGAATTCGAGATCCCTTATTATTTCATTTCAGTTTTAAATTAGATTTTTTCATTGTTGTAGACATGGTCATGTGTCATGCATTAAAGAAATCTACCAGTCATTAACATGCCCGCGGGCATTATCATGTTAATGACCGCTCGAGGTTTTAGAGTTGCGTCCCTTTTCTTAAACGCAACGGAGATCGTGCAGTTATCAATGTAAACATATGAAAAGTTATACAAAATACATTGCCTGTTGTTTATGTTTATTTGTTTCAAAATGAGGATATTGTTCAGAAGTGGGGATGCATGTATTAAATATGCATCATTTGTCGTCTGTTGTCAAGCTACTGCATTTGCTGTCCATCGACATCGTCAATATACAACATGTACATATACTATTACTAAAATGAGAAAATTATTTAGAAAGTCTTATTTCCTTCAATGAAATAAAAATAATAGTTACTTATGCATAGGGGATTATCGTGATAGATAGACTGCTTTTGGTAAAGTAGTATTGACTGCAACACTGATAATGCCCTCGCCTGCGGCTCGGGCATTATCAATGTTTCATTCAATACTACTGTCCCTTGGGCAGTCTATAAATCACGATAATCCCCTATGCATAAGTAACTATTATATAATTGTGGCCCTCTTTTGAGGTAGACATCCAGAGTTGTATCTCGTGAGAAAACACTCCGGAGTGATGACCACTCTGACTGTCTACCTCAAATGATGGCCACAATTGTTTAATATTTTTCACAAGAGTTAGTAACATAATAACTCTTATACACAAGTATGTAAGGGACAGCCAATAGCTATTGATAAATGTGGATCAAACAATATTCAAACTTAAAAACGGAAATCCCAAACAACACAAGCCATTCATAGAATAAAAATGACGGCCCAAACAACCATTTCAACAATATTATGACGGTATGAAAATGACAATTCAATATATTCCTCGATTTACGGCTTCTGAATCTTCAAGTTTGTGACTGTATACATTATCTGACAAGTCATGTTATGCCCTGTGTGAGTATTCCTTTGAAGAAAAACTAGGTTATTTTTCTGCATTTCGGGTTTAATGTGTGATATGTGTATCCACGAAGAATTTCAATATTAATGGAAAACTCCAGTCAGCTGAACAATTGTAATAATTCAATGCGTTATAACTTTTTATTCGTAAATAACTAATTATTAAAGAAAACACATCTTTATTAACATTAATATTCCCGATTAGAAATAAGGATATTTGGAATTTCGTGTCTTCATTTGATGCCACCAAGTCGGTTTCATGTTAGTTGAATAAATAATGTATCTGACCCTTCCTAACCTGGAGCCCTTTTGGTCATTTTTTAATATCAGATCAACTGCAAAACGATGTTGGCAATTTGTATATCGTTCCAAATTTTTTCTTAATATTCTATCCCATGATGTATTTTCATAAAGCATACGAGTTTATTTGTATTTTTGTGGGGGGTATTATTAAGAAATAGATCGTGGAAGCCAGAATGTGTTTTGAGTTTTAACATGGGTTGTTGGATATTAATATTTTATCCCGAGCTGGAGGCGAGGGATAAAATTAAATAATATCCACCAACCCATGTTAAAACTCAAAACACATTCTGGCTTCCATTAATTATTTCGATTTGATATGTCTAAGAGTACAAATACGGTAGTATACTTTGATTGGAAGACGGTAATTTATATTTACGTTTGTGGACAATGTCGCACACAATTTATGCTGTCAAATTCGGGCAGACGATAATTCATCAACATGTACATTTACGACAGGAAAGTCAGTCACAATCACAAGCGAATGTGCTAATGAGATTATACCAAATCGATAAATCGCTCGTTTGTCTACAAAGCGAAAGAAGGACGTCATGTTAGAATTTTATGTTTTACATGATTGGTCGTAGGTTAAATAACTGTCACTGTTATACGTACACGTGCTTAGTTTTCTTTTTTGTCTCCAATGCTGTCGTACCTTCCCGTGTTTTTCGTGGTTACTGGTCGATGTGTTGACAAGGGTCACATCGGTAATTACAAAAGAAAATTCTTCTCACACTTTCCCTTTTCGTTAGTGCAATAAAATGCTTGACATGAAATTATATTGATTTGGTAAATATACGACGTTATTTTCCAATTTACATAATTTACATGACACTAGTTTAACTCCGCTACTTGTTATTGAAGTGCCTGTACTAGGAGAGGTTTGGACCCATGACACTAGTTTAACCCCACTACTTGTTATTGAAGTGCCTGTACTAGGAGAGATTTGGACCCAGGACACTAGTTTAACTCCGCTACTTGTTATTGAAGTGCCTGTACTAGGAGAGGTTTGAACCCATGACACTAGTTTAACTCCGCTACTTGTTATTGAAGTGCCTGTACTAGGAGAGGTTTGGACCCATGACACTAGTTTAACTCCGCTACTTGTTATTGAAGTGTTGACAAGGGTCACATCGGTAATTACAAAAGAAAATTCTTCTCACACTTTCCCTTTTCGTTAGTGCAATAAAATGCTTGACATGAAATTATATTGATTTGGTAAATATACGACGTTATTTTCCAATTTACATAATTTACATGACACTAGTTTAACTCCGCTACTTGTTATTGAAGTGCCTGTACTAGGAGAGATTTGAACCCATGACACTAGTTTAACCCCGCTACTTGTTATTGAAGTGCCTGTACTAGGAGAGGTTTGGACCCATGACACTAGTTTAACCCCACTACTTGTTATTGAAGGGCCTGTACTAGGAGAGGTTTGAACCCATGACACTAGTTTAACCCTGCTACTTGTTATTGAAGTGCCTGTACTAGGAGAGGTTTGAACCCATGACACTAGTTTAACCCTGCTACTTGTTATTGAAGTGCCTGTACTAGGAGAGGTTTGAACCCATGACACTAGTTTAACCCTGCTACTTGTTATTGAAGTGCCTGTAATAGGAGAGGTTTGGACCCATGACACTAGTTTAACCGCACTACTTGTTATTGAAGTGCCTGTACTAGGAGAGGTTTGAACCCATGACACTAGTTTAACCCTGCTACTTGTTATTGAAGTGCCTGTACTAGGAGAGGTTTGGACCCATGACACTAGTTTAACCCTGCTACTTGTTATTGAAGTGTCTGTACTAGGAGAGGTTTGGACCCATGACACTAGTTTAACCCTGCTACTTGTTATTGAAGTGTCTGTACTAGGAGAGGTTTGGACCCATGACACTAGTTTAACCCCGCTACTTGTTATTGAAGTGTCTGTACTTGGAGAGGTTTGGACCCATGACACTAATTTAACCCTGCAACTTGTTATTGAAGTGCCTGTACTAGGAGAGGTTTGGACCCATGACACTAGTTTAACCCTGCTACTTGTTATTGAAGTGCCTGTACTAGGAGAGGTTTGGACCCATGACACTAGTTTAACCCCACTACTTGTTATTGAAGTGCCTGTACTAGGAGAGGTTTGGACCCATGACACTAGTTTAACTCCGCTACTTGTTATTGAAGTGCCTGTACTAGGAGAGATTTGAACCCATGACACTAGTTTAACCCCGCTACTTGTTATTGAAGTGCCTGTACTAGGAGAGATTTGGACCCATGATACTAGTTTAACTCCACTACTTGTTATTGAAGTGCCTGTACTAGGAGAGGTTTGAACCCATGACACTAGTTTAACCCCACTACTTGTTATTGAAGTGCCTGTAATAGGAGAGATTTGAACCCATGACACTAGTTTAACCCCGCTACTTGTTATTGAAGTGCCTGTACTAGGAGAGGTTTGGACCCATGACACTAGTTTAACCCCACTACTTGTTATTGAAGTGCCTGTACTAGGAGAGGTTTGAACCCATGACACTAGTTTAACCCTGCTACTTGTTATTGAAGTGCCTGTACTAGGAGAGGTTTGAACCCATGACACTAGTTTAACCCTGCTACTTGTTATTGAAGTGCCTGTACTAGGAGAGGTTTGAACCCATGACACTAGTTTAACCCTGCTACTTGTTATTGAAGTGCCTGTAATAGGAGAGGTTTGGACCCATGACACTAGTTTAACCGCACTACTTGTTATTGAAGTGCCTGTACTAGGAGAGGTTTGAACCCATGACACTAGTTTAACCCTGCTACTTGTTATTGAAGTGCCTGTACTGTGAGAGGTTTGGACCCATGACACTAGTTTAACCCTGCTACTTGTTATTGAAGTGTCTGTACTAGGAAAGGTTTGGACCCATGACACTAGTTTAACCCTGCTACTTGTTATTGAAGTGTCTGTACTAGGAGAGGTTTGGACCCATGACACTAGTTTAACCCCGCTACATGTTATTGAAGTGTCTGTACTCGGAGAGGTTTGGACCCATGACACTAATTTAACCCTGCTACTTGTTATTGAAGTGCCTGTACTAGGAGAGGTTTGGACCCATGACACTAGTTTAACCCCGCTACTTGTTATTGAAGTGCCTGTACTAGGAGAGGTTTGGACCCATGACACTAGTTTAACTCCGCTACTTGTTATTGAAGTGCCTGTACAAGGAGAGGTTTGGACCCATGACACTAGTTTAACCCCGCTACTTGTTATTGAAGTGCCTGTACTAGGAGAGATTTGAACCCAGGACACTAGTTTAACCCCGCTACTTGTTATTGAAGTGCCTGTACTAGGAGAGGTTTGGACCCATGACACTAGTTTAACTCCGCTACTTGTTATTGAAGTGCCTGTACTAGGAGAGGTTTGGACCCATGACACTAGTTTAACTCCGCTACTTGTTATTGAAGTGCCTGTACTAGGAGAGGTTAGGACCCATGACACTAGTTTAACTCTGCTACTTGTTATTGAAGTGCCTGTACTAGGAGAGGTTTGGACCCATGACACTAGTTTAACCCCGCTACTTGTTATTGAAGTGCCTGTACTAGGAGAGGTTTGGACCCATGACACTAGTTTAACCCCGCTACTTGTTATTGAAGTGCCTGTACTAGGAGAGGTTTGGACCCATGACACTAGTTTAACCCCACTACTTGTTATTGAAGTGCCTGTACTAAGAGAGGTTTGGACCCATGACACTAGTTTAACCCTGCTACTTGTTATTGAAGTGCCTGTACTAGGAGAGGTTTGAACCCATGACACTAGTTTAACCCCACTACTTGTTATTGAAGTGCCTGTACTAGGAGAGATTTGAACCCATGACACTAGTTTAACCCCGCTACTTGTTATTGAAGTGCCTGTATTAATCTATGAAAGTAAGCGATCAGGTATCGTTCTGTCACCTGTTCGCGATAGTTACCAATTCATTAATTTACACAAATGCCTATTATAAGCTTATGGAATTGCTTTCAGTTTTAAAGATGTTAAATGCAAACGCCATGGTCTTAACAAATTTAGATGGCAGTAAATAAAAGACATGTGTGTTAATGAAAGTTAAAAATAGTATACCATAAGGTAGAATTTGGTGATTGAAATTGCATATAGCACCAAATAATGGGGATCGCCATGGGTCCAAACCTCTCCTAGTACAGGCACTTCAATAACAAGCAGCAGGGTTAAACTAGTGTCATGGGTCCAAACCTCTCCTAGTACAGGCACTTCAATAACAAGTAGCGGGGTTAAATTAGTGT
This sequence comes from Bathymodiolus brooksi, assembly GCA_963680875.1. Taxonomy (NCBI): domain Eukaryota; kingdom Metazoa; phylum Mollusca; class Bivalvia; order Mytilida; family Modiolidae; genus Bathymodiolus; species Bathymodiolus brooksi. The sequence continues at coordinate 132,262,006 of OY804576.1, read as the reverse complement.
CATGGATCCAAATTTTTCCTCTTAGTGAAGTAATGCAGTAATTTAATTACAATAAAACAATTAAAGCAGAATATTCTACAGTTTAATCCAACAATATTTAAAAAAAAAAGTATTAATAAGTTCATTACAAATTAGAAGTTTTTACTTCGTAATTTACTATAAATACATACTTAACTGTGACGTCAGACATTCAATTTTGTGTTTAATTTAGGAAAAATAGTTAACCGCAAGATGTAATCTACTTTCATAATTGATGGATGAATCTGTAGAATGTTTTACTTTTAATGGTTTTATTTCAATTAAATTTGACAAGCTCTTGAGAATATTTTCAGGAATGTGTGGTAATTTAGAAACAGTTGACATATCGTTGGGTCACCTGTTCTCGATAGTTATCAGTTCTCGATAATTATGCGCGTGAGAGCTTTGACATAAATCGGGAAAACGCACGTGTCTTCTGTTCGCCAGGATTTTACCTACGGAACACCACCTCGCTTCGCAAGAAGGAAAACATGGCTATGCTACGTATCAAGGTATGTATGAACTTAATCTTTACAGTCTCAGATATTTATGCACATTTTCTTATACCAAAAATAACTCTAAATTCACCGGGTCATTGCTTAAAATATACGTTTGTGATGTGAACAAAATGTTGCTGTCAATGAAGGTCAAGTACGTATACATCATACAAAACCGGAAATATGCAGGTGGCGCTGTTCAGGAAAAAAAAGTATGGAACACCGTTCGGGTCCTATCTTATCAGTTTTATCTTTATATCAACGTTATTTTTGTATTGTGTAACTCCAATGGAACACTTTTGCAAACATGTTTAATTTGTTTTCTCACACCAAACACAGGAAAATATATTTTCCCTTTATATATATTGTCTTTCCTCCTTTGAAGGAGCACCACAAATGATATTTTATACATTAATGTATTCCTTTCTACATCTACATCTACAGGATACAAAACAATGTCTTGATAGACCATTATGTTTTGGAAATACTAGTGCGCAGCGGCGTGAGTGGTTAGAAATAAAGCTATGAACTGATAAGAATAAAGTAGCATAATAGTAAACTGTAAGATAAAGGAAAGAAACAAAGGAAAGAAACAAAATTCCGAATTGCGTTTTCTGTTCTTCTGATTAGACCTTTATGATATGTTTAATGATAGCACCACAAATATATTTTATGAAACAAAACAAAACAACAAAAAATAACTTTGAAATAATGTTCCCTTTTATATTTTCAGGATAGATCCAGACTCAGACAGTATTCTCCAAGCAGACTTCAGAATGCTTACTTGGCTGTCAAGGATGATAGGATGTCTGTCCACAAAGCATCCGTAGTATATAGTGTACCACTGACTACAGTTAGAGATAGAGTAGACGGAAGGGTTCATATTGACACAGTTAAATCCGGTCCACCCCCACTATTCAACCAAGAAGAAGAGGTTAAGTTTATCCCACATATTAAAAAGATATCTGCATATAGTTATGATTACTCTAGGGCTGAAACCATCAATATTGCATCAGATTATGCTGTATATTGTCACAAATGCACAAAGGAACAACCACTTACTAACAGATGGTATTACAATTTTATGAGTCGTTCGTCTAATGAGGTAAATTTAGTGAAGCCTAGGTCCGTGGAAGCAGCTCGTGCCAGTGCCGCCACAAAGGATAAAGTTGATAGTTATTTTGAAGAGTTGAATGCTGGTATCAACAAATATCATCTCGGCGACAAACCGCAATGCATTTTCAACATTGATGAGAAGGTTATTAATTAGGGATGGCAAACCGTTCAGAATTTACTAAGCGATTACTCGAATAATCTTCCAACCGATTACTCGGTTAACCGGTAGATATCATTGTTCAGATGTAATCTTGCAAGGGACAAATCAATAAGGCAATATTGCTAGTTCCTCCGTATATGTCATTTCTAAATTGCAGTTTGCATTGCACAATTTTCGACTCCACATTTCGTTTAAAATACGACCAAGCTTTCGATTGTGGTGGAGGCATTTTGTAATGAAACTTCAAACATTTCAATTGCAAGTTAATTAGACAGATGAATAGTGTTTACAATTGTTGTGATTAGTTAGTATATGTAAGAACATGATAATCCCTGTCTTCATGAAGACAGCGATTATCATTGTTCTTACAAACATAGAACATTGTACAGTAATCAAGACAATATAATATCATCATTGATTGTTACATATACTTTATAAACACAGTTATCTGTCAAGCTATTTCTATGGATTTAGTGAACACTATGTGTAAGTAAAAAATGTACAAGTGAACCATTATAAACTAGTACATGAAATGTTCATGGGTCATGCATAAGCAGTTTGTGAACTGTACTTTCCTTACATATAAAACACTGTAAAAATCCATATTGCTACTTGCAGTTAGTCAGTCTGTCTGTCAGTAACTCATTCATTCAATCAAGGCTTCCAACTTTGATCTTGGTAATTAAATGTACAAGGTGGGTTAAACAATAGAAACGTAGATGTGAAACGTATTACCCAGAAAATTGATCAGTCTAATCCAAGATGTATTGTAAAAAAAAATGATAAATATTTGCAACATATTCCAAGGGAAGGCAGGTTTTACAGAAAACCTTTAGTGAATAAAAGTAGTGATAAAAGTATCAGATTCAGTGTTCAATCAATTGAAATCAACACGTTGTCAAACAGAATGAAGGACTTGTTTCAGGCTGCTGGCATTCCCTTGGAAAACAGGAATATTACAAACCACTCTGGTAAAGTAACTTGTTGTACTACTCTGTTCAATGCTGGATTTTCAGATTCAAGTGTGAAGTCCAGGAGCGGGCACAGGTCTGGTGAAGTGGAAACGTATAAACGACCACTTGAAGCGTTACATGATTGTGTCAGTCACGCACTACAGCCTCCAAAACCGACTATCACAGCATGTGAAACTGATAATACGGCAACCTCAGTGGAAAGAAATGACAATGATAACAAGGAAAATTGTGCAACTGATGAAGATAGTGCATATGCCATGACACTAACAGTGCCTAATGCAATTAAAAAGTGGTGATTTTCAAGAATGGAAAGAGATTTTGCTTGGAAATATAGATGTTATTAATAAAAGTTATTATTTCTTGGCAGTATTCAATTAATTTCAACATTTAATCTTTTATTCAGCTGATAATGCTTTGGGGCATTTCACAACAATTATTGACACCATTTAATCTACTGTATATTGTTGTCAGATGGCCCAGGGAAATATTTAACAGCTGTAGACAGTCAGAACAATGGGAAAAATCCATGGTCTTAATGATTAAGTAAGGCAAAATTGTATTGTCGAGAGTACCTTACTATGTTCTAATGGTAGTAAAAACACGAATGCCCGAGGGATAGTTATCGTGTCTTATCACAGTTATTTAATTATTGATTTAATCCGATATCTAAGTTTATTTACTGTGATTATACTGTAAATATTTTTAACTTTTATGAATTGAGAAAACAGTGACAAGATCGAGATATTTTCATCATATTTTATCAAAACTTAACGAATAATCGAATCACAAAATAACTAACCGTTTACGATCTTTCCGACGGTTAACCGGTTAACCGAGTAGTTAACCGAGTAATCGTTGCCATCCCTAGTATTACTACTGATCATAGACCTTCTGATGTTGTTAGAGATAGAAATACAACAATACAATCTGTAACATCAGGACGTTCTCAAACTGTTACCTTGATAGCTGGAGGCAATGCTATGGGCACATATATTCCGCCGTTTTTCATATTCCCAGGACAGAGAATGAGAGAGGAATTGCTCCAAGGTGGATTACCTGGTACAGATGGAGATGTTTCCGTTTCCGGCTGGTCAAATACTGAAATATTCAAGCGGTATATGCAGGAACATTTTATGAAATATATACCCAATTGTAATGCTGAAAATCCAGTATTGGTGATTTATGATGGCCATATATCACATGTGTCAATTGAGCTGATTGAGTGGGCCCGTGAACATCATATTGTCATACAACTTTTACCTGCACCATGCAGTCATTTTCTTCAACCTCTAGATGTAGCATGTTTTGGACCATTTGAAAACGTTTATAACAGAGAATGTCAGAGAATATTGGTCGATTGGTTACAAGAAGTGATATATGTTCTTTGTCATCCAAGGTTTACTTGACGTTAATCGCAGCTGCCAATCTTATAGCAGGGTTCAAACGAACTGGAATTTCTCTTCTGAATTCGGAAGCATATGATAAAGATGTACTTTTACCATCTGTGACATTACAAGAATTGATGGGAAGATCTACCGAGGATTCTCAGAATGAGGCTGATGTTATTCAGGAGCGGGTAGAAGAATCTACTAACAATGAGGTAGTTGATAAATGTATGTCCGAAAACATTCAACAATCACAAATTCATCCTATTACATGTACTGATAGTATTGGTTCAGATGATGGTTGTCAAATTGATAATTTCTTGGACAATAGGTTAGAAAAAGCTCAACATCTGTCAAAAAGTAAACAATCTAAACCGAGGTGAACTCTGTCAAAAGTCAGTAGCGGAAGAACAGTAACGGAAGATGAAAATTTCCTGAAAATTAAAGAGCTTAGGGAGCAGTCAAAAGGCAAAGCAAAATCAGGAATAAATAGAAAGAATAATTCAATAAAGAGAGAGGGTAAAATTGTAAATCAAAACATTAAAAAGCAAACATTAAAAGACAGTAAACTAACGCAAAACTAATTGATGATGAAAGGCCATCGACATCAGGTCTCATTTTTGGAGCACAGGGTCCGTTGGTTGTTGAAGACAGTGTTGAACTAACTGATTCTGAAGATGACACTGATAACATCCCATGTTGCATGTGTAATCAAAAGATATCCTCCAACATTGAAACATGTAGTGTTTTTGACAATTATGAACTGGGCAGTGTGAACATTGTGACCATTGGACACACTTGCGTTATTGTTCACCAGTAAATGTTGTACGCTCGAAATCCGTATTCAGATGCCCCCACTGTGACAGCAAATGAACAGGAAAGCAAAAGCATAATATAATTACTGAAAATTAAAAATTCATTAACTTTTATGCACATTTGTTGTTGACTTGACAGTTTGAAAATCAAAACATAATGTATATATAAACTTTATTCACTTTTAAATAAATTTTGATGAAGAACATATTTTTATATCAACAAGAATAATGATATTTACATGTATGTTTGAAATCAATAATCTTGGTGTTTGCAAATATCTTAAATACATTTTTTTATTTTTTTCCTATAGTTTTTATTAGTAAACATGCCCTCCATAATTGATTTTACACACTTATCGAGAACTGGTGTCGTAATACACAAAGTGTCAGAAATAAGGTAATACACACAAATTTTGTTTTCTCCGTAACTTCAAGGTGTAGAACTTTTAGGCTTGTTAGAAATAAAGAACTAGTTTTGACAAACAAACAAAATCAATTTTGTAAAAAAATATTTTTCTAAGGGACACACGTGAGAAATGTTTCTTACGCTACCGAGAACCGGCAACACTAGGATACATTTGGTACGACGCTGTACTGTTTCACTTTCTCGTAATCGTAAACCAATACAAAATAAATGCTGAGAAAACCATAATATGCTTTTCTTAGTTTCAAGAAATGTTTTCGTCTTTTGAATACTAAATTACAATGAAATGCAACTCGAAAAGAATAAATCACAAATGGAAGATAATTAAAACATAGTACACTAAAATGCAGTTGACATAATAATATTGTTTCCATGCCATTCCAATTGACGCGGAAATATTAGATTGACAATGTAATTATTTTTCCTATTTATTTTTGGAAGAAGTGTTAAAAAACATGTCAAATTTGTACAAGCAAATGCGTAGATACCACTCTTTAATAGGCATAACTTATGACCTTGGGTGTTTCATATTTGAAAAGACGAATTTCGAGGTTAGGCGTTTTTTGCAAATAATTACACCATTAATTCTGAAATATTGTGTTATAATAAAGTGCAACAAAGTGTGATCTCATCATCAGATGTACACACCTGAAGGGTTCGTAAGCAACAAAGTGTGATCTCATCATTAGATGTACACACCTGAATGGTTCTGAAATTAATGGAACCACATTTTATTGTGAATTTGTATTTCAACATACAGATACCATCTAAACCACAGACACGGTGTTGCAGTCAAAAGTATGGGAAAAGGGAACATCATATCAGCTGATCAAATTATTCCATAGAATCTTTTGATATGACCAGACTATTGACAGCTGTCAGGATTATAATTGCACCTCATATAGAGGACCCTTCTTGTACTTTGTAATTCGTTTTTGGGTTAAAATCTGATTCAACCCACCATTTCTTTAGAAATGCCTGTACCAAGTCAGGGTCATTACGGTTTTCACAGTTTTCCAGTTGTTGACTGATTTTTTCTGTTTATATACTTATGAGTTTTGACTTTCCCTTTGTAAGATTGTTCGGAGTTCGGTAATTTTGTTATTACCCTTATTTAATGAAAAACGATTAGGTATTTGTACTACAAATAACCTGTTTTGATAACATCAGACATTATAGGCTAGTTTGTCCTGGATATTAGCTTGCGTGCATTAACTAGTTAGACATAGGATAGAGTTAAAAATGAACTTGTAACAAGCCGTAATAAATATTATCCTTATTTTTCATGCAATTTTCCTATAAAACAATACTAATTCTTTATTTAAATCAACTTGATTGGTATTGATTTAGAATTTCTCCCTGTCAGTCTTGTCAGTGAGATTTACATGTCTAGTGCAATGAGAAAATTTGGATTAAGGTTCCATCCAGATATATTTGAACAATCTTTTCCGCATAACCAACTTGGAGACAGCTACTTCTGACATAATTACAGGTTGCAATAATTCCTGGCTTAGAAGTGAAAAGGTTAGTACTGAGATATTGATAATAAATGAAAAGCGGCAAGCCAAGCGTGTAAAATAACCTTATTGCTATCTAATCAACCCACACGTGCACGCATTTCACTGCTTAATCTTCTAAATATTGAAATTGGTTAGTGCTTAGGTTGATATTATTATATTTGGAATCTGATTATATCGGTGAAATACAAGGACATATAGATGATTAACAATGCAATACCAAAGAAACATAGCATAAAGGGAATCAGAGGCTTAATAGAGACTCCAATATTCCAATGTCTGACTTGATTAACAGTTGCCTGATATTTGTTCACATGGAGAACTTATAAAATGGTATTTGTGTATTCAAACATATATTTGGCTATGTGAAAAAAATAATTGTACATTTTTGTTAAAATTTGCATACTCACGAAATATTGTCAGACACGCGTGGGGTGAAAATAATAAGATATTTACGTTTTCATTATTAGATAATGTACCGAAGAAAACTTCTCCGACATCCCGGTTGTTGTGACATAACCAAAATGATCCACATTTCCTCCATATAATATACAATTTTTATTTGGATATTTTAGCCAATTAGGGGAGAGTATAATCCCCAATATATGTGTCTATGTTCAAATAAGGGTAATAACAAAATTACCGAACTCCGAACAATCTTACAAAGGGAAAGTCAAAACCCCTAAGTATATAAACAGAAAAAAATCAGTTAACAACCGGAAAACTATGAAAACCGTTATGACCCTGACTTGGTACAGACATTTCTAAAGAAATGGGGGGGGGGGGGGTTGAATCAGATTTCAAAGCGCCAAACCTCCCCCTTTCATTACGGCTCAAAGTTTCCGGCTGTCACTATAACGGTATTTATAACAATGCTTGAACAAAACAGGTAAAACAGTTGTCAAAGCAGCGCAAAACTCAGTGAAGTAAATGTCAAAGACACTGTTACGTCACACATTGATAATAAAATATTTTTGACATTTTTGTTGACACCTTATCTTTATACATTTTCACTATATGAAAATCCATCGTTTATAATCTTTTCTGCAGAGACGGAATATATTTCGACAAGATCTTGGTATCGGAATATAAACTTTTTAAGAGATCGAATAAGGCGAATCTTTTTATAGCCCTGGTCCAGTAGCCTGTTTCTCAGTTGAAGATGACGTTTCAGGAAATCAGAATAATTGCTACTGGCTCTTGCATAACGAATCAATTGCGAGATGTAAACACCATATGCAGGAGAAGCTGGTATATTGCTGCACATGTTTGGAAAATTTATGATTTTAAAATTGAAGTCGTCCCGTTTATCATAAATGTTAGTACTGATTTGACCACTGTCGTCAAATTCTTTGTATGGTGTCTTATGGAGTTTAGGTATCCAATATAAATAGGGTAAATCCTCAGACTCTTTACCAGAGGGAATGTTTAAAGAGGTCATGAATGATGTGTGGTTAGCAAGGATTTCATCTTTGTCGAACGAAGGAGGTTTGTATGTGGTATTACTAGAGGTGTTGTTATTTATGCCTAATTCCTTGATTAGGCATTCGAAGTAATAAGATTTACATACAAACACGATATTGTCCGCAGGAACGATAACATATTTGTCATGAAGAGAGGAAAGACACTTAACAGCTTCTTGGTCTTTAAATACAGACTTATGTCGACTAATAACACAATTTTTTAGTTTGTGAATCCGACCTTGTACTAGAGACCTAATTGTTCTAACCCAGTCTGACGAGGACTCTAACTCAGGATCTTGGTCTACTTCTCTCTTTATCCACCTTCTGGCATAATCTTCAACAGCATCCATAATTATCTTGACATTATGTTTCCAATTGATGTGTTGAGGTTCTCTGAATTTAGGACCATGCGAAATCACCTTTCGGAGACTCTCATGTTGAATGATATTCAGATCACCAGTGATTACATGTCCAGATGGGTTGTATTGAAAAGGAGAGTGGGGGCACTCACAAGTCAGAGGGTTCGTAAAGTACTCTTCTATGTTAATATCTTGCAATGCTTCTTTGTAGTTGAAAATGTTATGGCCAATGCTGTTAGTGTAGCTATAGGAGACAATGGGAACAGATTGATTTTTGAAATATGGTGCAATTTCTTTTACGACCTCTTTTTTATTAAGAATGCTGCTGATGTTAATAGCATCGATTACTTTGTTAGCAAACGGAATATGGAGGAATTTTCTGTTGTTATCATGAAGAGGTTCAGATCGAACTGGTTTGAAAAGACGAAAGGACGCCACGTCACATATAATACTAGAAAATCTGTACTTAAGAGAAAAAGGATCTACGCCTCCTTTGTCAAGTCCAAAATCCCTAAGATCTTTGAGGTAGTTTACTGGTAGTGAAAATAAGATTGTACGAATGTGATGAATTCCAAGAGGTTTCTGTATATTAGAAAGTAAATCATTAAAAGTATCTTGTAACGTTCTTGGTTTAGAGGCCTTTTTAACATTTGGATGTTGAATTCTTTTATGACCATGGCTACGTTTAGTTCTTGGAATAGTATTAAAAAGGCTCATCACGTTGATTTCGCTGCATCCAAGACTTGACAAATTTCCCACTCCTTTGGTGTTATCATTGAAACCGTAAGGCATTGCATTACCCAACTCTTTAATCCAAAACAACTCTCTATCGGTACGGTAAGGTGTACTAAGTATTGGACTGTTTGTATGATGGTAAATCTTCTCGATGATTCGAACTTTCATCGTCAAACAGCGGTCATGACCCGGTTGATTGAAATGATTATACAAAATCCTGTATTTGGGATCTCTTGCATCATATCGATGTTGGTTCATTCTACTTCGCAATGTTTGACGAGTTTCACCAACATACAAAAGTCCACAAAGTGTACATTTTATGCCGTAAATGACATTTTTAGTAGAACAGTCCAGAGGGTCAAACGATTTGGTGTAGTAAGTTTTTCCAGTTAAATTACTTGTAAATTCAGGAGAAGTTATTAGCATGTCGCATGTTTTACAAGTATTTTTTGTCAGTTTTTATTTTGCAAGTAGTAATGCATGGAGAAGAGTCACAAGTACCTGGCGATTTAAGACAGTCCGAAATATTAATAGAACAAGATTTTAAAATTTGATACGAATCTGAAGTTTTGAAATAATAATTACCCTCTGGCCATGCATTAATAAGGCCAACATCAAAACAATAAATATTCCCAGTTCTAGTATTTATCTACAGTGGTGAAGAGTACCAACTGCAGGCTAAGATCTTTTCACAAAGTGTTTTATATTAATTGGCTGTCTAAGCTTTTAATTATAAGCGTACATGATGAAGGTTTGCTTGGTTTGGTTTATAGTGCTTAACGCCACTTTCAACAATATTTCAGTTTTATCGTTACGGTATTTTGTTTATTGTCGCATCAGCCTGTTGGAAATTGAATTAAAACCTAGTATTGGAGCAAATGACCAAAAACGGATAAAAATAGATAGAGAATAAATCACAAAAAAATACAAATTAAAAAATTTACAAATGAATTGATTACTACCAATGTGATATACATACATGTAGTAAAAATGTAGATATTTAATCTTGTGCGCACGACATTCAGGCGAATGACTGCAAATAATTAATTAAGGGTAATAACAAAATTACCGAACTCCGAACAATCTTACAAAGGGAAAGTCAAAACTCATAAGTATATAAACAGAAAAAATCAGTCAACAACCGGAAAACTGTGAAAACCGTAATGACCCTGACTTGGTACAGGCATTTCTAAAGAAATGGTGAGTTGAATCAGATTTTAAAGCGCCAAATCTCCCCCTTTCATTACGGCTCAAAGTTTCCGGCTGTCACTATAACAGTATTTATAACAATACTTGAACAAAACAGGTAAAACAGTTGTCAAAAGCAACTGATTGCGAAATAAGAAAACATAATTTGTATTCTGTTGGTGAAACTTTGTTTACAAAAAGACAAGCAAATTTACTGGAATACATATATAGCAAAATTACTTTCCTTATTAGATTAGATAGATTATTGTACTTTCAATGAACACGTAGATATCTAATTTAGTGCATAAGACGCGTTTCTGTAATGAGCATTATAAGGTACGCTCCAGATCAACAGATGGGCAAGTCAGAATAAATTAAGTCTATGGGAGGAAGAACATCAAAGGGCCTAAACAGGATATATATTACCTCGATAAATTAATTGGAATATAATTTTTTTTTCTTTTGTAAATTTTGTAAGTACATAAATAAATATGTGTAACAACGTATTTACGAATGATGAATATATGTGTAATGCTTAGCTTAACTCGCTATAGTAGAATTAAAGGGAATGTTTTAAAAATATAAATAATCCAATACCCTATAATATATGTACATTAAATATCTCTATACTTAACATGGCTGGCCTAGTCGTGTGGATACTTCGTTCAATAAACCCTTTCACAGCATGAAAAGTTAAATACGGGTTCGCGCCCGTAGTTTCCACTGACGCTATCCATTCTTTTTTTGTTTTGTTATTATTACATAAAATGTAATTGGAATATCATATCTATATTACTGGTGGAAATCTATTTCCCGGACTATTTGTTTTCGTTTTTCGACACAATTTTATTTCGTTCGCGTCATTGGCTGAATGGCTATTGAATATTTCAGGAGGTGTTTTTTTTAATGTTATTAAAGTAAAATTTCATTAAATGAATTATTAAATGTGTTTTTTAATGCAGAAAAAAATTATCGGTTTAATCAACCATCAAGGACTTCATATATTGAGACATGCCGCCCATGACCAGTCTTCAGATGTGTAAAATGTAATCCTCATGGAGCAACTTTACTGAACAAATGCTAACAAGTTTACCTGATTGTTTTACTGGATGCAATTATCAGAACTTACCATTCATTGGTTGGTTGTAATTTTTTTCCAATAAGGTGAAACACTAACATTTAACAATATCCCATGTTGGGTAATTTTTGGTAACCATTTATTCATCTTTGGTCGTCCAATCATATGCAAGACAGTTAGATATATTGACAAATAGGACAGCAGCTGTTTGTGGGTACTTTAATGGTAGGATCAGTTCCGATTGGTCGGTATGAAATATGAACCTTGACGTGAACCTATATGAAATGCCATAAAATGTTAGTGTATCACAGAAAAGCAACAACAAAAAAACAAAAACACAAAATACAAAACAAAACAAAACCAAAAAACAATAAAAAAAAAAAAAACAAATACAAAATAAATATCTACGTTTTCGCTAGGTCGATACCTCTGCTGGTGGACTACTAGTCCCCGAAAGGTATTATCTACTACAGTGATTTGACCCTGCTATTGTTTATTAGATATATTTCTTATTGAAATTTACATCTCCTAAGTAATGTAATTAAGAGTGAAATTTAGGTTCACCTCCCTCAGGCATAGGTAACCGTACACGAATCGGTTACCCTGTATATACCCATTTGGTTTTCTTTCTAACTAAGACTTTTTAGTTATTTTGGTATTCCCGTCTTTTCAGCATACCTGATCAAGTTTATTGCAGAAATGCATCGTGCGCGGTAAATTAGATATTTTTCTTTTTGCCATTGTGTTTGATTTTCTTCGACTTACGGATTCTGATTGCCCCTTTGGTACCTTCATACTCTTCTGAAGTGTTTATTTTCTTTTGTGCAGTTTCTGAACTTGCATTTAGGGATGAGAAGATTAATAATAATGAAATCCCTTCCAAATTATGAAACCAATTTGCAAATCTTATAATATCTAAACGTATCAAATATATTTTTTGAAATGTCTGTCTTCGACATATAAATTTGGTCTTTTGGCAGTTACAATTTTGTGAAGGCATCCATTGTCATGTTCAACAGAAATACACATGATATACTACAGAAGTATGTCTTTAATATTATCTGACTATATCTTGTTCTACATATGACAGGTAAATTAATTAGTTCCTGGTAGAAATATATAATATACGCACATTGCGGCAAATGTTCAATTTATTTTAAATTGCTTAAGAAACAGGAAGAGCGACCAGCTGCAGATGAGCATTGCATTCTTGTTTTGAGGAGAGTACAAATAAATGGTATATTTCCCGACAATGTACATTTTTATTGCAATGTCGTCAATGGAAAACAAATGGTAAATTTACACACAAAATGACAATACATTTGGATGATCAGTTGAATCTTGAATCCACCGCGCGGTCCTTGCTCGACCAGTGTCCGTTACGTTTTCCTCTACATAAGACGCAGGATACCAGGAGGTTTCATGCGTCTAGAAATACACATGCTCATAGTCAATACGTGTACTGGTTGCAGAACAAAGACAACTATGTAATGGCATTATTTAAGAACGAAACTTTACGATGAAAGAGTCTGTGGTTCCTATCGGGATTTCCTTGATAAAGGGTTGCTGCTAACAAAGAAGCTAAAGTTGATGTCATCACTTCGAAAATTTGACGATTGCCACCGTGACTTGGTTAACCGATATGGAATATCTGTGTCACAAATGATCACGGATATGTTCTACTTGTCGTAATCACTTTCCGGTCCTTTCTTAATTCATGACTTCATCACCGGGTTTGTAACTAGATTAACACGACGGGTGCCACTAGTGGACCAGTAAATGCTTACCCTTCCGGAGCACACGAGTTCACCCCCGGTTTTTAGTGAGGTTCGCGTTACTCTATCCTTAGTTTTGTAGATCGTTGTTTGTCCTTTTGTACTTTTCTTTTCGCCTTCATATTGTCTGTTTTTCGATATATGGATTATGATTACCCCTTTGATATCTTCAAACTCTTCTTACTCCAGTCTTGTGGAAATTGAACAAATATATTAATAATGTAGGTTTGGTTTATTGTGTTTTGTGCCACTTTCAACAATATTTAAGGTATATCGTGGGGGTCAGTTTAATTGGTGGAGGAAACAGAGGTAGCGGAAAAAACCACCAACCTGTCGCAAGTGTCTGACAAACGCGATCACATAATGTTGTACCTAGTACAACAGTGACCAAAACAACTGCTAATTTTACTGAAAAGTACAAAATCAAGGTCGTCAATTTCAAGGATGTCCTCCCTCGCGTCCATGCTATACTTATATTCAAATTTTACTATTGCCGTTATTCCTTACGCAACCATTTGTTTTGTACATGCTACAAATGGAATGATTCCAGGATAATTATCTTTCATCTCCTTTTGTCTGATTATTACGATAAAAGAAAACGATTATGTCCATCGAGGCGGATGGACATTATGCAATTATGGACTTTTATTGAGGTTAATATAAGGATCTATCGTTCCAACATATATGATATTTACCGAGGCCAAAGCCGAGGTAAATATCATGAAACTGTTATTAATGTCCTCTAAGCCATGTTTTATAAATTGGCATTAAACACTACATGTGGTTTTTTTTGCAAATTGTATTGGTAACAAGAAAGATTTATGCATACTGCAAAGATAAATGTAGATCGTTCCAGAGGAGCCTTTGGAACGTTATATTAACCTCACGTGACGCTAATATTAAAAGTAGGGGTCTTCCGATTTTAGCGTCACGTGAGGTTAATATAACGTTCCAAAGGTTCCTCTGGAACAACCAATATTAATCGTTGCGGAAATTGAAGGTTAGACGGTATTCATAAAGTTATATCAAGAACAAATCTCATGTTTTTAACCAATCAGACCAACAATTTGCATAGTCATATAATAATAATAATTGTCAACTTGAGGAGTGTTGTTTTCCACCTCCTAATAAGGTAGTAATTATATATCATTATTCTGAAAGCAAGCAATTTAAAGACGACAATCCAACATCTATATCTTATCTACCGAAACAAGTATTTGCCAACAAGGCTGCATACCGTAACGTATTATATGTTTCAATATAAAAATCATCAACTAGAAATCTTATTTACTGTTCCCTTTTTGTTATTTATATTTATGATAAACGTATGGTACCAAGTGATATACATTTGTATGATGTTGTAGATATAAACAAGAGAACAGTTACAACCACAATGTATAACAGATTATCATTAGAAATTCCTATAATTCTAGGAGTGATATGAAGTGTGCTCAGGGAGAATCATATTCTACTCCAGTAATTGCACCCGTCATGTAGACACATTACTAGACATTGGAACTTCTATTGCGATGTCCTTCATACATAACACAATGACAGTAATTTCGTTTTCCCTCGTCATTTGGGAATATTTGATGCTTTTCATAATTAAATGTTGTGTATTACTTGTCAAATAGACGTCTCTGTAAGCAGATGCTGTTATCAAATGTAAGTTTAAATTTGAGAGGTTATAATGAATGTGCATTCTCAAAGTGTATGAGGTAATATCGGGAATATCGTAGTCTCTCTAGTATATTATTATTACCTTATCATGTGGAAAGTTTATGTATTTTTGAATTAAAACCGACTTAAAATAATTAATACATTTGTCTATATTTGTATTGTATCATGATCTGATAAATTATTTATTGTATATATGCCTATATGTTATATGACATTGATAAATAAAGATAATAATAACAATAAAAAAATGTTTGTAACCCGCTATCTATTTATTTTATTATAGCCATGTCCCAAATGACCAGTCCTCAACTATGTGCTATTCTCGTCCTTATCGGGCAAGAGTAATAAAAACATTTTAAAGAATTTACTATTTGATTTATGGTGCTTAACTCCACTTTCAACCATATTTCAGTTATATCGTGGCGGTAGCAATGCCCTTACAAACTGTATCACATAATGTTGTATCAAGCATACCTTGTCATGACCGGGGTTCAAACTCACATCTTTAGTGGTGATGGGCACTGAATGAACAGATAGTTGTAGATTAAACTACCATACGATCACGACCAAGCGACGGCCCGTATATAGCGATTGCTTGATTCGATGTTATTATAATTTGTCCCAGTTCATAATATGTACAGACTTTGAGGATTTCACGAGAGGTGTTGTGTATTGTAAAGAAGTTTACTCTATGGAAACGCTAGATCTCATGACTGGAAATTTGTTCCGTCCGATATTTTGTTATTTCATTATGTTTACATTTTATGTCTTACTTCTGTCAAATTAAATGTTTGTTTTACCATTTTCTTTTTTGTTCATTGGCGATTAATATCATCTAAACATCCCTTTTGAGGTCATGTTGGGGAAACTTTCATTCATCTTAGTCCGTCGTATCAAATGCAAGACAGTTAAATATATTGTAAATCGGACAACAGAGTTCTCGGTGTTTAGCGGTAAGTTCAGCGCACTGTCGGTTTATAATATGAACATGACCTCATGCAAATCGTTTGTTCAATGAGAGTGAATCATAAAAAAACCACAAAAAACCCAAAGCAAACAAAACAATAGATACAACAAACATATAGCTTTAATTAGATTGACTTGTGTTGTACGTTTTCTAAACTAACAGTTGGGTACGAAAAGCTTAAATAAACGATATTGATATCCGTTCCCAATTATGAAAATCAAATTATAGGAACGATTACAACTTAGTTTTTGTAATGGCTATCTTACACACACAAGACTGCTATATTAGCAGATACCGCATTGTGATAATACATGTACATATATACGTGATCACGTACATGTACACATTAAATAGAAATGGTCATGCTAAAGAGGTTTGTCATTAGTATTCTCTGAATTATGGTCTTTATATGACAGGTAAATTAATTATTTCCTGATAGAAATAAATGTAATAGAATTATTTTCTCCAGTGATATAAAATTTGAGCAGGTTTACTGCTTTGAGATAATATAATATTGATATATGTGTTTAAGTTATTTTTCATATCTATTTATTAAAAATGTAATAGTAAGGTCAAGTCAAATAATTATTTTGTCATCATAACTGATTCTGATGAGAAAATAAATAACGCATTAAGAAAGATGAATCTTAACACAAAACAAATAAATTTTGCAACTAATATTGACAATCCTGATTATTCTCATTCTATATTTATCTACTGTTCCATAATAGCATTGTTAAGGATCATAAAACGTTATTGAAATAAATGACATAATTATTATGATTGAAACCGATTTGAAAACTACAATCCAACATCTTTATGTAATCTACCGCAAAAAGCGAATATTCCAATAAAGCTACACACCATGACTTGTTATATATTTGCTATGAACATGGTCGACTGGAACCAACTGTATTTTACCGTAATGATAGTGATTTAAAACAAAGCTGGAGTATGATGATTGCGATACAATCAAGACAACAATACAACCACAATGTAAAATGTACGTTCAAATATTTCGCAAGACCAGGAATGATATGTGGTGTCTCAAAGAGGATTATATTCTCTTACTCCAATATTTGAACCCGTCGAGTAGACACACCACTAGACACTGGAACTTCAAAATGTAAACATTAACAACAATTACTCATAATCCTGTCAGTTTGGAATATAGGGCACGTTTCAACACTTTCTTAATTTAAGAACATTTTGAAGATACAAAAAGGGTAATCAGAAACTGTAAATCCATGGTGACAAGACAATACAATGTTCAAGCGAAAAATGTCCTGGTTTACTTGTCAAATAGATGTCGTTGTATGAATATAAGCGAATTTTGTTTCGAGAGAATACGCTCGAATGGGGATTTATATTGAATGAGCTTGGGTGTAACATAGGTAAGTTCATGCTATCTCCAGTATTATATTCTTAACTTGTCTGTCAATGGTATGAGAAATCTACACATCACGTTTATCTTTACATATTATATACTCGCCATCAAGATTTGATTTATCTATAGTGAATTCAAGCTGATTCTATGCATACTTCCGAAATGTTATTGAAAAGCTGTTTCCTTGACTGGCTTTAGGAATCAAGACTTCCCGGACGGTTTAATTAATTGACAAGAAGATAACACTTGTTATTTCTCCGCTAAGCAACAATCCGGGGAGGGTGTTTCATGGTTTACATAACAACTCTATGGGAAAAAGAGGTTAATATTCTTTAGAACCACTGAACAGACTTTAACCAGATTTGGAAGAACTTTTCCCAACGAGATGTGGCACAGCAGTCACATGACTTCGGATATTTTAATGGTCAATATTTGAAGATTTTTTTCTCAACAGCATCCTAAGGGTTTTGAATGAATTTTGTATTGCATGTATCCATTAATGAGGGGTCCCTATTAATGTTCTACGAAAGCAAACACGGAGGTGTGAACATTTATTTTGTTATATATCTGTAAGAAATTAAGAAACAAAGTCATACCGAATTATTTTTTTGTAACACAGTCGTGCGCACAAGTTAATGGTTTATTGAGGGGGTTATGGTATTTAACGCCACTTCCAACAATATTTCAGTTATATCGTGGTGGTCAGTTTTACTGGTGGAGAAAACCACCGACCTGCCGCAAGTCACTGACAAACTTTATCACATCAAGCCTGAGCGGGATTCGAACGTTAGTGGTGATAGCCACTGGTTGCATGGGTAGTTATATATCCAACTACCATACGATCACGGCGGTCCCAATAATAGTCTTGGTGAAGATCAGAAGTTTAAAATGCCCATCAGCCACGGTCAAAGTTTACATTCTATCTTTATGGTAAACTAATTACCATCTTTCGGAGAGGCACTAAAGAGAATGAATTAAATTAAATTTGGCAGAGATATTACCTGTCAGATCATGCACAAATGATACAACTTGAAATTTCTGATAATTTCCCACAAACTTAACCCAGGTGAATAATTCGGGATCTTGTGAGCCTCTCAGTGAATTTTTCCATCTATGCTATATGTGTTTCAACTTAAATATCATGTGTCGTAACCATTGCAAAATTGGATGCTTTCTATTGCAAAAAAAATTTTGGAATTTAAATTATTTTTAAAAAAATAAAAGAATAAATAAAATTAACGGTAGAAATATATGTATATGTTTAAATGAAATTGTAATCAGAGCCGATATACATTTGTAACTGTCACCATCTTGGTTCAAAAGATTCGCTATTGTAGCTAAACTGTGTTTTTTTTAATCTACTGTACTACCGTTAGATATCCAATTTCTAGCAAAGGGAATCTATCTTTTATCAACCTTGATATTCAAAGACGATTCACCGAAAATGCTTAAAGCTGTTTATCGAGCTACTGTCGGAATAAAAATTTAAAAAGATTAAATTTTCTATTTGAGTTCCGGACTATCAAACCTTCGGACTATCAGACCTTCGGACTATCGGACCTTCGGACTATTGGACCTTCGGACTATCGGACCCTCGTATTATTTGACCTTCGGACTATCGGACCGTCACCAGCTGAACAACAATCACTGACGCAATTATATGTTGGTTCAAAGTTGACTATTTGTTCATTATTATGTCTTACATAATATGCCGTGCATACTATCTAATATTTAGATAATGGTTGAGGACATCGGTTCTCTTTAATAGAGTTAATATTATACATAATGACAACTTACGTGTTACGAAGATTTTTAAATATATTATGTATAATGTTTATAGCGTCCTGTATAATAATGCTGTTCACCCGCATATATTTAGTTCTGGATCATTTGACTAAATGGGAGGTTTGAGCTTATAAAATTAGGTTAACACCCCCACTTGTTATTGAAGTCCCTGTACCAGGCCAGAAAAGTGAACGGTCATGTATTTGTGTGCTAGGGGTATCGATTTTGCCTCTCCACGATTTTGATATTTGATTTTGGAGACCGTTTTATATTTACTATACCAATAACGCACACTAATGTGTGTTCATCTTTATTTTACAACAAATGTAATGACTGAAGGATGAAAACAAATAGAAAATTGTTCATGTGATAATACTAAACGTTAAAATCGATCTAAATTAACATCCCCAGATACATCACTATGTAACAGGCAGAATAATCTGGTCATGGCAAATCTGCTATCTTATAGGGTCTCAGTAAACACAACATTTATTGGCGGTACTTGGCCACAGCCTTTAATAATATAGATATATTTGTAACAAATGCAGATGAAAAACAAATGAAAATGAAGACGGTGGTTACCGCAGATTATGGCAACCATAATTAAGGGTAATAACAAAATTACCGAACTCCGAACAATCTTACAAAGGGAAAGTCAAAACTCATAATTATATAAACAGACAAAATCAGTCAACAACCGGAAAACTGTGAAAACCGTAATGACCCTGACTTGGTACAAGCATTTCTAAAGAAATGATGGGTTGAATCAGATTTTAAGGCGCCAAACCTCCCTCTCTCATTACGGCTCAAAGGTTCCGGCTGTCACTATAACAGTATTTAAATACAGGAACAAAATAGGTAAAATAGTTGTCAAAGCAGTACCATATTCGGTGACGTAAATGTCAAAAATATTTTTACGTCACACATTGACAAAAAAAAATATCCTTGACATTTTTTGACTTCTTTATCTTTATACATTTTCACTATATGAAAATGCATCGCTTATAATTTTTTCTGCAGAGACGGAATATATTTCGACAAGTTCTTGGTATCGGAATATAAACTTTTAAGAGATCGAATAAGGCGAATCTTTTTATAGCCCTGGTCCAGTAGCCTGTTTCTCAGATGAAGATGACGTTTCAGGAAATCAGAATAATTGCTACTGGCCCTTGCATAGCGAAACAATTGCAAGATGTAAACACCATATGCAGGAGAAGCTGGTATATTGCTGCACATGTTTGGAAAATTTATGATTTTAAAATTGAAGTCGTCCCGCTTATCATAAATTTTAGTACTGAGTAAATGAATGCTAAATGAAGATGGTGGTTACCGCAGATTATGGCAACCGCAAATGAATGTTAAATGTCTATGAGCGTGTGGTACACAGCTCTTTATGAAAATATTTTTTGAAGTTGCCGTGGGATACACAGACAACAAGTTCGAAAATTTCCCTATTAAGAGTTCATGATTCGGACTAGTTCGGATGAGCTGCTTAACTGTGGCTCATGTACCGCATAGGTCAATATTAAATCATATAAACCTAAATGCACTAAAAAGAATGTGAAAACTGTACTCGTTGTACACAATTGTGGACTAATAATAACACTTTTAAACTTTCGCATGTCATATTCAACAAACTGTTCATCTTATATATACACATTGTCCAATGAATTCTTATTACACACAATGATAACATTGACTCTTTAAGTCACCTTTCAAATTAATTTGGAAAAGTAGGTCCATGACTTGGTTCTTGGATAAACATCTCGAGGCCACCTTGCACAGAGTTAAGAAACAACTCGTTTGCCAAATTAGTCAAGTGGACACCATCATTTTGCAAAACTATATCAACAACCTTGATTTCTTGGTAACGTATATAGCGACCACCTAACCGCAACACATATGATGCTATAGAGTTATTTACCCGGTATCTACATTTTTCCATAGCTATCAAATTTGAGGAGTAACGCCAACAAAACCTTGGAAGTATTTGTGACCAAATGATTATCGCGTTTGGTAGTTTATTATGAATCCAATTAATAGTAACTTTTAACTGATTACGAATATGACCAATTTTAGAATGACCAATGTTATTAGCAGACACATGTAGGAATATATAATTTGGTGGATCTTCGTACTGCAACATAGTAACTATCTGCTTCTTAATCTGTTCAATAGCCATTCCTCTAATTCCCTGCCACCAAATCTCAACATTTATTCTACTTAATCCTAGGTTTGTACCCCCTGGTCACTGTCTTGCAACAATAAAGGCATTTTTCACTATTGATGATCCAACCATCCATACTCTAATTGTTGGACCTGCAAACTTAGATAGCTGTTTATTCCCAGCAAAGCTGTTGCAGGTGAATTACAAAGCATACAAATAAATACAGAAATATGTATTTATATACCAGCTGAAACTCTTATATGCATCGACCTACATTCCTTATAGCCCCATCAGAAGCCCATCCACTGCTAAATGTGTAGCAGCTCCGATCCGAAAAGAATGAGAACTGTATCTTTTAGGATCAATCCCTATGATCAGTAGACATTTTTTTAGAATAAAAACAAATTGGGTCCTCGTTAAAGGGGTTCCATCAAAATGACAGAATAATTGCTCACATAATGGTTGCCTAGAGTTTATATATTCAATAACTAATGACCATGGGCAATCTACTTGACCTTGTCGCCTTTGCAATATCAACTCTGACCCTTCACGTAAGTGATCGTCTTTCGGTCTTTGATGAAGGCAATTTTAATTTAAGATGGTCATTAGAAATAGCCAAA
This sequence comes from Bathymodiolus brooksi, assembly GCA_963680875.1. NCBI lineage: Eukaryota > Metazoa > Mollusca > Bivalvia > Mytilida > Modiolidae > Bathymodiolus > Bathymodiolus brooksi. The sequence continues at coordinate 132,239,896 of OY804576.1, read as the reverse complement.
TTCGAAATCAGTAATACATGTCTTGAACACCCATTATTTATAGCTAATTCGCCTATTCTAAGCAAACCATGAAAGGCTACTGAAAAGACTGCTTTGAAAAGCTTAGTCTCATACTGAGAATTGCATACAGAAGGCAATACCGTTATTAATGAGATCAAAATATCCCTAGTAATTGACAAACAAGAGTCAGATTTTGAACCAACATTTCTTTTAACACCCTCTAAAGCTTTCCTAACAACAAATTCCTGAGTTGAATCTTTAAACCCGTTTATCTTACTATAGAATGCTACTCCTGATAAATAACAAGAAATGGTTGAATGTGTCATTTTTTGTTGATAAAGATGGGCAATAAAACGCAGAATATGATCAACAGGAAATGGTCAAACTGGTTGAAGACAAAATTCAGTTCGGAATTGTTGAAATTGAGCTAAACCTCGACGATTATGTGTTCATAGTGCTTGGGGCTACTGACTGTTGAATCAATTGACTGGCTATAGGACAGAAATTATGTCCAAAAATGCCTGGGGTATTTCCATTGGGTATAGCGCTGCAGTTGGGACTAGACTTCTGAATCTCTTCATCTGAAATCGAGATAAGGCATCTGAAATTTCACTATGGAGACCCTCAATGTGCAAAGATTTGAACTGTATGTTGAATTGCATATTGAGTAAAACAAGAGGTCTAATCAATTTCATTATCTGTTTGTTCTTTGATGTCCTTTTATTTATAATACTAATCAAAGCTGAGTTGTCTATTCTTAACAAAATTCGTTTATTCTGTAGCAACTGTGCCCACACAGACAAGGCCAACACAACAGGAACCAATTCAAGAAGAGCCATATGCTTTATCATTGGTAATGCACTCCAATGATTTGGCCATTGAAATTGCACCCAATACCCGGCAAAATATGCACCACACCCTAAATTTGGATTGCCTGAACTATCAGTAAATAACTGTAACACATCATTGGCAACCCAATACTTATCTGGAAAATAACATTGCCCATTGAAATCTGCCAAATATTGTATCCATAGAGCAACATCAGTGTTTGCTTCATGATTCAATATTACCAAATAATAAGGTTTCTTACATTTTAGGCCAGCAAGAAGATCATCAAATCTCCTTAGAAATGCGCGAGAGGAGGGAATTGCTCTTGAACAGTAAGCTAATAAATCAATGACAGATTCTAAATCCTTGATCGAAATATTTTTTGAATTTAACATAGGCACAAGATAATCTTTCAGCTTTATTATTTTCTCTTCTGGTATCACACCTATCATTTTGTCAGTGTCAGTAACAAAACCTAAAAATGTCAAAACAGTTACTGGCCCTACAGTTTTGTCCTCTGCAATTGGAATGTTTAATTCACAGCATAGATTTTGAAAACTGGACATCAAATTCAAACAATCTTCAGAAGAATCAGCCCCATGAAAATGAAGTCATCTAAATAATGATCTATGGTATCTATCCCTGTTCTGAGCTGAACGACCCATTGAAGAAACGTAGAAAACTTTTCAAACAAAGTACAAGAAACAGAGCACCCCATAGGCAGGCATTTATCAATGTAAATTTTCCATTTAAAAAAATCCCCAACAAATCAAAATCAGCAGGGTTAATTAATAATAGCCTATATGCAGATTTGATGTCAATCTTGCCAAGAAGAGCTCCTTTGCCTAGATCATATAATTTATCAAGTGTATTTTCTAGGGATGAATAGCATACTTTGGAATATTTTTCATTGATATAAGAATTTATACTGGCATTAATTGGATGGGATAGATTAGTAATTAATCTCCAAGTACCATCTGGCTTTGGTATCACCCCTATGGGGGATATATGCAAAGTCGAGATTGGAATATTAGTGAATGGTCCCAAAATTCTACCACTTGAAACCTCTTTATTGAGTTGTGCCAGAGTTTCAGCTTGAAATTATGTGGCAGAAACTAGGTTTTTGGACATAACATGTCTCCTTGGGCCAGTATACATCAGACGAAAACCCCCCGAATATCCATAGCTCAATTCTGCAGCAACTGTAGTGTTTGGGTATGATGAACGTAACTGTAATAGCTTAACAACATTAATTGGTGTATGTCCTTTGTCCCACAAGCGAGGTAGCAACACGTGGTCTACAATGCCTGTGAGTAAAAGAAGTTGGTTGATTTAATAGTGGTTTCTGTGACGTATTTGGAAATCTAGGAAATGACTTCTGATTAATATTATTTTGAGTTGGATTTGATGAACATCTTATTAAAGGGTGGTCCCCTGAACAGTATAAATATTTGTGATGATAGTTACAATTGTACCTGACACAAGACCCTGAATAGTTGAATGCATATCACTTCAATTTAGGTCTAGTGCTTTGTAGATTATTATGTTGTGATGTATGCATATTCAAATGATTGGAGGGAGACATATAAACAAGCCAAAGCTCGGTATCAACGCATGCCCAAGAACTGGATAGGTTCTGAACCTTTCTTAAACGGTATTGTTCGTCATACAATTTCCATGCTAAGCTAGTAGATCTGGATGCACTTAGTCAAACTGTATGCAAATACTTTAACAGCTCTTGAAAGCGACTTACATATACCTTGCACAATATACTGATAAATACTATCTATTTATCAGGGATCTATGCTATCTATTTTTACTTTGTTTTGAGTTTTTTGTAAAACTAATTCTCCCTGATAAATAGTTAGTTTTTGAGAATTTTCTATGTGTATGTTGTTGGGTAACAAAGAACCTATATCTATATATTCGATTTTGACAATTTTTTCTTTGATGTTATCAGGTACTCCTATTGATATATCAGATGAAATGCTGTCAATAGGCATAGATGTACTATTATTTGTCATAGAAAAATTTGCTATATCTGTAGTTAGCCGATGATTCACATCGAATGATGGCTGAGCCACTGTTTCAGTCGGTACTGTGCATGTCTGATACACCAGAGAATTCCCCGCCGAGACATAACTGGTAGTAGTAGTAGGTGTGGACGAAACTTAACTGGTAGACCTGGGACCTGACAAAGGTGTACACGCTTGTGTAGTGCATACAGTTGTGGTGACAGTTGACGCAACACCTGGGGATGAAGTTCTAATAGGTCCATATGTGGCCTTCTTCCTGGCCGACGCAGCTTGCGTTAATGCCATCAGGACTGATAGTGTTCTTTTCCTCTGTGAACGTCTCAAAATGACTGAACCTCCCCCAAAAAATGTAGGTATGCATTATGTGAACTTTATTACTTTAAACACTACCAGGTTACCAGAATGTGATAGTAACTGTAATGCTTGTTGTGCATTCATTTTTTTAATTTTTATTTTTGTTTGTTCTATATATACATGCTTTCTCAGTGTGAATTGTGACGTCAATATGCCTTCAGAATAGCACTAAACCGACAACTATATACTATACTTTATTACAAATGCAGCTAGCTGACAAGCTGAGACTTGTGGATTTAACTATTGAATATATATGTTGACTAGCCTAAGTGAAAGTTGAATTATGTACTAAACGAAATGTAGTCTTCCCATTTTTACCAGATCGAATATTCTATCACCGAACCGACATAACTGATGCAATCAATCAACGATTCGAACAATGTTATCCAAATACATTTGACATCGAACGACATTCACCTTGTATGTCTATGTAAACATCGTGATTAATATTAAAACAAACCTGCGTTACAAATTCGTATGGAGACTAAAATAGAACAAACAAGCATGCGATAAGACAAAGAGAAAATTCGTAAAAATACCTCGATTCAAGCACAAATTGTTCAATAAATTTAAAGAAAAAGATATATAAAAGCTTTGCTGACGTAAAAATGCGAATATATTTAAAATAAAAACCGGATTATTGACGAGGTTTTTGTGAGAAAATATGTGCGTGTACTTTGCTGCTGACAATTCTTTGAAAACGGAAGTACAAAATTCAAGTCACGTGATTACGTAACAAAGAGTCTGAATACAAGAAAGATTAAATCGGCCCGTATGATAACCAAATTTAAGTTCCATTTACTTTAAATTATATTGTTGGTTTAAATAAACCACCGTTTTATGATTTTTATCTAGTTTTTTAGAGTTTGGATTTTTGTGTAAATGTTTTTGTCTTCCCTGTCAGGTACAAAAGTATAAATCCTTGGACAACTACACGGTTCACTTTACAAATGTTGGCTAAGGTTTGGTTTTAGTGTTTCACGCCACTTTCAACAATATTTCAGTTATATCCTGACGGTCAGTTTTATTGGTGGAGGAAACCGGAGAAAACTACCAACTGTCGCAAGTCACTGACAAACTTTATCACATAATTTGTATCGAATACACATTTGCAAAGAACGTCGTTCGAACTCACAACTTTAGTGGTGATAGACACTGATTGGACATGCAGTTGTAAATCCAACGATCACGACCACCTTTATACATGTCCAAGTGTATAATAGTTTGATGACAACAGATCTGATTTATAATAATATGATTAATCTACATGATACAGTAAAATGTGGCTTTAGGAACTAAGTTGACAGGAGAAAGGAATTAATCATATTTTACCAATATGATCAATTTGAATGCCATTTGAAAACTGAAGAGAGAATTCTTTTAGAATACAATTAACCTAGATAACTGTAATCCTTCTTGTTCAATAGTATCTGAGTGTAGCATTACTTTGTCAACAGCTGGTTGTATTGTATATATATTGACAGTAATTCAGATTAGATTGTGAAAGGAAAACAATCTAATTTGTTTTCTTTTCAAATCCTCACATACTGACATACTGCTGGCAATATACACCATCTATGGATATTGTTAAAAACATGATAATTGAATTCGACTGCTTTTATAAATACTAGCGGCAGAATTGCAGTAAGTCAAAGTTCTGTTTCTGAAGGTCATCACATTTATATCAGAGAAAGGTGTAGTAATGACAAAAGAATACAGAAATAAAATGGTCTCATTAATCAGTTTGTTCGCCATGTTGCTTGTCCAAAATATGACCTCACTTTCCACCAGATGATTTCTTTTTCTTCACTTTATATCTCAAAGATTTGACAGATATTAACTTATAGATTTCAAAGCATACTTTCTTCCCAAATTTATATTGGATATAGAAAACAGTAAATCTGGAACAAGGTCTACCAAAGACACAATAAATTGACCATCTTATTAAAGCTCTGTATATCAGTTGTCTATCTTCCAATACAGAAAGGGAAAGACAAACCTATTACAGCGTATGCTTATCATATGATATTAAATATTTCAATAGATGTACTTAATGTTGCCAAACAGTAATTAATTGGACCTTGGTAATGCATTCATATATTTACACTACATTCAAAAGTCAAATGAAATAGACACAATGTTACCATTGTTCTGTTATTGCCTAATCACATTAAACAGTAGTTTTTGATTTTAAAACAGAACTATAATTTTTCATTTATTAATAAATTCAACACACACAATATTTGGACAAAATGCACAAAAATGAATGAACAAAAGAATGAAGCAATGATAAATACGTATTCCCTATTCATTGTAATTATGTAATAGTTCTAAGCCAGTTCCATGTTAATTCCAAAAGTACATGTATATTAATCTGTGAGTACGCTAACGCATACATCATATGGTCTTAAAAGTCTAAGCACATTCATTTTAAAATTAATCCGAAAATACATATACTAAGCTGTGAGTACGTTAACGTATAAATCATACGGTCTTGAAGGACGAATAAAATGAAAAACAACTAATACTACACTGTCAGAATATTTCATTCACATTCACATTTATTATAACTGATCATTCGTACCTGAAATCGTCGTACCCTAAAAATACTGAGCAGTACAGACATGGCAGATAAATATATGATTGCTTGGTACGAACAGGAATTGATTGACCGTTTCATTTTATTCTTCCAGTTCCGTTGTATATGAAAAGACACTTATCAAAAGGCACGAAATATGTACAGTCATTAATCGCTGCATGCTGGTGTACCTTACACTATCTTGTATAGACAAGACTATGATATTAGTTCTGAAAACGTATGCTGATGCGATGCTTTATGTGCGAATACGATGTCCCTTTGTCCTAGTTATTTGACTGAGGTATATTCGGTGCTTTGTTGTGAACTTCTGGTTTCGTTGTCATAGTAATTTCTTTTACATTTAAATTTTGCCAACACTTTCTTCCGGAAATTTGTGCTGAAGCTTATTAGTATGAAAAACTTAATGGAAAATCTAGTATAATACAGAAACATGAATACCAATGAAGCAAGTGAAAGGTCGTACGGTATGTTGGTTATTCCTGACAGGAAATAATAGAGTCTAAAAATATGGTCTGGTGATGATAGTACGAAAGAGCTCAACGATAATACAAAAAGCATCTTGGCAACTCGAACCTGTGGAATGCTAGATTTTTTCTTGTTGCTTTTAGATATGCTCATTCGTCGTTTTGCTTTAATAGACTTTATGACTTGTAGTACTATCGCAGCAAGAAGAAATAGAATCACGATCGTTGGAAGAAGCAGGGTCACTATATTGTCTATGTAAAAATAAATTTGGTCCAGTTTCATATATTTGGTATGACAAACTCCACCAAACGCCGTTTGACTAAACAAGTTAACCGAGTATGATGAGACAGCGAAAAAGGCAAAAGAAAAGGTTACTATCAAAGCACGACGCATTGTACATAATGTCTTTATTTTTGCTGGATGACGTAGTGTGACGTAGTTTTCAACGGTAATGCAGACCATGTACCATTCCGACAAAAAGGCAAACACGAAACTACTAAAGACAAAGAGCTGACAAATGCCTTCTTTGTTGATGAGTGTGAACTGAAGCACTTCAAGCCACGATAATGTTTGGTTCAGTAGCATTCCAGTGTCTGAACATAACACTGCTAATATGTAGACACTACTGGAAATATGACGTAGTTCTTTGTCTAAAAATATGATAATAGACACTATGTTTCCTTTTAATCCAACAAATATTATAATGGGAAGTACGTAGGTGAATAAAATTTGTTCTGGCATAATTGATTTCGAACTGTCGTCCAAAGTGATATTTCCACTTTCATTACCAGTAGCTATAGAGATGTTGGCCATAGTTGTAGATAATTCCATGTTAATCTGCTCTTATCTGAAATAACACGGAATAAACTATTATAATCAACTGGAATTACATGTTGTATTATTAGCACGAACCAATAGAATAATGTACAATAACAATTGGTCTCTGTAAAATTGTTTCCTGGTCCATTATTGTACACTGAATATAATAAAGATAACAATAGATGCCTTATTAATGATATAAATGATTCATGGACTGTTGTGATTCAATTTTGTTTCGTAAAAACGAATAGCAAGCGTAAATACAAATGTCTTGCTTTGAGAAGGGGCAAATCTATTTAAAAATCATCAAGTTCTGACACAGACATCCTCAAAATGTTGGACGTTTAGATTGGCAACACATTTCTTATCTTTTGTGAACGTGTTTTTATTACTATCACTCGATGGATATATCTGCATGTGGACTATTAGAGTCCCTGAAGGTATCATTCACCTAATAGTTAGTGTTTCGGCACTGAAATGGTTTATTAACTATTTTTTTATCGAAATGTATAGTTCCTAAATATTTTGTTTAACTAAGGTACTCCTCCCTCAGGAACAGGTGACCTTTGCCGATTTGGCATCATGTTTTGGCCCTTCGGTTTTCTTGCTCAGAAAGACTTTTACTTTATTTGTGCTATTGTATCTCATGTCTATAGTATACACTCTTTCCTGTTTTCGAGACTCAAATGTGTGCGGTGACTACTTTTGTTCGAAAGGTACAATTATTGATTGTTTATGTATTGCTTGATTGACGTCCACGAAACAGAATTTTAGTTTTATTCAGAAAGAAAACAAGTTCAAAAGACACAAACACTATAAAGGAAATGGGGAAGAGAAGGGCCAACGACCTTTGACTGCGACAACGAGGAGAGTGATCCGTATTATAACATGACAGCCTTGTTGAAAGGGCATTCCATATGCGCCTGCTGAGGACGCGCTGAGCGTCTACGGTCTTAATAGTCAAGATTACAGACATACTATCACATTGACCTTTCTTTTTTTTTTTTAATTTGTATTTCATCAAATAGCGTAGTAATGCATTTTATTTTCTGCACTTGCTCTATCTCATATATGATTCATTAAAAACATTAGTTAAGAAAACGCTTTGAACAATTGTGACCAAACATTGTATTTATACATATCATTATTGTGATACAAATATTCGTTTGTATATGCGGCAGGTTAGTGTTCATGGTGTTTTGTCATATTTCTTTGTATTTACATTGGAAAAAGTAAGAATCTAGGAGATAATTTACAGTATTTTAAGAATAGAAACCGCATTTATCTTAAAGACGTTGTAATATAAATATCAATAAAAATGTAATAAAAATAAGACGTATCTATATTCCAGAACAATGATGATTGTATGGATACCATACATCAATTAAACGGGGTTTTTTTCTATAAATTTATATGGTTCTATAACTAACAAATAAAAAAAAATAAAAATAGGTTTATTTTTCTATAATATTATATCGTGCGTTAACTATCAAAATGCAAAATATTACAGAATAAAGATAGAAATCAGTGCTTCGACACAGACATGGTTTATTATATATATATATATCAAAGTCTCTAAGATAATATAATGAAAACTATGACTTCATTTTCCGTACGTATCGGCCTCACGGCCTATTTGCACTATTATTTGGATATATCAAAGTCTCTAAGATAATATAATAAAAACTATAACTTCATTTTCCGTACGTATCGGCCTCACCGTGAGGCCTCACCGTGAGACCGATGCGTACGGAAAATGAAGTTATAGTATACACATATATATATATATTATTGAAATTTACAGTTTCTAAATAATGCAATTATTAATAAAAACTAAGGTTACACTCCCTCAGGCATATGTAACCTTAGTCAATCTTGGCAATTCTGTTGAGGCCTTGTCAAATACTTTTAATATATTTGGTTTTCCAATCTTGTGAATCTGAGTGAACCTGACGAAAGTGATTCCAGACACACGTCGTAAGCACTACATGCGATATCTACGTTTTTATCATATAATGTTATTTCGAGTACACCCAGTCATAGAACAGAACCTGCCACTTTACTTGTGATTATTGACACCGATTGTATTGGCCTTTGTTGGTAAATGTAAATTAAATTAACATGTGACATCGCCGTTTAAGAATTGATAAATGATGGACATTATGTAAAATATAGTTAAACTTATTAAGACTGGAAAACAGGGATTGATTTTATGTCATGCATTGGTCAAGCTGTCAAAACAGAAAAACTGAGAATATCGTCAATGTTTTTCCTTTCAGCATATTCAAATGAAATCAATATTGCTCTTCAAATTTGTTGCTTTTCATCTTTATTCAATATTCTAGATATTTCTGTTGTTCACTCTGCAATAAATGTAAGTCATCAATTGAACCATAATTATGTACGGGATATATGATACAACGTGGGGACTATACTAGTTAATAATGTCAATGCAGCTTCTCATAGATGTGTCAACTGGTTAGGATGGCTATCTTCCTAATTTAAACAACATTAATAAGGATTTGAGTTTGATCACATTTTGTAAATTTATCAAAACTTTCGTGTTTGTTTTTTTTTAGCTACAAGCTTTATCAAGTAATATCCTGCACCTGCTCTTATCTTTATTTTGATTGATAATTCACAGCAACAAATCAGGTCTCTCCCTTTACAAACTTGTGGATAACGAACCAGATTTTGATTTTGATATTTCTCCTTCAGACATATGTGATCATAGCCGGTTTTTGTTTTTTCTTATTAGGCCCTTTGGCATTTCTGCTCCCAAAACTTTCTTATTTGTTTGATTTCCAATATTTTGACTTTGAGTATACCTGATGATGTTTATTCCAGAAAAGCATTGTGTGCAGTAAATATCCACGTTTCAATATTGCATTCGGAACATTTCATTCTTTACTTACATCATTCCTGCCATAGTTTTAGTTTTTTTTTTAATAAATGTTAAGAATTTTGCGCAAATTTATATTCTGGCTTCCTACTGCCAATTTAAACCAACACTTGACAAGGTGCAAAAATAAAGCAGTGGCGCACAACCTTATGGTCGGTAATGACAGAAGCTAGTTGACCTATATACCAGCAGATCAATGGCTACAACCTGTAATTAACTAGGTGGTGATCTGGTAGCGTCATTCATTAAAAATACATTACCAAACAAATGCAATTTTAATGGACAGCATAACTTCAGTAATGATATTATAACTTTTTTTATATCGACACCTAACAATGTTATTATGGACTTGATATTTACGTTTTCAATACATTATCGCTATTGGTAAACATGTAATTTTCACATGGATCCCTAGTCATATAGGTATCCATGGGAACACAGTCGTTGACCGGAAAGCCAGGAACGCATTGGATGATCATGTATCCAATTGTTCTATTCCTTATACAGATATTAAACCTTTTATAGCGAAATATATTTTAAAACGTTGGCAAGATAGCTGGGATCAGCAAATTCATAGCAAATTACACGAAATGCATTCCCTAGTTGGCAAGATTCCTTGTTCTTACGGTCAAAATCGGAAGAAACAGGTAGTCTTGACCAGATGTCGCATAGGTCATAGTAGACTTACTCATAGCTATTTGCTAAATGATGAGGAACGACCGGAATGTATTCCGTGTAATTCTAATTTTTCATTAAAACATGTCTTGATTGATTGTGTGGATGTTGCCGATGTTCGGCAGACATTCTACAATGCCAACAATTTATCTAATTTATTCACAAATGTCGCAGGCGACTCAATTTTGCAATTTTTAAAAGAAATTGATTTATATACAAATATATAGTTATATAACATATGTTCTATATGTATGGTTTTTATCTTTTTAATGTTTCTTTTATTTGTACAACGCCCCCTCCCAGAGGATTTGCTGGGAGTAGAATAGGCACCAGGTTTCCCCGCCCTAGAGGCACTAGTCCTCTAAAAGGGGTCAACCCCGCGGGAACCCGGGGTATAGGAATGGGACCGAGAGCTTCTTCGGCTTGAAGGGGCGTCCGTCGGTTGTGCGGGATGTATAAATTCACAACCAACCCGTCCTTCGGATGAGACGTAAATAAAACCGAGATTCCGTGTTGAGAGATTGCCACCCTCTTCGCACGTTAAAGAACCCAATGTAACATGATGAGTGGTCCATAGGAGACCTGTTGCACTGGCTAAATTATCCGTCCCTACCCATCACCTTTCCTTTTTTCGAGTCCCATGGCGTTTAAATATTTAGATGTTCTCGTCCTGAATATAGCTGGACATTAAACACCAACCAATCAATCAAGCAATCTAATAATTTCAATTGATTTCTAATTTAATTTCTTGTTACGTCTTTTTACCGTGTGACTTGTTTTGATTGATTCTGTCTCTAATTGCATTAGTGGTTGAAATGTCACCGTAAGAGAGAAAGCTATACATAGAAACTATATATATGAAAGCTATTCATACCATCGTATATGATTAATATCCTAGTATCCAAATGTTTCAATTATACCAGATAGTTAATGAGGTGATTTATCGTCAAATATATTTATGCATATACTGTATATTTTTAACATTTCTATATTTCAATCCATACCATTACGCCTACCATATAAATCTTATTAAACACCATGTGACGTCATGATATTTAGTTTGGCATTGAATTATTTGCTTTTGTCTTATTCTCTATAAGCTATTACCATTGGTATAGTGAAGTCCATTATATATAGTATTTTTTTCTATGGTTTACATATTAATGAGGTTGACTTTTATTCTCTATCCAGTAAGAAACGGTTACCAGTAAATGTGACAGATGATGTTGAAGGTGTGATTTTTTTCTTAAGTTTCTAATATATTCTATCTTTGATCACACTGTAATAAACAGTTTGTTCTTAGATATCAAGGAAGATCAGACCGCACATGTTGTTAGTCTATAAGATCACCAGAGTACTACAGAGTAGTCTAACTTGTCATTTTAACTTCTGACATTTGATCGTAATGTTTATTCAGAGATATACTAAAAAATACTACAACATAAAACGTAAATACACCTCCTTTTATTAATTAAGTGCGTTAAGCACTCCTGATTTATAAAAACATATATCACAAGTGTCAGTACAGATCGCAATTTTAAATCTAAATTTTCCAACTTAGTCATTAGCCACGTAAAAGGAGCTACAATTGTACATGTTTTTAAGTTTAATAATAGCATACACAGCTGACGAGGTACCCTTTCTGAAATCTTCATCAACCGTGCCCCCATAATACACAGACATATAATAACAAACTTAAAACATTTCTCTTTGGATTGTCCTATATACATACAAGCAGAACTATATTGATAGGTAATATCAACCTGCTACACTCTAGATATTGCATTTCTGACATGTGGCAATGATAATTTAACTTATGAACAAAATTGTATTATATTTAAATATGTTTTTGATTATATTAAATGTTCAAAAAGATTCCTTATTGTATAACTGGAATTGAATTGGGTGAACATGCACATCATATGAATCCATCTTAATTTTAATTTTATTTTTCTTTCTTTTTGTGAATATTCATCATCGATTCGTTATTAGTGCTACATATAGTAATGCATGCCTTATATGTACTTCTTTATTGTAACAAATTGTAATTTGCAGAAGACTTCATAAGTTTGTTTAACTTGTGTCTAATCCATTTTGTCTTTAATTGGCAAATAAAATATGTTTAAACTAAAAACAAACTTAGGCTTTATCAGGTCATTGAAAAGGTCGAGATGAGATTGTATGGACATGTACAAGTTGTGCAGTCTGCCATGTTCAGGAACATCATACAGGGCGCATGTAGCTTTGTCTACAATTAAATTGATTTGCATTTCCACAATTCCCAGTTCGTGATTACAAAAATACTAAAATTACTGAAATAAAGTATAGTTGTTAACCCTTAAAAAAGTATTCTCAATTTCCAATCGTAGTCCCATAGCGAAAATTACTCTTTAAGTGGTATCTGCGTTTATTTTAAATTTCCATGTATCATTATAATCTGAGAAACAGCTGAGAACGTTCTGAAGATGAGTTGTGAATTCAGTCATTAACTCAGTGTCGTCTGGACATAAAATACAAGATAATTGGGAAACCATGACAAAGATGGTTTTTTAATTTCTTAAAACCATTTTAAATATGACGTCTGTAAAGCGATTATTTGTCATTAAAGAACATATTTAAAAAACGAACAGGATGTAAGCTCTCTCCTTGTTTGAAACCGTTTTTAGAGGGGACAATCTGACTAACAGTGATTGTACGAAATAGAAAGTTTTGTTTCTTTGTGTATATTTACAATGAAAAGGTACATATGTCCATTACATTATCAATCGTAGAAAATGTTATTCTGAAACCACAATCGATTTTAGAAAGGATGAGGAAACGTTTGAAAATCGGTCAGACTTTCTCAGCAGTAAATAGGTTTCAAATAGGTTTCCATGACAGCTTAGAATAGCTATGAGTTCATAAAATTAACTTTGTTTCTGTTAGTAGAATTGATTTAACCAAAAAAGACAACTTTCTGGAACAGACAAAGTCTTAAAAGTCAGAGTAAATTGCATTTCATACACTTCCATGCATTTTTATCAGCTGTTGATTTGCTATATTTGGTAAGTTTTTTTCTGCAATAACCTTCGTTACATACGCTTATACTTAAATATTATAGCGGAAGCAGCATTCAAACCTGTTTGAAATTTGCACTTCAACGTACAATTTTTAATTCTATTTTGCAGTATTTCAAACATGCGAAACCATCAAGTATTGTTTTTTACAAATAAGAATACATTTGTTTCCGCGATGCCAAGAACCTATTAACGTACATCAAATATAAGGATTAGCTTGGCTAAAAAATAAGTCATTTAAGCAGAACATTCTGCTTCTTTGTGAGTGAATTACTGCACGATGTAATATTAATATAGCTGAAAGGGTAGGCATGACTTACTGAACAAAACCAGACATTTAAATCATTGTATGCATATACCAGTATAGGGATCTAACCATTAAACATAATATCAATGTAGAAGCGTACTGTTTACGTTTGATATTATATATTTATTTACGTGTTGTCGTATGTTTTAATGGTTATTTTAATTATTTTTATGGTATTTACACTCTTAAATATATTAATAGTTTACCAGCATTATTTTTTTAGGGGAGGGGGGTCTGTGATTACCTGTTTTCCCGTTTAAAGTAATTTATCAGACATTGTGATGCCCCCTTGATTAATGTAATTTCTTGACCATTGCGATGTCCATTACGATTTCGACACAAATCCAGCGTTGTCTTACTAGTTTGTGTGTGTGTGTTTTATTTTTAATGATATTGCTTTTTATATATAAAGCTACAAGTCAAGCTTTCTATATTTCACGTCTTTGCTTAAATATCGTGTTTGAACACAAAGATTTAATCGAATAAATCATTGTTCCAAATGGATGACTACTTTAGCAACATATAACTTTATTTCTGTTTTGTGTCGAGAGAGGGCTTTTTGATCGTTTGTTTATTTTGCTTTTATTTTACTTTTGTTTGTATATTTATCTTTAATGTAAAAGTTAAGATGTATTAAGTTCATATACAGCACATATTGTGCACATGAGTTCTTTCGGTTACATTTCACAAATTTACAATAACTTTTACTATTAGAATGTTATATAGCATATATAGCATGAGGTAATGAGTAGAAACGTTTAATTTATCAGACAGGATTTGGTCTTAAGGTTAAACGACTCATGCATAGTTGACAAATTAGAAGACTATATATACTAGATTCGATGTTCTGAATGACGATTATGGAATACGTGTACAAACTCATATTTGACAGTTTTAATACCCAAAAGACGCGAAGAAATGGTTAACTTCAAAACAATCTAACAATCCAACAACATTTAAATGATAGTTTAGGTCATTAGCTCTCTTTTGTCGAACTACTAATAAACATACGACAGCTTTTGCGTCATGAAGAAAAAAAAATATTATGCATAACATCCACGTTTACAAGAACGTTGCACATCCACTTATATGTGAGTGTTGGCACTTTGATCGCACGTGGAAACATTTGCATCATCGCATCATTTCTGTAAGAGGGAATATTTGGTCGAATAGAACCTTTTTTACGATCATATTTTTGAATACTGGGTCGATAAATCTGCTCGTCGACTATTATCTGCCCAGTAGTCACTACTCTGGCATTGTCGTGATTTATCAGATATACTTGTTATTGAAATATACAGTTCCTATATCATGCAATTACCTTTAAAAATAATGTTATTCTCTCTCAAGTATATGTGACCTTGTATGATTTTGGCAATAATGCTTAGGCCGTTTGGTTGTATTGCTCCCAAAAAAAAGTATGGCTTCCCATTGTTTTACTTTGATCATACATGTAACTGATGAAGGGTATTCCAAAGTGAGATATATCCGTCTTTATTACTAACCCATTGATAATTCAACAAGGCATTGCTATAAAGCGACAAGAAAAAGAATTGAATACTAGTATTCAGCAGTAGATAAACAATGGAGATATAGTTGAATATATGGCTGTTTTTAGGCAAATTTCATTTTTATCACAGAACCTACAGATATGATATTAAATATCAAGTTTTTAGGCTTTTCATCATCTGATAATATACATGTATGATATGCTCCCGTTCAATTTCGTGCTTTCAAACAATTGGAAGTTACAATATTTAAGACAAATATTTCAAATTAGTGAAATTTGCAATGACCTTCTTGTTGTTGAGAAGGATATTATTTATCTATAGATTGTATGTCACATAGGTACATACGGGAACATAGTAGTGGACTAGATGGCGAGGGAGGTTCTGATACTGTACATGTAGAGTGAAATATATTGTAATCTTTCACAGGTTTGTTTCGACTTAAAACACAATAATTAATTGCATGAAATTGAATCAATAATTTGCACACCTATGTGTCTATCGTACGGATCAATTACTTTTGAAACGTTTCCGAATAGGCCATAAACTAGGATGACATTTATTTTTATTTACAATAAGTCATCAACGACCTGAATGCATGTCATGCAAATCGTTATGTGTTTACTGTTTAACTGACTGCTTAGATCCTGATGATCGCCGACGAACATCCTATGCTTTTACAACATATGTTGCAAATGTCACAGTGGATGCAATTGGAGATGTTTGTTAATGAAATCTATTTGTATAATAATATACAGACTTTTTTATTTTCTAATATTACTGCATCCTTAAAATTTAACTTTCATATGCTTATCTTACGTCATATTGTTATACAGATAATGTCATGAGTGATAAAGTTTGTCAGTGACCTGCGACATGTCGGTGATTTTCTCTGGGTACTCCAGTTTATTCCACCATTAAGACTGGCAGCTACGATATAGCTGACATATTGTTGAAAGTTGCCTTAAACACCATCACCTTAACCCCATATTTCTTTGTTTCATTTTAGTATGCTTCATTAAAATTAAGCACCTCGATAGGACAGAAATATTTCCGAAAAAACGTCAAACCACAACATATCAACAATCAATCAATCAAATGTATGCGTTTTCAATTCGATTTCGATTAACAATTGCACTAGAAACCATATATTCCTTATAACTAACAATACAAATGTAGACGTAAAATTTAGTTCACACGACACGTTTCTTGAATAACATTCATCAGGTACGTTCATAATTAAAAGTTAAATAATTGAAAGTCTTTGGGAGAAAGAAATCCAAAGGGTCTAAACAGGAAATCCAAAATCACCTATACCGGATGGAGGAGAACCTTCGTTTTACTAATATTTTCTTTTATAAGAACTGTATATTTCAAGATTAGATATATCTAATGAATCATGTATACCTAGATTGAATACTCTGAAAACGTCAGTACAGTAACAATGCCTGCTGGGTGGATGATACCCTCAGGGACCAATCTTCCACCAGCAGAGGCTTAACCATTGTTTTCTATTTTCAGCCATTGCAGTGGAAACCACATTCCATATAAGTAAAAACTTATTTCTTCCGTTTTTGTGTATTTACTATGACAGACAGCCCATGACAGACAGGATCACGCGACCGTGTCTGTCATGGATGAATTTACCAATCAGATTGAATATGGCGACCGACGACGGGAAACTACGATAGTGTCAGATTGAAAGCCATATTTACAACAATGCACAAAAATAATTAAAACGCCTACCTTGCAAGCTTATTTTAGTTATATTTTATCAAAATTGAAGCGTACACGAAACCAAATGACGTCTGATCTTTACGTTTTAAACTGGAAGTCTTCATATGACGTCATGTTGTTAATGTACCAAAGACGTCAACAACATTTCGGGGAATTTTAATTTGTGTGATTTTTAGACCAGGGATATGCAAGAATACATTTTTATGTTCAGTATTGCATTGGAGAATTATAATGATTAAGCGGTTCTTTTCAGGAGTTCATGCATGTGTGCACGGGGTCGATGCACTCACAAACTTTACATAAACGTCCTTCTCTCCTTGCACGTGGTGATCTAGTTTCGGGGTCGAAATGTAAACATTGTTAAAAACGGAAGAAATAGGTTCTTACACTCGTCTCTATTGAAGATCTGTGATTTCTTTCACTTTAGATATAATTGACTTGACAATTGTTTACGATATTTATATACCTTCTTGTTTTGTTTCTATATGGTTGTATTTTGTCTTATCTTGTACGGTTTGTTATGTTAACTACCTTCTTGTTAATTTACTATCACTATTTATTGTATATTTAGATCCTGTTACTAATTTTAACATTAACAGTATTCTGTTGGTTTGTTTACAAACATGTTTACTTCGTATACAGTAGCATTCTATAGTATACACTACGGCTTCTGATAACCTCTTTGGTATATGCATCTTCAAACTTCTCTAGGAACCGCATCATCTGTGCGAGTATATGTAGTATGTGGGGTGAAGCATGTGTGATCCTCCTAATAAGAGATTAAGGGATTAATTTAATATTATAAGAGGGATTAATTTAATATTAATTGAGGGATTAATTTAATGTTATTATATGGAAGCTGCCTATGATGACAAGGTTATATTAATCCATGTAAACTCACAAGGAAGAGATTGCTTTTTATTTGTCATTGTCATTGTAAGTCATATAATAACCACGGCTATAACATATAACTGCTGTCCAATCAAGTTTACCATCTAAATGTTATTAAATGGAGAATATGGAAAACATACATGTTATAGCTATTAGCAGCATTGTCGTATTTGTATGGACAGTAACAATGGATAATACATTAGATTGTAATGTATACGTCATGTAGTAATCTGGTTAACTTGTTCCATGACAGGTAAAGTTAACGCACAATGTGTCAGGGAAGTTCTGGTAGTAAATTGTCAATGTTAATAAAAATAACATTTTAAAAAGTACAACATTGCATTGGACAGTCGAGTAATAGTGATAACTGCATTTCTAAAATTTAACTATTGCTTCAGACAGAAATAATAAGCATGGTCTGCTTTGTATGAGGAAGAGGTTATTTCAATCTTTGCTTACATATTACAGTATGAGTTAGAAACAATTGGGAAATTATAATTTGATATATTATTGTACTATATTCATCCAAGCATAAATCAACATAAGAGAAGAGTGAAGGAGCAAAATAAAGAATGGACAATCCAGAGACGCTGGCAACATTGGTCACATAAGACACAGATCGAAGACAAACAAGACAAAACGAAAACAACACAACACAGAAAGCTAAAAATATGAGCAACACGGACCCCACCAAAAACATAAGACATCATCAATTTTGGAAAACATACAAAGAGGAGAAGCTTAAACGAGATTTGTGCGGGATCAGAACTCGTGCACACTTCTAAATGTGTCAAAACAAATGGATGGCTTTGGTGAGAAACCAGAACAAACGGGTCATCAATTTTATGGAATTAAATATCAAATTTATAATGGTATTATAATATGGTATGAAATATAAATGTACGAATGCAATTCCTGGTTGAACCTGCTAGTTTTATCTGCAGATTGTCTGTTTTAGCAAAGAATCCCGTTCTCAATGCGTCAACTATAGTTATTAAATGATTGCCTTTAACTATAAGAATTTTCTAAAATTTTATAAGTTAAGATGTACCGGGTCATATTTGGGGAAACAAACACATTACTTTTGAAAATAAACTATTTGTTTTTGAAAATTGGATAAAAAGCGATTTAATATATGTTAATGATATTTTAGACGCTACAAAAACATTATCAAGCAAATTCATTCTGGAAAAGTTAAAGTTTAAATCTAATTGGATTGCAGAATTTATCATGGTATATGAATATATTCCCAAAAACTGGATCAATATTATTAATACAGAAAATTCAGTCAAAAGTACTGTAAACATTAAAAGAAATAGGATTATATGGGAAAATAATTATATTGAGACTTCATATTTATCAGATAAATTGCTATATAATTCACTGTTTTTTAACAAAATAGAGTCTTCTATAGGAGTTGACAAATGGGTGAAAGTATTAGATATACAAGAAAAACCTTTCATGAAACCATTATACCAATTATTTTTTCATATTTGGAAGAAAACAAGCTGAACATATTTAGATGGATGATAATACAATACATCATTCCTACAGCAAAATATTATTGCAATGGAAAATTGTGAATAATACTCGATGTAACTTTTGTGGAAATGACGAAGACTATCTTCATTACTTTATTACATGCTCTTTTTTGAAAACTTTTTGGGAAAAAATATATAATCTTTATAAAAGTAATAATTTAGAAATTAAATTAAAGCTAAAACATCTTATATTTGGTAATAAGATATCTGATAAAAAATATTATAGTGTAAATTATTTTATCACAATTCTCGGTTTTTCAATATATAAATCATATTATTTATCTGAACAGAAGACAAAAAATGTAAATGTTTATACAAATTTTATATACGAATTCAATAAAGGAATTGATGAGACAAAAAATCATAGTATGAATAATAATTTGGTGTATGCTATGAAAAAAAAAAAAAATAGTTCTTAGATATTATGATTTCTATTCTTAAAATGTATTTAAATTTGTACAAGCTGATTAATTCCCTGGATAATCAGCAGAGTGTAACAGGGTACATCAAGAGAAGCTTGGACTCTTGATTAGATTTGTAACAAGCCAGAATTCAGAATAAATAAAATTATTATGTTGTTAAAATAAAAAGATGTACCGGATTTGAACCTTTTAGATTTGTTTATAACCTTAGAAAAATGTGTGGGTAATTCCCTTTTTCATTAGATCTTTAATAAGAAACTATATTTATGCGTGCGATATGAAAGATCTTTATAGTAGTAGTAAATAAGAAAATTCAAACAGAGGTCAACAAACAAGCAATATCAACAAAACAAAACAGTAATCTCAGTTCAGATCACAAAATGAAAAACAAAATATACGACACCGTCAAAACAGTTCCAATGTCTAAGAGAACGACCATTCAGTTTTTTTGTGGGGGTTATGTTTTATTTATTTTGAAAAAAATATGCTTCCAAATTTTTAAAAAAATAAGATATTCTAAGCTGGAAGATGTAAGATAAATAAATAATATGACCTTGCTCTATTGTACAGGAAAATTTGTCAAAAAACAATAAGAAATACTGAAAATAATCAGATGTTTGTTTCATGTGAAAACAAATATTGGACTCGAGGGGGGATTTAGATTATTAAAAGCCTTTTTGCATCTGTGTGTAGAATCATATCTATAATTTATCGTAAATGCACGGTTTTCGAGCCATGCTGTCGCCATTGGCTTACCCCGCTTCTCTCTACCTTATTGTACCAAGTTGAAATATATGTGACAGTTTGCACTTGACAATTACAAAGGTTTCAACAATATGTGCGGATTTGATCAATTAGTACATGATTGACGAAACATCGGTCTAGAATGTCTAAGCGGATATACTCATACATATGCCGGATTCAATGAGCAAGTGTTCTAAGACAAACAAAAAACGGTCTAACAAAAGACGGTAAATACTTCTATCCGGAGTGTCGCGTTGGTAGTTTGAGTATGTACTTTTCTTTGAAAAAGTTTACTATTTCATGTGGTATTGTATGCCTATGATAAATCATGTCTTTTATCAAACCTTAGCAGTCAGATTAAATGTAGTAAAATGTTAACAAACTTTTTGGATTGTATTGATTGTTTGTGGTAACCTGAAAATACTGCGTTGGTCTATATAAAGCCAATTGATTTCAACTTTATTGTAGGGGATCATAGAGTAAGCATATTGATATAGATTATTGCATGGCATTTTTCATATCATACCCTGTATCGGCCGGAGGTCATGATATCAGCCCGCGAGCCGTTAGGCTCAAGGGATGATATATGAACGAGGGCTGATAAAGGTTATGATATGAAAAATGACATGTTATGATGTGTTTATCATATACTTCAACAGAGGAAATAACTGATTTGCACCAAAATGTTCAGTCATGTTGGCTAGAATTAAATACATGTATATAGTTATAGAGCAAGAAAATTATTGTTTTAATATACAAATTCAATAAATACAAGTTGTATAAACACTTTCGATATCATAAGAGAGAAATTGGTAGTTAATTTTCTGTGCAAATATTTCATAAAACAGTTGAAACCGTCGTGTCTGTAAACACAGTTTACGGAAAGGCATGTAATAACATTCCGGAAGCAGTTAATAAACTTGCTTTATCAGTCCGCTTGGTTCATTCTTGTGAAATTGGGTGAAATAAACATGACTCCTCTTATTATTCTAAACAAAGTTTATTACAGGGTAAAGTTTTAGCTTTATCATCTACAAGTATATGATAATTAAATTTATAATCCAACTAATATATAGGCATATGTGACCTTAGCTGATTTTGGCTATCAAGTTTAGACCCTTTGGTTTGATTGATCCTAAAATTTTAGATCATTTGGCTTTCCAATCTTTCGATTTTTCGCGTACCTGATGAAGAAGAGTTTGAAAATACCAAAAGGCCAATCAGAATCCGTAACTCGAAGAAGAACAGAAAACACAATCACCAAAAGAAAAAGGACAAAAGGACACACAACGATCTACAACACATACACATAAAACTAAAGATCTAGTAACACGAACTCCACTATAAACCGGGGGTGAACTCATGTGCTCCGGAAGTGTAAGAAATTCCTGCTCCAATAGTGGCACCCGTCGTGTTACTCTAGTTGTAAACCCGGTGATAAGTCATGAATGAGGAAAGGACTATGAATTGATTACGACAAGTGGAACATATTCGTAGTTATTTGTGACACAGGTTATTCCAGAAACGCGTCGTGCGCATTAAATTTGATATCTACATTTTTATTTATATTTGTCTACATTGCCATTGCAGGTAAAGGTTCACGTGGGAATATATACTGTAGGTTTTGTTGGAGGTGGTATTTCTACATATTGGATCTTGATAAAATGTTGATATATTTTTAGTAATACGCTGGCTTTTCTTTATTTCCGACCTACGATACGTGGCATGTGCAATGTCAATTACTTTTTTATTTTCTGACATCCGGTATACGCCACAACAAGCAATAAAGACAGTTACTAACAACAAAAGCATATAACGCACTTTTGCAGTTTTTGTTTGTTAGTCAAATATACCTGAATTACATGGGACACTGTGTTGTTTAGATAATCATATGCATGCAGTATCACGTGTAGCCTCCATTATAATTCCAGTTCCTATTCATCTGGGAGTTGGTTGTTGAACTCTATTTTACAAAATGGATCTGGACAGATACAATCAGGAGGTTAACGATTTAGCTGGCAGTATATTAAATGAGATTGCAACCACCCCAATTATAACATGTATAATTGATAGTAGTCTGAAATCTGTTATTTTTACTCGCAAACAAAATAATAGAGCAACCCCACTAAGTAGTGTGAAAAAGGTAACTGAGATTATATACATTTGTAACTATGGTTTCTAAAAGTTCACAAAAGCTAATAGAATATATTATGTTTTCATGGCTTTTTTTATGACTTAGGTTTTAACATCCATTGTTTTTTACGAGAAAATGTCAACAAGTAGTTGTAAAAACACATAAAATTGACTAAAAATAATCTGTTGAAAATAACTGGTTTTATAGTAATGGAAAAGAAGGTAAAAAATCAAAACAAGACGAACCATGGAAAATAACAAAGACTGACGACGATTGCAATCTAGTGGAGTGAGACATACACAAAATATATAGATAGTTACATCTATTATTTGGATACCAACTCTCCCCTCGTGTTATCTAAATCTGTATCGAACAAGCAAAATAGACAAGCAATAAAAAAAAACTCGACATAGCTTTGCTTCCACACACTTTCACAAATGAACGGACAGTTTAAACGGGCAGTGATATGATGTTCATAGTGAACATACAGATAGCTATGGACGTACAATCTTACTTTTAATCCAAGATAAAATCACAATTGACAAATGACTGATACTTCGAATATATTTAATATCTATTAGTCATCGAAATATTGTATTACCAAGACGTGCGGAAGATGGGCCTACTAGCGCAGTCATCAACATATCCATTTAGATCAGCAATTACAGTAACCATATGTGTATACATAAAAAACGTGTTTAAGTCTTAACTGCTATTGCATATTATTACATTTGTATATGTCTAGCTCAGTCAGAAGATTCAAAATGCTCAGTGTTTACTGTTTCAAAACGTTTCAGGCGCAAGGAAACCAAAATGGCATAGACAGTGTAGCAAAAATCAGTTGCAGTTACACATGCTTGAATGAGGTAAGCTTCTTGAACCATGTTCTAGAAGAAACGATGATTAGAAATACGATTTTTCATTAGATCTTCGCAACGGTTTAGTCAAATTTGTATACAAGATATTTATAGTAGTATAACATTTTGAAAATATTTTCAAGCATGTGGAAACTGTACCGCTAACGTGCATGGATATTTTTCGGTAATTATAAGATTACGTTCCATAATCCAATTAACAATGGGATAGCACTAAGTTGAATACCTTATTTTAAAAGATTCGATAATTCGTGTTAAAAGCAACAGTCATTTTGGTAGTTATATTATGCCATTGCTGGATGTCTTCTTGCAGTATCAAATGACTCCTTGCTTGGCGTTCGTTTTGGAGGAAGCATATTTTCAGATTTCTGACCTGTCGGACTAGGTCAGAAAATAAGTTTTAACCAGATGTCGGACTAATAGTTCATATATTCAAGAAAGATTTTCGTTTGCTAAGAAACCAAATACAGGAATTCCAAAAGAAAACATTGGTATAATGAACACATAAAAGTGTTATGAATACGGATCAAGTTAGCAGTTCGAAAAAAGGAGCAAATTGAAAACGTGTTGATGGTTGAGACGGACATTATCACTCGTTTCGAAGAGAGTACGACAGAACTAGATGCAATACTATTGATGATGTATGTCGAGACATCCAGGACTGACCGACAATTTCCAGTATCAGTCAGTTCACTGATACTGACAATATCACTCGGTAAGATTAAAGGAAACATGTTCATATTATCGATAAAATAAAATATCGGATTACATGTGATGTAGTCGTTAGATACATTCACATCTTATTCATACTGTATCCATACAATATTTTGTATTATGCCAAGTAGTGATGTAGTTTACACATCTTACGAGACACTATTGTAACAACACATATACAATGTATGCATACAATGAGAACACAACATACCATACTTTTGGAACATTTCCAAAATCGAATTAAAAAATCGTAGAAAGAGGCAAAATCGAAACCTCTACACACAAATACACGATCATTCACTTTCCTGGTTTGGAATAGACAATTCAATAAAACAAAACGTGGCGGGTTTAAACTACTTTTATAGGCCCAAACCTTCCCTCTAATAGTTTATCTAAGATTTTTATACAGCAAATGAGGGTAATATTATTAGATATCATTATTATATTTGTTTTTTTTAAAACAGATATCCTTATGCCACACAGAATAGTTATATGCGGTACAGAGTGTGTTCCACACTGCACAACATTTATTCAAATGCTTCATTCGTAACTGTTTTGGTTTGTGGCGAGACATTAAATTTGGACTGGAGTGTAATTGACAATGGAACATTTTCTGCAATATTAAACCAGTGTATTTCATGATACACTGAAGTATTCGCCAGTAGGATTTTGTACTTATTAACGACATCATATGAGTTTCCCCGCATTCAAAGCTGAGGATGTCACGGAAGCAGAACTGACAAAAGTACATATCATTGGTATACATCATGTCGTCCAGGGATGCTATAATATAAAGGAACATGAAGTGTTCGCATGTCGGTCGTCATTTTTGATAGAAAACAACGATAATTACACAAACAGCCATGAAAGTCACTGACCTCAATAAAATTACTGATGCTTTAACCGGCCAAATATCTTGGGTGTCCTATTAAATGGCGACAATTTGAGGTTAATATAATTAACAGTCGGAAACTTTAACAACAAAGACATTAATTTCTATGATATTATGAATTGTAAATTAAATTCCTACTCCGTAAAAGTTGTTTACATCATTTAAAGATCTAGCTACAGTACGTTTTAATTGATGATATTATCAAAGTACTAGGTAATGGTTCCTTCCGCACAAGCAGCCAGAGCTGCACAGTGCGTCTCCAAATAGTGGATAGGGATGACCTCTCAATTATGAGGAGTCATGTTATAATACGGAGAGCTTAACCTAATTAGTTTGTTTGCTTACAAGAGTGGTACACATAACATGTGTAAGCTTAAGCACTAAATTAGAGATCTATGTTTTTTGTTTGGCTATCGTTATCTGTATTTATTTATCGCCCATTTCAGTAATTCCACGTGTATCCCAGATAGCAACTCTACGTTGGGCCGACGTTGGTCTTCGGGCGTTCGGATCGTTGGCCCGACGTCGGAACCCAATGTTGGCCCATCGTAATGTTGCTCATTGCCGCCACGTTGGCCTGACGGTCGGTTTACAACCATATGCCAACCCAATCCCACCATTATCCAACGTCGACCCAACGTCAGTCAAAACTATTTACAACCATGTGCCAACGTAATCCCACCAGTATCCAACGTCGGCCTAACGTCAGCCTAAACTATTAACTACTATATGCCAACCATGTTCAACCAGTGTCTAACGTCAGCCCAACGTCCAGCCTCGACTATTTATAATCATATTCCACCAATGGTTCACGTTGGTCAAACGTTCAATAACCTCCCATGTGATGCCCATCAAACAGTAGTATGAAAAACATTTGTAGACGCAACAGAAACTATGACTCAAAGCATATGCCAAGTGATGTATCACAGTCTCCTTGATTATGGCTATGCATAAGAGACATCAATTATTAACATACATATATACCATATACAGTAATAAATTATACTGTAATTCCGATACGTTGTTTTTCTGTATGTCGCGAACATTTCACCTAACTTTGTATATTTTTCCAAATAAATTAATTGATTTGCAATAAGGAATTGAAACACTTCCCAGTATGAAAATTAGACAGGAACAAAGCACTTGCAAATATTTTAATTACTATTGACGAATCGTGTTTCAGTTCAAATAATAAATCATAAGGAGACTAGGTAATCAAACAAGACACAAGAACCATTAGTACTTTCCGAACAGAAGACGCATGCTTCAGTCGGTTCAAATTTCCACTAAACTTTTCTTCCTAACTAAACCGTATCAATGCATATGAGTTCCCTCTTTAGTGCGGTTTCGATTTGTTTCACACGTTTCGTGAACGTGTATTAAGCTCTGATTCTGGATTTAGTATCAAAACAAAGGTACCTATGTCCTAGTGTATGTGATTTTTTTTTGTCATGTGTCAATTGTTCGCAATCAGAAATATTGAACAATTCCTTCGATATTCTACTGCCAACATTCAATAGCTTCATAAAACTGCTAGATAAAAACACCTAAGTTTTAAAACATTTAATCAGCTATACTGCAATACCAAAACAATTATTCCTTGTTTCAAAAAATTTCAACAGGGAATACAAAATTAAAATTGTCCAGCATAAACCTATTATGATACGTTTCGGCAAAACCACTAGATAAAAGTGCTAGAGAAAACAATTATTGTCAATGTCTATTGATGAGGAACGTTCGGCTTCCGAATTTTTTCTCTTTTTTTCTTCCACCATCCCGATCACTAGCATATTTTAACCAGTCTTTGATCACATTTTCTATTCTGTCATCCGTTTCCTGTCTTGTTAGAATATTTCTGCGAACTGCACCTGGACTCATTTCAAACAAAGTAAGTATACGTTTTGAAGAATAGATTCATAAATACGTCCAAATGTTTCACCAAATTGTAAATGAATTCAGTTGATATCTGTTTTGAAGTCGATTTCTCTTACTTGTGTAAAATTAAATTAGATGAGAGATAGTCATTTGGGAATGTATTAGAACCGTATTAGAATCATCACAATTTGAAGCATGTGTTACATCAGCACCGGCGGGGGGCTTGGGATTAACCGGCAAATTGTCTTCCAGTGATTTTTTTTTTTTTAACTTTTCTTTTAACTGTCCAGTAAGACATTTTATTGAGTCTGATGTGAGAATGCGAGTTTTTCTTTCTGAAATAAAAAAATAATACCGCGACGGTAGTTATTTTAAATGTATTTATTATACATTCACCAGCCAGTACTGTGTATGATAAGCCGGTATGTTATTTAAACAACCTTATTAAAAAAAACTGCTGGGACGCGCTAATCTGGGTCACGGGTCACTGTAATCGGGCGGCTGTATCGAGAAACAGATACGGTGTTGACAAAACTGTTGATACTCATAAAATATTGATAAATGCTATAAAATTTTATGTTTGTCTTCAAGAAATATGATAGACAAAACCATGTGTGAAGTTTTATGACGAAATATCTCCGATTTCTATGTAAATTTGCGAGTTGAAGTTGCGGCTGTATCGAGAAACAGATACGGTGTTGAAAAAACTGTTGATACTCATACAATATTGATAAATGCAATACAATTTTATGTTTGTCTTCAAGAAATATGATAGACAAAACCATGTGTGAAGTTTTATGACGAAATATCTCCGATTTCTATATAAATTTACGAGTTGAAGTGGGGAAACACCCACAGGTAATTTTAGCGATGTATTTTTTATCTTGGACAAGAATAATGAGCGTCCTGATTGGATGACCAATTTAAAACACACGGACACCGCATGGTAAAAAGATGCATGTAAAAGAAATCTATGTTATATTTATTCATTTGTTTGATTCTGGAATATTGTTGATCATTGATTTAAACAAGAAAGAAAAAAAGTTATGTGTCGACAGTTTAAAGAGAAAAATAAAAAATTGTTGCGACTAAAGCTTAAATCAGCGTTAAAAATTGAACAAATATCAGTGGTTTTGTAAATGAGATTTATTTTAAATAGAAAATCTGAACTTATTATTTATTAATTTATTATTAATGATACAATTTTATATCCCTTGGGAGGGGGAGGGGGAGGGGGGCTATGGTGAAAATTTGAAATAAAAACACAGGACCGGACTTTAAGCAAAAATAATAATCCAGGATTATTTTTTATTAAAAAAATCCAGGACCCCTGTGAGAACGAGTTTACAGAATTTTCCTATTCATGTCATATTATTAAATCAGTGTAAAGTGTGTCCAGTAATTGATAATTGACATACAAGATTATCCTGCTGTGATAAGATTTCACCATTTATCTCAAAATCCGGGCTTATGTGTTAGTGTATATAAGGAAGTATCGAGTTATCCCTATACCGATGTTATGCGTAGGCTTTTTGAGAATAAAGATACATGTAATGATAATTGGGATATCTTAATAGTGCGTGCATAGATCAACAGATAAGAACAATGGGGATCATTCAAAAACAAAAATTTACGACAAAAGTCGCTGTTGTCCATAAGTGGTTATCGGAACGTTACATAGTCTCGATGACGCTTACTTTAAAAATATTTTATTGTTATATAAACAAAATATAATGCTACAGTTATCAAGGTTATGTAGGTGCAGTCGTATAATCAACAAATTGTGCAACTTGTCAAGTTACGCATGCGTTTGACCCAGTAGATGTGTCGATGTGATAGATAAGAGAAAATTGGTCAATTGTTCACGCAACTTCTCACGTAATAGTTATTTAGATAATACACAGAGTATAATTATAAAAAACACCAATCTATATCTAAATGGTATTTTTCAAATTTGTAGACAAAAACTATAATAAAAAGATCAGAGGTTAATGTCACCTTAATTTAACGGCATAAAAATAACCTGTTATAGCTTTTTTTAAATTGTATTTATCATCAATAAAAACTCCCTCATAACTCTAGTATGTATACAAGTGCAATTGCAAAGGAAATAACCGTGCGAGATATCGACCGAAACTACAAAAATGTGCATGGTAATGGAAAAAAACCAGTATATATACAAAATGTATTATTTCGCAGATAAACAAAACATTCAAATGCAAAAAGGGAGTTCCCCATACTTGTATATAACCAGTACGGTTTGTCCTGAATTCGCATGAAACCACGCAATATTTAAATCATTTTATCACAAAAGCCTATGATCAGCAAGCTTTAAAAAATCATCATTTCAGACCCATCCTTGATATATAGGGATTCTTAATTATTCTTTAACAGTGATTTTTCCGTATGACACCTTCATTTACTTTCGTTATTATTTTTCAACGAAGTTTTTCTTTAAAACATAAAGAATTGAATGTAAACACTTATATTTCTTCGTCTTCTACGCAGGATGTCAACAGAAGTGGCGCGCAAACGATGTCTACAAAGCTACATGAAGTATCAAATTGCATGCATCATCAAATATTATCATAGAGAGGGTGGTAGAAATTTACGATACAGCTGTGACGGCCAAATATTTATCTGATATTATATTCATCAAGATAGATATAAAATTAAACCTATAATAGATGTTAAAAAAGTAAAAAGTGCATATAAAGGATATGAAAGATGTACAATTCAGGCATAAATCTAGTGTGAGTGTGTGTGGTGGGGCGAGACATAATATCAAACAAATGTATTTATGAAAAAAAAATCAAATCGACATACTATGGAGTAATTAATGTGCGACCAAGTACCGACGCCGGGCCGACGGTTGGTCAATGGTCAGATCCAAACGTTGGCTAATCGGCTACACATTTCACCATCAAAAATCATACGTCGTGCCAACATTGGGCCAACCATATCAACCCAACGGTTGGGTTGCTCACGTTGGCCCAACTTGGGACGAACGTTGGCATGCCAACTGCGACGTTCGACCAACCATGCCAACCATGTACCAACGTTGGATCAACGTCTTGTTGCTGACTGGGATGTCATCACTTGTCAGATTTATTTTTGGAGAAAAAAAACCGGCCGGATGTAACGAATTGATCAGTGAAATCGGCGGATTTAGTCACGTGGCTGGACACCTTGGTGTGGCTGACGGGGTAATCAGAATGTGTAAATTGACGGACAGTTAATAAAGCAGCCAAAGGAAAACAACAGACAAAAGCAATGATCGACAAAACACTGTATGGTAATCTATAGATTAAGTAATAAGAACCCCAATCAAAATCAGGTGAAATCAGGCGCTACTGAACGATGTGTGTAGTTTCCAAACCATTAGCTTACATCCATCATTTTACTCTTGTTGGATGCAAATCCGTTGATAACAAAACACCATACGATCATGCAATAAACTGAATTCGTGCATTACATTCATTAATGTCGAGAAAATGTAAGTCATGTCATATAATATATCAAACATCAGTATCAAATCTAAACGTTTCGGCAATAATATGAAATAATATATATACACATAATAAAGCATGTAAACGGAACGACGAAATTGATCGGAAATCGTCCAA
Organism: Bathymodiolus brooksi; assembly: GCA_963680875.1. Taxonomy (NCBI): domain Eukaryota; kingdom Metazoa; phylum Mollusca; class Bivalvia; order Mytilida; family Modiolidae; genus Bathymodiolus; species Bathymodiolus brooksi. The sequence continues at coordinate 132,208,896 of OY804576.1, read as the reverse complement.
GTCACGCACACTGTAAATAATAAAATATCTTCAGGAACTGTTAAATTTTGTATTAAATGTATTCTAATTTCCTGTGTTACGTAATTGAATGTCCTCTACATATCAATGTATAATGCAGGCATCCTTATGTGTCCTGATTTGAAGTATGTTAGGTAAATTGGACTAGATTATGAGTGTTTGAACGACATTTTCAATAATATGTCAGTTATATTGCGGTCGTCAGTTTTATTGTTGAAGGGGTAACTGGAGAAAATAAATAATTAACCAATTTAATCGGATGACGTTGGATATACAGTATATACAGTTGATAGTTGTTAACATTATGAGGTTTATTTTATTACTACACATGTATGTATTTATATAAAACAATGTATGGAAGGTATCGAAGATAATACATCTGTGTCACCTTTATAGAAGGTCAATTACTGCGAAGGGAATATTTCGAAGGTTCTGTGTCGTTGTCAGAATTAGTGTTAGTCCAAAGGATCAATGGTCCGCAGAATCGTTGCAGCGAAGGTTTAATAGTTTGAATGTTCAGTGATCCGAAGTATCGTTTGTCCGAAGGTGCAATGCTTTGAAATATCGTTGCTACAAGGCTCAGTGGTCTGAGGGATCAATGGTCCAAGGATTCAATGGTCCGAGGTATTGTTAGTTCGAAGGTTCACTGGTCTGAAGTATCATAATTTCGCAGGTCTATATTTTGGCGTCGGAAATTAAAACAAAAAGTGTATCGTGCCAAATCACGGTCATACAAAGGTTGAAAAACGAGAAACGAATATTAGATATTTCGATGAAATTTTGATACAAGCAAAATAACAATACAGGAAAACTGAGATTTTATAGTTAAACTTGCTTATTATTTGACTCTCCGGTTTGATATATCGAAGTGTGAACGATCATTACTCTCAGAAATAAGAATGTGTGCACATCCAATGCTTTGCTATCAAATCTGTTGATAAGAAAACATCATACATAATATATCAAACCTCAGCATCAAATCTAAACGTTTCGGCAATATCATGAAATAATAAATATACACATAATAAAGCATATAAACGGAACGACGAAATTGATAGAAAATCGTCCAAGTCACGCACACTGTAAATAATAAAATATCTTCAGGAACTTAAATTTTGTATTAAATGTATTCTAATTTCCAGTGTGACGTAATTGAATGTCCGACGTGAGAACGATCATTACTCTCAGAAATAAGAATGTGTGCACATTCAATGCTTTGTTATTGGCACTGAGGGAAGATGTAGTGTAAACGTATGTGTAAATTAAGTTGCTCAAATTAGAAGTTCCCCATTTAGACAGGAAGAAGGGCAAAATAGGCATGCTATGTCATCAATGTGAATTAGGTATTGAAAATGAATATCATTATCTGCTTTTATGTACATATTCAAACTTCATTCTGTTTGAAATATTCTTTATTACAGACATTATGATTAAAGCTACTACGTCATTGTATTTTAATTACTACTGTCAACTAAATGGCTATGTATATATTAAACTGGCATATTTTACACCATGCAGCGTCTGCAGATAATAAAGTGCATGTACATTTTTGTTCTTGATGTTGACAACTAAAGATTTGAGATTCGAGAAAACATCTGCAAATCTTGCTAGGACAAATGTAGATGACGATGTACATTTTATACTGTTCTTTTAGTACTGAAATTTAATTCTTTATCTATTTTATGAGGCTCTACAACCAGAGGCTACTAGTAGCTCTCCTCAGGAGAAATGTAGGGTACTTCTGAATTCAAACAAAAAATGGCATTCAACATGCGAACTTGTTTACTCCTGATGAATTCAAGAACCATCTGCACTTGAATCAAATCTTTGTATTTCTGATGAAAATTAGGTGTCACTTCGTCCATCACACCTAATTATTAATAACTACTAGCAGGTGGTTCATTTATCACTGTTAAGTAATGTTTATTTCATGTCGAGTTCATCTTGTACATTTCTTTGTTTATTTATTATTTCTATATAATTTGTACACTTGCTAGAGAGAGTGAATAATAAGTTCTACTGACTGTGTTTTATCCAATCTGATTTAGAATATCGATTTGGTGGGATGCCCCCTAATAATTCGCTAACAAATTGTATAAGTTTTCCAGTCATAGTTAAATGAATCACCCGACAGGTGGTACCAATGGTTAACCCGACAGGTGGCATCAACAATCAAAGCTGAAATATTTTGAAATGATGTCAGTACAAAAGGCAATCTTATAAGTATATATATTTTTAGTTTTTCGTGTGTTGTTTTGTAGATCGTTGTTAGTTCTTTTCCCTTTGGCCACTGTGTTGTCTGTCCTGTCTTCGATTTGCGCAACGTATTCTGGTTACCCTTTTGATATCTTCAAACAGTTCATCTTATAACACGTTTTTCAATTGAGATTTTCATTATAGTGTATAAGCCTCGAGAGTTTTCTATTACCCATGATGCATTGGTTGATATATACTACTTGTCTATTAAAATGATTGCTATGGTTACAAAATATATACTCATCTGTATTTAATACACCGCCACATGTACATTTAAAAAGCTAGTAATATGTTTTTCTTATGCTACAATATGATAATAAAAATCCTCACCAGCAAGGTGTTTGGTTGCATTGTTCTGGGAGTTTGTTCTACATTTGACGTAATTTTACTGTTATTTCCTACCCAGATTGCTTTGTTGGTTTTTTCCCCTTCTTTCTAAAACATTGCTTTTTACCACTAAGTTACGTGTTAAAACCAGAATTCGTACAAAACAAAAACTATTGTAATTACAATGTTTGCACCAGAGAACCCTAGCTCGGACCAATGAACCTTCGGACTACTGAATTTTCACAATATCGATGCGCAGTCATTAAAAGTACAGTATATCGCCTAATGTGTACTTCTTTACTTCAGATAGTACAACATTGCAATAACATATAACCATGTCAAGATATATTAACAGGAAGCCATTGATGTACAGAAAATAAACTAAAATAATCCATAAAATGACCAATACTTTTCTTCCAAATTTATTAGCATAACCATGCTGCTCTATAATACAATGCACTGTTTAGAACAGTGACAAGTTTGATAAAGCATTCACCCAAACACTGCGGTAAGTGTTCATGAATTTATCACAACAGAAATGGAAGCGATAAGTGTTCACCTGTTTGTTTGATTTATCAGAGGAATGATTTGTCGCCATTAAATACAATTAGTCAGATGGATTAGTTAAATTGCTTATAACTAGAACTATAAATTAATAGGAAATCAATGCGTGTCGACATGCTTACAAATACAATCTTCGTAAACACCGAATTTGAGTCGGCATCATTACAACATAAATATTCTGTAAATATCGTAAATAAAGCGATGCAGTCTTTAGAGATATCTTTTGTCTCGGAAGATTCTATCAGGCTCACATCCATTGAAACATCATAAATGTTGTTTGTTAATTATTGTCATGGATTTCTGATAGTTGTCACGAGATGGACACGACATTGTTTGTCAGTTAGAATGAAAAAGTCCTAAGCGTATATAATGGCGGATTCCTCATGCTTATTTCTTTCCTTAAGGTTGGGGGAGGGGGGGGTTGTTATTTGTTTTTACTGTAGAAATATAGTTTGCTATTCAATACATGGCTTAAATTTCGCATAAGGAATAGGAATGTGAAAAAACACCACACCGTTGGAAAAATTACAAAACATTCATTTGAAAAATCGCAGAGAGAGGCAAAATCGATACCCCTAACACACATACAAGACCGTTCATTTTCGTGGCTTGGAATAGGCACTTCAATAAAAAGTGGCGGGATTAAATTAGAAGTGATTTGTCGGACCATCCCTGTGCTTCCTGGCCCATGACACCTCTTCCCACGTTCACAAGGGTTGAATAATTTTCGATAATTTCCGGTAGATCGTGGGTTCGAGCCAAAGGCTATAAAATTGGTATTTGTTGATTCTCTGTTAAGCACGTATCATTAAGGAGAAAGAGCAAAGACTGGTTGGCTGGGAATCGGAACAATGTGTCCGAGTGGAGCGACATGTCTACCCGCGGACTGTTGTTTCAGTGAGCTAGCACTATAAAAATCCAACTAAGCATGTTGGTCTAGTACAAAGCGAACCTCATCATCATCTCATTGACAATTAACGTGTTCACGCCATGATATTGCTGAATTTGCGTTAAACAACAATCACTCACTATATTATATCTACAGTATAAGTGATCAATTTGTTTCTTAGTTTATTAGAAATTAATCATATTATTACGTACGGATTTCACCGTGTCTGTATAAGTTTAGGACAGTTATTCACTTAGATTCAACCTGATATATGTAACTATTCAACGGGTACAAAAACAAATTCACGTCGCTATAACATGAATATTGAATATCATATTTTATGGCTATTCAAATGTATTGCAGGAAAATATCAACATTATAGTAGATATACTAATTGGGTAGATTGCCCATTGACATCATACATCATACATTCTGATAAATTGATATAACAAACCACAAGCATACACCTTACACTCCATATTGTGTCAATAAGTACACAAATTGAGTCTGTTATTTCTAGAAATGAACTTACATTATTATGGTTGTATATTCTAGATAATTCTTCGGTAAATTTGACAGTTTTATCAATCATATTTAGATACAGTCAAACCTGCTTTAGTGACCACCTCTATTTAGCAATAACTTGTGTTATGTGACCTTAATTTTTATTTCCTTTAACAGTGCATTTCATGTCAATTAAACCTGTATTAAGCGACCACCTGTCTTATATGTCCATATTTCATTGTTCCCTTGGAAGGTCACAGGTTTGAATGTATACAGAAACAAGTTCACAATCTGCCAACACCTAAAAACAAAAGCAACCATAACTAGATAAAACCATGGATTGAACTCATGATCGACCAAAAACATCCACCTGCCACTAAGATAACATAATATACAAACAAATGGATTCTAAGCTTGGATTCAACATGCCACGTATAGCTATATATAGAAAAAACTTGGGATAGTTATGATGTTGTGCGCATGTGTAAGAAAACAGTTTGAAAATTATTTCAGCGCTTGAAAAAAAAATGGATTTATAGTAATTTTCCTGGATTTACTAATAATTTGAACACTGTAAAATACTTCTAATTTGCTCATTTGAAGTGGAAATATGGTTTATCCAAACAATTGTGATATTATTGAAGAATTTGATGATAATCCACTCAGTCAAAACAGTGCAAGGGATTTTGTACAGTGTGTCATGGCTGCCCCGAACTTTACACCTTCGCTTATGGAATTGTCATCTCAGTGTGATAAAGCTGTTAACAATAAAATTGTAAGTACTGTAGCTATTGTGCATCGACCTGCTACTCCAAGAAAAAGACAGTTATCGAATGAGTCTTCTATTTTCACAGATATGTCTGGTTCTAAAAAAATCAACAGTAACGATAATGATCAGACTATGTTATCTTCTTCTGACATGCCGGCTTCGCTACTAGTTGAAATGTTTGCTAGTTTATCAAGTGATTTTAAGTCTGCTGTATCGAAAATTGAAATACGTATAGACCATCTAGAAAGTAACATTAAGAAAATGTTAATCGAAAAAGTAAGTGATAATGTCTTGAAGAAGGTTAAAGGTGAAATTGATTCCGTGAAGTCAGATTTCGGTAAACTAAAGTTGATGGTATTTCTAAATCGTATACAGAAGCTGCGACAACCAACCATACGGAAGCGCAAGATTGCAATGTTATCATCCGGAATTTAACTCAGGATTCAAGAGAGGTGTCGAATTCAAAGGTGTTAAAAAATAAAGTGATTTCGTTAATTAGAGATGGCCTAAAGTTAAAGGATGTGTTTGTGGAAAATGCCGTTCGTAAGAAAAGTTATGGTGGTAAAGAAGGAGTTGTAATTGCTACTATTCAAAATATTGATCAGAAAAAGGAGCTTTTGGAAGCTATGCGGAAATTAAAGGAAATTACAAAGTATGCTGATGTGTTTATAGAAAATATTATGTCGTTTTCTGAAAGGATGAATGAAGCGAATCTTCGCACATTGTTGAAAGTTGTGAATTCGGATAAACATGATTTTACTATGAGCCGAGGTCGTATTGTGAAGAAACGTACTTCAGATAAGGAGAATAGTAATCAGTCAGCTGTCAACCGTGGAGATTTAAATCAAAGGAGCGTGTCTAACGGTGAAAATAATCAACGTGAAGTCAACCGAAACACTGGATTTAATACTGGTCAACGACGATATTATAACGGTCGTGGAAACAGCCGAGGTACGGGTCGCGGACGAGGACGTTATTAGGTTAAATGTGGATTTTGGAACTGTGACAAAGAAAGTGATAAATATAAAACTTTAGTTTTGTGTATAAATAAAAGTAATCTGAATATCATGGGCATTGTAAAAACACATTTGGTGAAAGAAAATACAGTTGATATAGATGGATTTAAGTGGTATGGACATAATCGTAACAATATTCATATACGTGCGAAAACGGGCTCTGATGGTACCGGTTTGTTGGTGCGTAATGATTTTGATGACCTTTTTAGCGTTACTATAGTGGACGACGCAACGGATGGTATTGTATGGGTACAATTTACGGACTAGCTTAATGATAATAATAAGTTGTGTAGTGTACCTACCGCCAGAAATCTCAACCCCTGCAGTGAATATTTATGAATGTTTAGATACATTAATGACTCAGGTTTATACTATACCGAACGGTAAAATGTACTATTTGTGTGGAGATTGGAACTCCAGATGTGGTGATTTGAGTGACTTTGTAGAATGAGTAGATCATTTACCTGAACGCAGTATTGTGGATTTCAAATGTAATAGTTACGGCAGTATTTTTTGTGACTTTTTAATAGATGTAAACTGTTGCATTTTGAATGGAAGAAATACAGTCCAAAACGATTTTATTTTTGTATCTACAAGAGGCTCAAGCGTAGTAGACTACTGTATTGTGGCGTACGCACTTTTAAACACATTTAGTAATTTTTCTGTTAGCCGTGTTGATAGTCTCATAGAAGAAACTGATATCGTGGGAATGGTGGATTTAACCAGAAGTATACCGGATCATTCGTTACTTAGCTTGACTATGACTTTGAACTTTTCAGTTAAAGAATTTGTCAATCAATATCATTATTCAAGTGATGAAAGTTGTTTTAAAAGTATGATGTAAAACAGGACTGGTTAGGTAGCGAGTCTTCTATAGAGGAAATAAACCGTTTGATCCGTGTCTTGGAGGAATCCGAAGCAAATCAGGGTGACATTGACATTTCGTCAAGTGTATTAAATCGGAAATGTTATAAAAACTTCCACATAGAACATTTCGTATATGTGATGGTTTTAGTAATAAACCTCGGAGGTATAAGAAACCCTGGTGGAATATGGAGCTGACCCAAATGTGGAACACCGAGGATATATATGTAAAGGCGGATCACCGCAATAGGAAGCAAATGCGACATGAGTATGTGCAAAAACGGAAAGCTTTCGACAAAAAAGTACAACAAAATAAACGTAGATACTGAAACAAAATGCAGGAGGATTTAACAAATTCATGCGATAATCCTAAAGAATTTTATCGAAAAATAGGGAAAATTGGAGTTCGGGACGAACGTCAGCGAAAAATTCCTATGGAAGTTGTATTAAGTGATGATTCTATCAGCACTGATCATAAAATTGTATTAAATAAGTGGAAAAGTGAGTTTGCTACACTGTTAAATAGTGATAATAATATATTGTCAGAAGAATGTGAAAATAGCAGTGTTCCAAATATTGTTGTAGATGATATGTTAGATTGTGATATTTCAATTGATGAAGTTTTTCATGTACTAAAGTTTGCTAAAATTGGAAAGTCACCGGGAGATGACGAATTACCTGTAGAATTACTTAAAAACCAAATTGCGTTATCGGCACTTGTTCGTATTTTCAACGTGTGTTATACTACTGGAAAGGTTTCATCTTTGTGGTCAAAGGGTGTTATAACTCCAATACCGAAAAGTTCGACATCAGACCCAAGAGAACCCACTTTCATACCGGGGAATAACATTAGCACCTTCTACATATAAGCTGTTTTGTGGAATACCCGACTTTCGTTTGAGAGAAAAGCTTGACATAACTGGTGTAATACAGAATGGCTTCCGCAGAAATGGTAATACGATTGATCACCTGTCCTCGATCACAAGCATTATTGAGACTCGTAAATTACGTAAATTGTCTACGTTTGCCGCATTTGTGGACTTTAAAAAGACGTACGATTCTGTGAATCGAGCCTTATTATTTAATAAACTTGAACAGTTAGGTACTAGTTCTAAAATGATAAGAGCTTTAAGATCTTTCTTTAATAACGTTCAATCATGTATTAAGCTACACGGTAATATAACCGATTGGTTTAGTGTAAATACTGGTCTGAAGCAAGATTGTATTATTTCACCTTTACTGTTTAACATTTATATTAATGATTTAATAGATGCAGTCAAGGCATTGAATGTCGGAATTGATATAGGAAGTGAAAAAGTATGTATATTGTTATATGCCGACGATGTGGTATTTTTGTGTGAGAATGAAGATGATCTACAAGAAATGTTATACGCATTAGAGTCTTGGTGTTATAGTAATAAAATTAATGTTAATTTAGAAAAATCTAAAATTGTACATTTTAGAACCCAATCTGGTACACGTTCAAATTTTCCATTTATTTTTAATGGAAAGGAAGTAGATATTGCTTCAAAGTATACATACTTAGGTTTATTATTGATTGAATTTTTAAGTTATGAGGAGATGGCAAAAGCAGTAGCTAAATCTGCTAGTATATCATTAGGTTTATTAATAGCTAAATGTAAAGCACATGGTGGTTTTCAATATGATGTATATACTAAGTTTTTTTATTCCATTGCATGGTCAGTAATTGATTATGGTGCGTCGATTTGGGATACTAGGGAATTTTCTGTTGTTGATGCTGTAACAAATAGAGGAATGAGATTGTTTATGGGTGTCGGAAGATATACACCAATGTGAAATTAAAGGCTCTAGCCTCATGAATCTTCTTATCTTTTACAAGCTTTTGAAGAAACTCCGACTCATATGAGCATAAAAATAAATCGAAGAGGGGCACAATTCGTACCCATTGGTATGCCGATGACCTGCTGAAACAGTGTCCCTCCAAAGGAGACAAATATGTTGTCAATGAGGAACTCCAGCATACTGATCACTTGTTCCTCGGAGTAGCATGTTTTACCTTTTTGAATTTTGTTTGAAATATATGTGGAATTGTAGCCTAACACAACAAATTTTGAGCCATAGCTTCTATGACTGAATTGTTTCTTTTAAGCGGCTTTTTAATTTGTCATGCGGTAGGGAGGTATATAGAGTTGAAAAATCAAAAGTGTTGATGGAGGATACCTGAGATAAATATCTTGATTTAAGGTTATCCAAAAGATCTTTAGAGTTTTTCAAAATCCACATGTGATTTATGCCACTACGCGAGTAAACAGTTTCACAATATTTCTGTTGTCCCTCTTTTACTGCAGACAGAATCTTTGTCAGGTGAATAGACAATTCTTTCGTCGAACAATTGATGATCCCGCTATGTACCTATATTTGTATGGTGTCTTATGGAGCTTAGGTATCCAATATAAATAGGGTAAATCCTCAGACTCTTTACCAGTGGGAATGTTTACAGAGATCATTAATAATCTGTGGTTAGCTAGGATTTCATCTTTGTCGAACGAAGTTGGTTTGTATGTGGTATTACTAGAGGTGTTGCTATTTATGCCTAATTCCTTGATTAGGCATTCGAAGTAATATGATTTACATACAAACACGATATTGTTGGAATCCTTGTCCGCAGGAACGATAACATATGTGTCATGAATACGAGGCCCGTTTTGTGTTTGGTTTTCGGTTGGATTATAAACTGTCCCTGTTTATCTTGTTTTTTGTGTGTGTCAAGTTGTATTGTGTATTATTTATGTCTTATAATCAATATAAGTTAAATAATTCATCTGACCCCAGATAGTTTCAACAGTTACAACTGTTCTTTAACCTTAATGAATTGGTAGACGCATGTTCCAGAAATTTTCGGCATTGGCTTTAACGTGACATGTTTTTTTCTTTTCTATTATACTTAATATGATTATACTTCAATCCGTGTCGTCATCCGAGTCATCATCACAAAAATCAATGATAATAGGTTCTATGACACTTCTATCTATACAGTTTTCTTTGCAGTATTCTTTTTCAATTTTGACCACATGTTCTTCTGCTTTTGTCCACATATCTTTTGTAATTTTTCCGAAAGCGGTGTACGTGAGTTCTTTAATATCTTTTTTATCGGAAGGTGGTATTGTTTTTAGCCACGAAACCTTTGACTTGCGCCCATATTAATTATATCGGGTTAAGTTCGCAGTGTCGAACAGGGGTTCTTAATACTTCAAGTCCGTGTAAATTAGCAATTTTATCTGTTTTATATACTACTGGGGTCTTTTTTTTCTTTTATTTTGTCATATAAAACCTTTTTGGTATCAGTAGCAGAACAAGGAATGTTGTGTTGTGTAAGATAGTTTTGGAGAACAGCATTTTTCTTACTAAAATTTGGGCACACCGTATCTTCTGTTTTAACATTGTGATAACTTGCATTATCTAACAAAACCAAGCTAGGATTTTTCAGAGCTGGCATCAATTGATTTTCAAACCACTTAAGAAGGACAACACTAGTCATCTCCTGGTGATAGTCACCATCCTTTGATTTGGCCACAAACACTAAATCGCAGCCGTCAATCAAACCCTCACTTCGCGTACCTGCATGCAAAACAATTAAACGTTTGCCTTTACCCGAGGGTATATTTGGGGCATCAGACCCATTATTCGGAAGCCACATATAATCTGTGCAGTGATTGTGGTAAACCCATGATTCATCCATGTACACGATATCATACCCTGCTTCCCTAAATGATTTGATCTTTCTCAGATCATTACACCTATCATTGATAATATACACTTGATCGTACAGAACTCTTCGATTATCACCTATTTTTTAATAAGTATATCCAAGATCAATGAGAGTTAGAGTAAGTTTAGACTTTGATATTTTAATAGAATCTTTTATTTCCTTATGTATTATTGAGACGGTCGGAGCAATTTTCCGTGAATATAAACCGTGGATTGTTCTTTTAATAATACAATGATCAAAGTCGTCCAAACTTTTAGCTCTTTCTTTGGGTCTATTTGACTTACAAGGCCTCTTACCATTCATAATACGGTGCACTGAAGTGTAAGATACACGCAAAGCTGTAGATGTCTTTTGATATACCCTATCAAATGAGACAATTGGCTTCTTCGTTGCCTTTTCCTTACTAAAAAAGGCAAACAACTTTTTTACAAACTTTTGGCATTCCGGAGATAAGTCAGACGTTTTACCCATTTTACAAAAGATGCAAAATATAACAATAATTTATGAGAGAAATGCTTGTCAGGTTCGTCTAAAGTACATGTGGCTGAGAGAAAGATTGTACAGGTAATATACCTGACGTACGGATGATTCTTCTATAAAGTATATCTACTCCCACCCGAAAAATGACAACAAAATAGGATCAAAATAAAAAATTTCATCCGAGTGCAGCCTCAGCCAAAACAATAAGAAGCATTAATGTAACATTTTTAGTTAGCACTCCTAATTCTAAATAAAGCTCTCGTTTATTTTGCTGTTCAAAAATCTATAGTTTAAAAGATATTTGGATTTTTCGTTATTCTAATAAAAAAAATTATTACCAATAGTATATGTAGAATGTTTAAACTCAGTTATGTAAATTGTTATTCCAGATTAAAGTATTGCTACATATTACCCCACCTCTTTAGGTTTGCTTTGCCAAACTTCTAGACAATCCCAAATAAATAGGATTGCATAGGAAAGTGACCAAAAACTAATTGTATTGATCAAGGTAAAAAATATACTTAACAGTTACCTATAATGATCTTACCTTAATCGCATTTCTTATCTATCCGTGCACGATGCTATGATTTTAAAAGGCAATTGCTAAAACATCTCTTTATCCTCTTTTGGTTAACAGAGAATATGTCACTGCAACAGAAAGAAGACGTTTGATTCGTTGATCGATCAAAAACATACACCTGTCACTCAAAATCGATTTCATGCAGCTTACAATGGAGTAAAGATTTAGTTACATGGAACCGTGCATTATTGTATTAAAGAATAACGAGAACAAATTAGCGACAATGCTCATTAACAACATACTTGTTACATGTATAAACTGTTTCTTATTCAATAGTGTTCCATTAAAATGTAGATTTTTCCAAAATAACCTTTAAATTTCAGTATTTAAAATAGACCTTGATTAAAATATATTATGTAAGATGCATGAAATTCACGGATATTTTAATGGCTTAAAATAACTCTATACGGACAGTTAAGTATATCTTAATCTTGTTTAAAATGTATTAACATGTTTATTGGGAATTGTGATATGTTTTTTTATGGATAAACTCATGAGAATTCCATGGAAATTGAATGGTCTTATTTGGAGTAGTATCATTTAATGTTAATATCATCATTATATTTTATACTGCCTACACTTACGAATTTAATACGAAAAGTATTTTAGGTAAATATATACAAGGTTACACACAACGGCGTCAACAATAATTTGTTCTATGTAAGATATTTCTAAGTTGACAGACGTGTTTCTTGGACATCAATGTTAATTATGAACAATAAAAGATGTTTAAGTTGATTATGTATCTTTCCCTGCATACAGTAGATACCGTAAACGGTAAAGATTTCCCACATTTTCTAAATAAAGACAAATACATTGTATATTTGTACTGGTACAGCTGAAAACACTTAACAGGAATATATTTAAAATAACTCTATGTATGCAACATCGTGGCTAGAATTCCTTGGCTCCCAATTGACTGTTGGTTTAACAAGAAAATGGTAACACAGGCGTATATTATGTAATAATAAAATAAATAGGATATACACAGACGGTATATGAAATCTACATCTGCATGAGAAGAGTTTGAGGATACCAAAGGGGTAATCCTAATCCGTAGGTCGAACCAGGACAGACAACACAACGGCTAAAAGATGAAGGACAAAATGACAAACAACGATCGCAAAACATTACACATAAAACTAAAGATCGAGTAACACGAACCCCACTAAGAACCGGAGGTGAACTCAGGTGTTCCGAAAGGGTAGGCAGTTTCTGTTCCACTAGTGGCACCCGTCGTGTTACTCTAGTTATAAACTCGGTCATGAATGAGGAAAGGACCGGAAAGTGTTTACGACAAGTAGAACATTAAAGTGTTAGATTTTCTTATTAAATTTAAAACGTGTTATAATAAAATATTAATAGTCATAGCCCTTCATATCCCTTCTTGCCTGTAACGTAATTTTCAAAGTTGTTTTTTAAAGTGCGCCTGGTTATAATAACAAAATGTCTTTCCTACAAAGATAAATCTGTTAGTGAGGTTAACAATATAGAGTTAAACATACAATAAAACAATTAACTATGTGTGTGTGTGTGTGTGTGTCGATGGAGAGATATCGCAGACCATTAGGCTTAGCTTGTATCTGTACAAAGAGGTAGGAACACAACATTACACCACATAATACGTAATTACGGATATATCATTTTGCATTGCTTATCTTCCAATTACTAAGGGGAAACCTTATTCCTTTGATTAGTTTTTTCGTAGGCATTGATGGAATATACTTGTAATCCGTGTAATCGAAATCAGTAATTTGGTTCGCAATAGTAAGAACATATTGTCTGGAAAATTAGTTGTAAAGCTGATAGGAACTGATAGGGAAAATGTGCTATAATCAGAGTGAAAGCACTGAATATTCTACAAATCGGTATGAGAATAGAAACATCCACATTGTGTGCGATTTATTTGTATTGTTCAAAATCTAACACTAGTAATGTACCTATTCTAGGAAACAACACGTACTTTGTAATGCATTCCAATGATGACCGGTAATTTAGACATTTTCCCTTTGATCTCACCGAGTAGAAAATGATTGTTATTGGTGACATAACTAATACGCATTTCATCATTATCCTTAGGAGTATGCAATACGTACATTAATAGCAATATAAAAGAATGGAAACATTTTGTGTGGAGTTTACAGTATGGGGTAAAAACAGAAGGGAGTCCGACGATTCTATGTTAGCAAAGGAAAATAACCCAATAATTTACTGTTCACAAATCGTTAAATGTTCATTAGATTATATTGTTTTTTTCATTATTTAATATGATGTCATAATTAGTCTTATTCAGGAAACCTGATAATTCAGAGAAAATGCTTACAATTTTTAGGAGTGACACCCTATAAGTAGATAAGTTTGACATGTACTTTCTTTGTTATTATTGATTCAATAAATACCGCTACTTAATCTATATTTTAAGAGATATTGCTTACAAGATATTTCATGTATGAATGATTGTACTCATGTTCATCGTTCGTTTAAGGGAAAGTGGATGGAGTAGACTAGCTACCAATATCGTTCTTCTTAATAACCAATTTAAATAAATTGTTGTAATGAAAGTTGAAGTCGTGACTGACAACTTATATTTGCTATTCACATGTTGTCATAGAAACGTTGTTAGTATATAAGTGGTCAGTCAATAATTGAACTTTCATAGCAACAGTTTTTATTGGATTATTAAAAAGAAAGGGACTTGTAGTAAGACTATGGATGGGGTTGTCTTACTCAAGATTTACAGAAAATAAAAATATTGAATATCACCGGAAACAGAGCAAAAATAAAAAAAAGTGCAATTACGGGTCTAAAACGTTTTTGGAATTTATCATGTATCAGATTGAATAAAAGGTGTTAATAACAGGATATACAATAAACCAATGACAGATCGCGAAAATAACGACCTCCTTTATTAAATACAACTTGCAGTTCCTTGTCCAATGAATCGTTTTTTGGAAATATTATGCTTTTATAACTTCAGAACAACAATTATGTAAGCAGTCAGTCAGTACCCTTCCTTGTTTCCTTGTTGCTTCGATACGGAATGTTAATGACCAAGGATTGGACCGTCAGTGTAATGTACGTTAATGAAACACATTGATAATAATGAAAAAACAAACAAACATGTTTTGATATCAATCCTCTAAATCATTAATTGTATTGCCTACTGCCGACATTTAATTAATTATTGAATCCGACATATAAAAACATGAACAAAGCAATTAATTAAATATAACACATGAATGAAAAACGAAATTATTAAAACAAAATATAACTAACACCATATGAAATGAATGACGTAGGTTAAACCAAATGTAGCCCATTCATTCATTTCTTTATTTCCTCTTCCATTGAGATTTACATGAATTATATATATACATTAATGGTGACCGTAATAGGCCGGTTAGGGAGTAAATATATATTGAGGATGACCGTAGTAGGCTGGGTAGGGAGTCAATATATATTTAGGATGACCGTAGTAGGACGGGTAGGGAGTCAATATATATTTAGGATGACCGCATTATGTCGGATAGGGAGTAAATGTCTATTTAGGGTCACCCTAATAGCCAAATTACGTTGTCAAAACGTTGTGACAACGTAACTTTTTCGTTGTTACAACGTAATAATTTTACGTTTGAACTACGCCGATTTGTAGACTCCCCTAGACGTAAATACCACGTTGTGGTACTACGTAGTAAAAGACCATTCTACAACCAAACGACAACCATGACCATGTAAGGACGTTTACACAACGTAACCACCAACCATCACAAGACCTTTATACGACGTAATTACAACTAATTAAGGACGTTTACACAACGTAACTACCAACCACCAAAGGACCTTTACATGACGTAATTACAACCACATAGGGACCTTTCGACAACGTAACTACAACCACCTAGGGATCTTTACACAACGTAACTACGACCACCTAGGGATCTTTACACAACGTAACTACGACCACCTAAGGATCTTTACACAATGTAACTACGACGACCTAAAGACCTTTAGACGACGCAACTACAACCATCTCTTTATAGTTATACAACTACAATATACAACCCTAAATGGACTTTTATAGCCAAATTACGTTGTCAAAGCATTGTGACAACCTAATTTGGATAGTAGGGTAACTATAATCACATTAAGACCGTTACACCATGTAACTACCAACTACATTATTTTTTGTGTATTTAAGGACCTTTTGTACTGTTCTTATTTCCATCCCATGTTCTTAATTTTTTTGAGTTAACTAATAAAATATAAAGTTCTAAACATTTATTAATCCAAATTATTGCAACTTTTACAGATGATGAAACACTCTTTCCACTCTCAGACTCCTCCCATCATAATCTATTTTAAAGATGCCAAAATGTTTAGATGTAATTATTATACAAATATAAATATGTCCAGTAATAATAAATAGATCAGATTAAAAAACATGTATAATAAATGTACTAAAAATCTTTATCTCGTGAATGTTGCATTTGACAAAATTTTAGATGTATATAGATAACATCTCTAGAAGTAATGAATAGGTACACATCCAGTGAAGGACATACATTTTAAGCTCCCTGAACTATTATGTGGGCCCTTTTGCAGCCAGCAAGAATAACCAACAAGGTCAAAAGGGCCATGAACAGGGTGTTGGGGTGGAGTCCTTGACAATGGGCCAAACATTGATCCCTTTCCCACCAGCAACGAGGTCTGGGTAACGGAAGATATCTTCTTCAATGGTGTTGTTCCATGGGAGATCCTGATAATTGTTTTTTTTTAAATTTAACCACTATATCTCAGATTTTTATTAAAATTGCTGTACTGGGTTATAAGCATTTTATGCTAGAAAACAGAAATATCTCAATAAATATGGGAACTGAAGCACTAGTTGCTGGCTAAGGAAACAGCAGAAATACATGTATACATATAAAAATATCACCCTGCTTAGGCCTGCTAACTATGGACCAAACTTATAAGAACAACTTGACTTATACATCTATTCTTTAGTTTAACATTAAACACTAAAAAAGATATAATAGAAAATTACCAAAAACGAAGAAAAATTTGTAGGAACCAAGATCACACCACCCAACATTAATACACAGAAAAAAGAATTTGCTCATTCTTTAAATTACTAGAGATGAAGGTCATTAGAAGGGGATCGTTAGGATAAAGAGGTGATAGTCTTGATTTTTGGTGTTTGAATGCACAAACCAGAGGAGTGCAGCCTGAATTAAGAATTCATATGTCTGTTTGTGGTTCTGATTGGTTCTAACATAAGGACTGAGCTGTCAAACTATTAAGCTGTGCACCAACGAAGGATTCGAGGATCCAACTGCCAAAATGTAGGCTATGAATAGATTCTGGCTAAGTCAAGGAGCCCATACAGCTTGGGATTCAAGTGCTGAAACCCCCCATACAAGTTTGGAAATTTTACTAATTACAGGGACATTGAGAGGCCATATGAAATTGGAATTGGAGCATATTCTAAGGTCAATATTAAGTACTTTAACCCATTGACTTCTGATTCTATTACTAAAATAGCCCTATTTTAATAACAAAGACTTAAAAAAACTCCATTAATTTTGTTGAAAAGTTAGTTCATTAAAAAAGTTGTTTCCAGGATATAAGGGGCCCTGAAGCGTAAGCTTCATAGTAAGATCTACCAGTGTACACATCCCAATCCTGAAAAAGCTGTAACCCCAAAATATTCTTGTTAATTGTATATAAAAATATAACAAAGAACATTAATCTTTTAAGCTTAGCAATTCAAAATAAAAATATCAAAACCAATATATCACATCCCCTACACAGTACAGAGAAAAAAATATAACCCTAATTTTCTTTCTTAAAGAAATAAAAGAACTGCCTAGCGCATAAATGCACGACGTATCCCCTGCACTTGCATAATATTTAGTTTTATATATTTATAGAAAGCAGCCTTGCAGTCTTAATGTATAACATACTATATTGAAGGATGGAGTAAATTGCAGCATGACCTGAATAATATACAGGAAGTACTCCACTTTGAACACTGTGTAAACCTCTGATGTAAATATAGATTTTCTCCCAAAACCCTTGCTTCAAATATTTCCATGTAAGAACCCATCCAAGATAATGATAATTACAAGTCACATGCAAAAAATTATTCAAATCTATCCATGTTTACTAAAGTTATCGCATAAACAAGACACAATTCTCAAAATTGGTGATTTTTCAACCAAAAACTATGATTTCCCCCCAAAACCCTTGCTTCAAATATTACCATGTAAGAACCCATCCAAGATAATGATAATTACAAGCCACATGCAAAAAATTATTCAAATCCATCCATGTTTACTAAGTTATCGCATAAACAAGAAAGTGTGACGGCGGACAGACGGACGGTGGCTATTTCTATATCCCCCACCGCTATCGCGGGGAGATAAAAATATATATTTATTAAATATGGGGGCAGTCGTGATTGTATGGTTGTGGGATTTATAACTACCTATGCAATCAGTGCACATCACCACTAATGTTGTGAGTTCGAATCCGCTTAGACGAGGTGTACTTGATACAACATTATGTGATAAAGTTTGTCAGTGACTTACGGCAGGTCAGTGATTTTCTCTGGGTACTCCAGTTTTTTCAACCAATAAAACTGATCGCCATGATATAAATTAAATATCGTCGAAAGTGGTGTTAAACACTATATGGCATAACCCTAACTCTATCTATTAATTATCCGTTTAACATGATAAATCCAATAAGAAAAACATGAAACTTGTATAAATACACACAATCATATAAATCTGAAAACAAATCAAATACATTTGTACTTTAAATGTTAAATTTCAATTTATATACTGGCATACAAATCATGATTCTCATTCAACCAATCAATTTTCATTCACCATTATATTATATCATACTATCCTGGGTACTCCGGTTTCCTCTACCTGTCTACCATTATAAACATAACCTTATAATTAACTCTAACCCACATTATCTCAACCATACTGATACTGATATAAATCACAAAACTTGCATACAAAAAAAAACACATACAAATTCTAACATTTGGTCAGCCAAAAAATGTAAGATATAAAAAACAATAAAGTTAAATGAACAATGAAAGGTTTCCTTAAACTATAAAGTTTGTTTTCTCCATCAAGCATCTGGAAAGCTCCCCTCATTGGTGGATTGGTTCTGAAAAAAATAATATGATATTAATATTTTCAGCTAAATCGAACAACTTTAGGGGTGAAAGTATTTTTAGTAACTATTTTGATCATGATCAGAAGCTTGAAATTATTATATTTAGGAGATCATAACTGTATTGTATTTTAAGCTTTGTGGATGTAAATCGTCGGTTTTACGGTCGCAAAATGTGTTTACCTAGCGACGCATAGCGTAGTTAGGTAAACAGATATTTGAGACTGTAAGTGAAGACACATTGTAAAACCTATAATTAATTGATTATAACTCGGAAATATATTGCATGGATATATATTACAGAGCTAAAGAAAGAAATCCAAAAACAGTGACCAAACATATAGTTATGTTAAATTTTATTGATAGGACAAATCTAGAAAAGATACATCTCCATTTATGTAAAAAAAACACCATGGGAACAGAGGAGAATTAGAAGAGAAATAGTACAAAAAAAGTGCAGTTCAAACATTTAGATCTATTGCAAGACTACAATATTATCAAAATTAAAACCTAATTTTATAAGAAGCATTACAGTATGTAAAACATTAGACTCGGAAAGGAACTTACACTTAATATGCAACAAACTAAATATCTCTATATTAAAAATTGATTTAAGACAGCACTTATCTTGCAGTTTTTGATATTTGTTGTTGATATAAACATCATGTAAAATGTTTTTCATGATCTCATTTCATTAACGAGAAATTAGGAAAATTACAAAAGCACATATAAGCAATCAGTGGGGAGGAAATTTATATCCATCATTCAGTGGTGTGATCTAATTAAATAGCAATTAAGCTGCATAATCACCCATGCCCAGTACTTCTCTACTGACCAATATTACAAAAAAAATGTATCTTCATTTATTATACTTTTATTATTTCTACACTTAATATAGAAAACTTTAAAAAGAAAAGAAGAAATGAACCAAAAAAATAAGTCCATGTTACAAAGCTCTGACAAAGGATCATATTTAATATAATTATTTACTCTTGGGAATGTTAGGCATTTTTTCTGCAGTTTTTTTTACATAACTATATTCCTTATTAATTGATTTCTCAAAATTTCATTACAGGTACTGTAGTTAATTTGTTTTTGAGGTGGGATCTCTATCAGATACATTTTTTGTAGGTTGACCTTTTTAAAATTTGTTTATTTTGATATTATAGTCAACTGTAACTCATGATATCTAACATACATGTAAATCTCTTCTTAAGAAATGTTCTGTATTTGAAGTAGATTGTGTACATGTAATTAAATGTAACAAGTTCATCTAAAGAACCTTTGTTTCTGTAATAGCCACACACTGTAAATATGGGAGGAGCTCTATTGGTATAAGTGTATGCATGTACAAATAATGTATCATTAACTTACTTTCATTAGTTTTATATATATCAATATGTCCTTTGTGCATGAAATCTAATTTCTGGTTCATCATGGTAGCTTTCGTGATCTGATAGAGTTTAATCCCTATAAAATTGCCTCAGGACTAGATTATTTGATAGTAAAATATAATGTTGATGTCTGGCTAGAAGAACATGAAATTGATTACCTCTGATTACATGATGGTGAAATTTGCTGTTGTCTAGCTATAGCTATGTGTTGATCAGTCTGACATTACAGGACATGAAGCAGGTGACATCTGTGGTTTCCAATATTACATGGGGGCAGGAATTATTTTGACTGGTTTGCTATGTTGAAAAGTCACATGGTCATGATCAGTTACATTTGTACATGTATGTGCCTATAACAGCTTATAACCTCAAATCCAATTGTACTTGTTTACCACTTTTACAGAAATGAACCAGCTCTGAAATTATAAAGAAGAAATTTAAGTTATTCTATTCAGTCTCATTTATATATATCATCATACTGTCTTAACAATAAAAAAAAAAAAAAGAGGCTACTGCCCCCTGCCTCCTAATACAAATGTAGTATAGCCAGAAATGAGGTGCCATTTGATAATTTGCATATCTAAGATGGGGACATCATAAGGAAGTCTGCATTTTTCATATGATCTACATTAAAGATATAATTTCTAATTGCATGCATGTTATTTTCTGAACTTGAAAATGATACCTTTGGCTTAAAATAAAAATTTAAGTTAAATCAAGCTGAATTAATAAAATAAATGAAATACAAATTAAATATTCGAGGTTCCTGGACAAAATGAAAATCGGATGCCTCTAACCTTCATCTGATCTTAAGAGTCTATGTAAAAATGTTTGTAATACATGCAATTGAGGCCAATGAGGCAGATTTGGGGTCAATTACTTTCAAATGTAATCGATTACATTACAATTACTTTGCAATTTTCATGATTACATTACTGATTACATTTAATCATGACAACCAATATGTTAGTGTTTTATGTTATTTTGTCTCGTGTGCATCTGTCCAATATCTCTTCTTTTTTTTAATGTATTTCTTAATCAGAACTATGAATTACAATTCAGTTGTAATGTGATCATTACATGCAATAACAAACAGTACATTGTAAATTAATAATAGCAATTCTCATTTTCCTATTTTTCGTAAAATATGTCTTCTCTTATTACTATATATGACCAATATTGATTCCATCTTATACTATTAGTAAATATTATAACATACATTTGCACATTTTATTAATATATATCAAATAACTTCAAACATCCTGTGAAAGTCTATTGGGGATAATAAACTAGCAGTTGATTAATTACGGGATAAAATTTGTAATTAAGGTATTATTTATGACACCAAATTATGTAACAATCACCATTACTAAATTTCACACCATTTGAATGTTTGTCCTTGATATATAATTCAGAAGATAATAAAACAAAAATCATTCTGATTCTAAAAACTTTCTTAAAAATGTACATAATTTCTCAGTCTAGTAAATATGAAAACTAAATCCTTAATTTATGTAAATACCGGTAGGTTTAATAAAATATCCATTACAAGTTGCATAGTAACCCACAAGTAATGAACAAATTATCATATAATCCAATATTAAAAGGAAAATCAGCACCAAAATAAAATGCAGAAATATCACATATATTATCACATATATCTGAATATCAGATACAAGCCCCATTAGAATATTCTTTAAAAAAAAATCTAAAATTTTACAAATATTACAACTTGTTATTTATCAGTTAATTTGTAATATACATGTATGTACGAGCATCATAAATAAATGTTTCCGAAAATTATAATTTACATTTTTATATAATATCTTTATTGAAATTTAAATCTCTTTTTAAACTAAGAAATATGAAAACTAAATCCTTAATTTATATAACTTGTAATGGATATGTTATTAAACCTATTTACATAAATTAAGGATTTAGTTTTCATATTTAGACTGAGAAATTATGTACATTTTTAAACTAAGAAATCTTCATGAGATACCTGTTTTGGTTTATATAAAACATGTCTTTGTCTTATGCGAATCATGAGGACATGGTGATAGTCTTTCATAGAAGCAATTTCATATATGAAATCTTGAAAGTTGAGTCAGATAATTTAAATTTTTAGAGCTTGTTGTGTTTTACACAAGCCGACAAACTGTTTTCACTGAATTTTTGAAACCCTAAAGAAATTGAAATTGAGATATTATTTGTTTGGATATCAAGTTTTAATCAAGTCATAATTTATACTTAATATTTTTTGTAGCTGTGATAGTTTTGATTGCAATTAAGCATATCGTCGTGTATTGTAAAGTCGAGGGTCGGCTATTTTGCATATTCATTAGATGATGTCGTAGCGAGCACGTGCCCTGTGACTGTCAAACAATAATAGTGATGACCTAGTTGGAAATTACCAAGTATCTTAACAAAAATGAGATTCAAACAGGTAAAATAACATAAGAAAGCCTCAAGATGTCAATTTCTGCCATTTTTGCTAATGCCCATTTTTAAAAAACAATTTCTGTGCCGTTTTAAGAGCCTTGGGTCACCAGGGTCACGGAAGACACGGTCGGCTGCTTTGTTTACAAACTTGGGTTAAAAGGTTATATGACTGAATTTGGACTCGTGGGTTTTATCAATTGAGAAAAATGTCTCACAAAACATGTGATTTCTTATTTATCTAACCTGTAAAATGTAAAAAGTCTGACAATGAGTGAAACAAAATAACAACTTGTAGCCTTTCAAAACACATGTGACTTTAACATATGGATAAAAGAAAGAATGTATATTGTGTTTAATATAGTTATACTGTATTGACCCACATTGTTGTTATTTGCTGTTTAAAATAGTGAACTAAAATGAACTAAAATGAACAGCTGAAAAAACTTTTATGTGAAAAATATTTTTTTCTGCTGAGACAAATTAGACAATTTTGGTGTTATGCCAGGTTTTTAATATTATATGACACTGAAAAAAGATGTTTTTAGCGGTGATTGTTATTACAAATAGTTATCTTAATTATAGTTGAAAAAATTCAATTGGTATCATCTTTCATTTATTCACAACCGTATGCAAATATGGAGTCTCGACTTTACAATACACTCTACAAAACATGGTAGAAATACCCTCCAAGTTTCAGATGGATTTTTAATCACTTGCTAAGGATGCAAAAATAATGTAATCGGTACCAAAAGAGACTACATGTATGTTTATTCTTGATTATGTTATTTATAGAATAGTTGCAGTTATTTTAGAAATGTTTTGAGACAAAAGAGTCTTAGGGTCTCGACTTTACAATACAGGAGGATATAATAATATCTACATTATTTGTTTAATAAATTTCATGAAGAAAATTCATTTACATAAATCATACATTATATATCTAAAGACATATATGTTTCAGTTAAGACAAAATAAGTCAAAATGATGAAAAGTAATCTAAATGTAATCAGAAAGTAACCATGATTACAGGGTCAAAATGAATGTAATCAATTACATTACGATTACATGTAATCTAAAAAATGTCCGATTACAGATTACATTCGATTACATGAAAAATGTAATCGATTACAACCGATTACGATTACAAATTACGATTACCCCATGTCTGCAATGAGGTTTGACACAAAATTTAACAATGATTGAAATTCTGAATGACATTTGGCGTCAACACAGTATTTTCTTAAATCAATTTGGATTGCTCATTCATAGATGTAATTCTATTGACTAACCTTATATTTCTAGCTTCTAAACTCGAGGCTGTTGTATGTTCGGGACATCAAAGAAATTGTTAAAATTGTCACTAAACATCAACATGATTTTTGGTAGCAAATTCAAACTCCGGAAATAGCAATAACTTTCTATTATCGAATCGTTGACGGACACACTGAATTCCCGCATTGTAGGAAAAGTACTTCTAATTTTTGGATATGGTAATTTTATTGCAAGTAATTAAATCTTGGAGATACAGACAATGGACAAAGGTATGCACACGCTTCCAATTTACCCTATATATTTCATATAAAATTACAGTTTTTCAAAATATTATCTTGAAATCAATTCACGTCCGATTTTAATCATTATTTCATCAAGGAAAGCAGAAAGATATGTAGTTTATAGTAGTAATTTTGAAATAACTTTTTGAAGCATGTTTTTCAAATCGCCATGATTTAAACACAAACGTAAATAATTTTTCTACAAAGGTACTATCTATTAAAGCATTGTATTTCGAAAGAAATTAATTCAGTTGTGTGTTTAGCTTGTATATTCTAAAAATATTTATCATAGAAAATTATTTTGAAATTATACAGTAAAACTACATACAATTCTGTTTTTATTGATATAAAAATTATCGAAATCGGGTGTGAATTGACTTCAGGATAAGCTTCTGAAAAATTGTAGTTTTATATGAAATATATAGGGAAAATTGGAAGCATGCGAATACTTTTGTCCATTGTCTGTACATTTGTATATATTGCCTTATACATCACGTTCTACTAAGTTCAGTGGAAAGAAGAACGATTAACGATCAAGAGGCCACCTTTGTCTTTGTCTTTGCCAACGATTCGATCCTCGTACATGGCGTTTTTATTATGTTTTTATTTTTATTGCTATTGATATACAACTATAGCCAGTTGTATCATCTTAACGCAAACTTTGAATGTAGCTAAATAACAACACAACTTAGTCACATTTTTACTGATGAACCTGGAAATGCAAAAAGTCCCTATCAACCATGCATTTTTGGAATCAGGAGATCAACTACTATCAAATTCAAAGTCATATCTAGGGAATACCTTCCAATTTGAACAATTCACTTTTTAATTAAGATCCTTTCCCTTTTCCAGTGAAATACCTTAATGATTTATCTTTATATTAAAATACGGTTGTCTGACAACGACTTGCATATAAAATATATCCTGAAATACGTTACCAGGACATAAAAATTACGTTTGAGCTTTTACGTTAACATCAAGACCATATCCGTACGTAATCGTAACGTTCAAACTACAGTGTCACAACGACTTGCATATAACGTATTCTGAATACGTTACCAGGACGTAATAATTACGTTTGAGTTTTAACGTTAGCATCAAGACCATATCCGTACGTAACAAAAACGTTGGAAAGTACGTTGTCACAACGTCTTGCATATAACGTATTCTGAATACGTTACCAGGACGTAATATTTACGTTTGAGTTTTGACGCTAGCATCAAGACCATATCCGTACGTAACAAAAACGTTGGAAAGTACGATGTCACAACGTCTTGCATATAGCGTATTCTGAATACGTTACCAGGACGTACAAATTACGTTTGAGCTTTTACGTTAGCATCAAGACCATATCCGTACGTAACAAAAACGTTGGAAAATACGTTGTCACAACGACTTGCATATCACGTATCTAAAATACGTTGTGGCAACGTAATTTTCACGTAAGAAAGGGACCTGACCAAACAGCAACCAAACTGCAACGTTGTGAATACGTAGTGTGCTAGCTGGGTAGGGAGTAAATGTGTATTTAGGATGGCCGTAGTAGACTAGGTAGGGAGTAAATGTATATTTAGGATGACCGTAGTAGACTAGGTAGGGAGTAAATGTCTATTTAGGATGACTGTAGTAGACTAGGTAGGGAGTAACTGTATATTTAGGATGACCGTAGTAGACTAGGTAGGGAGTAAATGTCTATTTAGGATGGCCGTAGTAGACTAGGTAGGGAGTAAATGTCTATTTAGGATGACCGTAGTAGACTAGGTAGGGAGTAAATGTCTATTTAGGATGGCCATAGTAGACTAGGTAGGGAGTAAATGTCTATTTAGGATGGCCATAGTAGACTATGTAGGGAATAAATGTCTATTTAGGATGGCCATAGTAGACTAGGTAGGGAGTAAATGTATATTCAGGATGACCGTAGTAGACTAGGTAGGGAGTAAATGTCTATTTAGGATGGCCGTAGTAGACTAGGTAGGGAGTAAATGTCTATTTAGGATGACCGTAGTAGACTAGGTAGGGAGTAAATGTCTATTTAGGATGACCGTAGTAGATTAGGTAGGAGGTAAATGTCTATTTAGGATGACCGTAGTAGACTAGGTAGGGAGTAAATATCTATTTAGGATGGCCATAGTAGACTAGGTATGGAGTAAATGTCTATTTAGGATGGCCATAGTAGACTAGGTAGGGAGTAAATGTCTATTTAGGATGGCCATAGTAGACTAGGTAGGGAGTAAATGTCTATTTAGGATGACTGTAGTAGACTAGGTAGGGAGTAAATGTCTATTTAGGATGGCCGTAGTAGACTAGGTAGGGAGTAAATGTATATTTAGGATGGACGTGGTAGACTAGGTAGGGAGTAAATGTCTATTTAGGATGACCGTAGTAGACTAGGTAGGGAGTAAATGTATATTTAGGATGACTGTAGTAGACTAGGTAGGGAGTAAATGTATATTTAGGATGGACGTGGTAGACTAGGGAGGGAGTAAATGTATATTTAGGATGACCGTAGTAGACTAGGTAGGGAGTAAATGTCTATTTTGGATGACTGTAGTAGACTAGGTAGGGAGTAAATGTCTATTTAGGATGACTGTAGTAGACTAGGTGGGCAGTAAATGTCTATTTAGGATGACTGTAGTAGACTAGGTAGGGAGTAAATGTATATTTAGGATGGACGTGGTAGACTAGGGAGGGAGTAAATGTCTATTTATGATGACCGTAGTAGACTAGGTAGGGAGTAAATGTCTATTTAGGATGACTGTAGTAGACTAGGTAGGGAGTAAACGTCTATTTAGGATGACTGTAGTAGACTAGGTAGGGAGTAAATGTATATTTAGGATGGACGTGGTAGACTAGGGAGGGAGTAAATGTATATTTAGGATGACCGTAGTAGACTAGGTAGGGAGTAAATGTCTATTTAGGATGACTGTAGTAGACTAGGTAGGGAGTAAATGTCTATTTAGGATGACTGTAGTAGAATAGGTAGGGAGTAGATGTATATTTAGGATGGACGTGGTAGACTAGGTAGGGAGTAAATGTATATTTAGGATGACCGTAGTAGACTAGGTAGGGAGTAAATGTATATTTAGGATGGACGTAGTAGACTAGGTAGGGAGTAAATGTTTATTTAGGATGACCGTAGTAGACTATTTAGGCAGTAAATGTCTATTTAGGATGACTGTAGTAAACTAGGTAGGGAGTAAATGTATATTTAGGATGGCCGTAGTAGACTAGGTAGGGAGTAAATGTATATTTAGGATGACTTTAGTAGACTAGGTAGGGAGTAAATGTATATTTAGGATGGACGTGGTAGACTAGGGAGGGAGTAAATGTATATTTAGGATGACCGTAGTAGACTAGGTAGGGAGTAAATGTCTATTTAGGATGACTGTAGTAGACTAGGTAGGGAGTAAATGTATATTTAGGATGGCCGTAGTAGATTAGGTAGGGAGTAAATGTATATTTAGGATGACTGTAGTAGACTAGGTAGGGAGTAAATGTATATTTAGGATGGCCGTAGTAGACTAGGTAGGGAGTAAATGTATATTTAGGATGACTTTAGTAGACTAGGTAGGGAGTAAATGTATATTTAGGATGGACGTGGTAGACTAGGGAGGGAGTAAATGTATATTTAGGATGACCGTAGTAGACTAGGTAGGGAGTAAATGTATATTTAGGATGGACGTAGTAGACTAGGTAGGGAGTAAATGTTTATTTAGGATGACCGTAGTAGACTATGTAGGCAGTAAATGTCTATTTAGGATGACTGTAGTAGACTAGGTAGGGAGTAAATGTATATTTAGGATGGCCGTAGTAGACTAGGTAGGGAGTAAATGTATATTTAGGATGACTTTAGTAGACTAGGTAGGGAGTAAATGTATATTTAGGATGGACGTGGTAGACTAGGGAGGGAGTAAATGTATATTTAGGATGACCGTAGTAGACTAGGTAGGGAGTAAATGTCTATTTAGGATGACTGTAGTAGACTAGGTAGGGAGTAAATGTATATTTAGGATGGCCGTAGTAGATTAGGTAGGGAGTAAATGTATATTTAGGATGACTGTAGTAGACTAGGTAGGGAGTAAATGTATATTTAGGATGGCCGTATTAGACTAGGTAGGGAGTAAATGTATATTTAGGATGACTTTAGTAGACTAGGTAGGGAGTAAATGTATATTAAGGATGGACGTGGTAGACTAGGGAGGGAGTAAATGTATATTTAGGATGACCGTAGTAGACTAGGTAGGGAGTAAATGTCTATTTAGGATGACTGTAGTAGACTAGGTAGGGAGTAAATGTCTATTTAGGATGGCCATAGTAGACTAGGTAGGGAGTAAATGTCTATTTAGGATGACTGTAGTAGACTAGGTAGGGAGTAAATGTCTATTTAGGATGGCCATAGTAGACTAGGTAGGGAGTAAATGTATATTTAGGATGACTGTAGTAGACTAGGTAGGGAGTAAATGTATATTTAGGATGGACGTGGTAGACTAGGGAGGGAGTAAATGTATATTTAGGATGACCGTAGTAGACTAGGTAGGGAGTAAATGTCTATTTAGGATGACTGTAGTAGACTAGGTAGGGAGTAAATGTATATTTAGGATGGCCGTAGTAGATTAGGTAGGGAGTAAATGTATATTTAGGATGACTGTAGTAGACTAGGTAGGGAGTAAATGTATATTTAGGATGGCCGTATTAGACTAGGTAGGGAGTAAATGTATATTTAGGATGACTTTAGTAGACTAGGTAGGGAGTAAATGTATATTAAGGATGGACGTGGTAGACTAGGGAGGGAGTAAATGTATATTTAGGATGACCGTAGTAGACTAGGTAGGGAGTAAATGTCTATTTAGGATGACTGTAGTAGACTAGGTAGGGAGTAAATGTCTATTTAGGATGGCCATAGTAGACTAGGTAGGGAGTAAATGTCTATTTAGGATGACTGTAGTAGACTAGGTAGGGAGTAAATGTCTATTTAGGATGGCCATAGTAGACTAGGTAGGGAGTAAATGTATATTTAGGATGACTGTAGTAGACTAGGTAGGGAGTAAATGTATATTTAGGATGGCCGTAGTAGACTAGGTAGGGAGTAAATGTCTATTTAGGATGGCCGTAGTAGACTAGGTAGGGAGTAAATGTCTATTTAGGATGACTGTAGTAGACTAGGTAGGTAGTAAATGTCTATTTAGGATGGCCATAGTAGAATAAGTAGGCAGTAAATGTCTATTTAGGATGACTGTAGTAGACTATGTAGGGAGTAAATGTCTATTTAGGATGGCCATAGTAGACTAGGTAGGCAGTAAATGTCTATTTAGGATGACCGTAGTAGACTAGGTAGGGAGTACATGTCTATTTAGGATGGCCGTAGTAGACTAGGTAGGGAGTAAATGTATATTTAGGGTGACTGTAGTAGACTAGATAGGGAGTAAATGTATATTTAGGATGGACGTGATAGACTTGGGAGGGAGTAAATGTATATTTAGGATGACCGTAGTAGACTAGGTAGGGAGTAAATGTCTATTTAGGATGACTGTAGTAGACTAGGTAGGGAGTAAATGTATATTTAGGATGGCCATAGTAGACTAGGTAGGGAGTAAATGTATATTTAGGATGGCAGTAGTAGACTAGGTAGGGAGTAACTGTATATTTAGGATGACCGTAGTAGACTAGGTAGGGAGTAAATGTCTATTTAGGATGACCGTAGTAGACTAGGTAGGGAGTAAATGTATATTTAGGATGACCGTAGTAGACTAGGTAGGGAGTAAATGTCTATTTAGGATGGCCGTAGTAGACTAGGTAGGGAGTAAATGTTTTTTTAGGATGACCGTAGTAGACTAGGTAGGGAGTAAATGTTTATTTAGGATGGCCGTAGTAGACTAGGTAGGGAGTAAATGTATATTTAGGATGACCGTAGTAGACTAGGTAGGGAGTAAATGTCTATTTAGGATGACCGTAGTAGACTAGGTAGAGAGTAAATGTATATTTAGGATGACCGTAGTAGACTAGGTAGGGAGTACATGTCTTTTTAGGATGACCGTAGTAGACTAGGTAGGGAGTAAATGTCTATTTAGGATGACCGTAGTAGACTAGGTAGGGAGTAAATGTATATTTAGGATGACCGTAGTAGACTAGGTAGGGAGTAAATGTATATTTAGGATGACCGTAGTAGACTAGATAGGGAGTAAATGTCTATTTAGGATGATCATAGTAGACTAGGTAGGGAGTAAATGTATATTTAGGATGACCGTAGTAGACTAGGTAGGGAGTAAATGTCTATTTAGGATAACCGTAGTAGACTAGATAGGGAGTAAATGTCTATTTAGGATGACTGTAGTAGACTAGGTAGGGAGTAAATGTATATATAGGATGACCGTAGTAGACTAGGTAGGGAGTAAATGTCTATTTAGGATGACCGTAGTAGACTAGGTAGGGAGTAAATGTATATATAGGATGACCGTAGTAGACTAGGTAGGGAGTAAATGTCTATTTAGGATGACCGTAGTAGACTAGGTAGGGAGTAAATGTATATATAGGATGACCGTAGTAGACTAGATAGGGAGTAAATGTCTATTTAGGATGACCGTAGTAGACTAGGGAGGGAGTAAATGTCTATTTAGGATGACTGTAGTAGACTAGATAGGGAGTAAATGTATATTTAGGATGACTGTAGTAGACTAGGTAGGGAGTAAATATCTATTTAGGATGACTGTAGTAGACTAGGTAGGGAGTAAATGTCTATTTAGGATGACTGTAGTAGACTAGATAGGGAGTAAATGTCTATTTAGGATGACCGTAGTAGACTAGGTAGGGAGTAAATGTATATTTAGGATGGCTGTAGTAGACTAGGTAAGGAGTAAATGTATATTTAGGATGACTGTAGTAGACTAGGTAGGGAGTAAATGTCTATTTAGGATGACCGTAGTAGACTAGGTAGGGAGTAAATGTATATTTAGGATGACCCTAGTAGGCTGGGTAGGTAGTCAGTGTCTATTGAGGATGACTGTAGTAGGCCTGGTAGGGGGTACATGTCTATTTAGTATGACCGCAGTTGGCCTTTTAGGGAGTCAATATATATTAAGGATGACCATAGTAGGACGGGTAGGGAGTAAATGTCTATTTAGGATGACCGTAGTAGGACGGGTAGGGAGCACTATCTATTAAGGATTACCACAGTAGGCCGGGTAGGGAGTAAATGTCTATTTAGGATTACCGTATTAGGCCGGGTAGGAGTACCCATTCGGTTTTCTTTAACGCTTATGTATTGTGATATTGTGATAATAGAAAGAAGAGTTTGAAGATACCAATGGGGCAATCAGAATTCGTAAATCGAAATTTTACTAAAATTGGAAACTTTTTATATGTTTCAATTGTCGCAACATTGTTTGCTTATACCATTATAATACTACCTATTATTTATCTTTGATGATGCTATCAAACTAGGATACTTAGCTACACTGAAATAAAAATGTATATATCTCATTTAGTGCACCCGAAGCATTTCTAGAATAACCTTCATATGGTACGCTCAAAATCAAAAATTGTAAAGCTAAATAAACTCAAATCTTTGGGAACAAGTAAATCACATGGTTTAAACAAGATAGTCACAATCTGCCAAGGTTACCTATGACCAAGGTAAATCTGCCTTAGCTTTAATAGCTTTAATCAAATCTTTGGACTTTTTAGAAGCAAATCAAGCTTTGATTTCTCATTGCTCTTGTTGCATACATCTTTCAGCAAATTGAAACTTTTTATGTTTGTTGGGTTTTTTTCGGTATCTCCAAGCACACAATTCATTGCAAATGTGTATGAATTAATTTTAAATCGTGATTTCAAATTTAGTAAATTATATACACCAGTAATAAAGCTGGTATGTTGGGAGTGGCGTCAACTTGTAAGCAATTTGAATATGAGATTAAGTTAAATTACAGGACTAATTAAAAAATAACCAGCATATATCTAATTTCGTACCCACGAAGAAGTAATCATATGGGATTAATAAAATAGAAATGCTATATATGTATAGTATGATATACTACAATTTAAATGAATGAGATTTGTTTTATGAGCCTCAAAGCCTACACTTTGTTATTCAGCTATCAATCGAGCTAGTCATAAAGAGCTGTTTTGTTAAATGCAGCAAAGATAAGACTAGTAAGACACTTAACTGGCAAGAAATTAACTGCTGGGAATGTAATCTTAATAGTTTTCTGCTTCAAATTGTTGTTAGGAAGAGATAAAAACGTAAATATCTAATTTAGTGCACACATGCGTTTCTGAAATAACCATCAACAGGTAACTCCAAGTCGAAAGGAAAATAACCAAGCGTGTTTTGGAGACAAAAAACAAAAGGTCTAAATATGAATAGACAATAAACTTATTGTATCCAGAAGGTAAACTACAGGTGATATGATGTAAAACAAAATGATTGTACAATAGAGATAACATACAGGTAAATTACAATAGGAGACATTATATATTCAAATGCAGCAGAAGCAAAATGCAGATTGATGACAAAAGAGATAACATTCAGTCATGAAAAGGAGAGAAAACACAGATTCATGTAGTATTGTAGAGGTAAGATACCGATTCACTAAACAGAGGTACCATACAGTCACCCACGATAGCGGTAGAGAATATTCATGTAGTATTGTAGAGGTAAGATACAGATTCACTAAACAGAGGTACCATACAGTCACCCACGATAGCGGTAGAGGATATTCATGTAGTATTGTAGAGGTAAGATACCGATTCACTAAACAGAGGTACCATACAGTCACCCACGATAGCGATAGAGGATATTCATGTAGTATTGTAGAGGTAAGATACCGATTCACTAAACAGAGGTACCATACAGTCACCCACGATAGCGGTAGAGGATATTCATGTAGTATTGTAGAGGTAAGATACCTATTCACTAAACAGAGTTACCATACAGTCACCCACGATAGCGGTAGAGGATATTCATGTAGTATTGTAGAGGTAAGATACCTATTCACTAAACAGAGGTACCATACAGTCACCCACGATAGCGGTAGAGGATATTCATGTAGTATTGTAGAGGTAAGATACCTATTCACTAAACAGAGGTACCATACAGTCACCCACGATAGCGGTAGAGGATATTCATGTAGTATTGTAGAGGTACGATACCTATTCACTAAACAGAGATACCATACAGTCACCCACGATAGCGGTAGAGGATATTCATGTAGTATTGTAGAGGTAAGATACCTATTCACTAAACAGAGGTACCATACAGTCACCCACGATAGCGGTAGAGGATATTCATGTAGTATTGTAGAGGTAAGATACCTATTCACTAAACAGAGGTACCATACAGTCACCCACGATAGCGGTAGAGGATATTCATGTAGTATTGTAGAGGTAAGATACCTATTCACTAAACAGAGGTACCAAACAGTCACCCACGATAGCCGTAGAGGATATTCATGTAGTATTGTAGAGGTAAGATACCGATTCACTAAACAGAGGTACCATACAGTCACCCACGATAGCCGTAGAGGATATTCATGTAGTATTGTAGAGGTAAGATACCTATTCACTAAACAGAGGTACCATACAGTCACCCACGATAGCCGTAGAGGATATTCATGTAGTATTGTAGAGGTAAGATACCGATTCACTAAACAGAGGTACCATACAGTCACCCACGATAGCCGTAGAGGATATGCATGTAGTATTGTAGAGGTAAGATACCTATTCACTAAACAGAGGTACCATACAGTCACCCACGATAGCCGTAGAGGATATTCATGTAGTATTGTAGAGGTAAGATACCGATTCACTAAACAGAGGTACCATACAGTCACCCACGATAGCCGTAGAGGATATTCATGTAGTATTGTAGAGGTAAGATACCTATTCACTAAACAGAGGTACCATACAGTCACCCACGATAGCGGTAGAGGATATTCATGTAGTATTGTAGAGGTAAGATACTTATTCACTAAACAGAGGTACCATACAGTCACCCACGATAGCGGTAGAGGATATTCATGTAGTATTGTAGAGGTAAGATACCTATTCACTAAACAGAGGTACCATACAGTCACCCACGATAGCGGTAGAGGATATTCATGCAGTATTGTAGAGGTAAGATACCTATTCACTAAACAGAGGTACCATACAGTCACCCACGATAGCGGTAGAGGATATTCATGTAGTATTGTAGAGGTAAGATACCTATTCACTAAACAGAGTTACCATACAGTCACCCACGATAGCGGTAGAGGATATTCATGTAGTATTGTAGAGGTAATATACCTATTCACTAAACAGAGGTACCATACAGTCACCCACGATAGCGGTAGAGGATATTCATGTAGTATTGTAGAGGTAAGATACCGATTCACTAAACAGAGGTACCATACAGTCACCCACGATAGCGGTAGAGGATATTCATGTAGTATTGTAGAGGTAAGATACCTATTCACTAAACAGAGGTACCATACAGTCACCCACGATAGCCGTAGAGGATATTCATGTAGTATTGTAGAGGTAAGATACCTATTCACTAAACAGAGGTACCATACAGTCACCCACGATAGCCGTAGAGGATATTCATGTAGTATTGTAGAGGTAAGATACCTATTCACTAAACAGAGGTACCATACAGTCACCCACGATAGCGGTAGAGGATATTCATGTAGTATTGTAGAGGTAAGATACTTATTCACTAAACAGAGGTACCATACCGTCACCCACGATAGCGGTAGAGGATATTCATGTAGTATTGTAGAGGTAAGATACCTATTCACTAAACAGAGGTACCATACAGTCACCCACGATAGCGGTAGAGGATATTCATGCAGTATTGTAGAGGTAAGATACCTATTCACTAAACAGAGGTACCATACAGTCACCCACGATAGCGGTAGAGGATATTCATGTAGTATTGTAGAGGTAAGATACCTATTCACTAAACAGAGTTACCATACAGTCACCCACGATAGCGGTAGAGGATATTCATGTAGTATTGTAGAGGTAAGATACCTATTCACTAAACAGAGGTACCATACAGTCACCCACGATAGCGGTAGAGGATATTCATGTAGTATTGTAGAGGTAAGATACCGATTCACTAAACAGAGGTACCATACAGTCACCCACGATAGCGGTAGAGGATATTCATGTAGTATTGTAGAGGTAAGATACCTATTCACTAAACAGAGGTACCATAGAGTCACCCACGATAGCCGTAGAGGATATTCATGTAGTATTGTAGAGGTAAGATACCTATTCACTAAACAGAGGTACCATACAGTCACCCACGATAGCGGTAGAGGATATTCATGTAGTATTGTAGAGGTAAGATACCAATTCACTAAACAGAGGTACCATACAGTCACCCACGATAGCCGTAGAGGATATTCATGTAGTATTGTAGAGGTAAGATACCTATTCACTAAACAGAGGTACCATACAGTCACCCACGATAGCCGTAGAGGATATTCATGTAGTATTGTAGAGGTAAGATACCGATTCACTAAACAGAGGTACCATACAGTCACCCACGATAGCCGTAGAGGATATTCATGTAGTATTGTAGAGGTAAGATACCGATTCAATAAACAGAGGTACCATACAGTCACCCACGATAGCCGTAGAGGATATTCATGTAGTATTGTAGAGGTAAGATACCTGTTCACTAAACAGAGGTACCATACAGTCACCCACGATAGCCGTAGAGGATATTCATGTAGTATTGTAGAGGTAAGATACCGATTCACTAAACAGAGGTACCATGCAGTCACCCACGATAGCCGTAGAGGATATTCATGTAGTATTGTAGAGGTAAGATACCTATTCACTAAACAGAGGTACCATACAGTCACCCACGATAGCCGTAGAGGATATTCATGTAGTATTGTAGAGGTAAGATACCTATTCACTAAACAGAGGTACCATACAGTCACCCACGATAGCGGTAGAGGATACACATGTAGTATTGTAGAGGTAAGATACCTATTCACTAAACAGAGGTACCATACAGTCACCCACGATAGCGGTAGAGGATATTCATGTAGTATTGTAGAGGTAAGATACTTATTCACTAAACAGAGGTACCATACAGTCACCCACGATAGCGGTAGAGGATATTCATGTAGTATTTTAGAGGTAAGATACCTATTCACTAAACAGAGGTACCATACAGTCACCCACGATAGCGGTAGAGGATATTCATGCAGTATTGTAGAGGTAAGATACCTATTCACTAAACAGAGGTACCATACAGTCACCCACGATAGCGGTAGAGGATATTCATGTAGTATTGTAGAGGTAAGATACCTATTCACTAAACAGAGTTACCATACAGTCACCCACGATAGCGGTAGAGGATATTCATGTAGTATTGTAGAGGTAAGATACCTCTTCACTAAACAGAGGTACCATACAGTCACCCACGATAGCGGTAGAGGATATTCATGTAGTATTGTAGAGGTAAGATACCGATTCACTAAACAGAGGTACCATACAGTCACCCACGATAGCGGTAGAGGATATTCATGTAGTATTGTAGAGGTAAGATACCTATTCACTAAACAGAGGTACCATAGAGTCACCCACGATAGCGGTAGAGGACATTCATGTAGTATTGTAGAGGTAAGATACCTATTCACTAAACAGAGGTACCATACAGTCACCCACGATAGCGGTAGAGGATATTCATGTAGTATTGTAGAGGTAAGATACCAATTCACTAAACAGAGGTACCATAGAGTCACCCACGATAGCGGTAGAGGATATTCATGTAGTATTGTAGAGGTAAGATACCTATTCACTAAACAGAGGTACCATACAGTCACCCACGATAGCGGTAGAGGATATTCATGTAGTATTGTAGAGGTAAGATACCTATTCACTAAACAGAGGTACCATACAGTCACCCACGATAGCCGTAGAGGATATTCATGTAGTATTGTAGAGGTAAGATACCAATTCACTAAACAGAGGTACCATACAGTCACCCACGATAGCCGTAGAGGATATTCATGTAGTATTGTAGAGGTAAGATACCTATTCACTAAACAAAGGTACCATACAGTCACCCACGATAGCCGTAGAGGATATTCATGTAGTATTGTAGAGGTAAGATACCTATTCACTAAACAGAGGTACCATACAGTCACCCACGATAGCCGTAGAGGATATTCATGTAGTATTGTAGAGGTAAGATACCTATTCACTAAACAGAGGTACCATACAGTCACCCACGATAGCGGTAGAGGATATTCATGTAGTATTGTAGAGGTAAGATACCTATTCACTAAACAGAGGTACCATACAGTCACCCACGATAGCGGTAGAGGATATTCATGTAGTATTGTAGAGGTAAGATACCGATTCACTAAACAGAGGTACCATACAGTCACCCACGATAGCCGTAGAGTATATTCATGTAGTATTGTAGAGGTAAGATACCGATTCACTAAACAGAGGTACCATACAGTCACCCACGATAGCCGTAGAGGATATTCATGTAGTATTGTAGAGGTAAGATACCTATTCACTAAACAGAGGTACCATACAGTCACCCACGATAGCGGTAGAGGATATTCATGTAGTATTGTAGAGGTACGATACCTATTCACTAAACAGAGGTACCATACAGTCACCCACGATAGCGGTAGAGGATACACATGTAGTATTGTAGAGGTAAGATACCTATTCACTAAACAGAGGTACCATACAGTCACCCACGATAGCGGTAGAGGATACACATGTAGTATTGTAGAGGTAAGATACCTATTCACTAAACAGAGGTACCATACAGTCACCCACGATAGCCGTAGAGGATATTCATGTAGTATTGTAGAGGTAAGATACCTATTCACTAAACAGAGGTACCATACAGTCACCCACGATAGCCGTAGAGGATATTCATGTAGTATTGTAGAGGTAAGATACCTATTCACTAAACAGAGGTACCATACAGTCACCCACGATAGCCGTAGAGGATATTCATGTAGTATTGTAGAGGTAAGATACCTATTCACTAAACAGAGGTACCATACAGTCACCCACGATAGCCGTAGAGGATATTCATGTAGTATTGTAGAGGTAAGATACCTATTCACTAAACAGAGGTACCATACAGTCACCCACGATAGCCGTAGAGGATATTCATGTAGTACTGTAGAGGTAAGATACCTATTCACTAAACAGAGGTACCATACAGTCACCCACGATAGCGGTAGAGGATACACATGTAGTATTGTAGAGGTAAGATACCTATTCACTAAACAGAAGTACCATACGGTCACCCACGATAGTGGTAGAGGATACACATGTAGTATTGTAGAGGTAAGATACCTATTCACTAAACAGAGGTACCATACAGTCACCCACGATAGCGGTAGAGGATATTCATGTAGTATTGTAGAGGTAAGATACCGATTCACTAAACAGAGGTACCATACAGTCACCCACGATAGCGGTAGAGGATATTCATGTAGTATTGTAGAGGTAAGATACCTATTCACTAAAAAGAGGTACCATACAGTCACCCACGATAGCGGTAGAGGATATTCATGTAGTATTGTAGAGGTAAGATACCGATTCACTAAACAGAGGTACCATACAGTCACCCACGATAGCGGTAGAGGATATTCATGTAGTATTGTAGAGGTAAGATACCGATTCACTAAACAGAGGTACCATACAGTCACCCATGATAGCGGTAGAGGATATTCATGTAGTATTATAGAGGTAAGATACCGATTCACTAAACAGAGGTACCATACAGTCACCCACGATAGCGGTAGAGGATATTCATGTAGTATTGTAGAGGTAAGATACCGATTCACTAAACAGAGGTACCATACCGTCACCCACGATAGCGGTAGAGGATATTCATGTAGTATTGTAGAGGTAAGATACCGATTCACTAAACAGAGGTACCATACAGTCACCCACGATAGCGGTAGAGGATATTCATGTAGTATTGTAGAGGTAAGATACCGATTCACTAAACAGAGGTACCATACAGTCACCCACGATAGCGGTAGTGGATATTCATGTAGTATTGTAGAGGTAAGATACCGATTCACTAAACAGAGGTACCATACAGTCACCCACGATAGCGGTAGTGGATATTCATGTAGTATTGTAGAGGTAAGATACCGATTCACTAAACAGAGGTACCATACAGTCACCCACGATAGCGGTAGAGGATATTCATGTAGTATTGTAGAGGTAAGATACCGATTCACTAAACAGAGGTACCATACAGTCACCCACGATAGCGGTAGTGGATATTCATGTAGTATTGTAGAGGTAAGATACCGATTCACTAAACAGAGGTACCATACAGTCACCCACGATAGCGGTAGTGGATATTCATGTAGTATTGTAGAGGTAAGATACCTATTCACTAAACAGAGGTACCATACAGTCACCCACGATAGCGGTAGAGGATATTCATGTAGTATTGTAGAGGTAAGATACCGATTCACTAAACAGAGGTACCATACAGTCACCCACGATAGCGGTAGAGGATATTCATGTAGTATTGTAGAGGTAAGATACCTATTCACTAAACAGAGGTACCATACAGTCACCCACGATAGCCGTAGAGTATATTCATGTAGTATTGTAGAGGTAAGATACCGATTCACTAAACAGAGGTACCATACAGTCACCCACGATAGCCGTAGAGGATATTCATGTAGTATTGTAGAGGTAAGATACCTATTCACTAAACAGAGGTACCATACAGTCACCCACGATAGCGGTAGAGGATATTCATGTAGTATTGTAGAGGTAAGATACCTATTCACTAAACAGAGGTACCATACAGTCACCCACGATAGCGGTAGAGGATACACATGTAGTATTGTAGAGGTAAGATACCTATTCACTAAACAGAGGTACCATACAGTCACCCACGATAGCGGTAGAGGATACACATGTAGTATTGTAGAGGTAAGATACCTATTCACTAAACAGAGGTACCATACAGTCACCCACGATAGCCGTAGAGGATATTCATGTAGTATTGTAGAGGTAAGATACCTATTCACTAAACAGAGGTACCATACAGTCACCCACGATAGCCGTAGAGGATATTCATGTAGTATTGTAGAGGTAAGATACCTATTCACTAAACAGAGGTACCATACAGTCACCCACGATAGCCGTAGAGGATATTCATGTAGTATTGTGGAGGTAAGATACCTATTCACTAAACAGAGGTACCATACAGTCACCCACGATAGCCGTAGAGGATATTCATGTAGTATTGTAGAGGTAAGATACCAATTCACTAAACAGAGGTACCATACAGTCACCCACGATAGCGGTAGAGGATATTCATGTAGTATTGTAGAGGTAAGATACCTATTCACTAAACAGAGGTACCATACAGTCACCCACGATAGCGGTAGAGGATACACATGTAGTATTGTAGAGGTAAGATACCTATTCACTAAACAGAAGTACCATACGGTCACCCACGATAGTGATAGAGGATACACATGTAGTATTGTAGAGGTAAGATACCTATTCACTAAACAGAGGTACCATACAGTCACCCACGATAGCGGTAGAGGATATTCATGTAGTATTGTAGAGGTAAGATACCGATTCACTAAACAGAGGTACCATACAGTCACCCACGATAGCGGTAGAGGATATTCATGTAGTATTGTAGAGGTAAGATACCTATTCACTAAAAAGAGGTACCATACAGTCACCCACGATAGCGGTAGAGGATATTCATGTAGTATTGTAGAGGTAAGATACCGATTCACTAAACAGAGGTACCATACAGTCACCCACGATAGCGGTAGAGGATATTCATGTAGTATTGTAGAGGTAAGATACCGATTCACTAAACAGAGGTACCATACAGTCACCCATGATAGCGGTAGAGGATATTCATGTAGTATTATAGAGGTAAGATACCGATTCACTAAACAGAGGTACCATACAGTCACCCACGATAGCGGTAGAGGATATTCATGTAGTATTGTAGAGGTAAGATACCGATTCACTAAACAGAGGTACCATACAGTCACCCACGATAGCGGTAGAGGATATTCATGTAGTATTGTAGAGGTAAGATACCGATTCACTAAACAGAGGTACCATACAGTCACCCACGATAGCGGTAGAGGATATTCATGTAGTATTGTAGAGGTAAGATACCGATTCACTAAACAGAGGTACCATACAGTCACCCACGATAGCGGTAGTGGATATTCATGTAGTATTGTAGAGGTAAGATACCGATTCACTAAACAGAGGTACCATACAGTCACCCACGATAGCGGTAGTGGATATTCATGTAGTATTGTAGAGGTAAGATACCTATTCACTAAACAGAGGTACCATACAGTCACCCACGATAGCGGTAGAGGATATTCATGTAGTATTGTAGAGGTAAGATACCGATTCACTAAACAGAGGTACCATACAGTCACCCACGATAGCGGTAGTGGATATTCATGTAGTATTGTAGAGGTAAGATACCGATTCACTAAACAGAGGTACCATACAGTCACCCACGATAGCGGTAGTGGATATTCATGTAGTATTGTAGAGGTAAGATACCTATTCACTAAACAGAGGTACCATACAGTCACCCACGATAGCGGTAGTGGATATTCATGTAGTATTGTAGAGGTAAGATACCGATTCACTAAACAGAGGTACCATACAGTCACCCACGATAGCGGTAGAGGATATTCTTGTAGTATTGTAGAGGTAAGATACCTATTCACTAAACAGAGGTACCATACAGTCACCCACGATAGCGGTAGTGGATATTCATGTAGTATTGTAGAGATAAGATACCGATTCACTAAACAGAGGTACCATACAGTCACCCACGATAGCGGTAGTGGATATTCATGTAGTATTGTAGAGGTAAGATACCGATTCACTAAACAGAGGTACCATACAGTCACCCATGATAGCGGTAGAGGATATTCATGTAGTATTATAGAGGTAAGATACCGATTCACTAAACAGAGGTACCATACAGTCACCCACGATAGCGGTAGAGGATATTCATGTAGTATTGTAGAGGTAAGATACCGATTCACTAAACAGAGGTACCATACAGTCACCCACGATAGCGGTAGAGGATATTCATGTAGTATTGTAGAGGTAAGATACCGATTCACTAAACAGAGGTACCATACAGTCACCCACGATAGCGGTAGAGGATATTCATGTAGTATTGTAGAGGTAAGATACCGATTCACTAAACAGAGGTACCATACAGTCACCCACGATAGCGGTAGTGGATATTCATGTAGTATTGTAGAGGTAAGATACCGATTCACTAAACAGAGGTACCATACAGTCACCCACGATAGCGGTAGTGGATATTCATGTAGTATTGTAGAGGTAAGATACCTATTCACTAAACAGAGGTACCATACAGTCACCCACGATAGCGGTAGAGGATATTCATGTAGTATTGTAGAGGTAAGATACCGATTCACTAAACAGAGGTACCATACAGTCACCCACGATAGCGGTAGTGGATATTCATGTAGTATTGTAGAGGTAAGATACCGATTCACTAAACAGAGGTACCATACAGTCACCCACGATAGCGGTAGTGGATATTCATGTAGTATTGTAGAGGTAAGATACCTATTCACTAAACAGAGGTACCATACAGTCACCCACGATAGCGGTAGTGGATATTCATGTAGTATTGTAGAGGTAAGATACCGATTCACTAAACAGAGGTACCATACAGTCACCCACGATAGCGGTAGAGGATATTCTTGTAGTATTGTAGAGGTAAGATACCTATTCACTAAACAGAGGTACCATACAGTCACCCACGATAGCGGTAGTGGATATTCATGTAGTATTGTAGAGATAAGATACCGATTCACTAAACAGAGGTACCATACAGTCACCCACGATAGCGGTAGTGGATATTCATGTAGTATTGTAGAGGTAAGATACCGATTCACTAAACAGAGGTACCATACAGTCACCCACGATAGCGGTAGAGGATATTCATGTAATATTGTAGAGGTAAGATACCGATTCACTAAACAGAGGTACCATACAGTCACCCACGATAGCGGTAGTGGATATTCATGTAGTATTGTAGAGGTATGATACCGATTCACTAAACAGAGGTACCATACAGTCACCCACGATAGCGGTAGAGGATATTCATGTAGTATTGTAGAGGTAAGATACCGATTCACTAAACAGAGGTACCATACAGTCACCGACGATAGCGGTAGTGGATATTCATGTAGTATTGTAGAGGTAAGATACCGATTCACTAAACAGAGGTACCATACAGTCACCCACGATAGCGGTAGAGGATATTCATGTAGTATTGTAGAGGTAAGATACCTATTCACTAAACAGAGGTACCATACAGTCACCCATGATAGCGTTAGAGGATATTCATGTAGTATTGTAGAGGTAAGATACCTATTCACTAAACAGAGGTACCATAGTCACCCACGATAGCGGTAGAGGATATTCATGTAGTATTGTAGAGGTAAGATACCTATTCACTAAACAGAGGTACCATACAGTCACCCACGATAGCGGTAGAGGATATTCATGTAGTATTGTAGAGGTAAGATACCTATTCACTAAACAGAGGTACCATACAGTCACCCACGATAGCGGTAGAGGATATTCATGTAGTATTGTAGAGGTAAGATACCGATTCACTAAACAGAGGTACCATACAGTCACCCACGATAGCGGTAGAGGATATTCATGTAGTATTGTAGAGGTAAGATACCTATTCACTAAACAGAGGTACCAAACAGTCACCCACGATAGCGGTAGAGGATATTCATGTAGTATTGTAGAGGTAAGATACCTATTCACTAAACAGAGGTACCATACAGTCACCCACGATAGCGGTAGAGGATATTCATGTAGTATTGTAGAGGTAAGATACCTATTCACTAAACAGAGGTACCATACAGTCACCCACGATAGCGGTAGAGGATACACATGTAGTATTGTAGAGGTAAGATACCTATTCACTAAACAGAGGTACCATACAGTCACCCACGATAGCGGTAGAGGATATTCATGTAGTATTGTAGAGGTAAGATACCTATTCACTAAACAGAGGTACCATACAGTCACCCACGATAGCGGTAGCGGATATTCATGTAGTATTGTAGAGGTAAGATACCGATTCACTGCAATAGAGGCTGCATACACTCATCCAGACCTATGTAAAAAGAGGTAAACTAAGGTATAATAGAGGTAATATAAATAGTCATGTAGCACAAGGAAGGTAACATACAGATTCAAATGAAACAGAATCAACAAACAGAGAATGTACATGTTTTATAATAGAGGTAACATTCAAATTC
Source organism: Bathymodiolus brooksi (assembly GCA_963680875.1). NCBI lineage: Eukaryota > Metazoa > Mollusca > Bivalvia > Mytilida > Modiolidae > Bathymodiolus > Bathymodiolus brooksi. The sequence continues at coordinate 132,163,950 of OY804576.1, read as the reverse complement.
ATCTAGTACAGTAATGGCAATATACCGATAACCGATAACAGAGATAAAATTATGTAATTTAGCATTGTGTGTTTTCATTTACCAATCTGAACACTCAGTATTGACGAAAACAAATATTAAAATGAAATAAAAAGACCAAACAAACGAAAGTAAGATATGTATTTTTTTGTCAAATTGACCTTTCGTTATTTGATTATATGTGATATAATTTTGCTTATATATTATTTAAATAAGTATTCATGTGTATCCAGGTTACCTAGTAGTAGGGTTACATCTCTACAAAATGTCAATTATCCAACATATACAAAGTACATATAGAACAACTCCATTTGAAATCACCTGTATACACGGTATCAGTTTTGTCCCACGATCAGGAGAAATAAAACGCAAATAGTCTTTTCATTTTTGTCCATATCAAGCTAATTCCTGCCTTACTGTTAAAGTATGGGCGTGTATTAAATCGGATTGGATATGACAACATAATTGAATGAGGTCCTAATCAAGCCGTGATGATAGTTGGGTTAACCATCAGTTCACATCATGACGTTGTGAGTTCATCTCAAGAGGTACTCGATACAACATTATGTCGGGCATGCTATTAGTGTACCAGTACCTTTTCAGTAACATCGTGACCTCAAACATATTGAGGGAGGGGGGGGGAGAGTCCGAACACATATAACGGCTGTGGGTAGGTATCGCAAAAACATTGCACATGAAAGATCTGATACATTTTGTCAGTAACGTGGTTCGGGTTGCACGAGTTACTCTAGTTTTCGTCACCAAAAATGCTGATCGCCACGCTATAACTGAGCAAATTTCCTTGGACACTTGGGCTTGAGGTATGACATTATTTCTCCACTATTAGTTAGTGTAGAATGTTATCATAGTATTAACTAAATGATAAATAAATAAATAATGTAATTCATATTTAATCAACACTAGAACAAGTTCAAGCATATTTAGAAATTACAGAGAAATCAGGGTGTAATGGGGCAACCGGGGCAACATTTTTACTGCCACTAGAAATGTATGGCGAATATGGTAAGAACGAAACAAAAACATGTGCAGCAGGTAAAGGGTACACACAATTTTCGAAATCTACAAGAGGTCTTTAACGTGCTAGGTGCATGCAAATCTGTAAACACGACACCTACTATGGTCTACCACCAGTAATTATGTATCATAATCTGCAAAGCCCGCTCTGGGAACGTGCTGTCAGCTCTGTGTGTTGTGACTTCGGAACAATCACCAGTATTTGTGGTAAATATTTCAGTTTAGTATTTGTTGTTATTTATGTTTTTGGTGTCTGCGACGTCATTTGAAGATGACTATTGTCTTGAAGATGGATGGGTCATTTATATGAACGATTTTCACAACAAACAACATACTGTTTAAGGTTGTATAAAATATAATTGTTCTCATTGAAGATAGACCAAATGACATGTTCAACTAGTAAATTGATCAATATTCAGAATTCACGGTTCTGGTAGGGCAACAATAGCCTGTTCAAAGATATGAACGTCTTTAAAAAATAATTAAACATGCATTCCATTTTATGCATTTCCATGGATACAATGACATGAATGGAGCATATACATCTCGCTGTTCATACATATTTTTGATTTGTATGATATTTAAGAGCTTTTCCTTCGTCTTAGGATTTCCACCATAGAGGATTGCTGCTACCAAGGGAACTTCTACACAAAGGGTTCCTAGTGGTTAAGTTTAAAAGTTGACTGTCGTCGTCATGACGCTGTTAGCTGAAAGGGAATATATGTGTTACACGAATATGTTCCGTTTTTCGTCGTAACAATAATTTCTTTTATTTAATATCCATGACTTATCCTCGGATAGTTGATACTAGTGGAGCAGCAACTGTTACTCTTCCAAACTGCACACGCTTTATTGGGCTTATTCAAGGACACGTCCTCTGTTAGACAACAAACCCAAATTATAATCAGTAATGGCGGAATAATATCAAACCCCAAGCAATGAAATATTCACCATCTACAATCTAAAGTACAGTCAAACCTGTATTAAGAGGTCATGACCTTTGGGACAAAGAAAATGTGGCCTTATAAGACAGGTGACCTCTTAAAAGATGTTCAATTTATATGAAATTTTCTACGACTGGATAAGAAAAGTGTGATCTTTTAATACATGTGACTGCTTAATAGAGATGACCACATATAGAGGTTTGACTGTATACATATGATCCGTCAGTTAATAATTTAGTCTACTGTCAGCTAATATATTTGACGTCGGGCTAAGCCAGTTGTATTTATGTACACATTATTAATTCATACACCACGAATCATTTAAGACGGACAAATCTGTATAATTACTCCTACACAATATCGTGGACGTCATGCTGACAATTTGGATTGCTTGCTACTCTGTTCCCATAATTGATACAATGTTAAATGTCAACGTATCACGAAGTGACCTGATACCAAATTTATATAAATGTTAGAAGATCACCGCCCGATGAAGACAATAATGAACGATATAGGAAGTATCTTATCTTAATTAGGTTTGTTGCAATATTGACCAATTATTTTACCATACATATACGCTATACCAGCAGCAATCAAATCTATCAATATACTCTATATCGTATAATTTCGCAATTAAAACGCTGTGAATACTCTTTGAAGTGATAGGATTAAACATTCCAAAATGAAACAATGAGCATTGGTTTTTTTATTGAAGAGAAATTATTATGTACGTAGGAATTGTAAAATCGTTTGGCCTTGCAGATCTAGTTCTGGGCAGTACCAGACCTAACAATCAGTCTTAACAGTATAATAAAGTATAGTCACAACGTTATTGTTGTACCCATGAATTACGGCTTCTGGTTACCCCTTTGGTATCTTCAAACTTGTCTTATATAGGTAGTTTACCGCTGGTTGTTTCCAACGAATCAAATACTCGACGATCACTAATAATGGATCCAGAGTGAACGTCTCCTGTATGGAGAATACAATTATGCCTACAAATAAAGACGATTCAACCTATAGCAGCTCCGAACGAGACACCAGTTCATTAGAGTAGTCCACGAACAACCCAACATATCGATTTCTCTTTTAGCTATATACATGTAGTTGAATATTTGTAAACCAACTTTCTTCCTCTTGAATCTACAATGTTCACTCAATCGATTTCAATAATGTTGCTTAAATACAAACAAGCTTCCGTATTAAAGAAGGATATGAATTTGGTTTCCAAAGATTTCAGAAATCAAATTAGATCAAGTCATGAATATTTTGAAATTTCTTCATTTAAATCGCCCTCACAGAAATATTTGTGTATTTGAAACATGTGCCACAACTCAACTTTACTTAATGGCAATACATCCTGTATAACATTATAACAAAGTACTGTCAAATAGAAAACCATGCACAGTTTGCAAAACGATGACAGTGTTGTTTTACGTTACCACTAAAAAGTTATTTGTAGAGTTTTGTAATTATCATTTAATTATTCTGCATTGAAGCAAACATAATATTATTTTACTTTGATATTCTAAACCACGCCGATAGGAAGGTCAAAATATGCCAGCTTAGAATCTATTGTTCCTTGTTTTACGTTCTTTTCTTAGATTTAATTACCATTGAAGCTAATAAATATTTGATCTTATATGAAACCGATATTCTACTCATCTATTTATGGAGTTTTCAAAATTAAAAGAAAGAACAAACATATTGTCAAGATACAATTAATCATTTGCATAGAATATAAATACTTCTAAATCAATATATATCTGCTTTCTAATTAAATTTCCTGGTTAAATATGTAATCCCCAAGTCAATCATCTTCTGATTTAGCATTCGAAACACGAACATGTAGTAAATATTTATTCAAAGCAATCCTTTCACTATCCCATAATTAGATATAGTTTGAGAATAAACTTAAATTGTTTTAGCTTTTTTATATTGAGAAATGTTGAATTGAATGTCTGAAAATCGTTTCTTGAAATATTTTCGTGCAAACCAGAAATCTGAAGTGTCTCGATATTGCTTCTTTGACGATTGTAATTACATTTTATATCTTGAATGTTATTCATAAGATGTTTTAAATTAAATGTCGTGGAATTTTATCTTATTAAAGAAGAAATACAGAACTAATTTTACTGAAGGTCATCACGCAGTACATGTGTAGTCATCGTCTAGACTATGTATTAATTATATTATTGAAAAAGATGAATAGCTAAAATTCACAAAGGTCACTATTATTATTTTCTAAGAATTTTTATTTGAAATGACAAATGCTTTAATAATGTCATAACATTTTCAATATGGTCTATAATGATCAAACACAGCGTAATTAAACAGTATGAAATTCTCCCTTTTACATAATGTTGAAATTTCAATAAAATGGAAACAAGAACTATCTTTAAGAAAAGATTTACGACGAAGCACAAATATTATATTCTTCTACGAACAGTAATTCACTGAAATAACCTAAACATATTGGTTTTATAGGATTTGATAAGACATGTAAAACCTTGCATCCTACTTAATGTGCAAGGAATCGTTAATAAATAGTAACAGCGTCCATCTTGGCCGGAGGACGGGACTGCCAGACAAAATTTTGAAAGGGGATCACCAAAGGATTATTTTAGCAAAGCTTGAATCCAATTGTTTAAGAGGGAAAAAAATTAAAATTTCATCCACCTTTTCTGTTTTAGCAACAGTGGCCATATTGGTTGGATGTCTGGATTGCCGGACACAATTTGGAAAGGGGGTCTAGGACTAGGCAAAGTCTAGTTCCAATTGGTCCAGTAGTTTCAGAGATGAAGATTTTTTAAATTTCATCCCCCTTTTTTATTTTTAGTAACAGCGACCATGTTGGTTGGAGGTCGGGACTGCCGGACACAATTTTGGAAGGTGATCACCAACGGACCGTTCCACCAAAGTTTGGTCTTAAGTGGCCAAGTGGTTTCAGAGGAGAATATTTTTTGTAATTGTGTACGGACGGACGACCGACGCAAAGTGATGACAAAGGCTCACATGATCCTTTGGGTCAGGTAAGCTAAAAAAAAAAAAGAGGGGGGAGTGTATATTATTTCCTTTCCATGGTCAAATCTCAAAAAATTCATGGCTTCAACAATAACTTCTTAATATGTAATAGATGAAATGGCACTTTCTCAGAATTTAATACCCCCAGTCGCTCACCTGAATATTACATAATACATTGATAATGAAACTTTACGACATATAATACTTTGGTTAAAGAGAATATCTCTTAAATTTAAAGTTTAATACAGATATACCATTAAAAGTAATCTTATTATCAGTTATACTCGAACTCCCTTTGTCTGTACGGGGCGTAGGACGACGGACGCAACCAATCAGAAAACTACTAAATGACTTGCTTATTACAAGTGCCTTACATCCGACCTGCTTATTACAAAGTGCTTTAAATCCGACATGCTTATTACAAGTCAATGATTTTCCTACTCATTTGTATCTAAGGTCCGGGTCCCTTATATTTGGGGAAATTAGCGCGTAAATGATGTGAATTGGGAAATGATTGGAAGAGCAATACATTTATTAGTTTGGAGATCCAGTAATAGAATAGCAAGCATACTGTACCAAGGTTAATGCCAACAGTAACAAGTTCTTGTGATGAGGAAGAATGACCTCTAAACAGTTCACAAAACTTACATAAATACCCTTGGTGTATCACACTGTCATATAGCCATGGGTATTTTTGTTCATTTTGCATTGAACTGAATACCCAGGCATCTGGTACCATGACCCCTGGTGCACAACTGTCCGAATTAGAGTGACAGTCAGATTGCGAATATCAACATCACCACTATTTGCACTATTTACATGTTGTTGGATGTCATTTGAAGCTGTGTTAGGTAATAAAGAATTGGTTGTTTTTGGAGTGACATTCGCAGTGGTAACATGGCGTTCAGCTTCTGGGCATGGTGTATCAGTACTTAGTGTCAGTGACCGGTAGGGTTGACTCCACCTAATCCCACTTTTTTTTAAAAATTCATTAAAGAAATCTAAAATTTCAAGTGGGAATAGCTGTGATTATTGTATAAACAATGTGCAAATATTGGGGCTTAGGGTGTAGAAACAAAAACTCATTAACTTCAGGTAAACTTTGATTATATAATGGAGAACTAATATATATTAATTTATCATTTTTATTCTAATAAAAAAAAACATGCAGATATATACATGAATAAGTGATATCTCTATCAATACATTTTTATTTCAACATCCATAGAACTTATTATATATTTTTTAAACTACATGAAATAATAAACAAGCATGTCTTAGCTATAAAGGTTTGTTACTATTCATTTTGTAATGAAATTCTTATGATTCATGTTTTTCTTCAAAGGTACAAATATTTTTTAAAAGATATTTTACTATTTATGTCATACTTGATTTCACTCCATATGAAAAAAATGTTTCATTCCAATTTCTAATTGTTATTAATAACACTTACTTCACCCAAATATGTTCCCTTTTCCTGCATTATTTGACATAAAATACAGGTACATCACAGGTAATAATTAATAAAGATACTAATTGCAAAAACAGCATAATTAACTGCAACAACATCTATTTGGAATACCTGGAATAGATTTTTTTTAATGGGATTAGATAGACGACATCACCGGTACAGTAGTGGATCGGACTCACTTCAAAGCACAAACAGTTTCACTAGCTTTATTAACGTCATCAACCTCATTTTTCTCCAGGGGGAAGTAAACACTTTTTTTTAATCCAAAGCATTCAAGTTACTTGTACTTGCTTCCATCACTACTGGTCAATTTCTTAACAAATTATTTAGAATTATGCAACATCGTGACATTTTTATTTTTTAACTTTAAAACAATAATTCGCGTATTCCGCTTCATCAACTGTTTTCCGTTTTTAATTTCCTATAAATTGACAAAATATCAAGCAAAGTAAATCACATGACATATTTACTATTTTTTATTAAAATTCTATATTAAATTTATTTAAATAAACATTTATTCCAAATACTACAGATTTCCGCTTTCGTTTTTCTGAAGTTTTATCGCAGTCCGGTAAACAAATCAAGCGACCCAATATACTGTACTGGTTCCCGGTATCTTGTGCGTAGTATTTCGCTTGGTCATAAGCGTGAAAATGTTGGACTTTTAATTTCATTTGAAAAAGCTTTTATTAACCAGTGTTTACGAATAAATTTATCACCACGCTATTGGGAATTTTCCCCCATCAAATTGGGGAAAAACTTTTTTCACATTGGGGCCGATATTCGGCCCAAAAAAACACAGTCGGAAAATCACTGCAAGTATTTTAACTCCGTTCTCCGAACTCCTACCAAATTTGTATTATTCTCCAATCAAAAAGTTAGAAAATATTTTCATCTTTAAAATTGCTAGGCAACAGCATCCATAACAAAAGTAGGTCAAAAGCGATCGTATACGACCTCGTCGAAAATAAATACCCACTGTCGAAATACGAAGAAAAACAACGATGCTGTCTAGACATTACTGGGAGAATAGAAATGCAGATATTTGTGTACTTTTATATGTCTAGAGAAGTTGGAAGATGAGGAGGACAAACAATACAATGTCCAAATATCGTGCAACACAACCATCAAAATAATAGACTGTATTGTCTTGATATCAATACCAAGGTTGTGTAAAAAAGAATTATATTTTCTAGATGTGAAATCCAAGGAAATGATATAATACTGCTTAAAGTGTGGTAGTTCATACATATTCAACTTGACAACATAACAATTTTCAATAGTTCAGTTTTACACATGAAGTGTTTGACTTCATTGTAAAAATCACTTGACAGTATACGCTTTACGACAAAAGTCATGTGATATACTTTATCATCATTTTACATTTTAAGCATCGGTTATATGTAGAACAACCGCATCGGTAGTGTGCTAAGATCATGGGTTCGAGCCCTGGTCGGGTCAAGAGAAACACTATGCAATTGGTACTTCTTGCTTCTTTTCCCGCTAAGTACAGCACTAAGGAGTAAGAATGAAGAATGGTTAGCTTAGATTCAGAATAATGTGTCCAAGTAGAGCGACGATTGTTGTTCAAGTGAACTAACACAATAAACATCCAACTTGGCGTGTTGACATAGTACGATGATTACCATCATCATAATACAAGCTTGCTCTCGCCTTGATATAGCTGAAATAATGATGATGTGGAGCTAAACAACAATCACTTACTCACTCATAAGTGAAAGCAAATTAAAGAAACAAGATAATACAAATGAAACCGAAAAGTAGAGATAAATATAACAACCGAACATGCAGCACGAAATCCTGTAGAAGTCTAGTATGATTATTGATGTGCATCCAAATTGTACGAATATCCTACCCAATGGCAGCTTGGCACACGGTATGATTTATTTCTTATATGTATATCGCTTATGTAGAATGTAAGATTCTAATGGAAGTCTGTAAGCATTTGAGCAATATATGTGATAAACCAGTTCCAAATGTCCACCACTCAACCTTTTTAGAGATGAGTTTCGCCTACTGTGTAGCTCATATCCATGAACAGGAAATTTGTTGGACATATGTAGTCAATTTGTTAAAAGTCTCGTTGGTGGTCAAAATTTGCAAAAATAAAATAAAAAATTATAGTTAAAAACAAATATGTCAAATTGATATTTGTATCATTTTATTAAAGAAAGCATATCTGCTATACAGAATACCTTTTGTTTTTAAGTGTTTCATTGTACATTTATTGTTGCTAATATCTGGTTTTATTATACACATGTTAGACGTTCTGGTTATGTAAATATATATATAATGCTTTAACTCAATACATTTTTTCGAATTTGACATAATGTGTGATTTCAACAATTGTCTTATAAATAGAGATGGAAATTGAATTTTAACCTCTACTTTTTTAGCATTCTTTTGATATCATATCACACTTCATAAATTTACTCAATGATATAAATTTGCTCAGTAATATCTTGGGATAGCCTGAGTAATAGATCATCATCATCCTCACCGTGTTATTTGTTTCAATATAATTTTTTCAACTACTAGACAATTTTCGTCGATAAAAGAAAACAATTGATGTATCAACAGATTAGTTGAATATGTTTTCCGTCTACCCCAGCAGGTGTTTGTGTTGTTATTCCAGTTTTATATCATCTTTGGGCGAATAATTGCAGTCTCCTGACACTGAGTGAATAGCAGTCGTTCAAATGCGTACGTTTCCATTCGATTAATCAATAATATGTTATTGTAGTGTTATCTACAATACAGAAAAATATTGTACTAGTCAGCATTGTATTGAAAATAAACGTTAGAGAAAGCCGAAGGTGCAATCAAAAAGAGATAATTCAGAGACACTGTCAACGTTGTGTACTAATGACACAACACGAAGACAAACAAAGCACAAACACAACACATATTTGACACTACTATACGTAAACAAATATAAATAACGTAAATAAGACATGAGCCTTCCTACAAACAACAGGAGGTAAAGACGAACCGAACATCGTATGCATACGGAAATCGTAGCGGACATCACAACACGGAACTCAGAACGTAAAGACAAATAATAGGACAACAACAACAAAACAACTAAAAAGATGGGCAACATAGACCCCACAAATCCGGAGGCCACATGCGTGAGTTTTTAATAAAATATGGACGAGTACAATATCTTTCCATTTTTTACTTAACACATAGCAAAGTCAATTTATTATACTGTTGAAATAATAGTACAATTCTTGTTTTGAACATTTGATATTTCAATTAACGAATCACGAAAAAATCATACAAAAATACATATTATTTATACAATAAACGGCTAAAATACCACGAAAGTTAATTTAGTTTGTTTTTAACATAGTATTAATATTGAAATAGCCTCTTTTAGAATACAATATACAGAAATAGAAGACCGAGAGTTGTGATAATCACTCATTTACCTCACGTCCTGGGTGTGAATTATTAATATTTGATTGGTTTCACGCAATTCTTTTACCAACACTTGTGGTATGGTTGAAACACACAGCGTAGACACATATATTAAGTTTTATTTCTAGGTCTCGGTAATTCGATCGATTGGTGTACAATGTTTCATAATTTCAAAATTACTACGACTCATTGTTGTTGCATATGCGTATATATGATCCGGTGTCGTAAATATTTTAGCTACCCCGTGAAAATTAGCTACCTCCAACTTCCGGTGGCTAATTTTCATACGGCGGAGCTATAAAAATTATCTACCTATGAAAATTAGCTACTTGTAGCATAAACTTATAGGGTTATCTCCCTTAACATACTTACCAAAATACAAATTGTGTATTTCCAATGGAGGGACAAAATGAAAAACTGCATGTACACAAACAGGAAAAGAGTTACTCGATTGACAAGCATAGACATATAGATCTACACAATATCAAAAATAAAATAAACAATATATATTAGTGGTGTTTATAGTTGAAAATCAAGATGCTACCTGTATGGCTGTATAGCATGTGATAAGTTACAAACTATCTTTTCTTCAATTTACCAACGCGATGTATCATTTTTTCAGCTATTGAAAAATAGATTGGTGGACTATTTCTGGTAGAATTTAATATTTATTTGATGTTCAAATTATACAAATTATTCTTTAACTTAATAAGATCACATCTGATAATGGAAATTCATTTGTTCCAAGTCCGAATTCAAATTTCATGAAAAAACGTATTTGAATTGTATTATGCTTATTGTATATATTAATTATTAATCACACTTTTATTATTGCTATTCGTGTTACCCTCTTGAAATAAAGAAATTAACCCATTTACTTACTTATTGACACTATCTTCTGAATTCAAGAAATAAATAAAATTATGTTCCATATTTAATATTGAAAGTTGGGAACTTTATTTATTATAATATTAAAGAACTGGCAACTATTACATTCATTTTCTGGGGAATATTAATAAAAATGTATTACATCTTCTCTAGATTTTCAAAGACCAATTCGAAACTGAAACTATTTGCATACTCTTGATGACAATTTCTTATTTGGATTTTGTACAAATAGAACCATAAATTATAAATTTCCAACAAAATGTGGAAGATGACAAAATATAAATTTGTTTATATACATGTACTCAAAAAGTCGCTTTTTATGTGTCTTCTGAAGGATTGTGAAAGCTCGAAAAGTTGACGTTGTACAATGTAATTGTATTGTTACGTTATATGTTGTCATTTATATAGACAATATATGTATTCGCTGAGAAACAGACCAGAAATGCTCACCAAAGACTCTCATCGGTAGTGTAATCGTTAGCGTGCTCGCCTCGAGTGCGGTAGATCGTGGGTTCGAGTACCGATCGGATCAAACCAAAAATTATCAACTGGTATGTGTTGCTTATAATGCAAAGCACGCAGAATTAAGGAGAAAGAGCAAAGACTGCTTGGCTCGGAATCAGGATAATGTGTCAGAGTGGAGCGACATGTATATCCGCGGATTGTTGTTTCAGTTAACTAACACTATACAAAAAAACTAAGCGTGTTGGTCTAGAAAAAGCGGACATCATCATCATCTCATTGCAAATTAACTTGTTCTCGCCATTGTATAGCTATAAAATTGTTGAGTTGGTGTTAAACAACAATCGCTCACTCACTCACCAAAGCTGTTACGTACAGTTTTTATATTTCCCGACAATGTAGGTATATGTGTTTATTCTGCAATGTCTTGTAGTTAAAAAAACAACTGGCAAATTGTCTAAAAAGAGCAGAAACATACGTCGTTCTAAGCGTTTTAGACGTCCGCGCTTATATTGCAAGTTTCTTGTCGTTGTTCGACATGTATCAGGTACCAGAAAAATTATATCTTGGTCAATATTTTAAGCAACATGTGATGAAGGAATAAATATCAGCTTACAAGTTTTATATAGAAAATAATATACTGAACCTACTTTTAAATTACCCTCACCAAAACATCAGCAATCAATTTAAATCCAAGTAGCTGCTATATATAAAATCCTTAGGTACAGACAAAACATCACTCCCAATATCTCTACCAGGTGTAAAGAAACTCCTACATAGCATCAATACCCATAAATATTGTGCTCCCAAAACTATTACATTATTTGGCTTTCCAAATTTTCGATTTTGAGCTACCTGATGAAGGTTATTCCAGAAACGTTCATGTGCACTAAATTTGATATCTACGTTTTTATTACCTCTTCTTAGCAATATAGCTATCATAATGTTTTCTTTGAAAACAAGATACACTCTTTGTTTAATATGATATATACAAAATGTATGTAAAATTTCCAGGTAAATTAGTTACCTGCATCTCTTATGACAACTAAGTCAGATCGATAAAAGGTGTATTCATGTTGGTTTTTTTCTTTCTTTTTGATATTTTTTACGATTTGCTTGTTTTGTTTTGTATTTGTTTGTTTTTGATAACAGATTAATATCTAATTTTATTTTGTTTTGTTTCTGTTTTGAGGATATAACTTCAGAAGGGCCTACCAATTAATACATCTTGGAATAACAGTAGTACTTTAGGAGTATTCCCACAGAACAGTCCATGTGTTCTGTATTTTACTCTAGATTTATAATTTGTAAATTTAAAGCAAAAACCACCATTTCAGCTCAAAGATAGATATATATATAGCTTTAGCGCCGGCATCCTAATTTCGTATGCATCTCTATTCTTTAAATGTTTAGAGGTTTGCGTTTGAATTGAATCGGAGCCTTGATGGGAGAGAAGTTTAGCGAGCTGCCTTCACCTCATTTATCTTTCACTGCACTGGTCATCACTTGGATGAAGTAGATTGCCAGACGCTGGTACAACATGTGAAAATATTTGTAATGTCATTGAATATAGCTCAAATAAATATTTTGCATCATGGTGGTATGTTTTGTAAGAACAGATAGTTTTATCACACATACTTGTCAATTTAATAATTAAATAACAGCCATACGTGATAATATCTCACACACAAAGTATCTTAGCACAAGTAATTTCTTAAATTTTATTTTGAAAAACTCAGACCGGTATGGTGGAACATTAGCATACATATAATACGATACAATATATAGACTAGAGGCTCAGTGGGCTGAGCCTGTGTCGCTCACCTTTCATTCTGCGTTGAGGAAACTTAATACAGAACCTTCCATAGGTGCTTCCCACCATCTTACGGTTCATTTGGCAAAGCAGTTTCAGAGAAGAAGATTTTTAGAATCTGAAACAAGAATTGCATGTGGCGGCCATGTTTGTCAATGGATCAACACGAAATTAGCACACTCTATAAAGGACCTTCCATGGATGCTTCCAACCAAGTTTCATATCTTTTGGCCAAGCGGTTTCAGAGGAAAAGCTGTTTTAGAAATCGACCAATAAGAAACAAGAATTGCCTATGGCGGCCATGTTTGTCAACGAATCGGGACGAATTGAGCAATCTTAATTAAGGGTAATAACAAAATTACCGAACTCCGAACAATTTTACAAAGGGAAAGTCAAAACTCATAATTATATAAACAGACAAAATCAGTCAACAACCGGAAAACTGTGAAAACCGTAATGACCCTGACTTGGTACAGGCATTTCTAAAGAAATGGTGGGTTGAATCAGATTTTAAAGCGCCAAACCTCCCGCTTTTATTAAGGTTCCGGCTGTCACTATAACAGTATTTATAACAATACAGGAACAAAATAGGTAAAATAGTTGTCAAAGCAGTACCAAATTCAGTGAAGTAAATGTCAAAGACACTTTTACGTCACACATTGATAAACAAATATTTTTGACATTTTTGTTGACCTCCTTATCTTTATGCATTTTCACTATATGAAAATGCATCGCTTATTATCGTCTCTGCAGAGACGGAATATATTTCGACAAGATCTTGGTATCGGAATATAAACTTTTTAAGAGATCGAATAAGGCGAATCTTTTAATAGCCCTGGTACCTCCATAGATGCGTCCTACGAAGTTTCGGTTCCTTTGGCCAAACGGTTTCATGACTGCTTTCCCATGCAATGAAGGGATGTGAGGTAGCTAATTTTCATGGGCAAGCTTCTGATGCTTATGCTTATGTTTGAATGGTGCAAAGTAGATTATTTTCATGGATAACACTTTGAAACCTGTGTCATACATTGATCAGATGTAAGGTAGCTTATTTTCATGGAAAAGTTCATGATTCCTATTCCATGCAATGCAGAAAGGTCAGGTAGCTAATTTTCATGGACCATGCAATGAAGGAATGTGAGGTAGCTAATTTTCATGGACATGCTTCTGATGCTTATGTTTATGTTTGAATGGTGCAAGGTAGTTTATGTTCATGAATAGCACTTTGAAACCTGTGTCATACATTGATCAGATGTAAAGGTAGCTTATTTTCATGGAAAATGTCATGACTCCTATCCCATGGAATGAAGGAAGGTCAGGTAGCTAATTTTCATGTCCCATGCAATGAAGGAATGTGAGGTAGCTAATTTTCATGGACAAACTTCTAATGCTCATGCTTATGTTTGAATGGTGCAAGGTAGTTTATTTCCATGGATAACACTTTGAAACCTTTGTCATGCATTGAACAGATGCACGGTAGCTTATTTTCATGGAAAACGTCATGACTCCTATCCCATGCAATGAAGGAATGTCAGGTAGCTAATTTTTAAGGACAAACTTCTTATGCTTATGCTTATGATTGAATGGTGCAAGGTAGTTTATTTTCATGGATAACACTTTGAAATCTGTTATACATTGAACAGATATAAGGTAGCTTATTGTCATGTTAAACTTCACGACTACTAGTGCATGCAATGAAGAAAGGTCAGGTAGCTAATTTTCATGGACCATGCAATGATGGAATGTGAGGTAGCTAATTCATGGATAACACTTTGAAACCTATGTCATACATTTTTACAATGTCATTTTGACGACAATTGTTTTCCCTCCCAACTCGATTCGTCAATAGAACACGCATCCTTACTGGTCACCTCCACTGATTCTTGTTGACACGATTAGTATGGATGTAACCAGGATAAACATTACTTTTAAATAATCTACGTTGAGTTTCATATTTTGTTCAAGGATTGTGATCATCAGAATTTACTTCCCGTGGAAAGTTATTAGTAAAAAGTATTTTTTTTGTGAACCGTGATGAGAATCCTATCTCCCATTCATCTTTGTGAGTCAGCAATACATTTTTATTCGTTTTCAAATATTTATTTTTTTAATATTATTAGACTTGAATTTATTTATATTTTATATCGAAATAACTGATTTTTATCCAGCTTTTGCTCCATGTAAATGAATAGGAGATTGCTATATCCATTTCTGGGATAAATAGATCTATCTAATTAAAATAGATCTGCTCGCCTACATCCACCTCCCTTTTTTCTTTCAAAAATACTAATTATCAAGAATCTATCAAAACCGGAATAGTATTTTTAATGTATTATTAAGGTAGCAAATTGTCATGGCTATCATTTGGAACGCCTTTGTGGTTTACGAAAATCTCGTTCCGAACGTTAACAAGTAGTCAATTTTAATGGTAGCTAATAATTATAGGACACCGGACGATGATTATAAATGCATCAAAATTAGTATACGAAAATAGTACATGACGACACATTCGTTAAGCGGGGGGTGTCGTTGCCGTGATCGTATGGTAGTTGGATTTACAACTACCTATGCAATCAGTGCCTATCACCACTGATGTTGTGATCTCGAATCTCGATTAGGGCGAGGTGTATAACATTATGTGATAAAGATTGTCAGTGACATCTCGATTAGGGCGAGGTGTATAACATTATGTGATAAAGATTGTCAGTGACATCTCGATTAGGGCGAGGTGTATAACATTATGTGATAAAGATTGTCAGTGACATCTCGATTAGGGCGAGGTGTATAACATTATGTGATAAAGATTGTCAGTGACATCTCGATTAGGGCGAGGTGTATAACATTATGTGATAAAGATTGTCAGTGACATCTCGATTAGGGCGAGGTGTATAACATTATGTGATAAAGATTGTCAGTGACATCTCGATTAGGGCGAGGTGTATAACATTATGTGATAAAGATTGTCAGTGACATCTCGATTAGGGCGAGGTGTATAACATTATGTGATAAAGATTGTCAGTGACATCTCGATTAGGGCGAGGTGTATAACATTATGTGATAAAGATTGTCAGTGACATCTCGATTAGGGCGAGGTGTATAACATTATGTGATAAAGATTGTCAGTGACTTGCGATATAACTGCAATACTGTTTAAAGTGGCGCTAACACACCATCAAACAAACATATTCCTTAATAGAAAACCTTTCTTAACAGACATGTTGACAAAAAGTTACTAGTACGTTTTGAGATGATGTATGATAATTATCCAGTTGAGAATTCCTGACAAAACGTAGATTAACGATACTACAAACAACTATGAGAAATGATGATGATATATAACCATTGATTAGATTACTCTCAACACATAGACTTAGATAACGAATGCAATTCATCATAAATATGTCTGAAGTTATGAATTATCTACAGCTAAATGACATTCCTTACTACATAAATAAAGGTAATAACAAAATTACCGAACTCCGAACAATCTTACAAAGGGAAAGTCAAAACTCATAATTATATAAACAGACAAAATCAGTCAACAACTGGAAAACTGTGAAAACCGTAATGACCCTGACTTGGTACAGGCATTTCTAAAGAAATGGTGGGTTGAATCAGATTTTAAGGCGCCAAACCTCCCGCTCTCATTACGGTTCAAAGGTTCCGGCTGTCACTGTAACAGTATTTAAATACAGGAACAAAATAGGTAAAATAGTTGTCAAAGCAGTACCATATTCGGTGACGTAAATGTCAAAAATACTTTTACGTCACACATTGATAAAAAAATTATTGACATTTGCGACTTCTTTATCTTTATACATTTTCACTATATGAAAATGCATCGCTTATAATTTTTTCTGCAGAGACGGAATATATTTCGACAAGATATTGGTATCGGAATATAAACTTTTTAAGAGATCGAATAAGGCGAATCTTTTTATAGCCCTGGTCCAGTAGCCTGTTTCTCAGATGAAGATGACGTTTCAGGAAATCAGAATAATTGCTACTGGCCCTTGCATAGCGAATCAATTGCGAGATGTAAACACCATATGCAGGAGAAGCTGGTATATTGCTGCACATGTTTGGAAAATTTATGATTTTAAAATTGAAGTCGTCCCGCTTATCATAAATTTTAGTACTGAGTTGACCACTGTCGTCAAATTCGAGGTATAAGTCCAAAAATGATGCGGACGAAGCTGTATCGGTGGTCTCTTTAACTTCCAGCTCTGGAGGATATAAAAGTATTTATCTCAAAGTATACGTGACTTTTTCAAACTCATTTATTTGTTGGTATTTCACCAATTAACTGCTATGTTAAAAAAACAATCTAAACTTTTTATTTGTTAGCTTGAGGCTAGAGTTAATATATTTCAAAACAAAGTTTAGATAGTTCATTTTGTCCTTAAGGTTCCCGTAATACAATAAAACACCATTTGTAATGGGTTTTCAAATTCAAATGAATCAACATAATTCTATCAACGAACAGAAAAATGGCTGTCATTTGCACTTTAATAAAATCATCACATTTGCTTTATATTACTTTTGACATTTGTAACCAATTATCTGTGATGAATTCCTGTGAGAAGGTTAACTAATAGGGACAATAAACCACCGGTTGTAGTCATAATATACACAGTAAATGGGACAGCGGAAAATTAAAAACATTTGCTGTTTGCAAAATTGCAGCAACGGATTCTCAAAGGAGAATGTGTTTTGGTTTTGGCGATACGATAAAAATCCATTTTCAAGGAAGCAAGGTTCATGTACTGCTATATAGATAGCAATAATCGAATGCTGTCTAAGCAATGTTCCACAACAGCGGCTAGCAAAGTAGAAGACGAATATGACCACATATCATGTATATATAACGATTGTTATAATATGTTGAAATACCAGCCATAATCACATAGTCAAATAAGATGAAGTCACAAATGGTGCCATTATATTACGGAATAAAATTAAGAAAAAACCAACACCGTCAGAACAGTTCAAAATTTAATAGGACAATCATGGAAAGAGAGGCAAAATCAATACACCTAGCATAAATATACATGACCGCTCATTCACCTGTCTTAGTACAGAAACTTAGACTTACACCTAGTTTAATGGACCCAAACATCGCATCTTAATGAATGTATCTGATGAATCCATGTTGATACTAATATGATATTCATATTTAATGTAAATTGTGAATAATGATAAGTACAACGTAGACTAGATTTAACAGTTTATCTACGTCCATAACGTTTCAGTAACCCAATCAAAAACAAGAGGTGTAATGAATTCATATGATGGAACATTGCTAGTTGATCAGAGAGAAAAACATGCGTTCTTGCACTTTAAATAAACGTTAGAGAAAACCTAAGGGGAAATCAAGAATGGGCAATCCAGAAACACACAGAGAATTGGGACAGGACACAGAACAAAGATAAACAAAACAAACAAAACATAACACAGTAAACTAAAAAGAAAAGCATCACGGACCCACCAAAATAAAACCAGAAGTGAAGCCATGTTCTCGCGACGGGTAAGCAGTTGCTGCTTATAAGACATCCAATATGCTACTCTTACAGTCAAGACATGTTGGAGACCACTACATGCAAGCAAACACAAACGATTTAAATAAGACGTGAGACGTTCTACAAACAATTAGGAGGAATAAAGACGAGCTTAACGTCGCTTCTATGCGGAAATGTAGCGAACACCACTAATGGAACCAGGAACGTGACGAGAGACCGTCGTGTCAAGACCGGTACAAGTCGGTGATAGAGGAGAGAAAAAATCTATGTAGCAGGTAAACGATTGATATTTCGTAATGTCCAATATTGGTTATGACACCCATATACATTTTGTAGCAATAACTTCAAATAAGAACAACACGACCTTGTTTGAATATTTTTTGTTTCATCAGCTTTGCTCTGTCCAGAAAAAACTCTAAGAAAACAAATGAGTCCCATGGATTGTCTTTTGGTCATTACATTGTCAGTCTTTTTTACGGCTATTGATCATCCCTTCTTCAAACTCTTCTTTTCTTTTGTTGAGCTTTTTCTAATTTACGAGTATCATTGTTTATTTAGGGACCGACCATTTAACTTGAAGGGGGGGTTACGGTTTTTTGTTTCGTTCAGAAATTTTTTTTCGGACAACACAAGAGTTAGAATATATATTTTTTTTCCAGAATTTAACATTAGTTTATATGACAAAAACACTGAATCAGATTATTTTTTTTTCAACCACCAAAATCAGAATATTTTTTACAGCAACAATGGGAATCAGAATATTTTTTTAGAAAAAAACCATAACCCCCCCCCCCCCCCCCCCCCCTTCAAGTTAAATGGTCGTTCCCTTAGCAAATGTCAGTCGGAACAATTGAACCAACCGAACTAACACATACCTTGTCAATGTCAATGTAAGCTAATAATTTGACATAGGATGAACGTCCGAAGTCAAAATAAAGATCATAGACATTTGTAAAGTTGATCTTACCATCTTATTTATTAAGCCCAACAAGCCATCATTCGATCGATTTCCTTTGCATTGCAGATATTCATGAATATTAGTGCATATAAAATATAAGCTAACGAAATAATATATTTACTGTTATATGAGTTATTTGTATACCCCCGGTTAGGGCCGGATGTAGTTGAAGAGAGACCCTAGGCTAATCTACCTGCGAGGCCCCTCCTCCCAATCCCCGTCCTTGTGAATAGAGGAGGATAAAAGAGTATTTTGCACAAAATTCAATGAAGCGGAGGATGATGACGAATGCTTTAAATTCCGCAATTCAAAATTTGATATCTGACAACACCTTGTTTTTTCAACTTATCTGTCTTACTGCTTTTATGGAAGGACAATATTAACACAGAAATCAATGCTAGTGCCGACTTATTGGCCTTATTATTCTGAAATGGAACGCAAGGAAAATTACAGAAGGCTTATGTCAGCTTGTGTATGAAACGTCTATGACAATGACAAAAATATTATACACCTTGGCCAGAGGACCCCTAGATGTTGAGGCCCTAGGCTTCAGCCTACCAAGCCTATAGGGAAATCCGGCACTGCCTGGGCCCGGCATGTTAGTCGAAGACGACAACAACAACAAAAACGGAATATATTCGGACAGATTAGAAAAAGTTCAACTTGAAGCTGCGCGTATTGTTACGGGATTACCATCGTTTGCCAGTATAAATTCTATTTATATCGAGACGGGGTGGGAAAAGTTGAAAACTAGAAGGGAGGTAAGAAAATTGGTCCTATTTTATAAAATCGTTAACGGTCAAGTACCTGATTATTTAACAGAATTGGTACCACCTACAGTCGGTGACACTAATAGCTATAATTTAAGGAACAGACTAAATATTTCACAACCATCATACCGATTATCTACATATCAACAATCCTATTTTCCAAGTACGATTAAATTATGGAACACTCTAGATCTGAACCTTCATCAACTGCCGACACTTCCGTCTTTTAAATCCAAATTGCAACAAAAATATTTTCAACCGAAAACTGTACCTTCTTACTTTTCTTTTGGAGACCGATATCTTAGTGTATTGCATGCTAGGCTTAGAAATAAATGTAGTTCTCTAAACAGCGATTTATTTAAATCGAATTTGGTGCCTAGTGCTTCTTGTTCGTGTGGATATAAAAACGAATGTTCCGAACATTTTCTATTATATTGTAATAAATTCAATTTACTTAGAAATAACATGCTAATTGAATTAAATATGCTTGATATGAAGGGGTCTACCGGTAAATATCGATATTTTGTTATTTGGAAATGATGACCTGTCTGTAGAAATAAACACGTTTATATTTTCATGTGTAAAAAAATACATAAAAGATACACGGCATTTCTCTTGAACTAACAAGTCAACATGCAACATTATTGACAATTGTCAACATTGTGTACTTCTACATGTACGTATATTCTCTTCTTTGTCGCACTTGGGGTATTGATTGATTGACGTGTCACAAGTCGATGAAATATACATGTGTTATTCAGTTCAAATTGTACTTACCTAGGTATGCAAGATCTCAAATCCCAACATATAAACTATGCCTAATCGTAATACGATCCAAGTATGCAACACACATACACCACGTGTTTAAGAATTGTCTTTTGAGGTGTGCTCGATTTGCCATATATTATACCTTAGCACACAGTATGTTTCATCGACTTTTGAAATTTGCATTTTTCGTTCTATTGTATGGTTTTTTTTTCTTCTTCTTCGTCTTCATATTCTGAACAAATATTTTATTATTATGTATTTAATGCTGTTCTGATTATATGTAAATTGATGTAACTAGCGGAAAAGACATTTCTAAGTTGTAAAACTTGTGTCTGATCCATTTGTTGTTATTATGAACAATAAAATAAGTTTAAATCAACAAAAAAAACTCTTAAAATGTAAATCGTATTTTTAAACTTTTATTTTTAAATCATTTTCATTGCTACACGAGGTGTGAACCGAAAGACTATTAAGTATGGATACTCCAGACCAAGGAAACACGGGCATAATACACAGAAAAGAAAAGATATGCAGACCTCGCCATACAATGGGTCTGGGGAGGGGGCCTAGAGGGTCTCGACGGAACCAATAGAGACTCTCGTGACATTCCTCAGATCTTTGCTGAAATCTGAGCTTAATCATTTAAAGTTACAAAATGAAACGATGCTTCAACTTGCAATGGTGTATGATACCATCTATTATATTTGTACAACGTTTCCTAGTAAAGAATGATAGTGGGGGGTATTGCAAATGTTTAACTAAGCATTGTATATAGTATACGCAGGCCTTAAGCACTATACAGTTACATCAATGTATGAGAAAGCGT
Organism: Bathymodiolus brooksi; assembly: GCA_963680875.1. Taxonomy (NCBI): domain Eukaryota; kingdom Metazoa; phylum Mollusca; class Bivalvia; order Mytilida; family Modiolidae; genus Bathymodiolus; species Bathymodiolus brooksi. The sequence goes on along the minus strand of OY804576.1, from coordinate 132,142,010 downwards.
CAGCATATGATCATTATCAAAGCTTAGTACATGCATTGTATGAGGTAAACTCACGAAGAATGTTGTTGATGAAGGCGATTAAAAGAAAATAAATAAAATAGGGTTAGGGTATTATGCTTAGCTCCACATTCAACAATAGTGTCAATTTTGTTGGTTGAAGAAACCGCAGTACCTGGTGAAAATCACCGAAATGTTACTGACAAACTTTATCACCGGATGTTATATCGAGGATACCTCGCCTTGAGCAGGATTCGAACTCCCCCAGGATAAAATAAAGCAACTTTTGTTGCTAAGAAAAAGTTCATATTCCAACCCTATCCCCCCTAGCATGTATGTTGCCAAGTTTTGACAATGGTTGATAGTTCTGGTGGATGTATTACACTATGACAACTGAGGAGATGTAATGATCGTTGTATCTATAATTACATTAGATATAATCCCTTTTATATCATTTTGTAGAGTTTATAATTGATACCACTCACATGAATAACTGTCATCAAGTATAATCTTAGATAAGTCAGTGAAGATAATTGATTGTACATGGGTTTCTTGGTACATTTAAAGCTTAACTAACCGAGCAATTCAGCTGAAAGTTATACATTTAGATGTAGTCTTTGATTACAGCTCTGTTTATATTGTAGCATAAAAAAAAATCCTAGACATTGTGTTTTGCTACAGTTCTGTTTCTTTTGTAACACAAAAAACACATAATTTACCGAAAAGAATCTTTGGTTACAGCTCTGTGTCTGTTGTAACGTAGACAAAAACACAAATATTACAGAAAAATATCTTTGATTACAGCTGTTTCTTTTGCAACAGAACAACACACAAATAACAGAAAAATAGCTTTGGTTACAGCTATGTTTCTTTTGTAACGTAGAACAAAATTCACAAAGTGCATACAAATTTCTTTGGTTACAGCTCTGTTTCCTTAGTTATGTAGAAAAATACATCCAGAAATTACAGAAAAAACATCTGTAGGTACATTGTAATACAATTACAACGTGTTGTGTATTTATTAGTATATTTCCCTAACAATTCTAAATTATAGCACACTTAATAACAGCAGATGAGTTGCCTTAACCTTTTATTAGATGAGCGACTTCAAAAATTCTACGGTCGTCATCATAATCTGGTTGATCGTTACGAAATGTCCGAATCTCAAATGACAATGGATCATTTACTTTTTACGTAGTTTTTTTCTTTCCTATCTCACTGCACAGACTTTTACCGGACTTGACGGTATATATGAGTAACACGGCGGGTGTCTTATAAGAAGCAGGAACTGATTACCCTTTGCGAGTACCTGAGTTCATCCCCGGTTTTTTGTGGGGTCTGTGTTGTATATCTTTTAATTTTTTTGTGTTGTCCCGTTGTACTTCTTTACCTTTACGTTCTGAGTTTCCTGTTGTGATGTCCGTTACGACTTCCACATAATAACGATGTTCGGTACGTCTTTACCTATAGTTGTTGGTGGTAGTGCTCATGTCTTATTTACGATATGTGTGTTTGCATGCGAATAGTGGTGCCCAAAACATATTGTGATGTGTTTTGTTTAGTTTGTCTTTGTCTTGTGTACCATATGTTGCCATTTTCTCTGGATTGTCCATATGTTATTTCCCCTTCGATAATCTTTGATCTTTATTAAAAGACATAATACACTTCGTGGTAAACAAAATAAAATGACAAAGAAAAATGATAGATGCCGTGTTATCCAAAGAAGCATAATTTACATTTAATGACGGTCCTACATCCTGGCAATGATCTTTGTATAGCCTATGAATCTCACCATTTTTATATCCGTTTATTTTGACTTGTTGCTCCTTGGAAGTACACGAACCGGGAAGTGGTCATTTTCATTTATTCCTCACAATGTACATCCTCCTAATAATGACAATACCAGACAATATTAAAGTTGATAGGTCTGAGTGTGAACAATAGCGAAGAGATCTTCAATCACATCTATTCAAAAACAATTCTTTTATCCTACAATTGGGTAATTTTTTGTCATAATAAATGGGTTGAAATAAACTGTTGCTTTATTATGACAGTGTCATAATAACACTTTTCACACTAACCTAATAATTCTATTAAGCCATACCCCTGTCATAATAACACTTTTCACATTAGCCTAATAATACTATTAAGCAACACCCCGGTCATAATAACACTTTTCACATTAGCCTAATAAAGCTATTAAGCCGCGCCTCTTACCCGAACTACTGTTGAGGTACCAAATGAAGTTTCCGTTTTCTTTTTTTTATATTATTAAATCAAATAACTTTATTTTTTCCAAATTGTATTGCAGGATAAATACAATATTAGTGTATTGACGGTAAATATAGAATTTATGTAGCTCGGCACGAAACGGTTGGAAAGACTCGCTAAAAGCTCGTCTTTCCCTCGTTTCTAAGCCTCGCCACATAAATTCTATATTTACCGTCAATACATCAATATTGTATATATCATGTTTTGATGTTTAATGAAATATTGTTATAAATAGCTGATAGAACAAGTACTATAAAACCTTGGCAAGTCCAAATCTACCACACAAGCCATACTCGCAAAAACAAAATAAATAACAACCTTTCAATAGTCACCCACCATATGATAATCTTGCAAATTTCCATATTTCAGAACGAAACCACACTTCTTGATAAACTTTACTGTCAGAATAAAATTGCGACATACAAAGGAATAAAGTTTGCTGACTTTAGATGGCGTTAATACAAGAATGTATATTAGCCAAATAAACAATCAACATATCTTCGTTTCTTTTGGGGTGATAAATCCTTATTTGAACAGAAATCAAAAGTAAGTAATTGTTAAATTAAATGGCAGCATTAATGGTATCTTCAAAAGTTTCGCAATGCTTATATATGTAATATAAAACATCGTTGTGAGCACCACACACTTACATTTCGAAACGTATAACAATTTGACCAATCAACAGCGAGTTGTTATTTAACGTTTGGGTTCGTGTTACTGTTAGAACGTTTTATTAAATGACTATAATATCTGCTTTCTGGGTTGGTCAAAATCATACATCGTCTATTAAATAAATGATTTTTTTTATCTAAGGAAAAACAACTTATCTACCTCTAGACTATTAGTGCCCGAGGGTATCACCCGTCCAATAGTCATTTTTTGTACTGAAATTTACAGTTCCTAAGTCATGTATTTATTATAACTAAAATATTCCTCCCGCAGTCCTTGATATCTACGTTTGTATGCCTAGCTACGAATGTATTTATTAAGCTGATTTTAAACCATATATTACAGAATAGCTTCCAATTGCAAAACGTCATTCAGCCTATTATTGGACAAGCTGCTTATTCCTAGTTAAATACCTGTAAGAAACACGTATTTTTGACATGTCGTATATTTCATATTGGATGACACATCATAGTGTATTCCATGGAACTGTTTGAATACGTTGAAACCTGTTTTAGTTAACTGTATTGATGCTTGTGACGTCCGCTGAAAGTTTTTCAATACTTTATTAAGCTATGTTGCTGACAATACCAACATTTAAAGAAATATGCTGTATAATAAATATATGCTGGTTTGATAATTATGTTATGCCTATTAACGAACGATTGTTTAAAAAGAGTTTGAAATGGCCAAAAGAAAAAGTACCAAGGGACAAACAACGATCTACAAAACCGTTCTCTTAGTGCTTTAATAGTATCTTTTTTAATGATCATTATTTTATTTGTATGTAATACCATAGTGTTATACTTTATATTCGTACATAGTTCCAACTTTCTAAAAAATATTATAATGTTTATTATTTCTCACCAAGACATACCTGAAATACTGCTGAAAATGGCGTTGAAATGCAAAGAGCTTACAGCACCAACGTATGGAGCTTACATTCTAGGGGTAGTGCCTAGTTCAGTTATGTTATGGACAAAGAGAAGCTGATGGTGTGTGACGTCTCAAGCTAATCAACCAGTCGTCATCAGAAACTGATTGATCATTACGAAATATTAATTTCTCAACCACAGGATACCTTCTCTTTTACGTAGAGTTTTTGGTGGTGTCCGTGTCGCTCATCTTTTTAATTTTGTTTTTGTGTTGCTTGTCTTCGTTCTGTGTATGGTGCCCAATGTTGTCTGTGTCTCCGGATTGTCCATTATCTATTGCCCCTTTGGTTTTCTCTATACGATAAAAATCCATTTTCAAGGAAGCAAGGTTCATGTACTGCTATATAGATAGCAATAATCGAATGCTGTCTAAGCAATGTTCCACAACAGCGGCTAGCAAAGTAGAAGACGAATATGACCACATATCATGTATATATAGCGATTGTTATAATATATTGAAATACCAGCCATAATCACATAGTCAAATAAGATGAAGTCACAAATGGTGCCATTATATTACGGAATAAAATTAAGAAAAAACCAACACCGTCAGAACAGTTCAAAATTTAATAGGACAATCATGGAAAGAGAGGCAAAATCAATACACCTAGCATGAATATACATGACCGCTCATTCACCTGTCTTAGTACAGAAACTTAGACTTACACCTAGTTTAATGGACCCAAACATCACATCTTAATGAATGTATCTGATGAATCCATGTTGATACTAATATGATATTCATATTTAATGTAAATTGTGAATAATGATAAGTACAACGTAGACTAGATTTAACAGTTTATCTACGTCCATAACGTTTCAGTAACCCAATCAAAAACAAGAGGTGTAATGAATTCATATGATGGAACATTGCTAGTTGATCAGAGAGAAAAACATGCGTTCTTGCACTTTAAATAAACGTTAGAGAAAACCTAAGGGGAAATCAAGAATGGGCAATCCAGAAACACACAGAGAATTGGGACAGGACACAGAACAAAGATAAACAAAACAAACAAAACATAACACAGTAAACTAAAAAGAAAAGCATCACGGACCCACCAAAATAAAACCAGAAGTGAAGCCATGTTCTCGCGACGGGTAAGCAGTTGCTGCTTATAAGACATCCAATATGCTACTCTTACAGTCAATACATGTTGGACACCACTACATGCAAGCAAACACAAATGATTTAAATAAGACGTGAGACGTTCTACAAACAATTAGGAGGAATAAAGACGAGCTTAACGTCGCTTCTATGCGGAAATGTAGCGAACACCACTAATGGAACCAGGAACGTGACGAGAGACCGTCGTGTCAAGACCGGTACAAGTCGGTGATAGAGGAGAGAAAAAATCTATGTAACAGGTAAACGATTGATATTTCGTAATGTCCAATATTGGTTATGACACCCATATACATTTTGTAGCAATAACTTCAAATAAGAACAACACGACCTTGTTTGAATATTTTTTGTTTCATCAGCTTTGCTCTGTCCAGAATAAACTCTAAGAAAACAAATGAGTCCCATGGATTGTCTTTTGGTCATTACATTGTCAGTCTTTTTTACGGCTATTGATCATCCCTTCTTCAAACTCTTCTTTTCTTTTGTTGAGCTTTTTCTAATTTACGAGTATCATTGTTTATTTAGGGACCGACCATTTAACTTGAAGGGGGGGTTACGGTTTTTTGTTTCGTTCAGAAATTTTTTTTCGGACAACACAAGAGTTAGAATATATATTTTTTTTCCAGAATTTAACATTAGTTTATATGACAAAAACACTGAATCAGATTATTTTTTTTTCAACCACCAAAATCAGAATATTTTTTACAGCAACAATGGGAATCAGAATATTTTTTTAGAAAAAAACCATAACCCCCCCCCCCCCCCCCCCCCCCCCCTTCAAGTCAAATGGTCGTTCCCTTAGCAAATGTCAGTCGGAACAATTGAACCAACCGAACTAACACATACCTTGTCAATGTCAATGTAAGCTAATAATTTGACATAGGATGAACGTCCGAAGTCAAAATAAAGATCATAGACATTTGTAAAGTTGATCTTACCATCTTATTTATTAAGCCCAACAAGCCATCATTCGATCGATTTCCTTTGCATTGCAGATATTCATGAATATTAGTGCATATAAAATATAAGCTAACGAAATAATATATTTACTGTTATATGAGTTATTTGTATACCCCCGGTTAGGGCCGGATGTAGTTGAAGAGAGACCCTAGGCTAATCTACCTGCGAGGCCCCTCCTCCCAATCCCCGTCCTTGTGAATAGAGGAGGATAAAAGAGTATTTTGCACAAAATTCAATGAAGCGGAGGATGATGACGAATGCTTTAAATTCCGCAATTCAAAATTTGATATCTGACAACACCTTGTTTTTTCAACTTATCTGTCTTACTGCTTTTATGGAAGGACAATATTAACACAGAAATCAATGCTAGTGCCGACTTATTGGCCTTATTATTCTGAAATGGAACGCAAGGAAAATTACAGAAGGCTTATGTCAGCTTGTGTATGAAACGTCTATGACAATGACAAAAATATTATACACCTTGGCCAGAGGACCCCTAGATGTTGAGGCCCTAGGCTTCAGCCTACCAAGCCTATAGGGAAATCCGGCACTGCCTGGGCCCGGCATGTTAGTCGAAGACGACAACAACAACAAAAACGGAATATATTCGGACAGATTAGAAAAAGTTCAACTTGAAGCTGCGCGTATTGTTACGGGATTACCATCGTTTGCCAGTATAAATTCTATTTATATCGAGACGGGGTGGGAAAAGTTGAAAACTAGAAGGGAGGTAAGAAAATTGGTCCTATTTTATAAAATCGTTAACGGTCAAGTACCTGATTATTTAACAGAATTGGTACCACCTACAGTCGGTGACACTAATAGCTATAATTTAAGGAACAGACTAAATATTTCACAACCATCATACCGATTATCTACATATCAACAATCCTATTTTCCAAGTACGATTAAATTATGGAACACTCTAGATCTGAACCTTCATCAACTGCCGACACTTCCGTCTTTTAAATCCAAATTGCAACAAAAATATTTTCAACCGAAAACTGTACCTTCTTACTTTTCTTTTGGAGACCGATATCTTAGTGTATTGCATGCTAGGCTTAGAAATAAATGTAGTTCTCTAAACAGCGATTTATTTAAATCGAATTTGGTGCCTAGTGCTTCTTGTTCGTGTGGATATAAAAACGAATGTTCCGAACATTTTCTATTATATTGTAATAAATTCAATTTACTTAGAAATAACATGCTAATTGAATTAAATATGCTTGATATGAAGGGGTCTACCGGTAAATATCGATATTTTGTTATTTGGAAATGATGACCTGTCTGTAGAAATAAACACGTTTATATTTTCATGTGTAAAAAAATACATAAAAGATACACGGCATTTCTCTTGAACTAACAAGTCAACATGCAACATTATTGACAATTGTCAACATTGTGTACTTCTACATGTACGTATATTCTCTTCTTTGTCGCACTTGGGGTATTGATTGATTGACGTGTCACAAGTCGATGAAATATACATGTGTTATTCAGTTCAAATTGTACTTACCTAGGTATGCAAGATCTCAAATCCCAACATATAAACTATGCCTAATCGTAATACGATCCAAGTATGCAACACACATACACCACGTGTTTAAGAATTGTCTTTTGAGGTGTGCTCGATTTGCCATATATTATACCTTAGCACACAGTATGTTTCATCGACTTTTGAAATTTGCATTTTTCGTTCTATTGTATGGTTTTTTTTTCTTCTTCTTCGTCTTCATATTCTGAACAAATATTTTATTATTATGTATTTAATGCTGTTCTGATTATATGTAAATTGATGTAACTAGCGGAGAAGACATTTCTAAGTTGTAAAACTTGTGTCTGATCCATTTGTTGTTATTATGAACAATAAAATAAGTTTAAATCAACAAAAAAAACTCTTAAAATGTAAATCGTATTTTTAAACTTTTATTTTTAAATCATTTTCATTGCTACACGAGGTGTGAACCGAAAGACTATTAAGTATGGATACTCCAGACCAAGGAAACACGGGCATAATACACAGAAAAGAAAAGATATGCAGACCTCGCCATACAATGGGTCTGGGGAGGGGGCCTAGAGGGTCTCGACGGAACCAATAGAGACTCTCGTGACATTCCTCAGATCTTTGCTGAAATCTGAGCTTAATCATTTAAAGTTACAAAATGAAACGATGCTTCAACTTGCAATGGTGTATGATACCATCTATTATATTTGTACAACGTTTCCTAGTAAAGAATGATAGTGGGGGGTATTGCAAATGTTTAACTAAGCATTGTATATAGTATACGCAGGCCTTAAGCACTATACAGTTACATCAATGTATGAGAAAGCGTCAGCATATGATCATTATCAAAGCTTAGTACATGCATTGTATGAGGTAAACTCACGAAGAATGTTGTTGATGAAGGCGATTAAAAGAAAATAAATAAAATAGGGTTAGGGTATTATGCTTAGCTCCACATTCAACAATAGTGTCAATTTTGTTGGTTGAAGAAACCGCAGTACCTGGTGAAAATCACCGAAATGTTACTGACAAACTTTATCACCGGATGTTATATCGAGGATACCTCGCCTTGAGCAGGATTCGAACTCCCCCAGGATAAAATAAAGCAACTTTTGTTGCTAAGAAAAAGTTCATATTCCAACCCTATCCCCCCTAGCATGTATGTTGCCAAGTTTTGACAATGGTTGATAGTTCTGGTGGATGTATTACACTATGACAACTGAGGAGATGTAATGATCGTTGTATCTATAATTACATTAGATATAATCCCTTTTATATCATTTTGTAGAGTTTATAATTGATACCACTCACATGAATAACTGTCATCAAGTATAATCTTAGATAAGTCAGTGAAGATAATTGATTGTACATGGGTTTCTTGGTACATTTAAAGCTTAACTAACCGAGCAATTCAGCTGAAAGTTATACATTTAGATGTAGTCTTTGATTACAGCTCTGTTTATATTGTAGCATAAAAAAAAATCCTAGACATTGTGTTTTGCTACAGTTCTGTTTCTTTTGTAACACAAAAAACACATAATTTACCGAAAAGAATCTTTGGTTACAGCTCTGTGTCTGTTGTAACGTAGACAAAAACACAAATATTACAGAAAAATATCTTTGATTACAGCTGTTTCTTTTGCAACAGAACAACACACAAATAACAGAAAAATAGCTTTGGTTACAGCTATGTTTCTTTTGTAACGTAGAACAAAATTCACAAAGTGCATACAAATTTCTTTGGTTACAGCTCTGTTTCCTTAGTTATGTAGAAAAATACATCCAGAAATTACAGAAAAAACATCTGTAGGTACATTGTAATACAATTACAACGTGTTGTGTATTTATTAGTATATTTCCCTAACAATTCTAAATTATAGCACACTTAATAACAGCAGATGAGTTGCCTTAACCTTTTATTAGATGAGCGACTTCAAAAATTCTACGGTCGTCATCATAATCTGGTTGATCGTTACGAAATGTCCGAATCTCAAATGACAATGGATCATTTACTTTTTACGTAGTTTTTTTCTTTCCTATCTCACTGCACAGACTTTTACCGGACTTGACGGTATATATGAGTAACACGGCGGGTGTCTTATAAGAAGCAGGAACTGATTACCCTTTGCGAGTACCTGAGTTCATCCCCGGTTTTTTGTGGGGTCTGTGTTGTATATCTTTTAATTTTTTTGTGTTGTCCCGTTGTACTTCTTTACCTTTACGTTCTGAGTTTCCTGTTGTGATGTCCGTTACGACTTCCACATAATAACGATGTTCGGTACGTCTTTACCTATAGTTGTTGGTGGTAGTGCTCATGTCTTATTTACGATATGTGTGTTTGCATGCGAATAGTGGTGCCCAAAACATATTGTGATGTGTTTTGTTTAGTTTGTCTTTGTCTTGTGTACCATATGTTGCCATTTTCTCTGGATTGTCCATATGTTATTTCCCCTTCGATAATCTTTGATCTTTATTAAAAGACATAATACACTTCGTGGTAAACAAAATAAAATGACAAAGAAAAATGATAGATGCCGTGTTATCCAAAGAAGCATAATTTACATTTAATGACGGTCCTACATCCTGGCAATGATCTTTGTATAGCCTATGAATCTCACCATTTTTATATCCGTTTATTTTGACTTGTTGCTCCTTGGAAGTACACGAACCGGGAAGTGGTCATTTTCATTTATTCCTCACAATGTACATCCTCCTAATAATGACAATACCAGACAATATTAAAGTTGATAGGTCTGAGTGTGAACAATAGCGAAGAGATCTTCAATCACATCTATTCAAAAACAATTCTTTTATCCTACAATTGGGTAATTTTTTGTCATAATAAATGGGTTGAAATAAACTGTTGCTTTATTATGACAGTGTCATAATAACACTTTTCACACTAACCTAATAATTCTATTAAGCCATACCCCTGTCATAATAACACTTTTCACATTAGCCTAATAATACTATTAAGCAACACCCCGGTCATAATAACACTTTTCACATTAGCCTAATAAAGCTATTAAGCCGCGCCTCTTACCCGAACTACTGTTGAGGTACCAAATGAAGTTTCCGTTTTCTTTTTTTTATATTATTAAATCAAATAACTTTATTTTTTCCAAATTGTATTGCAGGATAAATACAATATTAGTGTATTGACGGTAAATATAGAATTTATGTAGCTCGGCACGAAACGGTTGGAAAGACTCGCTAAAAGCTCGTCTTTCCCTCGTTTCTAAGCCTCGCCACATAAATTCTATATTTACCGTCAATACATCAATATTGTATATATCATGTTTTGATGTTTAATGAAATATTGTTATAAATAGCTGATAGAACAAGTACTATAAAACCTTGGCAAGTCCAAATCTACCACACAAGCCATACTCGCAAAAACAAAATAAATAACAACCTTTCAATAGTCACCCACCATATGATAATCTTGCAAATTTCCATATTTCAGAACGAAACCACACTTCTTGATAAACTTTACTGTCAGAATAAAATTGCGACATACAAAGGAATAAAGTTTGCTGACTTTAGATGGCGTTAATACAAGAATGTATATTAGCCAAATAAACAATCAACATATCTTCGTTTCTTTTGGGGTGATAAATCCTTATTTGAACAGAAATCAAAAGTAAGTAATTGTTAAATTAAATGGCAGCATTAATGGTATCTTCAAAAGTTTCGCAATGCTTATATATGTAATATAAAACATCGTTGTGAGCACCACACACTTACATTTCGAAACGTATAACAATTTGACCAATCAACAGCGAGTTGTTATTTAACGTTTGGGTTCGTGTTACTGTTAGAACGTTTTATTAAATGACTATAATATCTGCTTTCTGGGTTGGTCAAAATCATACATCGTCTATTAAATAAATGATTTTTTTTATCTAAGGAAAAACAACTTATCTACCTCTAGACTATTAGTGCCCGAGGGTATCACCCGTCCAATAGTCATTTTTTGTACTGAAATTTACAGTTCCTAAGTCATGTATTTATTATAACTAAAATATTCCTCCCGCAGTCCTTGATATCTACGTTTGTATGCCTAGCTACGAATGTATTTATTAAGCTGATTTTAAACCATATATTACAGAATAGCTTCCAATTGCAAAACGTCATTCAGCCTATTATTGGACAAGCTGCTTATTCCTAGTTAAATACCTGTAAGAAACACGTATTTTTGACATGTCGTATATTTCATATTGGATGACACATCATAGTGTATTCCATGGAACTGTTTGAATACGTTGAAACCTGTTTTAGTTAACTGTATTGATGCTTGTGACGTCCGCTGAAAGTTTTTCAATACTTTATTAAGCTATGTTGCTGACAATACCAACATTTAAAGAAATATGCTGTATAATAAATATATGCTGGTTTGATAATTATGTTATGCCTATTAACGAACGATTGTTTAAAAAGAGTTTGAAATGGCCAAAAGAAAAAGTACCAAGGGACAAACAACGATCTACAAAACCGTTCTCTTAGTGCTTTAATAGTATCTTTTTTAATGATCATTATTTTATTTGTATGTAATACCATAGTGTTATACTTTATATTCGTACATAGTTCCAACTTTCTAAAAAATATTATAATGTTTATTATTTCTCACCAAGACATACCTGAAATACTGCTGAAAATGGCGTTGAAATGCAAAGAGCTTACAGCACCAACGCATGGAGCTTACATTCTAGGGGTAGTGCCTAGTTCAGTTATGTTATGGACAAAGAGAAGCTGATGGTGTGTGACGTCTCAAGCTAATCAACCAGTCGTCATCAGAAACTGATTGATCATTACGAAATATTAATTTCTCAACCACAGGATACCTTCTCTTTTACGTAGAGTTTTTGGTGGTGTCCGTGTCGCTCATCTTTTTAATTTTGTTTTTGTGTTGCTTGTCTTCGTTCTGTGTATGGTGCCCAATGTTGTCTGTGTCTCCGGATTGTCCATTATCTATTGACCCTTTGGTTTTCTCTATACGATAAAAATCCATTTTCAAGGAAGCAAGGTTCATGTACTGCTATATAGATAGCAATAATCGAATGCTGTCTAAGCAATGTTCCACAACAGCGGCTAGCAAAGTAGAAGACGAATATGACCACATATCATGTATATATAACGATTGTTATAATATATTGAAATACCAGCCATAATCACATAGTCAAATAAGATGAAGTCACAAATGGTGCCATTATATTACGGAATAAAATTAAGAAAAAACCAACACCGTCAGAACAGTTCAAAATTTAATAGGACAATCATGGAAAGAGAGGCAAAATCAATACACCTAGCATGAATATACATGACCGCTCATTCACCTGTCTTAGTACAGAAACTTAGACTTACACCTAGTTTAATGGACCCAAACATCACATCTTAATGAATGTATCTGATGAATCCATGTTGATACTAATATGATATTCATATTTAATGTAAATTGTGAATAATGATAAGTACAACGTAGACTAGATTTAACAGTTTATCTACGTCCATAACGTTTCAGTAACCCAATCAAAAACAAGAGGTGTAATGAATTCATATGATGGAACATTGCTAGTTGATCAGAGAGAAAAACATGCGTTCTTGCACTTTAAATAAACGTTAGAGAAAACCTAAGGGGAAATCAAGAATGGGCAATCCAGAAACACACAGAGAATTGGGACAGGACACAGAACAAAGATAAACAAAACAAACAAAACATAACACAGTAAACTAAAAAGAAAAGCATCACGGACCCACCAAAATAAAACCAGAAGTGAAGCCATGTTCTCGCGACGGGTAAGCAGTTGCTGCTTATAAGACATCCAATATGCTACTCTTACAGTCAATACATGTTGGACACCACTACATGCAAGCAAACACAAATGATTTAAATAAGACGTGAGACGTTCTACAAACAATTAGGAGGAATAAAGACGAGCTTAACGTCGCTTCTATGCGGAAATGTAGCGAACACCACTAATGGAACCAGGAACGTGACGAGAGACCGTCGTGTCAAGACCGGTACAAGTCGGTGATAGAGGAGAGAAAAAATCTATGTAACAGGTAAACGATTGATATTTCGTAATGTCCAATATTGGTTATGACACCCATATACATTTTGTAGCAATAACTTCAAATAAGAACAACACGACCTTGTTTGAATATTTTTTGTTTCATCAGCTTTGCTCTGTCCAGAAAAAACTCTAAGAAAACAAATGAGTCCCATGGATTGTCTTTTGGTCATTACATTGTCAGTCTTTTTTACGGCTATTGATCATCCCTTCTTCAAACTCTTCTTTTCTTTTGTTGAGCTTTTTCTAATTTACGAGTATCATTGTTTATTTAGGGACCGACCATTTAACTTGAAGGGGGGGTTACGGTTTTTTGTTTCGTTCAGAAATTTTTTTTCGGACAACACAAGAGTTAGAATATATATTTTTTTGTCGCGCAAAGCGCGAATTTTTTTTCCAGAATTTAACATTAGTTTATATGACAAAAACACTGAATCAGATTATTTTTTTTTCAACCACCAAAATCAGAATATTTTTTACAGCAACAATGGGAATCAGAATATTTTTTTAGAAAAAAACCATAACCCCCCCCCCCCCCTTCAAGTTAAATGGTCGTTCCCTTAGCAAATGTCAGTCGGAACAATTGAACCAACCGAACTAACACATACCTTGACAATGTCAATGTAAACTAATAATTTGACATAGGATGAACGTCCGAAGTCAAAATAAAGATCATAGACATTTGTAAAGTTGATCTTACCATCTTATTTATTAAGCCCAACAAGCCATCATTCGATCGATTTCCTTTGCATTGCAGATATTCATGAATATTAGTGCATATAAAATATAAGCTAACGAAATAATATATTTACTGTCATATGAGTTATTTGTATACCCCCGGTTAGGGCCGGATTTAGTTGAAGAGAGACCCTAGGCTAATCTACCTGCGAGGCCCCTCCTCCCAATCCCCGTCCTTGTGAATAGAGGAGGATAAAAGAGTATTTTGCACAAAATTCAATGAAGCGCAGGATGATGACGAATGCTTTAAATTCCGCAATTCAAAATTTGATATCTGACAACACCTTGTTTTTTCAACTTATCTGTCTTACTGCTTTTATGGAAGGACAATATTAACACAGAAATCAATGCTAGTGCCGACTTATTGGCCTTATTATTCTGAAATGGAACGCAAGGAAAATTACAGAAGGCTTATGTCAGCTTGTGTATGAAACGTCTATGACAATGACAAAAATATTATACACCTTGGCCAGAGGACCCCTAGATGTTGAGGCCCTAGGCTTCAGCCTACCAAGCCTATAGGGAAATCCGGCACTGCCTGGGCCCGGCATGTTAGTCGAAGACGACAACAACAACAAAAACGGAATATATTCGGACAGATTAGAAAAAGTTCAACTTGAAGCTGCGCGTATTGTTACGGGATTACCATCGTTTGCCAGTATAAATTCTATTTATATCGAGACGGGGTGGGAAAAGTTGAAAACTAGAAGGGAGGTAAGAAAATTGGTCCTATTTTATAAAATCGTTAACGGTCAAGTACCTGATTATTTAACAGAATTGGTACCACCTACAGTCGGTGACACTAATAGCTATAATTTAAGGAACAGACTAAATATTTCACAACCATCATACCGATTATCTACATATCAACAATCCTATTTTCCAAGTACGATTAAATTATGGAACACTCTAGATCTGAACCTTCATCAACTGGCGACACTTCCGTCTTTTAAATCCAAATTGCAACAAAAATATTTTCAACCGAAAACTGTACCTTCTTACTTTTCTTTTGGAGACCGATAACTTAGTGTATTGCATGCTAGGCTTAGAAATAAATGTAGTTCTCTAAACAGCGATTTATTTAAATCGAATTTGGTGCCTAGTGCTTCTTGTTCGTGTGGATATAAAAACGAATGGTCCGAACATTTTCTATTATATTGTAATAAATTCAATTTACTTAGAAATAACATGCTAATTGAATTAAATATGCTTGATATGAAGGGGTCTACCGGTAAATATCGATATTTTGTTATTTGGAAATGATGACCTGTCTGTAGAAATAAACACGTTTATATTTTCATGTGTAAAAAAATACATAAAAGATACACGGCATTTCTCTTGAACTAACAAGTCAACATGCAACATTATTGACAATTGTCAACATTGTGTACTTCTACATGTACGTATATTCTCTTCTTTGTCGCACTTGGGGTATTGATTGATTGACGTGTCACAAGTCGATGAAATATACATGTGTTATTCAGTTCAAATTGTACTTACCTAGGTATGCAAGATCTCAAATCCCAACATATAAACTATGCCTAATCGTAATACGATCCAAGTATGCAACACACATACACCACGTGTTTAAGAATTGTCTTTTGAGGTGTGCTCGATTTGCCATATATTATACCTTAGCACACAGTATGTTTCATCGACTTTTGAAATTTGCATTTTTCGTTCTATTGTATGGTTTTTTTTTCTTCTTCTTCGTCTTCATATTCTGAACAAATATTTTATTATTATGTATTTAATGCTGTTCTGATTATATGTAAATTGATGTAACTAGTGGAGAAGACATTTCTAAGTTGTAAAACTTGTGTCTGATCCATTTGTTGTTATTATGAACAATAAAATAAGTTTAAATCAACAAAAAAAACTCTTAAAATGTAAATCGTATTTTTAAACTTTTATTTTTAAATCATTTTCATTGCTACACGAGGTGTGAACCGAAAGACTATTAAGTATGGATACTCCAGACCAAGGAAACACGGGCATAATACACAGAAAAGAAAAGATATGCAGACCTCGCCATACAACGGGTCTGGGGAGGGGGCCTAGAGGGTCTCGACGGAACCAATAGAGACTCTCGTGACATTCCTCCGATCTTTGCTGAAACTGAGCTTAATCATTTAAAGTTACAAAATGAAACGATGCTTCAACTTGCAATGGTGTATGATACCATCTATTATATTTGTACAACGTTTCCTAGTAAAGAATGATAGTGGGGGGTATTGCAAATGTTTAACTAAGCATTGTATATAGTATACGCAGGCCTTAAGCACTATACAGTTACATCAATGTATGAGAAAACGTCAGCATATGATCATTATCAAAGCTTAGTACATGCATTGTATGAGGTAAACTCACGAAGAATGTTGTTGATGAAGGCGATTAAAAGAAAATAAATAAAATAGGGTTAGGGTATTATGCTTAGCTCCACATTCAACAATAGTGTCAATTTTGTTGGTTGAAGAAACCGCAGTACCTGGTGAAAATCACCGAAATGTTACTGACAAACTTTATCACCGGATGTTATATCGAGGATACCTCGCCTTGAGCAGGATTCGAACTCCCCCAGGATAAAATAAAGCAACTTTTGTTGCTAAGAAAAAGTTCATATTCCAACCCTATCCCCCCTAGCATGTATGTTGCCAAGTTTTGACAATGGTTGATAGTTCTGGTGGATGTATTACACTATGACAACTGAGGAGATGTAATGATCGTTGTATCTATAATTACATTAGATATAATCCCTTTTATATCATTTTGTAGAGTTTATAATTGATACCACGCACATGAATAACTGTCATCAAGTATAATCTTAGATAAGTCAGTGAAGATAATTGATTGTACATGGGTTTCTTGGTACATTTAAAGCTTAACTAACCGATCAATTCAGCTGAAAGTTATACATTTAGATGTAGTCTTTGATTACAGCTCTGTTTATATTGTAGCATAAAAAAATATCCTAGACATTGTGTTTTGCTACAGTTCTGTTTCTTTTGTAACACAAAAAACACATAATTTACCGAAAAGAATCTTTGGTTACAGCTCTGTGTCTGTTGTAACGTCGACAAAAACACAAATATTACAGAAAAATTTCTTTGATTACAGCTGTTTCTTTTGCAACAGAACAACACACAAATTACAGAAAAATAGCTTTGGTTACAGCTATGTTTCTTTTGTAACGTAGAACAAAACTCACAAAGTGCATACAAATTTCTTTTATTACGGTCGTCATCATAATCTGGTTGACCGTTACGAAATGTCCGAATCTCAAATGACAATGGATCATTTACTTTTTACGTAGTTTTTTTCTTTCCTATCTCACTGCACAGACTTTTACCGGACTTGACGGTATATATGAGTAACACGGCGGGTGTCTTATAAGAAGCAGGAACTGATTACCCTTTGCGAGTACCTGAGTTCATCCCCGGTTTTTTGTGGGGTCTGTGTTGTATATCTTTTAATTTTTTTGTGTTGTCCCGTTGTACTTCTTTACCTTTACGTTCTGAGTTTCCTGTTGTGATGTCCGTTACGACTTCCACATAATAACGATGTTCGGTACGTCTTTACCTATAGTTGTTGTTGGTAGTGCTCATGTCTTATTTACGATATGTGTGTTTGCATGCGAATAGTGGTGCCCAAAACATATTGTGATGTGTTTTGTTTAGTTTGTCTTTGTCTTGTGTACCATATGTTGCCATTTTCTCTGGATTGTCCATATGTTATTTCCCCTTCGATAATCTTTGATCTTTATTAAAAGACATAATACACTTCGTGGTAAACAAAATAAAATGACAAAGAAAAATGATAGATGCCGTGTTATCCAAAGAAGCATAATTTACATTTAATGACGGTCCTACATCCTGGCAATGATCTTTGTATAGCCTATGAATCTCACCATTTTTATATCCGTTTATTTTGACTTATTGCTCCTTGGAAGTACACGAACCGGGAAGTGGTCATTTTCATTTATTCCTCACAATGTACATCCTCCTAATAATGACAATACCAGACAATATTAAAGTTGATAGGTCTGAGTGTGAACAATAGCGAAGAGATCTTCAATCACATCTATTCAAAAACAATTCTTTTATCCTACAATTGGGTTATTTTTTGTCATAATAAATGGGTTGAAATAAACTGTTGCTTTATTATGACAGTGTCATAATAACACTTTTCACACTAACCTAATAATTCTATTAAGCCATACCCCTGTCATAATAACACTTTTCACATTAGCCTAATAATACTATTAAGCAACACCCCGGTCATAATAACACTTTTCACATTAGCCTAATAAAGCTATTAAGCCGCGCCTCTTACCGGAACTACTGTTGAGGTACCAAATGAAGTTTCCGTTTTCTTTTTTTTATATTATTAAATCAAATAACATTTTGTTTTGCAAATTGTATTGCAGGATAAATACAATATTAGTGTATTGACGGTAAATATAGAATTTATGTAGCTCGGCACGAAACGGTTGGAAAGACTCGCTAAAAGCTCGTCTTTCCCTCGTTTCTAAGCCTCGCCACATAAATTCTATATTTACCGTCAATACATCAATATTGTATATATCATGTTTTGATGTTTAATGAAATATTGTTATAAATAGCTGATAGAACAAGTACTATAAAACCTTGGCAAGTCCAAATCTACCACACAAGCCATACTCGCAAAAACAAAATAAATAACAACCTTTCAATAGTCACCCACCATATGATAATCTTGCAAATTTCCATATTACAGAACGAAACCACACTTCTTGATAAACTTTACTGTCAGAATAAAATTGCCACATACAAAGGAATAAAGTTTGCTGACTTTAGATGGCGTTAATACAAGAATGTATATTAGCCAAATAAACAATCAACATATCTTCGTTTCTTTTGGGGTGATAAATCCTTATTTGAACAAAAATCAAAAGTAAGTAATTATTAAATTAAATGGCAGCATTAATGGTATCTTCAAAAGTTTCGCAATGCTTATATATGTAATATAAAACATCGTTGTGAGCACCACACACTTACATTTCGAAACGTATAACAATTTGACCAATCAACAGCGAGTTGTTATTTAACGTTTGGGTTCGTGTCACTGTTAGAACGTTTTATTAAATGACTATAATATCTGCTTTCTGGGTTGGTCAAAATCATACATTGTCTATTAAATAAATGATTTTTTTTATCTAAGGAAAAACAACTTATCTACCTCTAGACTATTAGTGCCCGAGGGTATCACCCGCCCAATAGTCATTTTTTGTACTGAAATTTACAGTTCCTAAATCATGTATTTATTATAACTAAAATATTCCTCCCGCAGTCCTTGATATCTACGTTTGTATGCCTAGCTACGAATGTATTTATTAAGCTGATTTTAAACCATATATTACAGAATAGCTTCCAATTGCAAAACGTCATTCAGCCTATTATTGGACAAGCTGCTTATTCCTAGTTAAATACCTGTAAGAAACACGTATTTTTGACATGTCGTATATTTCATATTGGATGACACATCATAGTGTATTCCATGGAACTGTTTGAATACGTTGAAACCTGTTTTAGTTAACTGTATTGATGCTTGTGACGTCCGCTGAAAGTTTTTCAATACTTTATTAAGCTATGTTGCTGACAATACCAACATTTAAAGAAATATGCTGTATAATAAATATATGCTGGTTTGATAATTATGTTATGCCTATTAACGAACGATTGTTTAAAAAGAGTTTGAAATGGCCAAAAGAAAAAGTACCAAGGGACAAACAACGATCTACAAAACCGTTCTCTTAGTGCTTTAATAGTATCCTTTTTAATGATCATTATTTTATTTGTATGTAATACCATAGTGTTATACTTTATATTCGTACATAGTTCCAACTTTCTAAAAAATATTATAATGTTTATTAGTTCTCACCAAGATATACCTGAAATACTGCTGAAAATGGCGTTGAAATGCAAAGAGCTTACAGCACCAACGTATGGAACTTACATTCTAGGGGTAGTGCCTAGTTCAGTTATGTTATGGACAAAGAGAAGCTGATGGTGTGTGACGTCTCAAGCTAATCAACCAGTCGTCATCAGAAACTGATTGATCATTACGAAATATTAATTTCTCAACCACAGGATACCTTCTCTTTTACGTAGAGTTTTTGGTGGTGTCCGTGTCGCTCATCTTTTTAATTTTGTTTTTGTGTTGCTTGTCTTCGTTCTGTGTATGGTGCCCAATGTTGTCTGTGTCTCCGGATTGTCCATTATCTATTGCCCCTTTGGTTTTCTCTATACGATAAAAATCCATTTTCAAGGAAGCAAGGTTCATGTACTGCTATATAGATAGCAATAATCGAATGCTGTCTAAGCAATGTTCCACAACAGCGGCTAGCAAAGTAGAAGACGAATATGACCACATATCATGTATATATAACGATTGTTATAATATATTGAAATACCAGCCATAATCACATAGTCAAATAAGATGAAGTCACAAATGGTGCCATTATATTACGGAATAAAATTAAGAAAAAACCAACACCGTCAGAACAGTTCAAAATTTAATAGGACAATCATGGAAAGAGAGGCAAAATCAATACACCTAGCATGAATATACATGACCGCTCATTCACCTGTCTTAGTACAGAAACTTAGACTTACACCTAGTTTAATGGACCCAAACATCACATCTTAATGAATGTATCTGATGAATCCATGTTGATACTATGTATTTAAATACTGTTACAGTGACAGCCGGAATCTTTGAACCGTAATGAGAGCGGGAGGTTTGGCGCCTTAAAATCTGATTCAACCCACCATTTCTTTAGAAATGCCTGTACCAAGTCAGGGTCATTACGGTTTTCACAGTTTTCCGGTTGTTGACTGATTTTGTCTGTTTATATAATTATGAGTTTTGACTTTCCCTTTGTAAGATTGTTCGGAGTTCGGTAATTTTGTTATTACCTTTAATTATGATATTCATATTTAATGTAAATTGTGAATAATGATAAGTACAATGTAGACTAGATTTAACAGTTTATCTACGTCCATAACGTTTCAGTAACCCAATCAAAAACAAGAGGTGTAATGAATTCATATGATGGAACATTGCTAGTTGATCAGAGAGAAAAACATGCGTTCTTGCACTTTAAATAAACGTTAGAGAAAACCTAAGGGGAAATCAAGAATGGGCAATCCAGAAACACACAGAGAATTGGGACAGGACACAGAACAAAGATAAACAAAACAAACAAAACATAACACAGTAAACTAAAAAGAAAAGCATCACGGACCCACCAAAATAAAACCAGAAGTGAAGCCATGTTCTCGCGACGGGTAAGCAGTTGCTGCTTATAAGACATCCAATATGCTACTCTTACAGTCAAGACATGCTGGACACCACTACATGCAAGCAAACACAAATGATTTAAATAAGACGTGAGACGTTCTACAAACAATTAGGAGGAATAAAGACGAGCTTAACGTCGCTTCTATGCGGAAATGTAGCGAACACCACTAATGGAACCAGGAACGTGACGAGAGACCGTCGTGTCAAGACCGGTACAAGTCGGTGATAGAGGAGAGAAAAAATCTATGTAACAGGTAAACGATTGATATTTCGTAATGTCCAATATTGGTTATGACACCCATATACATTTTGTAGCAATAACTTCAAATAAGAACAACACGACCTTGTTTGAATATTTTTTGTTTCATCAGCTTTGCTCTGTCCAGAAAAAACTCTAAGAAAAAAAATGAGTCCCATGGATTGTCTTTTGGTCATTACATTGTCAGTCTTTTTTCCGGCTATTGATCATCCCTTCTTCAAACTCTTCTTTTCTTTTGTTGAGCTTTTTCTAATTTACGAGTATCATTGTTTATTTAGGGACCGACCATTTAACTTGAAGGGGGGGGGGGGGGGTTACGGTTTTTTGTTTCGTTCCGAAAAAATTTTTCGGACAACACAAGAGTTAGAATATATATTTTTTTTGTCGCGCAAAGCGCGAATTTTTTTTCCAGAATTTAACATTAGTTTATATGACAAAAACTCTGAATCAGATTATTTTTTTTATCAACCACCAAAATCAGAATATTTTTTTCAGCAA
Organism: Bathymodiolus brooksi; assembly: GCA_963680875.1. NCBI lineage: Eukaryota > Metazoa > Mollusca > Bivalvia > Mytilida > Modiolidae > Bathymodiolus > Bathymodiolus brooksi. The sequence goes on along the minus strand of OY804576.1, from coordinate 132,119,647 downwards.
CAATGGGAATCAGAATATTTTTTTAGAAAAAAAACATAACCCCCCCACCCCCCCCCCCCCCCCCCCCCCCCCCCTTCAAGTTAAATGGTCGCTCCCTTAGCAAATGTCAGTCGGAACAATTGAACCAACCGAACTAACACATACCTTATTAATGTCAATCGTCCATAAACTAATAATTTGATATAGGATGAACGTCCGAAGTCAAAATAAAGATCATAGACATTTGTAAAGTTGATCTTACCATCTTATTTATTAAGCCCAACAAGCCATCATTCGATCGATTTCCTTTGCATTGCAGATATTCATGAATATTAGTGCATATAAAATATAAGCTAACGAAATAATATATTTACTGTTATATGAGTTATTTGTATACCCCCGGTTAGGGCCGGATGTAGTTGAAGAGAGACCCTAGGCTAATCTACCTGCGAGGCCCCTCCTCCAATCCCCGTCCTTGTGAATAGAGGAGGATGAAAGAGTATTTTGCACAAAATTCAATGAAGCGGAGGATGATGACGAATGCTTTAAATTCCGCAATTCAAAATTTGATATCTGACAACACCTTGTTTTTTCAACTTATCTGTCTTACTGCTTTTATGGAAGGACAAAATTAACACAGAAATCAATGCTAGTGCCGACTTATTGGCCTTATTATTCTGAAATGGAGCGCAAGGAAAATTACAGAAGGCTTATGTCAGCTTGCGTATGAAACGTCTATGACAATGACAAAAATATTATACACCTTGGCCAGAGGCCCCCTAGATATTGAGGCCCTAGGCTTCAGCCTACCAAGCCTATAGGGAAATCCGGTACTGCCTGGGCCCGGCCTGTTAGTCGAAGACGACAACAACAACAAAAACGGAATATATTTGGACAGATTAGAAAAAGTTCAACTTGAAGCTGCGCGTATTGTTACGGGATTACCATCGTTTGCCAGTATAAATTCTATTTATATCGAGACGGGGTGGGAAAAGTTGAAAACTAGAAGGGAGGTAAGAAAATTGGTCCTATTTTATAAAATCGTTAACGGTCAAGTACCTGATTATTTAACAGAATTGGTACCAACTACAGTCGGTGACACTAATAACTATAATTTAAGGAACAGACTAAATATTTCACAACAATCATACCGATTATCTACATATCAACAATCCTATTTTCCAAGTACGATTAAATTATGGAACACTCTAGATCTGAACCTTCATCAACTGCCGACACTTCCGTCTTTTAAATCCAAATTGCAACAAAAATATTTTCAACCGAAAACTGTACCTTCCTACTTTTCTTTTGGAGACCGATATCTTAGTGTATTGCATGCTAGGCTTAGAAATAAATGTAGTTCTCTAAACAGCGATTTATTTAAATCGAATTTGGTGCCTAGTGCTTCTTGTTCGTGTGGATCTAAAAACGAATGTTCCGAACATTTTCTATTATATTGTAATAAATTCAATTTACTTAGAAATAACATGCTAATTTCTAAGTTTAAATCAACAAAAAAAACTCTTAAAATGTAAATCGTATTTTTAAACTTTTATTTTTAAATCATTTTCATTGCTACACGAGGTGTGAACCGAAAGACTATTAAGTATGGATACTCCAGACCAAGGAAACACGGGCATAATACACAGAAAAGAAAAGATATGCAGACCTCGCCATACAACGGGTCTGGGGAGGGGGCCTAGAGGGTCTCGACGGAACCAATAGAGACTCGTGACATTCCTCCGATCTTTGCTGAAATCTGAGCTTAATCATTTAAAGTTACAAAATGAAACGATGCTTCAACTTGCAATGGTGTATGATACCATCTATTATATTTGTTCAACGTTTCCTAGTAATGAATGATAGTGGGGGTTATTGCAAATGTTTAACTAAGCATTGTATATAGTATACGCAGGCCTTAAGCACTATACAGTTACATCAATGTATGAGAAAGCGTCAGCATATGATCATTATCAAAGCTTAGTACATGCATTGTATGAGGTAAACTCACGAAGAATGTTGTTGATGAAGGCGATTAAAAGAAAATAAATAAAATAGGGTTAGGGTATTATGCTTAGCTCCACATTCAACAATAGTGTCAATTTTGTTGGTTGAAGAAACCGCAGTACCTGGTGAAAATCACCGAAATGTTACTGACAAACTTTATCACCGGATGTTATATCGAGGATACCTCGCCTTCAGCAGGATTCGAACTCCCCCAGGATAAAATAAAGCAACTTTTGTTGCTAAGAAAACGTCCATATTCCAACCCTATCCCCCCTAGCATGTATGTTGCCAAGTTTTGACAATGGTTGATAGTTCTGGTGGATGTATTACACTATGACAACTGAGGAGATGTAATGATCGTTGTATCTATAATTACATTAGATATAATCCCTTTTATATCATTTTGTAGAGTTTATAATTGATACCACTCACATGAATAACTGTCATCAAGTATAATCTTAGATAAGTCAGTGAAGATAATTGATTGTACATGGGTTTCTTGGTACATTTAAAGCTTAACTAACCGATCAATTCAGCTGAAAGTTATACATTTAGATGTTGTCTTTGATTACAGCTCTGTTTATATTGTAGCATAAAAATAAATCCTAGACATTGTGTTTTGCTACAGTTCTGTTTCTTTTGTAACACAAAAAACACATAATTTACCGCAAAGAATCTTTGGTTACAGCTCTGTGTCTGTTGTAACGTAGACAAAAACACAAATATTACAAAAAAATATCTTTGATTACAGCTGTTTCTTTTGCAACAGAACAACACACAAATTACAGAAAAATAGCTTTGGTTACAGCTATGTTACTTTTGTAACGTAGAACAAAACTCACAAAGTGCATACAAATTTCTTTGGTTACAGCTCTGTTTCCTTAGTTATGTAGAAAAATACATCCAGAAATTACAGAAAAAACATCTGTAGGTACATTGTAATACAATTACAACGTGTTGTGTATTTATTAGTATATTTACAATTCTGGCGCAGCACGAGACCAATGACGTCATTCTGTATATTCATAGCGTACATAAACACAGAGGGAATTCTTTTCAACGTCAACATTACAAGATGGGATTAAAACAGAGAAGTTTGAATTGAACAAATTCCATGCAAGTAAAAAAGATCTTTTATTAATGTCTTTTTTTCCTGATCATTATGCTTGTTAAATATGTTTCCATCGATGGTGTTCCCCAAACATTTTTATCTTTCCGGTTTGTTGACATATACGTCATCACAGCTCACGACTGTTTCTGGAAAGTAGGCCAAGCCAATTGTATTTTAAAATACTTTGAAAATATGATGATTGATCATTCAGATTCCACCATTTTCTAGAAAATGGCCGATGTTACCGGGAAAATACATACAAGTGCTCTCCATTAGTCACAAAATGGCAGATTATTTTGCATTTCCACTGCTGCTTTAATAACAAATATACCCCTTACTTCTTGGGGTAATGAAATGAAATTCACAGAGAAGATAGAAAAAGAATTAATTTACAGCAATAATCAAAATTTATAGCATAAATGGAACAGATCATAAAATTAAACCAGACAGAAAAATGAGATTATCTGGGTAAAAAAAAAACTGTCATTATTACAAATAGCATCAACAAAACTGTATTGTTACCACTCTGTGATAATAAATGTGATTAAAATAAATTGAAATTAGTCATTAATTGCTTTAAAAAAAATATGGCAGAATGTAGTCAGTCTAATAGATTGTATTGACAAATGCAAAAACACCAAATTCACTGGATTAAATACTTTATTAAATGGGTAAGCAAGTTTAATATTTGTATCAAATAATTAATTCTTAATACTTCAATTTCAAACTGTTTAAAAAAAACATCCTTTGAAATTTCGCAGACAAAACAATTACACTGAAAGAGCTAAAATACTGTACTTTCTTAATCTGGTTTACTTTTTAAGCTTGGTTGGCCTATGACAAAATCATGTGATTTTTTTACCTTTGACCGGCTTTATGTGACGTAATAGGACGCCATTTGGAAAAAGGGTAGTAAACAAATATGGGTCAGTGTGTTATTATTATCGATCTGTTTTCCATGGAACTTTACACATGTGAGCAAGAATAGATGAGGAACATAATTAAAAAGAAAAAAATGTTTACTTTTCAAACATGAAAAACATAATCAAACATTATCCAATGACTGACCGACTTATTGTCATACGAGAATATGTGCTTTCCTACTAATTAATGTGCTTGTCTGTGTGAAGATACATGTATCAGGTTTTCCTATGAGAAAGGAAATACACGCGTTAGATTCGAATTATCTCAAATATCTATTGATATTTTGTTCTTTTTCGTGGCCTGCACGTTCGAAATGATGATATGACCGAATAATTGGAGATGTGCATAGTGTACAATTTGGCTCAACATAGCATTCATTTTGTTTTAAAACTTTACACTGACTGTTTGAAGAATATATCCCTTAATGTTATATATGTGCATAAAAGTATGAAAAGAAAGCTTAAACAGTGATGATGAATAATACTACCAATATCAACAAAATGAGCAATCCACTCTCATCGCAAAGCATTAAACATAAAAAAGACTACATATGATGTTGGAAATCCAAGTTTTGTCTAGGGACAGACAGATATATGAGGCTAGATTAAACCGGTTAATGTAATTCCAACCCACCCTCTTGATAATTAAATCTACAACAACAATACATATATAATCAAACTATGAAAAAATATCACAGCTTCGATTCCACTCAAATTGTAAGCATACACAAAGTAAACTTGTATCTGTGCCAGGCATGTGTATAACATTGGACAATTCACACTGTAATTACTTCAGTATAAGTACTGACCTTATTAATTTATAATTACTCTGACCAGAGGGTGATAATTATACTTAACACTACCTCAAGTTAGACAGAGTCGTAGGAAAAACGTGACATTGATTAATTGTATACCCATTACACAATAATGTTTACTGACTGCATATAAGTACGAAAAGAAAGTTTAAACAGTAATGAATTATAAAAGGATATAATTAAAGTATTAGAAGAACAGTTATGACATATAAATGGTTCGATACAAGACATAGAATTATACAAAGTCAGACATATATTTATTGTACAACCAAATGCGTTTAAATATCGCTTAACTGTATCGACAGGAACATTTCTCAGGTAAGTGTAAACACATTAAACGTGTCTTGATATCATCACAGAGTTATGTCTACTGACTGTAGATATACGTGCGAAAAGAAAGTTTAAACAGTGATGATCAATAATTCCAGCAATATCAACAAAACAAACAATTTCCTCTCACCTGAAATCATTGAACATAAAAAGACCCATTACATATCATGTTGGACATTCAAGCCCTGACTTGGGGAATGCAGAGTAATGTGGCTTGGTTAAAATGGTCGATCTGATTCAAACCCACCCTTGTTGATGATTGGATCTGCAACAGCAAAACTAATATAAACAAACTAAAGAAAAAACTTTACGGCTTCGATTTCACTCAAATAGTAAGCATACACAAAGTAAACTTGTATCTGTGCCAGGCATGTGTATAACATTGGACAATTCACACTGTAATTACTTCAGTATAAGTACTGACCTTATTAATTTATAATTACTCTGACCAGAGGGTGATAATTATACTTAACACTACCTCAAGTTAGACAGAGTCGTAGGAAAAACGTGACATTGATTAATTGTATACCCATTACACAATAATGTTTACTGACTGCATATAAGTACGAAAAGAAAGTTTAAACAGTAATGAATTATAAAAGGATATAATTAAAGTATTAGAAGAACAGTTATGACATATAAATGGTTCGATACAAGACATAGAATTATACAAAGTCAGACATATATTTATTGTACAACCAAATGCGTTTAAATATCGCTTAACTGTATCGACAGGAACATTTCTCAGGTAAGTGTAAACACATTAAACGTGTCTTGATATCATCACAGAGTTATGTCTACTGACTGTAGATATACGTGCGAAAAGAAAGTTTAAACAGTGATGATCAATAATTCCAGCAATATCAACAAAACAAACAATTTCCTCTCACCTGAAATCATTGAACATAAAAAGACCCATTACATATCATGTTGGACATTCAAGCCCTGACTTGGGGAATGCAGAGTAATGTGGCTTGGTTAAAATGGTCGATCTGATTCAAACCCACCCTTGTTGATGATTGGATCTGCAACAGCAAAACTGATATAAACAAACTAAAGAAAAAACTTTACGGCTTCGATTTCACTCAAATAGTTTACATTGCATTGTAAGCATGCACAAAATAAGCTTGTATCTGTGCCAGGCATGTGTATAACATTGGACAATTCAGACTGTAATTACTTCAGTATTAGTACTGACCTTATTAATTTATACTTACTCTGACCAGAGGGTGATAATTATACATAACAGTACCTCAAGTTAAACAGGGTCGTAGGAGAAACGTGACGTTGATTAATTGTATACTCATTACTGTTACAAAACAAATTCTTAGGTGAGATGTATTGGAAATATATCAGATGATAATACAAATTTATGTACGTGTTGATCAGATAATTGGTCATTTGTCATCCTTCCTGTCTGCTTTACAATAAACTTAAGTATATTGAGTAATATTTGTCATCTGAACAACTGCTGACATCAATCATTCGTTTGCTTTGAAATATGATTACAACAAAATAAGATTAGTGGTTTTTATCTGTAACTTGGATATTTTTGCTTTCATTTCACTGAGTGATATTGTCAGGTGTCAACGAACTTGTATTGATACTTACAATTATCGGTCAGTGTGACATACATTGTCATTAGTATTACAGCCCGTCTTATTGGACTCGCTGCAATATCAGTGATGATTTCCGTCTCGGCCTTCAAAAATATATTTATTAGAGAGCATTATTATGCTTATATCATTTTTCTTTCGAGTACCCCTATCTCTCTTGTAATGTACATTTGTATGTTAACTTAATGTAATATGTACACGTACATTTCAGTTTTATAAAACTTTTGCACAAAATATGCAAGTTAAGCTTAGTTTGAAAAAAATATATTTGACATTTCTCCTCCAATATCCTATTCTGATTCTGAGTCAACCAGTTTTCCTTCTTATTCCTTAATGCTGCGTGCTGAATCGAGAAGCCACACATACAAATTTGATAGACTTTGGTTTGACCCGACATGGTCACTCACGATCTACTGCATTAGAAGTGATCACGCTAACCATTACACCACCGATACGGTTTTAAGAAAATGAGGGTGGTGGGAATGAAATGAATTCCCGAAACGGGATCACAAAAAATCCCACAAATTGAAATTGATTTATAAAAAGATAATGGCCAACAAGTACACTAATATTAAAAAATGAAGTATCACATCTCGCTTCAAGAAAAGAAAGACCACGACATATGACGTTGTAAATCGAGATTCTGTCTTGGGACAAGTACAAAAATGCAGAATTAAACCAGTTGATGGGATTCCAACCCAACCCTTTTGATAATTGGACCTCCAACGGTAATACATATATAAACAAACGATTTAAAAATCCTCAACTGATTCACTTCCACTCAATAAAGAATACATACTTTCACAAAAATGAATGACATATACATGGACAGTAACTTGAATGCTCGTAGTTAACTGAATACTAGCTAGGAAGGTAGAATCTGTTGGTTAAAGACAATTACCCATTAGGACAAAAAATCATAAATGATTCAAACAGATTTCATATCTATTAGTCATCAACTTCTAAAGAACTTCGTGGGGAACCACAATAAATTGTGCTGGTATCAAATATTGAACATAACACAGTAATACAATATGGAATGGAATATAAATGTACTTATTTGATTACTAGTTGTACCTGCAGATTGTCTATATTTTTAGCAAGGAAAACCTGATTCAAGTTGTCAACAATAGTTGCTAATACTTCTCAAGGATTGTACAAGATGTGTCGGATTTGAACGTTCAGGGTTTGTTAATTACGTCACCATAAAACACCGATGGGTAATACCTTTTTTGTTCAGAATTGTTTTATTTTAGAACCATTATTATTCCTCCTATCCTGATTGTTATTTCTATGTTGGATTGTGTTAAATAAATTCATTATGTTTACATAACTATTTTCAGAGCAATTAATATTACCAACTCCTTTGATCTTCACATTACAGTCATAGGACATTACAGTTTCTAGTTCTCTAAATCAGTAGTTTCTTTATCTATTTTGGAAAGTGTACTTAGTATTGGGTTATTAGAACATGCTATATTTTCTCACCTATGTGTACTTTCATATGTTAGCAATTGCTGGGATTGTTTATAGCATACCCCTGTCCATTCATTCTTGTACTTAGAGGTTGTTCGGTGGCACCAACATATATAATGCCATAGTACACGGCCGGTACTGGATGTATATACTCTCGGCTGTTCAAGTACACTCAACAACACACTGCAGGTTTAAAAGAGAACAATGGAGTCCGATTATCTACATATCAACAATCCTATTTTCCAAGTACGATTAAATTATGGAACACTCTAGATCTGAACCTTCATCAACTGCCGACACTTCCGTCTTTTAAATCCAAATTGCAACAAAAATATTTTCAACCGAAAACTGTACCTTCCTACTTTTCTTTTGGAGACCGATATCTTAGTGTATTGCATGCTAGGCTTAGAAATAAATGTAGTTCTCTAAACAGCGATTTATTTAAATCGAATTTGGTGCCTAGTGCTTCTTGTTCGTGTGGATCTAAAAACGAATGTTCCGAACATTTTCTATTATATTGTAATAAATTCAATTTACTTAGAAATAACATGCTAATTTCTAAGTTTAAATCAACAAAAAAAACTCTTAAAATGTAAATCGTATTTTTAAACTTTTATTTTTAAATCATTTTCATTGCTACACGAGGTGTGAACCGAAAGACTAGTAAGTATGGGTACTCCAGACCAAGGAAACACGGGCATAATACACAGAAAAGAAAAGATATGCAGACCTCGCCATACAACGGGTCTGGGGAGGGGGCCTAGAGGGTCTCGACGGAACCAATAGAGACTCGTGACATTCCTCCGATCTTTGCTGAAATCTGAGCTTAATCATTTAAAGTTACAAAATGAAACGATGCTTCAACTTGCAATGGTGTATGATACCATCTATTATATTTGTACAACGTTTCCTAGTAAAGAATGATAGTGGGGGGTATTGCAAATGTTTAACTAAGCATTGTATATAGTATACGCAGGCCTTAAGCACTATACAGTTACATCAATGTATGAGAAAGCGTCAGCATCTGATCATTATCAAAGCTTAGTACATGCATTGTATGAGGTAAACTCACGAAGAATGTTGTTGATGAAGGCGATTAAAAGAAAATAAATAAAATAGGGTTAGGGTATTATGCTTAGCTCCACATTCAACAATAGTGTCAATTTTGTTGGTTGAAGAAACCGCAGTACCTGGTGAAAATCACCGAAATGTTACTGACAAACTTTATCACCGGATGTTATATCGAGGATACCTCGCCTTGAGCAGGATTCGAACTCCCCCAGGATAAAATAAAGCAACTTTTGTTGCTAAGAAAACGTCCATATTCCAACCCTATCCCCCCTAGCATGTATGTTGCCAAGTTTTGACAATGGTTGATAGTTCTGGTGGATGTATTACACTATGACAACTGAGGAGATGTAATGATCGTTGTATCTATAATTACATTAGATATAATCCCTTTTATATCATTTTGTAGAGTTTATAATTGATACCACTCACATGAATAACTGTCATCAAGTATAATCTTAGATAAGTCAGTGAAGATAATTGATTGTACATGGGTTTCTTGGTACATTTAAAGCTTAACTAACCGATCAATTCAGCTGAAAGTTATACATTTAGATGTTGTCTTTGATTACAGCTCTGTTTATATTGTAGCATAAAAATAAATCCTAGACATTGTGTTTTGCTACAGTTCTGTTTCTTTTGTAACACAAAAAACACATAATTTACCGCAAAGAATCTTTGGTTACAGCTCTGTGTCTGTTGTAAAGTAGACAAAAACACAAATATTACAAAAAAATTTCTTTGATTACAGCTGTTTCTTTTGCAACAGAACAACACACAAATTACAGAAAAATAGCTTTGGTTATTTATATTGGATACCTAAACTCCATAAGACACCATACAAAGAAAGGTACATAGCGGGATCATCAACTTGTTCGACGAAAGAATTGTCTATTCACCTGACAAGGATTCTGTCTACAGTAAAAGAGGGACAACAGAAATATTGTGAAACTGTTTACTCGCGTAGTGGCATAAATCACATGTGGATTTTGAAAAACTCTAAATATCTTTTGGATAACCTGAAATCAAGATCTTTCTCTCAGGTATCCTCCATCAAAACTTTTGATTTTTCAACTCTATATACCACCCTACCGCATGACAAATTAAAAACCCGCTTAAAAGAAACAATTCATAAAGCTTTTAGTCATAGAAACTATGGCTCAAAATTTGTTGTGTTAGGCTACAATTCCACATATTTTTCAAACAAAATTCATAAAGGTAAAACATGCTACACCGAGGAACAAGTGATCAGTATGCTGGAGTTCCTCATCGATAACATATTTGTCTCCTTTGGAGGGACACTGTTTCAGCAAGTCGTCGGCATACCAATGGGTACGAATTGTGCCCCTCTTCTAGCCGATTTATTTTTATACTCATACGAGTCGGAGTTTCTTCAAAAGCTTGTAAAAGATAAGAAGATTCATGAGGCTAGAGCCTTTAATTTCACATACAGATATATTGATGACGTTTTATCTATCAATAATTCTAGATTTGCAGAATTTCTTCCATTGATATATCCTCCAGAACTGGAAGTTAAAGAGACCACCGATACAGCTTCGTCCGCATCATTTTTGGACTTATACCTCGAATTTGACGACAGTGGTCAACTCAGTACTAAAATTTATGATAAGCGGGACGACTTCAATTTTAAAATCATAAATTTTCCAAACATGTGCAGCAATATACCAGCTTCTCCTGCATATGGTGTTTACATCTCGCAATTGATTCGCTATGCAAGGGCCAGTAGCAATTATTCTGATTTCCTGAAACGTCATCTTCATCTGAGAAACAGGCTACTGGACCAGGGCTATGAAAAGATTCGCCTTATTCGATCTCTTAAAAAGTTTATATTCCGATACCAATATCTTGTCGAAATATATTCCGTCTCTGCAGAAATAATTATAAGCGATGCATTTTCATATAGTGAAAATGTATAAAGATAAAGAAGTCCAAAATGTCAAGAATTTTTTTGTCAATGTGTGACGTAAAAGTATTTTTGACATTTACGTCACCGAATATGGTACTGCTTTGACAACTATTTTACCTATTTTGTTCCTGTATTTAAATACTGTTACAGTCACAGCCGGAACCTTTGAACCGTAATGAGAGCGGGAGGTTTGGCGCCTTAAAATCTGATTCAACCCACCATTTCTTTAGAAATGCCTGTACCAAGTCAGGGTCATTACGGTTTTCACAGTTTTCCGGTTGTTGACTGATTTTGTCTGTTTATATAATTATGAGTTTTGACTTTCCCTTTATAAGATTGTTCGGAGTTCGGTAATTTTGTTATTACCTTTATTTACAGCTATGTTTCTTTTGTAACGTAGAACAAAACTCACAAAGTGCATACAAATTTCTTTGGTTACAGCTCTGTTTCCTTAGTTATGTAGAAAAATACATCCAGAAATTACAGAAAAAACATCTGTAGGTACATTGTAATACAATTACAACGTGTTGTGTATTTATTAGTATATTTCCCCAACAATTCTAAATTATAACACACTTAATAACATCAGATGAGTTGCCTTAACCTTTTATTACGGTCGTCATCATAATCTGGTTGACCGTTACGAAATGTCCGAATCTCAAATGACAATGGATCATTTACCTTTTACGTAGTTTTTTTTTCCCTATCTCACTGCACAGACTTTTACCGGACTTGACGGTATATATGAGTAACACGGCGGGTGTCTTATAAGAAGCAGGAACTGCTTACCCTTTGCGAGTACCTGAGTTCATCCCCGGTTTTTTGTGGGGTCTGTGTTGTATATCTTTTAATTTTTTTGTGTTGTCCCGTTGTACTTCTTTACCTTTACGTTCTGAGTTTCCTGTTGTGATGTCCGTTACGACTTCCACATAATAACGATGTTCGGTACGTCTTTACCTATAGTTGTTGGTGGTAGTGCTCATGTCTTATTTACGATATGTGTGTTTGTATGCGAATAGTGGTGCCCAAAACATATTGTGATGTGTTTTGTTTAGTTTGTCTTTGTCTTGTGTACCATATATTGCCATTTTCTCTGGATTGTCCATATGTTATTTCCCCTTCGATAATCTTTGATCTTTATTAAAAGACATAATACACTTCGTGGTAAACAAAATAAAATGACAAAGAAAAATGATAGATGCCGTGTTATCCAAAGAAGCATAATTTACATTTAATGACGGTCCTACATCCTGGCAATGATCTTTGTATAGCCTATGAATCTCACCATTTTTATATCCGTTTATTTTGACTTATTGCTCCTTGGAAGTACACGAACCGGGAAGTGGTCATTTTCATTTATTCCTCACAATGTACATCCTCCTAATAATGACAATACCAGACAATATTAAAGTTGATAGGTCTGAGTGTGAACAATAGCGAAGAGATCTTCAATCACATCTATTCAAAAACAATTCTTTTATCCTACAATTGGGTTATTTTTTGTCATAATAAATGGGTTGAAATAAACTGTTGCTTTATTATGACAGTGTCATAATAACACTTTTCACACTAACCTAATAATTCTATTAAGCCATACCCCTGTCATAATAACACTTTTCACATTAGCCTAATAATACTATTAAGCAACACCCCGGTCATAATAACACTTTTCACATTAGCCTAATAAAGCTATTAAGCCGCGCCTCTTACCGGAACTACTGTTGAGGTACCAAATGAAGTTTCCGTTTTCTTTTTTTTTATATTATTAAATCAAATAACATTTTTTTTGCAAATTGTATTGCAGGATAAATACAATATTAGTGTATTGACGGTAAATATAGAATTTATGTAGCTCGGCACGAAACGGTTGGAAAGACTCGCTAAAAGCTCGTCTTTCCCTCGTTTCTAAGCCTCGCCACATAAATTCTATATTTACCGTCAATACATCAATATTGTATATATCATGTTTTGATGTTTAATGAAATATTGTTATAAATAGCTGAAAGAACAAGTACTATAAAACCTTGGCAAGTCCAAATCTACCACACAAGCCATACTCGCAAAAACAAAATAAATAACAACCTTTCAATAGTCACCCACCATATGATAATCTTGCAAATTTCCATATTTCAGAACGAAACCACACTTCTTGATAAACTTTACTGTCAGAATAAAATTGCGACATACAAAGGAATAAAGTTTGCTGACTTTAGATGGCGTTAATACAAGAATGTATATTAGCCAAATAAACAATCAACATATCTTCGTTTCTTTTGGGGTGATAAATCCTTATTTGAACAGAAATCAAAAGTAAGTAATTGTTAAATTAAATGGCAGCATTAATGGTATCTTCAAAAGTTTCGCAATGCTTATATATGTAATATAAAACATCGTTGTGAGCACCACACACTTACATTTCGAAACGTATAACAATTTGACCAATCAACAGCGAGTTGTTATTTAACGTTTGGGTTCGTGTCACTGCTTTCTGGGTTGGTCAAAATCATACATCGTCTATTAAATAAATGATTTTTTGTATCTAAGGAAAAACAACTTATCTACCTCTAGACTATTAGTGCCCGAGGGTATCACCCGCCCAATAGTCATTTTTTGTACTGAAATTTACAGTTCCTAAATCATGTATTTATTATAACTAAAATATTCCTCCCGCAGTCCTTGATATCTACGTTTGTATGCCTAGCTACGAATGTATTTATTAAGTTGATTTTAAACCATATATTACAGAATAGCTTCCAATTGCAAAACGTCATTCAGCCTATTATTGGACAAGCTGCTTATTCCTAGTTAAATACCTGTAAGAAACACGTATTTTTGACATGTCGTATATTTCATATTGGATGACACATCATAGTGTATTCCATGGAACTGTTTGAATACGTTGAAACCTGTTTTAGTTAACTGTATTGATGCTTGTGACGTCCGCTGAAAGTTTTTCAATACTTTATTAAGCTATGTTGCTGACAATACCAACATTTAAAGAAATATGCTGTATAATAAATATATGCTGGTTTGATAATTATGTTATGCCTATTAACGAACGATTGTTTAAAAAGAGTTTGAAATGGCCAAAAGAAAAAGTACCAAGGGACAAACAACGATCTACAAAACCGTTCTCTTAGTGCTTTAATAGTATCCTTTTTAATGATCATTATTTTATTTGTATGTAATACCATAGTGTTATACTTTATATTCGTACATAGTTCCAACTTTCTAAAAAATATTATAATGTTTATTAGTTCTCACCAAGACATACCTGAAATACTGCTGAAGATGGCGTTGAAATGCAAAGAGCTTACAGCACCAACGTATGGAGCTTACATTCTAGGGGTAGTGCCTAGTTCCGTTATGTTATGGACAAAGAGAAGCTGATGGTGTGTGACGTCTCAAGCTAATCAACCAGTCGTCATCAGAAACTGATTGATCATTACGAAATATTAATTTCTCAACCACAGGATACTTTCTCTTTTACGTAGAGTTTTTGGTGGTGTCCGTGTCGCTCATCTTTTTAATTTTGTTTTTGTGTTGCTTGTCTTCGTTCTGTGTATGGTGCCCAATGTTGTCTGTGTCTCCGGATTGTCCATTATCTATTGCCCCTTTGGTTTTCTCTAAAGTTTATTTAACCAGTTATCCTTGCATTCTAACGAACTATTAATATAACGCTGTGTCAACAAGTTCACGGGAATCTTCCCAATGTAATTGTCTTGATGGGCTTGCATTGATTTGATCGATACATATACGTATGAGCTAGTATCATCTCTTTGTTTCAAGATTTGCTTCCGACATCCACAGTTTGAATGATTTGGTTGACGACTGGTCATCTTAATTCAAAGTTCCATGATACATGTAGAGTGAATCAACTGTTTATCACTTAAAAGAAACTACTGATGTCTACTAACTTTTATTACAAAAACATCAAGCTGAATTAACAAATGACATACATTTCTGATTACCGTGATGAAAATGAGTTTAACTGATTTTCCTCCGACGAGGTTTCTTATATAACCGTAGTTGTGAGTTGTATTATATCATCAAGCGTATTAGCGTAGTAAAAAGAACACCGAATAAGGTGAACGCTACACCAAGCATCCCTGATGGTGGCATTCACTATCAAGTTTTGAAACGAACACTTGGATGACCGCATATCTCACAAAGAGAGACGATTTGGACCCATACGACTAGTTTAAACCCGCCACTCTTTGTTGAATGCTGTAACAAGCCAGGAAAGTGCGGATGCATGCAAATGTGTTAAAGGTGTCGATTTTTACTCTGTTTCTACGATTTTTGTTAAACTATCTTTGATCGTTTGAATGATGTATAAAACCAACCGTAGAATTACCATCTTCTTATAATGGCACATACTATTTTTAATATTGCTTCGGGTACCAACAGTGGTGATGATGGCATCATTGCATTACGTCTGCTAAGATTGTTTTTATTCATCAATACTCGATTAATGTTGTATAGTCTATGGTCTTCTTTTAAAACATATACAAATTATACAACTTCCTAGTGTACATGACTCACACGCACCCTTTTGTATACCACTGTGTGTTCAATCACTATGAGGAACACATTTATGAAAAACAACCAATAAATCACTTAGGACTACGAATAGAGGAACAGGAAGCAATACTAATTTAGAGTAGGATAATGAGTTCTATCAGGGGTTTTTTGTGACGTCAGAGTTCAATGTTTTACCGTCCATGCTCCTTTTCAATTGAAATTAAAACGTCTATTAATAAATGAAGATGAAAAAACATACTCTGGGAACATTTCCACAAGCCAATAGATAAAATTGATACACCTACCACAATACATGACCTCTCACTTTCATGACTTGAAATGATGCAGTCATACACGTGCTTTCCACGTGTGAGTAAAGTGCCGGCTCTCATATATAAACGGGCGAACAGCGTTATTATAAAGACAAATTTAAAACAAAAAGACTTCGTAATGGGAAAGATATCATCTACGGGTAGATTGTGAAGGTATTCCGTTTACTGATTTTAACCCATATATAACAGAATAGTTGTAATCTGCAAACAATGACAATAAATTGCATGGCATTCAGTCTATTAATCGACAAGCTGCTTATTGCTATACCTTAAATAATAAGTAATTTTGACATGTCGTATATTTTGCGATGACACATAATTAAATTTTAAATAACACAGATCGGATTGTATTCCATGCGACTGTTTGAATACGTTAAAACTTGTTTTAGTTAACTGTATTGAACTTGTTTTTTATGTCCCTGAGAAATTATTTCAAAATTTTGGAATGATGCTGGCGATACCGTTAAACGATATTGAAACACATTTTGTTATATAATAAATACATGTCTGAATTTATATAATCTTATGCCTTTTACTGAACTATTGTATATGTCGACCTTTCTTCTAATTCTTGTATTTTATCATTGTCATTTTGTTTGTTTAACAAGTAAGAAAGGATATGGATGTAAATGAGCATGATTATCCAACAATATACTTATACACGAATTCAAGTAAAGAACATATATTTGATATATTATTATAGTGTTATGTAATTCCTTTAGTACATAGTTCTGTCTTTTTATATATATATATTATAATGTGAATTGGTTTTTACAATGATATACCTGAAAAACTGCTAAAGATGGTATTGAACAACAATAAATCTGTATTGCATGCGTGATTATGTGAATCCGTACATCTTAATATATAAGCACGTTGATTTATGGTGCCACTGTCTCTGGATTTCCCTTTCGGTTTTCTCCAGCGTTTATTTATTAGTTATTTACGTGACCATTATTTCCGATATAATATAGGTAAAAATGTGCGCCTGGGAAGGACATATAGACGGATAAAATTATTGACCCCTGTAAACAGGAGAGTAACAGTGCATACGGTCGGTACATTTTGTCCAGCAATAGGTCACAAGTGACCACTCTAATCAAACATTTGATTGCAGTAAGTTGCTTTACATTGTCTTACGTATGTAAGGAGAGTAGCATTCTGTACTCAAAAGGTACTTATCCACGCCTAACTCTGATTCATAGTATGTATTTTAATCGTTATGTATACTCATGTCTTAGGAAGGGTTGCAGTGTGTTGCGCACTAATTGGTCACATTACTATATTCTGTGGTTCGCACATGCATTTTCCCTACGTTACAAGAAGTGGACAAATAAAGCTTATCCTGCCGGTGTACTTGCCACTTCTTAATGTTTTGCTTTGTTTTATTTGAACTTGATATGTGCATTGTTTTGTGGCACCCAGATCGTCCCTGTATTCGAAAATCACACAGGACGTGGGTTATCTTGCCTTTGTCTTTTCATGCAGTGGCTACATACAACCAGAGTAGACTTTCAACAGTGTTGTATACCGACTATTTATTTTTGGTTGAATTCCATATCATTTGGGTGTTTGGAACCATAAAACTTGCTTTACCCTGTCACGTTTTTTTTCTGACTGAAGTGCATGAAACAAGCCTGGAACGTGTGCGGGCGTGTATTTGTGTGTGTGGGGTATCAATTTTGCCTATTCGATTTTTCCATTGGTTTTTGAAACTGTTACAACAGTGTGGTATTTCTTGTTTTTCATTCATAAGATCACTACAAAAGAGTTGATGGCATATACTTTAATATATATTTACAAAATCAGATATTACATTTAGCCTGTAATAATATTAACATTATGGTAGTGTTATGCTATATTTAATGTGTAATGTATTTCCAGTTTACTGTCAAGGCAGGTTATTTGCTTACAATACTGATACTAAATGTGATACAAATATATCATGGCATGACCCATCCTTTCGTAAATGTGCTTTAGATTGATATTACCCAAATGTAATGACACCTCAGAACACACTTTCGATAACAGCATAGTATTAGAATAAATACGGTATATTTGTCGTTTATTGTTAATAAAAAATCTAATAGAAAGTGTTTACATGACATGTATTGCCATTTGTATCTAATTGCGTGTACGTTACGACCAAACAACTCGAGATAATTGTGAAGGAAAACGTTTTACATATAAAAGATAGGTGTAATGGAAAATTATACGAGAAATGTTTTTCTGGCAAAAAACATTAATGCAATATAATGGACAATAAACATTTGTAAATTAATTGTAAGCACATTACACCAGTGTTGATATCATCACAAAATCATGTTTACTGTGCTTTTTTTAACTGTACATACATATAGAATAACGGTGGAGAGAGATGTTATCACTAGTCTGACAGGGAGTCCACTAAGACGAGTTGTAATGCTGGTGATAATGTATCGTGACGTGACATCTGCTCGGTCATGCAATAAAGTCGGTCACTTGTTTTGATTTACAATTCTGGCGCAGCACGAGACCAATGACGTCATTCTGTATATTCATAGCGTACATAAACACAGAGGGAATTCTTTTCAACGTCAACATTACAAGATGGGATTAAAACAGAGAAGTTTGAATTGAACAAATTCCATGCAAGTAAAAAAGATCTTTTATTAATGTCTTTTTTTCCTGATCATTATGCTTGTTAAATATGTTTCCATCGATGGTGTTCCCCAAACATTTTTATCTTTCCGGTTTGTTGACATATACGTCATCACAGCTCACGACTGTTTCTGGAAAGTAGGCCAAGCCAATTGTATTTTAAAATACTTTGAAAATATGATGATTGATCATTCAGATTCCACCATTTTCTAGAAAATGGCCGATGTTACCGGGAAAATACATACAAGTGCTCTCCATTAGTCACAAAATGGCAGATTATTTTGCATTTCCACTGCTGCTTTAATAACAAATATACCCCTTACTTCTTGGGGTAATGAAATGAAATTCACAGAGAAGATAGAAAAAGAATTAATTTACAGCAATAATCAAAATTTATAGCATAAATGGAACAGATCATAAAATTAAACCAGACAGAAAAATGAGATTATCTGGGTAAAAAAAAAACTGTCATTATTACAAATAGCATCAACAAAACTGTATTGTTACCACTCTGTGATAATAAATGTGATTAAAATAAATTGAAATTAGTCATTAATTGCTTTAAAAAAAATATGGCAGAATGTAGTCAGTCTAATAGATTGTATTGACAAATGCAAAAACACCAAATTCACTGGATTAAATACTTTATTAAATGGGTAAGCAAGTTTAATATTTGTATCAAATAAT
Source organism: Bathymodiolus brooksi (assembly GCA_963680875.1). NCBI lineage: Eukaryota > Metazoa > Mollusca > Bivalvia > Mytilida > Modiolidae > Bathymodiolus > Bathymodiolus brooksi. The sequence continues at coordinate 132,100,212 of OY804576.1, read as the reverse complement.
TAATTCTTAATACTTCAATTTCAAACTGTTTAAAAAAAACATCCTTTGAAATTTCGCAGACAAAACAATTACACTGAAAGAGCTAAAATACTGTACTTTCTTAATCTGGTTTACTTTTTAAGCTTGGTTGGCCTATGACAAAATCATGTGATTTTTTTACCTTTGACCGGCTTTATGTGACGTAATAGGACGCCATTTGGAAAAAGGGTAGTAAACAAATATGGGTCAGTGTGTTATTATTATCGATCTGTTTTCCATGGAACTTTACACATGTGAGCAAGAATAGATGAGGAACATAATTAAAAAGAAAAAAATGTTTACTTTTCAAACATGAAAAACATAATCAAACATTATCCAATGACTGACCGACTTATTGTCATACGAGAATATGTGCTTTCCTACTAATTAATGTGCTTGTCTGTGTGAAGATACATGTATCAGGTTTTCCTATGAGAAAGGAAATACACGCGTTAGATTCGAATTATCTCAAATATCTATTGATATTTTGTTCTTTTTCGTGGCCTGCACGTTCGAAATGATGATATGACCGAATAATTGGAGATGTGCATAGTGTACAATTTGGCTCAACATAGCATTCATTTTGTTTTAAAACTTTACACTGACTGTTTGAAGAATATATCCCTTAATGTTATATATGTGCATAAAAGTATGAAAAGAAAGCTTAAACAGTGATGATGAATAATACTACCAATATCAACAAAATGAGCAATCCACTCTCATCGCAAAGCATTAAACATAAAAAAGACTACATATGATGTTGGAAATCCAAGTTTTGTCTAGGGACAGACAGATATATGAGGCTAGATTAAACCGGTTAATGTAATTCCAACCCACCCTCTTGATAATTAAATCTACAACAACAATACATATATAATCAAACTATGAAAAAATATCACAGCTTCGATTCCACTCAAATTGTAAGCATACACAAAGTAAACTTGTATCTGTGCCAGGCATGTGTATAACATTGGACAATTCACACTGTAATTACTTCAGTATAAGTACTGACCTTATTAATTTATAATTACTCTGACCAGAGGGTGATAATTATACTTAACACTACCTCAAGTTAGACAGAGTCGTAGGAAAAACGTGACATTGATTAATTGTATACCCATTACACAATAATGTTTACTGACTGCATATAAGTACGAAAAGAAAGTTTAAACAGTAATGAATTATAAAAGGATATAATTAAAGTATTAGAAGAACAGTTATGACATATAAATGGTTCGATACAAGACATAGAATTATACAAAGTCAGACATATATTTATTGTACAACCAAATGCGTTTAAATATCGCTTAACTGTATCGACAGGAACATTTCTCAGGTAAGTGTAAACACATTAAACGTGTCTTGATATCATCACAGAGTTATGTCTACTGACTGTAGATATACGTGCGAAAAGAAAGTTTAAACAGTGATGATCAATAATTCCAGCAATATCAACAAAACAAACAATTTCCTCTCACCTGAAATCATTGAACATAAAAAGACCCATTACATATCATGTTGGACATTCAAGCCCTGACTTGGGGAATGCAGAGTAATGTGGCTTGGTTAAAATGGTCGATCTGATTCAAACCCACCCTTGTTGATGATTGGATCTGCAACAGCAAAACTGATATAAACAAACTAAAGAAAAAACTTTACGGCTTCGATTTCACTCAAATAGTCTACATTGCATTGTAAGCATGCACAAAATAAGCTTGTATCTGTGCCAGGCATGTGTATAACATTGGACAATTCAGACTGTAATTACTTCAGTATTAGTACTGACCTTATTAATTTATACTTACTCTGACCAGAGGGTGATAATTATACATAACAGTACCTCAAGTTAAACAGGGTCGTAGGAGAAACGTGACGTTGATTAATTGTATACTCATTACTGTTACAAAACAAATTCTTAGGTGAGATGTATTGGAAATATATCAGATGATAATACAAATTTATGTACGTGTTGATCAGATAATTGGTCATTTGTCATCCTTCCTGTCTGCTTTACAATAAACTTAAGTATATTGAGTAATATTTGTCATCTGAACAACTGCTGACATCAATCATTCGTTTGCTTTGAAATATGATTACAACAAAATAAGATTAGTGGTTTTTATCTGTAACTTGGATATTTTTGCTTTCATTTCACTGAGTGATATTGTCAGGTGTCAACGAACTTGTATTGATACTTACAATTATCGGTCAGTGTGACATACATTGTCATTAGTATTACAGCCCGTCTTATTGGACTCGCTGCAATATCAGTGATGATTTCCGTCTCGGCCTTCAAAAATATATTTATTAGAGAGCATTATTATGCTTATATCATTTTTCTTTCGAGTACCCCTATCTCTCTTGTAATGTACATTTGTATGTTAACTTAATGTAATATGTACACGTACATTTCAGTTTTATAAAACACCTCCTGTACTTCAAATAGCCAATTTTGCACAAAATATGCAAGTTAAGCTTAGTTTGAAAAAAATATATTTGACATTTCTCCTCCAATATCCTATTCTGATTCTGAGTCAACCAGTTTTCCTTCTTATTCCTTAATGCTGCGTGCTGAATCGAGAAGCCACACATACAAATTTGATAGACTTTGGTTTGACCCGACATGGTCACTCACGATCTACTGCATTAGAAGTGATCACGCTAACCATTACACCACCGATACGGTTTTAAGAAAATGAGGGTGGTGGGAATGAAATGAATTCCCGAAACGGGATCACAAAAAATCCCACAAATTGAAATTGATTTATAAAAAGATAATGGCCAACAAGTACACTAATATTAAAAAATGAAGTATCACATCTCGCTTCAAGAAAAAAAAGACCACGACATATGACGTTGTAAATCGAGATTCTGTCTTGGACAAGTACAAAAATGCAGAATTAAACCAGTTGATGGGATTCCAACCCAACCCTTTTGATAATTGGACCTCCAACGGTAATACATATATAAACAAACGATTTAAAAATCCTCAACTGATTCACTTCCACTCAATAAAGAATACATACTTTCACAAAAATGAATGACATATACATGGACAGTAACTTGAATGCTCGTAGTTAACTGAATACTAGCTAGGAAGGTAGAATCTGTTGGTTAAAGACAATTACCCATTAGGACAAAAAATCATAAATGATTCAAACAGATTTCATATCAATTAGTCATCAACTTCTAAAGAACTTCGTGGGGAACCACAATAAATTGTGCTGGTATCAAATATTGAACATAACACAGTAATACAATATGGAATGGAATATAAATGTACTTATTTGATTACTAGTTGTACCTGCAGATTGTCTATATTTTTAGCAAGGAAAACCTGATTCAAGTTGTCAACAATAGTTGCTAATACTTCTCAAGGATTGTACAAGATGTGTCGGATTTGAACGTTCAGGGTTTGTTAATTACGTCACCATAAAACACCGATGGGTAATACCTTTTTTGTTCAGAATTGTTTTATTTTAGAACCATTATTATTCCTCCTATCCTGATTGTTATTTCTATGTTGGATTGTGTTAAATAAATTCATTATGTTTACATAACTATTTTCAGAGCAATTAATATTACCAACTCCTTTGATCTTCACATTACAGTCATAGGACATTACAGTTTCTAGTTCTCTAAATCAGTAGTTTCTTTATCTATTTTGGAAAGTGTACTTAGTATTGGGTTATTAGAACATGCTATATTTTCTCACCTATGTGTACTTTCATATGTTAGCAATTGCTGGGATTGTTTATAACATACCCGTGTCCATTCATTCTTGTACTTAGAGGTTGTTCGGTGGCACCAACATATATAATGCCATAGTACACGGCCGGTACTGGATGTATATACTCTCGGCTGTTCAAGTACACTCAACAACACACTGCAGGTTTAAAAGAGAACAATGGAGTCCGCATCTCCTAAGGCCGGCCCTGTACTATGGCATTATATATGTTGGTGCCACCGAACAACCTCTAAGTACAAGAATGAATGGACACGGGTATGCTATAAACAATCCCTGCAATTGCTAACCTTTTCAGTCTACCAGACCATTACATTTTGCATATGAAAGTACACATAGTGAGAAAATATATCATGTTCTAATACCTCAATACTAAGTACACTTTCCAAAATAAAAACTCATGTTAAAGCTCAAAACACACACTGGCTTCCATGATTTATTTCTTAAATATTCTTCTCTGAAAAGATTTGTTAAAATATAACCAAACTCAGCTGACATGGTCCTTTGTCGTTCCCGTTAAAACTTATGTCCTCTATTCTAGATAAACATCTCTTTCAGAAAATGCAACTATCAATAACAGAAAAATATAAATGTATCAATTTAAGCTCGAATTGGTTGAAATTTGAAATACAATGTATAGTTTTAGTGGGGTTCGTGTTGCTCGATCTTTAGTCTTCTGTGTAGTGTTTTGTAGATCGTTGCTTGTCCTTTGTCTTATTTCTTTTGGCCATTGTGTTGTCTGTGCCTCTTCGATTTACGGCTTCTGGTTACTCCTTTGGTATCTTCAAACTTTTCTGACCTGTTGATCCGTTTTTTAATATAAATCCAGGCTTCTTAGTTAAAATATCTTGAATTTTTGCTCAATATACATATCTACTTGATGATTTTTTTAAATATAAAAATCCAGATTTTTAGTTTTAAAAAGTCTTCGATTTTTGTTCAATATACAAGTTTAACTAATTTGAAATGGAGGTACACAAAAACACTAACACATGGTCCTTTGGAACACCCCTTCCAAAATGTTTATTAACAGTCATTTCTTCCATCATATATTGTAGTTCTTACAAAAAATAGATATTTATCTAAATGTAAATTATATTATAAGTGGAAGTTGGCTAAACTTTCAACTGAAGCTTCACCATAATGATTTGTTATACATATTTCTTTTCTTTTTTCGAGAAAAACATAATGCCCAAAATAGGTAAATTACATGTATTTACTGAAACCACTTTACATGTTCTAATGTATAACCAGATGAGTGTTCACAAGCTCTTGTGAGCCTGTGGTTTTATGTTGGTATTGTTGCACGTCCCAATACGCAATTCCGAAACTGGTGAAATATTAAACTAGCTAGTTAATCGAAATACTCTAACAGATACGTATTACTTAAAGTACTTCAATAAGAGGTCGTATTAATCTTTTCAAGAAAAGTGCTTGCTACGACAAAAATAGCAAATGTAAAGCTATCCGTTATAATATAGCATTGTGGTATGTGTATTATGTCACTGTGGTAGGACAGGACATCTTTCACTAATGACATATCTAGAGTTTCGACAAATGTAAGTGCTAAACAAGAATAGAACTCTAGAGAAAACATGACAACTGAGATATTAACATAGCACCACCATTACTTTTTTATACGTTGCCGCCTAGAGATCGGTCATTCACGGATGTGTTGTGTATTTGTTTAGATAGTTTATTTCTCCTCATTTGTTTTACTTGATAACTGGTATGCACTATAAACAAATACCCTTTCTTCTTATTTTGTCATCATAAACATTCAACAAATAATAAATTGATTTTTCTCCAGAAACATGACTCCATGAAAATAGATATATTATTCCCAGAACAGGGACTCGGTTGTAGTATTAACGAAATCTTTATATGATCTGGAATTGGATAATATTTTCTTGCCATGTATTGTTACATAACACTATCATACCTGTCACTAAGTAATTATTAGAATGTATTATGTGCCAGTGTGTCTGTCTTGTACTGGATATTTTTATGTTTAACCCATAAACATGTTAGTTCATTTTAAACCGTTGTCGGTTCAAATCAAAGACTATAAAATTGGTGTCCGTTATTTCTCAGTTAAGCAAGCAGCATAAAGGAGTGAGAAGATACTGATTGCTTCATAACGAGAATAATGTGTCCTAGCGGAAAGAAATGTCTTTATGTGTAGTGTTGTTTCAGTGAGCTAGGACTAAAAATTCAATTCATCGTGTTTGCATAGTACATACAGATATTACCGTGATCATATCACCAAATAGCGACTTAATATAGCTTAAAAAGTGCACAATTAGAGTTCAATGCTAATCACTTACTCACTCATTCGGGTGGTTTTATTTTCAAAAAAAATAGTATGGTTTTACAAAACAATGAGATTGGTTGCAGGGAAGTATATATCACTTCTAAATTCCTAATGTGTGTTTCGGAGATTGATAGGCGCAACTAATATTTGCTCTGATTCTGCTTATAATTTCTTTTTGTGAATGGCATCATCTCCATTTACTTGATTTTCATTTCAAATTCGTTGTTTGTTTCTCTCTTTTTACCTATTGTAATCCAATATATCGCATACGGGAATTTGTCAGCAGAATGAAAATAGTTTCGCTGTGAAACTTGTTTATTTGCTTTTCATTTTCATTCTTAGTTTCTATTTAGTTTGTTATCGTGTTCCTTATTTGGGAAGGAGAAGTGAAAATGAATGTTCTGTGGACTCGATTATTCGAGTTGAGCCTTTTTAATATATTATATGTTGTAGACCTAGACGAATCTTTCTGTTCATAATGCTGTCTTATTCTTGACAGGTTGGTCTACAGGATTTCAATCATGTTTGTAAATTTGTAAAACGTAATTTGTTCAGAATTGTATCGTAGAAAATTCGGTTCAGGTGAGATAGGCGGAGTATTATTTTGTAAAATAAAAGCGACATCTTTAATTTTCTTTAGATTATTTCTTTTATTGCATAGGTTCCTAACTAATTTCTACTGCTTTTATGGTTTTTCCGTTAAATATTTCATCAATCGACTTGAACATTTTTTTCCTGTATTTATATTTATTTCTTTTACTAAATAATTAGCGTTTTTCTTTTATTTTTTTCTTCTTCCCGAAGTCGTGATCTATTGGCACCGGTTAAAGCAATATGTTTTTTCCGCTATCAATTCGTCTTTAATTACACTTAATATGATTATTTTATAGAACAAATTGACATATTAATCTAACACCCTGATGAAAAAAGAAAACAAATCAGAAAAAATATAGTTCTAATGTTGTTTGATGGGTAATAAATAAAGTTTTCTCATTATTTTTTTCTTCAAAATGTATAATCCCAATTATTGCCGTTATAAGATAATGTACGGTAAATTCGTACATGGTCTTCTATATGGTACTCACGACGAGAATTTCATGATGACCAGTCTGATTGACTGGAATGGAAATACAGCTTGTCTAGACATTTGTGTCTGTGAGAACGGTTAGAGAGCATACTATTTCATCACGTTTCTTAGTTTTATGCCCCTTAAATTTTACTTCTAAGCTGAAATGATGCTCCAAACATAGTGACATCACTAATGTGTATATATTCGAGCTTATTATGATTTAATAATATATAATAAGAATAATGTTTATTAACGGATGAAACAGTCTCGCGCAAAATGCATACGTCTTGTTGTTCTGTTGAGGTTTTATTAATCTGTTGTTCGGAGCACTTCTATCTGTATCTGTATCTGTATTAAACTGGAAGTTAACACAGTCACTGAGAAAAAGTTATCCAGGAGTGTGTTTGCGCACTAGGTTCTTGTTAGTCGTGCGAAATTGCAGCTTTGAAACCTTCTAAAGTTTTGCTGCTCACGGCACTTTCTGTTAGCGTGTTCCAATCTTTCACAGTTCTTGGGAAGAAAGAATGTTTATATATCTCTGTGGTGGCTGAAAGTACTCTGATTTGTTTACTGTTGGATGTTCTTGATGGACGTTGGTTATATTCAATATTATTATCAGCGGGTATGGCTACCAGGTCATTGACTATTTTGAAAAGAAGGACACGCCTTTGTTCTTTTCTCCTTTCATTTAGTGGCTTCCAGCCGAGTTCGTTCATCATTGCGGTGACGCTACTGGTTCGTTTATAGTCACTATATATGAATTTGGCTGCCCTGCGCTGTACGTTCTCTATACGGTCAATGTCCTTTTGTAGGTGTGGGTCCCACACTGTACTTGAATAGTCGAACAACGAGAGCACTAAGGAGATATAAGCTGTTTCTTTGAATTTTCGGTTGCAATGTTTGAGGTTCCTTCTGATGAATCCAAGGGTGGAATTGGCTTTATTACAGATTTTATTGATATATGTGGACCATTTTAAGTTTTCACTGATGATAACACCAAGGTACGGATTTTCCTGCACTTGTTCCAAAATTTGATTGTTGAGAATGTAGTGTGTAGTTAGTGGATTTCTACTTCTGTGAATAGACATAATGTAGCATGTGGTGGCATTAAAACGCATCCCCCATTTTGTTGCCCATATCTCTATTAAATGAAGGTCGGTTTGAATTTGTTGTTGGTCCTGTTGTGTTTTGACCGATCTATATAGTAAGAAGTCGTCTGCAAAGAGTCTGACCTGGGATCTTACACATAGTAGAAGGTCATTGAGATGACACAAGAAAAGAAGAGGTCCAAGGACGGTTCCCTGGGGTACTCCAGATTCTACTGAGCATGATGAAGACTCTCCTTCGACTATTATTCTTTGTTGACGTTGTGTAAGAAAATTTTCGATCCATTTGTTTATTTTCTCGTCAATTCCATAATTTTTTAATTTGTGTAATAATTGTTGTTATCCTGCAATCAGTACATTTGCTGTACAAATATGCTATACGAATAATGTTTTGCTTTATTCGTACTAGACGAATACAATTTTCGTACTATACGAATAAACTTTTCAGCCTACGAATAAACTTTCCTGGTACCCTGTAGCTATGTACAGCGGAGGGTGCAGACAAGTATGAAACTGGTACTAATGTAACGCGGACCACGAAGAAGACACCCTTTACAGCATTTATGAAAGGCGAGGAATGACGCTTGTTTCTGTCCTTTTTGTTTAAATCCGACTTTTTTGACATTGCAGGATAAACACAAAATACGTATATTGTCGTTAAATATAAAATTCATTTGTACTCGCTGCGAAACAGGCCTGAAAAGCTCGCCAAAGACTCGCTATTCTGCCTGTTTCTAAAGCTCATACAAATAAATTTTATATTTACCGAAAATGTACGTATATTGTATATGTGTGGTACAGTGTTAAACGCTTCACTAAAGTCTAGACTAACTAGGTCGGTCTATTTCATGGCATCAAATGATTTCATTATATCATGCATTGTTATAATTAGCTGGGATTCACATGAATGACCGCTTCGGAAGCCATGCTGTAAAGATGTTAGGATTCTGTTGTTTTCTAGATGTTTAAGTATATGCCTGCAGATTATGTGTTCGAGAAGCTTGCAACATACACATGTTAATGACACTGGTCGATAATTTGAGGCTGTGTGTTTATCGCCTTTTTAAATATCGGTGTTATGTTTGTATTTCTCCAGTCAGATGGTAGTTCGCCTGTTGTTAAGCCGAGTTGGAAAATGTGACTCATTACGGGTGCAAGTTCTTCAGCGCACGCTTTTAGGATCTTGTTAGCGATGTTATCCGGACCACTTGCTTTATTTATGCTTAGATTGGTTAACAACTTCACAACTCCATGTACTTCTATGTTTATATCACTAATGCTGGGGTATTTCGGTTCACTCACTTCTGTTATCGGTTCTTGTGCATTTTCTTTTGTGAAGACCGACTTGAATTGGTCAATCAGCAGTTCTGCCTTTGATTTGCTGTCTTGGTGAAGTATTCCATTTTTCTTTATTCCAGCAACGCCGAAATTGTCTGTGCGCTTTGACTTATTGTACTTCCAAAACGGTTTACTGTTGCCCTCTTCAAGTGCTGATTCAAGTACATTGTTTAGATAACTCCAGTGAGCTTGTCTTACAGCCCTTTTGCGTTGCACGCTTTTGAAGCCTGTATTTGTCCCAGTCTTCTGTTCTTTCTGTCTGCTTAGCTCTTTGGAATAACTGGTGTTTCTTTCGAAGCATTTTCTTGTCTTTATTTGAGAGCCACGTAAATTGTGTCTATTTGGTGTAATTGTTTTCGGTACATTTAGGCCGAGTGCGTTGTTTATTCTGTTTTTAAGTTCTGTCCATTTTTCTTCTACTGAGGTCTTACTTTGCATGATTCTGGTACCTAGATCTATGATATCTGTCTTAATTTGATCCCAGTTCGCTTTTTTAAATATGTTGATTTCTCTTCTTTTAGGTTTGTGGTATCTGGGTTTGAGATCTGTGTCTATAATGATCATATTGGGGTCAGATATACCTGGGATTGTGTTGCATGATTTTACTAAGCTGGGTTGGTTCGTCAGGAAAAGATCAAGGATATTATTTTCTCTACTTGGTTTTAGTTGTAGTTGTTCCATTCTAGAATCTTCAATAATTTCGATTAGTTCTTGATGATGGTTTAATTGATTGCTTCCTGTCTTGACTGTGTTGGTTTCCCAGTCGATGTGTGGCAGATTAAAGTCTCCTGCTAATATTATAGGTTTGTCTTTACTATGTTCACTCACGTTTGCTATTGATGATTTAAGGTTGTTGAGTGCATCTAGATTTGAATTAGGTGGTCGGTAGTATGAACCAATTATTGCGGATTTCTTTTTACTTTGGATCTCTGCCCATTGAAGTTGACAATCATTTTTACTGTTTTCTACTGTTGAAGTAGTTAAGTTGTCATGTAATGCGATAAATACGCCTCCTCCATTTTTGGTTCTGTCTTTTCGGAAGACATTTTTATTGTACCCATCTGGGAAAATTTCAACATTGTTATGTTCTTTAGACAGCCAGGATTCACATCCAATAATAGCATCTGGGTTTGTGTGCTCAACACATTCATGTAATTCAGATCTTTTATTCCTGATGCTTTGACAGTTCATCATTAATATTCTAAAGTTTTGATCTTTCTTTTGGATTCCGCTAACTGATTTTGATCGTTTAGATATGGATTCATTGCTCATGGTTGTACTTGTGCTTATGTGTCTTGATTTAGGGCTACTAAATACTGATGGACTGAAAGAAGAGTCTATTGATGGTATTGTTGACATAGATTCTGTAGATGAAACAGAGCCAAGGGCACTACATTGGTTTGATGTTTCTAGTTCATATGGATGGTATGTAAAACTTCCAGCATTTTGTGTGTCACATTTACAGCAGATCCACGATACGTTGTCTTTTTGTAGGTTATTTAACTCAGATGCATTCAGTCAAGACATTCTGAATGGTACCAAATGCTGCGCTCGTCACAGCAGATAGCACGCTTATGTTCCCATGTCACTGGGATGTCACAGTAGCCACAAGGGTATGCTGAAGGGCCTGGATTTAATTGGATGTCTTCGGCAAGTAAAGTTGCTAATAATGTTATTTTTTCCATGATGATGGTGGAGATTTTGTTATTACTCTACTGTCATGTTTTTTAATTTGAAAGCACAAAGTTTATCATAAGCGTTGCATGATTTGTAGGTATGGAATATCTCAATATCGACAAGGACTGGTTTACATATGTTTCACTTGGCTTGTAGATTGACATACACATGAAGATAATAGCAATGTTGATAATTGCTGGCATTTTTATTTATAGGTAAGACTTCCTTGTCTTTAAGTCTTTTTTATGTTTGTTTGAACAGGGCTTCCCTATTCAATTTTGAAATGACTTTCACTCTTTGTTAGACAAGGCTTCCCTATCCAATCATATGTGTCTGAAAAATATTGTGTAACAAGGCTTCCTTGTTTACCTTTCGGATATTGTTAAACAAGGCTTCCTTATTTAATTACTCCAGTTTTAGAATAGATAGTTTGCTTGAACAGGGCTTCCCTATTCAATATTGAAACGGATATTGTTAAACAAGGCTTCCTTATCTAATTACGGTTGTAAACAGGGCTTCCCTATTTACGTTTTGGTGAATAGAGTTACCCGCTGATTTGACTTTAAGTGCTCATGATCGTGATTACTGCACTAATGATAAATAAATATATTTGTTGAAGTGATATAGTATGCTGAGATGTAATGCCAGCGAGGCATCCCCTCTAGCAATATGATGTTTCGTGGACCGATGACAATGGCAGTCAATCACTTCCTCATTTGCCGTACTAAAATTTTCGATTGTGTTGTTTCTTTTCAGATTCTTTTTTACAATAGGATGGAAATGTATGTAGGGTCACTCATGACTTCACTTAGATATCTAAAATGATCGATTATACTGGTGTTTGAGTTCAATTTGTATTTCTTCGTTCTTGGAGCTTTTCAAATTTCGACCATTTTCTTCGCGCGTGCGCAAACACATCTTGTTGAAAACCAATTTCTGAAACAGCGGCTACATTATTCCCTCGTGATGTTCTGTACGATATGTAGGGGAAGTAATGTAGCCTCTGTTTGGATATTGGTTTTCAATATTATCGATATTATAATTAATTATTGTTTATCCAAAATTGGAAAAAGAACAAATGTTACCAATTCTTTGCAATGTTAAGCCGCATACAAGACGAATCCGAAACGTCGAATTTGTTTTGGTAAATGGTCGCGCGATTTCCGGTTATATGCACACATAAACACATTGTAAATGGTGTTGTAAACAGATGAAGCATGTATTTATTAAATCAATTAAAACAACATGATTTGGAATAATTTATTAACGTTGTATATGACGGAGAAAAGTCTACTAGTGTATTGAACCACTGAATTTACAATTTTAAGCTGATCACTCGCGATTTCGGAGTTTAACCACCGAATACAGCGATTTCGGAGTTATACCACCGAATATAGCGATTTCGGAGTTTTACCACCGAATACAATTTATCTGCGAATCTCGTAGTCTGTCTTTTTAGGGCAAAATGAAAAATATAAATAACAATTACTAGCGAAAGCAATGTATATAACGCCCTATTGGGGCAAACCAATTCGGTTTTTTACACACATTAGTGGAATGGTCCTATAAAAGTAATTATTGTTTTAAACAAGAACTGGTATGACTTCTATTGGTTGCAGTCGCCATATAATGATAAATTGCTTCCTTATTGTCATTTACTTCCATTGGTGTTTAAATAACGATGCCATTGCATTGACAGTTATTAACTAAACGTGTTATATAAGTTTTCATATGCAGATTTATACCTAATGTGGATATAATTGTTCATCACTTCAGAATAGTTTTCATGTTTTTTTTCTAACCTAAAACAAATTTCATGTCATTTTTTGGGTCAATTCTAATGAAATGTACATGCATGTAATATTGTCAATCAGTTTGAAGTTTTATATTCCGTGTTCAACTTGTTGTAATCTACTGCTAGTTCACTTTCACATCGGGACACTTCCGGTTTATATATTTTAAAAAGACGTTGCATCACGTAGAACAGAATAGAAGGAAAGAAATTCCGCTTGAATTTGACGGATTGATTCTCTCGCGAGGGTGAACAATTCAAATACGTTTTGGCAGGGTAAAAAAAGTGAAATTATGCAGATACCCCGTCGTTGGTAAATTGAACGAAATTCGCACGAAATATACAAATACATAACAAATACAATGTACACCGGTTATCAACCAATCAAATCCAAGGTATTTATATAATACAAATTTATTATTGACCTGTAAGAAGAATATATAGAATATCAAATTATATAATGAAAACGTTTTACAATAATGAACAGTTGTCGATATTTTGAATATCTTAAATGATCGGTTTATAGTATCATGCTAACATGGCATCGTGCAACTTCCAAACCTCCTGAAAATGTGCTTACCATACTTTTTAGATTGGAATTTGTTATCAATAATTGTATTACATGTATATACATTCAATAATCATAATATAATTCTTACTCGGGTAAATTTTGAAGTAACAGTATCGCCAACAACTGTGATATTAAAGAAATACTTTGCTACAAATGTATGTACAAACGATTAAATACTTCATTATGATAAGTACAAAATGTACACGGCAAATTAGGGACAGATGCAGTTAGTTTTAGCAACTTCGTCTTTTGCGGTATGAGATTCGGGCTCCAGTGTAGCCAGAAACCACTGAACACACATGAGCTCGACTTAGACTTAAGTCGTTCAGATAGGGGATGAATGATGATATATATCATTGTTTGATTTATTGTTTAATACCACGAGTGAAATTATATTTACTTTCCCATTAGTCATGGAAGAAATTGGTTAGTAAATTAGGCCATATAATAACTTTGAATTTATTTCACTCTTGTGTTCAACGTATTATACCGCCATTATGTGACGCCCCACCCAAGATTTACAGCACTGACAGATGTTCCTACATCTCTTATAATGTCATATGAAAACACATATTAATATGTTAGAATATAACCGGTCTTCTCTTCTGAGTGATAATCTATTAACCCAAGGATTTGTAAAGAAGTCTCCTCTAATCTTTCAAGACGTTTGTCTGGAGATATCATCAACTTGTTGAAAAGTATTTTGTCACTTGCGAACAGACACGAGATGTAAGTGGTTCAAGGGCGATCATTGTTTCCCTATTACGTCTTACGATACTATCAAATATTTATAAGGATGGTCAAACCTAGGGCTATCGTTCATAAAAATAGTATTAGACATGACCTTTTGCTTCACGAAGTATAATATAGTATGCATTAATTCAAGATAAGGAATTGACGGTCTTTACAACAATGCTGATCACCCAGCTGTATGTGAGGGTTGGCAACCTACTTACATGTGGAAAACACCTAAATGATGCAAAATGTCACTAAGAGTGGTGATATGTGCCAGGAAAACCCCAGCACTTGTAATAGACTTGCTTGTATCAAGCCAGGCGAGTGATCGATAATACATACATGTGTCTGGGTATTTATTCTGCCTGTGGTTATACGATTTTTTGATTGAATATTGAAACTTTTCTTATTTTGTATTCTTTATTGCATGTTGAACTGGAGTTTCCCAACATTTATGTTATGTTTGAACAATATGATTTTAAGGTTATACTTTTGGCTATGGATATTTAACGTTAATGCTATTCATATATTTTTAACTATTTAAGAAAACTGTATTTGTTGAAGATACTATTTGCGCCTAGATGCTGCCTTTTGGTAGCCAGTTTTTGTTGTTCCATTTCGAGTCAAATAGTCAACCTTCTAAAATTCATTTCAAAGAATATTTCATAAAGATTATTTCAACAAATCGTATAATCAATGACCATGTGTACGAAGTTATAACTCGTTAATACTAGCATACACTTTGAAAGTATTATAACAAATTGGAATAACAAACTATACAATGGGTTATTTTTGTATTACGACTAGTGAACCATCGTGCAACAATATTATTGTTTGATCTTGTTTGTTTTTTAGTATGACGGCTGCTTTCTTTCAGACCAATGCTGACATAGTTTAAAGTTTTAATGATCGCAAGAACACACCACAGCTTAAAATGATTTTTTTTTCAGATCGTAGATTATTCTAAATAAACATTAGAAAAACCCGAAGGGGCAATCAAGAATGAACAATCCAGAGACACTTATAGCATTAGATACACAAGACACAAGACGAATACAAACAAAACAAAAACACAACACAGAAAACTAAAAAGATGAGCAACACCTATAATGTTTGATCGAGAAACTGAAAATATATTTATATATTTATAGTCTTTGGTTTTATTCAATTGGATGTCGAACACTCTTACCCATTGAACTACTGATGCAACTAGATAGATAGAGACCATGATATCACCAGCATGAACAAAGAAAAATAAAAAATTTAATAATCAGTTTTATTTTAAATTTGAGATAGCATCATGTAAGAAATAACAGCTATTTTGGAACAGCGTATATTGCACGTAATAGAAATTAATAACGGACAAGTTAAGGTACTAACATACAATAATTACTTCCAGTACATATTAGAGATTTCATTCGGGGTTTTCATATTTTCCTGTTTAATAAGATTAGCAAATAATTATTGTTTTGAATTTTGTTCTCAGAGTAATGGTCTTTAACCAACATATTCTACCTTCCTAGCTAGTTCTCGGTGAACTACGAGTGTTTACAGATCCTCTTATCGTACTGTGTTTGTTTATGGTGTCATTAATTGAAACATAGCGTCAATATTTTTTTTAAATAGAAACAAGACGTCTGGTTTCTTCACATTGGAAAAAATACATTGAATAATCTGTATATCACGTGACTGATTTAGCCAATGAAATTGTACGAAAATCACACCATATGTAATATATTTGGTTATTGTTTTCTTTGTTTATTATTATTGAAGTGCCTGTGTCAAGCCAGAATATTAAGAGGTCATGACTCATGTATATTTGTGTTAAGGGTATCGACTTTTGCTTCGGCTATTTTCCTATTAGATTTTGAAACTACCCTGACTTCCAAATGTAATTGATAATTCTCTTGCTTTCCATCTATTGTTGACACGAATGTAAGAGGTTATCAGACTTGTCCTAGAAGTTGTTAATGAAGTCGGTAGTACATGTCGTCATGGTTGTATGCTGTAGCATGCTCATTTAAAGCTCTAATTAAAAAATAAACAGTATTCCTTTCAATATTTAGGTTTGTAATTACGTTGTGTTGTAATGCGCATGTAGAGTCAAATCTGTATATAAAGGGCTCTCAAGGCAACCCCGAAAGAGAGCCCTTTATGACCAATTGCCCTTTATATACAGGTTTAAAGGATTCATTAATGGCGAAAATGACAGTGATTTGCTATATAGAGATATTGTTTATTGACTATAGCTATCCAACTATCAATACAATTAAGAACAGGATCAGAAATATTTTGAAATATTTTTTCGTTTTCAGTTCTTCTTTTACACTGACAAATAAGCTTTTTTCAAATTAATTTGTTAATTTCTTTTGAAAATGTAAATGCTTGCAGAATAGTGGAATGTGAACTACTTCCCATATGTAATAAAAGGAAAAACAAATATCAGAACACCAAAATCCAACCGCAAAAATAGTAGAAAGATGCAAAATCGATACCCCGAACACAAAACTAAATTTAAATACACAAAAATATCATGTTTAATGCTATTTCTATTAAAGATGAACTTGACCATCCTTAGAAACGTTAGATAGTATCGGAGAACATTATTGGGAAACAATGGTCGACCTTGAATCAATACCATCTGAACGCAAGTTACAAAGTATTTTTCAACAAGGTGTTGATATCTTTTGACAAACGTCTTGAAAGATTGGAGGAGACAATTCATAGCAATTTCTTCAGTTAATAGATTAGTACTCAGAAAACTGATTAAATTAATATGTGTTTTCATAAGGCATTATAAGAGATGTCGAAATATCTTTCAGTGCTGAAAATGAATTAAATAAGTATTAGAACCATCGTTGCAAAGAACTAAATATGCCCTTCCTGAGTTAAGAGTTCTCAATACTTTTGCCTTTTCAATTTACAGACTTCCCGTTTCAAAAGGATTGTAATCGTTAAAGTCTCCCATTAAGATGTAAGGAACATGTATTTGATCTGTTTGATTTTAAAACCAGAAAGGTTTATATGTGAATTAATTAAAATGGTTTATTACTGAAATTTACAATTCCTAAATAACGTAATTATTAATAAAAACTAAGGTTCTCCTCCTTCGGGCATATGTGACCTTGGCCGATTGTGGCTATCCTGTTCAAGCCCTTTTGTTTTATTGCTTCCAGCATTTAATTATTTGTCTTTCCAATGTTTTGACTTTGGAAGTACCTGATGAAGGTTATTCCAGAAACGTGTCGCGCGCACTAAATTTGATATCTACGTTTTTATTGTTATTCAAATATATATCTAGAAACATGCGTATATCATCTCCCTGTGAGCTTCCAGATTTACACGGCTATGTTTTCTCTAATAAGAATTATTGAGCCTCTTGCAACTCGTTCATCATCTTCAACCTATGTACTCTAGTATCTATGATTATTTATTACAGTAATATTATCATTTATCTGTTGAAGAAAGTCAAGTTATTTTGTATCTCAATTAAGTAAATGTGTGTACTTAGACAATGTCATCGAGGGTTCAGATCGAATTTGCAATGTAATATTACAGTTGCCGCCAAGATATAGTTTGTGTATGTCTCCTTTTAGCTATTAGCTATCCGAAACGGGGTGCACTCGTAGATTGTATTTTGTGTAATAATAATCTTTGTTACAAAGTTCAGATTTATTATGGAATTGAAAAGGATCTCTTCTCACCTTTGCATGGACTTTGAAGGAATATTTTCATCATATCTTTAAACGAAATTATTGGTGGTTTTTAATTCCATCTATTATTGTTTTCTCAAGAGGAATTTTGCTCTGAAGTTTTGTTTTGACAATGAATGCCACAGTATTGACTACCTGGTTTTTAATTTATTAATTCTTTTTTTGTCATTTTCTTTTATTCGCTCCGAATTTCAAACATTTCTTGTTCGTAAAAGGTTGTAGTCGTCTGGCCAGAACTAGTAGCATTTGCAGTCTGTAAGAATGGTCTTTTATTTTTAAAAGTGCAAAACTTTAAAAAAGAAATAATCCACTAGGTGTATACTATTAACACATTTTGAGTTATAAATCAATACCCAAACCCTCGGTGTAAGAAAACGAAATAACTATGCTACACATTCTGAAGCACCTGAGTTCATCCCCAGTTAATAGTAGGTTTCGTGTTGTTCGATTTCCACACAGCTCTCTGTGTAATGTTTTGTAGATTGTTATGTGTCCTTTTGTCCTATTTCTTTTGGCCATTGTGTTGACTGGCCTTCTTCGACTTACGGCTTCTGGTTACCCCTTTGGTATCTTCTAACTTTTCTTACTAACGTTAAGCAGCTGATGTTAGTCTTTGATATCATCTTGATGTTTACTGATATGGTCCTGTCCTAACTTTATGGCGGATCGTGTACCACAAATCAATCTTTTAGAGTGATTGATTGCTTGTTTTATTTACGTTAGGTAAGCAGCTGTTTATCTCTATTCAAGACGAAAACATGCTTACAAACAATAAATTGAGTGAAAGTGTAAGTTATTTATGCTTGAAATTAAGACCTCCTAAGTAATGTAATTTATTACAGCTAAGGTTAATCTCCCTCAGGTCAATATACCCTCAGCAGATGCTGGCTCTCGTGTTAACACCCTTTGGTGTACTTGTTCCAAAATACTTTCAAATTTATATTGTCTGTCCAGTGTGTTGACTATGAGCGTAACTGATGATTATTTCGAAAACACGTCGCGCGCATTAAATTGGATATCTAATATACATATTTAACGACCATTTTCACACAATAAATAAAATATTTCCTATTATTCTTCGATGGTAACCTATTTATTCTAAATTATTATGTAATTTTTGTTTTTTTATTCGTAATATGTTTGGAATATTACATAATATGTCAACATTGTAACCTATCTACAGTGGAAAGAGTTAACACAAGACTTTCAGACTGAGTACTGTTTTTTTCTCTTGTTATTTGTCCTTGAAACTCCTGCATTCTCATAAATCCATTTGTTTTTTAGAATAATGGCTTCATAGATATCAAAATTATAACTTTGACAAATGTATAACGCTCTTTTGCTATGAGTGTATCAATTGAAGATTATACCAGAAACGCGTAGTATGAACTAAACTAGATATTTTGCTATGATCACTGGGTTGATACCTCTGCTGGTGGACTATTGGTGCTGCTGGAAGGTTGCTACATATAAATGGAAAGTTCACAATGGGAAAATTTGAAATCATCTCTTTTGTCGTAAAGTTTCGTTCTTAACCGCCCCTCATTGTCAATTTCGGGTATAGGTCAAGGTATGAAGCAGACCTATTTATATATGTGGTACTCTTTATTTCAAGCTCAATGGGATAGATGCGATCAACGAAGTCACAAAACCTAGAATTATTTAGTGAAAAGACATCATCTGTACAGCGGAACGTGAAATTAAAGGATCGGGCTAGCTTCTTTTCGTTTTTCTTCAGAAGCCCTTGTATAACGTCTGCCTCATACGAATAAAGGAACAAGTTGGCGAGAAGAGGAGAACAGTTTGCACCCATATGTATGGCAACTGTCTGTTGAAAAACACGCCCACCAATCATAACAAATATACAAAAAATAACCAAATAAAAACTCGAGCATGTTGATGATATCAGTTTCAAAGAACTTTTTGGTAGAATCAGTGGGGTTGTTTTACAAAATAAGATCTTGCGACAGGTAGGTGGTTTTCGCCGGGTACTCTGGTTTCCTTCACTAATAAGGTTGATCGCCACGATATAGATGAAATATTGTTGAAAGTGGCGCTAAACACCATAACTCTAAAATCATGCATAAAATGTTTTATGTGAGATTTACCCCCAAGAAATGTCTTGAAAATGTTTCACTAAATTGATTTGGAATATCAGTTTCTGGGAGTCAGTGCGTCTTGGCCCGTCCCTCGAATGAAGTCCATTTTATTTTCTGTTTTATCCTTTATATTGTGTCCACATTCTAAGCTAAGTAACTAGGAGGCGGTAATTTAATTTCTAAGCAAAATTGGAACAGGTAGTACGCATCTTCTGATTTAGTACCTTATGAAATTTCGATTTGAAAATGCATTTCGCTAAGTTTGATATAATGCCATCTGTTAAGAGACACATTACTCAGATATATAGATTTTGAATTAGCCACATTACATTTGTCGTCAAACTTGGTTTATTTGAATGTTTAGGGTTATAGATATAAAAGTTTCACTTAATCATTAAACAGTTTTACCAATACCTTCATTATATTTAGTTTGTTGTTTATCTTTACGATTTAATGACAATTTGGAGGACAGTAAACGTAATTATTCCATAATGATGTGGACATCGTCACATAAAATAATCATTGAGAAGAGAAGGGTCGGAAATAGCCGGTGGTATTGCAGAATAATAGATATATACAAGATGTAAACAACGATTAGAGCCGTACTCAAATATACATAAACGCTATAGCAAGATAATCGCCATTTACTACTTCACCAGAATTAGGTGTCAGTTATGGCCGTAGAAGTAACCGATCATAAATACACCATTCATATAATAACAATTGATCTCTGAGATTCTAAGTTAAAGGTGGTCAAGAGGTGAATGTCTGGGTAGGAATATAATTATGCTGGCCATTTATGATGTTATAGGAAAATATGTACAGCAGCTGTTTAGTCATTGTCAGATAGACATATATATGTACAACATCGTTGTGAGTTTTGCTTTGTTTTCCCTCGTTCTGTGCCCAACATTGCCAGTGTCTTTTATTGATTGCTCCTTTGGTTTTCTCTAACGTATGTACAAAATTGTGATTTTCAATTCTTTTTCGCAGGTGCAATTTATAATGTTATATTAATGAATATTGTGGTATGTATATTTTGGCTGTTCCTGACTGACTTACTCCTATCTGTTTTATCTTTTTATGTGTTGCTCACAGAGAGCCTTGGTGAGAGTATTATGCCCATTATATTACTACGAAGTGATGGAACATACAGATTGCATTGCATGGTGTCAGTCAACGTCTATGGATAACTATATCCATTGTTCATTTTCCTTATTATTCATAGCCCTGGTAATGTCATTTTCTCTACTTTCTCCATAAAAGTGAGTTATTAGCATTGATTTGCATTTAATATTAGCTGATGTGCTAGATTGAAATTGTACCGATTGTGAATACATTTACTTGCAGTTGATGTGCTATTTTATCGGATGTTGGTGTTTGACTTTTGTTGGTATTCATAGTAGGCAGCACTAAGAGATTGTGTGATAACTGCCTGAGTCTCCTACGCTGTAATTTGTTTCAATTGTTCCCTATGTAGTAATAGTTTATGCTGTTCATGCTAGATACACATTCTTTAGGAGTTGTGGAGTGTTCTCAAAATAGCAGTTTTTTTAGCTAAAGAAACCGCCATTATAAAGAGGAACACATGGAAACTATCTAGCAATTGATATATTTTACTGGTACCATGATAAAACAATCGTCTGAGCATCTATACTATCGAGAATGACCTCCGTGACACTAACGCCAGTGTCCAAACATTTCACACTGGAAGCACCGATTTGGGTTTGTCACCATTAATTATGCACAGAACGATGCGAACATTTGAAATACTTATCATGATTATCATTAACTTGCTATCTTCGTATCACTTTAATGTCTCGTATATTTCTCATCTAATATCTCTGATCTTTTTCCTATTAATTTTTTCTGAAACGCAACACTATTATGATGTACAAGTCCTATACATGATGTCCCATTTAACATTGCTTTCCGCCATGAAGTGCCATTAAGAGCAAAACTTGAACGTTGTCGATCTTCGGTACTGTGTATGAATAGTTTGAAGATACCAAAAGGGGTAATCAAAATCCGTAAATCGATGAACAGACAACACTATGGCCAAAAGAAACAGGACAAACACCAATCTACAAAACATACACATAAAACTAAAGATCGAGTACCACGAACCCCATTTGTCTCAATGTTGAACAGACGCATTATGATTTAACAAAAGACTTCTCCATCGTGCTGCAAATACACTAGGTAATATTAATCATTATCATGATTTGTTTTAATTGAAAAGGGCGGAAACAGCCAATTAATTTACTACTTGTCCGTCTTTTTCCTTCCGACTTACATATACAAATTGGAACGTTGACTACATCTCGCGGTCACAAGAATGACAATGCATCCCTGATGGTTTGGAACTTACCAATCTAGTTACCATGATAACCAACGTTATTGTAGCAATGTGCATTTAAGGAATATTTGAAATTGTTGAACAGGTTATACGATATGACCTGGCTTAGGTCAGTTTACGCTTAATAAACCGCTTATGAAAATCGTAAACTGACCCAAACCAGGTTATGCAAGTATAACCTGTTCAAAAATTTCAAATATTCCTTATAGCTTAATTTTTACAACAACATTTAATGATTCCTCGATTTTAATTACGATTATTTCATGTGACTATTTGAATTTGTCGTTGGCGGAAGAACACATTGGTGACATCACAATACCAACCCAGGTTATCGAGTATAACCACAATTTTCTCCAAGCGGATCAGCCAATCAGATTGCAGTATTCAAATCAAATTAAATTATATATATAATCGACAAAGAGGCAGTTATGGTTGCACAAGGTCTATCATTATATTTCCTCTCTTCATGACAAATATGTTATCGTTCCTGCGGACAAGGCTTCCAACAATATCGTGTTTGTATGTAAATCATATTACTTCGAATGCCTAATCAAGGAATTAGGCATAAATAGCAACACCTCTAGTAATACCACATACAAACCAACTTCGCTCGACAAAGATGAAATCCTAGCTAACCACAGATCATTCATGACCTCTTTAGGCATTCCCTCTGGTAAAGAGTCTGAAGATTTACCCTATTTATATTGGATATGTAAATTCCATAAGACACCATACAAAGAAAGGTACATAGCGGGATCATCAACTTGTTCGACGAAAGAATTGTCTATTCACCTGACAAAGATTCTGTCTGCAGTAAAAGAGGGACAACAGAAATATTGTGAAACTGTTTACTCGCGTAGTCGCATAAATCACATGTGGATTTTGAAAAACTCTAAAGATCTTTGGATAACCTTAAATCAAGATCTTTCTCTCAGGTATTCTCCATCAAAACTTTTGATTTTTCAACTCTATATACCACCCTACCGCATGACAAATTAAAAACCCGCTTAAAAGAAACAATTCACAAAGCTTTCAGTCATAGAAACTATGGCTCAAAGTTTGTTGTGTTAGGCTACAATTCCACATATTTTTCAAGCAAAATTCAAAAAGGTAAAACATGCTACTCCGAGGAACAAGTGATCAGTATGCTGGAGTTCCTCGTCGATAACATATTTGTCTCCTCTGGAGGGACACTGTTTCAGCAGGTCGTCGGCATAGCAATGGGTACGAATTGTGTCCCTCTTCTAGCCGATTTATATTTATACTCATGAGTCGGAGTTTCTTCAAAAGCTTGTAAAAGATAAGAAGATTCATGAGGCTAGAGCCTTTAATTTTACATACAGGTATATTGATGACGTTTTATCTATCAATAATTCTAGATTTGCAGAATTTCTTCCATTGATATATCCTCCAGAGCTGGAAGTTAAAGAGACCACAGATACAGTTTTGTCCGCATCATTTTTGGACATATACCTCGAATTTGACGACAGTGGTCAACTCAGTTCTAATATTTATGATAAACGGGACGACTTCAATTTTAAAATCTTAAATTTTCCAAATATGTGCAGCAATATACCAGCTTCTCCTGCATATGGTGTTTACATCTCGCAATTGATTCGTTATGCAAGGGCCAGTAGCAATTATTCTGATTTCCTGAAACGTCATCTTCATCTGAGAAACAGGCTGGACCAGGGCTATAAAAATATTCGCCTTATTCGATCTCTTAAAAAGTTTATATTCCAACAACAAAATCTTGTCGAAACATATTCCGTCTCTGCAGAGACGATAATAAACGATGCATTTTCATATAGTGAAAATGTATAAAGATAAGGAAGTCAACAAAAATGTCAAAAATATTTTTTTATCAATGTGTGACGTAAAATTGTTTTTGACATTTGCTTCACTGGGTTTGGTACTGCTTTGACAACTATTTTACCTATTTTGTTCCATTATTGTTATAAATACTGTTATAGTGACAGACGGAACCTTTGAGCCGTTATTAAAGGGGGAGTTTTGCCGCTTTAAAATCTGATTCAACCCACCATTTCTTTAGAAATGCCTGTACCAAGTCAGGTTCATTACGGTTTTCACAGTTTTCCGGTTGTTGACTGATTTTTTCTGTTTATATACTTATGAGTTTTGACTTTCCCTTTGTAAGATTGTTCGGAGTTCGGTAATTTTGTTATTACCCTTATAAACATGACTTCGATCACCTTGGTTCCCTGCAAAACTAATGTATGCGTTCTTCCTGAGCTTTGGGGTCATATTTAGATGAACAATAAGGATGAGCGTAAATTACATCTGATTGCAGCCATATTTCAAGTGTAAATTTGTGAAGTTGAAATGGCTTTTGTTAACATCACATGTAAATTAGAGTATTAAATTGGACGTATTTGGTTACGGTCCTGTCGACACGTTGATAAATTGACCTTCAGCTGTCCAATGTGTTTACCAATAGATTAAGTATTAATATCAAGTTTTGTCTTTTATATGGATTTTCTGTCATATTCACTAATATGTAGATCCTTCCCTGTTAAATATTGGACAGTTTAAGGTTGAATTGATTAACATCTATGACTATATGTATTATCTTATATACATTTGTCTTCGTTTGAATAACCAATGTAATGAGGTCAACACATTTATATTAACATTGATTCAATGCATCAATTAACAGTGACGTATACTAATCTTTACAAGAATCGATTTCGTCTGATTAGTTTGTAGATATAATACATGCTTATGTTGACCTTTTTAGGTCAGGATCAATAAAAGTCTACAAGCAACTGTATCACAATAAAATGACAAGAAGTCTGGTACTTTCTTTGCTTGAAATATGTTTACTTTTATCTTACATTATGGAAGTTTTTCTTTGAATGTAAAGAAAGTAACCTGTCTGATAGAAGGCATCTTATAAAAGATGGGGATAAAAGAATGGTGTGATGTTGCACGAGATTTTCTCTCTTGATCTGCTTTTTCATGTCATACTATTGGAATGCAGAAAATGATGCATCAGTGTAAGCAACGTAATCAATGCGACTGCTTAATGTTCATTCTGTCATATTATGTATCACGAATTCACAGTCATATTCTCATTTCCAAGCGCATAGTTTCAATATTTCCGGCAACTGTAATGGCAGTACATGTATTCCACAATTCTCCACAAAGAAGCGTTGTCGAACGATTATATAGTGACAATGAAAGAGATTGAACATTAATGTAACAATACGAATGAACGGCAACAAATAACGTGACGTCATGCACAAGATGTAGTCTCTATCTGTAAGAACTGTAAGACGTTCAACCCTTGTTATTTGTTTTAAAATTTAAATGTTAGATAAAATTATTTCATATACAGTGTTTTGGTACAAGACTTTGCATCAGGTCTCATCTGTCGCGTGAACTAGCCGCTTCACTACTCTCATGACATCGTCAGTTTGGAATGCGGGAAAAAAAACGTTGACGTCTTCATTAATAAATACAAGATTTTAATAGGTAATACCTCAAAATAACCTTTAATACATTCTTTTCATATTACAGGAAACTGCACCGTTAACAATTACACTTCAGGCCAAATGTTTCGTGTCAAAGCAACATACAAAAAGGCTAGTGTTGTGTATTTGGACAGTGATGAATCAAACGTTTGAATGAAAGCTGTGACATTGCGCAATACAATATTTGACGTATAGAAATATTTTGAATATCAGAACATTATTTGTTAAAAAATAATATAACAATGAAATCTAACAGTATTGCTCTAATCTGCCGCATAGAAAAGTTAGATAAACGTATTATGTGCATAACTGTTTGTATCGTGTCTATCAGTTGTGGAAACCGTATAACTACTGCATCTCGTAATGATACGTTTTACACAAGTGATTCGGCACAATGCAAACAGTTGTTCCAATACAATATGCATATAATGTGGATCTATCTGTGTATATTAAATAAAAGCTTTTTATGCATTATGTCAAGAGAACATAGATCGTTTTGTTGATATTAGTGGAATTGTTGACCATCTCTGCTTAAACTTTTTTTTCATTATATTTTATAATGTTTCATCTTTATCGTTGTTGCAGTTTTGATATAGCAATATATATTCCCCGTGTTTATGGAGTATAGGTGTTGTATTTAAGATTGTGAAAAGAGGTTGTCATCAATCAGGCCTTTTATCTTTAGATGTGTATGACTATTATAATAAATGATAAAGTTTTTGTTCATTCAAACATAATGCAGATTATATAAAACAATAAAAATAAAAATATTTGAAATGCATCAAAATCAATTATATACCTGGCAGAAGTATCAGTTATGATTTGCTTGTGCTAAGATTAATGATCTTTAACTAACCCAAGAGATTCTACATAATTTAGAATTCACTGGCCCTGTTATTGTATTGTCCAATTTATGTTGTCATTCGTGTGTATGTGTATATGCGGGTTGAAGCGAATATATGCTGTTTATATCTGTATCTGTATTTTGTTGAACACCGTCACTTTTTGCGCCGGTCCAAAGGCAGGATCATGATTTTTTTTTGTGTTGAATGATTTCAGATAAGAGGTAGTTGTTAGTTCTGTTTATTTTGGTGGAATTATTTACTATTACTGTATAAACACTTTATAATAATGGCTGTTCGCTCGCTTATGTGTAAGGGTTGGCATTTTTCTTAAATGTGGATATCTGTTAGAGGGCGGGATTGGGTCCATAAAACTACTAGATTAAACCAGTCTCCTTTTATTGAAGTGCTTGAACCAAGACAAGAAACTAAGCGCTCATGTGTGAGAGTTGACATTTTTCTCATACTTGGATAACATATTTGAATAATCGCATCATTTCACTATAAAGGTGGGGGCTTGTGCTCATAAAACAAGCTTAACCCAGCCACTTTTATTTAAGTGCCTGTATCAAGCCAGGAAAGTGAGTGTTCATGTATATGTTTGTTAGGGATATCGATTTTTCCTCTTTCTACAATTTTTCGACAGTGTGGTATTTTTTTGTTTTTTCATTTTTGTTTTTTTTTTAATTCTGAAATTAATTAACCATAGTTATAATAAAAACGTGGATATCACACGTGTGCACGATGTGTTAAGTATCCTTAATATTTCATCTGAAACGTAATATGTAATACGTATAATAATAACTGGATAACGATGTTATCGATATTTTCATCACTTCCTTAAACGAGCGTACCAATCAAAAATAAATTTTGATTGTGCTACCTATAGTTATTGTCATGATCTAAATATTAGCCGTCATTTGCTTTTATTTCTGAACCCATAACGGATATGTCTATAGATTATATATAAGCAAATTATCCTTTACCTTGTGGTTGATTTGGTTAAGAAGGAATGTCGCATTTATCAAGGGAATCACTGTCTTTCGATTGTTGTGATTAAATTATAATTACTTCCTCTGTGTTTGTTTTTGTTTCTTTTAGGGAACGAGACAATAAAAGACGCCAGTTGGACTGCTTGGAAAGAAACCACATGTAATCTAGTGTGGAGGCGATACTTAATTTTATCATATTAGTACAAATTGCTTTTTTATCCTTCACATAAACATTATGTCTGTTGTAGTCGGCACCGGAATGAAGGACAGTGTTTATTGTACACAGTGATAAAAACCATCTTACATAGTATAGAGTTTAGTGCGACTACAGATCACTCATTCGAATAACCTATGACAAACCATTTAATCCAAGAAATGTGAAAAGAAAGTTTAAAGAATTATGGTCAACAATTCAACCTTTCCCAATAAAACGAACAAACACCTCTCACTTTAACTCACTAATCAGAAAAAAGAAACACCAAGACATATGACGCTGGAAATCCGGAATCCCGGTTACAACATGTACATAAAATGAGGTGGGATTTAACCGTATCAGATTTTAAAAAAAAACGCGTTTCTGGAATAACCTTCAGGTACGCTGATATTCAACAGTTTGGAAGCCAAATGATTTAAAAGTATTTGGGAGCAAGCACATCAAAGGGCTTTTGCGGGATCGCCAAAGTTCACCTTATTCCAATACGAGAACACACAACAGTAATAAACATAGCATATCCTTACTGAAGTGTATAACATATTAAACGATGTAGTTGATAAATCATGTGGTGTATTTAATAAATTATGTAGGCTAAGACATTGCTCTGGGATGGGACTATGTATATGGAAAGGTAAATTGTCAAAGGACATTAATGAATAGGCATGGCACATATTGTATTTCTTGCAACGGGGCATCAATGACCACTTTAAACTAAACCTGCTCCTCATTTGGAGCTCCTGTTAATAGTCACTCAAGTGTATTGAGCGTGATACTCTTCCTACATAAGACACTCATTTACATCCCATCATAAAGGCCACGAGGTGTGCATTTGATTCGTTCGAACTCCTCTTTTCGAGTGTATGTATCCCGTAGCGTCGAGATAATGCATTATTTCTATAACCCGGTGTTACCGCGAGAGTCAATTATGAATTAGAACGTTATTAGTATGAAGAGGAGTTAGAAGATACCAAAGGGGTAATCAGAATCCGTAAATTGAAGAAGGACAGACAATACAATGGCCAAAAGAAAACGGACAAAAGGGCAAACAACGATCTACAAAACATATACTTAAAACTAAAGATAGAGTAACACGAACCTCACTAAATCTGGGGGCTAAATCTTTGGCTTACTAAATGTACAATAAACTATATAAAAATTATTGGTGTGGTTTTTCACAGTTTTCCGGTTGTTGACTGATTTTGTCTGTTTTATATACTTATGAGTTTTGACTTTCCCTTTGTAAGATTGTTCGGAGTTCGGTAATTTTGTTATTAGTTCGATAATTTTGTTATTATCCTTATTTACAAGCTCTTCCTAAGTCTGGTATTCATATGGGTCTATCTTCTAGTCCATCGTAAGTTGTGTCGTGTTGCTTGTAATTCTACTATTAGGTTAATCGACTCTTCGTTTGTGTTATAAAAGAAAGTATTGAAGATCTTTAAAAATGCACTGAAATATACCTTAAAGCACTAAAATAACCTTAAATCTTATTAATAGAATATAGTGGTTCAGTTGAAATTATCTTCAATTGTAATATTTATGTTATCTGTTCTGTTGTAATGCAGTTAAACCTAAATTGAAAGGATTGAAGTACTTAATTTGAAACGAAGAGCATAAATTGCTGTTTCTATACCTTAATTTGTATAATATTGTATTTTAAACTTTAGAACACTATATCTGTTATACGAGATAAGCTTAACATTAATTCTTCAATTTTCATCAAAAACATAGTTTCAGTTACGTAGTTTCGTGTATAAGACTTAAATATTCTACTAATGAATAAGATCGTGACAGGATATTTGATTTATATATATTCTCAACAGTTTTTGCAACGAAATTCAAATTAGATGTGGATAAAAGCGCTCACGAGATATCAGTTGTGAATACTGGCTATTTTCAGCTTTAATGTATAACGACAGCGATATAGCACTTGTTTGTGGGAGTTTAATTTGGCCACCTCTTCATAGTCCAGTTCCATCATAGGAGTTTAATTTGGCCACCTCTTCATAGTCCAGTTCCATCATAGGAGTTTAATTTGGCCACCTCTTCACAGTCCAGTTCCATCATACAGTTATTGTTAATTGATTTTGACAATTTAGCCATTGGTTTTCTTTTATACGAATAATATTATACAAATGACAAGTTTTGTGTCGCGAAGATAACATTTTGTATTATGTATACAGTTTAAGATTAGGATACGGCGTATTTGCAACACAACGCTGCTCATCCAGTTGTGTGTGAGGTTTAGCATTTGACTCGCATGTGGCAAACCCATGTATAACTACATCATGTCCTGAAGAGGGACGGTTTGTGCCCATAAGACTAGTTGAACGCCGCCACTTGTTATTGAAGTGTCTGTACAATGTCAGGAAAATCAACAATCATGTACATGTACATGCATTAGGGGTGATTTTGGCTTTGTGTCTAAGAATTTTTTTTCATTTAATCCTATTCATTATATAATTGCTGCTCTTATCCACAATATTCTGAACTGACATTGATGACATGATTTGCTATGTCTATTGAGAGTCAAATTTGCAATAGTGTGGTCACACAACAAACGATATGAGACCTGAGAACTCTATGTTAGAGTTGAGATTGTTCGAAACATCTTTCTTTCATTTGTTAATTTATAATACATTTAACTGATGTACAACATATACGCAAAACGATGATCGATAATTGGATGATGGGGCAATGAAGGTTTTTCAAATTTCCATCAAGGGAAATAAAATGGAAAACAAATAATACCGAACTGTCGGAACAATTCTAATAATAAATATCGTAGAAAGAGACAGCGGGAAATATAAGATAAGACCGTACGGTGGTTCCTTGTAACAGGCCAACAACGAACTGTCATAATTACCTTTGGCTCATCTTGATCTACGGCAAGTTGTTTTACGGCACAATTTAATTACGTCGCGTCCGAATTGCGAGTTGATAATTGATGCGTTCTTCACAACTAGGGGACGTCTGTTTGGGAGAGGTTGTACTAGACGACGGCGAATCTAGATGATCGTATTTCTCTATACGCTTTTCCACTTCCACAGGGTTTAAGAGGTATATGAGGTAAGAGCCCATCAACGACCTATCGCAACATGCTTATCATCATTAATAACTGCCACAGCCATCTTGTATTATATAAGTCGCATGACAAACCTCAAATGGGACTGAGAAGACCGACCGAGCTGTTACAGTCAGTGTGATGTAACTGTACAAGTTTTCCTTCCACAGTGTGTCTGGTACAGTCTATTCACAATATAGCTGAACTATTTACACTAAAGATAAACACCATCTTCTAGATCAAACCCTCAATATAACTCGCTTAATCTTTTACAACTTTTACTTCCTATAAACGGCAACATACCCAATTATTACATTTCTTTGTTAATGGATTCCAAATGTTTTATGGAAAATCTCATTCTTTGCATTAACATTATTTCTTAAATTGTCAATTTTAACACATATTTATTGCCTGTACTTTCCTAAAGCTCACGACAATAACATCAAGTACAAAAGTACAATAAATTGTAAATTGTTTTATTGACATAGTTTGAATTCAAAATTGTTTCAAATTAACGTAACAGAAAATTCCAATTTTACGATCATTTCTAAATTTTAAATTCGAGAAAAAGGAAATAAATTACAATCCCTTCAATGTAGAGAATTAAAACAATATTTTAACATCTAACATTATACTGTTTTCAATCTCTTCATGAATATTAATGTCCAATAAATGTACTTGGTAAACTAGATCTTCTGAATCATTTAGAGTAAATTTTAAGTGTTCATACAACATGGAAGTGTGTCCATACTATACTTTGATTAATATACATTATGATTTATAGGGGAAAAAAGTTATATTTTCCTTGTATTTGACTTCAAGCCACTATCATCAGGTTATGCGAACGACCCATAAATATAAATTTATATTAAGGACACTTTTTTTACAAAAGAATTTCGGTTTTCTCCGGGTCCTCCGGTTTCTTCCACCAATAAAACTAACCGCCATGATATAAATTAAATATTGTTGAACGTGGCGTTAAACACCATATAACCTAATTAAAAACCTAACAAAAGAATTTGAAAACCGTCATACACTATTTTGAAAAACGGAGAATTTTTGGGTTGCAAGAGACGTGGATAAATTCGAAATATATTGTAAAGTACAACAGCACAATTACTACAATCACACTTCCGTTGAAATAAACCCGAATGTTTTTCGCACTTACAACCTTTTTAACGTGGTTTATGGAATACATGCCTTTTTTGATCGAACAGAATTTGCAGATTAAACAAATGTTTCATTCTTATATTTATCACACGCGTTGGAGATATCCCTCATCTTCAGTATAATTTGATGAACAATTTTCAAAATTCATTGACAAACAATATTGTTGTTTAATTTGGAAGATCAATTTAAATTCGATAAAAGTGTTTGAATGCGTTCTGTGTTGAATACAGATGTTACATTCTGATAGAAAAAAACTGGAAGCTGTGCAGCATATGGGGATACTTATTTAAAGCATGCCCTATAAAATTCAAAGCAATTGCTTAGGTTCACCTAAATATATTCTGTCTAGACCTGTTTTGATTAGTGAATAAACAACAGACGTAAATTACATTAATGATTTATAAATCATTTGTTATTTCATGTTGATAATATTTCAGCTATATCTTCATGTGAAAATTTAATCAATCACATCAAACTTTAACAAGGAAATCTCTAGTGATACCAAAAAGAAATGAGCAAAGTTGGAAGCTGCAAGAGTAGACATATAGCACATGTCTATAGTATACTATATAAATGGATTTCTGATAACTGAACTGCACTCCTTGCAGTGTTTGTAAGCAAATAGTATGAATATTGGACGGAATAACATGTTCGTCTGATATAAACAAAATATGTGGTCTGTAGGTTAAAGAACTGAGGTGGAATGCAATTTGTCCGTCGTATTTCATCTTAAATATAGTTATGTATCCCCCCTATATATGCCACCATTACGTGCTCATTACCGATTTAACCATATGCTCAATTAATTGTCACAGGCACATGTTTCTTTCATTGTATCGCTACAGATAGTAATGATGCGTTGATAAGAGTTATATATTAATAGAACCTTCCCAAACTGATTCAGTGTGGTATTATTATTATTATTTTTTTTTTTTTTAATTTTAATTTAATATTTTATTGAAGAAAGGTATATTTCACTATGACACGTTTAACATACATATAAGGAACAATTAGATGTTGAGCTACTTAGAGCATTCCGTGCCTCCGTATCCCAACAGCCACATGTGTTCTTGTTGCCAAGAGGGTGTATAAGATGAAGAATCAAATTGGAGAGGCAATCATTATGGCTTATGTGTATGCAGTGAAATGATATTGATTTATAATTGTCCTTTAAATGCCTTTTCAATATAAAGTGATATTTAGAAATATGGTAGGTAGACCATTGCATTGTTATTTTCATTGGTTTTTTGTACAATTTCTAAATAAATTAAGAAGAGTTTGAAGATACCAAAGGGTTAAATTATCTGTTTCATAAACATAAGGGTAATAACAAATTTACCGAACTCCGAACAATCTTCCAAAGGGGAAGTCAAAATTCATAAGTATATAAACAGACAAAATCAGTCAACAACCGGAAAACTGGGAAAACCGTATTGACCCTGACTTGGTATAAGCATTTCCAAAGAAATGGTGGGTTGAATCAGATTTTACGGTGCCAAACATATTTCAGACCCCTTTGAATTCAATATATGTCCCCTAATGGTATAGTAAACCACATTGACTGCTCTGGTCATGGTAGCTTGTCTAGGATATTTTGTTTTGTCAAGATATCATTAAGTGTCATGGACACTTGAGAAGCTGATATTTGACAATAATTACCATTATTTTAATGAATTAGTCTTATCAAATGTCATTAGTTGAACAGGGAATTCAGTAAATTAGCGATTCGGTCCAACGCTGCCTCTAGTCTAGATAACATATTAGTCAGTAACCTGACCATCGCCTCTAATATTCAATAAAACGTTGGGAGAGGATTGATGCTGTTGAAGGGGAGAATGACATTTGTAACTAGATTAACATGACGGGTGCCACTAGTGAAACAGGAACTGCTTACCCTTCCGTAGCACATGAGTTCACCCCTGGTTTTTAGTGGGATTCGTGTTACTCTATCTTTAGTTTTATGTGTATGTTTTGTAGATGGTTGTTTGTCCCTTTGTACTTTTTCTTTTGGCCATTGTGTAGTCTGTTCTTCGATATACGAATTTTGATGACCACTTTGGCATCTTCAAACTCTTGTTATATTTTACCAGTTTAGATCATTCTTCAAATGTAGCAGTTCATATGCGGACTTCAAAAAATACTATTAAAATAATCAAAATTGAATCATAAATGAATTTTGGTTGTTTATGGAATGATCATGAGTTGTACCTCAAATAAATGGGGTTTTTTCAGACTTGCAAACCTTTTGGCGACAATAGGTACAGTGTTATTCAAACTTCTAAATATTATACCAGATCAAATGACTTTTTGATAACACAACGGCAGAAAATGTAATTACTTAATATGCTGATATTTGATTGTATTAGCTTTACTGAAATAAAATCTGTATTATTATTGTGGTAATTGTATTGTCTTGTCCTTCGATATAAGGCTTCTGATTAACCCTTTGACATTTTCAATCTTTTTTTATGGTAATGATTAAGTTTCTGCAAGGCACATGTAAATAGATTTGTAATTAAACTCCAAATCTATTTTGATATCTTACATTAAATATTGTTCATATGTGTCGTGTCTTTAAATAAATGTCAGACAATCAATGCATGTTGCTATATAATTAGTCTGCAGGATGTGCTGTCTTCAATTTGCTTCTGTCGCACACATTCCTCTTAGCATTCCTCTTTTTGTAGTTCAGGAACTGCTCACTCTTCCGGAACTCCTAATATTATCCTCAGTTTTAGCGAGTACCGAGGTTCATGTTACACAACTGTTGAGTGATATTTGTTATTTGATCTTCATTTTATGAACATTCATATTGTTTTGCACGTCTCAACTCTAGATCTACCTCCAAAGTTTAAAATATATATCATCCAGAAAAGTTTTCAATATGTATAAGGATTAGATCAATTAGATATTGGGCGACTTTGAGCATTGATTTCCTCCTTTTCTACGACTTCATTCCTGGACTAACTAATGTTACAAGGAATCCAAAGACGAAAAACTCATTCCCAAAAGACAGAGTTAATCTTTGTTGTTTGATAGTAGCGTAAACAATATTCACTACGCTGGAAATGACGCCTTGTCTAGCATGTGTGCTTTGTCAAGCTGTCATTGGCACTCGGGAAACTGATATCTGACAATAATTACTAATATCTTAATGTTAATGTCTTATCAAATTGTATTTGATAAATAGTAAGGTCAATGAATTAGAGATTCGACCCAGGATTGTAATGCTTGGAACAGGCACAACTAGTTTTGTGTGCACAAATCTCATAAATATTTTACTATTTTAGATCATACATGAAATATAGCAGTTCACATTTTGACTTCAATACTACTATGCAAAATATCAAACCTGACTCAGTAATATATTTTTGCTTTTAATGGAATGGTCATCAGCTTAAGCTCAAATGAAAGTTATCCAGACATTTTGACGGCAATAGGTACAGTGTTATTCAAACTTCTAAATAGTATGCCAGATAAAATGACTTTCTGAGAACTCAACGGCAGATAATGTAGTTATTTAATATGCTGATATTTGATTGTATTAGCTTTACTGAAATAGAATCTATGTTATTATTGTGGCCATTGTATTGTCTGTCCTTCGATTTAAGGTTTCTGATTAACCCTTTGACATGTTCATTCTTTTCTTATGGTAATGATAAGACGCATGTAAATAGATTTGTAATTAAACTCCGAAACTATTTTGATATAAAAAATTCTAGTTTTACCTCAAATGTTTCACGTATGTGTCGATAGATAAACAAACCATATGTCCTTATTTAGTTTGTCGCTTAATAGCATTTGTTGTCTATATCTTGTTTGTGTCGCACTTGATATACCTATCTAGCGCACATTCCTCGTAACGTGATATTCTAAGAAAAATACGGTATTTATTTATTTTTTTTCGGTGCGGAAACTGCTAACCCTTCCGGAGCACAATGGTTGACCCTCGATGTTTAGTCAGGTTTGTGTTGCTCAATATTTCGTTTTCTGTGTAGTGTTTCGTAGATCAGTGTCTGTTTTCTTTTGACCATTGTATTGTCTGTCCTTCGATATATGGCTTTTGGTATCTTCAAACTTTTCTTCCTAAGCTACATAGAAATCAACATTGAAATGAAAATGATGGCTTTTTATTGATCAATTAAAACGGCATATTTGATTTTTAATTATATGTATTCTTCAATTAATAACTTATTGTTATTTAATTTGATATAAATGGAATTTCCGGGAAAATTATTATTATATATCAAATGGAATATCATACGTGTATAAGACGTTACTTGTGACACGACTTCCCGAAACGCAGGAATCGTGTCAAATATCAATTACTCAAGGATGGTTATTATTTCATTTAATCAGAATTGAAATACTTAAAAATCCTTTTAAGGTGGTAGACATCAAGCAATTAGGGTATTAAAGAAATAGTAAGACAACATTATCTTTTTGTTATTTTTAATTTAACAGTAGGAGGACATGTCTGAAGAATAATTAATTAAAGACAGTATAAGGGTACAACCAAAGAGAGTTCAATACATGTCTTCGTGATCATTAAACAGTTAACAAAAACAGTAGAACAATAAGTTATAGGAGCATCTCTTGGGTGTTTTGAATAATTTTTAAATATTCAATAATATGTCTCTTTAATTATAGCTCACATAGCTCCGACAGCGTTTTTGCAATATCCTATTATTCTCGTTTTTCCTGTCATCGTCACGATGAAAGCTGAAGAAGCATTGGTCATCTAACTTCTAAGAGTAGCAATTTGTATTTGTCCTCAAGCAGGATTGAGGAAATAAAATATGATGTAAATTGAATATTAATGGCTTTGAAAGTGTCGGACAATTTAGTTAAAAGTGGTATCACAACAGTCACGTGTAATTATCATCGACGTAAGCGCCACAAATCATGCCCTGAGTACACTTTCCAGGAAGAGACCACTGACACTGATATATCACTATTATATCTGCCAATGGTTAACTACCATATACGTAAAATATGACATCGGGGTGCGTTTATGTGTGAAAGCTTTGATTGCAATAAGTGAATTCTGACATAAAATTGATAAGGCAGCACACTTTTTTAATTACAAAAGGTTCATCAACACCAACTATCAACACACTGTAGCTCATTGTGAATGCTGCGAGATTTTGAATACGTGCAGGGAGCATGTCTCTCCAATCATAGCAGCCTATTTTGTTGTGTGCTTTTGTTTAAGTGATCCTTTAAATATAAATTTGCGTCATCAGGAACGTCTTAAATTTATATTAAATCAAAACCACATGCTCATCCATGTTTACATCGTTTGTCTGGTTACCAGACGTGTTGAGTTTTATTATTTATTCAAGGACAATTGTATAGCTTTGTTGTTATTCTGTTACTTTTATCCATATATGGCTCCTGACATTAACCCTAATAATAACATGTCCTTCAGACGCACATGTTTATCAGAAATTTATGGCCGCCGATATATTCATATGCTTAAGCATCGATAAATTGTTATACTTGTATCAACATTTTATAGACGACTGGTAGAAAGCATCTGTGGCGTGTTAATTAGTGTGCTCGCATCGATTGTGGGATATTTTTTTTAAATATATTGTTCGCTTTTCCACTGCGCTCACAGCATCAGGGGATGAGTGCATAGCTTAGTTGACTGGGCATCTGGAAGATGTTCGATTGGAGCGACAAATATAACTTTGGACTTTTAGTAGCTAGCTAGCAAGCATTACGATACCTCAAAATAAGTTTTCCGTTAAAATGATATGTACTGATATATTGTGTAATGAACTTTCACCGGTCAATAGTACAACAAACTTCACCACTCCTGTGCTTTTCTCTGGAGAAGCAATATATTTTCGCAGAATTTTCAATAATCTTCATTCAAAGGAGGAAAATGGACCTTCAAAATTCTCAGGATTTTTCCTGTGTAAAACTAACATTCCGAAACCGGCAAACGATAACAACAAGCATGGCAAGAGCTGGTTTTCTGTCTATCAATATTATTATAGACCCTTATTCTGTTCGGAATAATAAAACATTTATTGACTGAATATATGGGTAATAGCAATTGCCCAGTCAATAAGTGTATTGTTCCCCTCGATGCCAATTATTACCAAGTCATAAAGTGTATACTATAAAACAGCTCAACGTGTACATTGTAGGCCTAGTGAAGAGCATGTATCATCATATTATCAAGCGGTAACCTGTTCTCGCCCTGAGATAGTTGAATGAATAAAATTATAATTTGGCGTTAAACAATATTCGCTCACTCACCCCTCTTTCGGTACTGACATGGTGTATTAAATTTATTTATTATTGAAATTTACAGTTCCTAAATAATGGAATTATTATTAAAACTAGGTTTCCCCTCCCTCAGCCATATGTGACTCTTAACCGAATTTGGTAATCCTGTTTAGGACATTTGGTTGTCCTTCTCCCAAAACCTTTATTATTTGGCATTCCAATCATTTTAATTTGAACGTACCTGACGAAGGTTGTTCCTGCAGCGTGTCGTCAGCACTAGTTTAGATATCTACCTTTTTATGTGTAATGTAGTTAAGTTTAGGGCACTGATTGAATTTGTTTTAGTATATCAAGACCAGGCAGTTATGTAAACAACTTCAGTAGCGCCCTTTTTATGTGATTCCATATTCTCCTCACAAATCTATAAAGCTGTTATTTATAAAGTTTGTTATTGGTGTTAACCGTCAGGTACTGTCAATTAACTCAATAGTTTTATATAGCAAAACTAACTGTTTATTACCATTTCTTTGCTTTAATTTGTCTTTTACGGCCAACTGAAAGTTTTATGTGGTCATTTACTGTCGAAATATGACATCTAGGAATATGAGATGTCTGAAGGAGAAAATGAAATATCTTATTGTATGTCTGGAGCAGCTGTGAATGTCTCCAATTACGATTACAAGCTCAATGTTATATAGAAACTAGCAATAAAGATCCAAGATTGTCACCAGAAATATAACCCAGAGGAATAGCATACATGGCATAGCTCTTAAATACACATTTACATGGTAATCAGTATAATAGATTTATGCTTTCACTAGCAGTTAGTATGTAACACACTGATTGACGTTCTAGCTGGTATTGTTAGAGGCAATAATGCAGGTTAATAAATACAATTTGATTAGAATGGTATTCCATAGTGTATTATATGATTGATCGATAACGTTTGCGGGATTTTATATATTTTGTTGATGTTTTAATTCATCAAATTGAAATAGAGATTGAGATTGAGACATTTAGTTTGACAAAGAGTTGATCAGCTTTGACCAGCTGCGAGTTGTTACAACTTTATATCGGCGATCTCCCCGTGCCATTTCACGCTCGCTGTTATGTACAAAAGTTTGAATATACCAGAGATTATAAGAAACCGTAAATCGAATGACACAATGGTTTAAATAAAGGGGATAAAAAGACAAACAAAGGTCCACAAAACACGACACAAAAAACTAAAATAGTGATCAAATTCGTGTTTAATGGCGAGGTGTACTCGATACAACATTATGTGATAACGTATGTCGGTGACTTGCTGGGGGTTTTCTCCGGTACTCCGGTTTCCACTACCAATAAAACCGACCGAAACGATATACTGGAATATTGTTGAAAGTGGCGTTAAACACAATACCCTAACCCTGTATTACCCTGAACATATTAAGATGCCCAATCATATTGCGAATGTTTCATGTAGTTTTCTCTTTCTGTTTGTGTGTCTCTCGCTTTCTTTTTAAACAGGAAAGGGGTCGATGGCCTTGGGTACCCAGGCTTTTGATTGTGAAACAACAATATCGTCCATGGGAACTAGATAATAAAACATCTAAAAGATGTATACCATCACTAAAGTCAGGTACAAAGAAATGATAATACGTGGATATATATTTTTTGGTGCGCAGGTTTTTCGAATACGCTCAAAGTCAAAAGAATGAAAAGTCATTTAACTTTAAAATAAATGGAAGCAATAAAAGCAAAAAGGCCTCAATAAAATAGCCAAAATCGTAAGCTATTCAAATAATAAATATGCTGCAATAATGCAATCAGTTTCCATATTACGATGACATCTTCAAAATGTTGTGGTTTCTTGTAGTGTTCTGATAAAATATTTTTACAGAGTGTCAACCCACTATATACATGTAGCACAAATATAGCATACACAAACATAGAAGTTTTACAAATTGAAAAGGCGTTTAATTGATGAAAATCAAATATAGCACAAGACCACTAAAACTGACAAAATCAGATACAAATAGATTGAACGAAATGAATGCAATTCCCAATACACCGTAGACGTTCTTAATACTGAGATATATGTTTATAATCTTAAACATTACACATTGACGTTATCATTACATAATGAGAATAAAATTAATAGTTGTTGTCTCATTTAACCCCGCAATTAATCGTTATTGTCTCATTTAAACACGAAACTTTTTTTTATTGAGGTGCCTGTTCCAACCCAAGACCGTGAACAGTCATGTATTTGTGCGCTAGTGGTATCCATTTTATCACTTTCTATCACTTATCTATTGGAATTTGGAAGTGTTCCGACAGTGCGGTATATTTTTTTCCATTTTATTATGAATTTAATCAGTTTGCATTCACCGCTATACCACTACCCTCTCCACAACAAATACTACAAACTGCAATATAAAAGTGATAACATTAACATTTTTTTCGTGATCACCACCCATTCTTGTTTAATTTGTTAAAATCAATTTATGATACTGAAACGCCTTTATTTTGTATTACATTTGTATATAAGACCCAGTAGGAGTATTATATAAAATTATACTTCAATAAGGACAGAGGAAGTAATTAGTAATAACTGGCCTACATTTTGTTACGGTATTAATTTTCAATTTATGGATC
The DNA here is from genome assembly GCA_963680875.1 of Bathymodiolus brooksi. Classification (NCBI taxonomy): domain Eukaryota; kingdom Metazoa; phylum Mollusca; class Bivalvia; order Mytilida; family Modiolidae; genus Bathymodiolus; species Bathymodiolus brooksi. Next base: position 132,059,017 of record OY804576.1, on the reverse strand, counting down.
GTAATTTTCGCCAATTTACTATGGAAACCTCAATAAAAAGGTAGATATGTTTTAGTGCGCACGCCGCTCTTCTGAAATAACCTTCATATGGTAAACTCATAGTCATGAGATTGGAAAAACAAATAATTTAATAAAAGTCGATGACTTTGGGAGCACGTTAGCAAAGTGTTTTTAATAACAATAAATTATTTAGGAATTATAAATGAAAACATAATATACTAATAAATCATGTCAGTGCCTAAGCACTGACTACTGGGCGGATGATACCCTCGGGGAGTAATAGTCCACCAGCGGAGGTAGGCATCGTTGTTTACCGAAAGGATGTACATATAATGCCAGCTGTGGAAAGCACTTCCATGACAGCATCATTTCACTAAGAGGCCATAAAACTAGTCTAACCCCGCCACTTTTCATTGAAGTGCCTATTCCAAGTCAAACGAGTGAGCGGTCATATATTTGTGTGTTAGGGTATTTATTATGCTTTCCACGATTTTGATATTTGCATTTGGAATTTTTCTGAATGTGTGGTAATTTTTCTTTTTCATTTTATTGTAAAAAAACGATTTATAAGATGTACGTGAAGATATTTGGACGACGTTATTTACATTGGTGAACATTGTGCTCAATACATTACACATATCAATTTCGTTTCTTATCGCTCTCCATAAATGCTATACGACTGAAATATATGTTCTCGTCACTTCAGCTCTTACTAATATTAGATCACTTCTGGATACAGGGGTCGTCGTGATCGTATGGTAGTTGGATTTACAACTACATGTGCCATCGGTTCCTATCACCACTAAATTTGTGAGTTCGAACCCCATTCATGGCGAGGTGTACACGATACAACATTATGTCAGTGACCTGGGACAGGTCGGTGGTTTCCTCCACCAATAACACTGACCGCCACGATATAACTGAAATATTGTGGAAAGTGGTGTTGGTATAAACATATTTATTCATGATAAACTGGTATAATGTTACAATACAAACAAAATTTGCTTGAACATGACAGGAAAGTGGTGTTAAGCACCATAAATCAAACCAGACATTATGGATACATTGAGAATAATTATTTCGGAGTGTCACCAATTCTGTTTGAGTTTGGGATAAAATATGTTATCTTCATTTTACATTTTCTACATTGTATAGTACTTTACGAAACATGCTTATCAAGGGAATATTTTAATATTTATTCAAATAACCATTCTGTCAAATCAACCTCATTTGGTCTGATTTCATGATTTATGCCCTTAATAATTTTCTCGATAACATTTATGTTCCTTTCTGTCAATTTGTAGGGTTGTTGGTAGGATTTTAATGTGATTCTCTCGTTTCTATTTTATCTTTGTACTTTTATAAATTCCTATTCAAACACTTAACATATATATATATCATACCATATAGAGAAAGTCGGGCATATATTATACGGTCAAAATGTAATGCATGATTTTTTCAGCTTTCAAATGTGCGCATTTTGTAAAACTTATAATATTACTTTACACTTTATATGAAGACCTAACTGTGACTATTTACAAATATCACATTTGCCTTTAAAGTTGTGAAATATAACACTAACATAGTATTAACAAGATACATTAGAACAGCAATAAAAGCGATGTTCTCTTAGATTAATGTGTGTCTAAGTGTAATGTTGGATAGTCTATTTAGCTTAATGTGTGTCTAAGTGTAATGTTGGATAGTCTACTTAGTTTAATGTGTGTCTAAGTGTAATGTTGGATAGTCTATTTAGTTTAATGTGTGTCTAAGTGTAATGTTGGATAGTCTATTTAGCTTAATGTGTGTCTAAGTGTAATGTTGGATAGTCTATTTAGCTTAATGTGTGTCTAAATGTAATGTTGGATAGTCTATTTAGCTTAATGTGTGTCTAAGTGTAATGTTGGATAGTCTACTTAGTTTAATGTGTGTCTAAGTGTAATGTTGGATAGTCTATTTAGCTTAATGTGTGTCTAAGTGTAATGTTGGATAGTCTACTTAGTTTAATGTGTGTCTAAGTGTAATGTTGGATAGTCTATTTAGCTTAATGTGTGTCTAAGTGTAATGTTGGATAGTCTACTTAGTTTAATGTGTGTCTAAGTGTAATGTTGGATAGTCTACTTAGTTTAATGTGTGTCTAAGTGTAATGTTGGATAGTCTATTTAGCTTAATGTGTGTCTAAGTGTAATGTTGGATAGTCTACTTAGTTTAATGTGTGTCTAAGTGTAATGTTGGATAGTCTACTTAGTTTAATGTGTGTCTAAGTGTAATGTTGGATAGTCTACTTAGTTTAATGTGTGTCTAAGTGTAATGTTGGATAGTCTATTTAGCTTAATGTGTGTCTAAGTGTAATGTTGGATAGTCTACTTAGTTTAATGTGTGTCTAAGTGTAATGTTGGATAGTCTACTTAGTTTAATGTGTGTCTAAGTGTAATGTTGGATAGTCTACTTAGTTTAATGTGTGTCTAAGTGTAATGTTGGATAGTCTATTTAGCTTAATGTGTGTCTAAGTGTAATGTTGGATAGTCTACTTAGTTTAATGTGTGTCTAAGTCTAATGTTGGATAGTCTATTTAGCTTTATGTGTGTCTAAGTGTAATGTTGGATAATCTACTTAGTTTAATGTGTGTCTAAGTGTAATGTTGGATAGTCTACTTAGTTTAATGTGTGTCTAAGTGTAATGTTAGATAGTCTATTTAGCTTAATGTGTGTCTAAGTGTAATGTTGGATAGTCTACTTAGTTTAATGTGTGTCTAAGTGTAATGTTGGATAGTCTATTTAGCTTAATGTGTGTCTAAGTGTAATGTTGGATAGTCTATTTAGCTTAATGTGTGTCTAAGTGTAATGTTGGATAGTCTACTTAGTTTAATGTGTCTAAGTGTAATGTTGGATAGTCTATTTAGTTTAATGTGTGTCTAAGTGTAATGTTGGATAGTCTACTTAGTTTAATGTGTGTCTAAGTGTAATGTTGGATAGTCTATTTAGTTTAATGTGTGTCTAAGTGTAATGTTGGATAGTCTACTTAGTTTAATGTGTGTCTAAGTGTAATGTTGGATAGTCTACTTAGTTTAATGTGTGTCTAAGTGTAATGTTGGATAGTCTATTTAGTTTAATGTGTGTCTAAGTGTAATGTTGGATAGTCTACTTAGTTTAATGTGTGTCTAAGTGTAATGTTGGATAGTCTATTTAGCTTAATGTGTGTCTAAGTGTAATGTTGGATAGTCTACTTAGTTTAATGTGTGTCTAAGTGTAATGTTGGATAGTCTATTCAGCTTAATGTGTGTCTAAGTGTAATGTTGGATAGTCTATTTAGCTTACTGTGTGTCTAAGTGTAATGTTGGATAGTCTACTTAGTTTAATGTGTGTCTAAGTGTAATGTTGGATAGTCTATTTAGCTTAATGTGTGTCTAAGTGTAATGTTGGATAATCTACTTAGTTTAATGTGTGTCTAAGTGTAATGTTGGATAGTCTACTTAGTTTAATGTGTGTCTAAGTGTAATGTTGGATAGTCTATTTAGTTTAATGTGTGTCTAAGTGTAATGTTGGATAGTCTACTTAGTTTAATGTGTGTCTAAGTGTAATGTTGGATAGTCTATTTAGCTTAATGTGTGTCTAAGTGTAATGTTGGATAGTCTACTTAGTTTAATGTGTGTCTAAGTGTAATGTTGGATAGTCTATTCAGCTTAATGTGTGTCTAAGTGTAATGTTGGATAGTCTATTTAGCTTACTGTGTGTCTAAGTGTAATGTTGGATAGTCTACTTAGTTTAATGTGTGTCTAAGTGTAATGTTGGATAGTCTATTTAGCTTAATGTGTGTCTAAGTGTAATGTTGGATAGTCTATTTAGTTTAATGTGTGTCTAAGTGTAATGTTGGATAGTCTATTTAGCTTAATGTGTGTCTAAGTGTAATGTTGGATAGTCTATTTAGCTTAATGTGTGTCTAAGTGTAATGTTGGATAGTCTACTTAGTTTAATGTGTGTCTAAGTGTAATGTTGGATAGTCTATTTAGCTTAATGTGTGTCTAAGTGTAATGTTGGATAGTCTATTTAGCTTAATGTGTGTCTAAGTGTAATGTTGGATAGTCTATTTAGCTTAATGTGTGTCTAAGTGTAATGTTGGATAGTCTACTTAGCTTAATGTGTGTCTAAGTGTAATGTTGGATAGTCTACTTAGTTTAATGTGTGTCTAAGTGTAATGTTGGATAGTCTATTTAGTTTAATGTGTGTCTAAGTGTAATGTTGGATAGTCTACTTAGTTTAATGTGTGTCTAAGTGTAATGTTGGATAATCTACTTAGTTTAATGTGTGTCTAAATGTAATGTTGGATAGTCTAACATGTTCCTTTACATTTATATCCGTTCGTATTAATCTACACTTATTTATCACGCACTGGTCTGGAATTTATATTTTTTAATACTTGCATTAATTCATTTCCTGCATAATGAGTATATCATTGTGCGGTCTTATGGGGTGCGTGGCTCAATTCTGTTCCTGGTAAAACCCGAAGTGTGTACTTGAACAGCCGGAAGTAGATAACTCCAGTGCAGGGAGCAATTGGTCCAATTGGCTTAAGGCCGGCTCTGAATATTTTCTTTACTTGAACACGTGTTCATGAGTTGCGTTTCTGAAATAAATCGGAACTCATTTACTGTATCCGCCAATGCCGATCTTAAATTACAATGAATGCAGCTGTACCAAAAACAATGTTATTTATTTATTTTTATCTGTAATATTTTTTACATTTACATTTACTGGAATACTGTGAAGGGCCGTCAAAGAGCATCAACTCACAGAAAAACTATTGTGGCGTGGCTTCCACACAAGGCCGTTAAAAGTTGTCCGTATATACAGTTTAAAACTATTTACAGCACCACTTTACCCTACTCTTCAATACAACTGTGGAGTGAGGTCCTGAATTTCTCCACAGTTTTCTGGCTGACGACCCTCTCTGGTAGGTTGTTCCATTCCAGTAACGTCTTTGGAAGGTAGCTGTATTTGTAGCTGTCATTATTACAGCTAATTGCAATAAAGCTGTTACTGTTTTGTCCTCTTGTCGTTCGTGTTGGTCTTACGACATAGGGTGGCATCTGGAGAGCGTTTATGTTGCTTACGCATTTGTAGAGGTTTACCAATCGCTGTTCTTGTCTCTGTTGTAGAGATGTCCATTTCAGCTCCTCCTGGAGCATCGATGTGACACTTTCGTAGCAATTGTACTGATCAGTTACAAAGTGGGCAGCTCTACGTTGGACCATTTCAACTGCATCAATTTGATATTGGCGGAAAGGGTCCCATACAGATGATCCGTATTCAAAGTTTGGGCGTATGTGTGTGGTGTACGCTTTCTCCTTGACTTTTTTGCTGCATTTATTGAGGTTCCTGCTAAGGAATGCCAAAATGTCAATTGCTTTGGTGGTAGTCTGGTCAATGTGGTGGTTCCAGTTGAGGTCATTCCCTAGTTCAACTCCGAGGTATGGATGGTGTTCTACCTCCTCCAGTGTGCTCCCATCAATGTTATAGTTGTTAATAGAGACGATGTTTTATCTTGATCGTTTGAGTCTCATGACATGGCATTTTTTGGCATTGAATCTCATTAGCCATTTCTTAGACCACTCTGTCATTTTGCTGAGATCTTCCTGTAGCTGTTTGGTGTCGCTTTCATATTCAATGGTTTGATAAAGTAAGCAGTCGTCTGCGAAAAGCTTAACCTCCGAGTTTACTCCTTCGCCTATATCAATTGCATACGGTAAAAACATCAGGGGACCCAAGACAATGCCTTGGGGTACCCCCGAGTCGACGTGGACTTCTGAGGAGGCTTCACCATCGAGAACTACTCTGCTTCCTGGTTGTTAACTACTGTCTAATCCATTCATGGGTATGATCTCTTATCCCATAGTAGTCTAATTTCATAAGGAGTCTTCTATGTGGCACGGTGTCAAATGCCTTAGAAAAATCTAGTATCATCATATCTACTTGTTTTCTCATGTCTAGTGTTCTTGATATGTCTTCTATGGTGGTCAGTAGTTGAGTTTCACATGAGTGGCCTGTTCTGAAGCCATGCTGATAGTGTACAAGAATGTTGTTGTTATTCAGGTGTTTCATGACTTGACTGAAGATGATGTGTTCCATAATTTTTCATACCACGCTTGTTAATGATACCGGTCGATAGTTGCTCGGATCAACTTTGCTCCCTTTCTTAAATATAGCTGTAATATTTGCGTTTCTCCAGTCGTTTGGTACTTGTCCGGTGTCATAGGAGTGCTGGAATATTATTGCTAAGCATGGTGCGACTTCCGTTGCTGTTTCTTTTAGGATTCTCGTAGAAATATTGTCAGGGCCGATTGCTTTTGCTGGATCAAGGTTCTTCAATATTTTTTCTACTTCAGTGAAGACTGACTGGTATTGCCTGTTTAGTGCTGCTGCTTTTTGTTTAGGTGTAGATAGCAGGTTATCATTCTCTTTCAGTGTTGGTATTCTACTGGTGTTACTCCTTTTACTTTTGATGTACGAGTAGAATTTTTTTGATTTTCAGAGGCATTCAGGTTAAGAAATTTGTCTGTATTCTCTGTGTGCTTTCTCGATTTCTCGTTTTACATTCTTTTCGGTGGTTTTGTAATTCTTCCAATCTTCTGTTTTCTTAGTCATTTTTGCTTTTTTCCATTTTCATTTTTTAAGTCTGCAGATTTTATAAGCACAACTGTGAATTCGTTCCAGATCGTTTCGGTATCTTTAGTCCGATGATCTTGTTCACAGAATTTCATGTCCATGCGTATACCATCCATGTTTCCTTTTTTATACTGGTAGACTGTTCGTTCCGGTCTACGTTGTCAGTAACAGTGAGGTGTTACCAGATTGTAATAAACTACAAGACTCCATGACAAAAGTTACGACTTTAAATTTCCCACCCCTTGATAGTAATATACCAACGCACGTATGGAGTTTATATTTCACAGCTCGTACGTTAGGCATGAGCTTGCAGTTTGTATTCACACTTTGGTATTGGCAATTATATTTTAGTTCAAATCTGGTCTTTGATTCCGTATTTTGTATTCCGATGGCCTCGTATACTATCTAAAATTGAAATAGTGGTTAATGCGATCGACTCCCTTTCATAGAGCTATTATTATACATATGGCAACTTCTGTGTCACGGAGAATAAAGTGTACAAAAAAGACTGTTTACCCATTTATATGTGAAGGAGGTGTTTTATTCACATATTGAAAACACTAGCATTACTGCATCTTTTCACGAAGAGGTGAGGTTTGGGTTGATAACATTTTTAATTAAAGTACGCAGTCATGTATATATATGTTAGTGATAAAAATAGAAGTTCGCAGTCATGTATATATATGTTAGTGATATCTAATAGAAGTACGCAGTCATGTATTTATATGTTAGTGATATCTAATAGAAGTATATATGTTAGTGCTATCTAATAGAAGTACGCAGTCATGTATATATATATGTTAGTGCTATCTAATAGAAGTACGCAGTCATGTATATATATATATGTTAGTGCTATCTAATAGAAGTACGCAGTCATGTATATATATATTAGTGCTATCTAATAGAAGTTCGCAGTCATGTATATATATGTTAGTGATATATATTTGAAGTACGCAGTCATGTATATATATGTTAGTGATATCTAATAGAAGTACGCAGTCATGTATTTATATGTTAGTGATATATGATAGAAGTACGCAGTCATGTATATATATGTTAGTGATATCTAATAGAAGTTCGCAGTCATGTATATATATGTTAGTGATATATATTTGAAGTACGCAGTCATGTATATATATGTTAGTGATATCTAATAGAAGTACGCAGTCATGTATTTATATGTTAGTGATATATGATAGAAGTACGCAGTCATGTATATATATGTTAGTGATATCTAATAGAAGTACGCAGTCATGTATTTATATGTTAGTGATATCTAATAGAAGTACGCAGTCATGTATATATATGCTAGTGATATATAATAGAAGTACGCAGTCATGTATATATATGTTAGTGATATATAATAGAAGTACTCAGTCATGTATTTATATGTTAGTGATATCTATTTCTATTTTACCTGTTTCTACGATTTTCCGATTAGATTTTGAAAATGCTTCGACATAGTGGTATTTTATTTCATCTTTGAGAAGACTTTGTTTTAAGTCTGATTTAGAGGGATAAAGGAACGAATCAACGAGAAGAGGAGCACAGTAGATACACATAGGAAGGCCGAATGTCGAAGTCCAGCTGACATAACTCAAATGATGTCAATTAAAAACTCGGGCATTTTGATGATGTCAGATTCAGAGAATTATTAACTAGAATATGTTTCACATATCCAAACTGCTAACTAATTCTTTTAATCTGTCTTTTAGTTTTGAGTAGGGAATAATTGTGTTGATGAGAGAGAAGACATATTATGCTGATTCCCAGCCAACCAGTCTTTCCTCTTTCTCCTTAATGCTGCGTGCCTAGCGGAGAAGCAACAAATACCAATTTTAGTCTTTGGTTTGACCCGATCGAGGTTCGAACCCACGATCTACCGCACCCGAGACGAGGCACCACCAATGTGGTTAATATTCCTTTATCAAGCAGTAATGTGATTTACACACAAAAACGATATTGTTAAAGGCTTTATCTTCAGGGACAACACTATACTTGTCATGCAGGTAAAAAAAAATAGGTGGGTAGCAACAGTTTGTTCTTTGAAGATGTTGCGCGAGTTCTCATTGACCCATTTAGTGTTTTTTATTCTAATTAACCACAGGGATCTAACAGCATTATCTCGTTCAGAAAGAATAATATAGATTGTGAAAAGCTATAATGAGTAGCGGAAATTCGAAACTTGATACAATATATAAACCTCATCCCAACGTTGTGTTCTATGACACAAATACAACCGTTTCATACCACCAACCACACTGTTTATATACAAGGAATATGATATTATTTTAATGGATATTAAATTACATTTTAATTAAATTTTCGATCAGAATATCTGAAATATATCATTATAATCTTCATAAGAGGTTTTCTGTTAACTCGCTACAAGTATACACAATGGTTTACACGAATGTTTATTATATCATTTTAATTGTTGTTTTATATCGGTGATTTCGTCTCAAACTGCCTATGTCACAAGTACCTGATGACCTTTGAAAAAATAAGTACTGTAGCAAAAACTTATATAATGCATTTGTACTATTACGCAGTAATATAACATGTCAGTGTAGAATAACGACAGGAAAAATGTCTCGAATAATGACAAGTAACGGCGCAGCCGAAGCCCAATACAGCAGACCGAGGACCTATAACTAGGTCAATATGAAAAACATCACGTAATGATACCTTTATTAATTAACCAGTCCAATATCTTTCGGGACTTTTCCTTGCGAATGTCGAAACGTCTAGCGGGTTCCGATCTAGCTGTTATTGGACTGACTGGAATCGGGGCCAATACGGAAAATATCCGTATTGGACTGGTTTTTGCCGTATTGGCCCAATGAAAGTGTTTGTATTGTATTGACAGATTTGATCATATAAAGGCTAATAAATTAAAGTTAATTAATAATTCTTTTTATTAATTAACCTTGATTTATTAGCCTTAATATTGTCAAATCTGTCAATACAATATAAAAACTTTCATTGGGCCAATACGACAAAAACCAGTCCTATACGGATATTTTCCGTATTGGCCCGATTCCGGTCCGTCCAATAACAGCTAGATCGGAATCCGCTAGACGTTTCGACAATCGCAAGGAAAAGTCCCGAGAGATGTCAGTCGTCTGTTTAAGTTGAAAATGGAGAGACGCAGACCAAATAGAGAGTTGAAAAACTCTGAAGATGTGCAGGATGCACTTATTGAAGATTATTTTAGATACAACGATCTGTCAAGAATGGAAGCAGATGAATCATGATATATTAATGAATATATCTGAAATTGAAAGCCCAAATTACGAGTACGTTGAACTTTATCTGCTGAACTTACCCAGAGATTTGTCAACAAACCTGAACGAGGATTCCGACAATCAGAAAGAAAATGTCGTACCAAACAAAAGGTTTCGTATGGTAACAGAGGAAGAAACTGGTGTGTTTTTTAGAGGAAAATTTAAATAAAAACACTAAGACAAAGATAAAAAGTGACATGAAAGTGACCACAGACTTTTTCACTTCTATTGGTGAGGAAAGAGCACCGGGACAGATACCCCCAAAGACCTTGACAGTATTATCCCAATGTATGGCTAGATTCTTCCTGGGCGTACTCAAAAAGGATGGTACTGAATATGAACCAGATTCTCTGGGTTCCATGTACAACAGCCTTGACAGACATTTGAGAGACATGAAATCTCCAATCAGGTATCCTAACGTGACATCTGCTCGGTCATGCAATAAAGTCGGTCACTTGTTTTGATTTACAATTCTCGCGCAGCACGAGACCAATGACGTCATTCTGTATATTCATAGCGTAAACAAACACAGAGGGAATTCTTTTCAACGTCAAAATTACAAGATGAGATTAAAACAGAGAAGTTTGAATTGAATAAATTCCATGCAAGTAAAAAATATCCTTTTTACTAATGTCTTTTTTTCCTGATCATTATGCTTGTTAAATATGTTTCCATCGATGGTATTCCCCAAGCATTTTTATTTTTCCGGTTTGTTGACATAATCGTCATCACAGTTCATGATCGTTTCTGGAATGTAGGCCAAGCAAATTGTATTTTAAAATACTTTGAAAATATGATGATTGATCATTCAGATTCCACCATTTTCTAGAAAATGGCCGATTATACCGGGAAAATGCATGCAAGTGCTCTCCATTAGTCACAAAATGGCAGATTATTTTGCATTTCCACTGCTGCTTTAATAACAAATATACCCCTTACTTCTTGGGGTAATGAAATGAAATTCACAGAGAAGATAGAAAAAAAATAAATTTAACAGCAATAATCAATATTTATAGCATAAATTGAACAGAGAATTAAATTAAACCAGACAGAAAAATGAGATTATCTGGGTAAAAAAAACCTGTCATTATTACAAATAGCATCAACAAAACTGTATTGTTACCACTCTTTGATAATAAATGTGGTTAAAATAAATTGAAATCAGTCATTAATTGTTTTACAAAAATATGGCAGGATGTAGTCATTCTAATAGATTGTATTGACAAAAGCAAAAATACCAAATTCACTGGATTAAATACTTTTTATGTGGGTAAGCAAGTTTAATATTTGCATCAAATAATTAATTTGTAATACTTCAATTTCAAACTATTTAAAAAAAACATCTTGAAATTTTTCAGACAAAACAATTACACTGAAAAAGCTAAAATACTGTACTTTCTTAATCTGGTTTACTTTTTAAGTTTGGTTGGCCTATGGCAAAATCATGTGCTTTATTGACCTTTGACCGACTTTATGTGACGTAATAGGACGCCATTTGGAAAAATGGTAGTAAGCAAACATGGGTCAGTGTGTAATTATTATCGATCTTTTATCCATGGAACTTTACACATGTGAGCAAGAATTGATGAGGAACATAATTAAAAAGAAAAAAATGTTTACTTTTCAAACATGAAAAAAATAATCAAACATTATCCAATGACTGACCGACTTATTGTCAGACGAGGATATGTACTGACAGTTTTGTCATTCAAAATAGTAAACATTCATCATAAATTTGCCTGATATTTATAGGATAATTAATTAGGCATTGTGAATATTGAAAATAATATCACGAGTGCCGAAGAACACGGTGTGTTTCAGAACTTTATAATTAGTGCCCCGTCAAGTTTTGGTGGATACCCGCCCTATAGTAATCACTCTGTCCGTCCACACTTTCTGTCGTACAATAACTCATGATCCTATGATCTCTCAAAAAAATGTTTACAGATACATTGTAATTCATCAAACAATCATATATTATTTTACTTGTGTTATCTTGAAACAGTTTATGCTACATTGATAGTACCAGTTGCAACATCTAAAAATGAAAAAGTAATTGACAAATATAAATATAGATAGTAAATCTATTTTTTATATTTCATTTTCAGACAACCCAGAAGCTTTAATTAATGCAGTCTTTCTAAACAATGGTGCATACTTTGGGTTAAGAGGAAGACAAGACCATGTAAATATGACATGGGGTGATATACAGCTGAAAAGTACTTCTGGAGGACAAACATGACAATCCATTGCCCCTCTTTTGTGGGGCAACTGTTTCGGGTGGTGTAATTAACATTAATGTATACTCTGGAGATAGAAAGAACACAATTAACTGTAGTCAGTAACTGTAACGTGGAATCTTACGTCATTTCTAACAATATTTGACTCTTAATATTTCCAATTCAGATATTCTGCAGTTTGTTTGATTCAGTAATGTTGTTTTATTGTTTTTCTTGAATTTGCTTTGAATGAGTCATGCAATGCCTCAAAAACTTGTCATTTGATGGAAATCACATGTTTTCATATTGGCCTATATAGTTAACATCATATTGGACTGGTTAATTAATAAAGGAATCATTACGTGATGTTTTTCATATTGGCCTAGTTATAGGTCCTCGGTCTGTTGTATTGGCCTTCGGCTGCGCCTCAGGCCAATACAGCAGGCCTCGGACCTATAACTAGGCCAATATGAAAAACATCACGTAATAATACTATAATATTACACTTTACGTTTTCATTTTCCCTATTTGTCTTTGTTAGCGCAGCCGGTCACTATTTTCGTATATGGACCGACCAGGTACCTGCATTATTTTAAATAAAAAGTATAATATAGCAAATAGTTCATGTCACTTCGGGTCATATGGCAGTATAAGGACCGGTCCGTCACCAAAAGAATATTATATGGACCAATATTATATGGACCTCAGAAGATTCGGTCCATATAATATTTTTTTTGGTGACGGACCGGTCCATATACTGCCATATGACCCTCAGTGCCATGAACTATTTACTATATATGTCGGTCACTATATCAAAGAGGCTTTAATCTTTTTTAACACTCTATACAAAAAAACATGTATATATATGCTCCAACATTGTAGTACTCTTACCAATAAATAATCCGTTTAGAATCCCACGGGGTGATATCGTGGTGGTCAGTTTTATTGGTGGAGGAAACCGGAGAAAACCACCGACCTGTCGCAAGCCACTCACAAACATTATCGAGTACACCTCGCCATGAACGGGTTCGTACTCACAACCTTAGTGGTGATAGGCACTGATTGCACAGGTAACTGTTAGTCCAACTACCATACGATCACGACCATGACGGCCTCTATATATTTATATACTATGCTCCAACATTGTAGTACTCTTATCAATAAATAATTCGTTTGAAACCCCGTCGTTATTTGATACCGAAATAAAATGTATTGAATTCAATGTTAAGCAGTAATGGTCGCCACGTACATAAACTAAGACATAGGTGACCTTAGCCGATTTTGGCTATTCTGTTTAGGCGCCTTTGATTTTATTGCTTCCAAAACTTTAAATTATTTGGCTTTCCAATCTTTCGATTTCAACGTACATGTATATAATATCTACGTTTTTATTACAAAACACTACATTGTCAACGACAGAAGTTGATTGAAATCTAGATCCTGAGATATCGCATGCTCACATATTTAGCGGGGTAATAAACGGACAAAAGGATAACAACACTTCTTTCTTGATATCAAGATATATAGGGTTATGGTGTTTAACGCCACTTTCAACATTATATCAAGATCTACAATACCCATTATGTACATACAAATAATTAAGTACATACAACAATGTATAGATATGGGTACAGTCAAAACTGAAAAACACAAAAACATCACACCGTCACAACAATTCCAAATCTAATTGGTAAATTCGATACCCCTTAAACACATATACATTACCACTTACCTTCATATCTTATTACATGCATTTCAATATAAACTGTCGGGGACAATGTAGTTTTATGGATCCACGTACACCTCCCGTCTTAGTGAAACGAAGCGATTCAATATATATAATACTGGGATTGCCTACAATATATTAATATATTTGTTGATTACTTGATCTTAAAGTCGAAATACTTAAACTCTATTCAGTTAGTGAGTGAGCAATTTGTCTGCTACATTATGGCTTTTATACGAGATGGTGACGCCTGCTTTGTAATAGACCATTATGCTAAATCAGTTGCAAAGCACCAGTCATCAGGCAGACATATCAGCCCTTATTGACACGCTATCCTGATTCAGAGCCATTGTTCATCTTACTTAGCAGAAAGGATGCACATTTTGTGGTTAAATAGTGAATTCGAGTCCCGCTGCACGGCGAGGTGTACTCGATACAACAATATGTGATAGAGTTTATAAGTGATTTGTGGCATGTCTGCTTTCCTCCGCCAATAAAACTGACCGCCACGATATACCTGAAATATTGTTGAAAGTGGCGTTAAACACCATAGCCCTATCTCGAACCCAATTTGCAGTCTTAACTAGGTCCAGATCGTGACTGAAAATAAACCATGACCATTTCACCATAGTTGAGATCCAAGCTTCATCCGGGGAGAACTAAACTAATTTCATGCTATGATGAAACGTACGACAACATGTTAAAGCTATTGCCAACCATAGAGTCAATTTCTGGCTAATTATATTATTCTGCTGCATGTAGGTCCCAATTATCATCTCACGAGCATATCATAAATTAGGATTTACTGGACAAAAAAAGAACACATAATGAGATCACGCAGTATGGCATTGACCTCTGTAGTAAAAATGGAAAATTACCGATTGAACTGGGAACAAGCCCGCTTAATGTCTGAAGGTAGACATCTGTATAAATTTATCAACTGAGTAATGAGTTTGCCTGGTCTGACTTCAACAAAGAGTTGCTGGATTTATATCAGACTTTTTCTTCGAGTTCAAAATTAAATTTAGTTTAAGAATTTGATTATGCAAGATGATTTTGGAAATTCAACAGGTGTTATTTCATCAAAATTAATGATTTGTTTTCCAAATCTGACTTTATTCGTAGATAATATAACCCATATTAATAACCCCGGCTGCACTATTAATCTTAATGCTAACTAATGTGTTCCCACGTGGAATATGAGCAGAAAAAGTTGCAATTGTTGTTTCTACAGTTTAAGAGGTGAACAATTTGAAACTATTTTCCGTAGTCATATTATTGGATCAACCAATAACTCATTATGTACGTTTTAAGACAAAATAAAAACGTTCAGAGGGGTTAGTATGTCTGATCTCATAGATGACTTTGATAAATCCGTATTCCCAAAGTTAGTTAAGTAATACAGAGATTGACACATATAAGAAATATATATGACATCAGGTGATACACTGGCATTCGGATCAACTATGACGAACATACGATATTCTGAAGAAGGGGTCAAAGTTGTCGTGTACTCAAGTCTCGATACAACATTTTGTGATAACGATTGTCAGTGACTTGCTGCAGGTCAGTTGTTCATTGCTGCATGTTTTCGAAATTCCTCTGTCGATCATGAAACTAACCACTTCGATATGAATGACATATTGTACAGAGACGACTAGTGTCCCTGTATGATATTATATTCTTTTGAACTTTCAAGTAAGTTGTGTGTGACAACTTGAATAGGTTTAGTTAAGCGGTACTTTCACTCAGAAATACCAATTTCACTTGCAGAACGATAGAAAAAAAACTACCAATATAAATCTTAACATTTTTTCGTGTACTGTTACAAGGATTAATATTAGCACATTTCCTCATCATATTAAATTACAACACATCAAATGAAGCCACAATGCAAAGGAGGCATTAGGTTTAAGGATTAGCAAAACATCTATAGAATGAAAAACAGAAAAGAATGAACAATATTACATACTATTATTTTTAAGCAATTGGCGGAGATTATTTTTCAATAGATATAATACTGGGATTACCTACAATATAATATATTTGTTGATTACTTGATTTTAAAGTCGAAATACTTACACTATATTCTGTTAGTGAATGATTGCTGTTTATTGCGGAGTGAGCAATTTGTCTGCTACATCATGGCTTTTATACGAGATGGTGACGCCTGCGTTGTAATAGACCATTATGCTAAATCAGTTGCAAAACACCAGTCATCAGGTAGACATGTCAGCCCTTATTGACACGCTATCCTGATTCAGAGCCAATGTTCATCTTACTTAGCAGAAAGGCTCTAAATTGTGTGGTTAAATAGTGAGTTCGAGTCCCGCTGTACGGCGAGGTGTACTCGATACAACATGTGAGAGTTTATCAGTGACTTGCGGCATGTCGATGGTTTTCTCCGGGTATTTCGCTTTCATTCACCAATAAAGCTGACCGCCACGATATACCTGAAATATAGTTGAAAGTGGCACTAAACACCATAGCCCTATCTCGAACCCAATTTGTAGTGTTAGGTAGGACAAGATCGTGACTGAAAATAAACCATGACCATTTCACCATAGTTGAGATCCAAGCTTCATCCGGGGAGAACTAAACTAAGGTACATGTCATGCTATGATGAAACGTACGACAACATGTTAAAGCTATTGTCAACCATAGAGTCAATTTCTGGCTAATTATATTATTCTGCTGCATGTAGGTCCCAATTATCATTTCACGAGCATATCATAAATTAGGATTTACTGGACAAAGAAAGAACATATAATGAGATCACGCAGTATGGCATTGACCTCTGTAGTAAAAATGGAAAATTACCGATTGAATTGGGAACAAGCCCGCTTAATGTCTGAAGGCAGACATCTGTATAAATTTATCAACTGAGTAATGAGTTTGCCTGGTCTGACTTCAACAAAGAGTTGCTGGATTTGTATGAGACTTTTTCTTCGAAGTCCAAAATTAAATTTAGCTTAAGAATTTGATTATGCAAGATGATTTTGGTAATTCAAAAGGTGCTATTTCATCAACATTAATGATTTGTTTTCCAAATCTGACTTTATTCGTAGATAATATAACCCATATTAATAACCCCGGCTGCACTATTAATCTTAATGCTAACTAATGTGTTCCCATGTGGAATATGAGCAGAAAAAGTTGCAATTGTTGTTTCTACAGTTTAAGAGGTGAACAATTTGAAACTGTTTTCCGTAGTCTATTTTTCTATTTTGTTAAGAAATTATATAGTTGTAATTGTCTTTAAAGAAAGAGCTACTGCGCCATTGGTTAACACAACGTCCTATAGGCTAGGTTGAAGTCACCACTTCGAAAGTTGTACGGTCGCCGCGTGCATCATTACTTGGTTAACTGTTACGAATATCTGTCACAAATTACCACGGATGTGTTCCGTTTGTCGTAATCATAAATCGGTGGCCTCCATTCCTTATTCATGACTTATCATCGGGGGTAAATCAAGAGTAACAAAGTTGGCCCCCGGTTTATGATGGGGTTCGTGCCTCTTGATCTTAGTTTTCTGTGTAATGTTTATATATAGCGTTATTTAATTTGGAAATGTAGAAAAGGTACCTCTGAATTTGAAAACATTGTAAATATGCATATGGCTACAGTTTGGAACTTTGTTGCACTTCTGATACAATTTTGAGGCATTAAAATACACAACTTATGAATATGGAACAGTGGGAGTTCCTACCTTTGACCAAACACTCTTTGAATATTGCAATGATCCAACTGCATAGCAAATAAAACAAAAATGACAAATTCCATAAAAAATTATGACTGTTCTGTCAAAGGCTACATTGGTAAATCGTTGTATATTTCTTTCTTTTAATATTATACTAAGCATCCCCATGTCAAATATTGCGACCATGTCCTGCTGTATTTACATTTTTTACTCATTGAAGGTAAATGTTTTTCCTTTTACCAAACTACACACTGTTGGCAAGTGTTATAATGAACCTTAAGCATGGCCAAGGGCAGCTGCCCGGGGCCCAATTCTAATCTATGTATGTTGTATGCAGCATGTTTTCTTAATTTTAAATACTGACTTTGTTAGAAGAACCAATACAACAAATGTATGTTTAATTTTATCTTATTCCTGCAAGTGGTGTAGCCGTGTACAATGTAGGTAGGGGCACCTATGCACTGCTTTGCCCGGGACCTATAATGATGTTAATACGGCCCTGAGTGACATGTCTGTCTGTGTACTTTTATTTCAGTGAGCACTATAAAAATCCACCTCAGCTTATTGGTCTAGAGGAAATCAGATATAATCTCCATCAAGAAGAAACTTGATCTTGCATATTTATAGCAAAAGAATTGCTCACTTGGCATTAAAAACCAATCACTCACTCACTCATTGATTCACTGAAGACTGCATAAGTTTGTCTAACTTGTGTCAAATCCATTGTTTCTGTTCTTTGGAAAATATTAATATTTTTAAATCAAATTATAATTTCTAGAATTGTTTGTTATCACATAGTTATAATTAACAAGGCCAAGTATT
This sequence comes from Bathymodiolus brooksi, assembly GCA_963680875.1. Lineage (NCBI taxonomy): Eukaryota > Metazoa > Mollusca > Bivalvia > Mytilida > Modiolidae > Bathymodiolus > Bathymodiolus brooksi. The sequence continues at coordinate 132,040,601 of OY804576.1, read as the reverse complement.
ATTGTGCCTGTACCAAGCCAGGAAAGTGAGTAATCATGTATCATGTATGTTAGAGATATCAAATATGCATCTTTCTACAATTTTTCTATTGGATTGTGGACCTGTTATTTCAATATTAGTACTAAGTTTCTGTGATATACTTTGTTTTCCATATTTGTGAAAGAATATTTTCATGCTGTATGTGTGTTCTATTTCTGCTAATTCTATTATATTTCAATAAGCACTTAATCGCATCAGTGGCGTAATGGTTAGCGTGCTCGCCTCCAGTGCGGTAGATCGTGTATTAGTGCCCCGGTTGGTTCGTAATCAGAATAATGTATCCAAGTGGAGCGACATGTCTACCTGCGGACTGTTGTTTCAGTGAGCTAGAACTATAAAAAAATCCAACTCAGCATGTTGGTCTAGAACAAAGCGGACCTCATCATCAGCTCATCGAACATTGACTTGTTCTCACCATAATATAGCGAAAAACATGGCTGAATTGGCATTAAACAGCAATCACTCACTCACTCACTCACTCAATAAGCACTTTATATAGTTAGATGAATGCACATTTCCATAAATAATAACAAAAAGGCATAGGCTTGTAGGGTTTTCATATTTTATTGTTGCAAAATTCCTATTTACAGCAAATTTTGATTAAAAAGAAATTTAACTTAATAATCTCAATTAACAAACCCACTGAGCCTGTGTCGCTCACCTTTCATTCTGCTTTGAGGAAACTTAATACAGAACCTCCCATAGGTGCTTCCCACCAAGTTTTGGTCATTTGGCTATACAGTTACAAAGAAGATATTTAGAAATTGACCAATCAGAGACAAGAATGGCCTGTGGTGGCCATGTTTATTGACGGATCAGAACTAAATGAGCAATCTTTATAGATGACCTCCCAAGGATGCTTCATACCAAGTTTCGATTCATTTGGAAACGCAGTTAAAGAGAAAAAGATTTTTTAGAAATCAACCAATCAGAAACAAGAATTGCCTTTGGCGGCCATGTTTGTCAACATATCAGAACTAAATTAGCAATCTTTATAAAGGACTTTCCAAGGATGCTTCCTACCAAGTTTCGATTCATTTAGCCAAGCGGTTTCGGAGACGATGTTTTTAGAAATCAACCAATCAGAAACAAGTATTGCCTGTGGCGACCCTGTTTGTTAACGGATTGGAACTAAATGAGCAATCTTTATAGAGGACCTTTCACGGATGCTTCCTACCAACTTTTGATTCATTTGGCCAAGCGGTTACAGAGGAGAAGATTTTTTAGAAATCAACCAATCAGAAACAAGAATTGCCTTTGGCGGCCATGTTTGTCAACATATCAGAACTAAATTAGCAATCTTTATAGAGAACTTTCCAAGGATGCTTCCTACCAAGTTTCGATACATTTAGCCAAGCGGTTTCGGAGACGATGTTTTTAGAAATCAACCAATCAGAAACAAGTATTGCCTGTGGCGACCATGTTTGTTAATGGATTGGAACTAAATGAGCAATCTTTATAGAGAACCTTTCACGGATGCTTCCTACCAACTTTTGATTCATTTGGCCAAGCGGTTACAGAGGAGAAGATTTTTTAGAAATCAACCAATCAGAAACAAGAATTGTCTGTGGCGGCCTGTTTGATAACGGATCGGGACGAAATGAACAATCTTTCCAGAGGACCTGCCATAGATGCTTCCTACCAAGTTTCGGTTCATTTAGCCAAGTGGTTTCAGAGAAGATTTTTTTAAATTGGCCAATCAGAAACAAGAATTGCCTATGGCGGCCATGTTTGTTAACGGATCGGAAGTAAATGAGCATTTTATATAGAGGATCTTCCAAGGATGCTTCCTACCAAGTTTCGGTTCATTTGGCAAAGCGGCTTCAGAGGAGAAGATTTTTTAGAAATCAACCAATCAGAAAAAAGAATTGTCTGTGGTGGCCATGTTTGTAAACGGATCGGAAATAAATGAACAATCTTTATAGAGCACCTTCCAAAGATGTTTCCTACCAAGTTTCGATTCATTTGGCCAAGCGGTTTCAGAGGAGAAGATTTTTAGAAATAAAAAATTCAGAAACAAGAATTGCCTATGGTGGCCATGTTTGTTAATGGATCTGGACAAAATGATCAATCTTTAGAGAGAACCTTCCATAGATGCTTCCTACCAAGTTTCACTTCATTTAACTGAGGGGTTTCAGAGGAGAAGATTAAAATGTGAAAAGTTAACACAACGGACGACGGACGCCAAGTGATGGCAAAAGCTCACATTGCCTTCGGCAAGGTGAGCTAAAAAGTGAAACTGCGTACAATCTCAGCTTACTGTTACTGATGAAAATCACATAAATGATTCTTGATACCTAACTGTTATTAGATTACATGTATACAACCTGTCAAAACAATCAGCTATTGTTAGAAATGCCATCAAGTTTGGCTGCTATTGAGAGAATCTTCTCAAACTTTGTCATGATTCAGTCAAAATTAAGAAATAGACTTGGTCTTGTTAAAGCAGGAAAGCTTGTTGTTTTGGCTACAGAATGCTAAGATGAAAGATGAAATAGATTGGTGAACTCTGAAACTGTATGATTGAACTGAAAAGTGTAGATATAAAATTGTGGTGACAATTTTAACATGTTTTAAATAAAAGTCTTTTGTATAAATATTATGTTTATATGAAGATTACAATTTAAAAGGTTGCCTGAAGTCCTTCTTAATGGTCATACACCTAGGCTGTATACCCATATTTATTAAACTAATGTAATTTTCAACACTGTGTGTTAAAATGTTAGTTTTTAGCAAACTTTGAAGAAATTAATCACATTTAAAAATCATATTTCCCAGTATTTCCCAACCTCCATTTGAATATTTATGATCAAAGCTGTCGAGTTCTTTACTCAACAATGACAAGATCTTTGTCATATAGCTTTACTATATATAATTTGTATATAACTTCAAATATTATATGAAAATAGAAAAAAATCCACCTTTTACATATTTTCCAAACAGAAAAGGCAAATTAATAAAAAAAAAAAATAAAATAAAAAAGGCTTATTGTTGAGAGGCAATGGATTTCTGATTATCTTTTGATACATATTATATTATTTTTGTTCTTGTATTTTAAATTGCTGTATGAAAACAAAATATTTTTTGTATTTTGTATTTTTCATCTATAGTGTATGTATTGAATTTAAACATGATCAAAAATCTCTATATACAACATAAATCAAATATATTTTGTCTATAAAACCAACAAACTGCAATATAAGTTCATATAACTTGATCATACAAAAAGTAATATAGCAATGTGTTGGTAGAATGGATTTACTTTGGAAACCCTTATATTCAAAATATTTTAAAATCCAATAAAATTAGATATGACAAATTTAATTTTGAATGATATCTCAAAGTAATGTGATTAATTTCTTCAAAGTTGCTAAAAACTTAACAGTTCACTATAGTATCTTTAACTCAAGATTTTTTTTCCGGCAGAATAGACTCAAAAAAGTTTAAAGATAAGGCCATATATTTAATTGTCAATTTGTTGTTCACTATTTCAATTATGTATGTAGGAAACCAAAGTTCTGCATGTAGCGCAATAAAGATTTAAAGTACACATATTTATACATACATTGTAAGGCTTTATGTTATTAGTATGATACTATGATGTCTAAACAATTACAGTAAAACCTGTCTAAACCAATGGATTTACTTTGGAATCCCTTATATTCAAATATTTTAAAATCCAATAAAATTAGATATGACAAATTTAATTTTGAATGATATCTCAAAGAACATGTATGTTAAAACAGTTCACTGTAGTATCTTTAACTCAAGATTGTTAAAAAATGACAAAAGAAAAAGCACAATTTTTTTTTTTCTGGCAGAATAAACTAAACATAGTTTAAAGCTAAGGCCATATATTTAATTTTATCCTGCAATCAGTACATTTGCTGTACAAATATACCATACGAATAAATTTTTGCTTTATTCGTAGCCTACGAATAAACTTTTGAAGCCTACGAATAAACTTTTAAACCTACGAATAAACTTTTAAGCCCCGCCCATAGATTCCGGAACTACTTTTTTGTATGTTTCTGCTCTCCTGTGGAGGAGGTACAATATTAACCGTAACCAATGTCAATAATCGACGTCGTCTTTTTCTAATAAATGTTTTCGTTCTCACTATTTGTAAATTTACAAACCGACAAAATGAAACTAATAATTTTAAAATTTCATATTTTTATACATATTTTACGATAAAAGGGAAGCTTTGAAAACAAAACAAAAGCAACTAAAACTACAGGACAACGGGAATAAACCAAAGAGGGCATGCCCTCCAACAGATGAGGAAATTAACATCCTTTATAACAGAAACGTTCTGGGCAGTCACACTCCACAATCTTTACTAAACACACTTATATGGTTAAATAACTCAGTACAGTTTGAACATCAAACTCTAAGATTACTACATATATTTTATTTTAAAATTTCTTCATATTAAATGTTCAATTAATTCACATCAATTACTTCAACATATCAGATAGTAGATTTCTTCAAGGTGAAAAGATCACATATTCCTGCTATTGCATCAAGTCACTTTAAAATTATAGATAATTATGTATATTCTGAATTCTTTATGACACCACAAAATATATAGATATAATTTGTTTTAACCATTTGGAATAATTGTATTCAGTCACTTCCTCCAATCATTTTGCATCTTTTTTCAAAACATTTTTTTCTTTTGCAAAATTCCAACAAAGTTGTATGATTTGTCAGTTGAAACTAGTGTTTTATCTGCTGGAATTCTACTCACTGTTGATCAGGATTACAGTACATTTTTTATTTTGTGCAATTCCATTTGAAACTGATTCACATACCCCTGGCCTGTATGCAACAACTGAATGATAGTTCTTGAAAAATGTCCTTTGTTTAATCAGATCTTTATAAAACGTTCATAGGTTTTTATGCAATTATTTCTTTCATATATATAGTCTTTGCACTTATTTCAAACATCACATGTACATTGTGCACTGTTAGACCATTAATTCAGCCATTCATCTGAAAGACATTAATATAGCATTGATTATAATTAAAATACATGTTATTATATATTTACTAATAAAATAACAAGAAAAAAGGAACAAAATGCAGACTAAATTAGCAATGTTTGAATATTTGAAACTTCAAGCTTTCATAATGCATTTTTGTATGATCCGACTCAGAAAATATATTCGCACATTAGTCATTACTCGCAACAACCAACATTATCATGTAAATATTGTTCATTCCAGAAAAATATATCCTTCACTCTAATATTTTCTGGTCACAACACTTATGCAATAAACCTATGTCCATAATATTCTTGGTTCCTTAGTGACATCGCATTATGTAATTTACCAATCAATGGAATATGGTTTAATAATAGCAAATTTGATATGAAGAAAATAGTTGGTGGGGATTCTACATACATGTAGACTTCAATGCATATTAATTCATTTGATTATGATATACAAACAGAAGTTAAATATAGTAATTAAAATCATATCTGGTGCTTGTTGACACTAAATCAGATCTCTATTTTGATTTTCTTCAATTTACCGTGTATATATGAAAGTTTTATTTTATTCTATAAAAATAAATTCCAATTTTCCATTGAAACCTATGCAAAGTCCAGAAGATTGGTATTAGCTTCTTCTCCTTTATATACTTGCATTGTCGGAAAATACATAATTTATTTGTATGAGCTTTAGAAACAGGTAGAAAAGTGCATGAAAGAAAACTTTCCAGTCTCATGAAAAAAATGAAGGAAAGTTGCAAATTAGACATTAATCAATCAGTGCCAGAAAATATCTTATCCCATCCAGAAGTTAAGAGAAAACAATGTGGAGGGGATCTATAGATATTATGCAAATATCAGGGCATACAAATGTGGCATTTATTAATAATTACTCAACATTAAGTGAGGAAAGACACAAGCCACAAATTCTACAGCCAGTAGCACTTCTGATGTTTCGTGTCGAAGCAATCCCGATGTTCCTTCTTACAGTTCCAATACAAATATGTCAAGTCAAATTAGTTCTATGTTTTACGGCGTGGTCATCCATAACAAATGGTGAATGTGTACACAATTTTCACAAATGACTTATATCCCAATAACTGAGCATTTGAGTGTTTGACATCGTTGTTAAATACATTTCCGTGAATCAGTTCAGTTTGTTGAGATAAATTATTAATCTTTCTGTTTTCTCTACTCTACCTAGTTTACTTAAAACATGCTCGAATCGTCGATACATGTATGTGTGTGTTGCTTTCACATGTTTACAAACTGTGTGGGTCATACTTAAATACGCCTGCAGTAGTAACCAGGTAAATATATACGCCTGTGTGTCATACAAAGGTGGACGATTGCAACTATATGGTTCTTTTTTATTTAATTTTTTTTAATATAAACTAGTAAAAGGAATATATCGGATGTTTATTATTTGATATAAAAAAAATAAATATAAAAGTGAACCATATAGTTGCAGGCGTATACCTTTTCACACAGGCGTATATATTTACCAGGTTACTACTGCAGGCGTATTTAAGTATGACCGCATGTGACGTATGATCGATAAATTAATGTGTTTTCATATCTATGAAAAACATATTAAATATATATATTTCAGGTTCTAAACTATCAATTTTCTATATAGATTTTCATCTTAATCAATAAATCTTCATTTAAATAAAGTTATTTCACTTCCTTTTGAGAACTATTTGTTCGCGAATTTTTGTCGGCAAAAAAAATCTGGTATTTTATTACGCCAAATAGTGAGGATTCCGTTGCATTAAAAAATGCATTTTTACGAGTTAAGATTATTTTTTAGGACATCGTGGATTGCAGGATAAATACAATATTGGTCTGTTGACGGTAAATATAGAATTTATTTGACTCGGCGCGAAACGGGGAGAAAGACTCGCTAAAAGCTCGTCTTTCACCCCGTTTCTCAGCATTGTCAAATAAATTCTATATTTACCGTCAACAGACCAATATTGTATATTTATCCTACAATCAGTACATTTGCTGTACAAATATACCATACGAATACATTTTTGCTTTATTCGTAGCCTACGAATAAACTTTTGAAGCCTACGAATAAACTTTTAAACCTACGAATAAACTTTTAAACCTACGAATAAACTTTTAAGCCCCGCCCATAGATTCCGGAACTACTTTTTTGTGTTTTTGCTCTCCTGTGAAGGAGTTAACATATTAACCGTAACCAATGTCAATAATCGACGTCGTCTTTTTCTAATAAATGTTTTCGTTCTCACTATTTGTAAATTTACAAACCGACAAAATGAAACTAATAATTTTAAAATTTCATATTTTTTATACATATTTTACGATAAAAAAAAATCCTAGAAGTCAATAAAAAACAAAACAAAAATCTTAAACAAATCCGAATCATTTATAACTTGACAGGGAAGCTTTGAAAACAAAACAAAGGCAACTAAAACTACAGGACAAAGGGAATAAACCAAAGAGGGCATGCCCTCCAACAGATGAGGAAATTAACATTCTTTATAACAGAAACGTTCTGGGCAGTCACACACCACAATCTTTACTAAACACACTTATATGGTTAAATAACTCAGTACAGTTTGAACATCAAACTCTAAGATTACTACATATATTTTATTATAAAACTTCTTCATATTAAATGTTCAATTAATTCACATCAATTACTTCAACATATCAGATAGTAGATTTCTTCAAGGTGAAAAGAACACATATTCCTGCTATTGCATCAAGTCACTTTAAAATTATAGATAATTTATTATATTCTGAATTCTTTATGACACCACAAAATATCGATATAATTTGTTTTAACCATTTGGAATAATTGTATTCAGTCACTTCCTCCAATCATTTTGCATCTTTTTTTAAAACATTTTTTTCTTTTGCAAAATTCCAACAAAGTTGTATGATTTGTCAGTTGAAACTAGTGTTTTATCTGCTGGAATTCTACTCACTGTTGATCAGGATTACAGTACATTTTTTATTTTGTGCAATTCCATTTGAAACTGATTCACATACCACTGGCCTGTATGCAACAACTGAGTGATAGTTCTTGAAAAATGTCCTTTGTTTAATCAGATCTTTATAAAACGTTCATAGGTTTTTATGCAATTATTTCTTTCATATATATAGTCTTTGCACTTATTTCAAACATCACATGTACATTGTACACTGTTAGACCATTAATCCAGCCATTCATCTGAAAGACATTAATATAGCATTGATTATAATTTAAATACATGTTATTATATATTTACTAATAAAATAACAAGAAAAAGGAACAAAATGCAGATTAAATTAGCAATGTTTGAATATTTGAAACTTCAAGCTTTCATAATGCATTTTTGTATGATCCAACTCAGAAAATATATTCGCACATTAGTCATTACTCGCAACAGCCAACATTATCATGTAAATATTGTTCATTCCAGAAAAATATATCCTTCACTCTCATATTTTTCTGGTCACAACACTTATGCAATAAACCTATGTCCATAATATTCTTGGTTCCTTATAAGTGACATCGCATTATGTAATTTACCAATCAATGGATTATGGTTTAATAATAGCAAATTTGATATGAAGAAAATAGTTGGTGGGGATTCTACATACATGTAGACTTCAATGACAATGCATATTAATTCATTTGATTATGATATACAAACAGAAGTTAAATATAGTAATTAAAATCATATCTGGTGCTTGTTGACACTAAATCAGATCTCTATTTTGATTTTCTTCAATTTACCGTGTATATATGAAAGTTTTATTTTATTCTATAAAAATAAATTCCAATTTTCCATTGAAACCTATGTAAAGTCCAGAAGATTGGTATTAGCTTCTTCTCCTTTATATACTTGCATTGTCGCAAAATACATAATTTATTTGTATGAGCTTTAGAAACAGGTAGAAAAGTGCATGAAAGAAAACTTTCCAGTCTCATGAAAAAAATGAAGGCAAGTTGCAAATTAGACATTAATCAATCAGTGCCAGAAAATACCTTATCCCATCCAGAAGTTAAGAGAAAACAATGTGGAGGGGATCTATAGATATTATGCAAATATCAGGGCATAAAAATGTGGCATTTATTAATAATTACTCAACATTGAGTGAGGAAAGACACAAGAAAATATCAAACATCTTCAGCAACACTGAAAGTGAACCTAACAGAAATGCTTTTCAGCAAACTTACCTCGTAAAACCTCCACAAATTCTACAGCCAGTAGCACTTCTGATGTTTTGTGTCGAAGCAATCCCGATGTTCCTTCTTACAGTTCCAATACAAATATGTCATGTCAAATTAGTTCTATGTTTTACGGCGTGGTCATCCATAACAAATGGTGAATGTGTACACAATTTTCACAAATAACTTATATCCCAATAACTGAGCATTTGAGTGTTTGACATCGTTGTTAAATACATTTCCGTGAATCAGTTCAGTTTGTTGAGATAAATGATTAATCTTTCAATTTTCTCTACTCTACCTAGTTTACTTAAAACATGCTCGAATCGTCGATACATGTATGTGTGTGTTGCTTTCACATGTTTACAAACTGTGTGGGTCATACTTAAATACGCCTGCAGTAGTAACCAGGTAAATATATACGCCTGTGTGTCATACAAAGGTGGACGCCTGCAACTATATGGTTCTTTTTTATTTAATTTTTTTTAATATAAACTAGTAAAAGGAATATATCGGATGTTTATTATTTGATATAAAAAAAATAAATATAAAAGTGAACCATATAGTTGCAGGCGTATACCTTTTCACACAGGCGTATATATTTACCAGGTTACTACTGCAGGCGTATTTAAGTATGACCGCATGTGACGTATGATCGATAAATTAATGTGTTTTCATATCTATGAAAAACATATTAAATATATATATTTCAGGTTCTAAACTATCAATTTTCTATATAGATTTTCATCTTAATCAATAAATCTTCATTTAAATAAAGTTATTTCACTTCCTTTTGAGAACTATTTGTTCGCGAATTTTTGTCGGCAAAAAAAATCTGGTATTTTATTACGCCAAATAGTGAGGATTCCGTTGCATTAAAAAATGCATTTTTACGAGTTAAGATTATTTTTTAGGACATCGTGGATTGCAGGATAAATACAATATTGGTCTGTTGACGGTAAATATAGAATTTATTTGACTCGGCGCGAAACGGGGAGAAAGACTCGCTAAAAGCTCGTCTTTCACCCCGTTTCTCAGCATTGTCAAATAAATTCTATATTTACCGTCAACAGACCAATATTGTATATTTATCCTACAATCAGTACATTTGCTGTACAAATATACCATACGAATACATTTTTGCTTTATTCGTAGCCTACGAATAAACTTTTGAAGCCTACGAATAAACTTTTAAACCTACGAATAAACTTTTAAACCTACGAATAAACTTTTAAGCCCCGCCCATAGATTCCGGAACTACTTTTTTGTGTTTTTGCTCTCCTGTGAAGGAGTTAACATATTAACCGTAACCAATGTCAATAATCGACGTCGTCTTTTTCTAATAAATGTTTTCGTTCTCACTATTTGTAAATTTACAAACCGACAAAATGAAACTAATAATTTTAAAATTTCATATTTTTTATACATATTTTACGATAAAAAAAAATCCTAGAAGTCAATAAAAAACAAAACAAAAATCTTAAACAAATCCGAATCATTTATAACTTGACAGGGAAGCTTTGAAAACAAAACAAAGGCAACTAAAACTACAGGACAAAGGGAATAAACCAAAGAGGGCATGCCCTCCAACAGATGAGGAAATTAACATTCTTTATAACAGAAACGTTCTGGGCAGTCACACACCACAATCTTTACTAAACACACTTATATGGTTAAATAACTCAGTACAGTTTGAACATCAAACTCTAAGATTACTACATATATTTTATTATAAAACTTCTTCATATTAAATGTTCAATTAATTCACATCAATTACTTCAACATATCAGATAGTAGATTTCTTCAAGGTGAAAAGAACACATATTCCTGCTATTGCATCAAGTCACTTTAAAATTATAGATAATTTATTATATTCTGAATTCTTTATGACACCACAAAATATCGATATAATTTGTTTTAACCATTTGGAATAATTGTATTCAGTCACTTCCTCCAATCATTTTGCATCTTTTTTTAAAACATTTTTTTCTTTTGCAAAATTCCAACAAAGTTGTATGATTTGTCAGTTGAAACTAGTGTTTTATCTGCTGGAATTCTACTCACTGTTGATCAGGATTACAGTACATTTTTTATTTTGTGCAATTCCATTTGAAACTGATTCACATACCACTGGCCTGTATGCAACAACTGAGTGATAGTTCTTGAAAAATGTCCTTTGTTTAATCAGATCTTTATAAAACGTTCATAGGTTTTTATGCAATTATTTCTTTCATATATATAGTCTTTGCACTTATTTCAAACATCACATGTACATTGTACACTGTTAGACCATTAATCCAGCCATTCATCTGAAAGACATTAATATAGCATTGATTATAATTTAAATACATGTTATTATATATTTACTAATAAAATAACAAGAAAAAGGAACAAAATGCAGATTAAATTAGCAATGTTTGAATATTTGAAACTTCAAGCTTTCATAATGCATTTTTGTATGATCCAACTCAGAAAATATATTCGCACATTAGTCATTACTCGCAACAGCCAACATTATCATGTAAATATTGTTCATTCCAGAAAAATATATCCTTCACTCTCATATTTTTCTGGTCACAACACTTATGCAATAAACCTATGTCCATAATATTCTTGGTTCCTTATAAGTGACATCGCATTATGTAATTTACCAATCAATGGATTATGGTTTAATAATAGCAAATTTGATATGAAGAAAATAGTTGGTGGGGATTCTACATACATGTAGACTTCAATGACAATGCATATTAATTCATTTGATTATGATATACAAACAGAAGTTAAATATAGTAATTAAAATCATATCTGGTGCTTGTTGACACTAAATCAGATCTCTATTTTGATTTTCTTCAATTTACCGTGTATATATGAAAGTTTTATTTTATTCTATAAAAATAAATTCCAATTTTCCATTGAAACCTATGTAAAGTCCAGAAGATTGGTATTAGCTTCTTCTCCTTTATATACTTGCATTGTCGCAAAATACATAATTTATTTGTATGAGCTTTAGAAACAGGTAGAAAAGTGCATGAAAGAAAACTTTCCAGTCTCCTGAAAAAAATGAAGGCAAGTTGCAAATTAGACATTAATCAATCAGTGCCAGAAAATACCTTATCCCATCCAGAAGTTAAGAGAAAACAATGTGGAGGGGATCTATAGATATTATGCAAATATCAGGGCATAAAAATGTGGCATTTATTAATAATTACTCAACATTGAGTGAGGAAAGACACAAGAAAATATCAAACATCTTCAGCAACACTGAAAGTGAACCTAACAGAAATGCTTTTCAGCAAACTTACCTCGTAAAACCTCCACAAATTCTACAGCCAGTAGCACTTCTGATGTTTTGTGTCGAAGCAATCCCGATGTTCCTTCTTACAGTTCCAATACAAATATGTCATGTCAAATTAGTTCTATGTTTTACGGCGTGGTCATCCATAACAAATGGTGAATGTGTACACAATTTTCACAAATGACTTACATCCCAATAACTGAGCATTTGAGTGTTTGACATCGTTGTTAAATACATTTCCGTGAATCAGTTCAGTTTGTTGAGATAAATGATTAATCTTTAAATTTTCTCTACTCTACCTAGTTTACTTAAAACATGCTCGAATCGTCGATACATGTATGTGTGTGTTGCTTTCACATGTTTACAAACTGTGTGGGTCATACTTAAATACGCCTGCAGTAGTAACCAGGTAAATATATACGCCTGTGTGTCATACAAAGGTGGACGATTGCAACTATATGGTTCTTTTTTATTTATTTTTTTTTAATATAAACTAGTAAAAGGAATATATCGGATGTTTATTATTTGATATAAAAAATATAAAAATAAAAGTGAACCATATAGTTGCAGGCGTATACCTTTTCACACAGGCGTATATATGTACCAGGTTACTACTGCAGGCGTATTTAAGTATGACCGCATGTGACGTATGATCGATAAATTAATGTGTTTTCATATCTATGAAAAACATATTAAATATATATATTTCAGGTTCTAAACTATCAATTTTCTATATAGATTTTCATCTTAATCAATAAATCTTCATTTAAATAAAGTTATTTCACTTCCTTTTGAGAACTATTTGTTCGCGAATTTTTGTCGGCAAAAAAAATCTGGTATTTTATTACGCCAAATAGTGAGGATTCCGTTGCATTAAAAAATGCATTTTTACGAGTTAAGATTATTTTCTAGGACATCGTGGATTGCAGGATAAATACAATATTGGTCTGTTGACGGTAAATATATAATTTATTTGACTCGGCGCGAAACGGGGAGAAAGACTCGCTAAAAGCTCGTCTTTCACCCCGTTTCTCAGCCTTGTCAAATAAATTCTATATTTACCGTCAACAGACCAATATTGTATATTTATCCTGCAATCAGTACATTTGCTGTACAAATATACCATACGAATAAATTTTTGCTTTATTCGTAGCCTACGAATAAACTTTTGAAGCCTACGAATAAACTTTTAAACCTATGAATAAACTTTTAAACCTACGAATAAACTTTTAAGCCCCGCCCATAGATTCCAGAACTACTTTTTTGTGTTTTTGCTCTCCTGTGAAGGAGTTAAAATATTAACCGTAACCAATGTCAATAATCGACGTCGTCTTTTTCTAATAAATGTTTTCGTTCTCACTATTTGTAAATTTACAAACCGACAAAATGAAACTAATAATTTTAAAATTTCATATTTTTTATACATATTTTACGATAAAAAAAATCCTAGAAGTCAATAAAAAACAAAACAAAAATTTTAAACAAATCCGAATCATTTATAACTTGACAGGGAAGCTTTGAAAACAAAACAAAGGCAACTAAAACTACAGGACAAAGGGAATAAACCAAAGAGGGCATGCCCTCCAACAGATGAGGAAATTAACATCCTTTATAACAGAAACGTTCTGGGCAGTCACACACCACAACCTTTACTAAACACACTTATATGGTTAAATAACTCAGTACAGTTTGAACATCAAACTCTAAGATTACTACATATATTTTATTATAAAACTTCTTCATATTAAATGTTCAATTAATTCACATCAATTACTTCAACATATCAGATAGTAGATTTCTTCAAGGTGAAAAGAACACATATTCCTGCTATTGCATCAAGTCACTTTAAAATTATAGATAATTTTTTATATTCTGAATTCTTTATGACACCACAAAATATCGATATAATTTGTTTTAACCATTTGGAATAATTGTATTCAGTCACTTCCTCCAATCATTTTGCATCTTTTTTTAAAACATTTTTTTCTTTTGCAAAATTCCAACAAAGTTGTATGATTTGTCAGTTGAAACTAGTGTTTTATCTGCTGGAATTCTACTCACTGTTGATCAGGATTACAGTACATTTTTTATTTTGTGCAATTCCATTTGAAACTGATTCACATACCACTGGCCTGTATGCAACAACTGAATGATAGTTCTTGAAAAATGTCCTTTGTTTAATCAGATCTTTATAAAACGTTCATAGGTTTTTATGCAATTATTTCTTTCATATATATAGTCTTTGCACTTATTTCAAACATCACATGTACATTGTACACTGTTAGACCATTAATCCAGCCATTCATCTGAAAGACATTAATATAGCATTGATTATAATTAAAATACATGTTATTATATATTTACTAATAAAATAACAAGAAAAAAGGAACAAAATGCAGACTAAATTAGCAATGTTTGAATATTTGAAACTTCAAGCTTTCATAATGCATTTTTGTATGATCCAACTCAGAAAATATATTCGCACATTAGTCATTACTCGCAACAGCCAACATTATCATGTAAATATTGTTCATTCCAGAAAAATATATCCTTCACTCTAATATTTTTCTGGTCACAACACTTATGCAATAAACCTATGTCCATAATATTCTTGGTTCCTTATAAGTGTCATCGCATTATGTAATTTACCAATCAATGGATTATGGTTTAATAATAGCAAATTTGATATGAAGAAAATAGTTGGTGGGGATTCTACATACATGTAGACTTCAATGACAATGCATATTAATTCATTTGATTATGATATACAAACAGAAGTTAAATATAGTAATTAAAATCATATCTGGTGCTTGTTGACACTAAATCAGATCTCTATTTTGATTTTCTTCAATTTACCGTGTATATATGAAAGTTTTATTTTATTCTATAAAAATAAATTCCAATTTTCCATTGAAACCTATGTAAAGTCCAGAAGATTGGTATTAGCTTCTTCTCCTTTATATACTTGCATTGTCGCAAAATACATAATTTATTTGTATGAGCTTTAGAAACAGGTAGAAAAGTGCATGAAAGAAAACTTTCCAGTCTCATGAAAAAAATGAAGGCAAGTTGCAAATTAGACATTAATCAATCAGTGCCAGAAAATACCTTATCCCATCCAGAAGTTAAGAGAAAACAATGTGGAGGGGATCTATAGATATTATGCAAATATCAGGGCATAAAAATGTGGCATTTATTAATAATTACTCAACATTGAGTGAGGAAAGACACAAGAAAATATCAAACATCTTCAGCAACACTGAAAGTGAACCTAACAGAAATGCTTTTCAGCAAACTTACCTCGTAAAACCTCCACAAATTCTACAGCCAGTAGCACTTCTGATGTTTTGTGTCGAAGCAATCCCGATGTTCCTTCTTACAGTTCCAATACAAATATGTCATGTCAAATTAGTTCTATGTTTTACGGCGTGGTCATCCATAACAAATGGTGAATGTGTACACAATTTTCACAAATAACTTATATCCCAATAACTGAGCATTTGAGTGTTTGACATCGTTGTTAAATACATTTCCGTGAATCAGTTCAGTTTGTTGAGATAAATGATTAATCTTTCAATTTTCTCTACTCTACCTAGTTTACTTAAAACATGCTCGAATCGTCGATACATGTATGTGTGTGTTGCTTTCACATGTTTACAAACTGTGTGGGTCATACTTAAATACGCCTGCAGTAGTAACCAGGTAAATATATACGCCTGTGTGTCATACAAAGGTGGACGCCTGCAACTATATGGTTCTTTTTTATTTAATTTTTTTTAATATAAACTAGTAAAAGGAATATATCGGATGTTTATTATTTGATATAAAAAAAATAAATATAAAAGTGAACCATATAGTTGCAGGCGTATACCTTTTCACACAGGCGTATATATTTACCAGGTTACTACTGCAGGCGTATTTAAGTATGACCGCATGTGACGTATGATCGATAAATTAATGTGTTTTCATATCTATGAAAAACATATTAAATATATATATTTCAGGTTCTAAACTATCAATTTTCTATATAGATTTTCATCTTAATCAATAAATCTTCATTTAAATAAAGTTATTTCACTTCCTTTTGAGAACTATTTGTTCGCGAATTTTTGTCGGCAAAAAAAATCTGGTATTTTATTACGCCAAATAGTGAGGATTCCGTTGCATTAAAAAATGCATTTTTACGAGTTAAGATTATTTTTTAGGACATCGTGGATTGCAGGATAAATACAATATTGGTCTGTTGACGGTAAATATAGAATTTATTTGACTCGGCGCGAAACGGGGAGAAAGACTCGCTAAAAGCTCGTCTTTCACCCCGTTTCTCAGCATTGTCAAATAAATTCTATATTTACCGTCAACAGACCAATATTGTATATTTATCCTACAATCAGTACATTTGCTGTACAAATATACCATACGAATACATTTTTGCTTTATTCGTAGCCTACGAATAAACTTTTGAAGCCTACGAATAAACTTTTAAACCTACGAATAAACTTTTAAACCTACGAATAAACTTTTAAGCCCCGCCCATAGATTCCGGAACTACTTTTTTGTGTTTTTGCTCTCCTGTGAAGGAGTTAACATATTAACCGTAACCAATGTCAATAATCGACGTCGTCTTTTTCTAATAAATGTTTTCGTTCTCACTATTTGTAAATTTACAAACCGACAAAATGAAACTAATAATTTTAAAATTTCATATTTTTTATACATATTTTACGATAAAAAAAAATCCTAGAAGTCAATAAAAAACAAAACAAAAATCTTAAACAAATCCGAATCATTTATAACTTGACAGGGAAGCTTTGAAAACAAAACAAAGGCAACTAAAACTACAGGACAAAGGGAATAAACCAAAGAGGGCATGCCCTCCAACAGATGAGGAAATTAACATTCTTTATAACAGAAACGTTCTGGGCAGTCACACACCACAATCTTTACTAAACACACTTATATGGTTAAATAACTCAGTACAGTTTGAACATCAAACTCTAAGATTACTACATATATTTTATTATAAAACTTCTTCATATTAAATGTTCAATTAATTCACATCAATTACTTCAACATATCAGATAGTAGATTTCTTCAAGGTGAAAAGAACACATATTCCTGCTATTGCATCAAGTCACTTTAAAATTATAGATAATTTATTATATTCTGAATTCTTTATGACACCACAAAATATCGATATAATTTGTTTTAACCATTTGGAATAATTGTATTCAGTCACTTCCTCCAATCATTTTGCATCTTTTTTTAAAACATTTTTTTCTTTTGCAAAATTCCAACAAAGTTGTATGATTTGTCAGTTGAAACTAGTGTTTTATCTGCTGGAATTCTACTCACTGTTGATCAGGATTACAGTACATTTTTTATTTTGTGCAATTCCATTTGAAACTGATTCACATACCACTGGCCTGTATGCAACAACTGAGTGATAGTTCTTGAAAAATGTCCTTTGTTTAATCAGATCTTTATAAAACGTTCATAGGTTTTTATGCAATTATTTCTTTCATATATATAGTCTTTGCACTTATTTCAAACATCACATGTACATTGTACACTGTTAGACCATTAATCCAGCCATTCATCTGAAAGACATTAATATAGCATTGATTATAATTTAAATACATGTTATTATATATTTACTAATAAAATAACAAGAAAAAGGAACAAAATGCAGATTAAATTAGCAATGTTTGAATATTTGAAACTTCAAGCTTTCATAATGCATTTTTGTATGATCCAACTCAGAAAATATATTCGCACATTAGTCATTACTCGCAACAGCCAACATTATCATGTAAATATTGTTCATTCCAGAAAAATATATCCTTCACTCTCATATTTTTCTGGTCACAACACTTATGCAATAAACCTATGTCCATAATATTCTTGGTTCCTTATAAGTGACATCGCATTATGTAATTTACCAATCAATGGATTATGGTTTAATAATAGCAAATTTGATATGAAGAAAATAGTTGGTGGGGATTCTACATACATGTAGACTTCAATGACAATGCATATTAATTCATTTGATTATGATATACAAACAGAAGTTAAATATAGTAATTAAAATCATATCTGGTGCTTGTTGACACTAAATCAGATCTCTATTTTGATTTTCTTCAATTTACCGTGTATATATGAAAGTTTTATTTTATTCTATAAAAATAAATTCCAATTTTCCATTGAAACCTATGTAAAGTCCAGAAGATTGGTATTAGCTTCTTCTCCTTTATATACTTGCATTGTCGCAAAATACATAATTTATTTGTATGAGCTTTAGAAACAGGTAGAAAAGTGCATGAAAGAAAACTTTCCAGTCTCCTGAAAAAAATGAAGGCAAGTTGCAAATTAGACATTAATCAATCAGTGCCAGAAAATACCTTATCCCATCCAGAAGTTAAGAGAAAACAATGTGGAGGGGATCTATAGATATTATGCAAATATCAGGGCATAAAAATGTGGCATTTATTAATAATTACTCAACATTGAGTGAGGAAAGACACAAGAAAATATCAAACATCTTCAGCAACACTGAAAGTGAACCTAACAGAAATGCTTTTCAGCAAACTTACCTCGTAAAACCTCCACAAATTCTACAGCCAGTAGCACTTCTGATGTTTTGTGTCGAAGCAATCCCGATGTTCCTTCTTACAGTTCCAATACAAATATGTCATGTCAAATTAGTTCTATGTTTTACGGCGTGGTCATCCATAACAAATGGTGAATGTGTACACAATTTTCACAAATGACTTACATCCCAATAACTGAGCATTTGAGTGTTTGACATCGTTGTTAAATACATTTCCGTGAATCAGTTCAGTTTGTTGAGATAAATGATTAATCTTTAAATTTTCTCTACTCTACCTAGTTTACTTAAAACATGCTCGAATCGTCGATACATGTATGTGTGTGTTGCTTTCACATGTTTACAAACTGTGTGGGTCATACTTAAATACGCCTGCAGTAGTAACCAGGTAAATATATACGCCTGTGTGTCATACAAAGGTGGACGATTGCAACTATATGGTTCTTTTTTATTTATTTTTTTTTAATATAAACTAGTAAAAGGAATATATCGGATGTTTATTATTTGATATAAAAAATATAAAAATAAAAGTGAACCATATAGTTGCAGGCGTATACCTTTTCACACAGGCGTATATATGTACCAGGTTACTACTGCAGGCGTATTTAAGTATGACCGCATGTGACGTATGATCGATAAATTAATGTGTTTTCATATCTATGAAAAACATATTAAATATATATATTTCAGGTTCTAAACTATCAATTTTCTATATAGATTTTCATCTTAATCAATAAATCTTCATTTAAATAAAGTTATTTCACTTCCTTTTGAGAACTATTTGTTCGCGAATTTTTGTCGGCAAAAAAAATCTGGTATTTTATTACGCCAAATAGTGAGGATTCCGTTGCATTAAAAAATGCATTTTTACGAGTTAAGATTATTTTCTAGGACATCGTGGATTGCAGGATAAATACAATATTGGTCTGTTGACGGTAAATATATAATTTATTTGACTCGGCGCGAAACGGGGAGAAAGACTCGCTAAAAGCTCGTCTTTCACCCCGTTTCTCAGCCTTGTCAAATAAATTCTATATTTACCGTCAACAGACCAATATTGTATATTTATCCTGCAATCAGTACATTTGCTGTACAAATATACCATACGAATAAATTTTTGCTTTATTCGTAGCCTACGAATAAACTTTTGAAGCCTACGAATAAACTTTTAAACCTATGAATAAACTTTTAAACCTACGAATAAACTTTTAAGCCCCGCCCATAGATTCCAGAACTACTTTTTTGTGTTTTTGCTCTCCTGTGAAGGAGTTAAAATATTAACCGTAACCAATGTCAATAATCGACGTCGTCTTTTTCTAATAAATGTTTTCGTTCTCACTATTTGTAAATTTACAAACCGACAAAATGAAACTAATAATTTTAAAATTTCATATTTTTTATACATATTTTACGATAAAAAAAATCCTAGAAGTCAATAAAAAACAAAACAAAAATTTTAAACAAATCCGAATCATTTATAACTTGACAGGGAAGCTTTGAAAACAAAACAAAGGCAACTAAAACTACAGGACAAAGGGAATAAACCAAAGAGGGCATGCCCTCCAACAGATGAGGAAATTAACATCCTTTATAACAGAAACGTTCTGGGCAGTCACACACCACAACCTTTACTAAACACACTTATATGGTTAAATAACTCAGTACAGTTTGAACATCAAACTCTAAGATTACTACATATATTTTATTATAAAACTTCTTCATATTAAATGTTCAATTAATTCACATCAATTACTTCAACATATCAGATAGTAGATTTCTTCAAGGTGAAAAGAACACATATTCCTGCTATTGCATCAAGTCACTTTAAAATTATAGATAATTTTTTATATTCTGAATTCTTTATGACACCACAAAATATCGATATAATTTGTTTTAACCATTTGGAATAATTGTATTCAGTCACTTCCTCCAATCATTTTGCATCTTTTTTTAAAACATTTTTTTCTTTTGCAAAATTCCAACAAAGTTGTATGATTTGTCAGTTGAAACTAGTGTTTTATCTGCTGGAATTCTACTCACTGTTGATCAGGATTACAGTACATTTTTTATTTTGTGCAATTCCATTTGAAACTGATTCACATACCACTGGCCTGTATGCAACAACTGAATGATAGTTCTTGAAAAATGTCCTTTGTTTAATCAGATCTTTATAAAACGTTCATAGGTTTTTATGCAATTATTTCTTTCATATATATAGTCTTTGCACTTATTTCAAACATCACATGTACATTGTACACTGTTAGACCATTAATCCAGCCATTCATCTGAAAGACATTAATATAGCATTGATTATAATTAAAATACATGTTATTATATATTTACTAATAAAATAACAAGAAAAAAGGAACAAAATGCAGACTAAATTAGCAATGTTTGAATATTTGAAACTTCAAGCTTTCATAATGCATTTTTGTATGATCCAACTCAGAAAATATATTCGCACATTAGTCATTACTCGCAACAGCCAACATTATCATGTAAATATTGTTCATTCCAGAAAAATATATCCTTCACTCTAATATTTTTCTGGTCACAACACTTATGCAATAAACCTATGTCCATAATATTCTTGGTTCCTTATAAGTGTCATCGCATTATGTAATTTACCAATCAATGGATTATGGTTTAATAATAGCAAATTTGATATGAAGAAAATAGTTGGTGGGGATTCTACATACATGTAGACTTCAATGACAATGCATATTAATTCATTTGATTATGATATACAAACAGAAGTTAAATATAGTAATTAAAATCATATCTGGTGCTTGTTGACACTTAATCAGATCTCTATTTTGATTTTCTTCAATTTACCGTGTATATATGAAAGTTTTATTTTATTCTATAAAAATAAATTCCAATTTTCCATTGAAACCTATGTAAAGTCCAGAAGATTGGTATTAGCTTCTTCTCCTTTATATACTTGCATTGTCGCAAAATACATAATTTATTTGTATGAGCTTTAGAAACAGGTAGAAAAGTGCATGAAAGAAAACTTTCCAGTCTCACGAAAAAAATGAAGGAAAGTTGCAAATTAGACATTAATCAATCAGTGCCAGAAAATATCTTATCCCATCCAGAAGTTAAGAGAAAACAATGTGGAGGGGATCTATAGATATTATGCAAATATCAGGGCATAAAAATGTGGCATTTATTAATAATTACTCAACATTGAGTGAGGAAAGACACAAGAAAATATCAAACATCTTCAGCGACACTGAAAGTGAACCTAACAGAAATGCTTTTCAGCAAACTTACCTCGTAAAACCTCCACAAATTCTACAGCCAGTAGCACTTCTGATGTTTCGTGTCGAAGCAATCCCGATGTTCCTTCTTACAGTTCCAATACAAATATGTCAAGTCAAATTAGTTCTATGTTTTACGGCGTGGTCATCCATAACAAATGGTGAATGTGTACACAATTTTCACAAATGACTTATATCCCAATAACTGAGCATTTGAGTGTTTGACATCGTTGTTAAATACATTTCGTGAATCAGTTCAGTTTGTTGAGATAAATGATTAATCTTTCTGTTTTCTCTACTCTACCTAGTTTACTTAAAACATGCTCGAATCGTCGATACATGTATGTGTGTGTTGCTTTCACATGTTTACAAACTGTGTGGGTCATACTTAAATGGGTACCGGTAAACTGAGAAACGAAAAGAAACGAAACGAAACGAAAACAAAATCCAACGAAATCTGTAAAGTAAGAAAACGAAATCCAACGAAATGAAACGAAATCTGTAAAGTAAGAAAACGAAATCCAACGAAATGAAACGAAATCTGTAAAGTAAGAAAACGAAATCCAATGAAAAGAAGCGACGAAATCTGTAAAGTAAGAAAACAAAATATAACGAAAAGAAACGAAATCTATAAAGTAAGAAAGCAATATCAAATGAAAAAAAGAACGAATTCTGTAGAGTAAGACAAGAATCAAAACGAAATAAACGTTTATTCTTTGTAAGCACTACTAGAGATATCCAATAAAAGAAAAGAAGACCTTTCTACGTTGTAAAACTTGTGTCTGATCCATTTGTTGTTATTATGAACAATAAAATAAGTTTAAATCATCCAATAAAATTACGTAACTCGACCTAAGCTACCTATCGAGACGTATCTTCACCTATGGTCACGAAGCATGACGCACGGGATCCTATATTGAAGTTTGATTGAAAATTACAATAACATTCAGCATTCATTCAAATACTAGTATTCCACATCTCAGTATTTTCTATTTGATACCGACTGGATGCGCACTTCGGATTGATTTATTTATTGTTGTTTGTTTAACGTTGAGTTGCTAATATTTCATGCATAATCGGGACGAGAACAAGTTGAAAAAAATCAATTTGATAAAGAAAGGCGAGGTTGGGATGGGAAACAGGAAAAACAATTTTTGACTGCAATGGCCTGGAAAAGGGGAGTGCTGGATAGGGGCGGAATATTTTGCCATCTGTAGCGACCCCAAGGTAGCATAGGGGCATACTCTTACGAAATCTACAGATGGGATCTTTTACGTGCATGAAGAGTGGCACCCTCCACACACGTTGGCCTACTATGGTCCGCGGTAAGATTTTCCTCTAATAGCCTGACAACTCCCGAAGCGAGGGCTACCCTATTTAGCCATCGAGTCACTTAAGGTACACACCTTAGCTGCTCGGAGGGCTGAGCATCCGACCACCGGCCAGACTCTAAGTACTCTTTAGTCGTCTTTTACGACAAGCCGAGATCTGCTTCACGCCTATTCTTTATGACGCCCGGGATTCGCACAGGGCTTTCGGAAAACAACATCTTGAAAAATGTCCTCTGTCAAAATTATGCACATTAACTATATAATTTCATCATATTACATCTTGAATCTTTTTTTTAACGGGATATGTCAGTAAGTGCACATTTTGGGAGCTATAGTGCCCGAAGCACGGGCTGTTCGGTAGTTAGGGACCAGGCCAAATTTATCAGGGGTTAGGACCGATGCATTTCAATTTTGCCTCTTAAAAAGCCTTTGTCCCATGCTCAATATTTATGAAAAAAACTACATCCCATGCTTAATTTCAATGGAAATAATATAGGCTTTACCAAATTCTGCCAAGAAAACGTGAAAAAAAAGTTGCAAAAATATCTTTGTCCCATGGCCTTTTGCACTGGTCCCTATTGCCTGGTCCCTTAGAGGCGAAGTTTTGTTTCAGATACATGTCGTATGAGGAATACTAAGGCAAATATTTAAAACAAGACGTCCGTAGGTTTAACTATCTGAAATTTGCTAATTGAAAGTTTAATAGATAACGTATGTATTTTTTTTTTTTTAAACCATTTCACCAAAACATTGATAAACATTGTTTTATTTGAATAAATACCCCCACCCCCCTTGCCTCAGTTAAGAGCATATTAAATCTGTAAAGTATCTATATTGTTTTAAAGCATAAATTATTGTCCTTAGAAATAATATGGAGTTTGAATGGAACTCATTGGCATTTGGCGGACATTGAGACCTTGACTCTAATCCAACTGATTACCACCTAAAAGTTAGAATTTTTGTTTTGTGAATGAATGGTTCAAAATATCCTGATAGATATATGGATTACTAGTCAGACGGGGGTTTGGGGCGTATGCCCTCCAACAAATAGAAAAAATACGACTTTTGCATGAACTCTTGATACCAAAAAAAAATTCTCGCCTCGCTCAGCCCCCCCGATTATTATTATTTTTTACTCTAATCTGAAATCCTGGATACGCCCATGTATCTTAAAAACATATTGTTGAGAAATACAGTGTATGAGAAAACCATGAAAAATTTTGTCCAGAAACCATGGCCACTTACTTGATTTTTGTAAACTATTTGTGTTATTGATATAGGACCCAATATGAAACTTATTTTGGCAAGAATGCTGGGCGTTATGTATATAAATGAGGCTTTGTATTTTTCTGTTTTGTCGGATCGTTGTCTCGTGGACATTTGTTCAGCATCTCAGTATTTCCATTATTTTGGCAAAATAGTATTTTCGACAAACCTAAGACGGCCGAGCTATGAATTGTTATTGGAAAAATAATGATTTCGACAAATCAGGTGCACTACTAATGTAGAATTTGAATAAATTCTGCTCTAATAACAACCTCATTCTTTATATAGGGAAAATGTCACTTTAAGAAGATATATATATATATATATATAAGAATGTATACTATCAGATTAGTTTTCAACCGAAAGATGGTGCATTTTACATCTGGAAGCTATGTTGGTCCTTGTGAAAAGACATTTTCTCCATTTTCCGAAGTTTTAAAAAATCAAAAACTAGATAAAAATAAAGCCCGGTGTTCCTTATATTCAGACAAAGTGAAATAAAAGTTGAACAGGTAACTCCAAAATCGAAAAAGTTATGACTTGTCATCCATTTGTGATAAAAAAAAAAAAAAAAAAAAAAAAAAAAACCAACATCCCCCCTCCCCCTGGACACCCACCGAACATCGATTCCCATCACCACATTTCTTCGTCGGAAAACTGCCCATAAATGCAACCCTGAAATTTGATGATACTGCCTTATACATATGCACATCGGGTAGTATTGTGAGTGAAGGTTGTTTCGCTATTGAGATATATAAATGTAGGCTTGCAGAAAAACCACCCTCCATAAAAAGGAAAAATTAACGACATACTACTCCATCAAAAACATCAAATACTCGTGGAAATTAGCAGGGGCCCAGTTGCCCAAGGCTCCTAAAAATTTGGGTGGGCTACTGGAAATTGAGGTTTATTTTAGTTATTTAGATAGGATTGGGCTACTCAAAATGTTGTTTGTCTAGCAACTGATACCGGTATTTCCCTGTGTCTTTCCGTGCCTTACAAGTTGTTTCGGCCTTATGACAGATTCGGCCGTAGTTGATTCGGCCTTAGTTGATGCGGCCTTATATCAAATGGATGTTCCGGCCTTATCATATATGTATGCGGCCTACGGCAAATCCGGCCTTATATCAAATGGAAAAGAATAATTAAAAAATTAAAAGTTCTATTTAAATTTAAAATATTATTTAAATATTCATGGATATGATGAATAAAATATTGGAACTTGTAGCGTTTTCACAAGATTTACTCGTAACTCCATAAAAGCCATAATAAATCGTTATTATTTTAACAATTTTTTAATTAGTAATTTTTGGTAATAATGACGGAAATCATTTCCATTGAAGTTGATGATTAGAAAAACAATTCAGGTTGATATACCAAGCTGTCAACAAGCGAAATTCCTTAGATATTCTCTTGCAATTAATTATCATTTGTTTAATAGTCGTATAATTGCACTGGCAGTATGATTATAAGGGTTACCAAAAAGTAAAAGGAAGCCATACTATAAATTACTCAAAAAGTACTCCAATTCTTTTGATGAAACCGCACTAATATATGCACATTTTGGTGATGGTCCTACTATTTTCAAAACTATCAGCTATGTCGTTTCCTTGTATTGTGTGTGAGCAGAACGTCCGTCCAAAGCAGCATGCTTTAGAGTGTGAGTCGTTTCCAGTGGCAACACAGACTATGTAATAGTAGGACCATCACTTAATTATTTATTCAAATCATCACAATGTGTCGTTTTATTCATATATATCCATAGATACACATCATTCTTAACTGAGGGTGAACTGAGGCCGCATTAATTAACCAAGGCCGTATCAACTAAGGCCGCATTTGTTTAAGGCCGGATTTTCATAAGGCCGAATAGTTTTCAGGAAGGATCAACTCGAAAGCTTTCCGTGAACTACTATGGGCGTTGGTGTTGTTGTGCATGGGGTATATACCCGCCTGTGTATTTTGCAAAT
Source organism: Bathymodiolus brooksi (assembly GCA_963680875.1). Lineage (NCBI taxonomy): Eukaryota > Metazoa > Mollusca > Bivalvia > Mytilida > Modiolidae > Bathymodiolus > Bathymodiolus brooksi. Next base: position 132,013,639 of record OY804576.1, on the reverse strand, counting down.
TGATTTTTTTCAACTTGTTCTCGTCCCGATTATGCATGAAATATTAGCGACTGAACGTTAAACAAACAACAATAAATAAATCAATCCCAAGTGCGCATCCAGTCGGTATCAAATAGAAAATACTGAGATGTGGAATACTAGTATTTGAATGAATGCTGAATGTTATTGTAATTTTCAATCAATAGGTAAATTCTCGATAAGTAGCTTAGGTCGAGTTACGTAATTTTATTGGATATCTCTAGTAATGCTTACAAAGAATAAACGTTTATTTCGTATCGATTCTTGTCTTACTCTACAGAATTCGTTCTTTTTTTTCATTTGATATTGTTTTCTTACTTTATAGATTTCGTTTCTTTTCGTTATATGTTGTTTTCTTACTTTACAGATTTCGTCGTTTCTTTTCGTTGAATTTCGTTTTCTTACTTTACAGATTTCATTTCATTTCGTTGGATTTCGTTTTCTTACTTAACAGATCTTATCATTTCGTTCGATTTCGTTTTCTTACTTTACAGATTTCGTTGGATTTTGTTTTCGTTTCGTTTCTTTTCGTTTCTCAGTTTACCGGTACCCTACTTAAATACGCCTGCAGTAGTAACCAGGTAAATATATACGCCTGTGTGTCATACAAAGGTGGACGCCTGCAACTATATGGTTCTTTTTTATTTATTTTTTTTTAATATAAACTAGTAAAAGGAATATATCGGATGTTTATTATTTGATATAAAAAAAAATAAAAATAAAAGTGAACCATATAGTTGCAGGCGTATACCTTTTCACACAGGCGTATATATTTACCAGGTTACTACTGCAGGCGTATTTAAGTATGACGTATGATCGATAAATTAATGTGTTTTCATATCTATGAAAAACATATTAAATATATATATTTCAGGTTCTAAACTATCAATTTTCTATATAGATTTTCATCTTAATCAATAAATCTTCATTTAAATAAAGTTATTTCACTTCCTTTTGAGAACTATTTGTTCGCGAATTTTTGTCGGCAAAAAAAATCTGGTATTTTATTACGCCAACAAATAGTGAGGATTCCGTTGCATTAAAAAATGCATTTTTACGAGTTAAGATTATTTTTTAGGACATCGTGGATTGCAGGATAAATACAATATTGGTCTGTTGACGGTAAATATAGAATTTATTTGACTCGGCGCGAAACGGGGAGAAAGACTCGCTAAAAGCTCGTCTTTCACCCCGTTTCTCAGCCTTGTCAAATAAATTCTATATTTAGCGTCAACAGACCAATATTGTATATTTATCCTGCAATCAGTACATTTGCTGTACAAATATACCATACGAATAAATTTTTGCTTTATTCGTAGCCTACGAATAAACTTTTGAAACCTACGAATAAACTTTTAAACCTACGAATAAACTTTTAAACCCTGCCCATAGATTCCGGAACTACTTTTTGTGTTTGCTCTCCTGTGAAGGAGTTAAAATATTAACCGTAACCAATGTCAATAATCGACGTCGTCTTTTTCTAATAAATGTTTTCGTTCTCACTATTTGTAAATTTACAAACCGACAAAATGAAACTAATAATTTTAAAATTTCATATTTTTTATACATATTTTACGATAAAAAAAATCCTAGAAGTCAATAAAAAACAAAACAAAAATTTTAAACAAATCCGAATCATTTATAACTTGACAGGGAAGCTTTGAAAACAAAACAAAGGCAACTAAAACTACAGGACAAAGGGAATAAACCAAAGAGGGCATGCCCTCCAACAGATGAGGAAATTAACATCCTTTATAACAGAAACGTTCTGGGCAGTCACACACCACAACCTTTACTAAACACACTTATATGGTTAAATAACTCAGTACAGTTTGAACATCAAACTCTAAGATTACTACATATATTTTATTATAAAACTTCTTCATATTAAATGTTCAATTAATTCACATCAATTACTTCAACATATCAGATAGTAGATTTCTTCAAGGTGAAAAGAACACATATTCCTGCTATTGCATCAAGTCACTTTAAAATTATAGATAATTTTTTATATTCTGAATTCTTTATGACACCACAAAATATCTATATAATTTGTTTTAACCATTTGGAATAATTGTATTCAGTCACTTCCTCCAATCATTTTGCATCTTTTTTTAAAACATTTTTTTCTTTTGCAAAATTCCAACAAAGTTGTATGATTTGTCAGTTGAAACTAGTGTTTTATCTGCTGGAATTCTACTCACTGTTGATCAGGATTACAGTACATTTTTTATTTTGTGCAATTCCATTTGAAACTGATTCACATACCCTTGGCCTGTTTGCAACAACTGAGTGATAGTTCTTGAAAAATGTCCTTTGTTTAATCAGATCTTTATAAAACGTTCATAGGTTTTTATGCAATTATTTCTTTCATATATATAGTCTTTGCACTTATTTCAAACATCACATGTACATTGTACACTGTTAGACCATTAATCCAGCCATTCATCTGAAAGACATTAATATAGCATTGATTATAATTAAAATACATGTTATTATATATTTACTAATAAAATAACAAGAAAAAAGGAACAAAATGCAGACTAAATTAGCAATGTTTGAATATTTGAAACTTCAAGATTTCATAATGCATTTTTGTATGATCCAACTCAGAAAATATATTCGCACATTAGTCATTACTCGCAACAGCCAACATTATCATGTAAATATTGTTCATTCCAGAAAAATATATCCTTCACTCTAATATTTTTCTGGTCACAACACTTATGCAATAAACCTATGTCCATAATATTCTTGGTTCCTTATAAGTGAAATCGCATTATGTAATTTACCAATCAATGGATTATGGTTTAATAATAGCAAATTTGATATGAAGAAAATAGTTGGTGGGGATTCTACATACATGTAGACTTCAATGACAATGCATATTAATTCATTTGATTATGATATACAAATAGAAGTTAAATATAGTAATTAAAATCATATCTGGTGCTTGTTGACACTAAATCAGATCTCTATTTTGATTTTCTTCAATTTACCGTGTATATATGAAAGTTTTATTTTATTCTATAAAAATAAATTCCAATTTTCCATTGAAACCTATGTAAAATCCAGAAGATTGGTATTAGCTTCTTCTCCTTTATATACTTGCATTGTCGCAAAATACATAATTTATTTGTATGAGCTTTAGAAACAGGTAGAAAAGTGCATGAAAGAAAACTTTCCAGTCTCGTGAAAAAAATGAAGGAAAGTTGCAAATTAGACATTAATCAATCAGTGCCAGAAAATATCTTATCTCATCCAGAAGTTAAGAGAAAACAATGTGGAGGGGATCTATAGATATTATGCAAATATCAGGGCATAAAAATGTGGCATTTATTAATAATTACTCAACATTGAGTGAGGAAAGACACAAGAAAATATCAAACATCTTCAGCAACACTGAAAGTGAACCTAACAGAAATGCTTTTCAGCAAACTTACCTCTTTAAACCTCCACAAATTCTACAGCCAGTAGCACTTCTGATGTTTCGTGTCGAAGCAATCCCGATGTTCCTTCTTACAGTTCCAATACAAATATGTCAAGTCAAATTAGTTCTATGTTTTACGGCGTGGTCATCCATAACAAATGGTGAATGTGTACACAATTTTCACAAATGACTTATATCTCAATAACTGAGCATTTGAGTGTTTGACATCGTTGTTAAATACATTTCCGTGAATCAGTTCAGTTTGTTGAGATAAATGATTAATCTTTCTATTTTCTCTACTCTACCTAGTTTACTTAAAACATGCTCGAATCGTCGATACATGTATGTGTGTGTTGCTTTCACATGTTTACAAACTGTGTGGGTCATACTTAAATACGCCTGCAGTAGTAACCAGGTAAATATATACGCCTGTGTGTCATACAAAGGTGGACGCCTGCAACTATATGGTTCTTTTTTATTTAATTTTTTTTAATATAAACTAGTAAAAGGAATATATCGGATGTTTATTATTTGATATAAAAAAAATAAAAATAAAAGTGAACCATATAGTTGCAGGCGTATACCTTTTCACACAGGCGTATATATTTACCAAGTTACTACTGCAGGCGTATTTAAGTATGACCGCAAGTGACGTATGATCGATAAATTAATGTGTTTTCATATCTATGAAAAACATATTAAATATATATATTTCAGGTTCTAAACTATCAATTTTCTATATAGATTTTCATCTTAATCAATAAATCTTCATTTAAATAAAGTTATTTCACTTCCTTTTGAGAACTATTTGTTCGCGAATTTTTGTCGGCAAAAAAAATCTGGTATTTTATTACGCCAAATGGTGAGGATTCCGTTGCATTAAAAAATGCATTTTCACGAGTTAAGATTATTTTTTAGGACATCGTGGATTGCAGGATAAATACAATATTGGTCTGTTGACGGTAAATATAGAATTTATTTGACTCGGCGCGAAAGACTCGCTAAAAGCTCGTCTTTCACCCCGTTTCTCAGCCTTGTCAAATAAATTCTATATTTACCGTCAACAGACCAATATTGTATATGTCATTTTGTTGTTCACTATTTCAATTATGTATTAAAAATACATGTCAACATGTTAAAATCTCTTATTTTTTGGTAGGAAACCAAAGTTCCGCATTTAATGCAACAAAGATTTAAAGTACACATATTTATACATACATTGTAAGGCTTTATGTTATTAGTATGATACTATGATGTCTAGACAATTACAGTAAAACCTGTCTAAACCAAACCCTGAGTAAACCTGTCTAATCCACACAGATTTACAGTTCTATCTACTAAATATCTATGTACCTGTGTAAACCAAATACCTGTCTAAACCAAACAAATTCTTCAGTCCCGAAGGGGTTCAGTTTAGACATGTTTTACTGTGCTATAATCACCAGTATAGTGTAAAGTGTTCAATAAAGACTGAATAGACATTCTGAACTTTAATGATCTATTGTTGTGTATATTTATAAGATACTACATGTATCAATATCATGTGTTGCGTTACATAAAATAGGTAAATATAAAAGCATGGAATAGTTGACAAAATATGTAATATTTACAACAACATCGTTGATACTATAAGTTATAAGGCACACCCAAAGGGTATATATATATAGAGGCTATTGAAGGGTATTAAAATCTCCATATCTATGGATATGAACATAAATAACAAATTTATCTGCATTCATATAGTAAAAAATAAGACATTTTGGACCCTGGCAGGCCACGTAAAAGTGATGTTTTCTATGTTGTTCGAAAGAATACGGTAAGTAAAAAATATGAAAGTTTCGAGTGTTTTTTACCTGGTGTAGTGTACTAGTTTTGGTAGACCCCTACAGTTGATCAAATTAACAGCTTTATATTCAATATATGGCCAAAATCTAAATTTGATTTTGACATGCAACGTCATAAATTTTTTAATTATTCTTTCCAACAACAAAGAAAACATCTCTTTTACGTGGCCCGTCTGTGTCCAAAATGTCTTATTTTTTACCATAACCAGAGATAAATTCGTTATTTACGCACCTATCTGTAGATATTAACTATAACTATCAACATTCACAAAGTATTAGTAGAAGCCTTGTTATGTCTTGTATTAACATCAAAACAAAAGCTCAATGAAATATATAATTCACATTCAAACTATCAAAAGGTTAACAAATAAATAAATATCAATAGTCTTTATGTCATTGTATCAGTGATCAGGAAAGAGGAAATAATTTTGGGTGTGATCAAAGGGAAAATGTCCAAATTACAGATGAAAAATGATTATTAAAATTATGATGTAAAGTGCAATTAAATAGCAAAACAAACTTTTATCAAAATTTAAAAAAATTGTGCTCAAACAAATATGAAATATTATATATCATGAATCCATTGGGCAGTCTTATTTGTCGGTACAATTTAAAAAAAAAGAATGTTATGTTTTAAATGAATAAATAAATTGTTAATATTATACAATTTATAGTCTTTTGTTGAGGTCAATACAAGTTTTTATGGACCTTAAAAATGATATTCACCGAAACCTTTAGGCTGAGGTGAATATTGATTTCTAAGGTCCATAAAAACTTGTATTAACCGATACAAAAGACTAATTGTTTTGTTACATTAAATGAAAACGAAAGTGAAACCAAGTCAATACGAGTTTTAATCAAACAATATCAAATTTTACGGAATGTCAGGTGACAGCATGATAGCCAATAAAATTGTTTAAATAAAATCATTATGCAATAAAATTTTACAATTGCATGACTACCACGATATAACTGAAATATTGTTGAAAGTGGCATTAAACACTATAACCTCCCCCACCCCCTATAATAGCATGTGCTTTTTTAAATAAACACCAAAAAATTATTTAAATTATTTAACATAGATGAAATATAGATTCTCCTTCAGTTGCCCGTGGGTTACGATATTTCTCCACTCAAGAGAGCTAAATTAAAAATTTAACAACGGCGAGTGGTTAAAATTTTAAATTTAACTCTCGAGAGTGGAGAAATATCGTAACCCACATGGGCAACTGAAATAGAATTTCTTTCTCCCATTATTTAACACGAACTTTATTTCAAAATCTGATTCAATTACCGATTTGACAACATGCGGGGAAAGACAAGAAACATTTTAATCCTCTAAGAGGATTACAGATTTTTCCACCACTGGTTCAGCGGGGTTAAAACGCCGTAATAATGGGAGAAAGTAATATCCAGAACCATATACTACCTGGGTAGATACAATATTCAGTAAGACTCAAAATGCCACTAATACATAATTCAAACCGAGGTGCAAACCTTGGTATCTTGATTTACCTCACAAGATATCAGAATTCAATTTCAACTAATTAAAATCAAATTTCTTGTAAATCAATAATTCTGATTTCTACGAGGCCACCATTTTCAAAATGGCTGCCAACAAAATCGTCAAATTGTCAATGGTCTCCAAATTTCAATGAAAATTGATATCTAGGAGTATTTTGAAGTGAGGAATTTGTTGGTGCCCTGAATTCTGATATGGGGGTCATTTGGGGACTTCTGTGTTTGCATCCAAACACAATCAAACCTAGTTTTATTTTTGTTCTTGTATTTTAAATTGCTGTATAAAAACAATATATGTTTTGTATTTTTTTATTTTTCATCTATAGTGTATGTATTGAATGTCAAATGTATATTAAAACACCTTTCTATGCTAAAAATAAAAAAATAAAAAAATAGTTTTAAATTAAAATTTCAATAGATGATCTTCAATATCATTCTATGCTACTGTTATTTATAACAAAACACTATCCATATATCTCAACATGATCAAAAATCTCTATATACAACATAAATCAAATATATTGTAGCGCGCTAGGGGTGGAAAAATTAGCGGTTGACCCCTTTGATATCTTCAAACTTCTCTTTTAAAGTACTCCCGAGTATCTGTCTAACCCAGTGTCACTAAAGTTCCTTTGCAGTCTATGGGAGATAACTCACACAAATAAATGATTCAGAAAGGTTAATGATTTATTATCTACATAAATAATTATATTTCATTTACAAACTGTCAAATTACACACTGCAGTTGAGACAATACAACTATCTAGTGTCAACAATATTGAATATCAACTAGAATTATTACTGGATACTTATAATCAAAATTTCCTAACTTCCAAAAATAAGATTGGTTTATAAAACAAATTCAACTGTCAATGTCCACAAATATGGCTATTGGACAGTTTACTTTAATAATTGACAAACTATCCACTTAATTTATCCAAACATTCCTACTGAGATCAATAACTTGAAGTGATATTAAAAGAATAATTGATGCATTAAATGAACATATTTACATCAGAATTGGAATATGGTAGTTCCAGGTAATTTGAAATGAAATGATGATAGTTCCCAATTAAAATCTGAGATACTATCTACCTTAGATGATTAACCATGCTGGATAACAATTTTGCAGTGTTCTGTATAGATACTTATGCTATACATGTGAACAATGATGTTTCTAAACATGTATGATTTAATTAGTTGAATAACAATTTAGCAGTGTTCTGACTTCTGTATAGCTATTTATGCTATACATGTGAACAATGATGTTTCTAAACATGTATTATTTAATTAGTTGAATAACAATTTAGCAGTGTTCTGTATAGCTACTTATGCTATACCTGTGAACAATGATGTTTCTAAACATGTATTATTTAATTAGTTGAATAACAATTTAGCAGTGTTCTGTATAGCTACCTATGCTACACAGGTGAACAATGAGGTTTCTAAACATATATTATCTAATTAGTTGAATAACAATTTAGCAATGTTCTGTATAGCTACCTATGCTATACATGTGAACAATGACGTTTCTAAACATATATTATTTGATTAGTTGAATAAAAATTTAGCTAGATCCTGTATTGACAACCTAAGCCAATAATATGGGTCTGATGTTAAAAATGATTATGTTGAGACATACTAATATATTTGGTTAAGTCCTGTATTAACAACATATGCTAACAATGTGGACCTAAGACTTCAAAAATTAATCTGGTATGTTAGATTAAATTATCTTCTGTTAACTGGAAAAAACTATTTAAAACATAAAGTTCTTATATACACATGTAGAACTATACCCATTTATCAACCTTTTAAGAATATTGGTGTAGAAGAATCATAAATATTACTTATGTTGACTGTAGCTGGATTTCTAAATTTATTTAGAAATATGTGCACAGTAATAAAATTTAACTCCTATTCTATTTTAAACTCAAACATTATTAACAAAAAAAAAAACCAAAGAAATATAGTTTTTAAACTCTAAAATTATTTACCTTTCTTAAATTTTAACAAGAAAAAAACCCCAAAGAAATATAGTTTTTAAGCTCTAAAATTATTTACCTTTCTTAAATTTTACTTTTACAAATTCGTCCTTAATGCCAAAGAAATTTAATAACAGAGTCCAAACGACTGCATGTCTAAAAAATTAGCAGAACTCTGACGTCATTTCGAGCGTCGCCGCTTATATACCGACGTTTCATGCCACCGTGCGATTTTGGGGCAATTTCTGTGCGACCGAACAGCACGCGGGAAAAAATGTCAATTGACCAATCACCAAAAATCGGCGATTTACTTTACAAATTTCCTAATAATGAATGTTAAAATTAGATTTTAACACAAATATATTGCATTATAATCAAAGACAAAATTTACTCATACTTTGAATACGAAAAATAACATTACTGTAAAAGTTCTAAAAGTATCGACCAATGAAATCGGTTGTTGCGCATTACTTCGTTTTATCGAAAGATGGCACACTACAAAGAAACGTGTGTGGTTATGTAGTGACAAATGCCAAAAATGTCGTATTTAAGCCAATTATTATGGTTGAAATTACTGATTCTCGGATTCTACAACATTTAGAGAATTGAACATATAAGTAAGTCATGTTGCCATGCAAAAATAACGATGTAAACAGGTTGAGTCGTACATTGACACTTCACGGGGAACATGTCAAAGTTTTGAAAACATAAAAAAATACAACATAGTTTATAAATTACAATAATTATTGGAATCTGTTCATAATTCCACAACCAATCGGTTACAACATAATATATTTAAATTTCAGCATAGATAAAAAATCAATAAAAGCAACATTATTTATAAGTCGAACCAATTAACAATAATATTCCTGAATACAACATCACAAGTCAAAATTCAGTTTGTTTCAATATTTTGTCTATAAAACCAACAAACTGCAATATAAGTTCATATAACTTGTTCATACAAAAAGTAATATAGCAATGTGTTGGTAGAATGGATTTACTTTGGAATCCCTTATATTCAAAATATTTTAAAATCCAATAAAATTAGATATGACAAATTTAATTTTGAATGATATCTCAAAGTACATGTATGTTAAAACAGTTCACTGTAGTATCTTTAACTCAAGATTGTTAAAAAATGACAAAAGAAAAAGCACAATTATTTTTTTCCCTATAGAATAGACTCGGAAGTAAAATGAATAAGACACAAAAATTTAAAGCTAAAAAAAAAGTAAAGCCATATATTTAATTGTCATTTTGTTGTTCATTATTTCAATTATGTATCAAAAATGCATGTCAACATGTTAAAATCTCTTATTTGTTGGTATCAAACCAAAGTTCTGCATTTAATGCAGTAAAGATTTAATCTCCATATCTACGGATATGAACATAAATAACAAATTTATCTGCATTCATATGGTAAAAAATAAGACATTTTGGACCCTGGCAGGCCACGTAAAAGTGATGTTTTGTATGTTGTTCGAAAGAATAAGTAAAAAATATGAATGTTTCGAGTGTTTTTTTCCCTGGTGTAGTATACTACTTTTGGTAGACCCCTGCAATTGATCAAATTAACAGCTTTATAGTCAATATATGGCCAAAATCTAAATTTGATTTTGACATGCAACATCATAAATGTTTTAATTATTCTTTCCAACAACAAAGAAAACATCTCTTTTACGTATTTTTTACCATAACCAGAGATAAATTCGTTATTTACGTAGCTATCTGTAGATACTAACTAGGAAATCTTTTTAGAATAACTGCATATACCTGTACATCAGAATATGGTTATTCTTAAAAACTTATTTATTTTCATATAAATATTTCAAATCACATTTTATTTCAAAATGTACAGGCCGATTCCTTATATGATATGCAGTCCATAATAACTGCTTGACTTAGCTTTATCCACTACGTCAGGGTGGCTAACCTTTACCATAAGTCTATCATCTTTATTCATATTGAAAACTGCTCCAATGTAACTTGTTGACTTGCTCTCATCTCCCTGGAATTTACAACGTGTACGGCTGTTTTGCAATAATTTATCAGGCTTTCCTAGTCGTGTTCTGTAGATATAATGACAAATACTATCACGACCATTTAGGACTACTTTGTCGATGTTCATCGTGATTTGGGAGTATATAGTAGTAGCCAGGCTGGTTAATCACAAATTCTGCTGTGCTAGGATCATAGCTTATGTTGTGTTTGAAGACAAGATCCAGTACAGAATTCGACAGTTTCCAGTGAACAATATGGTTGACTCCATCTGTAAATAATAACACAGTAATACAGTGAAACCTGTCTAAACCAAATCTTCTTGGGACCAGCTACTTTAGGTTAATACAGGTTAAATTATCATAGATTTCCAACTTTATGACTTAACTTAAGGTTAGTTTATACCAATCTAATTAAAATTTGATCTTTAATTGCTCACGGTTTTATTATGCCTGACAATACAAAACTGGGAGCAATTAAAGATCAAATCTTAAGTAGATTGGATTCACTGATACAGTATTCCATTTTATACTGGTTCACTGTACCAACTAGTGGCTCACGTCAGCCTCTATCACTCATCTGGTAGTTGATGCATTGTTGGTAGTCAAAGAATATACATATTTACCAGTCACTAAAGCATACCTTGTAAGATATAGTGGCTATATACACAATGCATATGTATTATATGATTGCTTAGTACTATCCTGACTAGGGATCGGTTTTGGTCACGATCATATGGTAGTTGCAATTACAGGGTTGCCCCCTTTTCACAATATTTTTGTTTTCTTCAGAGGATAAATATTATATGAACTATGATGGCTGAAGAAGTGAATAATTAATTATTTCTTTATGCTAAAACTTGACGCTTCATCACAGTAGATAAAATAAATTAAAGTTTGATCATTCCAATGGAAGATAGGAGGCAGACTAACTTTGGTCCGAATGAGCATTGACAACATGACATTGACAGAGCATGACACAAAATCGTGTCAATGAATCGACAAAAATCTATTGAAAAAAAAATTTATTGCATTTTTGTCAAGGTTATTCAGTGTAAATTTAAGCAAAAAGAAACATACTTCAAAAAATGTCAACGTTTTTAAATACTAAATCACAAATTAATGAGTAAAAGGTGTTATGATAAGTTATCAATAATAGGATTAGGAGGAGGATTATGATGTTTAACGCCACTTTCTAAAATATTTCAGTTATATCGTGGCAGTCAGTTTTATTGGTGGAAGAAACCAGAGTACCCAGAGAAAACCACCGATCTGCCACAAGTCACTGACAAACTTTATCACATAATCTTATTATCGAGTACACCTCGTCATGAGCAGGATTCGAACTCGTAGCTTTAGTAGTCATATGTACTGATTGAACAGATAGTTGTAAATCCAGAAAATAATGTCATATTTAACTATCTTAATAACTATAAAAACTCATATTGACAAACTAAAGACTTTAATTGTTTTATTACATACTGGGAAAGTAACTAGAGGCTCAGTGAGCTGAGCCTGTGTCGCTCACCTTTCATTCTGCTTTGAGGAAACTTAATACAGAACCTTCCATAGGTGCTTCCCACCAAATTTCGGTTCATTTGGCAAAGCAGTTTCAGAGATGAAGATTTTTAGAAATCGAACAATCTGTAACAATGGTTTCATTGTGGTGGCCATGTTTGTTAATGGATCAAAACGAAATGAGCAATCTCTATAGAGGACCTTCAATAGATGCTTCCTACCAAGTTTCATATCTTTTGGCCAAGCGGTTTCAGAGGAAAAGCTGTTTTAGAAATCGACCATTCAGAAACAAGAATTGCCTATGGTGGCAATGTTTGTTAACGGATCAAAACGGAATAAACACTTCCCATAGAGGACAGTATGCCCACAGGTTTTTTCATCTGGGGGTACATGTACCCTTTTACCTTCATTTTTGGGGGTACATCCAAATTTTTGGGTGTGCAACTCTTCATTTGGGGGTACAAAGAAAATGAATTGCATTTTCTCCACACAAGGTTGTGCACCATGCTGTTTTTTTTGTAAATATTAGACCAAAAAAAAAATGTGTTTTACTGTCACATGTCAAAAAAATCTAGGGTCGGTCGGTCGGGATTAATTTTTTTTTTTATTATCGGCAAAATCAGAAATAGTCGTTCCCAGTTCCGGAATCCGATTCCGGTATTTCATTTTCTAAATTTTCGGTTGAATGACGAATTATGCAGTTTTTCTACCTTCTTTGCTCTCAATTTCGACAAAAAGCTAGCAGTTGAATAAATAAAACATTGCTGCTGGTTAAACAACAAAAATAGTTATTTAACTAATCAGAACATTACTCTATTACGTACTGTGAAGTGAATTGTAAACAAAAGGTAATTTTTATAGTGCTCACAACGGGTTCTTTACGTGCACGCACGTAGGGTTCTTTCAATTATACGTGCATGCTTTTTATTCTACGTGAAACACGTACTGCAGTACGTGAATGGGCATGCTGGAGGACCTTCCATAGCTGCTTACTACCACGTTTCGGTCCATTTGGCCGAGCTGTTTCAGAGTAGAAGATTTTTAGATATCAACCAATCAGAAACAAAAATTGCCTGTGGTGGCCATGCTTTTTAACGGATCAAGACAAAATTAGCAATCTTTATAGAGGACCTTCCATAGATGTACACTACCAAGTTTCGGTTCATTTGGCAAAGCGGTTTCAGAGGAGAAGATTTTTTAGAAAACAACCAATCAGAAACAAGAATTTTCTGTGGCGGCCAAGTTTGTTAACGGATCGAGAAGAAATGAGCATTCTTAACAGAGGACCTTCCATAGATGCTTCCTACTAAGTTTTGGTTCATTTGGCCAAACGGTTTCAGAGGAGAAGAATTTAAAAAATCAGCCAATTAGAAACAAGAATCGCCTGTGGCAGGCATGTTTGTTAACGGATCAGGAAGAAATGAGCAATCTTTATAGAGGACCTTCCATAGATGTTTCGTATTAAGTTGTGGTTCATTTGGCAAAGCGGTTTCAGAGGAGAAGATTTTTAGATATCGACCAATCAGAAACAAGAATTGCCTGTGGCGACCATATTTGTTAATGGATCGGGACGAAATGAGCTATCTTTATAGAGGACCGCCCATAGATGTACACTACCAAGTTTCGGTTCATTTGGCAAAGCGGTTTCAGAGGAGAAGATTTTTTAGAAAACAACCAATCAGAAACAAGAATTTTCTGTGGTGGCCAAGTTTGTTAACGGATCGAGAAGAAATGAGCATTCTTAACAGTGGACCTTCCATAGATGCTTCCTACTAAATTTTGGTTCATTTGGCCAAACGGTTTCAGAGGAGAAGAATTTAAAAAATCAGCCAATTAGAAACAAGAATCGCCTGTGGCGGTCATGTTTGTTAACGGATCAGGAAGAAATGAGCAATCTTTATAGAGGACCTACCATAGATGTTTCGTACCAAGTTGTGGTTCATTTGGCAAAGCGGTTTCAGAGGAGAAGATTTTTTAGAAAACAACCAATCAGAAACAAGAATTTTCTGTGGTGGCCAAGTTTGTTAACGGATCGAGAAGAAATGAGCATTCTTAACAGTGGACCTTCCATAGATGCTTCCTACTAAGTTTTGGTTCATTTGGCCAAACGGTTTCAGAGAAGAATTTAAAAAATCGACCAATCAGAAACAAGAATAGCCTGTGGCGGCCATGTCTGTCAATGGATCAGGACGAAATTGGGACCGCCAATAGATGCTTCCTACCAAGTGTCGGTTCATTTGGCCGAACGGTTTCAGGGGAGAAGAATTTTTAAAATCAGCCAATCAGAAACAAGAGTCGCCTGTGGCAACCATGTTTGTTAACGGATCGGGACGAAATGAGCAATATTTACAGAGGACCTGCCATAGATGCTTCCTACCAAACTTCAGTTCATTTGGCTGAGGGGTTTCAGAGGAGAAGATTAAAATATGAAAAGTTAACGGACAACAGACGACGGACGCCAAGTGAAAATGAACAGGCATCAACATGATATAGCTGAAAAATTGCTGAATTAGCATGAAACAACAATCACTAACTCACTCAGTATGAACAGCTTTGGCACTAATGTGCAGACGGCTATGTTCAATTTGCAAGCTTGCAATTGGAAAGGAAAAGAGTATTTACATGTACATGTATATGAATATTGTGGTAGCTCTTTTGAATGATAGACAAAAAATAATTTTCAAATACTACACAAAAAGATATTTTGTGATACATTATTATGTGTTTTATATTTTACTTTTATTTTAACATGTATTGTTTGTTTGCTTGATGGTGTTTAATGCCACTTTCAACAATATTTCAGTTATATTGTGGTGGTCAGTTTTAGTGGTGGAGGAAACCGGAGGACCCGGAGAAAACCACAGACCTGTCACAAGTCACTGACAAATTTTATCACATAATGTTGTACACTTCGGTCAGAGCGAGATTCGAACTCGCAACGTTAGTGGTGATAGGCATTGATTGCATAGGTAGTTGTAAAACCATCCACCATGATGACACGACCCCCTTTAACATGTATGTATATATATATATATAATAAACAAGTCATTGCTTGAACCTATATTTCATGGCAAAACTACATGTACAGAGCTCGAGGGAACAGCGTGTTTTTATTACATTTCCCACTATTCCACGTTTGCTCCGTCGCGGAAAACACGATGGAAATCAATCATACAGGTAAACTGATATTTTTCATCCGCGGTGCCCGCCCACAGTGGTATCATCGTGGAAAGGATTATCTTTTATATACGTGTGTTTTTTCCATGACATAGCATGGAAATCATTGTGGAAAAGATTAATATATGTGTGTTGAACACGATATAGTGTGGAAATCATCGTGGAAGAGATTAATATATGTGTGGTGAACACAATATAGCGTGGAAATCATCGTTGAAAAGATTCATATATGTGTGTTGAACACGATATAGTGTGGAAATTATCATGGAAGAGATTAATATATGTGTAGTGAACACAATATAGCATGGAAATCATCGTGGAAGAGATTAATATATGTGTGGTGAACACAATATAGCGTGGAAATAATCGTTGAAAAGATTAATATATATGTATGTTGAACATATTTTTAAAAGGTTTAATATGCCTAACATTAATATTTATTTGGAATGCATTAGCTTCCTAAAATTATGTACACAAGAGTATTGATAGTGTGCATTTTCATAGATGTCACAATGAAGCATAGAAATTAATTATGAGACAAACAGATAATTATTTGTACAGAATATTATGATTTTGTTCATAATAAATGGTATTGTCATTAATTTACCGAAGTGTATGAAAATTGGACCATTTCAAATATAGAGTTCTTTTCCTTAGTTTGTAAGTTTATATAAAAATGGAAACGTTTTACGTTTTCTTGTCAATTTGGCGTAGTATAATAGAAATAATTGTAGTGGTGGTCGCCGGGTGTTAGTCCATTTGAATTGAAAAGGAAACCCTTTATGTTACCACTATGCCAGTACACTTACAGACAATAACAATATATATGGAGAACAACTTGTAATGGCTTATCCGCATTGTTGTATGAAAGGAAGACAAGAATTTCAATGGAGTGAATAAAAAAAAATGTTTCAGAAACATCCCCGAGTACATAATTTCTGTCAAAGTTTTTTCTTGTGTGAAAATGTGAATAACTTTCATCAGGTATGCTCAAGGTCAAAAAAGATTGGAATGCTCAATAAGTGTTTAGGAGTTGGAAAACCAAAGGAACAAGACCGGTACGTCTAAACACCGCTAAGACCGTCTTTGTGCACTAAGACTCTAAAAACTGTCGCTCAGGACATGAAGGTATTGTTTTTGTGCATAATGATCCCTTTAGATGAAAAATATATTATTCAAATTAATTATGAATTTTGATGGAAAGGGTTATGTTAAATGTAAATAAGTGCCGACTTTAAATAAAATTTACTTTATTTTATTTTATAATCAATTTCATAGGCATGTGTCGGCTATCACCACTGTTGATTAACAATTTTACCAGTTTGATTGGCAATCAACTCCGAACAAATAAACAATCAGATCATTTTATCTACCTGATTAAAGCTATTTATTAAACAAATATAAGTGAAACAAATGTACGAACTTGGTAACTTTATTTTACAAAGAAATTACATTTGAAAAACAATAAAGTAAACGTTAATTACTGATACTGTATGTTTTTTTTTATTTTTGTACGGAAATAGTTTAATAAACTGTTGTGTTTATTTAGTATTTTTGAGTAATAACATAATTTTATAATGGTATGAAAATTTCTTTTTTTTACATTCATTTCAAACATACTTTCATGCGAAGAAGTTACCGTTTTTCAGGGGAGTCTCACCCAGAGAATTATAATTTCCTGGTCTCGGGTAAAATAACACCAATACCTGTGCACTGACATGAGTATAGCGGAACTACATAACAAAAACACAAGGATTTCACAAAACATACTATTTTCTTAACTACACATTTAATTATAACAGGTTTATTATTATTTTAAGGACAGATAAACTTATTACTTTTCAAATACACGGTCACCACACTTGAATGATTTTCTTGATGCTCTTTATGTATTTGACAAATTTAGATGTGGTGTAGCACCAATAAAAACTGGACGGTATGAATGTCTTTTAATTGAAAACAGAATTTGCTTGAACAATAATTTTCAAATAAATATTGTATTGAAGATGAAAAACATGTCCAGCATATGAAGATTGCACCTGTCAATCATGTTTGTTTGCATAATAATAAATTTACGCACTTGTCACTCAATTTATATTTGATTATTTATTCACTAATGAGAATATGCGTTATTATTCTGCCAAAATCTGCTATGAGATTTTAATGAGAGAAAAAAACATATTTTATATCGATAATATTACATATGTACATATTATTGTTTCTTTGTTTGTTTTAACTATATATAGATAACAACAGTCTCTCGTAACTCTTGTCAGAATGGCTCTTGTGTATTCTTACTATACTTGGCTTTTATTTGCATTCATATGTTGTAAATCAAGAGGTGAGACTTTAATAAAGTATTTGTCTTGTATATTCAGGTGTCACGGTAGAGTTCGTCTGGACTAACGATGCCTGCCAAGGATAACAGACAAAATTATTAATAAATGAAAAACTGTTCATGGTATCACTATGAAAATGTAAATATAAGGTTTATTTTCTACATTTTTATGCATTCCAATGTAATTGGTGCTAGTAAAATATCTCCTACGTGTCCTTAGCGGTGGCCAAGACAGGATAGCAAAAATCGGGATGTCTAATGTTGCCTATTCATTGTTTGTCGTTTTCACACTTTTTTGCAGGTTGATTGTCCGTTTTTTTTATTATAAAAGGTTTTGCTTCTGTGCAAAAATGTACTTCTTATTTTACAGGATAGCAAAAATCATTTAATGTTTGTCATTTTTAATGGTCGCATTATATTATAAAAAGTGTGTGAATTGATATTATTTTACCTGTACAATAATACAGGAAATAATCCCACCGGGGGTTCTGACAATTTTATAGCTTTGTCAGTTTGTGTATAATTAAATAGGATGTATTGTACTCCTCTGTGAAGACCTTGACTTCTCGAAACATAATTGTAATAAAAAATATGTGTAATGTTTAATTCACATTTGACAGGACAGAATCAAAGCCAAGTGTAAAAAATTACACAAAGAAACATTATCATCGGTGTGTCCAAAACCTATTTCAAGTACATGCGACAAAAGTTTTCCCTTGAAAACTCCAAGATAATTCATAATCTATTTTTTATAGAGGTTAAACAAAATTAAATAAGCTAAGAATGTTTAAAATATTATTATCCATTCCCTTCACTGGCTTCAGTTTCTTAAAACCAAATTTCTTTACCGACACCTCTGTATATTGAACATAATCTGTTGAGATAATTATGTTTATATGACATTGTATATTGGCACTTGTTCATGGAAATAATTTTTAAACCGATACATATACACAGGAGCCATATTTGTACTGAATGTGTACGAGCAGCAATGTCTAACAAAGTACATTAAGACCATTTAACCAATCTTGAAACAGTCCAATGACAATGTCACAAAAATGGTGAAAAAGTTGTTTCTATTAGAAATGTAGATCTTTGCCTCATTGGACTTAATAAATACTCTACGACCCTATGATTAATTATCTAAATCTTTCAATCAAGCAAATGAAATACAAAAAAGGAATCTTTAAATTTATTACATGTATATGTACTCAAAAGTTTTCTATATCTTTAGTCCGATAAACCTTCATAAGTATAAATGATGTACACTATTTACAACATGGGAAAGTTATGCATACCTAAGTTAACCAGGAGGACACATAAGTACATGTAAATTTTGAAAAAATCAAGTAATGATTTTTTTATCAAATCGAACTGCAGAAAACACTCTGTTTATATTTACAATGTAATCGGATAGAAAACCAAACTGATGATGGATTTTAATTATTTAGACATACAGAACTTGTAATTCACCAAACAAAATTGCCAAATTATTGTACGGTTGAAATTTGGGGATTCAGTGATAATAATTGTGTTGAAAAAATCATTTAGAATTTTGCTAACTAATTCTTCATTTAAAACAAACTGCGCTTCATTTTACCATTTACGATGTAGGGCAAGGTAAAAAAAAAAAAGGTTCCTTCTATAAAAAGCATTATAAATTAAAAATGAGAAGTATCTGGTTTTCAGAAACTGTTTTGATTTATGTGGCTTGATATGTAGAATAGTCATGCAAAATTTCTTAGGGATATCTCAAGTATTAAAAAATTTATGTCAAAATATGATGCCAAAATTGTCAGGAGTGCAACATGTTTGTGTGACATTTTGAAAAATACACTTTTCTAAAGGTGAAGTTTATAGTTATATGAAGGTAGGTACACTGGATTTTTATTTATTATTTAAACTTGATATGTTGGTCATCATTTGAGTACATTATACAGCTCTTTTGTCAAATGATTTTAATATGAATTTGTTTTTACAAAAGAGATTGCTATGTCAGGAGTGCAACACAAAAATATGTAATTTCAAAAAGAAAATTGAATTTTGAATCAATGACTCACACAAAATCAGCAAATGTTGTTGTAACTATTAACACAATATGTTCTTTCATGAAAAAAAACTTAATTTGCCCAATTCATATATGGTTTAACCCTCAGTGGACATTAAAGAACACCCTCGTCCCAATGTCAGGAGTGCAACTTTTGAAGTTTAGAGGCTCACAATTAAAAAGTACCAAAGCCAATATATGATTTTGTTTTATTTTTCAGGAAAGACTATACAAGACACCTGATTGCAGTGATAAAGTTGCCTGATAGATATGAATATTTTTTCAGAAATCCATTTCTTTGCTGTCAGGAGTGCAACACTTTTATAATGATATATTTATAGAATTCAATTTTAAAGTAAAATTAATTATCCAATGACATGTTTACATTCAAAACTGTTTCTTGCAATACAGAATACCTTACTAAGCTATTAAAACTATTTCACTTGGCAATGTTATAGCACCATTTTGTCACAAAATTTACTTTTCTAGTTAGATTCATTATTATTAATGCTATATATAATTCAAGTAATTTTTACTTTTAAGAAGAAAATGTTTGCGAACTTGTAATTCAGATTAACAAATAAGTATGCTATAATGATATTGCTTTGAGATTGCTTGTTGCTATGCCAATTCTTTAAAAATTACTTTCAATGAAAACCCATAAATTATGTTGCACTCCTGACATAAATCTATCATTACAAGGAATTCAGTAAATTTTCTGTTTCTTTTCAACACCAACCTTTGAATGAATGAGTTAATTTTCAGATCTGACTGTGATAATGGCAAAGATAATTGTAATTGTAACTATTTTGATTATTTATTCCTGTTTTTTTATATGTATGCATTATGTCAGGAGTGCAACATTTAAACAGGAGATTTAAGGTATCTCATTTAGGTGGGTTATTTTTTTTAAATAACAGTTCAGTAAAATTTTCAAATTTATAGGACTTTTATAAAGTTGTCTTACTACAATGCTGCTAAGTATTTAATAGGATCTAACTCTTTTTATTGTAACTACACCCTATTTTATCTGAAAAATGTAAAAATAATATGTTTAATTATATACTGAAGTACATGAAATGTATCAGTTAAAATTAAAAAAATCACCTGATTGATAGCCAAATGTCTTAATTTACAAGTAAAACTTTCATATTGAAAATTGAATGTGTATTTTTTGTGGTTTATGCATTGTTTGTCAATGTGTATATACAGGAGTGCAACAAAACATGAGATTTGAGGTGTCTAATTTAGGTTATTTTTTTTTTTAAATAACAGTTCAGTGAAATTTTCAAATTTATGGGACTTTTATTAAGTTGTAATAGTAATTGAAGACTATTTTGATGATTTATTCCTGTTTTATATATATTGACCGAGATTCCTCTGCCGTCCGACGGTAGAGGAATCTCGGACTAGTATGAACCCTGATATAATATGTCAGGAGTGCAGCAAAAACAGGAGAAATGGGACACATTTTCAGCTGGACATAACTCCTTTCATTGAAATGATAAATCTACTCAGTGAGTTTTAAAAAGGCTAAATTTTAGTATGAAATAATTTTTTGGTTAATTTCTTCAGGCTTTTTTTCTTATTTAAAACTTTTTCCTTCAACAAAAAATTCATGCATTCAAAAAATGAAGAAAAAAGAATAAAAAAAAAGAAAAATTCAAGGAAAGTAAATATTATCTGTGTACCAAAAGTAATGCCTATGCCTCTGCCATCAATTAGTGCGAAAAAAATGTTGCTATTTGTTATATGTTTGTTTAAAATTATATCCTGAAAATTTATACTAAATTCAAATTTGAATGACGATTCATGTTGAATAAAAGTTCCGAAAATTTTTATCTCTTTATTCTCAGTTATGGCCATCTGGATTTATTAACTTCAATGTATAGTTATCAAGATGCAACAAAAGAAAATATGCATAAACCAACTTGAAATTAGGGAAAATTTTCAATTCTGGAACCATTTTTTTTTACTTTGCCCTGTACACAATTTACTCGTTCAATGCCCATTTTATCTAGATATAAAAACTAAAGGATAAAGTTTCCAAGTTGTCGTCAATATCTTATAAACTTTTTTTTATAATTATTTTCACATACATGTAGCAACTATATCCACTCCATGCATTAAATATGAACAGACCATATTAGACAATTGTGGTTTATCAAATATTTGGACCTTTAAAAAAATAAACTTTAATATCTATTGCAAATGTAAACCAACGCCTCAGAGATTTTCCCCAAATTCTCCAACAGCAATAAATTACAGAAAAACACATTTTTAAATTGTATTGTAGAATATCAATTAGTTTTTCTTTTTAGTTAGGTTAATTGTTAAATTACACGGAATGGTAAATGTGATGGGGGAATCATTCTTTGAAGATAACTTTTGCAAGCTCTAGATAAGCAAATACCAAATTTTTAAAATACATGTATATATATTTTTAAATATTAGCTTTTACTCTTTTAATTTCAGTACAAACAACAAAAAGATTAAAAAAAACGTTACAATCTACCCAGACAATATAGAATGAATAATCAGCGAAATTAATACCTATCAGGGGTTGAAAATTCCTCAAGTCTGACGCCCGGGACTAGAAAATTGAAATTTCGGGCTTGCCGTTTTTCCATTTAAAAATCCCGTCAGGCATGCCTTTAATAAAATAAAAACTCCACTTTTTTCTAAATGTCTTGTTTTCAATTCAAATCACATGCAAGTTTTTGTCAATCGTCTCCTTTCACTGTAAATAAGTACTAAAAAGCTATTTTAAGAACGGTAATTCACATCCTGAACGGATCGATATTCCTCATGAATATTAATGAGTTCTGAATCACCTATGCGCTTCCCACATACCTATGTAAAGTCAAGCGTTGGAATAACATTGATCAATTGTATGTTTATGTTGACAACTTTTGAGTAAAATGTCGTTGCTTAATTTTAATTTTAGTCAAAAAAGCGGAAAAACGGAAAGCGAACGACGAGCCAACTAATCCTGAAACTCCCAGAAATAAAGATCTTAAGTATGATAGGGAGAAACGAACGAGAATATTTCAAAACTCATGGATAGATAAATTTCCTTAGGTCGTCTTTGACGAGAATGCTCAGGAAATGTACTGCAAGTACTGTAGAAAATTTCCACACTTGTCAGATAGGAAAGATGCCCTTACTCGGGGAACTAAAAATTTACACAATGATGGACTCAAGTTACACGATAAACACCAGGAGCACTTGTTATGTGTCAAGCATTGGTTTAAGGAACTTGATCCCCAGGCAGCTGGCAGCCATTCACAGGCCTTTGCTGACACCCTAATAGGCCAGTCATTATTGAAATTAGATGAAAGTCAGAGAAAACGTCTTGAAAGTTTGTTTAATACTAAGATAAGATAAGAAAAGTTTTATTTATAGCCTGCATATTTAAATAACAATACAACACAAAAAACACAAGCACTAGTTTTTGACCGACATACTGCCTACGGTGTTGTCAAAGCTGGAAAACCATTTTCATATTATGAATTGATATGTGAAATACAAGTTAAAAATGGACTTGACCTGGGTGAAAACTATTGAAATATTTATGGTTGTAAAACTTTTGCTGCATCAATTGCACAAACTTTAGTTGACAAGCAAGTCAAATTTCAAATTTTATCCTACAAATTGGGACTTGGCAAATCACTGACTGGACTTGGGTTAAGAAAGTTTAAAAAGTTTAAAAAATTTTCAACCCCTGCCTATACTTAATATTTTCAAATATGTGTATTTGTTTTTATAAACATACGATTTACGCAATTCCATCACTACAATTCAAATATTTATTTCCATGTAATAAATGCAAAACAACATTTAATACAATTAGACAAGTTAAAACACAAAGAGAAAGTAACTAGAATATTCATACTATATGAGCATGCACTTGAAACTCGATACGATAACAGGATTAATTTAGTTTTATTGCAAGTAGTTTTTATTTGGCAAACAAACAATATTTCTAAGATTATTATACAAATGTGTTCATTTAACAGTCAGTTGAAAATTACATGCATCACGATTTTTAAGTTCCATTGAACGTGTTATATTACTCCCAAAATGAAATAACAAGAACTTTTATCATCAAAAATCAAGTAATATTTATTTTTAAAATGATTACATAAAATATACATGTGGCTGTGTACCAAACCATGAAGTACCGTCGTGTTTTCCGCGATGGATTTCCACGACAATCCACTACATGTCGTGGGTTCCCACTATATATCGTGTTCCGCGACGGAAAACACGCTATGCCACGCTGGGGATTGAAAAAACATGCCCACGATATATAGTGGGAAATGTAAAAAAACATGCTGTGCCCTCTGTATTTCACTTACATGTACTTCACTTTCACAATTTGAACTCGTGCTCTCTGAGAAACTTCTTTTTTTATACCAAGTTTAATACTGACATTTTCCAACTGATAGCAGTTTGAAAGAAAAACAACACTAAATTAATTTTCTGATATAAATGCAAGACTTACTTTCTTTAGTTTCTTTAATTCCTGCAACCCTTGCCATAACTCTTGGTTCAAAATCAGTAATCTTGTTATTGCATGCTGCCTCCAGTTCCTCTTTACTGGATTCTGAAATACATGAAAATATACAAAGTGTCAAATATTTACTACTGTCAGCCAATAATCCAATGTACAGTGAAAACTGGATAATCTGAACATTATTAGGTTTAGATGTTTCACTGTACATTGGTGAGACCTGTCTAAACAGACCTGGGATAAACTTTGTGTTCAAAACAGACAGTTGTTTAGTTTTACCACTTATTTTAACAAAGATTTCTTACATTAGGACTTTATTTTTTCAGGTTTAAACAGGATTGCGGTTTATTCAAGGTTTAGTTAAGACAGGTTTGACTGTATAAACGTATATCTGATCGTCTGATGTGACATTATGTGACATTATGTTGATTCAAAGTTCTTTGACTTTTCCTGCAATACAAATTAATTTTAGACATCTAATCTAGCAGACCAATTCATATTATTTTCAAATTTCTGTGAAACTTATTTAAACAGTAACCCCCTTCCAAGCATTGTTTTTTATATAGTAGACTGGTACATGATATTTTTGAATTAGACACAAGACACATGTGATCGTATACATGTGACAACTATGGTATGTAACTAAGGACATATTGTTGTGGGACCGGAAGTGGTGAAGATATAAACCCAGCCTTAATCGGCTGAGACAGGGAAGTACTTCTTTGGCTCAGAAGGTTAGAGCGCTGGCTGGAGGCCAACGTATTTGTCAAGGTTTGTCAGTGACTTGCTGCAGGTATTTGGTTTTCTCCAAGCAGGTACTCCTGTTTCCTCCACCAATAAAACTGACTGCCACAATATAACTGAAATATTGTTGAAAGTGGTGTTAAACACCATAAACCTGACTAAGGGGGAAACGATTCACCGTATGTACCGAAATCGCGATTATTTTGGGGACGGTTCGGTTCACGATATGTGGATGCCACTTACGATACAAACGATATGATGCTCATTTTTTAAAAAAAAGTAGTGTTGAACTTCCGTTTTCTTCTTTTAGTGATCATTTAATTAATATTTTGAGAAAAGTGAATCGATTAATTTACGCTTTTAAAATTAATTAATCAAATATCAAATATTTATAATTTCCGCTAGTACGTAAGCGACCTCATATAAAAAAAAACATGGCATCGCCCATGTCGGCCAGCATGGACTTCAAGGAATAGTTACAGCTTCCCATAAAACGTATCGTAATACATATCAAATATCGCGATACATATCGCTTGTGGAAAAAGTGTATCGTTACACCCCTAAACCTGACCTACCCTAGATGTTTAACTAAATGTCATGTGTTGGTAAGGAAACCAACAATAATCCCTTAACAAAAAAAACAATATTGGCAATAAACTTAGTAGAGGAGCATTCCTGCTGTCATACGGTACAGTATATCAGCGAAAATTGATATTTTGAAAACTTAAAATAGATAGACAACAATTAGCATACCAAAATTTTTAACTAGACTATTATATATTTTCTACTTTGCAACATTGGATGCATGTAATGGCAAAAAATGTCTGAATACAGTATGCATTATTTAATTCTTACTACATGTAAGAGGTATGAACAGTCTGAATACATTAAGGGGTCAACCACTGAACCAGAAGAATGTGATGATCACAATATGAATTTTATGTTTCTTTAGAATTCCACAGCTAGTTATTTGCAATAAGGTTATATGAAAAAATAAATTTACTATCATTTATTATCATACCTGCAGCCTTTATGGCATGCTTTCTTTCCACATACTGAAAAAAAATACAAATACATGTATATATAATATTATTCTTGCAGCAATGTTTGTTTGTACACCTTGCCCCGATCGAGATTCGAACTCACAACATCAGTGGTGATAGGCACTGATTGCATAGGTAGTTGTAAATCCAACTACCATATCATCACTGCCCCTCTTACAGCAATGAAACAAATACTAGATATAGACAAGATAGATATCAAACTCAAAATACACTAATTAACATGCAGATGATTAAAAGAATAAAAAGGTCCAGTCTTTGCCTAATTTTTTTTTACCAACTTGCCCGAAAGCCAAATTCAGAAAAATGTTTTATTTATTCAAACAAATTCTTTCATAATTTTCACTTGTCCAAATCCAGTTTTACTTGTCCCAGGCTTGCCTTGGGCAAGTGGTTAGCGCTAAGACTGAAGGTGTAATTAGAATTTGAGTACAGTATTAATATAAGGAAACAAACTTGTTTGGTCCAACAGGTTTTACAATTCTAACAACAAATTAACATTATCTACTTTTCTGAAAAATAAAACCAGCCTACATGTACAACTCTTAAGTTCAAAATATCAATAAGAACCCTTTATAAAACAGATTAAGTACATGTATCACTTCATTATAGCAATTACATCCAAAATTGACCAATGTGTTGTAATGTAACTTTATTAAGACGGAATTGTTCTCTTTCTAAAATCAATAATAGGGCTATCGTGGTTGTGATCGTATGGTAGTTGGATTTACAACTATCTCAGCCAACCAGTATCTATCACCACTAACTTTTTTTTTCGGGTACTCCCAGGTTCCTACACCAATAAAACTGACCGCCATGATATAAATGAAATATTGTTGAAAGTGGCAATAAACACCATAAGTCTAACCCTAAAATCAATATTTTATCTTTTTTTTCTTTTCATGCATATTCCATTTTATTAAATCTACAAATCAGCATAAACTGCAAATTAAATAACAAACACAATCAAAAACGTACAAATATAGAAAAGAAGACTAGAGATAAAATAGTATTTTTAGAGACAGAATAATTAGGTTAATGTAGTAATCAGTTTACATCTTTATCAACACTAGTTACTGTCATCACTGTGTCCTACAATACAAGATTATCTAATCATTAATCAAGAGGAGGTACTATTGTTTTAATGAATTAAAACATATACATGTAGCTCTTCACTTAAATTGGCACCAGAGGGCAGAAACACAATCACTCAATCATGACAAAAGAACTGCCTAGCACATGAATGTACAACAAATTCCCCCAAACTGTTCTAAAAAAATATTAGGTCTGACAGTCTTCTAGGACATTTACCAAAGTTAACACAAAAAAGAAAAAAGAAACTGGTATATATTTACATAATTTCACCCATTGAAATTATATCAAAAATACCTACCAAAGAAAGACAACTCTTGTAAAAATAAGACTAGAGGCTCAGCCCACTGAGCCTGTGTCGCTCACCTGTCATTTATTGTTGTTGAGGATACTTTATACATAACCTTCCACAGGTGATTCCTACCAAAATTCAATTAACTTGGCTAAATGGTTTTAGAGAAGATTTCTTTTATTAATTTTGGCCAATCACAAACAAGAACTGCCTATGGCGACCATATTTAGTTGCACCTCCTAGATTGAGAGGAGAAGATTTTTTGTTTATTTCAGCCAATCAGAAAAGAAATAAAAATTTCTCATGGCAACTATGTTTTTTGTCCAATCTGGATGAAATGAGGCAATCTTATAGGGGACCTTCCATATATGCTTCCTGTAAAATTATGCTTTATTTGGCCAAGTGGTTTCAGAGGGAAAGATTTAAGAAATCGACCAACCAGAAATAAGAATTGCCTATGGCAGCTATGTTTGTTACCGGATTGAAAGAAAATGAGCACTCTTTATAGAGGACATTCCATAGATGCTTCCTACCAAGCTTCAGTTCATTTGATTAAAAGATTTCAGAGGAAAAGATTCAAATGTGAAATGCTAACAGAAAACGGATGCCAAGTGATGGCAAAAGCTCACATGGCCTTTTGACCACATGAACCATAAACGGAGAAAATATATCTACATTTTGTAAATAAAGAATTCTTAAGACAAAATAAACTCACTAATTCCATCATTTTCTCAAGATTTCTTCCATCATCAGCACAGCATAATTTCTTTCCATTTTCTTGCCTTTGTACAAAATATTTATGAAAGTTAGCTGGGTCATCGTCAGGATGGATGGATATTTCTTCACATGGTAAACAGAATGTTTTAGCTGGTTTGATGATCACCCTCTGTGATTTGTCATTGATGAAGTAAGCAATGATGACAATCAGGATTATCAAGAGGAAAACATTTAATATTCCAAGTAGTATGGTCAACGTTGTTCTTTGCATATATTTTATTCTAGTACCATCTTCATTGACTTCATTTGTCTTGGAGGTATCTTTATCAAGTAAAGAAGTACTAACAGCTTCAGCTTCTTTGGGTTCTCCTTGTGCCATTATTCAGGTTTAATAGGTTGTATGGTTACAGATAATTCTGAAAACAAGATACATAATAATATAAAAATGGATAAAGAACTAAAAAAATTCTAGCAATACAATTAAAGGTAGAGGTGGTAAATGTGCTATTTGTCTGAAATATATTTAGTATAAACATATTTTATTAATTAATTCAATATTTCATCAGCTAATATTTTAACATTGCCCATTATTAAATTGTTCAGGGATGATTCCAGCTATTTTAAAATGAGTCCCCTACACAGAATTGGGAATTATTTTGACCAAATTGGGAAATTTTGTAATGGGTAATTTTTAAAACGATATTTTAAACGCTTAGTACTGCTAAGATTGCAGTCTCAGTAGACTTGCTCAAAAGAATTAGATGGATACAATTATATCAAAGTCCATGATAATGAGTGTTAAACAGTCTGCTTTAACGAGACTTTCATATTGACAAATTCTCACGATAGTCATGTCAAGAACCAGCTTCATTTTGCGACTCTGGACATCGTGATAATAAATCTGTCAGTGTTACTATTTGAAAAAAAAACAGTGTTTCCACAGGCACTTGACAAACCCTGCATGGATTTCGTAACATGTTCTTCCCTAAGTGAAAACATGTCTGCTTTTAAGAGACACATTGTGACAGTATCTGGAAATGTTTTCATTGTTAAAACAAAAATGTCTGCATTTAAGAGACATTCATATGACCTGTAACGATTATCTGTTATCACAATCTTAGCACTGGGCACTGATCAACTGAGTTTGCATAGAAATGAGATACATGTACTTTCAAACTTACCATTGGCATTCAACCATGTGGATCAGAGATAAAACTTAACTATTTTTTTACCAGGTGCCAGCTGGGTTACTGATTTTTAATATCTATGGGCCCAACAAAATTTTTAGGGGTCAAGATTTTTTCAGTTGATCAAAACATTCGGACAAGAATGAATAATTATTCATTTTAAAAACCCATTTATTCAGGTATTACAGGCTTTTTAAACACTTGTGGCAGTATGAATAGGAATTAACTACCTATTATTAATTTTTAACTCTTCAACAGAAATGGGTATGCAATCTAGAGGCTCAGTGGGCTGAGACTGTGTCGCTCACCTTTCATTCTGCTTTGAGGAAACTTAATACAGAACCTCCCATAGGTGCTTCCCACCAAGTTTTGGTCAGTTGGCTAAGCAGTTACAGAGAAGAAGATATTTAGAAATTGACCAATCAGAAACAAGAATTGCCTTTGGCAGCCATGTTTGTTAACGGATCGGAACTAAATGAGCATTCTTTATAGAGGACCTTCCAAGGATGCTTCCTACCAAGTTTTGGTTCATTTGGCAAAGCGGTTAAAGAGAAGAAGATTTTTTCTAAATCAACCAATCAGAAACAAGAATTGCCTTTGGCAGCCATGTTTGTTAACGGATCGGAACTAAATGAGCAGTCTTTATAGAGGACCTTCCACGGATGCTTCCTACCAAGTTTCAGTTCATTTGAGAAAGCGGATTCAGAGGAGAAGATCTTTTAAAATTGGCCTATCAGAAACAAGAATTGCCTGTGGTGGCCATGTTTGTTAATGGATCGGGACAAATGAGCAATCTGTTTAGAGGCCCTTCCATGGATGCTTCCTACCAAAGTTCAGTTCATTTGGGAAAGCGGTTTCAGAGGAGAAGATTTTTTAGAAATCAACCAATCAGAAATAAGAATGGCCTGTGGCGGCCATATTTGTTGATGGATCGAGACAACATGAGCAATCTTTAGAGGGGACCTTCCATAGATTTTTCCTACCAAGTTTCAGTTCATTTGGCTGATGGATTTCAGAGGAGAAGATTAAAATGTGAAAAGTTAACGGACGACAGACACCAAGTGATGGCAAAAGCTCACCTTGCCTTTGGCAAGGTGAGCTAAAAAGGGTTACAGCGATGTTGAATTAATTTGTATATCATACAATAGATCCAGCAATAATTAAATTTAATCAGATCTTGTCCTGATCCATCTGGCCTAAGACAAACCAGAGGCTCAGCACTGAGCTGAGCCTGTGTCGCTAACCTTTCATTCTGCTTTGAGGAAACTTAACACAGAACCTTCCATAGGTGCTTTCCACCAAATTTCGGCTCATTTTGGCAAAGCAGTTTCAGAGAAGAAGATTTTTAGAAATCAATCAATCTAAAACAAGAATTGCCTGTGGCAGCCATGTTTGTTAATGGATCAACACGATATGAGCACATTCCATAGAGGACCTTCCATAGATGATTCTTACCAAGTTTCATATCATTTGGCAAAGCGGTTTCAGAAGAAAAGCTGTTTTAGAAATCAACCAATAAGAAACAAGAATTGCCTATGACGGCCATGTTTGTTAATGGATCAAAACGGAATGAGCAATTTCCATAGAGGACCTTCCATAGATGCTTCCTACCACGTTTCGGTCCATTTGGCCAAGCTCTTTCAGAGTATAAGATTTTTAGAAATCGACCAATCAGAAACAAGAATTGCCTGTGGTGGCCATGTTTGTTAATGGATCGGGACAAAATGAGGAACCTTTATAGAGGACCTTCCATAGATGCTTCCTATCAAACTTCGGATCATTTGGCCAAGCGATTTCAGAGGAGAAGATTTTTAGAAATCAACCAATCAGAAACAAGAATTGCCTGTGGCGGCCATGTTTGTAAATGGATCAAAACGAAATGAGCACTCTTTATAGAGGACCGCCCATAGATGCTTCCTACCAAGTTTCGGTTCATTTGGCCAAACGGTTTCAGAGAAGAATTTTTAAAATCAGCCAATCAGAAACAAGAGTTGCCTGTGGTGGCCATTTTTGTTAACGGATCGGGACGAAATGAGCAATCTTTACAGAGGAACCATAGATGCTTCCTATCAAGTTTTGGTTCATTTGGCCAAGCGGATTCAGAGAAGATTTTTTTAAATCTGTATAGAGATAACTGCAATTTGAATACAGATATCTATATTCAAACAAGAGTTATTTTTCTTTTAACAGAGAATATATTTAAGAAATCAACCAATCAGAAACAAGAATTGCCTGTGACGGCCATGTTTGTTAACCAATTGGGACAAAATGAGCAATTTTTATAGAGGACCTTCCATAGATGCTTCCTACCAAGTTTCGGTTCATTTGGCCAAGCAGTTTCAGAGGAGAAGATTTTAAAAAATTGGCCTATCAGAAAAAAGAATTGCCTGTGGCGGCCATGTTTGTTAATGGATCAGGACGAAATGAGCAATCTTTATAGAGGACCTTCCATGGATGCTTCCTACCAAATTTCAGTTCATTTGGCCAAGCGTTTCAGAGAAGATTTTTTAGAAATCAAGCAATCAGAATCAAGAATGGCCTGTGGTGGCCATGTTTGTTAACGGATCGGAACTAAATGAGCAATCTTGATAGAGGACCTTCCAAGGATGCTACCTACCAACTTTTTATTCATTTGACCTGGCAGTTTCAGAGGAGAAGAATTTTTTAGAAATCAACCAATCAGAAACAAGAATGGCCTGTGGCGGCCATGTTTGTTAACGGATCGGGACGAAATGAGCAATCTTTATAGAGGACCTTCCATAGATACTTCCTACCAAGTTTTGGTTCATTTGGCAAAACGGTTTCAGAAGAGAAGAATTTTTTAAATCAGCCAATCAGAAAGAAGTGGTGGCCATGTTTGTTAATGGATTGGGACGAAATGAGCAATCTTTACAGAGGACCTTCCATAGATGCTTCCTACCAAGTTTTGCTTCATTTGGCCAAGCTATTTCAGAGGAGAAGACTTTTTAAAATCTGCATAGAGATAACTGCATTTTGAATACAGATATCTATATTTAAACAAGAGTTATCTTTCTTTTAACAGAGAAGATATTTTAGGAATCAACCAATCAGAAACAAGAATTGCCTGTGGCAGCCATGTTTGTTAACCAATTGGGACAAAATGAGCAATCTTTATAGAGAACCTTCCATAGATGCTTCCTACCAAGTTTCGGTTCATTTGGACAAGCGGTTTCAGAGGAGAAGATTTTTTAAATTGGCCTATCAGAAAAAAGAATTGCCTGTGGCAGTCATGTTTGTGAATGGATCGGGACGAAATGAGCAATCTTTATGGAGGAACTTCCATTGATAATTCATACCAAGTTTCGGTTCATTTGGCCAAACGGTTTCAGAGGAGAAGAATTCTTAAAATCAGCCAATCAGAAAGAAGTGGCGGCCATGTTTGTTAACGGATCGGGACGAAATGAGAAATCTTTACAGAGGACCTTCCATAGATGCTTCCTACCAAGTTTCGCTTCATTTAGCCAAGCGATTTCAGAGGAGAAGATTTTAAAAAATCTGTATAGAGATAACTGCATTTTGAATACAGATATCTATATTTAAACAAGAGTTATTATCTTTCTTTTAACAGCGAAGATATTCTAGAAATCAACCAATCAGAAACAAGAATTGCCTGTGGCGGCCATGTTTGTTAACCAATCGGGACAAAATGAGCATTCTTTTTAGAGGACCTTCCATGGATGCTTCCTACCAAATTTCAGTTCATTTGGGAAAGCGGTTTCAGAGGAGAAGATTATTTAGAAATCAACCAATCAGAAATAAGAATGGCCTGTGGTGGCCATGTTTGTTAACGGATCGGAACTAAATGAGCAATCTTGATAGAGGACCTTCCAAGGATGCTACCTGCCAACTTTTTATTCATTTGACCCGGCAGTTTCAGAGGAGAAGAATTTTTTAGAAACCAACCAATCAGAAACAAGAATGGCCTGTGGCGGCCATGTTTGTTAACGGATCGGGACGAAATGAGCAGTCTTTATAGAGGAACTTCCATAGATGCTTCCTACCAAGTTTTGGTTCATTTGGCAAAACGGTTTCAGAGGAGAAGAATTTTTTAAATCAGCCAATCAGACACAATAATTGCCTGTGGTGGCCATGTTTGTTAATGGATGCTACCCACCAAGTTTCAGTTCATTTAGCTGAGGGGTTTCAGAGGAGAAGATTAAAATGTGAAAAGTTAAAGGACGATGGACGCCAAGTGATGGCAAAAGCTCACATTGCCTTTGGCAAGGTGAGCTAAAAATCCTAATTTTGTTAGGAATGTTTTTTTGTGATGTCAAACGTTTTGATGGCAATTTAGTCAACAGTTGAATTAGACAGGGAGTCTGTATGTGATTGTGAGCAAAATTATGTCAGTCAGCATATATATATTGCATACATGTAGCTTGCAGTGGATGTAACTGAATATATATAAATATCTGTGTTTTACTTATTCATTTTACTATATATGTTGTATATACCTGTATACAGATATTGTATTTTTTTTGTAAACAAGTAAAAGGTAGCAGATAGTTTTTATTTTATAAGTTTATAAATTTGAAAATATATTCTGCAGTATGGTATAAAAAATTAACAATAAAAGTATCCAGTACATATTTTTTTGGAAAATTTTTGGATATCAATTGAAAATAAATATAAACTAATATGTACATTTGCAATTAAAAAACAAAAAGACAAGTTGTTCACTTTAGTTTCGGTTACTAGTATCAATGAATTTTCATGCAAATTAAAATATTTTTTAATCAAATGTTCCTCTGTATATTTGTTATCTAAAAAGATAACTAGCCAAAAATCTGTATTTAATAGTCCGATCCGGTTCTGAGTTTTACAATGTCCACTTCGGGTTTCATTCAATTTATTGATTTCAGTTGAGAACATAAATCTGTTGGCATCCTCAATATATAAGCATCTCAAAATAAATTTAATTACACATAAGCAATCTTTGATACTTGGGAAGTGTGGAAGTCAACTTATTTCTGTGTTCATTTGGCAAAGCAGTTTCAGAGAAGAAGATTTTTAGAAATCGACCAACCAGAAACAAGAATTGCTTGTGGTGGTGATCATGTTTGTTAACGAATCGGGACGAAATTAGCAATCTTTATAGAGGACCTTCCAAGGATGCTTCCTACCAAATTTCAGTTCATTTGGAAAAGAAATTTTTTAGAAATCAACCAATCAGAAACAACAATGACCTGTGGCGGCCATGTTTGTTAACGGATCAGAACTAAATGAGCAATCAGAGGACCTTCCAAGGATACTTTCTACCACGTTTCGATTCATTTGGCAAAGCGGTTCCTGAAAAGAGGATTTTTTTCAAAAATCAACCAATCAGAAACAAGAATTGCCTTTGGCAGCCATGTTTGTTAACAGATCAGAACTAAAATAGCAATCTTTATAAAGGACCTTCCAAGGATGCTTCCTATTAAATTTCGATTCATTTGGAAAAGCGGTTACAGAGGAGAAGATTTTTAGAAATCAACCAATCAGAAACAAGAATTACCTGTGGCGGCCATGCTTGTAAATGGATCAAGACGAAATGAGCAATAGTTATAGAGGACCCGCCATAGATGCTTCCTACTAAGTTTCAGTTCATTTGACCAAGCGGTTTCAGAGGATAAGATTTTTTTTAAATCG
Organism: Bathymodiolus brooksi; assembly: GCA_963680875.1. Lineage (NCBI taxonomy): Eukaryota > Metazoa > Mollusca > Bivalvia > Mytilida > Modiolidae > Bathymodiolus > Bathymodiolus brooksi. The sequence continues at coordinate 131,978,503 of OY804576.1, read as the reverse complement.
GCCAATCAGGAACAAGAATTGCCTGTGGTGGCCATGTTTGTTAACGGATCGGGACAAAATGAGCAATCTTTATAGAGGACCTTCCAAGGTTGCTTCCAACCAAGTTTCGATTCCGTTGGCAAAGCGGCTTCAGAGGAGAAGATTTATTTAGAAATCAACCAATCAGAAATAATAATTTTCTGTGGTGGCCATGTTTGTAAACGGATCGGAACTAAATGAGCACTCTTTATAGAGGACCTTCCAAGGATGCTTCCTACCAAGTTTCGATACATTTGGCAAAGCGGTTTCAGAAGAGAAGTTTTTTTAGAAATCAACCAATCAGAAACAAGAATTGCCTGTGGTGGCCATGTTTGTTAACGGATCGGGACGAAATAAGCAATCTTTATAGAGGATCTGCCATAGATGCTACCTACCCAGTTTCGGTTCATTTGGCAAAGCGGTTTCAGAGAAGAAGATTAAAAAAAATTAGCCAATCAGAAACAAGAATTTCCTATGGCGGCCATGTTTGTTAATGGATTAGGGCAAAATAAGCGTTGTTTAGAGAGGACCTTCCATAGATGCTTCCTACCAAGTTTCACTTCATTTGGCTGAGGGATTTCAGAGGAGAAGATTAAAATGTGAAAAGTTAATGGACGACAGACGACGAACGCCAAGTGATGGCAAAAGCTCACATTGCCTTTGGCAAGGTGAGCTAATAATAAAAATGTATATACAAGTGTAAGGTTAAAACGATGCTTACATTACGCATAGGAATAAGAAGGAGAAGTTCAGGTTAATTACAAACCGGAACGTGACAGTCTGACAGAATAAATCAACAAATTTCAAGTCTCCTTCTGACATTTTAATAAATCTGAAAACGGAATTTAATGTCGTTCTAGAAACTCCATTGGCAATGAAAACTTAAGAGTGATGAATATTTCATGGGGTGGTATAAAATCTGCATAGCTGATGGACATTTTCCGGAAATATCGATAATACCGTACATGTAAGTGGGAATTCTAATTTACTTGCAATTATTTTGGGGCCGCTGGTGATATTTGGGGCCGCCAATCGGCCTTAAATTATATAGTAGAATCGTCCCTGTTGCTAAACATTCAATACAAGCCAAATAGTATGATATAAATCATTTTATCCTCAGCAGAAGTATCCGACAATTATCCAGGGCATTCCACAGCAGACAGGCACAGGGCAAATTGCCCGTCTAACTGCATTTTTCTCCCGGCTACTTCGTTTTCAAAAATGGAAATACAAATGTACCGCTTTGTGTGTAAAACGCCACTTTCAACAATATTTCATTTGTATTGTGGAGGTCAGTTATGTTGGTGGAGGAAACCGGAGAAAACTACCGACCTGTTGCAAGTCAATGACAAATGTTATCACATAATGTTGTATTGAGTACACTTCGCATGAACAGGGTTTAAACTCACAACTTTAGTGGTGACAGGCACCAATTGCACATGTCGTTGTTAATCCAACAACCATAGTGATACGATCATGATGGCCCCTTTCTGAAGTCTGAAGAACATAAAACTCTTTAACTACAATAGACAATAAATATACAAGCCAGTAAACCAAATATCTTCTTAAGAAGACATCTGACTACAAAGCTTAAGGGCTTCTAATAAGCATGCAATCAAAGTGCCTTTTGTGATAGTGTCAAATGATGAAATCTGTGATTTAACTATCTACATCTACATCTACATAGTACGACAATCCATCAAAACTCTGATGACTACACGTCGGCGCTGCGCAAACAGACATTAAAAAACAAAATATATATATATATTTATAATAATAATAAATAAAAATTTTCTACAAATATTGCATGAAAATAAGTGAAATCAAAAATTAACAAAAACAGGTGCAAAATTAAACACATTTACAGGTATTTACAGACCAACTAAGATGTTAGATGTTCTGACATTGGATCAGTTGTTTAAACTGATCCAGGGACCCAGCATTAACAACTGTATAAGGTAGTGCGTTCCAGAGTACTATTGCATGTGGGAAAAAACTGTATTTATAATAGTTTGTCCTGGTGGATATAATTTGATATTGTAATGGGTTATTGTTTCTTGTACTGAGATAAGGTTGAGTAGTAAGGTAAAGTTTTGGATCCACTGCAATAAGGTTGTTGGTGATTTTATAAAGCATTGTAATTCTGTTTAAGTTCCTACGGTGTTCGAGAGTTGGCAATTGAAGATGGTTAAGCATTGCCGAAACACTGCTGGTATTGTGATAGCGGTTTGTCACATATCTTGCTGCTCTGCGCTGAACTTGCTCTAATTTACTTTTTAGTTTTTCTGTGTGAGGTGACCAAACACTTGCGCAGTATTCCAGATTTGATCTGACCATGGATTTATATGCCAAAGTTTTAGTTTCAGTGTTTTGAATTGGTAGGTTTCGTCTCAAGAAGCCTATGATCTTGTTTGCTTTTGAGGTGATGTTATTGATATGAGTGTCCCAGTTCATGTCATTTGAGATTGTTATGCCCAGATATTTTGCAGTTGTAACCGATTCAAGGGTATGACCTTTGAGGGTGTAGCTGGTGTGAAATGGTTTTTGTGATCTTGTGACACTTAATGAGATGCATTTTTCTGGATGAAACTGCATACCCCACATTTTTTCCCAAGCTGCCAAGTTGTCCAAGTCTTGTTGTAAAGTGATTGAATCATCATGATTATAGATTTGTCTGTATAGAATACAATCATCTGCAAATAATCTAGTTTTTGATATTACTGCAACTGGAAGATCATTTATGAATATGAGAAAAAGCAGTGGACCCAAGACCGATCCCTGAGGTACTCCACTTACTACAGGCAGTTGACCAGATACTTCCCATCCAAAGCTACTTGCTGCATTCTGTTACTCAAGAAAGCTGAGACCCACTTCCAGGTGTTCCCTCTTATTCCATAATTGTTAAGCTTCCATAGTAATTTCTTATGAGGTACCTTGTCAAATGCCTTAGAAAAGTCAAGTATTATCAAGTCAGTTTGAATGCTAGAGTGTAGGTTACTGAGCAGTTCATGGCTGAGTGTGAGTAATTGTGTTTCACAACTCCTTTTAGCACGAAAACCATGTTGACAGTTGACTAAGATGTTATGCAGATCTAGATGTTTTAAGATGTTACTCACTACGATGTGTTCTAAAAGTTTACAGCATATACAGGTGAGTGATACTGGTCTATAATTGCTTGCTAGGTACTTTTCCCCTTTTTTGAAGATCGGTATTACATTTGCTTGACGCCAGTCTGTTGGAACTTCACCTTTTGTAATAGATGTATTGAAAATGGTGGTTAGGTGTGGTGCAAATTCTGCTGCAAATTGTTTTAATATCCGTGCTGGTATTTGGTCTGGTCCAGTGGCTTTTGTTGGATCAAGATTTTTAAGAAGTTTTTCAGTGCCTAATATGGTGACTTTTATTTCTGGCATAGATTGAAAATTGTCATTTAGTGGTGGTAACTGTTCATCAGTGTTTTCAGGTGTAAAAACTGAAAAGTATTGCCTATTTAATATTTCTGCTTTTTCTTTGGTGTCGTCTACAAGTAGGCCGTCTGATCTGAGAGGTGCCACTCCTGAACTGTCTTTTTTGGTGTTCCTGATATAATTCCAGAATTTTTTCTGTTTTTGGACAGTTTCTATTGACTCGTCATAACAAATGATATTTTCTAGATACTGCCAGTATGCCTTTCTGCTTTCTTTTTGTAGTCTACGTTTAGTTTCTCTATATTGATCAGTGTTCTTTTTACATGGGTGTTGTTTCATTTTCTTAAAGTACTTATTTCTTTTAGTTGTGAGAGATTTCATTTCTCTGTTTATCCAGGGTAGTTTACGTTTGGAGTTATTTATCATTTTTGTAGGTATTGACTGATTCATAATGTCCAAAACCTTTTCTTTAAAGTTGTTCCATAACTGATCTACAGTTAAATCTTGTTCTTTCAACTGCTTTTCTATGTCTATGCTTCTGAATTTTTCTTTTAATTCCTCTGTGTTTGCTTTGTTGTATTGGTATACTTTTCTTGGTGGTTTGTTTACTTTTCTTGGTTTGATACTTGCTTCAACATACCCAATTTCATGGTCTGATATACCTGGTATAACTTCTACTTTGTTGATTAGTGAGCTGTTACTAGTGAAGAATAAATCAAGAATGGATTTTGATTTTTCTGTGAAGTGAGTCTCTTCATTAACTACCTGTTCTAGACAGTTATCTTGGCAAATATCGAGTAGTTGTTTGCACTGTTTGGTGTTCAGTGCCTTACTTTTGATGGAGTAATTGTGCCATTCTATACCTCCCAGATTGAAATCACCCCCTAGCCATACTTGGGAGTTATTGTTCTGTCTGATTCTCTGTATGTTTTTCTCGAGATGCATCAGGCATTCATCATCTGTTATTTTTGGTGGTTTATAGAAACTGCCAATATATAAGTCAGGTGCACCTTTTACTTGGAGTTTTACCCATAATTGTTCACTTGAGTCGTCTGATTTTAAGTCTGTTGGTTCTGAACTTAGATATTTATCAGACACAAGTATAAATACACTGCCATGACTATCAGTTTTTCTATCTTTTCTGTATGGGGTAAACCCACTAGGGAATATTTCTGTTGATTGTATGTCATTGTTTAACCATGACTCTGTACCGATCATGATGTCTGGCTTTGATGTTTCTACCAAATTTTCTAGTTCTTGTTTCTTGTTTTTAATAGATTGACAATTTACAACCAGAATTCTCAATGGTGTGTCTGATCGAGGTTTTTTAGTGTAAGTGTTGGATCTGGTTTTTTGTATAGGTGATGAAGTAGCTGTTGGGCTTCCTAAGCTATCAAGATTAAAAGATGTATCAGTGAATGTATCGTTACAATTTACACTTGTGATGGTTGATGTGTCAAATATATGTGAAGAAAGATTTGGAAGGCCGCAGATGTCACAGTTCCAAGATATGTTTCTTAAGCCCTGATATACAAGGGTGTTCATTCCAAGGCATTTTTTATGGAACCATTTATTGCAAGAGTCACAACAGACTCCTGGGATTTTCCAAGTTACGGCATTTTTACAGTTTCCACATGGGTATTTACATGGGAATTGTTTAATTGGTTTTGGTTGTTGAATGTTTGCATTTACACTTGCATTTTTAGCATTTGAACAATTGGTCTTGCTTTGGTCTTGTCTACTTAAAGGCTCAAACATGTTTGTGTTAACGAATGAGGTATTGTCAAAAAAGCATGATGAAAAATTTGGTAGTCCGCAAATGTCGCAGTACCACGATACATTATGTAAACCTTGATAGATTTGGGTACTCATACCTAAACAATCTTTATGATACCACGTATCACATTGGTCACAGCCGATACCTGCAGTTTGCCATGTTACTGCTTTACTACATTGACCACAAGGATGTTTGGGTGCTCTAGGACCAGGATTTGGCTCTGGTGCATAGGAGCGGGTCAGCAGGATGGAACTAAGATATAATAAGACTTGTTTCTGAGGTTTTAACTTTTTTTTAAATGTGTCTTGTGTTACGTAGTAAGATGCTGTTGTCATGCTGATGTTGAAATTTTTACTCTCAGGTGTAAGTTTGAAATCAGATGGAGGTACAACTTCATGTTCTTCTGTGATTGGGATAGCATGTTTAAGCCCTAGGTTTGAAGCAACAATGTTGAGCATAAGATAGCATGTTAAAATAATCTGAATATCCATATTCCATGCAAGTAAAACTCATACAATCAGGATCTATGTTGTGATAAAGTACAGAAATTCAAGGAGTGACAATGAAATACAACATGGTTATCCCTTACTAAACAGTGTTAAGTCTTCTCACGCCGGGCGACACAGCGTTGGGTACTTACGTTAGAGCAAGCCAGGTCAGGTCATCCCAACACCAAAGTCAGTCTGTGTCAGGAAAAAAGGATAGTTATAGGAATGAAGGATAAGCTGGCTATTTCATCTGTGTGCTAAAATACAAGATTTTCTGATTGTTTACTTCCGGTTTTCGGAATTCTCGGTCCGGATCTTGAGTGTTTCAGCAGCTAGAAATTTTTTTTAGAGCGGCAACCAATCAGAAATAAGAATGGCCTGTGGAAACCGCTAGTCAAAAGCCTATTTTTTAATGAATAGTCTAGTATAGATTATGGGAGGTATATCGACCAAAACAATCATGGAACTCGCTCTCCGTGAGTAGATATAAGCGACTAATGTTAAAGATTCACATATTTATTCTGGAACTTCCGATATTAAAACGTTCTTGTCGATTTATTATCCGCTTATAATACTCAAAACTTGGAATAAACCTAGTACGTTAATAGCAAAGACGATGTGTCAATTTATTTCTGTTGTTAATGTCGCTGAGGATAAAAATAGCATATTCACCCGAAAACGTTGTTGTCACTTGTCTGACCCGGTTCTTAGTGTTAGACCCGGTTCCAAGTGTCCGAATACCCGGCGTGGTATAAATAATCACTAAAGTAATAATTTTTTGATTAGAATAACGAAAAATCCAAATATCTTTTAAACTATAGATTTTTTAACAGCAATATAAACGAGTTTCATTTAGAATTAGGAGTGCTAACTAAAAATGTTACAGTAATGTTTCTTATTGTTTTGGCTGAGGCTGCACTCAGATGAAATTATGTATTTTGGTCCTATTCTGTTGTCATTTTTCGGGTGGGAGTAGCCTAGTTAGCACACTACGTATTCACAACGTTGCAGTTTGGTTGCTGTTTGGTCAGGTCCCTTTCTTACGTGAAAATTACGTTGCCACAACGTATTTTAGATACGTGATATGCAAGTCGTTGTGACAACGTATTTTCCAACGTTTTTGTTACGTACGTATATGGTCTTGATGCTAACGTAAAAGCTCAAACGTAAGATTTGTACGTCCTGGTAACGTATTCAGAATACTGTAGTGAAATGAAATAAACACTTTACTGAAAGCGCTATTTTTCCATTACGTCAATGTTGTATTTATAAAGTTGGAAATTCCATTGTAGAATTCTCGGGTGTTTACATAGAAGTGATCGATTAATTAGAGGATCCCGAGTAAAATTTTAGAGTATATAAGGCGGTCAAAATGCCGCGGATCGTGGCATTCGTTTTGTGTCATTTGGGAAGTAAACGTCGAAAAGATAAGCAAGGTTAAATAGGTATATTGAGCTGAACTGAGCTAAAACAAGACATCAGAGTTTAAAGAATAGCAGAAGTGACTGATTTAAGTCTTGCCTGTTATTCTGATAAAACGTTTGATCGTTGAATAGCTCAAAGCGAGCCAACATTCTATTTATAGTTATTGTTGTAGTTTACTGAGCAAAATTGAGATATAAAATTGTCTACCATTTTAAAATAATACAATTAATTTGGATAGGCTCTTCATTTTACACAATAAATCTCGAACCCTAAGAATTAACTTAGGTACGAACCCTTCCTTACAGTTTATTTTCCTATTTATTTTAATTTACTTTAACATATCATTTTCAATAGATACCCGGTCCGTTACAAAAATTGGTGGCAGCGTTGCGGGATTCGAGTAGTGTAAATAAATTGTTTAAATTGTAAATACGTTTCTTGTTTGATTGTTTGATTATTTGTTGTACTTTAAACTTGCAATATGGCAGATTATGATGAAGAGTTATCTGAAATAGAATCAGAGGTTGACCGTCTCACAAGACAAGTGAGCGGGTACGAACGGGTTGGTCAGTCAACACCAAAATATATGGCGACTGGTGAGCGTCAGTCGGTAGGTTTCCCGGTCGATTCAGGTTTCGCAACCGCACGACAATCAAGGGAAAGAGCTAGAACTCGAAGAGAAAGTACAGAAGTGGAGAGAATAGAGGTTGAAATTGAGAAATTGAGAGAGCAATTAAGGCAAAATGAAGAGCTCAGAAGTATGCAAGAAAGTGTATATAGAGAAAGAGAGGGTAGTCCCGCGGTTCGATTTAAGGAACCGTTATATGACAATTATGTTCCTCCGGGTGTTGCAGTGAGAGAAAAATCAGATCAAACTAAGAAACCTGCACAACCGGCAGCTGCCAAAGGCTCAAATACTGCACGTGTAAAAGCTGCAACCTATGATGGCACATCATCATGGTTAGATTATAAGTCTCACTTTGATGCTTGCTCTCGTATAAATAAATGGTCAGAAAATGAAAAGGGGTTATATCTGGCTGTGGCTTTGCGTGGACAAGCCCAGGGCATACTAGGAGATTTGCCTATAGATAAGCAACAAGACTATAAATCTCTTGTGAAAGCACTCGAAGAACGTTTTGTCCCACCTAATCAAACTGAGCTGTACAGAGTTCAACTCACTGAGCGACGACAAAAGCCAGTAGAAAGCCTACCTGAACTTGGTCAGGCAATTAGAAGATTAGTAAATCTGGCTTACCCTACAGTACCCGAGAATGTACGTGACACGCTTGCAAAGCAGCATTTTATAGAGGCTCTAGCCGACTCAGAAATGAGGATACGCATTAAGCAGTCACGTCCCCAAATGATGCTATTCGACTGGCTGTCGAATTGGAGACTTTTAATAGAGCTGAACGAAGAGTGACGGAAGGCCGCTCATATTTACGTACAACTGCAGCAGACAGTACTGCTGGCAAGGTATCTGATAAAACAAAAGATCAGACAGACATGATGAAATTAATGACTGATATGCAAAAAAAGACTATCAGATTTACAAAGAGATGTCAACTAGCTTAAGAACGAAAAATTCAGACCACGCAAATTTGATAATACACCAAGATTTAATTATGGACGTGGTCAAGCATACGGACAGAATTATGGTCGTGGACGTGGGTATAGACAAAACCTTGGTCGTGGTCAAGATAATAGACAAAACGGGTACAGAGTGAATCCTCAAAAGGAAAATTCACAAACTGATAAGAAAAGTGAGAATGTTGGACGTGGTCGCGGAAGAGCAAGACCACTTAGGAGCGAAGTGAAAACAAATCAGAGTAGAATACAGGGTAGTATTGGAGTGTCATCTGCCGCTCAAGAGGCAGGTATGTACGTAGAGGCTGATATTCATCAAATCAAATGCAAGTTGTTAGTAGATACAGGAGGAACTGTGTCTATAGTATCAAACGATATATATCAAAAGATACCTGATGTAGCTAGGCCAACCCTGACTAGCACAAATCAAGAAGTTTTGACTGCTAGTGGCGACAAATTAAAGATTATAGGTCGTGGTCATTTTCTGATGAGACTTGATGATACAAAAGATATGGTAGTGCAGGCATTAGTTGCACAAATCACAGTAGACGGAATAATAGGTTTGGATTGCTTGAGATCAAATGCTGGTTTAATAGATTTACACAATAGTATGTTAGAGGTAGATGGGAGGCGAGTAAGTCTCAAGTATGCATGAAAACTAGGTTGTTTTCGGGTTGTTGCACATGACAAAGTTGTCATGCCTGCTCAGAGTGAAATGATAATAAGAGGAGCAGTAGATGATTCAGCGAATAAGCTAACATATGAAACAGATATGTTAGTAGAAGCAAACGAAACATTTTTGAAAAAGGATAAAGCGCTTGTAGGCCGTTCACTAGTTCAAGCTAGTGAGAATGTCTTTGTTAGAGTTATGAATCCGTCAGCGGACACTCAAATTATTTATCCGGGAACTATTGTGGCACAGGTCAGTCCTGTTCAAGAGGTTGTTAATCGCAACAGTAAAATTGATGAAGGAGAATTGAGAACAGATTTAATTAATCTACTGGAACGCTCCCAAGAACATTTAACACCCAAATAAAGTTCAGAAGTTAAGCATTTACTAAATGAATATAAAGGGTTGTTTGCAGCTTCAGATAACGATTATGGACGGACAAACGTAGTAAAGCCTAAAATTGCTACAGGGTCTGCACATCCAATAAAACAACCACCTCGTAGACTCCCAGATGTCTTAGCAAAGGAAGTGGACAAACAAGTAAAAGGAATGTTGAACAATGAAGTAATTACTCCATCCTCAAGCCTTGGTCATCGCCTGTCGTCTTGGTGAGAAAGAAGGATGGAACGACCCGCTTCTGTGTAGACTACAGACATTTGAATGCGGTAACCATCAATGATGCCTACCCATTACCACGCATTGATGACTCATTTGATCAATTATCCGGTAGCTGTTGGTTTTCGACACTCGATCTATGTTCGGGGTACTGGCAGGTGGAATGTGAGGGTAGTGATAGACACAAAACCGCTTTTGCGACAAGGTCTGGACTTTATGAATTTCGGGTCATGCCATTTGGACTAAAAAGAGCTCCAGCAACATTTGAGAGATTGATGGAAACAGTACTAGCAGGGTTGCAATGGGACATATGTCTGATTTATCTGGATGATGTTATTGTGTTGGGACGCTCATTTGAAGACATGGTAACAAACCTTAGAAAGGTTTACGATCGGCTGCTAGCCGCTGGACTTAAATTAAAAGCAAAGAAATGTCATCTCTTTTGTAAGAAAGTTGTTTATTTGGGACATGTAATATCGGAAGCAGGAATAGCTACCGATCCAGAAAAGACAAAAATTGTAGAATCATGGCCAGTACCAACGAATGTCAAAGAATTACGGTCATTTATGGGATTCTGTGGGTATTATAGAAAATTCATTCAAAACTTTTCAAAACTAGCGAAATGCTTGCACAAACTCACAGAGAAAGGGCGAAAATTTGAATGGACAAATGAATGTCAGTCAGCATTTGAAGAACTCAAAAATCGACTGGTATCATCGCCGATTCTGGCTCATCCAGATTTTTCGAAGAAATTTATACTTGACACAGATGCAAGTAATGAAGCCATTGGAGCTGTCCTGTCTCAGGAAATTGATGGAAAAGAGAGACCCATCGCGTTTGCTAGTCGAACTTTGACAAAACCGGAACGACGCTACTGTGTAACACGAAAGGAGTTACTAGCGGTAGTTTTCTTTGTGAAACATTTTAAGCATTACTTGTATGGAAAACAATTTATCGTGCGAACAGATCATGGCTCACTCAGGTGGCTTTTAAACTTCAAAAATCCCGAAGGACAACTGGCAAGGTGGCTTCAAGTACTCAGCTCCTATGATATGACAATTGTACATCGTCCAGGTAGACACCATCGAAATGCCGATGCGCTCAGTCGCATCCCATGTAGACAATGTGGATTTGATCCAAATTGGGAAAACACAGAAAATCTGGCACAACATGCTAGAAACATACAGGAACGAGAAACACAGGAAGTAGATGAGAAGGAAGTATCTATCAGTGAGAAACAAAATTCTGATAAAGATTTAACACTGATCAGAAAATGGGTTGAGAAAGGAGAAAAACCAGAATTGAAGGAAATTACAGGAGAGTCAATAACAGTGAAGTCAATGTGGGCTCAATTTGACCAACTTACCATCATAGATGATGTACTTGTTAGGCGATTAGAAGGACTAAACACAAAGCTACAAGTGCTTGTACCTATGACAGAAAGAAGGACTATACTGTCACACTATCATGATAATCGAACATCTGCACATCTTGGGTTGCGAAAAACTCTGGTCAAAATTAGACATGGATATTATTGGCCAGGTTTGCAAAAGGATGTAAAGTTATATGTAGCAGGTTGTTCGTTCTGCTCACAAAAGAAGCCTCCAAATAAGAAGAAGAGAGCTCCTATGCAAATAGTCGAAACTGGGTTCCCAATGGAACGCATAGCTATGGACATTCTTTGTGAATTACCAGAAACAAGTGGAGGAAATAAGCATATTCCAGTAATCAGTGATTACTATACTAAATGGACAGAGTGTTTTGCAATGCCTAACATGGAGGCAAAACAGTAGCAAAACTTTTAGTTGAAGAGATTATAGTCAGATTTGGGACTCCATATGTGATTCATACTGATCAGGGGGTACAGTTCGAAAGCATCTTGTTTCAGGAGGTGTGTAGATTACTGCAAATACAGAAAACTCGGACTACTCCCTACCATCCTCAGTCAGATGGGATGGTCGAGCGGAATAATAGAACAATACTTACGATGTTGTCCGCATTTGTCAATGAACATCAAAACGATTGAGACGAACACCTCCCTTACATTTCAATGGCTTATAGAGCCGCAGAGCATGACACAACGGGAAACACTCCGAATTATATGATGTTGGGAAGAGAGGTTACAACCCCGCTGGATATTCAATATTGCATGCCACGTGGCATTGCACATATCCCTCAAAATCGTTGGGCATGGATACTCAAGGACAGAATGGAAGAAACTCATAAACATGTCGGTGAAAATGTTAAAGGTGCCATGCATCGACAGAAGAAATATTATGACCAGAAACTATCCTGGCAAAGTTTTCAGCCAGGCGATCAAGTATTTGTTTTCTTTCCAAATGTTAAACCAGGGTTAACAACTAAGCTAGCATGCTGGTGGAGAGGACCCTTCAAAGTGATAGCAAAAATCACAGATGTCACTTACAAAATTAACTGTGGTCGAAAAGGTAAACCACAAGTAATACATGTGGATAGGATAAGAAAGATATATTCACACAATCTTCCAGGAGAAGAAAGTGAGCAGATTGAGTCTTACGAGGAAACAGTAGCAAAAGATGACTTACCAAATGAAAGTATGAAAACAGACAAAGCCATGGAGTTTGACTCCAACAAGGAAATCTTAGACAATGTAGGGGTGGATAGCGAAGTTCAAAAGTCAGGTAGACAAAAACGAAAACCCGCTTGGTTAGCGGATTACGAAACGTATTAAACAGATAACAGTAAATGTAAATAGATATACAATGAAGTTACAATTGAGATGATAAGAAATTTAACACATTGTTTTAACCGTATTTTTCAGAATGATGGCAAAGACAAAAACGACTCCCAAAATGGAAAAGAAGTGTCCGTTGCGTCCATTTAAAAGCTATGACCTTGAACAGATGAAAGAACATCTGGTTAAATGTGGTATTGATGCTATGGAGAAGAAATTCGAATGTAAGTACGAACGTTGTAACTATGCAAGTAACAAGAAAGCAAATCTTAAGAGACATGCTAAGGAAAGTGAAGATACAGTCATGAATGTGTCCGACAGTGAGTCAGAAAAGGTTGATTCAAATGACGAATGGGAAGAGCAAGATCCCGGTGATCTGTTGGGACCAATAACTTCCAGCGAGGAGGAAGAAGGAGTAGACGAGGAAAAGAATGAAGAAGTGGAAGTTAATGACATGATAAATCACGAAACGGTTAAGCTTAAGCCATCAACTAGTCAGATTGAAGTTGGGCGAATAATAAGAAAACCCACTTATCCACAAAAGGTATTAGCTCCAAAACGAGCCCACGTACCGGAGAGCGATGAAAATGAACCACCACGTAAGATCGGTCCAAAAGATCTAAGGAATGTAATACCCAAGCCAGTAATCCCAAAAAGGGTTGTAAAGTAATAATTTTTTGATTAGAAAACGGAAAAATCTAAATATTTCGTAAAGCGTAGATTTTTTTTAACGCATCCAACGAGAGTTTTGTCAGGAATTTTACTACCATTTTGGAATTGTATAAATATTTACGGTTGAAATTATTCTGAAGGCCCTGCTCATCTGAAAAATTACCAATTTTTGGCGTTATTTTGGTCTTTATTTCAGGCTAAGTTCTTCAAAATAGGCCAAGTTTGCTCGTTAAATGTGACAGCCAACTCACCGTGGACGTAATCCCATATAACAATAGGAACGACGGTGGTCCCACAGCTGGTCTATTGTCTCTCTCGTCGAAGTGCCGGAGAAGGCTATTGTTCCCTTCATGGTTAATGCATTTGACTACGTGACATTTATACACATGCTTACCTGAGATTTACCTCGAAAATTTTGAAAAAAAACTTGAAATCATAAATTTCCATAATTACTGATTTTTAATTTGACCAAGATATTTCAATCTTTCTGAAATAATTCGAAAAAGAACGGTCTTTTCTGCTAATAAATTCACTGAAATTAGACATAGAGTACACAATTATTGGATATGAATAAAATTTTATAGGTAACGTTATGTACAATCTGGCATTTACAACCGGTATACCCGTTCAATATGTAATCATGTTGGACTGGATTCAGCTTTCCTCGTCGTTGGACTCTTCGTCATCAAAATCAATTATTATTGGGGGAATCTCACTCCTATCAATGCAATTCTCTTTCCCATACTCCTTTTCTATTTTTAATACATGGTCTTCTGCCTTCGCCCAAACTTCCTTTGTAATTCTGCCAAACCCCCCATAAACAAGTTCTTTTACATCCTTCAAACGAAAAGTTGTATTGTTTTCTGCAACAAACCCTTTAACCTGTGCCCAAATAAGTTCTATGGGGTTCAATTCGCAATGGCGAACAGGGGTTCTTAGAACTTCGTGACCGTGTAGGTTGGCAATTTTATCAGTTTTAAAAACGGAAAGGAGTTTCTTAAATTTGATTTTTTCATAAAGTTGTTTTTTAGTTTCAAGGGGCTGAAAAGGAATGTTGTGTTTTGAAAGGTAATCTTGTAAGACAACTTTTCTCTGATTAAAGTTTGGCACAACAGTTTCTTCAGTCTTGATGTTGTGATAACTGGCATTATCTAAAACGATAACACTTGGGCTTTTTAATGCTGGCATAAGCTGATTTTCGAACCAGTTTAGAAAGATGGGCCCGTTCATTTCTTGGTGATAATCCCCATCTTTAGCTTTGGCAAGAAAAACCAAATCACACCTATCAATCAAACCCTCCTCACGATTACCAGCGTGCAAAACTATCAACCTTTTACCTTTTCCTGAAGGGATCTTTGGGGCATCCGAATCATCCACTGGTAACCACATGTAGTCAGTGGCATGATTATGATTAACCCAGGTCTCATCCAAATATACAATTTCATACCCATCCTCTCGAAACTTCCTGATTTTTTGGAGGTAATTACACCGATCATTTATTACTGACCTCTGATCATATAAAAGCCTCCTATTATCGCCGGATTTTTTGTACTTATAACCCAGATCTAATAAAGTTAAAGTAAGCGTTGATTTCGAGATTTTAATTGTATCTTCAATTTCTTTCTTAATTTTTGAGACTGTTGGGGCAATTTTCCTGTTGTACGGTCCGTTTAATAACGCAACGGTCAAAATCATCAAGAGTTTTCTTTCTTATGGTCTGTTGGATTCAGGAGGACTTTTACCGTTTACAACTCTATACATAGAACTGTAAGATATGCCAGCAGCCTTGCATGTTCTTTTAATCAAATTATCTGGGGAATAAAATGGTCTTCCCCTGGCCTTCTCAAGCTGAAAAAACTTGAATAGATTTAATACAATGTTTTTACAATCTTTTGACAAGTCCTTTGTTTTACCCATTCTTGCGATGTTTATATATATGTTAAGATGTCAAAAAATAGGTTTATGAAGAAATTTTATGTGAACTTTTAGAAAGATTTTAAAGTTTAAAAATGGAGTGTCAAAATATGCCTGTACACGTGTCTCTGTCTCTATCAAGGTAAGATTTACCTGGCTGCTACCTCTAGTTAGTTTACTCCCACCTCTATTTTGGGGGTAAAAATCGGGGAAAATGTCAAATTTCAGATGAGTGCAGCAATAATGAAAGGTTATTGTTAGATGAAATGCATATTTTAAAAATGGTAGTAAAATTCTGCACAAAACTCTCGCTTACTGTGTTTTAAATTTTTTTATTGTTTTCGAGAAAACTCAAATTTTCCGTTTTCTAATCAAAAAATTATTACTTTAGTACAGAATGTTGCATGTATGATAGATGAAAGCACACAGTCCGATCCTTTTATAATAAAGAGATGCACAATTCGCACCTCTACGTTTGAGCAAGATGGGAAGCATGTCGAACTGGTAGAGAAAGAATGGGCTGAGATTTGTGATTGTATGAAGGAATACAAGAACAAGGACCCCGAAGGTGAATGAGGGACAATGTATCGTGAGATACAGAGTAAATTGGAAATTCTAAGCACTAGAGCTAGTTGATTTCTCCAGGAGTGGCTTAAACAGGACAGAGTTAGCCTGTGAGGGAAGGCCAAGGAGGCAATTATAGAATGAGATATTGACAGGACGGAGAATGCCTGATGAACGCAAATCATAGAATACAAATGAATTATGATATGTTGTTATTTTATTTTATGTCCGTCGGATGGGTACGTTAAATCCGAGGTCCCGTGTGCAGGAACTGCCACAACCTATCCACGTTAAAGATCCCTCCTGCAGAGTTCGTTAAGAGTAGGCTCCTTGGGGCCGCTGCAGAGGCAAAATTTGTTAGGGAACACGAAATTTATTCTTTTGGCCGTGGCACTCAAAATTGCAGACGTTAGTAGGTACATTGTTGTTTAGGTTACTTTTTGTCAAAATAGATTTTAGGTGTTAGGGTCAAAGTTAATATTAGTTGGATCATTGATAAAAGTTAGGGTATAAGGATAATTTAATTTGGTTAAGAAAACAATGTTCGTACATGAGGAAAGCGAGGACGCTTTTTGTTCGGAGGCTTGGGTAAATGTAGTGAAATGAAATGAACACTTTACTGAAAGCGCTATTTTTCCATTACGTCAATGTTGTATTTATAAAGTTGGAAATTCCATTGTAGAATTCTCGGGTGTTTACATAGAAGTGATCGATTAATTAGAGGATCCCGATTAAACATTTTAGAGTATATAAGGCGGTCAAAATGCCGCGGATCGTGGCATTCGTTTTGTGTCATTTGGGAAGTAAACGTCGAAAAGATAAGCAAGATTAGATAGGTATATTGAGCTGAACTGAGCTAAAACAAGACATCAGAGTTTAAAGAATAGCAGAAGTGACTGATTTAAGTCTTTCCTGTTATTCTGATAAAACGTTTGATCGTTGAATAGCTCAAAGCGAGCCAACATTCTATTTATAGTTATAGTTGTAGTTTACTGAGCAAAATTGAGATATAAAATTGTCTACCATTTTAAAATAATACAATTAATTTGGATAGGCTCTTCATTTTACACAATAAATCTCGAACCCTAAGAATTAACTTAGGTACGAACCCTTCCTTACAGTTTATTTTCCTATTTATTTTAATTTACTTTAACATATCATTTTCAATAGATAACCGGCCCGTTACAATACGTTATATGCAAGACGTTGTGACAACGTACTTTCCAACGTTTTTGTTACGTACGGATATGGTTTTGATGCTAACGTAGAAACTCAAACGTAATTCTTACGTCCTGGTAACGTATTCAGAATACGTTATATGCAAGTCGTTGTGACACTGTAGTTTGAACGTTTTTGTTACGTAAGGATATGGTCTTGATGTTAGCGTAAAAGCTCAAACGTAATTTGTACGTCCTGGTAACGTATTCAGAGAATACGTTATATGCAAGACGTTGTGACAACGTACTTTCCAACGTTTTTGTTACGTACGGATATGGTTTTGATGCTAACGTAAAAACTCAAACGTAACAAAAACTGATATGGAATCAAGAGATCAACTGCTATCAAATTCAAAGTCATATCTAGGGAATACCTTTCCAATTTGAACAATTCACTTTTTAATTAAGATCCTTTCCCTATTCCAGTGAAATACCTTAATGATTTATCTTTATATTAAAATACGGTTGTCTGACAAGGACTTGCATATAAAATATATCCTGAAATACGTTACCAGGACGTAAAAATTACGTTTGAGCTTTTACGTTAACATCAAGACCATACTAACAAAAACGTTCAAACTACAGTGTCACAACGACTTGCATATAACGTATTCTGAATACGTTACCAGTACGTAATAAATCTCCTGATTCCAAAAATGCATGGTTGATAGGGACTTTTTGCATTTCCAAGTTCATCAGTAAAAATGTGACTAAGTTGTGTTGTTATTTAGCTACATTTTTGCGTTAAGATGATACAACTGGCTATAGTTGTATATCAATAGCAATTAAAAAAAAACATAATAAAAACGCCATGTACGAGGATCGAATCGGTGGCAAAGACAAAGACGGCCTCTTGATCGTTAATCGTTCTTCTTTCCACTGAACTTAGTAGAACGTGATGTGTAAGGCAATATATACAAATGTACAGACAATGGACAAAAGTATTCGCATGCTTCCAATTTTCCCTATATATTTCATATAAAACTACAATTTTTCAGAAGCTTATCCTGAAGTCAATTCACATCCCATTTCGATAATTTTTATATCAATAAAAACAGAATTGTATGTAGGTTTACTGTATAATTTCAAAATAATTTTCTATGATAAACATTTTGAGAATATACAAGCTAAACACACAACTGAATTAATTTCTTTCGAAATACAATGCTTTAATAGATAGTACCTTTGTAGAAAAATTATTTAAGTTTGTGTTTAAATCATGGCGATTTGAAAAACATTTCAAAATTACTACTATAAACTACATATCTTTCTGCTTTCCTTGATGAAATAATGATTAAAATCGGACGTGAATTGATTTCAAGATAATATTTTGAAAAACTTTAGTATTATATGAAATATATAGGAAAAATTGGAAGCGTGTGAATACTTTTGTCCATTGTCTGTATCTCCAAGATTTAATTACTTGCAATAAAATTACCATATCCAAAAATTAGAAGTACTTTTCCTACAATGCGGAAATTCAGTGTGTCCATCAACGATTCGATAATAGAAAGTTATTGCTATTTCCGGTGTCGTAAAAATTGTTAGCTACCCATGAAAATTGGCTACCTCAAACTTCCGGTAGCTAATTTTCATACGGCGGAGCATAATAATTAGGCTACCTATGAAAATTAGCTACTTGTAGCATAAACTTATAGGATTTGTCTCCCTTATTATGTTTATCAAAACACAGATTGTGTATTTCCAATGGAGAGACAAAATGAAAAACTGCATGTACATAAGCAGGAAAAGAGTTACTGATTGACAAAGAGAGACATATAGATCTCAGGGGGGGGGGGGGGGGGGGCGCCCCCCTGTAATTGGAAAAAATATTATTTTTTTGGCGTAATATCGTGATTTTTCACACGAAATACCCCAAAATATTTCGTGCCTCCCTCCGCTCGGCGTATTTTTTTTTAAGTGCGTCCCCCCTAACTTGAAATCCTGGACCCCCCCCCCCCCCCCCCTGGATCTGTAAATAATAGATATTAGTGGTGTTCATAGTTGAAAAACAAAATGCTACCTATATGGCTGTATAGCATGTGATTAAGTTACAAACTATCTTTTTTCAAATTTACCATCGCGATGTATCATTTTTACAGCTATTAAAAAATAGATTGGTGGACTATATATGGTAGAATTTAATATTTATGTGATGTTCAAACTATGCAAATTATTCTTTAACTTAATAAGATCATATATGATAATTATTAATCACACTTTTATTATTGCTAACCGTGTTACCCTCTTGAAATAAAGAAATTAACTCATTTACTTACTTATTGACACTATCTTCTGAATTCAAGAAATAAATAAAATTATGTTCCATATATATTTAATAATGAAAGTTGGGAACTTTATTTATTATATTAAAGAACTGGTAGCTATTAGATTAATTTCAATTCGAAACTGAAACTATTTGCACATTCTTGATGACAATTTCTTATTTGGATTTTGTAAAAATAGAACCCTAAATCATAAATTTCCAACAGAATGTGGAAGATGGCAAAATATGTGTACAGAACATGGTTTGACCCGATCGGGACTCGAACCCACGATCTACCGCATTCGAGGCGAGCACGCTAACGATTACACTACCGATGAGAGTCTTTGGTGAGCATTTCTGGTCTGTTTCTCAGCTAGTTCGAGATTCCTCTGTCGTTTAACGGCATTGATAAAGTTGCTTGTAGCCGTTCAACGACAGAGCGTGCTATATACGGAAAACAGCGGATTTGCTTCTCCAACTCTGGGTCAGCACATTTCCACGTTTCGTGGCTATCGGATTTTATTTTCTATCATAAACCTTATATAAATCGCTTCACCAATCATTTTTCTATTCATTCATAAACATCTTACCCTCAGAAAGTGGTGTTACACTCCATTACAGCACGATTTTGCCTTAGATCCTATGATTTCGACATGTGTCTTCCATTTTTCAAACATTTGTCACGTGACTACGAGAAAACTACGATTACCGCAATGTATCATGGGAGATGATTTGCATATAAACAAACAAACAAATATTTTTATTGCCAATCATAGGCGCCTGTTAAGGCAGAACAATTAACATAAAATTTAATACAGTTGATTATATTGATTGGTAATGATTTTAACAGCAAATTTAGTGAATTACAGATAACCATAAGAAAAAAAAAATGTAGTACCTTGTCCAAAAACAAAAAGGGGGAACGTAACACATGCTCTTTCCGAAGCCCGTTGGTAACACTCTGCCATTGAATCTTTTCTTTCCAACACATTCTGTATTATTTCCTTCTGCTCTGCTTTGATCTGTAGATGGACTGTTTGTCCTGCAGAATACGCTTAAATGTATCGTCTTCCATGTGATTTGAATGTTGTTTACGTATGGAAATAATGCTCCAAATAATTTGGCACGCTGCATTAATTAGCTCCCATCATGCAATGCGTTGCTGTCATCATTCAGTTAGTATCGCGAGATCACGTGTGTAGATTCGAAAATGGAAGTCAAATGGCGGAATAATAGGATCTAAGGCAAAATCGTGCTGTAATGGAGTGTAACACCACTTTCTGAGGGTAAGATGGTTATGAATGAATAGAAAAATGATTGGTGAAGCGATTTATATAAGGTTTATGATAGAAAATAAAATCCGATAGCCACGAAACGTGGAAATGTGCCGATCCTATGGCCGTGAGGTAAATTCGATGGTTTCCGTATATAGCACCCTCTGTCGTTGAGCGGCTACAAGCAACTTTATCAATGCCGTTAAACGACAGAGGAATCTCGGACTATTTCTCAGCGAATACGTATATTTCACTTTGTTGTCGACTGTCCCTTATATGAAAATATTAGAGTAAATTTTTTTTATAAAGTTATTGACTTATGTCCAAATTTTAGATACATGGACACATCATCAAAATTTGTCTGGCTATTTACTAATGAACATAAACAAGTTTTGAAAAAAATAGGTAGTTTTATAGAGGAATGTTTTTTGCTGCGAGGACACAATTGATCCTATAGATATCATTAGGTTAGGTGAATTATTATAGTTATTATACATGTTATATTATATTAAATATGAATTGATTTATGGTGGTATTTGATAGGCTCTGATCTGGCAGTGCAGTCACTGAACATAAATATGTTTTCCTGTTTTTTGTGTGTGTTTACATGTATGTCTCCAATCATTTCAATCATTGTATTAAATAGTTTGCCCCTTGTGGGCCCTTAATTGGCAATAAAAAATTCTTATTCTTATTCTTATATTGTCCAGGGGTCAAGTTAGGGGGGGATTTAAAAAAATTGCGCCGAGCGGAGGGAGGCGCGAAAAATTTTGGGGTTTTTCGTGTGAAAAATCACTATTTTATGTCAAAAAATCTTATTTTTTCAAATTTTAGGGGGAAGGGGGGAGGGGGGCGAATGCGCGCCCCCCTGGATCCGCCCCTGTTGTCTACATAAATGACAATAGATAACGTAACGGTCAACCTTTCGCGCTTTCACAATCCTTCGGCAGAAGACACATAAAAAACGACTTTTTGAGTACATGTATATAAACAAATTCATATTTCAAACCAAAGATTATCAACTGGTATTTGTTGCTTATAATGCAAAGCACGCAGAATTAAGGAGAAAGAGCAAAGACTGGTTGCTTCGGAATCAGGATAATGTGTCAGAGTGGAGCGACATGTATATCCGCGGACTGTTGTTTCCGTTAGCTAACACTATTAAAAAAGCTAAGCGTGTTGGTCTAGAAAAAAGCGGACATCATCATCATCTCATTAACTTGGTCTCGCCATGATATAGCTATCAAATTGCTGTGTTGGCGTTAAAAAACAATCGCTCACTCACTAAAGCTGTTACGTACAGTTTTTATATTTCCCCGACAATGTACGTATATTGTGTTTATTCTGCAATGTCTTATAGTTAAAAAAAAACAACTGGCAAATTGTCTAAAAAGAGCAGAAACAGACATCGTTCTAAGCGTTTTAGACGTCCGCGCTTATAGTGTAAGTTTCTCGACGTCGCTCGACATGAATCAGTTACCAGAAAAACTATATCTTGGTCAAAATATTAAGCAATATGTGATGAAAGAAGCTGTTATATATAAAATCCTTAGGTACAGACAAAACAGATGTCACACCAATGAGGAGCGATGGACAGATCACAGCTGACACAAAGCAAAAATACAACATCCCCAACAGTGTCAGTCCGTATTCACCGTAGAATCACAAGACAACATCCCCGACTGCACCAAAACCCACATCATAAAAACAGCACTCCCAATATCTCTACCAGGTGTAAAAGAAACTCCTACATAACATCAATACCCATAGATTGTGTGCTCCCAAAACTATTAAATTATTTGGCTTTCCAATCTTTTGATCTTGAGCTACTTGATGAAGGTTATTCCAGAAACGTTCATGTGCACTAAATTTGATATCTACGTTTTTATTACCTCTTTTTAGCAATGTAGCTATCTGAATGTTTTCTTTGAAAACAAGATACACTCATTGTTTAATAGGATAGATACAAAATGTATGTAAAATTTCCAGGTAAATTAGTTACCTGTATCTCTTATGAAAATTATGTGTACAGAACTAAGTCAGATTGATAAAAGGTGCATTCATGTTGGGTTTTGTCTTTCTTTTTGATATTTTTGATTGGTTTGTTTTGCTTTGTATTTGTTTGTTTTTGATAACAGATTAATATCTAATTTTATTTCTGTTTTTTTCTGTTTTGAGGGTAATACTTCAGAAGGGCCTACAAATTTATACATCTTGGAATAACAGTAGTACTTTAGGGTGCCTGCATCCTAATTTCTTATGTACATGTATCTCTATTCTTTATCAATAAATGTTTAGAGGTTTGCGTTTGTATTGAATCTGGGCCTTGATGGGAGAGGTTTAAAGAGCTGCCTACACCTCATTTATCTTTCACTGCACTGTTCATCACTTGGATGATGTACTCAACCTTTAGAAAGTAGATTACCAGAAGCTGGTACAACATATGAAAATGTCTGTAATGTCATTGAATATAGCCCAAATAAATATTTTGCATCATGCTGGTATGTTTTGTAAGTACAGATACTTGTATCACACATACTTGCCAATTTAATAATTAAATAACAGCCATATATACATGATAATATCTCACACACAAAGTATCTTAACACAAGTTATTTCTTAAAGATTTTATTGAAAAACTCAGACAGGCATGGTGGAACATTATCATACATATAATACAATACAATATATAGACTAGAGGCTCAGTAGGTTGAGAATATTTTTTAGAAATCAACCAATCAGCAACAAGAATTGCCTGTGGTGGACATGTTTGTTAACGGATCGGGACGAAATGAGCATTCTTTATAGAGGGCCTTCCATAGCTGCTACCTATCAAGTTTCGGTTCATTTTGCCAAGCGGTTTCAGAGGAGAAGATTTTTTATGAATAGACCAATCAGCAACACGAATTGCCTGTGCTGGCCATGTTTGTTAACAGATCCAAAATGAGCAATCTTTATAGAGGGCCTTCCATAGATGCTACCTACCACGTTTCGGTTCATTTGGCCAAGCGGTTTCGGAGTAGAAGATGTTTAGGGAATCTACCAATCAGCAACACGAATTGCCTGTGCTGGCCATGTTTGTTAACGGATCCCAAATGAGCAATCTTTATAGAGGGCCTTCCATAGATGCTACCTACCACGTTTCGGTTCATTTGGCCAAACAGTTTCAGAGTAGGAGATGTTTTAGGAATCGACCAATCAGCAACAAGAATTGCCTGTGCCGACCATGTTTGCTAAGGGATCAGGACTAAATGAGCAATCTTTACAGAGGGCCTTCCATAGATGATTCCTACCAAATTAGGTTCATTTGGTCAAGCGGTTTCAGAGGAGAAGATTTTTTTAGGAATCGACCAATCAGCATCAAGAACTGCCTGTGGCGGCCATCTTTGCTACGAATTGAGCCGAAATGAACAATCTTTATAGAGGACCTTCCATATATGCTTCCTACCAAGTGTCAATTCATTTGGCCAAGCGGTTTCAGAGATTTTTAGAAATTGACCAACCAGAAACAATAAATGCCTATGGCTATTCGATTTCAGAGGTGAAGATTTTTTAGAAATCAACCAATCAGCAATAAGAATTGCCTATGGTGGCCATGTTTGTTAATGGATCATGACGAAATGAAAAATCTTTATAGAGAACCTTCCATAGATGCTTCCTACTAAGCTTCAGTTCATTGAGCTAAGGGGTTTCAGAGCAGAAGATTAAAATGTGAAAAGTTTACAGACGGACGACGGATCAAATGATCGCAATAGCTCACGTTCCCTTTGACAACGTCTGCTCAAAAGCTTTGATGAATACCAGAGTACATCACAAATTCTAACACGACGTCCTTCTTACGCTTTGTAGACAAACGAGCGATTTATCGATGATATAATCTCGTTCAATGCCGGTGAATGTGACTGACTTTTCCATTAGCAGCATAAATGGTGTGTGACACTTTCCGCAAACGTAAATATAAATTACCGTCTTCCAATCAAAGTATACTACCGTATTTGTAATCTTAGACATATCAGAATCGAAATAAATCATGGAAGCATGAATGTGTTTTGAGTTTTAACATGGGTTGGCGGATATTAGTAAATTGTATCCCTCTGGCTCGGGATAAAATACTAATATCCAACAATCCATGTTAAAACTCAAAACACATTCTGGCTTCCATGATTTATTTCTTAATTAGCGGGTCATTTTAACTGAGCCTGAATTACTCACCTGGTCACTTATACAGTTTATGTTCAATAAAGTATAGATTTTGTTAAAAAAATATTTTATAAATTTCGAATTTAACAAATAAATATATGATTTTTGATTGTGTCACATCTCTCCAACAGTAAAAGTTACCACAAATCAGCGGGGAACCTCCAATGTAACGAAGGAATGCGAGGAATTTTCATGGGCAAACTTCTGTTGCTTATGCTTATGTTTGAATGGTGCCAGGTAGTTTATTTTCATGGATAATACTTTGACACGTGTGTCATACATTGAACAGATGTAAGGTAGCTTATTTTCATGGAAAACGTCAGGACTCCTATCCAATGTAACGAAGGAATGCGAGGTAGCAAATTTTCATGGACCATGAAACGAAGGAATGAGAGGTAGCTAATTTTCATGGACCATGAAACGAAGGAATGAGCGGTAGCTAATTTTCATGGGCAAACTTCTGATGCTTATGCTTATGTTTGAATGGTGCCAGGTAGTTTATTTTCATGGATAATACTTTCACACCTGTGTCATACATTGAACAGATGTAAGGTAGTTTATTTTCATGGAAAACGTCAGGACTCCTATCCAATGTAACGAAGGAATGCGAGGTAGCTAATTTGCATGGGCAGGTAGCTAATGTTCATGGACCATGAAACGAAGAAATAAGAGGTAGCTAATTTTCATGGACCATGAAACGAAGGAATGAGCGGTAGCTAATTTTCATGGGCAAACTTCTGATGCTTATGCTTATGTTTGAATGGTGCCAGGTAGTTTATTTTCATGGATAACACTTTGACACCTGTGTCATACATTGAACAGATGTAAGGTAGTTTATTTTCATGGAAAACGTCAGGACTCCTATCCAATGTAACGAAGGAATGCGAGGTAGCTAATTTTCATGGACCATGAAACGAAGGAATGAGAGGTAGCTAATTTTCATGGGCAAACTTCTGATGCTTATGCTTATGTTTGAATGGTGCCAGGTATTTTATTTTTATGGATAACACTTTGACACCTGTGTCATACATTGAACAGATGTAAGGTAGTTTATTTTCATGGAAAACGTCCTGACTCCTATCCAATGTAACGAAGGAATGCGAGGTAGCTAATTTTCATGGGCAGGTAGCTAATTTTCATGGACCATGAAACGAAGGAATGAGAGGTAGCTAATTTTCATGGGCAAACTTCTGATGCTTATGCCTATGTTTGAATGGTGCCAGGTAGTTTATTTTCATGGATAACACTTTGACACCTGTGTCATACATTGAACAGCTGTAAGGTAGCTTATTTTCATGGAAAACGTCACGACTCCTATCCAATGTAACGAAGGAATGCGAGGTAGCCAATTTTCATGGACCATGAAACGAAGGAATGAGAGGTAGCTAATTTTCATGGGCAAACGTCTGATGCTTATGCTTATGTTTGAATGGTGCCAGGTAGTTTATTTTTATGGATAACACTTTGACACCTGTGTCATACATTGAACAGATGTAAGGTAGCTTATTTTCATGGAAAACGTCATGACTCCTATCCAATGTAACGAAGGAATGCGAGGTAGCTAATTTTCATGGGCAGGTAGCTAATTTTCATGGACCATGAAACGAAGGAATGAGAGGTAGCTAATTTTCATGGGCAAACTTCTGATGCTTATACTTATGTTTGAATGGTGCCAGGTAGTTTATTTTCATGGATAGCACTTTGACACCCGTGTCATACATTGAACAGATGTAAGGTAGCTTATTTTCATGGAAAACGTCATGACTCCTATCCAATGTAACGAAGGAATGCGAGGTAGCCAATTTTCATGGACCATGAAACGAAGGAATGAGAGGTAGCTAATTTTCATGGGCAAACTTCTGATGCTTATGCTTATGTTTGAATGGTGCCAGGTAGTTTATTTTTATGGATAACACTTTGACACCTGTGTCATACATTGAACAGATGTAAGGTAGCTTATTTTCATGGAAAACGTCATGACTCCTATCCAATGTAACGAAGGAATGCGAGGTAGCTAATTTTCATGGGCAGGTAGCTAATTTTCATGGACCATGAAACGAAGGAATGAGAGGTAGCTAATTTTCATGGGCAAACTTCTGATGCTTATGTTTGAATGGTGCCAGGTAGTTTATTTTCATGGATAACACTTTGACACCTGTGTCATACATTGAACAGATGTAAGGTAGCTTATTTTCATGGAAAACGTCAGGACTCCTATCCAATGTAACGAAGGAATGCGAGGTAGCTAATTTTCATGGGCAAACTTCTCATGTTTATGCTTATGTTTGAATGGTGCCAGGTAGTTTATTTTTATGGATAACACTTTGACACCTGTGTCATACATTGAACAGATGTCAGGTAGCTTATTTTCATTGAACACTTCGTGACTCCTATTCCATGCAATGAAGAAAGGTCAGGTAGCTAATTTTCGTGGACCATGAAACGAAGAAATGGGAGGTAGCTAATTTTCATGGGCAAACTTCTGATGCTTATGCTTATGTTTGAATGGTGCCAGGTAGTTTATTTTCATGGATAACACTTTGACACCTGTGTCATACATTGAACAGATGTAAGGTAGCTTATTTTCATGGAAAACGTCATGACTCCTATCCAATGTAACGAAGGAATGCGAGGTAGCTAATTTTCATGAGCAAACTTCTGATGGTTATGCTTATGTTTGAATGGTGCCAGGTAGTTTATTTTCATGGATAACACTTTGAAACCTGTGTCATACAATGAACAGATGTAAGGTAGCATATTTTCATGGAACACGTCATGACTCCTATTCCATGCAATGAAGAAAGGTCGAGTAGCTAATTTTCATGGACAAGCTTCAGATGCTTATGCTCATGTTTGAACGGTGCAAGGTAGTTTATTTTCATGGATAACACTTTGAAACCTATGTCATACACTGGACAGATGCAAGGTAGCTTATATTCATGTAAAACTTCATGACTTCTATCCCATGTAATGAAGAAATTATCCTGACTAGTCTTTGCCTTTATTCTTTTACGCCATGTGCCAATATAAATTGTATAGTTTTTGGTTTGATCAGATCATTGATCGAAACCACGATCTACCGCACATGATGCGAGTACTCGTAACTATTTCACCACAGGAGCGTTATTGCTTGTTATAACTAAGCGTCTTATTTCTTTGGAATAGATATAGTATAAATATATTTTATTAATTAATTCAATATTACACATTATGATAATACACATATAAATGGAATAGATATACACATTTTTGTATATATGCAAAGCAGAAAATGCATTATGTACAGATAAATAATATGGTGATCGATATATAGAAACTTGTTCATGTCACTATAAATATATAATTTTTTAAAAATATTATTAGACTTGAATTTATTTATATTATATATATATATATACAACCCCGCGGGAACCCCGGTGTATAGAAATGGGACCGAGAGCTTCTTCGGCTTGAAGGGGCGTCCGTCGGTTGTGCGGGATGTATAAATTCACAACCAACCCGTCCTTCGGACGAGACGTAAATAATACTGAGGTCACGTGTTGAGAGATTGCCATCCTCTTCGCACGTTAAAGAACCCAGTGTACTGTAACAGCTCATTATGAGCATATGAGACCTGTTGCACTGGCTAAATTATCCGTCCCTACCCATACACCTTTCCTTGTTTCGAGTCCCGTGGCGTTTAATATTTTTAATGCTCGCTGGACGTTAAACACCAACCAATCAATCAATCAATCAATCAATCATATATTTTATATCGAAATAACTTATTTTCATCCAGATTTTGCTCCATGTAAACAAGGATTTATATAGGGAGTGGATGTAGTCGAGTGGTCTAGGGCGCTGGACGTAAGGCTAAGCGAATGGTGCTGCAGTGTATCAATGGTGTGGGTTCAAATCCCGTCGAGGGAAGAACAAAAATTTGACAGCTATAAAATCTAATTCTAACACTGTTTGGTTTAATTTTCAGACGTATATAATATTTAGTATTAACCCAGTATCCTTTAAAGTAACTTTGAGATCCAGTGGGACAGATATATTGTATGGTTGTCACTTGCTTCTAGACGTTTATATATATATATATATATATATATATATATACGTCATAAAATCTAATTCTAACACTGTTTGGTTTAATTTTCAGACGTATATAAAAAAAAATTCAGACGTATATATATATATATATATAAACGTCTAGAAGCAAGTGACAACCATACAATATATCTGTCCCACTGGATCTCAAAGTTACTTTAAAGGATACTGGGTTAATACTAAATATTATATACGTCTGAAAATTAAACCAAACAGTGTTAGAATTAGATTTTAGAGCTGTCAAATTTTTGTTCTTCCCTCGACGGGATTTGAACCCACACCATTGTTACACTGCAGCACCATTCGCTTAGCCTTACGTCCAGCGCCCTAGACCACTCGACTACATCCACTCCCTATATATATCCTTGGTGTAAATGAATGAATAGGAGTTTGCTATTAATTTCTTGGATAAATCTATCTAAATAAATAGATTTCCTCGCCTACATCCACCCCCCTTTTTTGTTCAAAAATACTAATTACCAAGAATCTATCAAAACATGGTAGAGTGGAATAACTGGCATAGTACTTTTAATGTATTATTAAGGTAGCTAATTTTCATGGCTATCATTTGGAACACCTTAGTGGTTTACGAAAATCTAGTTCCGAACGTCAAAAAGTAGCTAATAATTATGGTAGCTAATAATTATAGGACACCGGAGTTTGAATTTGCTACCAAAATTCAAATCATTTTGATGTTTTGTGACAATTTTAACAATTTCTTTGATGTCCCGAACATACAACAACTTCGAGTTTAGAAGCTAGAAATATAAGGTTAGTCAATAGAATTACATCTATGAATGAGCAATCCAAATTGATTTAAGAAAATACTGTGTTGACGCCAAATGTCATTCAGAATTTCAATCCTTGTTAAATTTTGTGTCCAGCTCCCTGAGCCTCATTGCCTCAATTGCATGTATTACAGACATTTCTACATAG
This sequence comes from Bathymodiolus brooksi, assembly GCA_963680875.1. Lineage (NCBI taxonomy): Eukaryota > Metazoa > Mollusca > Bivalvia > Mytilida > Modiolidae > Bathymodiolus > Bathymodiolus brooksi. Next base: position 131,948,674 of record OY804576.1, on the reverse strand, counting down.
ACTCTTAAGATCAGATGAAGGTTAGAGGCATCCGATTTTCATTTTGTCCAGGAACTAAACAATTTTCGAATACGAAATCGACCATGAAGGTAGAAACAGGTATTGTAACACTTATTACGTATCACCATTACTTAAAAATTGTAGGGAATAATAAGTTATGACCAGATATACAAAAAGAAAGTTGAAATATTCACGGAATGAAAATTTTAATTTGCTCCCATACGTTGAATGGGACCGATTCGTAACCCTAACTGGAGCACAAGCGGAATGAGGGTTACGTTATCGTATCTATTATTAATTCAGCTTGATTTTAAGCCAAAGGTATCATTTTCAAGTTCAGAAAACAACATGCATGCAATTATCGTCACGGTATGTGTTTTCGTGCGTCATCTGTTTTCGTGGTATCCATTTTATTTTGATTTCCACAGCGCACGCATTATTTTTTACGTGTCTTCCGGTTTCAATTTATGGAACATAAACAATACGAAAGCTGACATCTGTAAAAAATGATAAAGTTTACTTTTAAAGACGTAAGTACCAAAACAGTGAACCTACCTACTGAACCATACTTTTTGTAATGCCAAAAATGTACTTCATTTATAAAGTAGCTGAAAAAAAATCCAGAAGGGCTATATAAAATTTAACTATGTCGTCTGCCTCTCAGACACCTGCTCTTCCTGTCATGTAACTATCATGGGGTCATTGATCGTATTTGTAAACAAAAGAGCCGACTGAAATGTGTCTGTTTCTTATATATAATACATGTCACTTTGCAGTGCATTGTGGTTTCAGCACTAAAAAAAACATCAAAAGTAAACACAATTTTGAAAGTGGTCATTTTCAAACATTCTGTTATCTTATTTAGATGTAGTATGATTTGGTAGATGGCCAGAACCATGAAATTTTAAAACCAGCCATTTCCGGATTTTATATTCGTTTCCATCCCGTATATCGGCCTTGTTTTTATTTGTCACGGAAACAGATGACGCCATTTTACTGACAACAAAAGTTGCCAGGTAATCGAGAGTATATTAAAATACAAGAATGGCTTTAAAAACAATCTTATGCACAAAGAAACATTTAACTAGCCATTCTTTGAAAATTCCAATCGTCATATGAATGGAGGGTTAACACTGTTAATCGCTATATATCTGAAAATCGATAATAGCACGAAAACCGATAACACGATGGTAGAAATTATATGCGAGCTTAAGCGAGCTCTTTATGGTATAAAATGTGTACTTAGGATTTTTTTAAAAACATGGCTGAACATATTGTCGAAGAAAAAAAAATTCTACGTTTTGTAAACACCGGTTTCCGGGTAACACACTAACACACTCAACTAATGAAGATCTTCTTAACATAAAGCGCAAAGGTGTACCCTCTCTCGTAAGGAACGATAACTCGAATAAAGGAACGACAGCTCGATTGAATGAGACTAGATTCGGCCCTAAAAAAAAGTCGTCCCCAATATATCTCGGCCCAAAAATTCTCGACACTTTTTGATGAAATTGCCAGATAATTTTCAGATGCGCGAGCATTCAAGGCCGTGCCGGTTTCATATTATCTTTAATGTAGATCATATGAAAATTGCAGACTTCCTTATGATGTCCCCATCTTAGATATGCAAATTATCAAATGGCACCTCATTTCTGGCTATATCCTGTCGTCCGTTAAAATCGGTCAACACCTGAAATCGGTCACCATTTTGGAATGCACTGTCACGTGAGTTCAGATGTCGATGACGTCATTTATCCTGCAAACTGCTTCCAGAAATAGATAATGGATTTACTTTCACTTTGATCAAGTCAACAATGAGATTTAAACAGATAAGAAAATGTATCTATAGGTGTTGGTGCCAAAATGGTGCCATTTTATTACTAACATTTTGACTTAATATTCAAAGTCAAATATTTCCAGAAAAACACAGTCTGTAATGGATAATTTGCATATCCTGTGTTTGTTTACATTCCACTGCGCATCTTGACCTATATTTACAACTCAATTAGGCAACGGAAATTGCATTGTTTTCGTTTTGAAATTACACACAATTCTTTAGACAATTTTCAGATTTTTAGCGGGAATATTTGTGAGTAATATATATGATTTAATATAAATTACATGGAATTGGATGGATAAAATTGTACGTGAAAACAGATCTAGAGATATTATCTGCTGAAAACAAGTGACAGCAAATACAATTTAATGAAAAATTGGGGGAATATAGAAAAAGCAAATTAAAAAAATATTGTAAAATACAATCTCCTAGGCCTATTTGTGTTCCACATGACTATTTTATGGCTGACCGATTTCAGGTAACGTGACTTGGGCGCCATTACAAAACATATGCAAACAAAAAAGGTCAGCGAGCCGACATTTCTTCATCAAATTAAGCGATGTTTTTGGTATTTTATTTGGCTTAAGTGTCCAAGTAAACATGGCATTTATCTTTGATATAAATACCAATTTGAATGAGAATCATAAGGAAATGTCTTAACTGACCGATTTACGGTCACATGTGGATACTACATTTGTATTAGGAGGCAGGGGGCAGTAGCCTCTTTTTTTTTTATTGTTAAGACAGTATGATGATATATATAAATGAGACTGAATAAAATAACTTAAATTTCTTCTTTATAATTTCAGAGCTGGTTCATTTCTGTAAAAGTGATAAACAAGTACAATTGGATTTGAGGTTATAAGCTGTTATAGGCACATACAAATGTAACTGATCATGACCATGTGACTTTTCAACATAGCAAACCAGTCGAAATAATTCCTGCCCCCATGTAATATTGGAAACCACAGATGTCACCTGCTTCATGTCCTGTAATGTCAGACCGATCAACACACAACAGCAAATTTCACCATCATCTAATCAGAGGTAATCAATTTCATGTTCTTCTAGCCAGACAAGTCAACAACATTATATTTTACTATCAAATAATCTAGCCCTGAGGCAATTTTATAGGGATTAAACTCTATCAGATCACGAAAGCTACCATGATGAACCAGAAATTAGACTTGCACAAAGGACATATTGATATATATATAAAACTAATGAAAGTAAGTTAATGATACATTATTTGTACATGCATACACTTATACCAATAGAGCTCTTCCCATATTTACAGTGTGTGGCTATCACAGAAACAAAATGGTTCTTTAGATGAACTTGTTACATTTAATTACATGTACACAATCTACTTCAAATACAGAACATTTCTTAAGAAGAGATTTACATGTATGTTAGATATCATGAGTTACAGTTGACTATAAAATCAAAATAAACAAATTTTAAAAAGGTCAACCTATCTGATAGAGATCCCACCCCAAAGACAAATTAACTGTACAGTACCTGTAATGACATTTTGAGAAATCAATTAATAAGGAATATAGTTATGTAAAAAAAACTGCAGAAAAAATGCCTAAAATTCCCAAGAGTAGATAATTATATTAAATATGATCCTTTGTCAGAGCTTTGTAACATGGACTTAATTTTTTGGTTCATTTCTTCTTTTCTTTTTAAAGTTTTATATATTAAGTGTAGAAATAATAAAAGTATAATAAATGAAGATACATTTTTTTTTGTAATATTGGTCAGTAGAGAAGTACTGGGCATGGGTGATTATGCAGCTTAATTGCTATTTAATTAGATCACACCACTGATTGATCAATATAAATTTCCTCCCCACTGACTGCTTATACATGTATGTGCTTTTGTAATTTTCGTAATTTCTCGTTAATGAAATGAGATCATGAAAAACATTTTACATGATATGTTTATATCAACAACAAATATCAAAACTGCAAGATAAGTGCTGTCTTAAATCAATTTTTAATATAGAGATACAAGTTTGTTGCATATTAAGTGTACGTTCCTTTCCGAGTCTAATGTTTTACATACTGTAATGCTTCTTCTAAAATTAAGTTTTAATTTTGATAATATTGTAGTCTTGCAATAGATCTAAATGTTTGAACTGCACTTTTTTTGTTCTAATTCTCCTCTGTTCCCATGGTGTTTTATTTTTTTTTAACATAAATGGAGATGTATCTTTTCTAGATTTGTCCTATCAATAAAATTTAACATAACTATATGTTTGGTCACTGTTTTTGGATTTCTTTCTTTAGCTCTGTAATATATATCCATGCAATATATTTCCGAGTTATAATCAATTAATTATAGGTTTTATAATGTGTCTTCACTTACAGTCGCAAATATTTGTTTACCTAACTCCGCTATGCGTCGCTAGGTAAACACATTTTGCGACCGTAAAACCGATGATTTACATCCACAAAGCTTAAAATACAATACAGTTATCTCCTAAATATAATAATTTCAAGCTTCTGATCATGATCAAAATAGTTACTAAAAATACTTTCACTCCTAAAGTTGTTCGATTTAGCTGAAAATATTAATATCATATTATTTTTTTCAGAACCAATCCACCAATGAAGGGAGCTTTCCAGATGCTTGATGGAGAAAACAAACTTTATAGTTAAAGGAATCCTTTCATTGTTCATTTAACTTTGTTGTTTTTTATATCTTACATTTTTTTGCTGACCAAATGTTAGAATTTGTATGTGGTTTTTTTTGTATGCAAGTTTTGTGATTTATATCAGTATCAGTATAGTTGAGATAATGTGGGTTAGAGTTAATTATAAGGTTATGTTTATAATGGTAGAGGAAACCGGAGTACCCAGGATCACTGTCGTGTACCCGATAAGGAATGGTCATTTCAAGATGGCGGATTGTAAATCATCAAAAAGGTAGGTGTGAAGATTTTGACTATTATCGTTCTTTATAGGTTATCTTAGTGTCTATGAGTTACACGTTTAGATAGGACAGTCTTTTTTCTACTTCACCATTAAGTCAGTAAAGCTTGATCCTTTTGTTTTTATCGTAAACTGCCTTCGGTAGTTGATCAATGCAGCGACAAAGATATCGAGGCGTAGAATCCAATTTATTTCACCAATTCCTACCGCCTAGTGACTTTTTATATTAATATGTTGATGCCAAAATTATTCAAACATGTGAATTGTTCAGCAAATTTTTTTTCAGCCTTTGACAAGCCTTGTATCCCTCTTAAAACGTCTATGAAAAGTTTGTTTATGTCACGGAATGGTCACGACAAAAACATGACAAAAATGTATAGGAATGGTCTCATGTTTTGAGTGAAGGAATGGACTTTCAAGCCAAGGAATGGTCTTTTTTGTTTAGGAATGGTCTCCATCATATAAGATATGCTTATTAATAATATTATTGAAGTTCATTTCGTTTGTGGTCTTTAATGTAAATCTTCTTATTTCATATGATCAATCTTGCCTTAAAATACCTGAAATACCTTATTTGCTATTAAATTGTTATAATCTTTTCCATTTCATTTTATCTATAGGTACAAGTGTTACTACTGCCAATTTGATACTTCCAATCACCAAGCCATAGTGGACCACTGCTGCCAGAATTATCGGGATGAAACATTAAAATTTAGATCTTTTGAATTTAACACTAATGTGGGTAAATTTGGTTAATTTGGTAAATTTGGTTAAGAACTCTTTCAGCAATTGTACACATATTGTAATGGTTTCAGGGGCGAATCCAGGATTTCAAGTTAGGGGGGTGGGCGTACTTAAAAAAATTGCGCCGAGCGGAGGGAGGCGCGAAAATTGTTGGGGTATTTCGTGTGAAAAATCACGGTTTTACGCCAAAAAATCATATTTTTTCCAATTTTAGGGGGGGGGGGGCGCCGAGTGCGCCCCTCCCCCCCCTGGATCCGCCCCTGGGTTTATACTTTGTGATATTGTCAGGGAGTCATTTTTTACATAAAAATATTTTTGTTAAAAGAAATATTCATTGTTATTTAAATAAATTTTATGAAATCAACTCTTTATATCTTTATTATCAATTTGCAAACAATTACAATTATAGTCATTTGATCCAGAGAAAAATGTGAGTAGTCCTGAAGATATAATCCTCTCCGAACATGTGGAAGAATCTCTGCCTCGTGAGCTCTGTGATATTCCCTGACCGTTTGTGGTTACTGTAATTACATGTGATACGTTTTTGTTCACCCTGGTTGGTCTGATGAGCCAATAGCTCCCCCTTTTCACAAAATGCTGCTGTGCAAGAATCAGTGGTACATTTAAATTTTATCTCTTGTTTTAAATGTTGTCTCAGGCGATGTCGTCTGAGACCACTTCTACTTTTCAGACATTTTCCACAGTCCTCTCATATAAAATCATTCTCTGAGGCGTGGAAAGATGTATCCATCACAGTAAACCTGTAAAAATGAGAAATACACGATATATCTATTGAAGATTTAAGTAACCTCGTATATTTTTGTTTTCATGAAGTAAATACATGTACTGATTTTAAACATAGGAAAATTAAAATAATATATGTGAAATGAAGAACCTATGTACGAAAAAACTAATACATAAACCTAACAGTGGTCTAGACTTAGTGGTAAGAAAACCGAAGATCCAAAAAGTAAAAGAAAAGAAGAAAAAAATAATAATAAAAGTTGAGAACATCGGTCCAAATAAAATAGTGGTGTGTACTGAAAGGTGATGTATTATACATAACTGCCGGGGTCCGGGTGGCTCAATGAGTTAGGTCGTTGGATATAACAATTCATACAAGCCTATCACCAATACGCGCCCGGCTTTGTAAATTACAAAAAAGGATGCACTCGACTCGCAGCTGCAAGTGATAAAAGTTTACTAGTTGCTTGCCCATGGTCGATAGTTCTCTCCGGGTACTCCGACTTCCTCCACCACTAAAACTGGTCACCATGATATAGCTGAAATATTGTTGAAAGTGGCGTTAAGCACCAAAAATTAAAAAAAAAAAAATACATAACTGCCTGTAGTTGAGGAGTTTCGCTAGATTACCATACGAAGAAAATATCACTTGAGACGCACTAAGGTAGGAATTCCACGACAGAAATACACTAGTGTATTTCTTCCTTACGGAATAAACACACTAGTACATACTGCAAGGTAGAAATACACTAGGGTATTTACTTTCCCGGACATTCTACACATCGGAAAGAACGTACGCTTACAGTATATCAGAGAAGCGAATGGTATGTCGTCATATTGACAAACCAATTGAAATACATGACAGTGAATGTAGTAAGAAAAGAAAAATAAGATTTTATGCGAGTGTGAACACTGGATGAACGACAAAGCCATTGCTCCCGCTTTACATCCGATATGTTCAATCAGACCATTCCTAAACAAAAAAGACCATTCCTTGGCTTGAAAGTCCATTCCTTCACTCAAAACATGAGACCATTCCTATACATTTTTGTCATGTTTTTGTCGTGACCATTCCGTGACATAAACAAACTTTTCATAGACGTTTTAAGAGGGATACAAGGCTTGTCAAAGGCTGAAAAAAAATTTGCTGGACAATTCACATGTTTGAATAATTTTGGCATCAACATATTAATATAAAAAGTCACTAGGCGGTAGGAATTGGTGAAATAAATTGGATTCTACGCCTCGATATCTTTGTCGCTGCATTGATCAACTACCGAAGGCAGTTTACGATAAAAACAAAAGGATCAAGCTTTACTGACTTAATGGTGAAGTAGAAAAAAGACTGTCCTATCTAAACGTGTAACTCATAGACACTAAGATAACCTATAAAGAACGATAATAGTCAAAATTTTCACACCTACCTTTTTGATGATTTACAATCCGCCATCTTGAAATGACCATTCCTTATCGGGTACACGACAGTGAGGATAGTATGATATAATATAATGTTGAATGAAAGTTGATTGGTTGAATGAGAATCATGATTTGTATGCCAGTATATAAATTGAAATTTAACATTTAAAGTACAAATGTATTTGATTTTTTTTCAGATTTATATGATTGTGTGTATTTATACAAGTTTCATGTTTTTCTTCGGATAATTAATAGATAGAGTAAGGGTTATGTCATATGGTGTTTAACACCACTTTCGACGATATTTAATTTATATCATGGCGGTCAGTTTTATTGGTTGAAAAACCGGAGTACCCAGAGAAAATCACTGACCTGCCATAAGTCACTGACAAACTTTATCACATAATGTTGTATCAAGTACACCTCGTCTAAGCGGATTCGAACTCACAACATTAGTGGTGATGTGCACTGATTGCATAGGTAGTTATAAATCCAGCTACCATACAATCACGACTGCCCCCATATTTAATAATATATATTGTTATCCCCCCCCCCGCGATAGCGGTGGGGGATATAGAAATAGCGACTGTCCGCCGTCACACTGGATGGATTTGAATAATTTTTTGCATGTGGCTTGTAATTATCATTATCTTGGATGGGTTCTGACATGGTAATATTTGAAGCAAGGGTTTTGGGGGGAAATCATAGTTTTTGGTGGAAAAATCACCAATTTTTAGAATTGTGTCTTGTTTATGCGATAACTTTAGTAAACATGGATAGATTTGAATAATTTTTTGCATGTGGCTTGTAATTATCATTATCTTGGATGGGTTCTTACATTCTTACATGGAAATATTTGAAGCAAGGGTTTTGTGAGAAAATCTATATTTACATCAGAGGTTTACACAGTGTTCAAAGTGGAGTACTTCCTGTATATTATTCAGGTCATGCTGCAATATACTCCAACCTTCAATAAAGTATGTTATACATTAAGACTGCAAGGCTGCTTTCTATAAATATATAAAACTAAATATTATGCAAGTGCGGGGGGGGGGGGGGGGGGGGATACGTTGTGCATTTATGCGCTAGGCGGTTCTTTTAATTCTTTAAGAAATAAAGAAAAATTAGGGTTATACTTTATCTCTGTAAGGATGTGATATAATGGTTTTGATATTTTTATTTTGAATTGCTAAGCTTAAAAGATTATTGATCTTTGTTATATTTTTATATACAATTAACAAGAATATTTTGGGGTTACAGCTTTTTCAGGATTGGGATGTATACACTGGTAGATCTTACTATGAAGCTTACGCTTCAGGGCCCCTTATATCCCGGAAACACTTTTTTAATGAACTAACTTTTCAACAAAATTAATGGAGTTTTTTTAAGTCTTTGTTATTAAAATAAGGCTATTTTAGTAATAGAATCATAAGTCAATGGGTTAAAGTACTTAATATTGACCTTAGAATATGCTCCAATTCCAGTTTCATATGGCCTCAAAATGTCCCTGTAATTAGTAAAATTTCCAAACTTGTATGGGGGGTTTCAGCACTGGAATCCCAAGCTGTATGGGCTCCTTGACTTAGCCAGAATCTATTCATAGCCTACATTTTGGCAGTTGGATCCTCAAATCCTTCGTTGGTGCACAGCTTAATAGTTTGACAGCTCAGTCCTTATGTTAGAACCAATCGGAACCACAAACAGACATATGGATTCTTAATTCAGGCTGCACTCATCTGGCTTGTGCATTCAAACACCAAAAATCAAGACTATCACCTCTTTATCCTAACGATCCCCCTCTAATGACCTTCCTCTCTAGTAATTTAAAGAATGAACAAATTCTTTTTTATGTGTATTGATGTTTGGTGGTGTTATCTTGGTTCCTACAAATTTTTCTTTGTTTTTGGTAATTTTCTATTATATCTTTTTTAGTGTTTAATGTTAAACTAAAGAATAGATGTATAAGTCAAGTTGTTCTTATAAGTTTGGTCCAGAGTTAGCAGGCCTAAGCAGGGTGATATTTTTATATGTATACATGTATTTCTGCTGTTTCCTTAGCCAGCAACTAGTGCTTCAGTTCCCATATTTATTGAGATATTTCTGTTTTCTAGCATAAAATGCTTATAGCCCAGTACAGCAATTTAAATAAAAATCTGAGATATAGTGGTTAAATTTAAAAAAAACAATTATCAGGATCTCCCATGGAACAACACCATTGAAGAAGATACCTTCCGTTACCCAGACCTCTTTGCTGGTGGGAAAGGGATCAATGTTTGGCTCATTGTCAAGGACTCCACCCAAACACCCTGTTCATGGCCCTTTTGACCTTGTTGGTTATTCTTGCTGGCTGCAAAAGGGCCCACATAATAGTTCAGGGAGCTTAAAATGTAGGTCCTCCACTGGATGTGTACCTATTCATTACTTCTAGAGATGTTATCTATATACATCTTTAATTTTGTCAAATGTAACATTCACAAGATACAGATTTTTAGTACATTTATTATACATGTTTTTTAATCTGATATATTTATTATTACCGGACATATTTATATTTGTATAATAATTACATCTAAACATTTTGGCATCTTTAAAATAGATTATGATGGGAGGAGTCTGAGAGTAGAAAGAGTGTTTCATCATCTGTAAAAATTGCAATAATTTGGATTAATAAATGTTTAGAACTTTATATTTTATTAAAGTTAACTCAAAAAAATTAAGAACATGGGATGGAAATAAGAACATCACAAAAGGTCCTTAAATACACAAAAAATAATGTAGTTGGTAGTTGCATGGTGTAACGGTACCATGCAACGGTCTTAATGTGATTATAGTTACCCTACTATCCAAATTACGTTGTCACAATGCTTCGACAACGTAATTTGGCTATAAAAGTCCTTTTAGGGTTGTATATTGTAGTTGTATAACTATATATGGTTGTAGTTGCGTCGTCTAAAGGTCTTTAGGTTGTCGTCGTTACGTTGTGTAAAGATCCCTAGGTGGTCGTAGTTACGTTGTGTAAAGATCCCTAGGTGGTCGTAGTTACGTTGTGTAAAGGTCCCTAGGTGGTTGTAGTTACGTTGTCGAAAGGTCCCTATGTGGTTGTAATTACGTCATGTAAAGGTCCTTTGGTGGTTGTAATTACGTCGTATAAAGGTCTTATGATGGTTGGTAGTTACGTTGTGTAAACGTCCTTAATTAGTTGTAATTACCTCGTATAAAGGTCTTGTGATGGTTGGTGGTTACGTTGTGTAAACGTCCTTACATGGTCATGGTTGTCGTTTGGTTGTAGAATGGTCTTTTACTACGTAGTACCACAACGTGGTATTTACGTCTAGTGGAGTGTACAAATCGGCGTAGATAAAACGTAAAATTATTACGTTGTAACAACGAAAAAGTTACGTTGTCACAACGTTTTGACAACGTAATTTGGCTAGTAGGGAGATGTACTTTATAGAAGAGCCATCCGTACGTCAGGTATCTTACCTGTAAAATCTTTCTCTCAGCCACGTGTACTTTAGACGAACCTGACAAGCATTTGTCATAAATTATTGTTTTATTTTGCATTTTTTTGTAAAATGGGTAAAAAGTCTGACTAAATCTTCTGCCTTTTTTAGTAAGGAAAAGGCAACGAAGAAGCCAATTGTCTCATTTGATAGGGTATATCAAAAGACATCTCAAGCTTTGGGTACACCGTATTATGAATGGTAAGAGGCCTTGTAAGTCAAATAGACCCAAAGAAAGAGCTAAAATTTTGGACGACTTTGATCATTGTGTTATTAAAAAAAACAATCCACGGTTTATATTCACGGAAAATTGCTCCGACCGTCTTAATAATACATAAGGAAATAAAAGATTCGTATTAAAATATCAAAGTTTAAACTTACTCTAACTCACAGACCCTCCCTTGATTTTTTTTTAATTTTCATGCACACACACACATAAAAAATATATTACCTAGACGTCTAATTCGTACATCTTCTTAGCAAAGTGTGATACAGGAATCCAGCAGTAAATAGCACGCGACCCCAGTGGTAAAAAAAATATTTAGTGTATGTGTACGCAGTCATTGCAATTGACGTTGACATCTTAGGGGTGTAAATTTTGGACCAAGTACGGATGTCTTGCATACATTGAACTCCTACATCTGGTTCATAACAGCTCCTGGATATACTTTATTCTACAACCCACTCGTCTTCTCTACGCCACCAGCATTTTGGTTCGGGTTGTGAAAGACATGTGGCTCTAAGACACCCAACTAGATGAGTTATAGTTGACGCATGGACTCCAAATGCGCTTTATGCTAGTATATTATATAAAATAGAATTAATGCTGACTCAACAACTTTAATTTGTAGTTTGCTAGCTACGTATTAGATTTAGCTTTATTTGAGTAATTAAGGTGGGAAGCATTTGAAGTCAATATGGAATCATTAGAATTAGGGTAAAGAATTTTTTACGCCATTTTTAAAACAATAATAGATATATAGGTTCCCCTTCAGTTGCCCGTGGGTTATGATATTTCTCCACTCAAGAGAGTTAGATTTAAATTTTTTAATTTAACTCTCGAGAGTGGAGAAATATCGTAACCCATATGGTCAACTGAAGGAGAATTTGTTTCTCCCATTATTTAACAAGAACTTTATTTCAAAATCCTTCAAAATTACCGATTTGACAACATGCGGGGAAAGGCACGAGACATTTTAATCCTCTAGAGGATTACAGATTTTTCCACCACTATGTTCAGCGGGGTTAAAACGCCGTAATAATGGGAGAAATAAATATACTATCGTGGAGGTGATAGTTGTTTATTGGGACCTGGAGACTAGCTATCACAGTGGCATCCAGTAGTCACTGAAAAATTCACAACGGGCGTCAAATCAACGAAATTTAGTAATAACGATAAAAGCAATGCAAATTTTATTTTTATTTATGAATTATTATCAGCTATATATATACGACTGAAAAGTAGGGGACGATGGTCGAACCAACTAAATGTGGGAATAAGGATCTAATACCGGCATCATTAATGAGATTTCCTGAAAAGCGGTTATTGTCATTTTATTCGGGAGTATGGTTAAAGATGTTTGTAAATTTGATTTATACTATGGTTTCACAAGACCTAAACACATAAACTGAAGTAATTATGTATAGAAATTATACCCTTCTGATTTTTTTCACAAAGTCATCTTCACTAAAATATGCAATCTTAAAATCATAAATCGATTTCTTTTAATGTATATTATCATCTGCTACGATAATTATTTTAAACATGATATTTACATGGTAACATCACATAAAAGTGGTAATACAGCGTCTTAAATCTAGCACAGGAAAATTATCTTTGGTATTCAAGAGGGTGTTCTTTAAGCACAATTCTACACTAAATGCACCCGATACGGGGACGATTGATGTTGCATTTCTTTATTGACATATATATCTGATAACACTACGTCTTTGAATAAATGTTAAATGTATGGCCTTACACACTGCAGTCAATCAGCACAACATGTCTGCCGAGTTTCCAACATCCTTCTTAGTCCAGCAATGTTACATACATGTAACTCAACGTGAGTAAGATGAATATTCATTTAATCATATTATTGGATCAATCTATAACTCATTATGTCCCCTTTAAGACAAATTAAAAAGTTCAGAGGGGTTAGTATGTCTGATTTCATAGATGATGACTCAGGGTGCTATAAATCCTTATTCCCATAAATTAGTTAAGAAATACAGAGATTGACACATATAAGAAATATATATGTAATCAGGTGATACACTGACATTCGGATCAACTATGGCGAACATACGATATTCTGATGAAGAGGTCATAGTTGTCGTATATTCAAGTCTCGATACAACGATTGTCGATGACTTTCTGCTGGTCAGTTGTTCATTGCTACATGTTTTCGAAATTCCTCTGTCGATCATTAAACTACCCACCTTAATATCACTGACCTATTATACAGACAAGAGTAATGTTCCTGAACGAGATGATATTCTTCAGAACTTTTTTCTGGTACTGTACTTTTACAATGATTAATTGTAGCATATTTCCTCATGATATTAAATTACAACACATCAAATGAAGCCACAATACATTTATGCAAAGGAGACATTAGTTTTAAGGATTAGCAAAACATCTATTGAAAGACAAAACAGAAAAGAAAAAACTATGTTACATAGCAAGTTTGATCAATATTATTTTAACATCAGAAATGCTGTTCATTTTTAAGTAATTTTTCAAGGGTTTTAATACTGAGATTATCTATTTTGTAGATCGTTGTTTGTCCTTTTGTACTTTTTCTTTTGGCAATTGTGTTGTCTGTTCTTCTTCGATATACGGATTCTGATTACTTCTTTGGTATCTTCAAACTCTTCTTCTACAATACCTTAGTTGATTTTGGCTATCCTGCTTATGCCCTTTGGTTTTATTGCTCCCAAAGATTTTTAAATTATTTGGTTTTCCAATTTTCGACTTTCAGCATGCATGATCAAGGTGATTCCAGAAAAGCGCCGTGCGAACTAAATTTGATATTTACGTTTTAATACAATATATTTGTTGATTTTAAAGTGATTGCAGTTTATCGCGGAATGAGCACTTTGTCTGCTACATCATGACTTGTATATGAGATGGTGATGCCTGCTTTGTAAGCCCTTATTGGCGTCAAAACCAATAAATCTTAATACCGATAAAAGTAATGTGAATATTATTTTTATTTATGCGTTAATTTAATTCTTTATTTATCTAACGAGGATTAAAGACAGCTAGCGGTGCAAGTAGCTCTCCTCAATATCAATGTGTATTATATCAGTAATGTATTAAATCAGTTACATATATGAGTGAAAAGTAGGGGACGGGTGTCGAACCAACTGAATATGGATACAAGGATCTAATACCGGCGTCATTAATGAGATTTCCTGAAAATGAGTCATTGTCATTAAGGAGTACGGTTACAGATGTCTACTGAATTTAGTTTATACTGTGGTTTCATAAGCCTTAAACACATAAACACATAGCTATATATAGAAATTATACCCTTCTAAATTATTTTTCACAAAATCATTCATATTCACTGAAATATGCAATCTTAAAATCATATTCGATTCCTATAATGTATAAAATCTACTACGATAATAATGTTAAACATGCTATTTACATGGTAACATTACATAAAAGCGGCAAAACTGCGTCCTAAATCTAGCACAGGAAAATTATCTTTGGTATTGAAGAGGATTTTCTTTAAGCACAATTCTACACTAAATGCACTGGATACGGGGACGATCTATGTTGCATTGCTTTACTGACATACCGGTATATATGTATCTGATAACACTACGTCTTTGGATAAGTGTCAAATGTCTGGACTAAGCACATTGTCAATCAACAGAGCATGTCTGCCGAGATTCCAACATCCTTCTTTAGTAGTCCAGCAATGTTACATAACTTAAAGTAAGTAAGATGAATATTCATTTAATCATATTATTGGATCAACCAATAACTCATTATGTACGTTTTAAGACAACATAAAAACGTTCAGAGGGGTTAGTATGTCTGATCTCATAGATGACTTTGATAAATCCTTATTCCCAAAGTTAGTTAAGTAATACAGAGATTGACACATATAAGAAATATATATGACATCAGGTGATACACTGGCATTCGGATCAACTATGACGAACATACGATATTCTGAAGAAGGGGTCAAAGTTGTCGTGTACTCAAGTCTCGATACAACATTTTGTGATAACGATTGTCAGTGACTTGCTGCAGGTCAGTTGTTCATTGCTGCATGTTTTCGAAATTCCTCTGTCGATCATGAAACTAACCACTTCGATATGAATGACATATTGTACAGAGACGACTAGTGTCCCTGTATGAGATTATATTCTTTTGAACTTTCAAGTAAGTTGTGTGTGACAACTTGAATAGGATAAGCGGTACTTTCACTCAGAAATAACAATTTCACTTGCAGAACGACAGAAAAAAAACTACCAATATAAATCTTAACATTTTTTCGTGTACTGTTACAAGGATTAATATTAGCACATTTTCTCATCATATTAAATTACAACACATCAAATGAAGCCACAATGCAAAGGAGGCATTAGGTTTAAGGATTAGCAAAACATCTATAGAATGAAAAACAGAAAAGAATGAACAATATTACATACTATTATTTTTAAGCAATTGGTGGAGATTATTTTTCAATAGATATAATACTGGGATTACCTACAATATAATATATTTGTTGATTACTTGATTTTAAAGTCGAAATACTTACACTATATTCTGTTAGTGAATGATTGCTGTTTATTGCGAAGTGAGCAATTTGTCTGCTACATCATGGCTTTTATACGAGATGGTGACGCCTGCGTTGTAATAGACCATTATGCTAAATCAGTTGCAAAACACCAGTCATCAGGTAGACATGTCAGCCCTTATTGACACGCTATCCTGATTCAGAGCCATTGTTCATCTTACTTAGCAGAAAGGCTCTAAATTGTGTGGTTAAATAGTGAGTTCGAGTCCCGCTGTACGGCGAGGTGTACTCGATACAACATGTGAGAGTTTATCAGTGACTTGCGGCATGTCGATGGTTTTCTCCGGGTATTTCGCTTTCATTCACCAATAAAGCTGACCGCCACGATATACCTGAAATATAGTTGAAAGTGGCACTAAACACCATAGCCCTATCTCGAACCCAATTTGTAGTGTTAGGTAGGACAAGATCGTGACTGAAAATAAACCATGACCATTTCACCATAGTTGAGATCCAAGCTTCATCCGGGGAGAACTAAACTAAGGTACATGTCATGCTATGATGAAACGTACGACAACATGTTAAAGCTATTGCCAACCATAGTCAATTTCTGGCTAATTATATTATTCTGCTGCATGTAGGTCCCAATTATCATTTCACGAGCATATCATAAATTAGGATTTACTGGACAAAGAAAGAACACATAATGAGATCACGCAGTATGGCATTGACCTCTGTAGTTAAAATGGAAAATTACCGATTGAATTGGGAACAAGCCCGCTTAATCTCTGAAGGCAGACATCCAGGGGCGGATCCAGAGACTCTGTTGACGTGGGGGGGGGGGGGGCTCAGTTATGGAGCAATATTTTCAATAATTGATGGAACCAACTGTAGTCCCAAAGCGGTTCTGGCGTGTAGGTCGGTAAACCTTGTTTTCATTTCATTTAGTGTACAGTAGAGAAAAGGTACTGTTATTGACTTCCTAAAGTAATCTTCTGGACTCTGCTTCAACATTATCTCTCATTATTTGTCTCCCGCATATTCTAGGTTTTTTAACATCTATGTCTAGCGGTTCACATATTTTAGCACTCCTCTCAAAACACTGGTGGTTGAATTGTTCAACATTTGCTCTGTAGTCTAGTGAGCTCTGAATTAAATTTACGCTTTTTAAGAGTCTGCCGCTATGTCAAGTGATCTCTCTTGTAGTGATCTTATAGAGGACCTTTGTAAGTTGGAATAACTTGTGTCCGATCCAAATGGTATATAGTTAACAATAAAATAAGTTTAATCTAAATCTAGTGATCTGCTGAGCCCTTTCTTAAACGCCAGGCACATTTGAACAATAACAATGGTTATGACAAAATCAAAGTTGCAAATGGAATTCAACAAAGAAGTTACATCAGCTTCTTCTGGTCTGGTGTATGTGTGTTTTGGCAGTTTTGTAAAGTGGTCAAGCAGGGGTGGGCACCCGGCACCCCCCTCCCCCCCCCCCCACCCCTAAAATTGGAAAAAATATGATTTTTGGCGTAAAATCGTGATTTTTCACACGAAATACCCGAACAATTTTCGCGCCTCCCTCCGCTCGGCGATATTTTTTTAAGTGCGCCCCCTAACTTGAATTCCTGGATCCGCCCCTGTCAAGGGTTTGAACAATAGCGGGGGAAAAATCTAATTTAAGTCTATTTTAGTTCTAATTAATTCTAATTATTTTAAATCTATTTATATTTTCATTTAGAGTTTAAAATATGCTGTATTCATATATTTTCAAAACGAAAACTCGTGTTTTTTTGTGTTTTTTTTTTTGTAATACAGCAACATTTACCTTTAATTTTCTTGTAAAAATAAATGATATTTAAAAACGAATTTCCTTGAAAGACCCTCAATTTACAGGTGTTGATGGTTATACCTATATGAAATTGTGACACTAGACATGTTTTTATAACCCATTGGTATACCGACGACCTGCTGAAACAGTGTCCCTCCAAAGGAGACAAATATGTTATCGATGAGGAACTCCAGCATACTGATCACTTGTTCCTCGGAGTAGCATGTTTTACCTCTTTGAATTTTGTTTGAAAAATATGTGGAATTGTATCCCAACACAACACATTTTGAGCCATAGTTTCTATGACTAAAAGCTTTATGAATTGTTTCTTTTAAGCGGGTACCTCTGAATTTGAAAACATTGTAAATACATATGGCGTACAGTTTGGAACTTTTCCCACTTCTGATACAATTTTGAGGCATTAAAATACACAACTTATGAATATGGAACAGTGGGGGTTCCTACCTTTGACCAAACACTCTTTGAATATTGCAATGATCCAACTGCATTGCAAATAAAGCAACAATGACAAATTCCATAAAAATCATGACTGTTCTGTCAAAGGCTACATTGGCAAATCGTTGTATATTTCTTTCTTTTAATATTATACTAAGCATCCCCATGTCAAATATTGCGACCATGTCCTGCTGTATTTACATTTTTTACTCATTGAAGATAAATATGTGTTTTTCCTTTTACCAAACTACACACTGTTGGCAAGTGTTATATAACTCGAATAATACTGCGTCCTCTATCGGCACTATCGCTGGATGAGGTTAATATAGCAAAGCGTAATATAACGACTGGATTATTCGGGTTAAGTGTTGTAATGAACCTTAAGCATGGCCATGTGCAGTTGCCCGGGGCCCAATTCTAATCTATGTATGCTGTATACAGCATGTTTTCTTATTCTTAAACACTGACTTTGTTAGAAGTACCAATACAATAAATGTATGTTTAATTTTATCTTATTCCTGAAAGTGGTGTAGCCGTGTACCATGTAGGGGAAGCGGGTCAAATCGGCCCCAAACCAAATCGGCCCTAGTCAAATCGGCCCCATTTTTGTTGTTTACTATTGTCAACATGCAAAGTTAAATAGTTTGAACACTATTCAGCAAAAATGTTTTGTACCAGTAAATGTTTACCATTGATACGAAAATAAACTAAATATAAACGTCGGACTATATCTAGCCATGCTTAAAATAATCAATAATCTTGCCGATAAAAGTTCAGTGTCTGCATATATATGATGCACTTTCCTCCATGTACATTGTCCATGAGGACTTTAATTTCATTTTGTTTAATCATTTCCAGTCTAAATGTCCTTTAGGCACCGACCCTTGATGACCTCTGTATATGAATGGTTTATTTCTATTTCGGTGTTCAGAAGAAGTTAATAACTTGCTAAATATCTACAAATGATATACATGTATACAGGTATTTTTTTTTTTTTGGAGGTTTTTTTTGTAATTGTCCAGTGGACTCTTCCAAATACTAGACTCATCAGAGACATAAATATGTTTAGTAATCACTTAATTATGCCATAAATTAATCATTAATTAATTTCTTTGATCCTTACAAAGAATCCGCTCACCAATAAGATTTAAATTTTACATCTTTTAACTAAAAATATTAATTTATATTAATATATAATTTTTATTTATTTATTCTTTTTTTATTTTTATTTTTTTGGGCCGATATGACTTTTATTTTGAGGCCGATTTGACTTGGGGCCGATTTGACTGGAAATCCCATGTAGGTAGGGGCCCCTATGTATTGCATTGCCCGGGTCCTATAATGATGTTAAGACGGCCCTGAGTGACATGTCTGTCTGTGTACTGTTATTTCAGTGAGCACTATAAAAATCCAACTCGGCTTATTGGTCTAGAAGAAATCAGATATAATCTCCATCAAGAAGAAACTTGATCTTGCATATTTATAGCAAAAGAATTGCTCACTTGGCATTAAAAACCAATCACTCACTCACTCATTGATTCACTGAAGACTGCATAAGTTAGTCTAACTTGTGTCAAATCCATTTTTTCTGTTCTTTGGAAAATAATATTTTTAAATCCAATTATAATTTCTAGAATGTTGTGCTATCACATAGTTATAATTAACATATGTCAACTATTATTGTGCCTGTACCAAGTCAGGAAAGTGAGTAGTCATGTATCATGTATGGTAGAGATATCAAATATGCATCTTTCTACAATTTTTCTATTGGATTGTGGACCTGTTCCGACAGTGTGGTATTTTTTTATTTCAATATTGTACTTAGTTTCTGTGATATACTTTGTTTTCCATATTTGTGAAAGAATATTTTCATGCTGTATGTGTGTTCTATTTCTGCTAATTCTATTATATTTTAATAAGCACTTAATCGCATTGGTGGCGTAATGGTTAGCGTGCTCGCCTCGAGTGCGGTAGATCATGTATTCGAGCCCCGGTTGGTTCGTAATCAGAATAATGTATCCGAGTGGAGCGACATGTCTACCTGCAGACTGTTGTTTCAATGAGCATGTTGGTCTAGAACAAAGCGACCTCATCATCAGCTCATCGAAAATTGACTTGTTCTCACCATGATATAGCGAAAAAAAATGGCTGAATTGGCATTAAACAACAATCACTCACTCACTCAATAAGCACTTTATATAGTTAGATGAATGCACATTTCCATAAATAACAACAAAAAGGCATAAGCTTGTAGGGTTTACATATTTCATTGAACATTTACATTCCTATTTACAGCAAATTTTGATTAAAAAGAAATTTAACTTAATAATCTCAATTAACAAACCCACTGTCACTGAGCCTGTGTCGCTCACCTTTCATTCTGCTTTGAGGAAACTTAATACAGAACCTCCCATAGGTGCTTCCCACCAAGTTTTGGTCATTTGGCTAAACAGTTACAAAGAAGATATTTAGAAATTGACCAATCAGAAACAAGAATGGCCTGTGGTGGCCATGTTTATAGACGGATCGGAACTAAATGAGCAATCTTTATAGATGACCTTCCAATGATGCTTCCTACCAAGTTTCGATTCATTTGGAAAAGCAGTTAAAGAGAAAAAGATTTTTTAGAAATCAACCAATCAGAAACAAGAATTGCCTTTGGTGGCCATGTTTGTCAACATATCAGAACTAAATTAGCAATCTTTATAAAGGACTTTTCAAGGATGCTTCCTACCAAGTTTCGATTCATTTGGCCAAGCGGTTTCAGAGACGATTTTTTAGAAATCAACCAATCAGAAACAAGAATTGCCTGTGGCGACCATTTTTGTTAACGGATTGGAACTAAATGAGCAATCTTTATAGAGGACCTTTCACGGATGCTTCCTACCAACTTTTGTTTTCATTTGGCCAAGCGGTTACAGAGAAGATTTTTTAGAAATCAACCAATCAGAAACAAGAATTGTCTGTGGCGGCCATGTTTGGTAACGGATCGGGACGAAATGAGCAACTTTGCAGAGGACCTGCCATAGATGCTTCCTACCAAGTTTCGGTTCATTTAGCCAAGTGGTTTCAGAGAAGAAGATTTTTTCAAATTGGCCAATCAGAAACAAAAATTGCCTATGGTGGCCATGTTTGTTAATGGATCGGAAGTAAATGAGCTATCTTTATAGAGGACCTTCCAAGGATGCTTCCTACCAAGTTTCGGTTCATTTGACAAAGCGGCTTCAGAGGAGAAGCTTTTTAGAAATCAACCAATCAGAAACAAGAATTGTCTGTGGTGGCCATGTTTGTAAACGGATCGGAACTAAAATGAGCAATCTTTATAGAGGACCTTCCAAGGATGTTTCCTACCAAGTTTCGATTCATTTGGCCAAGCAGTTTCAGAGGAGAAGATTTTTAGAAATCAAAAAATCAGAAACAAGAATTGCCTGTGGCGGCCATGTTTGTTAACAGATCGGGACGAAATGAGCAATTTTTATAGAGGACATGCCATAGATGCTTCCTACCAAGTTTCAGTTCATTTGGCCAAGCGGTTTCAGAGGAGAAGATTTTTTAAAATCGGCCAATCAGAAACAAGAATTGCTTATGGTGGCCATGCTTGTTAATGGATCGGGACAAAATGATCAATCTTTAGAGAGAACCTTCCATAGATGCTTCCAACCAAGTTTCACTTCATTTAACTGAGGGGTTTCAGAGGATAAGATTAAAATGTGAAAAGTTAACACAAAGGACGACAAGTGATGGCAAAAGCTAAAAAGTGAAACTGCGTACAATCTCAGCTTACTGTTACTGATGAAAATCACATAAATGATTCTTGATACCTAACGGTTATTAGATTACATGTATACAACCTGGCAAAACAATCAGCTATTGTTAGAAATGCCATCAAGTTTGGCTGCTATTGAGAGAATCTTCTCAAACTTTGTCATGATTCAGTCAAAATTAAGAAATAGACTTGGTCTCGTTAAAGCAGGAAAGCTTGTTTTTTGCTATAGAATGCTAAGATGAAAGATGAAATAGATTGGTGAACTCTGAAACTGTATGATTGAACTGAAAAGTGTAGATATAAAATTGTGGTGACAATTTTAACATGTTTTAAATAAAAGTCTTTTGTATAAATATTATGTTTATATGAAGATTACAATTTCAAAAGTTGCCTGAAGTCCTTCTTAATGGTCCTACACCTAGGCTGTATACCCATATTTATTAAACTGATGTAATTTTCAACACTGTGTGTTAAAATGTTAAGTTTTTAGGAACTTTGAAGAAATTAATCACATTTAAAAATCATATTTCCCACTTGAGCTAAAATTTAGAGTATTTCCCGGTAATTACCACTGGGAATTGCCGCCACTGGTATTTCCCGGCCAACCCTGACCTAACCTCCATTTGAATATTTATGATCAAAGCTGTTGAGTTCTTTACTCAACAATGACAAGATCTTTGTCATATAGCTTTACTATATATAATTTGTATATAACTTCAAATATTATATGAAAATAGAAAAAAATCCACCTTTTACATATTTCCCAAACAGAAAAGGCAAATTAATAAAAAAAATAAATAAAAATGGCTTAATTTTGAGAGGCAATGGATTTCTGATTATCTTTTGATACATATTATATTATTTTTGTTCTTGTATTTTAAATTGTTGTATGAAAACAAAATATTTTTTGTATTTTGTATTTTTCATCTATAGTGTATGTATTGAATTTAAACATGATCAAAAATCTCTATATACAATGTACAACATAAATCAAATATATTTTGTGGTTATGTAGTGACAAATGCCAAAAATGTCGTATTTAAGCCAATTATTATGGTTGAAATTACTGATTCTCGGATTCTACAACGTTTAGAGAATTGAACATATAAGTAAGTCATGTTGCCATGCAAAAATAACGATGTAAACAGGTTGAGTCGTACATTGACACTTCACGGGGAACATGTCAAAGTTTTGAAAACATAAAAAAATACAACATAGTTTATAAATTACAATAATTATTGGAATCTGTTCATAATTCCGCAACCAATCAACCAATCGGTTACAACATAATATATTTATATTTCAGCATAGATAAAAGATAAATAAAAGCAACATTATTTATAAGTCGAACCAATTAACAATAATATTCCTGAATACAACATCACAAGTCAAAATTCAGTTTGTTTCAATATTTTGTCTATAAAACCAACAAACTGCAATATAAGTTCATATAACTTGATCATACAAAAAGTAATATAGCAATGTTTTGGTAGAATGGATTTACTTTGGAATCCCTTATAAAAAATATTCAAAATATTTTAAAATCCAATAAAATTAGATATGACAAATTTAATTTTGAATGATATCTCAAAGTACATGTATGTTAAAACAGTTCACTGTAGTATCTTTAACTCTTGTTAAAAAATGACAAAAGAAAAAGCACAATTTTTTCCCCCCGGCATAATAGACTCAAAAAAGTTTAAAGCTAAGGCCATATATTTAATAGTCATTTTATTGTTCACTATTTCAATTATGTATTAAAAATACATGTACATGTCAACATGTTAAAATTTCTTATCTTTTGGTAGGAAACCAAAGTTCCGCATTTAATGCAATAAAGATTTAAAGTACACATATTTATACATACATTGTAAGGGCTTTATGTTATTAGTATGATACTATGATGTCTAGACAATTACAGTAAAACCTGTCTAAACCAAACCCTGAGTAAACCTGTCTAATCCACACAGATTTACAGTTCTATCTACTAAATATCTATGTACCTGTGTAAACCAAATACCTGTCTAAACCAAACAAATTCTTCAGTCCCAAAGGGGTTCAGTTTAGACAGGTTTTACTGTGCTATAATCACCAGTATAGTGTAGTGTTCAATAAATACTGAATAGATATTCTGAAATTTAATGATCTATTGTTGTGTATATTTATAAGATACCAGGGGCGGATCCAGGATTTCATGTTAGGGGGGGCACACTTAAAAAAATTGCGCCGAGTGGAGGGAGGCATGAAAATTTGTGGGGTATTTTGTGTGAAAAATCACGATTTTATGCCAAAAAATCATATTTTTTCCAATTTTAGGGGGGGCGCGCGCCCTGGATCCACCCCTGGATACTACATCGATATCATGTGTTGTGTTACATAAAATAGGTAAATATAAAAGCATGGAAGAGTTTACAAAATATGTAATATCTACAACAACATCGTTGATACTATAAGTTATTTATGCTTCTATCAGTAGATATGGAGATTTTAACACCATGAAGTAGCCAAGTACACATTGAGGTGCACCCAAAGGGTATAGAGGCTACTGAAGGGTATTAAAATCTCCATATCTACGGATATGAACATAAATAACAAATTTATCTGCATTCATATATTAAAAAGACATTTTGGACCCTGGCAGGACACGTAAAAGTGATGTTTTCTATGTTGTTCGAAAGAATAAGTAAAAAATATGAAAGTTTCGAGTGTTTTTTACCTGGTGTAGTGTACTACTTTTGGTAGACCCCTACAGTTGATCAAACTAACAGCTTTATATTCAATATATGGCCAAAATCTAAATTTGATTTTGACATGCAACGTCATAAATTTTTTAATTATTCTTTCCAACAACAAAGAAAACATCTCTTTTACGTGGCCTGTCTGTGTCCAAAATGTCTTATTTTTTACCATAACCAGAGATAAATTCATTATTTACGTACCTATCTGTAGATATTAACTATAACTATCAACATTCACAAAGTATTAGTAGGAGCCTTGTTATGTCTTTTAACATCAAAACAAAAGCTCAATGAAATATTTAATTCACATTCAAATTATTAAAAGGTTAACGTACCAACAAATATATAAATATCAATAGTATTTATGTCATTATATTATTAATTGATAATTTTACAGTCATTTGAATTGTTCAGTGCCCATCATGTGGTGTTCTGTATTTTGGTAGGTTGACTTTTGCGGATTGCACGGTTACTAAAAATAGATTAAAAAATTCCAATATTTTCATGACGTTTAACGAACATGACGTTTAACGATTGAACATGATTCTGGTACTGTATTTGGCAACTCATTTGAACTTCAAGCACTGTCAAGTTCGCAGACAGAGACCGTATTTAATGATCTGTTACCTGACAATGATGGTGTAGACGACTTTCTTAAATCTCTTGATATTCCTGCACAAGAAACATGTAGTAATGTACCCATTTCTAAGTCAATGTGTCAATTTCCAGTACCAATGATTACTAATTGTCAAAATATCACCATAAACTATAACATTTTCCCTAGGAAATGATTACCATTCATGTCACTACATACATTTTTGTTTTATTGTTATTCCTGTTGAATAGATTGTTTGTTGTTAAAGTTTGGGTCTTATATTATTTTTATATGACCGCAAAAATTTTGGGGTCGTATTATGGTATGGCGCAGTCGTCGTCGTCTGTGCACATTTTGTTTCCGTTGTCTTACTTTAGTTCTAGTTTCCAGTAGCAAGTACACCTAGTCCCGGATGAATATCCATTTGTAGATCTTCTGTTTCATGTTTTGCGTGGCAATTAATAATATAAAAAATATGTGATGGGCATTGAACAAATCAAATGACAGTAAAATTATCAATTAATAATATAAAAAATACAGCCTTTCTATTCAGTCGATACAAGTTGTATATCGACCTAGAGATGTATATCGACCTCGGTCGATATACATCTCTTAGGTCGATATAAACTTGTATCGACTTCATAGAAAGGCTGTATTTGTATAGTATCAGTGATCAAGAAAGAGGAAATGATTATGGGTGTGATCAAAGGGAAAATGTCAAAATTACAGATAAAAAATTATTATTAAAATTATGATGTAAAGTGGAATTAAATAGCAAAACAAACTTTTATCAAAATTTAAAAAAATTGTGTTCAAACAAATATGAAATATTATATATCATGAATCCATTGGGCAGTCTTATCTGTCGGTACAATTTAAAAAAAAAGAATGTTATGTTTTAAATGAATAAATAAATTGTTAATATTATACAATTAATAGTCTTTTGTTGAGGTCAATACATTGACCGATACAAAAGACTAATTGTTTATTACATTAAACGAAAACGAAAGTGAAACCAAGTCAATACGAGTTTTAATCAAACAATATCAACTTTTACGGAATGTCAGGTGACAGCATGATAGCCAATAAAATTGTTTAAATAAAATCATTATGTAATAAAATTTTATAATTGCATGACTGCCACGATACAACTGAAATATTGTTGAAAGTGGCATTAAACACAATAAGCCCCCCCCCCCCCCCCCCCCCTCTATAATAGCATGTGATTATTTCAATAAACACCAACAAATTATTTAAATTATTTAACATGGATGAAATATAGATTCTCCTTCAGTTGCCCGTGGGTTACGTTATTTCTCCACTCAAGAGGGCTAAATTAAAAATTTTAACCACGAGAGTGGAGAAATATCGTAACCCACATGGGCAACTGAAGGAGAATTTCTTTCTCCCATTATTTAACACGAACTTTATTTCAAAATCTGATTCAATTACCGATTTGACAACATGCGGGGAAAGACAAGAGACATTTTAATCCTCTAGAGGATTACAGATTTTTCCACCACTGGTTCAGCGGGGTTAAAATGCCGTAATAATGGGAGAAAGTAATATCCAGAACCATATACTACCTGGGTAGATACAATATTCAGTAAGGCTCAAAATGCCACTAATGCATAATTCAAACCAAGGTGCAAACCTTGGTATCTTGATTTACCTCACAAGATATCAGAATTCTATTTCAACTAATTAAAATCAAATTTCTTGTAAATCAATAATTCTGATTTCTCAAAGAGAAAATTGCAGTCTTAGCCCTAATTTTTTCACCTACTTGCCCGAAAGCCAAATTTAGATAAATTTTCTATTTATTCAAACAAATTCTTTCATAATTTTCACTTGTTCGAATCCAGAATCCAGTTTTACTTGTCCCGGGCTTCGGCCAAGCAGTTAGCGTAAAGATTGAAATTGGAATTCAACTTGCACTAGAATGAAATATGATTTCAACTGGATTCTTATTTGTATTGTACCATAAACATTGTAAAAATATCTTGTTTTGATTCCATTTAGGTACATGAAACAGTACAAACAGATCGTCAAAACAGGGCCTCCTTGCGACATACTTTTGTGTTCTAAATCGACAAGTATTCTGTTTATATCGTTTATTTTAACAAAGATTTCAAACATTGGAACTTTAACGTTCGGTTTGTACAAGATTTTGTTTTATTCAGGGTTTGACTGTTTTATGTGTTATACAATATTCCACAAATCTTTTTAGAATAACTGCATATATAAATACAGTTGACTCTCGTTATCTCGAATTCGATGGGGCCATGGAAAAAATTTGAGACAACCGTAGTTCGACTAAAAAGGAAAGCTACGAAAATACTGGAAGTGTAGTTTGTTTAAGACGAAAGGGAAACAACTTGAGCGAAATTTTGAAGAGCTAAAACCAGCAATGTTCCGATTCTTGGAACGATTTTAAACTTATTCGATGTTTTTGTTTCCCTTTTATTACAACTGTTAATTAAGAGTAACATTTTTTCAAATCTCTCAAAATTGAGAAATTATACATCTTCTTGAGTCAAAATTAATTTCCGACAAATAATTCAGTAGATAAAACGCTTCCGTTGTGTACTTTTCATAATCATTGATGTCTGCCGACCCAAGCGGCATTTATTATGAATCGATAATTTTTGATTGTACACAAAGTCAATGACTGGATGTTTCACCTGTGATCCGATTTTAAGCCCAAAGTAATACACATGTTTTGACAGGTAAATTTGACTTAAAGAATGTAAATAATATGGCTTTCTACATCTCGGGACCAAAACTTTTATTCGAGACAACCGAAATTTTGACTCATCAAGAGTCAAATTATATATATTTACACACAACGAAGTTTGGGAATTCGATAAAAATTTGACTCAACCAGAAATTCGAGTCAACCGAGTTCGAGACAATGAGAGTCAACTGTACATAGAAATATGGTAAATCATAAAAAAATTATTTACATTTTGTATTTTCATATAAAAATTTCAAATCACATTTGATTTCAAAATGTACAGGCCGATTCCTTATATGATATGCAGTCCATAATAACTGCTTGACTCTGCTTTATCCACTACGTCAGGGTGGCTAACCTTTACCATAAATCTATCTTCTTTATTCATATTGAAAACTGCTCCAATGTAACTTGTTGACTTGCTCTCATCTCCCTGGAATTTACAATGTGTTCGGCTGTTTTGCAGTAATTTTTCAGGCAATCCTTGTCGTGTTCTGTAGATATAATGACAAATACTATCACGACCATTTTTGACGTCTTTCTTGATGTTCATCGTGATTTGGGAGTATATATAGTAGTAGCCAGGCTGGTTAATCACAAATTCTGCTGTGTTAGGATCATAGCTTATGTTGTGTTTGAAGAAAAGATCCAGTACAGATTTCGACAGTTGCCAGTGAACAATATGGTTGACTCCATCTGTAAATAATAACACAGTAATACAGTGAAACCTGTCTAAACCAAATCTTCTTGGGACCAGCTACTTTTGTTCGCAATAGACAAATGTTCAAGGTTAATACAGGTTAAATTATCATAGATTTCCAACTTTATGACTTAACTTAAGGTTAGTTTATACCAATCTAATTAAAATTTGATCTTTAATTGCTCACAGTTTTATTATGCCTGACAATACAAAACTGGGAGCAATTAAAGATCAAATTTTAAGTAGATTGGATTCACTGATACAGTATTCCATTTTATACTGGTTCACTGTACCAACTAGTGGCTCACGTCAGCCTCTATCACTCATCTGGTAGTTGATGCATTGTTGGTAGTCAAAGAATATACATATTTACCAGTCACTAAAGCATACCTTGTAAGATATAGTGGCTATATACACAATGCATATGTATTATATGATTGCTTAGTACTATCCTGACTAGGGACCGGTTTTGGTCACGATCATATGGTAGTTGGAATTACAGGGTTGCCCCCTTTTCACAATGTTTTCGTTTTCTTCAGAGGATAAATATTATATGAACTATGGCTGAAGAAGTGAATAATTAATTATTTCTTTATGCTAAAACTTGACGATTCATTACAGTAGATAAAATAAATTAAAATTAAAGACAAAATTAGCAATCTTTATAGAGGACCTTCCATAGATGCTTCCTACTAAGTTTTGGTTCATTTGGCCAAACGGTTTCAGAGGAGAAGAATTTTAAAAGTCAGCCAATTAGAAAAAAGAATCGCCTGTGGCGGTCATGTTTGTTAACGGATCGGGAAGAAATGAGCAATCTTTATAGAGGACCTTCCATAGATGCATTCTACCAAGTTTCGGATAATTTGGCAATGTGGTTTCAGAGAAGAAGATTTTTAGAAATCGACCAATCAGAAACAAGAATAGCCTGTGGCGGCCATGTTTGTCAATGGATCGGGACGAAATTGGGATCGCCAATAGATGCTTCCTACCAAGTGTCGGTTCATTTGGCCGAACGATTTCAGGGGAGAAGAATTTTTAAAATCAGCCAATCAGAAACAAGAGTCGCCTGTGGCAACCATGTTTGTTAACGGATCTGGACGAAATGAGCAATATTTGCAGAGGACCTTCCATAGATGCTTCCTACCAAGTTTCGGTTCATTTGGCCAAGCGGTTTCAGAGGAGAAGATTTTTTTAAATCGGCCAATCAGAAAAAAGAACTGCATGTGGTGGCCATGATTGATAATGGATCGAGAAGAAATGAGCACTTCATAGAGGCTTCCTACCAAATTTCAGTTCATTTGGCTGAGGAGTTTCAGAGGAGAAGATTAAAATATGAAAAGTTAACGGACGACAGACAACGGACGCCAAGTGAAAATAGCTGAAAAATTGCTGAATTAGCATGAAACAACAATCACTAACTCACTCAGTATGAACAGCTTTGGCACTAATGTGCAGACTGCTATGTTCAAGCTTGCAATTGGAAAGGAAAAGAGTATTTACATGTACGTGTATATGAATATTGTGGTAGCTCTTTTGAATGATAGACAAAAAATAATTTTCAAATACTACACAAAAAGTTATTTTGTGATACATTATTATGTGTTTTATATTTTACTTTTATTTTAACATGTATTGTTTGTTTGCTTGATGGTGTTTAATGCCACTTTCAACAATATTTCAGTTATATCGTGGTGGTCAGTTTTAGTGGTGGAGGAAACCTGAGGACCCGGAGAAAACCTGTCGCAAGACACTGACAAATTTTATCACATAATGTTGTACACCTCAGTCAGAGCGAGATTCGAACGTTAGTGGTGATAGGCATTGATTGCATAGGTAGTTGTAAAACCATCCACCATGACGACACGACCCCCTTTAACATGTATGTATATATATATATATACGTCTGAAAATTAAACCAAACAGTGTTAGAATTAGATTTTAGAGCTGTCAAATTTTTTTTCTTCCCTCGACAGGATTTGAACCCACACCATTGATACACTGCAGCACCATTCGCTTAGCCTTACGTTCAGCGCCCTAGACCACTCGACCACATCCACTCCCATATATATATATATATATTAAACAAGTCATTGCTTGAACCTATATTTCATGGCAAAACTACATGTACAGAGCTCGAGGGAACAGCGTGTTTTTTTTTACATTTTCCACTATTCCACCACAGAAATTAATCCTTTCCCCGTTTGCTCCGTCGCGGAAAACATGATGGAAATCAATCATACAGGTAAACTGATATTTTTCATCCGCAGTGGTATCATCGTGGAAAGGATTATCTTTTATATACGTGTGTTTTTTCCACGTTATAGCGTGGAAATCATCGTGGAAAAGATTAATATATGTGTATTGAACACGATATAGTGTGGAAATCATCGTTGAAAAGATTAATATATATATATGTTGAACATATTTTTAAAATGTTTAATATGCCTAACATTAATATTTATTTGGAATGCATCAGCTTCCTAAAATTACATACACAAGAGTATTGATAGTGTGCATTTTCATAGATGTCACAATGAAGCATAGAAATTAATTATGGGACAAACAGATAATTATTTGTACAGAATATATGCTTTTGTTCATAATAAATGGTATTGTCACTAATTTACCAAAGTGTGTGAAAATTGAACCATTTCAAATATAGTTCTTTTTCTTAGTTTGTAAGGGACCGACAATTTAACTTGAAGGGGGGGGGGGGGGGGGTGGTTATGGTTTTTTGTTTCGTTCAACACAAGAGTTAGAATATTTATTTATTTTGTCGCGCTAAGCGCGAAACTTTTTTCCAGAAATCAACATTAGGTTATATGACAAAAACTCTGAATCAGATTTTTTTTTTTCCCTCCACCAAAATCAGAAATTTTTTTCAGCAACATTGGGAATCAGAATATTTTTTTAGAAAAAAAACATAACCCCCCCCCCCCCCCCCCCCCCTTCAAGTTAAATGGTCGTTCCCTAAGTTTATATAAAAATGGAAACGTTTTACGTTTTCTTGTCAATTTGGCGTAGTATAATAGAAATAATTGTAGTGTTGGTCGCCGGGTGTTAGTCCATTTGAATTGAAAAGGAAACCCTTTACGTTAACACTACACTAGGGACATCAAAATCCTAATTTCCTTGGCTGTATATTAACTTCCGTCATAAAGTAATTAATTATTAATACTTTTCGGCGGAGATTCAATGTGAAATGTAGGGATTGATACAAAATAATGGAGATTAGACTTGAATCGAGAAATTTAGACTTGCATGGAGAGATTATGACTTGGATCGGCAAGTTATTACTTTGTAGTTCAATTTAATACTTTATTTGGCAGGATTAAATCGATAATCTTTATATATATATATATATATATATATATATAATTATAAACGTCTAAAATGGTTTGTAAAACAACACCAAGTACACAAAACAAAGTGATAAAGAATTAAACACTTCGTAGAATGACAAAATTTTCGTCCCACCGAGGGACTTTATCAATGTCTAATTAAATAAAATCTCGAAACAATATGGCGACTTTTCAAATCCCGTCGAGGGAAGAACAAAAATTTGACAGCTCTAAAATCTAATTCTAACACTGTTTGGTTTAATTTTCATATATACGTCTGAAAATTAAACCAAACAGTGTTAGAATTAGATTTTAGAGCTGTCAAATTTTTGTTCTTCCCTCGACGGGATTTGAACCCACACCATTGTTACACTGCAGCACCATTCGCTTAGCCTTACGTCCAGCGCCCTAGACCACTCGACTACATCCACTCCCTAAAAAAGGAGCTTCAATAGTCGTAGTGTTACCTTGTCTCGTAAGGAAAATCTAGGGATAGACGCAAGACATGTGTATAAGCGTGTGTAGATGGTACATATATACTTAATATTATAATTTGACAGCAATCTAACTCAGCAATTTTTAATATATTGGATAGGATAATGAAGAATTCATTATACAGTCACAGGAAATAAAGTATATTATACAAACGTCTAGAAGCAAGTGACAACCATACAATATATCTGTCCCACTGGATCTCAAAGTTACTTTAAAGGATACTAGGTTAATACTAAATATTATATACGTCTGAAAATATATATATATATATATATACACGTTATTAGCGTGGCAACCGAGGAAAGTAACCACATAAAAATAGTTTTGTTGCAGTCATACAGAAACGATCTTTGTTTATTATTATTATTTACATTTATTTGTTTTCTTCATTTTTTTTTTTTTAGAATTCAACTTGTTTATTTGTATGCAATGAAATTCTCTTTCTCGTGACCAAAACAAGAAAAGTATTCTCTGTACATCCATAATCGTTTTATTTCACAACTCTCTCACCTTGTCAATCATCGATGATACGAGTCTTCTTATTCAGAAATAAAACTACAGCAAAATAAAGGTATACTGTAAACAAAATCGTCATTTTTATCAAGATTTATCGTCCGAAAAATACGGTACTCCTCTACTATACTAATTTGGATTAGGTGATAGGAATTGGGTGCCATCATCAAAATAAAGATTAAAAAAATGTATTTTATGATCATGATGGCTGAAAGAAAGTACGCTTACAAATACACATCGATCACAAAATGTTTGACATGGTCACCTCGAGAAATGTAAAAAAAAATCTTTAAATATCCACTCTCACGTCCGACCAAATACTCGGAGTTAGAGGGTGTTGACTCGCAAAAGTTAAATGGGATTGACTGAACAAAATAAACTACGGCTTTTACGTTTGCACCGGTGGGCATCATTTGTAATTTATTTTAAAAGTCGATACATGAGTACAACAATAACATAAGCTCTAATGCGCTGTTAAGTCCGACATTAAAAAAATTATACATATCTTTTTTTCCCCCTTGTTAATTCTATATGCCCTCCTGGGGCCCTGATTTTGTTAATAAATTTATTTCTAATCTATTTCTATATCTGTACATACAATAAGCACCGCCTATGTGTCAGTCAATTATACATCAAAAAGACAGATAAGGAGAAATTAACACATGATTGACAAGGTGAGAGAGTTGTAAAATAAAACGATTATGGATGTACAGAGAATACTTTTCTTGTTTTGGTCACGAGAAAGAGAATTTCATTGCATACAAATAAACAAGTTAAATTCTAAAAAAAAAACCAGAGGCTCCCAGGAGCCTGTAATCGCTCACCTGGATCAAAGCTGCTTTCAATAACAACGCAACTGCACTGCGGCAGCCATCTTGGTGGGGGAGCACGACTGCCGGACACAATTTTGGAAGAGGACCATCCAATGACTATTCCATCAAAGTTTGGTTCTAATTGAGCTGCTGGTTCCAGACAAGATGGTTTTTATGTGAATTTTCCATAGGGTCCTATGTTAAACTAAGTACAGCTGTGCAGCCATCTTGGTCAGAGGGCGGGACCACCAGACACAATTTTGGAAGAGGACCATCCAATGGCTATTTTATCAAAGTTTGGT
Source organism: Bathymodiolus brooksi (assembly GCA_963680875.1). Lineage (NCBI taxonomy): Eukaryota > Metazoa > Mollusca > Bivalvia > Mytilida > Modiolidae > Bathymodiolus > Bathymodiolus brooksi. The sequence goes on along the minus strand of OY804576.1, from coordinate 131,914,451 downwards.
TCCAATTGAGCAACTCAAAGGTTCCAGACAAGAAGATTTTTATGTGAATTTCCCATAGGGTCCTATGTTAAGCTAAGTTCGTCTGTGGGGGCCATCATGTTCGAAGAGCCGAACCATCAGACACATTTTTGGAAGATAACCATCCAATGACTATTTCATCAAAATTTTGTTCTTATTGAGCAAATGGTTTCAGACAAGAAGATTTTTATGGGAATTTCCCATAGGGTCCTATGTTAAATTAAGTTCAGCTGTGGTGGCCATCTTGGTCGGAGGTATGAAATGCCGGACACAACTTTGGAAGGGGACCACCCAAGGATCATTTCAGCGAAGTTTGGTTGAGATTGGCTCAGTAGTTTCAGAGGAGAAGAATTTTTTTAAATTTCATCCCCCTTTTTTCTATTTTTAGCTAGGCGGCCATCTTGGTTGGAAGTCGGGAACACCGGACACAAATTTGGAAGGGGGCCATCCAAGGATCATTCCACCAAAGTTTGGTTGCAATTGGCCCTGTGATTTCTGAGGAGAAGATTTTTATGTGAATTTCCCATAGGGTCCTATGTTAAGCTAAGTTCGGCTGTGGGGGGCCATCTTGGTCAAAGGGCCGAACCGCCGGACACATTTTTGGAAGAGAACCATCCAATGACTATTTCATCAAAATTTTGTTCTTATTGAGCAAATGGTTTCAGAAAAGAAGATTTTTATGGGAATTTCCCCATAGGGTCCCATGTTAAATTAAGTTCGGCTGTGGCGGCCATATTGGTCGAAGTTCTGAAATGCCGGACAGTTTTGGAAGAGGACCACCCGAGAATCATTTCAGCAAAGTTTGGTTGAGATTGGCTCAGTAGTTTCAGAGGAGAAGATTTTTTAAAAATTTCATCCTCCCCCCCTTTTTTCTAATATGCATAATCGGTCAAAATCGGCAAAAGTTCAAAGTTCATAAAAAATCTGGTAATATATGTTTAAAAGCTCATCATTATGCTTTAACAGTTCAAATTTGGGCACATTCTGGTTTAAAATAGAGCAGTTTTGGCCATTTGAAGAAATTTCTATTTTTAGTAATGGTGACCATCTTGGATACAGGACGGCACTGACGGACACAATTTTGAAAGGGGACCACCTAAGGATCATTCAGACAAAGTTTGGTTGAAATTGGCCTAGTGGTTTCTAACAAGAAGATCTTTAAATGATTTTTTGCTTATTTATGCCTAATTTGCATAATCGGTCAAAATCGGCAAAAGTCCAAAGTTCATAAAAAATCCCATAATATATGTTAAAAAGCTCATTATTATGCTTATACAGTTCAAATTTGGGCATATTCTGGCTTAAAATAAAGCAGTTTTGGCCATTTGAAGAAATATCTACTTTTAGTAATGGCGGCCATCTTGGATGGAGGGCGGGGCTGTTGGACACAATTTTGAAAGGGACCCACCCTGCCAGGTTTGGTTTAATTTGGTTCAGCGGTTTCAGTGAAGAAGATTTAAATGTGATCTTTTATCAAAATATGCCTAATTTGCATAATTGGTATAAATCGGCTGAAAGAAAAATTTCACAGAAAAACCCGGAATATATGTTAAACTACTCATTGCCATGTAGCTGCAGTTAAAATTTGAGCTCATTTTGACTTATACTAAAGCAGCAATGGACAATTAAAATTTCATCCCCCCTTTTTTCTATTTTTAGCTTGGCGGCCATCTTGGTTGGAAGTCGGGATCACCGGACATAATTTTGGAAGGGGGCCATCCAAGGACCATTCCACCATAGTTTGGTTGCAATTGGCCCAGTGGTTTCTGAGGAGAAGATTAAAATGTGAAATGTTGACGGACGACAGACGATGGACGAAAAGTGATAACAATAGCTCACCTGGCCTAAAGCCAGGTGAGCTAAAAAGGGAAGAAAACAAATAAAAGTAAATAATAATAATAAACAAAGATCGTTTCTGTATGACTGCAACAAAACTATTTTTATGTGGTTACTTTCCTCGGTTGCCACACTAATAACGTGCATATATATATATATATAAAGATTATCGATTAAATCCTGCCAAATAAAGTATTAAATTGAATTACAAAGTAATAATTTGCCGATCCAAGTCATAATCTCTCGATTCAAGTCTAAATCTCTCGATTCAAGTCTAATCTCCTTTATTGTGTATCAATCCCTACATTTCACATTGAATCTCCGCCGAAAAGTATTAATAATTATTACTTTATGACGGAAGTTAATATACAGCCAAGGAAATTAGGATTTTGATGTCCCTAGTGCTATGCCAGTACACTTACAACCAGCCGGAGAGCAGACTCGATAATGGCATCTTTTCAAATGATTTGTCACATACCGGAATCGGACACGTTTTAGAAAACATCGACCAAGTGTTGAAAATTCACTCGTTTTTATCGTTGTGAGCGTCAAATATAACCGAGAAAGCGAGAAAAACATAGAAAATTGTTTCTTTCATATAAATTTGAGGCCCGGTGCTTGAACTTCTTGTAACAAAGGAGCATTGCAGAAATTAAAACGACACGGAAATGGCGGAAGTTGTTTCAAAAAACACGAAAATTTTTAAATTTAAATATTTGCCGAAAGGGTGATGAAAAATCATATATATAGTTCCATAGATTTCTATATTGGTATTTCAAAGAATCATTTTCTGTAATTAAACATACAATAGAACTTTTTTCTGTCAGATGGAGCGTGCCAAATGTTGGTTGGATTCAAAGGGAGGTAACTAGAATCATCACATACTCAGGAATTTTTAACGTTCTATTTATAGACTCAGGAATTTTTAACGTTCTATTTATAGAACGAGTGTAAATACATGTTTTCTTAATAAAACAAATATTATTTTGTATTAAAAATGTTGAAATTAGTCAGAATAATTGTATATTATAACTACAGCTATTAAATTGACCAAATATAATTTAACAGACGAGTCCAAATTTGAGATAACTGGAAAAGATTTTATGGAACAATTACATTAGTAATTACTGTAAAGGTAATCCTCTTAAGTTGACTTTTCGGTCGAAATACATGTAAATTTGTTGTTCCATGAAGGTTTGACAAAACACGAATCAACTGTAATGGTCTACTAAATCTATCGAATGAACTTGAAAAAAAACAACAAAAACAGTCATATTTTCATATGCAATGGTAAATCTTGGAATATTAAAAATTACTTTCAACTGTTTTTTAACATATAAGGCTATTCAAACACGTCCACTGGTTTTATTGGTGGATTCACCATACAAATCATGTATAGCGCCCCCTAGCGACCCACCACAAGCATGTTGATGTCAATGTACTTGATACAAGTGATACTTTTTTCAATGTAAATGACGTTATAAAAGACGAATGAAAATGATGATAATGAAAAAAATATAAAATATTATCACATGCATAGTACATCCTTGTAATGACTCTTGAGCAGAACTCGTGTTAGCCAATATTTACTATTTTATAGATGTTTCTTAAAAAAAAGGGCGAGGGGTGTAATGTTTTCACCCTTTTTTTTTTAAACAAAAGCAGATCATACTGTACTAAGATCCATTATTTAATTACTTTTTACAAAATAAAATTCACAAAAACTTCAACTAAATTTTTTTATTAAAAATAATAAAACATGTGAATAATAGGAGAAAACCGGTTGAGGCATTAATTTAAAATTATATTGGAATATGCTGATGCCATTACCATTTGCATACACAAATGTATCAGAATTTAAAATTAACCTTATTCTTTCTAGAAGATCCTTTCCCTTAAATTAAATGGTCTTTCTAATGTTTATTGTTTACATTTGTATTTAGAATAAACAATGAATTCCAATGAAACTAGAATAGGATACCTCAACCTCATGATCATTAATTAGCGAATTATTATTTTTAAAAAAAAATTCTATGGCCCCCTCCCCCATAATAATCAAATGATTGCTTCCTGAAGTATGATGTAACATTACCATGACCATAATAATGTGTACAGATAGATGAAACGGTGAAATGATAATGATATACATGTACCAGAATAGAGAACTGAGGGAGAATGCAAGCCGAAATGTATTAAATAGGAAGATTTTGTTTTCATGGACATTTTTTTTAAGGCCACATGATTTTAATTTTCAGCACAAAAACAAAAAAATAATCTATCAGATAATTTTTTTTAAAAGATTGATAAAAAATAGAGGGATTTAGGAAGCATGAATATTCAGATGAAAAACTGTGACAACCAGAGTTTTGCTCCTGGCTTTCAACATACACCTGAGAAAAACAATACCCAAAAGCCAGATTGGTTAATACAAGTATGACAACAGAAAATGTGAAACTGCAATTAAAAATTAAAGTTTGTTTTGAGAAAAATCATATGTCTACCCCTTTTCAATTACAGATTACAAAAACCAAGTGCCCCATAAACATTGTAGATCAACAGAAGGGCAGACAAGAGTGGAGCAGTTCCTAGACCTACTAGGGAGGGTACTAAACTGGTCTAAGTCAGTCACAGGTTTCTGAGTCAGCTTTGAAAAGGCAATTTGTTTCCGAAGACATGATATGATTGTTTGGTTATCTTTAATTTCCTTTTTCTGTTTGAACACACAGTCACTTTTGGTGCTGTGAAAGTCTTCAGATTCCGTCTATTTCTATTACCATTTTAAGTGGGTACCTGGTACCGTCCCTTACTAAAAGGCCTGCACCCGTTGACAGTTTGACAGTTTGACTTTGGTGGCATATTTCAGAAAAGGGGGGGGGTGTGCATATAACCAAGTTTGGGTTGTAGTTGTGAATCCACGCGATTGACAGAATGGGATAAATGCATCGAATTTCTAGACAATTTGCATTGTACATCAAAGCAGTGTGTTTTTATACCTCGCATGCCTACCGTTATTCCATTGTTTACATGTGTGAATATTCATTGTACCAGCAAAATGGGAGGAGCAAATTGTTCAACCTTGACTTTGTTTGGGTGACACTGGAATATGGACTATTTTTCTTAAACTGTTACGAGTGATGTAAATTCCCTTTTACCCAATGAAGTGTAGATATTATTCCGTCCAAGGAACCAGTTTTTTAATTTTTTCCTACACTAGAACTTTATTCTGTCAGATGCAAAAAGTGTAAACATATGCGACAAGAAAAAAATTACGATTTTCCGAGGTAAAGAAAAAAAACCGTTATTTTTACATTCATCACAGACCGATTTTTATACCAAACTGAAAATCATGACCATTAATAAATATAAATGTGATTTTTAATCATATTTCAATCATTTTTATTGGTTTAATAGAAGAAAAACGTAGTTTTCCAAGTACGTATAATTGTTTGGGTTTCTGGAGCGCCATCTAGCGGAAAATATTTACGATTATCTCCCTTGTATTTTTAAATATTATATATTATATGCGAGCGAGCTCTTTATGGTATAAAATGTGTACTTAGGATTTTTTAACAAACATGGCTGAACATACTGTCGAAGAAAAACAAATTTGAGGCTTTGTAAACACCGGTTTCCATGTAACACACTAACACACTCAACTAATGAAGATCTTCTTAACATAAAGCGCAAAGGTGATCCTGAAGTCTCGTACCCTCTCTCGTACGTCTGATACCACTGAAACCCGGAACCCGTGTGTAATAAAAGTCATTTTGTTAGCTTGTTTTACTTATATTGATATTTTTTAATTTATTAAATCTCTTCTGACATACTGACAAGAATTTGTGTTTCTACGCGGAAGTTAACTTTTGAAATTTCGTAAGGAACGATAACTCGAATAAAGGAACGACAGCTCGATTGAATGAGACTAGATTCGGCCCTAAAAAAAGTCGTCCTCAATATATCTCGGCCCAAAAAATCTCGACACTTTTTGTTGCACTGGATGAGCGTGAAATTGCCAGATAATTTTCAGATGCGCGAGCATTCATGGCCGTGCCGGTTTCATATTATATTATATAACTTGTAATGGCTTATCCGCATTGTTGTATGAAAGGAAGACAAGAATTTCAATGGAGTGAATAAAAAAAAATGTTTCAGAAACATCCCCGAATACTTAATTTCTGTCAAAGATTTTTCTTGTGTGAAAATGTGAATAACTTTCATCAGGTATGCTCAAGGTCAAAAAAGATTGGAACGCTCAATAAGTGTTTAGGAGTTGGAAAACCAAAGGACCAAGACCGGTACTTATAATCACTGCTAAGACCGTCTTTGTGCACTAAGACTCTAAACACTGTCACTCAGGACATGAAGGTATTGTTTTTGTGCATAATGATCCCTTTAGACGAAAAATATATTATTCAAAATAATTATGAATTTTGATGGAAAGGGTTATGTTAAATGTAAATATGTGCCGACTTTAAATAAAATTTACTTTATTTTTTTTTATAAGCAATTTCATAGGCGCTTGTCGGCTATCGCCACTGTTGATTAACAATTTTACCTGTTTGATTGGCAATCAACTCCGAACAAATAAACAATCAGATCATTTTATCTACCTGATTAAAGCTATTTATTAAACAAATATAAGTGAAACAAAAGTACGAGCTTGATAACTTTATTTTACAAAGAAATTACGTTTGAAAAACAATAAAGTAAACGTTAATTACTGATACTGTATGTTTTTTTTAATTTTTGTACGGAAATAGTTTAATAAACTGTTGTGTTTATTTAGTATTTTTGAGTAATAACATAATATTATAATGGTATGAAAATTTCTTTTTTTTAAATTCATTTCAAACATACTTTCATGCGAAGAAGTTACCATTTTTCAGGGGAGTCTCACGTAAAATAACACCAATACCTGTGCACTGACATGAGAAGAGCAGAACTATAAAACAAAAACACAAGGATTTCACAAAACATAACATTTTCTTAACTACACATTTAATTATAACAGGTTTATTATTATTTTAAGGACAGATAAACTTATTACTTTTCAAATACACGGTCACCACACTTGAATGATTTTCTTGATGCTCTTTATGTATTTGGCAAATTTAGATGTGGTGTAGCACCAATAAAAACTGGACGGTATGAATGTCTTTTAATTGAAAACAGAATTTGCTTGAACAATAATTTTCAAATATATATTGTATTGAAGATGAAAAACATGTCCAGCATATGAAGATTGCGTCAGTATTCATTCAATCATGTTTGTTTGCATAATAATAAATGTACGCAGTTGTCAGATGCCGCTCAATTTATATTTGATTATTTATTCACTAATGAGAATATGCGATATTATTCTGCCAAAATCTGCTATGAGATTTTAATGAGAAAAAAAAAACATATTTTATATCGATAATATTACATATGTACATATTATTGTTTCTTTGTTTGTTTTACCTATATATAGATAACAACAGTCTCTCGTAACTCTTGTCAGAATGGCTCTTGTGTATTCTTACTATACTTGGCTTTTATTTGCATTCATATGTTGTAAATCAAGAGGTGAGACTTTAATAAAGTATTTGTCTTGTATATTCAGGTGTCACAGTAGAGTTTGTCTTGACTAACGACGTGTGCAAAGGATAACAGACAAAATTATTAATAAATGAAAAACTGTTCATGGTATCACTATGAAAATGTAAATATAAGGTTTATTTTCTACTTTTTTATGCATTCCAATGTAATTGGTGCTAGTAAAATATCTCCTACGTGTCCTTAGCGGTGGCCAAGACAGGATAGCAAAAATCGGGATGTCTAATGTTGCCTATTCATTGTTTGTCGGTTTCACACTTTTTTGCAGGTTGATTGTCCGTTTTTTTTTTATTATAAAAGGTTTTGCTTCTGTGCAAAAATGTACTTCTTATTTTACAGGATAGCAAAAATCGTTTAATGTTTGTCATTTTTAATGGTCGCATTATATTTTAAAAAGTGTGTGAATTGATATTATTTTACCTGTACAATAATACAGGAAATAATCCCACCAGGGGTTCTGACAATTTTATGGCTTTGTGTATAATTAAATAGGATGTATTGTACTCCTCTGTGAGGACCTTGACTTCTCGAAACATAATTGTAATAAAAAATATGTGTAACATTCAATTCACATTTGACAGGACAGAATCGAAGCCAAGTGTAAAAAATTACACAAAGAAACATTATTATCGGTGTGTCCAACACCTATTTCAAGTACATGCGACAAAAGTTTTCCCCTGAAAACTCCAAGATAATTCATAATCTATTTTTTATAGAGGTTAAAAAAAATCAAACTAGAACTGTGAGTGACCTCACTGAGTGATACCCCCCGCTTGCAATACTATGATGTTCAAACTTTGGAATACAGGTATATTAGCAAGTTACCTATGAAAAATGAACGGATATGGAGTTATGTCAAGGAGACAACATCCCATCTCCAAAATAAACTAACCAAGAACATACATCTAGGGGTCGCCACAAGTACACGACCTCCCTTTTTCGTGAAAGTATAAGTTGAATTATCTCCCCTTCTAAATTTTAGACAGCAATGGTATTCCTCCATGCACATCTGCAGGTTGTGTACTACAACTGTGTAAAGTTTCATAAAAATTCAATAAGCAGTTTAGTAGGAGTTGCACTTACAAGGTACATGCCCCCCCCCCCCCCTTTTCGTGAAAGTATAAGTTGAATTATCTCCCCTTTTAAATTTTGGACAGCAACCATATTCCTTCATGCACATCTGCGGGTAGTGTACTACAAATGTTTAAAGTTTCATAAAAATCCAATAAGCGGTTTAGGAGGAGTTGCACTTACAAGGTACATGGACGGACAGACAGGGTGATTCCTATATACCCCCCCAAACTTTGTTTGCAGGGGGTATAATAAGCTAAGAATGTTTAAAATATTATTATCTGTTCCCTTCAGTTTCTTAAAACCAAATTTCTTTACCGACACCTCTGTATATTGAACATATTCTGTTGAGATAAATATGTTTATATGACATTGTATATTGGCACTTGTTATGGAAATCATTTTTAAACCGATACATACACACAAAAGCCATATTCGTACTGAATGTGTGCGAGTAGTAATGTCTAACAAAATACATTAAGACCATTTAACCAATCTTGAAACAGTCCAATGTCACAAAAATGGTGAAAAAGTTGTTTCTATTAGAAATCTGTTAGCATGTAGATCTTTGCCTCATTGGACTTAATAAATACTCTACAACCCTATGATTAATTATCTAAACCTTTCATGTAAGCAAATGAAATACAAAAAAGGAATCTTTAAATTTATTACATATACATGTACTCAAAAGTTTTCTATATCTTTAGTCCGATAAACCTTCATAAGTACAATGATTTTTAGATATATACAACTATACAATAAATAAATACATTAATAAGTATAAATAATGTACAATATTTACAACATGGGGAAGTTATGCATACCTAAGTTAACCAAGAGGACACTTGTAAATTTTGAAAAAATCAAGTCATGATTTTTTTTTCAAATCGAACTGCAGAAAACATTCCGTTTATATTTACAATGTAATCGGGTAGAAAACCAAACTGTTTATGGATTTTAATTATTTAGACATACAGAACTTGTAATTCACCAAACAAAATTGCCAAATTATTGTATGGTTGGAATTTGGGGATTTGGTGATAATAATTGTGTTGAAAAAATCAATTAGAATTTTGCTAACTAATTCTTCATTAAAAACAAACTGTGCTTAATTTGACCCTTTACGATGTAGGGCAAGGTAAAAAAAAGAAAAGGTTCCTTCTATAAAAAGCATTATAAATTAAAAATGAGAAGCATCTGTTTTTCAGAAACTGTTTTGACTTATGTGGCTTGATATGTAGTATAGTCATGCAAAATTTCTTAGGGATATCTCAAGTATTAAAATATTTATGTCAAAATATGATGCCAAAATTGTCAGGAGTGCAACATGTTTGTGTGACATATTGAAAAATACACTTTTTTAAAGGTGAAGTTTATAGTTATATGAAGGTAGGTGCACTGGATTTTTATTTATTATTTAAACTTGATATGTTGGTCATCATTTGAGTACATTGTACAGCTCTTTTGTCAAATGATTTTAATATGAATTTGTTTTTACAAAAGAGATTGCTATGTCAGGAGTGCAACACAAAAATATGTAATTTCAAAAAAGAAAATTGAATTTTGAATCAATGACTCACACAAAATCAGCAAATGTTGTTGTAACTATTAACACAATATGTTCTTTCATGAAAAAAAAATTAATTTGCCCAATTCATATATGGTTTAACCCTCAGTGGTCATTAAAGAACACCCTCGTCCCAATGTCAGGAGTGCAACTTTTGAAGTTTAGAGGCTCACAATTAAAAAGTACCAAAGCCAATATATGATTTTGCTTTATTTTTCAGGAAAGACTATACAAGACACCTGATTGCAGTGATAAAGTTGCCTGATAGAAATGAATATTTTTTCAGAAATCCATTTCTTTGCTGTCAGGAGTGCAACACTTTTATAATGATATATTTATAGAATTCAATTTTAAAGTAAAACAAGATATGATTATAATCTAACGATTATGAAGTCTCCCAAACCGGCCACTGACACTATCTACCCACATATCAAATTTTGATGATATCGGACAATGTTGAATTTTTACCCCCCATTTTTATGCCGTGTTTTGGCAGCCATTTTGAAAATGGCAGACATCTTGAAAATTTTGAAACGCAGAATTGCTCCTCTAATGGTGACCTATCACTATGTCAAAATTTATGTCTCTATCATTATCCAGTTAGAAGTTATCAACATTAATGTACGAAATTTCAAGTTTCCCATAGGATTCTATAGTAACCCCCACCCCCTTTGAACCCCCAAAAATATGGCTTTGACCCCCTTTACCGCAAATCGGAAAACTTTAGGGTCAACTAGAAACATATATCTATAACTCCACCAAGTTTCATGAAATTCTGTCCTGTAGTTCCTGAGATCTGCCGTGGACAAGTCTGTGGTGCACGGAAAGAAAGGAGAATAACAAGAACAAGAAGAAGAATAATAATAATAATAATAAGAAACGGAACAAAAACAATAAGTCTCCAAACATTGTTTGGAAGACATAATTAATTATCCAATGACATGTTTACATTCAAAACTGTTTCTTGCAATACAGAATACCTTACTAAGCTATTAAAACTATTTCACTTGGCAATGTTATAGCACCATTTTGTCACAAAATTTACTTTTCTAGTTAGATTCATTATTATTAATGCTATGTATAATTCAAGTAATTTTTACTTTTAAGAAGAAAATGTTTGCGAACTTGTAATTCAGATTAACAAATAAGTATGTTATAATGATATTGCTTTGAGATTGCTTGTTGCTATACCAATTCTTTAAAAATTACTTTCAATGAAAACCCATAAATTATGTTGCACTCCTGACATAAATCTACCATTACAAGGAATTCAGTAAATTTTCTGTTTCTTTTCAACACCAACCTTTGAATGAATGAGTTAATTTTCAGATCTGACTGTGATAATGGCAAAGATAATTGTAATTGTAACTATTTTGATTATTTATTCCTGTTTTTTTATATGTATGCATTATGTCAGGAGTGCAACATTTAAACAGGAGATTTAAGGTATCTCATTTAGGTGGGGGGTTTTTTAAATAACAGTTCAGTAAAATTTTCAAATTGATAGGACTTTTATAAAGTTGTCTTACTACAATGCTGCTAAGTATTTAATAGGATCTAACTCTTTTTATTGTAACTACACCCTATTTTATCTGAAAAATGTAAAAACAATATGTTTAATTATATACTGAAGTACATGAAATGTATCAGATAAAATTAAAAAATCACCTGATTGATAGCCAAATGTCTTAATTTACAAGTAAAACTTTCATATTGAAAATTGAATGTGTATTTTTGTGGTTTATGCATTGTTTCTCAATGTGTATAATTATGTCAGGAGTGCAACAAAACAGGAGATTTGAGGTGTCTAATTTAGGTTATTTTTTTTTTTTAAAAACAGTTCAGTGAAATTTTCAAATTTATGGGACTTTTATTAAGTTGTTATTGTAATTGAGGACTATTTTGATGATTTATTCCTGTTTTATATATATGTCAGGAGTGCAGCAAAAACAGGAGAAATGGGACACATTTTCAGCTGGACATAACTCCTTTCATTGAAATAATAAATCTACTCTGTTTTTTTTCAGTGAGTTTTAAAAAGGCTAAATTTTAGTATGAAATTATTTTTTGGTTAATTTCTTCAGGCTTTTTTTCTTATTCAAAACTTTTTCCTTCAACAAAAAATTCATGCATTCAAAAAATGAAGAAAAAAGAATAAAAAAAAAGAAAAATTCAAGGAAAGTAAATGTTATCTGTGTACCAAAAGTAATGCCTATGCCTCTGCCATCAATTAGTGTGAAAAAAATGTTGCTATTTGTTATATGTTTGTTTAAAATTATATCCTGAAAATTTATACTAAATTCAAATTTGAATGACGATTCATGTTGAATAAAGGTTCAGAAATTGTTTATCTCTTTATTCTCAGTTATGGCCATCTGGATTTATTAACTTCAATGTATAGTTATCAAGATGCAACAAAAGAAAATATGCATAAACCAACTTGAAATTAGGGGAAATTTTCAATTCTGGAACCATTTTTTTTTACTTTGCCCTGTACACAATTTACTTGTTCAATACTCATTTTATCTAGATATAAAAACTAAAGGATAAAGTTTCCAAGTTGTCATCAATATCTTATAAACTTTTTTTTATAATTATTTTCACATACATGTAGCAACTATATCCACTCCATGTATTAAATATGAACAGACCATATTAGACAATTGTGGTTTATCAAATATTTGGACCTTTAAAAAAATAAACTTTAATATCTATTGCAAATGTAAACCAATGCCTCGGAGATCTTTCCCAAATTCTCCAACAGCAATAAATTACAGAAAAACACATTTTTAAATTGTATTGTAGAATGTCAATTATTTTTCTTTTTAGTTAGGTTAATTGTTAAATTACACGGAATGGTAAATGTGATGGGGGAATCATTCTTTGAAGATAACTTTTGCAAGCTCTAGATAAGCAAATACCAAATTTTTAAAATACATGTATATATATTTTTAAATATTAGCTTTTACTCCTTTAATTTCAGTACAAACAACAAAAAGATTAAAAAACCGCTACAATCTACCCAGACAATATAGAATGAATAATCGGCGAAATTAATACCTATACTTAATATTTTCAAATATGTGTATTTGTTTTTATAAACATACGATTTACGCAATTCCATCACTACAATTCAAATATTTATTTCCATGTAATAAATGCAAAACAACATTTAATACAATTAGACAAGCTAAAACACAAAGAGAAAGTAACTGGAATATTCATACTATATGAGCATGCACTTGAAACTCGATACGATAACAGGATTAATTTAGTTTTATTGCAAGTAGTTTTTATTTGGCAAACAAACAATATTTCTTAGATTATTATACAAATGTGTTCATTTAACAGTCAGTTGAAAATTACATGCATCACGGTTTTTAAGTTCCATTGAACGTGTTATATTACTCCCAAAATGAAATAACAAGAACTTTTATCATCAAAAATCAAGTAATATTTATTTTTAAAACGATTACATAAAATATACATGTGCTGTGTACCAAACCATGAAGTGCCGTCGTGTTTTCCGTGACAATCCACCACATGTTGTGGGTTCCCACTATATATTGTGTTCCGCGAGGAAAAACACGCTATGCCACGCTGGGGATTGAAAAAACACGCCCACGATATATAGTGGGAAATGTAAAAAACACGCTGTGCCCTCTGTATTTCACTTACAGATCCCTCCAAGTGTAAATCAACGATCAAACACTCAGGTCGGACACAGAGTTTTGTCGGACTTCACTCTTAAAATTGTCCGACAAATGTCCGACCAAATTGTCCGACCAAATTGTCCGACAAATGTCCGACCAAATCCTCCCAGGTCGGAGTGAGAGTCTCCACTCTCAGATAGTTAAACTGTAAACAGGAAACGTCCCCAAATTCTGCTAACCAATAAATTTGTGCATAAAGAAACATGCGTATCTTAGTAAAGCTGAAGTAAATGAGTGATATACAGTGGTACGGAAAGTATAGATATGTTAACGGCTGTCACGGGCGATATATACAATAATATCCATGAATATTATTGCATTAACATGCAGTACCCATGTTTTAAGTGCACTAGAAGTGAATATTAATATGTCCCTATGTACTCGCGACAATCGATGCCAAGGCCCTTTCACTTGCTGCAGACAGTTGCCGGTTTACGATATCGGGTGCGTTTGCTCTTTTACGTGTTTTGCCAAATGTAGGGCGAACGAACCCGGGTAAATAATTCTAATTTATACATTTATTTCTTTAACGCCAAATTTGGATTAAAATTATTTAATAAAATTTAAGTTTTATTTTGTCCATGGCGAATGGGTCATAAATCCGTAAATCCCGGGTTTTTTTTCTTGAAAATTGGCAGTCTGCGGAGTCCTAATATAGGTGAAATAATATTTTATTAGTGTATTCTACGGGTTTTTTTTTTCACAGTTTACCTGTCAAAACATCACCCATCTCAGCATGTTGTCGCATCGTGCATTCATGATATACAAATACACCTATCACAGGTGTGAAAAAAAACGTTGCTCAAGACTCTTTTTACTAAGACTTATAAACATAGATAACTATTCTGCGTTTTCGATTTTCAAGCCGTCTTCCAATTTATTTGTACTTAAAAAATAAATTTATATCTTTTTTTCTTATAGAGCAACGTCGGCAATTTTCGTCCGGAGGCAGTTTTCGTCCACTTTTTATTATCGCGGGATTTTTAAACATATAAAGCAAAGCTTCCGGTAAATGTGAACGAGCGCGTATGCAGTTGGCAGCAAGGTACGTAAAGATGAAGTCTTGGTAATTTGTAATCCTTATACAAAAAGTTAGCAGCATATGAACATTGATATGGTTTTTTTCGCCACGCGATAATGGAGTCTTACGATACATGTTAAAAAAGATACCCCCATTTCTCAACAGTCATTCGCTCATTTGATAAGTTCATTCACGCCAAACCACACAGGGTTCATCGATAGTATCCAACAGAATAAAACTGATACGAATACTTCCTGCTTAAGCACATCTTTATTAAATTTATTCGAGTTAGATACTATTTTCATTTCTCTCTACCATTCGTCTATTTTCGTCCAGTAAATGGAGTTGTATGTGCATTTCATTCACAAACTTTGAGTTTGATGCCATTGTTTACATCTAAAAATGACATCACGGAAACTACGGCGATAGTTCAACCAATTACCGTAATTAAAGTCTGTCGGAAAAAGACCAACAACGTACCAATTGATCGAGGATCATAGAAGGAAACAATAACAATTATTTTACTAAATAATGATCACTGAACTGAACAATGCAGAACTTATTTTTGGTCAATCTGTATAATAAATCAACAGAAATAAAAAAACAGGGGAAATAACTCCGCATTTAATTTTTCGTTTTTCGTAAACAAAAACGGATAAGGCGAAATGGCCAGATGTGCTATTTTTTGGGGGGGGGGGGGGTCGGAATTTGGAGGTATTTTGGGAGGATACAAAATTTTGGAAGTATTGGGGGGGGGGGGCATATGAAAACAGCAACAGCGGTGTTTTGGGGGGATTGTGGAAATGTTAGGTATTTTATTGAGAGTGAGATTCTGTTATAAGTTAGAAACATGGAGAAATCCTATTAAAAGATTGCCTACTAGTAGATTTGCATATTAAGTGAATCGAGAACAACCAAAGGTATATGGTATTTTTTACGGTGATAGACTGATATATTATTGGTTGGTATTTTCTTGGGGGTAAAATTCATTTTCTGTGACGAACCCAGGTAAAGCAAATTTTGGTGAGTACTCTCCTATGATTAAGACCAGGGTATTAAGACAATATATATACGTACCGTTATTTTCAAAAGTAACGAATTCTTAACAGAATTTATAAACTTGACTTAATATTGCTTTTTTCTTTTTAGAATCTTTATTCATACTGACCAATGGGAAATCGAAATAAATACAGGAACTATTCCTCACAAGATCTTGAAAACGCCATAATGCTTGTAAATAGTCAAACCTTGTCAATACGTGGGGCATCTAGGAGATATAATGTACCAAAATCAACAATCATAGACAAACATTATGGTAAATCAAGTCTACATTCAAGATCGGGACCCAAATCCGTTTTGTCAGAAACTGATGAAAATATAATAGTAGAATGGCTCATCAATATGGCAAAAATTGGCTATGGACAAACCAGGCAACAATTACTCTCCGCTGTTAAAAAAGTCTTGGATCAGGATGGCCGTCAGACTCCATTTAAAAACAATTTGCCAGGAAAGGATTGGTTTTATGCCTTTATGAAAAGACACCCTGAAATAGCACCTCGCACCCCACAGAAACTTGGAAAGGAACGTGCTGCTATATCTTGGCAAAAAATTGTATGGTGGTTTGAAGATCTTGCTAAATATCTAAACGACAATTACGCTGAAGGAATAGATATCTTAAAAGACCCGTCTAGGGTATATAATGCAGATGAAAGCGGTTTTCCTCAAGATCCAAAATCGGGTAAAATACTGGCACCAAGAGGAAGCAAAAATGTATATTCGACGTGTTCATCCGACAAATCACAAATAACAGTTCTTGCCTGTATGAGTGCTACGGCACATTATCTACCACCCATGCTTGTATTCCCCGGGGAACGATTTAGAGGATACAATCCACTGGAAGGATTCACTGAAGCTGTTCTTGGTCGAACGAAATCAGTTTGGATGGATTCAGAATTATTTTATACATGGGTGCGTGACCACTTTATTACTGCAATATCTGAGAGAAGTATAAAGCGGCCGGTAATTTTGTTTGTTGACGGACATACTAGTCATATAAATCTAGAACTAGCTGAGTTGTGTAAGTCTGAAAATATTATACTTTATTGTTTATTGGAACATGCAAGTCACATTTTGCAGCCATGTGATGTTGCTTTATTTAGTCCGCTTAAAAAGCACTGGAGAGATGCTGTTAGGGATTACCAATGTAAAAATCCAGGAGAATTCGTTAGTAAAACTACATTTGCATCCGTCTTTAAAACGGCCTGGACAAATGGAGCAACTGTCGACGTGGCGGTGAAAGGTTTCCGCTACACCGGACTGTTTCCTTTTTCTGTTGAAAGTGTAGATAAAAACAAAGTGGAACCGTCAACAGTTTTCATATCATCAAAATATCCTTCGAAAGACGATAATGCGGAAACATCGGAAAAACATCCTGTATCTAATGAACCTGAGGACATTGACATTGTGATCACTGATATCGCTGAAACAGAAATTGCAGCCATGCCTGATGATCCACAGGAAACTGTTTCCTCACAACCTGAAGTCACACAACATACTAGATGAAGGTGTAGTGGACATTCTTGAATCTACTTATTACCCTCCCTGTTTGTACCCAGAAATCATTATAACAAACGCCTGTGGATCTTCACCAAAGCAACAACATGACAAAATAAATACTTCACCATTTGAACTTTTGCCTGTAATGCCAAGTCAACATAAAACTGTCAGAAAAAGGAAACGTCATGTTACTCTTCCAAAAGCAGTTTCTGGTACGGAAATGATTTGGATTTTGGAGGAAAGAAAACAGCAAAAAGAAAGAGAAGAAGAATTGAAGGAACAGCGAAAATTAGAGAGAAAAATGAAACGGAAATTGAAAGAAGAAGAAAATGTTAAAAAGGCAGAACAAAGAAAAGAAAAAAAGCGAAAAATTGAAGAAAACGGAAAACGCAACAAAAAACAAAAAGGTCAAAATAATCTGTCCGTTTGTGCCAAATGTAAAACTGTAGATGTCAATGACATTAATGTATGTTGTGAGCTTTGTTAATCCATCTACCATGCCAATTGCTCCGGTATTGACTTTACCGATGTGCATCAAGATGACATCGTCAGCTTCCCTTTCGAGTGCGACAATTGCTTATAAATAGGCAACATGTTTTATGGATAAATGCTTTGATCTAATATATAAAATATTTGTTATCAAATTATATTGCTGCTACATACAGTATGTATACTGTTTTCTTTACTTCTTTACCTTAACTACTGACACAGAAAAATATTCACGAAAGTTTTGTTAAATATGAGGATCAAGAAGGGTCGGTCTTTGATGTCACAGGTCACTTATTTGAATTCAAAGAGGTCGCTGTAAATGTAGATCATAGGGCATTTTGTGGTGCCGTGGGAGTGGTCTTCTGTGAAAGGTCTTTTGAAATGCTTGTATGCATGATCGAAAGTCGTGATTCAATGACTGCAATGTAGTAGGTCGGAAAAAGCCCTTTCGGGGATTCAAATATTTATGCTAAGTACAGATATTTCCATCGAGGTTTATGTCCAGGAAGCAGTTGTAATTTTACCACTGTCTTAACTTGAAATGATACAGATATTCTAAGAAACTGACAGATTTTATCAGATGCAATGTCCACACACACACACTATTTGGACAATGCGAAATTTCATTAAAACCTACAATTATATTAGATGCTCTGGAAAGATTAGCATTTCCTACCCCGTACGGTGGACTGGTCTAAAGTGTACGATATTTCCAAACAGAAAAAGGTCGTCCGATTTTAGCATATTGTTTTTTATGTCTCTGAGAACCGGTGGCTGCATTTATTCAGTTTACTGCACTGAAAAAAGAAGATACTAGAATTTATTTACATATAAGTAAATCACTAAATGAACATAATAAAAACAGGCAATAGATGACCGATTAAATGTTGCCATGTCGTTTTTTATATAAAGCCGGACATTTCTGTAAAAATAAAACAAAAATAAAAATGAGCTTTTTCGGAAGGGTTTATAGAAATAACACAAAGCTGGCCAACTCCCTTTCACATCACATAGAAAGAAAAATAAGAGAAGTATTAGATGATTCAATGATTTAATGAAATAGCTTCCACACCGGCAGTTAGATTTTATTATACTTTTTTATTTAACAAATTAATCGTTAAAACTTAACATTGATGGAAATGCGAAACAGACCGTTTGAATTTAACATTTTGGTAGTTTATTTAAAGTGGACGAAAATAGTCGAAGTGGACGAAAACTGCCGATTCATCATCAAGTTTTTAAAAGAAGTTAATGATTTTTGGAGGAAAAAGTTCAAACTTTTCAATAAAGGAACAAATTGCTTACTATCGATAGAAAATAAATATCAAAATATTGTATTACGTTTCATTCACTTATGACGTCATATTAGAAAACCCGTTAAGTGGACGAAAACTGCCGACGTTGCTCTATATGTGTATAAATATCTTAATAAAATAAATACATTTACGGTGAGAAATTATTATACGTCGTGATATCGTTATTTAGGTAAATACTTATTAGACAGATTTTTTTTAAAACCATTTTTGTCTTTTTAATTGATAACTGACCCAAGCTAAATAAATGAAATGTAACTTAATGTGTTAATTATATAAATCCTTGCCTTCTATAAATTTTAATTTCTTATCTAATTCTTATTCTTATTTAAAAATATGGTCAGGTTGTTATTTTCATTGAATGGCTTCACAGTAGGGGCTCTTCCTGTATATTGGTTACATCCTGTATATTACAACTGACTGCTAATGCATGACAAACAATTTTAATCAGCCATCACCTAATCCAAATTAGTATAGTAGAGGAGTACCGTATTTTTCGGACGATAAATCTAGATAAAAATGACGATTTTGTTCACAGTACAAAAAATGTATACCTTTATTTTGCTGTAGGTTTATTTCTGAATAAGAAGACTCGTATCATCGATGTTCTTGGTGTTATTTTTTTTTTAAATAAAGCAATAAAAGTATACTAACAGGGGGTGCAATTCTGTGGATAAAATATTCAACATTCGAAAAAATCAATATTCAATGATTGCAGTGTTATCAAAAATCAGTTCAATATTGTATTTTATAATAAAATATATACTATAAAAAATGTATCTTGTTGAAAAAAATCACAGGGTGGATCGATTTACAATATAAAATTATTATCACAAAATATCTAAATATAGCTATAGCTTTCCATCAAACACGAGCATGCGCACGTGATTGTAGTTAAAAATGGCAGTTGCAATACATCTCACATTGAACGTGTAGAACAAGCTTTTTATACTAAATATACTGGAAAATAATTTATATCAATTTCGTTACTTAATCGATATTTTATTGCAATAATTTATATGAGGCTATGGGTGTTTAAACGTCACTTTTCAACAATATTTCAGTTATATATTGACCTTTGAGATACCTTTCCTGGTGCGAATATGGTGCAAGGTAGAAATACACTAGGGTATTTACGTAACCGGACATTCTACATACCGGAAAGAAAGTACGCTTACAAATATGCATCGATCACAAAATGTTTGACATGTTCACCTCGAGAAATGTAAAAAAAATCTTTAAATATCCACTCTCACGTCCGACCAAATAGTCGGACTTAGAGAGTGTTGACTCTCAAATTAAATTTACTTCAATGATTGCAAATGTACCTACAAACAAATAGTAATAAAAAACAACAACATTAAATAGAATTAATTATAATTGTTCTCCCACTGGCACCTGGAAATTTGTGTCAACAAGATGTTCCTTCCATTATTGACACCTGTAACCTGAGCTAATTAATTCATATCAAGCTGGCTGTAATACCGAGTCCAATACACATATTGCCGTCACAGATGAACAAGTATAGGGACTTGAAATATTTGTAAACGGAATATTGTGTAACTTTAGCCGGTGATTTTTGCATCCGTTATTTCACCTTTATATGGATATCACACTCCGAAAGAATTATTTCTTATTCATTCATGTACACAGCCGTACCGACCTCACTGACTGTTTTAAGTGACAACAGATTATTTTTGTTTAAATCGTCAGTGATTTCTCCAAACAAACAAAGTCAAAACGCAAACTTAAGTCGAGTTTTTACTCAAATCTAATTTGGTTTGTTAAGAAAACTTTTTTCGAGAAATCCAAGCCAGGCTGGACTCGGCATATATAATTTTAAAGCTTAGATTTCGGAAAAGTTACGATATTTCTAGCATTCCGATTGTAATCGTAAAATTTAAATGTACTAGAAAGATCTATTAAAATTAAACAGATTAAAGAAACACAAATGGTGTAACTCGAAATTATTGTATAATTCTTTGATTATGAGGTGCTCCTATGCATCGAACGACTGTTGTGCCAGAGCGTGACAAATATTGACCTTGGAGATACCTTTCCTGGCGCGAATATGGTGCAAGGTAAAGATACACTAGGGTATTTACGTACCCGCACATTCTACACACCGGAAAGAAAGTACGCTTACAAATACGCATCGATCACAAAATGTTTGACATATTCACCTCGAGAAATGTAAAAAAAAATCTTTTAATATCCACTCTCACGTCCGACCAAAATGTCCGACCAAATAGTCGGACTTAGAGAGTGTTGACTCTCAAATTTGTCGGACATTTTGGGAGGAATATGTCGGACTTGAGAGTATGATCGTTGATACACTTGGAGTGTACTGTACATGTACTTCACTTTCACAATTTGAACTCGTGCTCTCTGAGAAACTTCTTTTTTTATACCAAGTTTAATACTGACATTTTCCAACTGATAGCAGTTTGAAAGAAAAACAACACTAAATTAATTTTCTGATATAAATGCAAGACTTACTTTCTTTAGTTTCTTTAATTCCTGCAACCCTTGCCATAACTCTTGGTTCAAAATCAGTAATCTTGTCATTGCATGCTGCCTCCAGTTCCTCTTTACTGGATTCTGAAATACATGAAAATATACAAAGTGTCAAATATGTACTACTGTCAGCCAATAATTCAATGTACAGTGAAAACGGGATAATCTGAACATTATTACTATTAGGTTTAGACGTTTCACTGTACATTGGTGAGACCTGTCTAAACAGACCTGGGATAAACTTTGTGTTCAAAACAGACAGGTGTTTAGTTTTACCACTTATTTTAACAAAGATTTCTTACATTAGGACTTTATTTTTTCAGGTTTAAACAGGATTGCGGTTTATTCAAGGTTTGGTTAAGACAGGTTTGACTGTATAAACGTATATCTGATCGTCTGATGTGACATTATGTTGATTCAAAGTTCCTTGACTTTTCCTGCAATACAAATTAACTTTAGACATCTAATCTAGCAGACCAATTCATATCATTTTCAAATTGCTGTGAAAATTATTTAAACAGTAACTCCCTTCCAAGCATTGTTTTTTATATAGTAGACTGGTACATGATATTTTTGAATTAGACACAAGACACATGTGATCGCATACATGTGACAACTATGGTATGTAACTAAGGACATATTGTTGTGGGACCGGAAGTGGCGAAGATATAAAGCCAGCCTTAATCGGCTGAGCCAGGGAAGTACTTCTTTGGCTCAGAAGGTTAGAGCGCTGGCTGGAGGCCAACGTATTTGTCGAGGTATTCCCAGTCCCAGGTAGCAGGGCTACTACAACATGTTCCAGAGTAACTTCTATTTAGCATGTTTAACCGATACAACACTGTGTGATGAAGTTTGTCAGTGACATGCTGCAGGTATTTGGTTTTCTCCAAACAGGTACTCCTGTTTCCTCCACCAATAAAACTGACTGCCACAATATAACTGAAATATTGTTGAAAGTGGTGTAAAACACCATAAACCTGACTAAGGGGGAAACGATTCACCGTATGTACCGAAATCGCGATTATTTTGGGGACGGTTCGGTTCACGATATGTGGATGCCGCTTACGATACAAACGATATGATGCTCATTTTTTGAAAAAAAGTAGTGTTGAACTTCCGTTTTCTTCTTTTGGTGATCATTTAATTAATATTTTGAGAAAAGTGAATCGATTAATTTATGCTTTTAAAATTAATTAATCAAATATCAAATATTTATAATTTCCGCTAGTACATAAGCGACCTCATATAAAAAAAAACATGGCATCGCCCATGTCGGCCAGCATGGACTTCAAGGAATAGTTACAGCTTCCTATAACACGTATCGTAATACATATCAAATATCGCGATACATATCGCTTGTGGAAAAAGTGTATCCGTTACACCCCTAAACCTGACCTACCCTAGATGTTTAACTAAATGTCATGTGTTGGTAAGGAAACCAGCAATAATCCCTTAACAAAAAAAAACAATATTGGCAATAAACTTGGTAGAGGAGCATTCCTGCCAGTTTGCTGTCATAAAATAGGAAATAGAAAATGCAAATATGCCCGTTTTTTTGCAAATATAACCGGTAAAATGCAAATAATTAAAGATTACCAGTTATATTAGCGTTTACCAGTTAAATTAGCGAATTGTCTTGTTATATTTGCGTTTTACCTTTTAAATTTGCATTGTCGTGGCATTTTAGCGTTTTTCCTTTTAAATTTGCATTGTCGTGGCATTTTTGCATTTTTCCTTTTAAATTTGCATTGTCGTGGCATTTTAGCGTTTTTCCTTTTAAATTTGCATTGTCGTGGCATTTTAGCGTTTTTCCTTTTAAATTTGCATTGTCGTGGCATTTTAGCGTTTTTCCTTTTAAATTTGTATTGTCGTGGCATTTTAGCGTTTTTCCTTTTAAATTTGCATTGTCGTGGCATTTTAGCGTTTTTCCTTTTATATTTGCATTTTTCCTTTTAAATTTGCATTGTCGTGACATTTTTGCAATTGTCGAGGCATATTTGCATTATCGTGGCATATTTGCATTTTACCAGTTAAATCGCACGGTCATTTAAATCACCCGCAGAGTAGAGAGATTACGTAATACTGTAGTCGTCACTAGCTCATTGAATATGATGATCTATAGTATTATATTATCGTGTATCTATATGCATTTATTTATTTATTTATTATTATTATTATTATTTATGTTATACTAGTCTGGCCCTTAATAAATTTAGTGTATTCAATACACAATAATCCATCAATTGTTGCGTATTTGATTTTCATGCCGTATTTTAACTTAATGCGATGTTTATTAAGAAATGTGACTTTAAATGTATTAAAATATTAGCAAAGTGTGATACACGTACAGAATACGTATATACTGTTGTCACTTCACTATTACCATACCTGTTAACCCTCCCCCTTTTCGCGGGAGTCTCCCGCGTAAGAGCCTTATCTCCCGCATGGACTGGGTCTCATGCGCGGGAGACATTAATCTCCCGCACACACCTTTTCCTCCCGCACGATATCCCCCCAACAAAAAAATCAAGTACAATAAAATCTTGACCTACATTTTGCGATCAATATTTCTGGAAATTCTCATTTTGGAACTCCTGCGCTGATGAAAAATGCCGAGAGATACGAATGTAAATGATATCCGGTTATTGATCTGTTTGACACCTTTACAGGTAAATTGGGTCATGGTGATTAATTAAGGTGTTGATGATTATACAACAATTATCCACTGATTGACAGTTAATTGGGGATAAGGAAGTGGGTTTGTGGCACACGCTTAGATGATTAGAAGTGTGATAGCGGCAATTAAAAATAGTTATAAACCGTTGTGCAAACAGGAGTCGGACAACCTTTGATGCCGAGGAAAACTTCTTATTTCGATCAAACGTGCAATGAATTCATCTCGGATTGAGTTGTTATGGCTTGTTTGGGACCAAAGCCAATCAAAGTATTATTTAAGGACTAAGTTCCAGGATGGAATTGATAAACCACAAAAATGCCAAAACGTATGCTATCACCCAACGGACCAGCAGCAAAGTGACTTTTTAATTTTAGTGCTCTATGACTTTATTGTTCAGAGCATTCTGTCTTCATTTTTATTGCTTTGTTATAACCTTATGATTATGAATAAATTATAAATACAGTTTTTATCCTTCATTCATCATATGAAACACTACTAATAAGACAGAAATGTAAACAATATATATTGAAATGGGATGCAGTTGGTTCAATACTGAAACAAACAAAAAGAAAACATCAATTAACAATAAAAACATGTACCTGAAATACGTCGATAAAAAATCTCCAGTTATGAGACCAAATCTCCAGCCAAAAATTTACAAATCTCCAGTTGTAGCATAGCAACTCTATCACATGTATGCAACTACAAGGTACAATTTTGTGCGTTTAAAGGCGACGCACAAAATCTCCCCCTTAGAAGAGTTGGTAGGGGGAAGATCTCCCCCCTAGCAGTTCCCAGAGGTTAACAAGTACCGGTAATAATTACTTGTTTTTTATTATCATGCGAGAAATACATTAACCTTGTATTACCTATGCTGAGACTATTCACTAAAAAATGAATTAAGTATATATTAAACTATCGGTTTCTATTAAGCTATTTATGTCTTGTTTTATAGCACAGGATTGCGTATGTACACCGTCAAAGTTATTGTGCTTTAAAAGTTCTGATTATTGTAATGAGGCACCTTAATGAACAATAAATATTTTTGTTTTTGATATAAAACAAATAATCATATCCCTATGTAAACGCCGTTACGTACCCTTGTCCGAACCAACAGAAATACGCAATTTACATGTAAACACTATTTTGTCAGTTAATTAGATTGATCAATAAATACAGGATTTTTTTCTTCAAATGTTTATATAATTCCCTGATAAATATAAGAACAATCTATAATAGTATTATATTATTGTTTATTTATTTGTACCATTCTGGATGATAATACCTTTAGCTATTCGATACACAATAATCCATCAATCGTTGTGTATTTTACAGTAGTTATGTATATTTGATTTCTTGATTTTGTTTTTCAGGATCTAGAACTATGCACTCATATTTATTTCAATTTGATGTTGATTTAATCAGAACTTTTAAAGCACAATAACTTTGACGCTGTACATACGCAATCCTGTGCTATAAAACAAGACATAAATAGCTTAATAGAGACCGATAGTTTAATATATACTTAATTCATTTTTTAGTAAATAGTCTCAGCATAGGTAATACAAGGTTAATGTATTTCTCGCATGATAATAAAAAACAAGTAATAGTGAAGTGACAACAGTATATACGTATTCTGTAAGTGTATCACACTTTGCTAATATTTTAATACATTTAAAGTCACATTTCTTAATAAACATCGCATTAAGTTAAAATACGACATGAAAATCAAATACGAAACAATTGATGGATTATTGTGTATTGAATACACTAAATTTATTAAGGGCCAGACTAGTATAACATAAATAATAATAACCAGAGGCTCTCAAGAGCCTGTATCGTTCACCTGGTAATAAAAAAAAACAATTGGTCCTATGTAAAAACTATGTCCTGCAGTGGTAGTCATCTTGGAATTACGATCAACACAAAAAACACAAAGTTTGTAAAGGACCTTCCAATGATTGATGCACAGTTTAGGTTCAATCAGTGCAATAGCTTCAGAGAAGAATATATTTCTGCATTTTCCCCATATGGTTCTGTGTTAATACTATGACCTGTGGTGGCAGCCATCTTGGATTTCCGATCGGCATAAAAAACACACACCTTGTAGAGGACCTTCCAATGATCATTCCTGGGCAGTTTGGTTTCAACTGTCCAAGTGGTTTCAGAGAAGAAGCATTTTGAAACATTTTTCCCATAGGGTCCAATGTTAAACTAAGTCCTGCCGTAGCCGCCATTTTGAATTTCATATCAGAATAAAAAACGTAAATTTTGTAGAGGACCATTCAATGAACATTCATGTACAGTTTGGCTTTAATCATATTTGTAGTTTCTGAGAAGAAGGCATTTGAACATTTTCCCATAGGGTCCAATGTTAATCTATGTCCTGCGGTGGTGGCCATCTTGGATTTCCGATCGGCATAAAAAACACACACCTTGTAGAGGACCTTCCAATGATCATTCCTGGGCAGTTTGGTTTCAATTATCCAAGTGGTTTCAGAGAAGAAGCGTTTTGAAACATTTTTCCCATAGGGTCCAATGTTAAACTAAGTCCTGCCGTAGCCGCCATTTTGAATTTCATATCGGAACAAAAAACGTAAATTTGTAGAGGACCATCCAATGAACGTTCATGTACAGTTTGGCTTTAATCATATTTGTAGTTTCTGAGAAGAAGGCATTTGAACATTTTCCCATAGGGTCCAATGTTAATCTATGTCCTGCGGTGGCGGCCATCTTGGATTTCCGACCGGCATAAAAAACAAAAAATTTGTAGAGGACCTTCCAATGATCATTCCTGGGCAGTTTGGTTTCAACTGTCCTAGTGGTTTCAGAGAAGAAGCATTTTGAAACATTTTTCCCATAGGGTCCAATGTTAAACTAAGTCCTGCCGTAGCCGCCATTTTGAATTTCATATCGGAACAAAAAACCTTAAGATTGTAGAGGACCATCCAATGAACATTCATGTACAGTTTGGCTTTAATCATATTTGTAGTTTCTGAGAAGAAGGCATTTGAACATTTTCCCATAGGGTCCAATGTTAATCTATGTATTGCGGTGGCGGCCATCTTGGATTTCCGATCGGCATAAAAAACAAAAAATTTGTAGAGGACCTTCCAATGATCATTCCTAGGCAGTTTGGTTTCAATTATCCAAGTGGTTTCAGAGAAGAAGCGTTTTGAAACATTTTTCCCATAGGGTCCAATGTTAAACTAAGTCCTGCCGTAGCCGCCATTTTGAATTTCATACCGGAACAAAAAACGTAAAGTTTGTAGAGGACCATCTAATGAACATTCATGTACAGTTTGGCTTTAATCATATTTGTAGTTTCTGAGTAGAAGGCATTTGAATATTTTCCCATAGGGTCCAATGTTAATCTATGTCCTGCGGTGGCGGCCATCTTGGATTTCCGATCGGCATAAAAAACAGAAAATTTGTAGAGGACCTTCCAATGATCATTCCTGGGCAGTTTGGTTTCAACTGTCCAAGTGGTTTCAGAGAAGAAGCATTTTGAAACATTTTTCCCATAGGGTCCAATGTTAAACTAAGTCCTGCCGTAACCGCCATTTTGAATTTCATATCGGAACAAAAAACCTTAAGATTGTAGAGGACCATCCAATGAACATTCATGTACAGTTTGGCTTTAATCATATTTGTAGTTTCTGAGAAGAAGGCATTTGAACATTTTCCCATAGGGTCCAATGTTAATCTATGTATTGCGGTGGCGGCCATCTTGGATTTCCGATCGGCATAAAAAACAGAAAATTTGTAGAGGACCTTCCAATGATCATTCCTATGCAGTTTGGTTTCAATTATCCAAGTGGTTTCAGAGAAGAAGCGTTTTGAAACATTTTTCCCATAGGGTCCAATGTTAAACTAAGTCCTGCCGTAGCAGCCATTTTGAATTTCATACCGGAACAAAAAACGTAAAGTTTGTAGAGGACCATCTAATGAACATTCATGTACAGTTTGGCTTTAATCATATTTGTAGTTTCTGAGAAGAAGGCATTTGAATATTTTCCCATAGGGTCCAATGTTAATCTATGTCCTGCGGTGGCGGCCATCTTGGATTTCCGACCGGCATAAAAAACAGAAAATGTGTAGAGGACCTTCCAATGATCATTCCTGGGCAGTTTGGTTTCAACTGTCCAAGTGGTTTCAGAGAAGAAGCATTTTGAAACATTTTTCCCATAGGGTCCAATGTTAAACTAAGTCCTGCCGTAGCCGCCATTTTGAATTTCATATCGGAACAAAAAACCTTAAGATTGTAGAGGACCATCCAATGAACATTCATGTACAGTTTGGCTTTAATCATATTTGTAGTTTCTGAGAAGAAGGCATTTGAACATTTTCCCATAGGGTCCAATGTTAATCTATGTCCTGCGATGGCGGCCATCTTGGATTTCCGATCGGCATAAAAAACAGTAATTTGGTAAAGGACATTCCAATGATCATTCCTTTACAGTTTGGGTTCAGTCAGTTCATTAGTTTCAGAGAAGAAGATCTTTGAAATTTCAGCCAATCAGAGCATATTATTGGCCCTGGCAGCCATATTGAATATCCGACTTGAACGAAAAACAGTAACTTTGTAGAGGACCATCCAAGGAACATTCTTGCTAAGTTCGGTTCCAATCGGCCAAGTGGTTTAGGAGAAGAAGCTTGAAATGTGAAAAGTTTACAGACGACAGACGACAGACGACGGACGCCAAGTGATGGCAATAGTTCACATGGACCTTTGGTCCAGGTGAACTAATAATAATAATAAATAAATAAATAAATAAATGCATATAGATACACGATAATATAATACTATAGATCATCATATTCAATGAGCTAGTGACGACTACAGTATTATGTAATCTCTCTACTCTGCGGGTGATTTAGATGACCGTCCGATTTAACTGGTAAAATGCAAATATGCCACGATAATGCAAATATGCCTCGACAATTGCAAAAATGCCACAACAATGCAAATTTAAAAGGAAAAACGCAAATATAAAAGGAAAAACGCTAAATTGCCACGACAATTAAAATTTAAAAGGAAAAACGCTAAAATGCCACGACAATACAAATTTAAAAGGAAAAACGCTAAAATGCCACGACAATGCAAATTTAAAAGGAAAAACGCAAAAATGCCACGACAATGCAAATTTAAAAGGAAAAACGCTAAAATGCCACGACAATGCAAATTTAAAAGAAAAACGCTAAAATGCCACGACAATGCAAATTTAAAAGGAAAAACGCTAAAATGCCACGACAATGCAAATTTAAAAGGAAAAACGCAAAAATGTCACGACAATGCAAATTTAAAAGGAAAAACGCTAAAATGCCACGACAATGCAAATTTAAAAGGTAAAACGCAAATATAACAAGACAATTCGCTAATTTAACTGGTAAACGCTAATATAACTGGTAATCTTTAATTATTTGCATTTTACCGGTTATATTTGCAAAAAAACGGGCATATTTGCATTTTCTATTTCCTAGTGTGATATGGTACAGTATTTCAGCGAAAAATTGATATGTTGAAAACTTAAAATAGATAGACAACAATTAGCATACCAAAATTTTTAACTAGACTATTATATATTTTCTACTTTGCAACATTGGATGCATGTAATGGCAAAAAATGTCTGAATACAGTATGAATTATTTAATTCTTACTACATGTAAGAGGTATGAACAGTCTGAATACATTAGAGGGTCAACCACTGAACCTGAAGAATGTGATGATCACAATATGAATTTTGTGTTTCTTTAGAATTCCACAGCTAGCTATTTGCAATAAGGTTATATGAAAAAATAAATTTACTATCATTTATTATCATACCTGCAGCCTTTATGGCATGCTTTCTTTCCACATACTGAAAAAAATACAAATACATGTATATATAATATTATTCTTGCAGCATTGTTTGTTTGTACACCTTGCCCCGATTGAGATTCGAACTCACAACATCAGTGGTGATAGGCACTGATTGCATAGGTAGTTGTAAATCCAACTACCATATCATCACTGCCCCTTTTACAGCAATGAAACAAATACTAGATATAGACAAGATAGATATCAAACTCAAAATACACTAATTAACATGCAGATGATTAAAAGAATAAAAAGGTCCAGTCTTTGTCTAATTTTTTTTTACCAACTTGCCCGAAAGCCAAATTCAGAAAAATGTTTTATTTATTCAAACAAATTCTTTCATAATTTTCACTTGTCCAAATCCAGTTTTACTTGTCCCAGGCTTGCCTTGGGCAAGTGGTTAGCGCTAAGACTGAAGGTGTAATTAGAATTTGAGTACAGTATTAATATAAGGAAACAAACTTGTTTGGTCCAACAGGTTTTACAATTCTAACAACAAATTAACATTATCTACTTTTCTGAAAAATAAAACCAGCCTACATGTACAACTCTTAAGTTCAAAATATCAATAAGAACCCTTTATAAAACAGATTAAGTACATGTATCACTTCATTATAGCAATTACATCCAAAATTGACCAATGTGTTGTAATGTAACTTTATTAAGACAGAATTGTTCTCTTTCTAAAATCAATAATAGGGCTATCGTGGTTGTGATCGTATGGTAGTTGGATTTACAACTATCTCAGCCAACCAGTATCTATCACCACTAACTTTTTTTTTCTGGGTACTCCCAGGTTCCTACACCAATAAAACTGACCGCCATGATATAAATGAAATATTGTTGAAAGTGGCAATAAACACCATAAGTCTAACCCTAAAATCAATATTTTATCTTTTTTTTCTTTTCATTGCATATTCCATTTTATTAAATCTACAAATCAGCATAAACTGCAAATTAAATAACAAACACAATCAAAAACGTACAAATATAGAAAAGAAGACTAGAGATAAAATAGTATTTTTAGAGACAGAATAATTAGGTTAATGTAGTAATCAGTTTACATCTTTATCAACACTAGTTACTGTCATCACTGTGTCCTACAATACAAGATTATCTAATCATTAATCAAGAGGAGGTACTATTGTTTTAATGAATTAAAACATATACATGTAGCTCTTCACTTAAATTGGCACCAGAGGGCAGAAACACAATCACTCAATCATGACAAAAGAACTGCCTAGCACATGAATGTACAACAAATTCCCCCAAACTGTTCTAAAAAAATATTAGGTCTGACAGTCTTCTAGGACATTTACCAAAGTTAACACAAAAAAGAAAAAAGAAACTGGTATATATTTACATAATTTCACCCATTGAAATTATATCAAAAATACCTACCAAAGAAAGACAACTCTTGTAAAAATAAGACTAGAGGCTCAGCCCACTGAGCCTGTGTCGCTCACCTGTCATTTATTGTTGTTGAGGATACTTTATACATAACCTTCCACAGGTGATTCCTACCAAAATTCAATTAACTTGGCTAAATGGTTTTAGAGAAGATTTCTTTTATTAATTTTGGCCAATCACAAACAAGAACTGCCTATGGCGACCATATTTAGTTGCACCTCCTAGATTGAGAGGAGAAGATTTGTTGTTTATTTCAGCCAATCAGAAAAGAAATAAGAATTTCTCATGGCAACTATGTTTTTTATCCAATCTGGATGAAATGAGGCAATCTTATAGGGGACCTTCCATATATGCTTCCTGTAAAATTATGCTTTATTTGGCCAAGTGGTTTCAGAGGGAAAGATTTAAGAAATCGACCAACCAGAAATAAGAATTGCCTATGGCAGCTATGTGTGTTACCGGATTGAAAGAAAATGAGCACTCTTTATAGAGGACATTCCATAGATGATTCCTACCAAGCTTCAGTTCATTTGATTAAGAGGTTTCAGAGGAAAAGATTCAAATGTGAAATGCTAACAGAAAACGGATGCCAAGTGATGGCAAAAGCTCACATGGCCTTTTGACCACATGAACCATAAACGGAGAAAATATATCTACATTTTGTAAATAAAGAATTCTTAAGACAAAATAAACTCACTAATTCCATCATTTTCTCAAGATTTCTTCCATCATCAGCACAGCATAATGTCTTTCCATTTTCTGTCCTTTGTACAAAATATTCACGAAAGTTAGCTGGGTCATCGTCAGGATGGATGGATATTTCTTCACATGGTAAACAGAATGTTTTAGCTGGTTTGATGATCACCCTCTGTGATTTGTCACTGATGAAGTAAGCAATGATGACAATCAGGATTATCAAGAGGAAAACATCTAATATTCCAAGTAGTATGGTCAACGTTGTTCTTTGCATATATTTTATTCTAGTACCATCTTCATTGACTTCATTTGTCTTGGAGGTATCTTTATCAAGTAAAGAAGTACTAACAGCTTCAGCTTCTTTGGGTTCTCCTTGTGCCATTATTCAGGTTTAATAGGTTGTATGGTTACAGATAATTCTGAAAACAAGATACATAATAATATAAAAATGGATAAAGAACTAAAAAAATTCTAGCAATACAATTAAAGGTAGAGGTGGTAAATGTGCTATTTGTCTGAAATATATTTAGTATAAACATATTTTATTAATTAATTCAATATTTCATCAGCTAATATTTTAACATTGCCCATTATTAAATTGTTCAGGGATGATTCCAGCTATTTTAAAATGAGTCCCCTACACAGAATTGGGAATTATTTTGACCAAATTGGGAAATTTTGTAATGGGTAATTTTTAAAACGATATTTTAAACGCTTAGTACTGCTAAGATTGCAGTCTCAGTAGACTTGCTCAAAAGAATTAGATGGATACAATTATATCAAAGTCCATGATAATGAGTGTTAAACAGTCTGCTTTAACGAGACTTTCATATTGACAAATTCTCACGATAGTCATGTCAAGAACCAGCTTCATTTTGCGACATCGTGATAATAAATCTGTCAGTGTTACTATTTGAAAAAAAACAGTGTTTCCACAGGCACTTGACAAACCCTGCATGGATTTCGTAACATGTTCTTCCCTGAGTGAAAACATGTCTGCTTTTAAGAGACACATTGTGACAGTATCTGGAAATGTTTTCATTGTTAAAACAAAAATGTCTGCATTTAAGAGACATTCATATGACCTGTAACGATTATCTGTTATCACAATCTTAGCACTGGGCACTGATCAACTGAGTTTACATAGAAATGAGATACATGTACTTTCAAACTTACCATTGGCATTCAACCATGTGGATCAGAGATAAAACTTAACTATTTTTTTACCAGGTGCCTGCTGGGTTACTGATTTTTAATATCTATGGGCCCAACAAAATTTTTAGGGGTCAAGATTTTTTCAGTTGATCAGAACATTCGGACAAGAATGAATAATTATTCATTTTAAAAACCCATTTATTCAGGTAATACAGGCTTTTTAAACACTTGTGGCAGTATGAAATTTTATCTTCCTCTTTTGTGTAGGTTTTATGCCACTGATAAACTCCAGCATTTTCTAAATAGGAATTAACTACCTATTATTAATTTTTAACTCTTCAACAGAAATGGGTATGCAATCTAGAGGCTCAGTGGGCTGAGCCTGTGTCGTTCACCTTTCATTCTGCTTTGAGGAAACTTAATACAGAACCTCCCATAGGTGCTTCCCACCAAGTTTTGGTCAGTTGGCTAAGCAGTTACAGAGAAGAAGATATTTAGAAATTGACCAATCAGAAACAAGAATTGCCTTTGGCAGCCATGTTTGTTAACGGATCAGAACTAAATGAGCAGTCTTTATAGAGGACCTTCCAAGGATGCTTCCTACCAAGTTTTGGTTCATTTGGCAAAGCGGTTAAAGAGAAGAAGATTTTTTCTAAATCAACCAATCAGAAACAAGAATTGCCTTTGGCAGCCATGTTTGTTAACGGATCGGAACTAAATGAGCAGTCTTTATAGAGGACCTTCCACGGATGCTTCCTACCAAGTTTCGGTTCATTTGACAAAGCGGATTCAGAGGAGAAGATCTTTTAAAATTGGCCTATCAGAAACAAGAATTGCCTGTGGTGGCCATGTTTGTTAATGGATCGGGACAAAATGAGCAATCTTTTTAGAGGACCTTCCATGGATGCTTCCTACCAAATTTCAGTTCATTTGGGAAAGCGGTTTCAGAGGAGAAGATTTTTTAGAAATCAACCAATCAGAAATAAGAATGGCCTGTGGCGGCCATATTTGTTGATGGATCGAGACAACATGAGCAATCTTTAGAGAGGACCTTCCATAAATTTTTCCTACCAAGTTTCAGTTCATTTGGCTGATGGATTTCAGAGGAGAAGATTAAAATGTGAAAAGTTAACGGACGACAGACACCAAGTGATGGCAAAAGCTCACTTTGCCTTTGGCAAGGTGAGCTAAAAAGGGTTACAGCGATGTTGAATTAATTTGTATATCATACAATAGATCCAGCAATAATTAAATTTAATCAGATCTTGTCCTGATCCATCTGGCCTAAGACAAACCAGAGGCTCAGCACTGAGCTGAGCCAGTGTCGCTCACCTTTCATTCTGCTTTGAGGAAACTTAACACAGAACCTTCCATAGGTGCTTTCCACCAAATTTCGGCTCATTTTGGCAAACCAGTTTCAGAGAAGAAGACTTTTAGAAATCAATCAATCTAAAACATGAATTGCCTGTGGCAGTCATGTTTGTTAATGGATCAAAACGAAATGAGCAAATTCTATAGAAGACCTTCCATAGATGATTCTTACCAAGTTTCATATCATTTGGCCAAGCGGTTTCAGAAGAAAAGCTGTTTTAGAAATCAACCAATAAGAAACAAGAATTGCCTATGACAGCCATGTTTGTTAATGGATCAAAACGGAATGAGCAATTTCCATAGAGGACCTTCCATAGATGCTTCCTACCACGTTTCGGTCCATTTGGCCAAGCTATTTCAGAGTAGAAGATTTTTAGAAATCGACCAATCAGAAACAAGAATTGCCTGTGGTGGCCATGTTTGTTAATGGATCGGGACAAAATGAGCAACCTTTATAGAGGACCTTCCATAGATGCTTCCTATCAAACTTCGGATCATTTGGCCAAGCGATTTCAGAGGAGAAGATTTTTAGAAATCAACCAATCAGAAACAAGAATTGCCTGTGGCGGCCATGTTTGTGAATGGATCAAAACGAAATGAGCACTCTTTATAGAGGACCGCCCATAGATGCTTCCTACCAAGTTTCGGTTCATTTGGCCAAACGATTTCAGAGAAGAATTATTAAAATCAGCCAATCAGAAACAAGAGTTGCCTGTGGTGGCCATTTTTGTTAACGGATCGGGACGAAATGAGCAATCTTTACAGAGGAACCATAGATGCTTCCTATCAAGTTTTGGTTCATTTGGCCAAGCGGATTCAGAGAAGATTTTTTTAAATCTGTATAGAGATAACTGCATTTTGAATACAGATATCTATATTTAAACAAGAGTTATTTTTCTTTTAACAGAGAATATATTTAAGAAATCAACCAATCAGAAACAAGAATTGCCTGTGACGGCCATGTTTGTTAACCAATTGGGACAAAATGAGCAATTTTTATAGAGGACCTTCCATAGATGCTTCCTACCAAGTTTCGGTTCATTTGGCCAAGCAGTTTCAGAGGAGAAGATTTAAAAAAATTGGCCTATCAGAAAAAAGAATTGCCTGTGGCGGCCATGTTTGTGAATGGATCAGGACGAAATGAGCAATCTTTATAGAGGACCTTCCATGGATGCTTCCTACCAAATTTCAGTTCATTTGGCCAAGCGGTTTCAGAGAAGATTTTTTAGAAATCAACCAATCAGAATCAAGAATGGCCTGTGGTGGCCATGTTTGTTAACGGATCGGAACTAAATGAGCAATCTTGATAGAGGACCTTCCAAGGATGCTACCTACCAACTTTTTATTCATTTGACCTGGCAGTTTCAGAGGAGAAGAATTTTTTAGAAATCAACCAATCAGAAACAAGAATGGCCTGTGGCGGCCATGTTTGTTAACGGATCGGGACGAAATGAGCAATCTTTATAGAGGACCTTCCATAGATGCTTCCTACCAAGTTTTGGTTCATTTGGCAAAACGTTTTCAGAGGAGAAGAATTTTTTAAATCAGCCAATCAGAAAGAAGTGGTGGCCATGTTTGTTAATGCATCGGGACGAAATGAGCAATCTTTACAGAGGATCTTCCATAGATGCTTCCTACCAAGTTTCGCTTCATTTGGCCAAGCTATTTCAGAGGAGAAGACTTTTTAAAATCTGCATAGAGATAACTGCATTTTGAATACAGATATCTATATTTAAACAAGAGTTATCTTTCTTTTAACAGAGAAGATATTTTAGGAATCAACCAATCAGAAACAAGAATTGCCTGTGGCAGCCATGTTTGTTAACCAATTGGGACAAAATGAGCAATCTTTATAGAGAACCTTCCATAGATGCTTCCTACCAAGTTTCGGTTCATTTGGACAAGCGGTTTCAGAGGAGAAGATTTAAAAAAATTGGCCTATCAGAAAAAAGAATTGCCTGTGGCGGCCATGTTTGTGAATGGATAAGGACGAAATGAGCAATCTTTATAGAGGACCTTCCATGGATGCTTCCTACCAAATTTCAGTTCATTTGGCCAAGCGGTTTCAGAGAAGATTTTTTAGAAATCAACCAATCAGAATCAAGAATGGCCTGTGGTGGCCATGTTTGTTAACGGATCGGAACTAAATGAGCAATCTTGATAGAGGACCTTCCAAGGATGCTACCTACCAACTTTTTATTCATTTGACCTGGCAGTTTCAGAGGAGAAAAATTTTTTAGAAATCAACCAATCAGAAACAAGAATGGCCTGTGGCGGCCATGTTTGTTAACGGATCGGGACGAAATGAGCAATCTTTATAGAGGACCTTCCATAGATGCTTCCTACCAAGTTTTGGTTCATTTGGCAAAACGTTTTCAGAGGAGAAGAATTTTTTAAATCAGCCAATCAGAAAGAAGTGGTGGCCATGTTTGTTAATGCATCGGGACGAAATGAGCAATCTTTACAGAGGATCTTCCATAGATGCTTCCTACCAAGTTTCGCTTCATTTGGCCAAGCTATTTCAGAGGAGAAGACTTTTTAAAATCTGCATAGAGATAACTGCATTTTGAATACAGATATCTATATTTAAACAAGAGTTATCTTTCTTTTAACAGAGAAGATATTTTAGGAATCAACCAATCAGAAACAAGAATTGCCTGTGGCAGCCATGTTTGTTAACCAATTGGGGCAAAATGAGCAATCTTTATAGAGAACCTTCCATAGATGCTTCCTACCAAGTTTCGGTTCATTTGGACAAGCGGTTTCAGAGGAGAAGATTTTTTAAATTGGCCTATCAGAAAAAAGAATTGCCTGTGGCAGCCATGTTTGTTAATGGATCGGGACGAAATGAGCAATCTTTATCGAGGAACTTCCATTGATAATTGATACCAAGTTTCGGTTCATTTGGCCAAACGGTTTCAGAGGAGAAGAATTCTTAAAATCAGTCAATCAGAAAGAAGTGGTGGCCATGTTTGTTAATGCATCGGGACGAAATGAGCAATCTTTACAGAGGACCTTCCATAAATGCTTCCTACCAAGTTTCGCTTCATTTGGCCAAGCTATTTCAGAGGAGAAGACTTTTTAAAATCTGCATAGAGATAACTGCATTTTGAATACAGATATCTATATTTAAACAAGAGTTATCTTTCTTTTAACAGAGAAGATATTTTAGGAATCAACCAATCAGAAACAAGAATTGCCTGTGGCAGCCATGTTTGTTAACCAATTGGGACAAAATGAGCAAGCTTTATGGAGAACCTTCCATAGATGCTTCCTACCAAGTTTCGATTCATTTGGACAAGCGGTTTCAGAGGAGAAGATTTTTTAAATTGGCCTATCAGAAAAAAGAATTGCCTGTGGCAGCCATGTTTGTTAATGGATCGGGACGAAATGAGCAATCTTTATAGAGGAACTTCCATTGATAATTGATACCAAGTTTTGGTTCATTTGGCCAAACGGTTTCAGAGGAGAAGAATTCTTAAAATCAGTCAATCAGAAAGAAGTGGCGGCCATGTTTGTTAACGAATCGGGACGAAATGAGAAATCTTTACAGAGGACGTTCCATAGATGCTTCCTACCAAGTTTCGCTTCATTTAGCCAAGCGATTTCAGAGGAGAAGATTTTAAAAAATCTGTATAGAGATAACTGCATTTTGAATACAGATATCTATATTTAAACAAGAGTTATTATCTTTCTTTTAACAGCGAAGATATTCTAGAAATCAACCAATCAGAAACAAGAATTGCCTGTGGCGGCCATGTTTGTTAACCAATCGGGACAAAATGAGCAATCTTTTTAGAGGACCTTCCAAGGATGCTTCCTACCAAGTTTTCATTCATTTGGCCTGGAGGTTTCAGAGGAGAAGATTTTTAAAAATCGGCCAATCAGACACAATAATTGCCTGTGGTGGCCTTGTTTGTTAATGGATCTGGACAAAATGAGCAATCTTTATAGAGGACCTGCCATAGATGCTTCCTAACAAGTTTCGGTTCATTTGGCCAAGCAGTTTCAGAGGAGAAGATTTAAATCGGCCAATCAGACACAATAATTGCCTGTGGTGGCCATGTTTGTTAATGGATCTGGACAAAATGAGCAATCTTTATAAAGGACCTTCCATAGATGCTACCCACCAAGTTTCAGTTCATTTAGCTGAGGGGTTTCAGAGGAGAAGATTAAAATGTGAAAAGTTAAAGGACGATGGATGCAAAGTGATGGCAAAAGCTCACATTGCCTTTGGCAAGGTGAGCTAAAAATCCTAATTTTGTTAGGAATGTTTTTTTGTGATGTCAAACGTTTTGATGGCAATTTAGTCAACAGTTGAATTAGACAGGGAGTCTGTATGTGATTGTGAGCAAAATTATGTCAGTCAGCATATATATATTGCATACATGTAGCTTCCAGTGGATGTAACTGAATATATATAAATATCTGTATTTTACTTATTCATTTTACTATATGTTGTATATACCTGTATACAGATATTGTATTTTTTTTGTAAACAAGTAAAAGGTAGCAGATAATTTTTATTTTATAAGTTTATAAATTTGAAAATATATTCTGCAGTATGGTATAAAAAATTAACAATAAAAGTATCCAGTATGTATCTTTTTGGAAAATTTTTGGATATCAATTGAATATAAATATAAACTAATATGTACATTTGCAATTAAAAAACAAAAAGACAAGTTGTTCACTTTAGTTTCGGTTACTAGTATCAATGAATTTTCATGCAAATTGAAATATTTTTTAATCAAATGTTCCTCTGTATATTTGTTATCTAAAAAGATAACTAGCCAAAAATCTGTATTTAATAGTCCGATCCGGTTCTGAGTTTTACAATGTCCACTTTGGGTTTCATTCAATTTATTGATTTCGGTTGAGAACATGAATCTGTTGGCATCCTCAATATATAAGCATCTCAAAATAAATCTAATTACACATAAGCAATCTTTGATACTTGGGAAGTGTGGAAGTCAACTTATTTCTGTGTTCATTTGGCAAAGCAGTTTCAGAGAAGAAGATTTTTAGAAATCGACCAACCAACGGATCAGAACTAAATGTGCATTCAGAGGACCTTCCAAGGATACTTTCTACCACGTTTCGATTCATTTGGCAAAGCGGTTCCTGAAAAGAGGATTTTTTTCAAAAATCAACCAATCAGAAACAAGAATTGCCTGTGGCAGCCATGTTTGTTAACAGATCAGAACTAAAATAGCAATCTTTATAAAGGACCTTCCAAGGATGCTTCCTATTAAATTTCGATTCATTTGGAAAAGCGGTTTCAGAAGAGAAGTTTTTTTAGAAATCAACCAATCAGAAACAAGAATTGCCTGTGGTGGCCATGTTTGTTAACGGATCGGGACGAAATAAGCAATCTTTATAGAGGATCTGCCATAGATGCTACCTACCCAGTTTCGGTTCATTTGGCAAAGCGGTTTCAGAGAAGAAGATTTAAAAAAATTAGCCAATCAGAAACAAGAATTGCCTATGGCGGCCATGTTTGTTAATGGATTGGGGCAAAATAAGCGTTGTTTTGGAGAGGACCTTCCATAGATGCTTCCTACCAAGTTTCACTTCATTTGGCTGAGGGATTTCAGAGGAGAAGATTAAAATGTGAAAAGTTAACGGACGACAGACGACGGACGCCAAGTGATGGCAAAAGCTCACATTACCTTTGGCAAGGTGAGCTAATAATAAAAATGTATATACAAGTGTAAGGTTAAAACGATGCTTACATTACGCATAGGAATAAGAAGGAGAAGTTCAGGTTAATTACAAACCGGAACGTGCCAGTCTGACAGAATAAATCAACAAATTTCAAGTCTCCTTCTGACATTTTAATAAATCTGAAAACGGAATTTAATGTCGTTCTAGAAACTCCATTGGCAATGAAAACTTAAGAGTGATGAATATTTCATGGGGTGGTATAAAATCTGCATAGCAGATGGACATTTTCCGGAAATATCGATAATACCGTACATGTAAGTGGGAATTTTAATTTACTTGCAATTATTTTGGGGCCGCTGGTGATATTTGGGGCCGCCAATCGGCCTTAAATTATATAGTAGAATCATCCCTGTTGCTAAACATTCAATACAAGCCAAAAAGTATGATATAAATCACTTTATCCTCAGCAGAAGTATCTGACAATTATCCAGGGCATTCCACAGCAGACAGGCACAGGGCAAATTGCCCGTCTAACTGCATTTTTCTCCCGGCTACTTCGTTTTCAAAAATGGAAATACAAATGTACCGCTTTGTGTGTAAAATGCCACTTTCAACAATATTTCATTTGTATTGTGGAGGTCAGTTATGTTGGTGGAGGAAACCGGAGAAAACTACCGACCTGTTGCAAGTCAATGACAAATGTTATCACATAATGTTGTATTGAGTACACTTCACATGAACAGGGTTCAAACTCACAACTTTAGTGGTGACAGGCACCAATTGCACATGTAGTTGTTAATCCAACAACCATAGTGATACGATCATGATGGCCCCTTTCTGAAGTCTGAAGAACATAAAACTCTTTAACTACAATAGACAATAAATATACAAGCCAGTAAACCAAATATCTTCTTAAGAAGACATCTGACTACAAAGCTTAAGGGCTTATTAGAATGCATGCAATCAAAGTGCCTTTTGGGATAGTGTCAAATGATGAAATCTGTGATTTAACTATCGCAACCAATAACCTGGCATGCATCACATAGTACATACAGTCTTACAGAGATGTATCGCTTGCAAGAGGTGGGATTCAAACTCACAATTTTGTGCCAAAAAATTCCCGAACTTTTTACCCGGAGCTCTCGCATTTTACCGTAATGTCAATATTTCAAATGACCAGCAGATGTCGCTAATATCGATACTTCCGTAGCTTTAATTCAAGTTTTCAAAAATGTCGTCTGAAAATTGCAAATCGTGAGTGGAAAATGTTCCATGGAGAGTAGTCAGCTGCTGTAAATAAATTTTGATGTGTGTTTTCAGGGAGAATAATTTATACAGAGAAGGAATAAGCCAATTTCCAGACAGGTAGGCCTTTTTCGTTCACTAAATTTAAGATGAATGCACAACAGGTACCCCAATGTAAACAAATCGAAGTGACTTACCTTCTAATTTCTATCTTTCTTATAAATATTATGTCAGAAACCCGGCATGGATAGAAACTACTGTTTGATTGTATTTATTGTATATTTGTCATACAGTGATACATAGAAAGTTGCAAAATGTTGTTTATATGTTCAAAAAAAAAAAAAAGTGGGGGCCAACATCTAAAAAAAAAAGAAGAATGTACCTGTGCCCACCATGTACATGTCCTAATACAATAAAAAACACAAAAAAAAAACAAGAAAACACTTGTTTTGGTACCTTGGGCTTGGGGCATCTTGCTTAAAGAGAAAAATTACCATCATGTTATCAGTTTTCGTGCTATTATCGATTTTCAGATATAGCGATTAACAGTGTTAACCCTCAATTCATATGACGATTGGAATTTTCAAAGAATGGCTAGTTAAATATTTCTTTGTGCATAAGATTGTTTTTAAAGCCATTCTTGTATTTTAATATACTCTCGATTACCTGGCAACTTTTGTTGTCAGTAAAATGGCGGTATCTGTTTCCGTGGCAAATAAAAACAAGGCCGATATACGGGATGGAAACGAATATAAAATCCCGAAATGGCTGGTTTTAAAATTTCATGGTTCTGGCCATCTACCAAATCATACTACATCTAAATAAAATAACAGAATGTTTGAAAATGACCACTTTCAAAATTGTGTTTACTTTTGACATTTTTTTAGTGCTGAAACCACAATGCACTGTAAAGTGACATGTATTTTATATAAGAAACAGGCACATTTCAGTCGGCTCTTTTGTTTACAAATACGATCAGTGACCCCATGATAGTTACATGACAGGAAGAGCAGGTGTCTAAGAGGCAGACGACATAGTTAAATTTTATATAGCCCTTCTGGATTTTTTTCCAGCTACTTTATAAATGAAGTACATTTTTGGTTCAGTAGGTAGGTTCACTGTTTTTGGTACTTACGTCTTTAAAAGTAAACTTGATCATTTGCTACAGATGTCAGCTTTCGTATTGTTTATGTTCCATAAATAGAAACCAGAAGACACGTCAAAAATAATGCGTGCGCTGTGGAAATCAAAATAAAATGGATACCACGAAAACAGATGACGCACGAAAACACATACCGTGACGATAAAATGTATCTTTGACTTTGACCATCGAAAGTGGAAATTTGAATGATTGTTTGATTATGTCAGTTAGTTAATTAACATTTTATTTAAAATAACATTTTTGATGAAAATAAACTGCAATCAAATATAATCATATCTCAAATACTTACTTCGATAAGATTTTAAAAATAATAATTTGTAGTAACCATTTCCACAACCTTTCCAATCTTTATTATCCCCCTTTGATATAGTTTTTTTAATCTATGGTGCAATGACGGTTTGGGTGTGAAAAAAATCCGTAAAATGAGTTGTCCATACCCGAGTTCACACTCGGTTTTTAGTGGGATTCGTGTTACTCAATCTTAAGTTTTATGTGTCTGTTTTGTAGATCGTTATTTGTCCTTTTGTACTTTTTCTTTTGGCCATTGTGTTGTCTGTTCTTTTACAATATACTGATTATGATAAACCCTTTGGTATCTTCAAACCGTTTTTATATTTGATGCCAAAACTTCACACCAGAATACGGAAAGATGCATATTATCGGTTCTTCTACTTGTTCAATAAACAACTGTCTAACTATTAGACATATAATTAACTTTTGTCTGCTGTCAATGTTGTGAGCCTGTGACACATATTGACGTATTTGGCATTCATAGGGGCTTGGGAGATTTCTTGCATACTGCCATACATATATTTTTTTAAAGGGTATCACAACCACATGTGGTTCCATCAATCAAATGTGGATATTGACTTTTGGCATTTTTATTATTATCCTTCTTTTTTCCAAATTTA
Organism: Bathymodiolus brooksi; assembly: GCA_963680875.1. Lineage (NCBI taxonomy): Eukaryota > Metazoa > Mollusca > Bivalvia > Mytilida > Modiolidae > Bathymodiolus > Bathymodiolus brooksi. The sequence goes on along the minus strand of OY804576.1, from coordinate 131,870,601 downwards.
TCTATTAAAATACTACAATTAAAAACACGCCGGGTATTCGGATACTTGGAACCGAGTCGAACACTAAGAACCGGGTCAGACAAGTGACAACAACGTTTTCGGGTGAATATGCTATTTTTATCCTCGGCGACCGTCGGCGATATTAACAACAGAAATAAATTGACACATCGTCTTTGCTATTAACGTACTAGGTTTATTCCAAGTTTTGAGTATTATAAGTGGATAATAAATCGACAAGAACGTTTTAATATCGGAAGTTTCAGAAAAAATATGTGAATCTTTAACTTTAGTCGCTTATATCTACTCACAGAGAGCGAGTTCCATGATTGTTTTGGTCGATATACCTCCCATAATCTATACTAGACTATTCATTAAAAAATAGGCTTTTGACTAGCGGTTTCTAGCGCAACATCTATCTTTTTATAACAACGGGTGCATGAAATCGGACACAAAGGACCGCGGGTAACCTTAAGTGAAAGATACTAAGAACGCGGGGGTCGGACACTAAGAACAAATCGCATGCAAGGGAAGGTCGGGGATTTAAGCCGTGGATGGCCAACATAGGATTATAATCCGGCGGTTGTCAGGCGAGACTGTTAAATTTAAGTCGTTCCCTTATGAAAAATATATTTAGTAAGATGCCTGTTTTAAGGATGTTTGGATATGGGAAAATTTCAATTTATTTGAGATGGCTTGAATTTATCTCCGTTTTACCACGGGTCAGTCACCTTATTTCAAATATTTTAAAATATAGGCGTAAAGTGACTAACCGTGGTAAAATGGATGTTCTCTCAAAGCCTTTAAAACGTCGTATTAGAATGGGTTATACATGTATGATATATGAAACAAAATTCAAGGGGACATGAGAATCATGAATAATTAGCTGTTAAACATATGAGGTTTAATCCCCCAACTTCTGTACAATACGCTCGTTCCTAGGGAATTACTCTACACTCAAAACAGTTTTTTTATTGTATATTCTTTTATGCCCAAAACCTACAAATGTAAGACTTAAAAAAATAACAAAGCAGTACTATCATTAAAAAAATCAAAGTAAATTTTGTTGTACACTATTTACTCCACACCTCCGCTTGTGATAGTGCAATATTATAACCTATCTTTTCCCTTTTCAAACAGAAATGTCAGAGGAACCCATCGATGATATTGAACTGGAGGAGGCGGAGCCAGTTGACGAGTCCTTTTTGGACGTATCTCTTGTAGTAGAGGTGAACTCAAATTCACAAGAGAACTACTGCTGCGGTGTTTGTAATAAGGTTTTCAGACGTAAAGCCCATTTGGTACGGCACAGTTCACCTTAGATTTCAACGGATCAAAAAAACCTATCTCCGATGTTCCATCCAAAACCTGTCCAAAGTTGCGGATCCCGGACATAAAGCGGAGGAATTTTCCATGAAATAACCGATATCCAATTTGCCAAAACTTTTTTTTTTTCTTAACAGTTTCGTGTCCATATCTCATATGTGTGGTTGAATCGCACGAAAACCATTCAACAATATCTAAGAAGAGAAGGTAGCATATGTTATGTAACGGAAATGTTCCAGATGCTAATAGTCCCATAAATTTTAAGAATGATTCTTTTTGTCCAGCATCTTCAAGAGATTTCAGTATCTTAGGCAACAAATCAATCATGTCATTGATCTCAATAGATTCTGAATCGCATTGGGATATTTCTTTCCCTGAAGGACAACATACTTCCATTTGAATTTCATCGTTCTCAAAGTAATTTCCTTCATTTTGGTTACTTTACGGAGTATTCAGCTTCTTTCTTTTGGATTCCTTATCAAGTATGTAAGTTAAGCCATCATTAACGGTAATGCATTTGCCATATTTCGTTAAATTAGATGGTACTACTCCTTCGCGTATTGTTGTTTGATATCTTTGTATTCCTGTGTTTTCGTCTAATACCAGTTGCCGATATTTTAATGTTTCTTCTCCGTGTGACAGTTTACAATGTTCAATAATACTCTGCAAGGCACTTTCTTTTATTCTACAATAATAACACTTGTACATGTTTTCTTCGTACTTCAACTTGTTGATAGGTGAGAAGCGGCATGCCTGAAAAAAATATATTTGGATAGCTAGTCCAACTTTGTTTTATGAGTTGTGTCATTTTTATATATATATAGAATTTATTTTCTGTAAGATTTATTACGTTTTTAGTCTATTCAGCCTGCTACGTTGCTTTTTTGAAACAATACTACAATTTCAATGTTATAATTAGTGAATGTAATCCGCGTTCTTAGTATCCACGGACACACAAGATCCCGCGTTCCATTGTATCATAACCCGCAGTCCTTTTGTGTCCGAATTCATGCACCCGTTGTTATAAAAAGATAGATGTTGCGCTAGAAACCGCTAGTCAAAAGCCTATTTTTTAATGAATAGTCTAGTATAGATTATGGGAGGTATATCGACCAAAACAATCATGGAACTCGCTCTCCGTGAGTAGATATAAGCGACTAATGTTAAAGATTCACATATTTATTCTGGAACTTCCGATATTAAAAAGTTCTTGTCGATTTATTATCCACTTATAATACTCAAAACTTGGAATAAACCTAGTACGTTAATAGCAAAGACGACGTGTCAATTTATTTCTGTTGTTAATATCGCTGATGGTCGCTGAGGATAAAAATAGCATATTCACCCGAAAACGTTGTTGTCACTTGTCTGACCCGGTTCTTAGTGTTAGACCCGGTTCCAAGTGTCCGAATACCCGGCGTGGTATAAATAATCACTAAAGTAATAATTTTTTGATTAGAATAACGAAAAATCCAAATATCTTTTAAACTATAGATTTTTTAACAGCAATATAAACGAGTTTCATTTAGAATTAGGAGTGCTAACTAAAAATGTTACAGTAATGTTTCTTATTGTTTTGGCTGAGGCTGCACTCAGGTAAAATTTTGTATTTTGGTCCTATTTTGTTGTCATTTTTCGGGTGGGAGTAGCCTAGTTAGCACACTACGTATTCACAACGTTGCAGTTTGGTTGCTGTTTGGTCAGGTCCCTTTCTTACTTGAAAATTACGTTGCCACAACGTATTTTAGATACGTGATATGCAAGTCGTTGTGACAACGTATTTTCCAACGTTTTTGTTACGTACGGATATGGTCTTGATGCTAACGTAAAAGCTCAAACGTAAGATTTGTACGTCCTGGTAACGTATTCAGAATACTGTAGTGAAATGAAATAAACACTTTACTGAAAGCGCTATTTTTCCATTACGTCAATGTTGTATTTATAAAGTTGGAAATTCCATTGTAGAATTCTCGGGTGTTTACATAGAAGTGATCGATTAATTAGAGGATCCCGAGTAAAAATTTTAGAGTATATAAGGCGGTCAAAATGCCGCGGATCGTGGCATTTGTTTTGTGTCATTTGGGAAGTAAACGTCGAAAAGATAAGCAAGATTAAATAGGTATATTGAGCTGAACTGAGCTAATACAAGACATCAGAGTTTAAAGAATAGCAGAAGTGACTGATTTAAGTCTTGCCTGTTATTCTGATAAAACGTTTGATCGTTGAATAGCTCAAAGCGAGCCAACATTCTATTTATAGTTATAGTTGTAGTTTACTGAGCAAAATTGAGATATAAAATTGTCTACCATTTTAAAATAATACAATTAATTTGGATAGGCTCTTCATTTTACACAATAAATCTCGAACCCTAAGAATTAACTTAGGTACGAACCCTTCCTTACAGTTTATTTTCCTATTTATTTTAATTTACTTTAACATATCATTTTCAATAGATACCCGGCCCGTTACAATACGTTATATGCAAGACGTTGTGACAACGTACTTTCCAACGTTTTTGTTACGTACGGATACAGTTGAAGAGCAGACCCGCAAAAATTCTAATTTTCCGGTCCGTGGAATATTTAAAAATCCAAGGGAGATAATCGTAAATATTTTCCGCTAGATGGCGCTTCACAAACCCAAACAATTATACGTACTTGGAAAACTACGTTTTTCTTCTATTAAACCAATGAAAATGATTGAAATATGATTAAAAATCACATTTATATTTATTAATGGTCATGATTTTCAGTCTGGTATAAAATCGGTCTGCGATGAATGTAAAAATAACGGTTTTTTTCTTTACCTCGGAAAATCGTAATTTTTTTTTGTCGCGTATGTTTACACTTTTTGCATCTGACAGAATAAAGTTCCCGTGGAGGGAAAAATTAAAAAACTGGTTCCTTGGACAGAATAATATCATCACTTCATCGGGTAAAAGGGAATTTACATCACTCGTAACAGTTTAAGAAAAATAGTCCATATTCCAACGTCACCCAAACAGAGTCAAGGTTGAACAATTTGCTCCTCCCATTTTGCTCGTACAATCAATATTTACACATGTAAACAATGGAATAACGGTAGGCATGTGAGGTAAAACACACTGTTTTGATGTACAATGCAAATTGTCTAGAAATTCGATGCATTTATCCCATTCTGTCAATCTCGTGGGTTCACAACTACAACCCGAACTTGGTTATATGCACCCCCCTTTTCTGAAATATGCCACCAAAGTAAAATTGTCAACGGGTGCAGGCCTTTTAGTTTTAGTAAGGGACGGTACCAGGTACCCACTTAAAATGGTAATTGGTACCTCCTAATTTCAAAGAATGTTGTACAGCATGTTTATTTGCTCATTGTGTTTATATGACTGAGTGGTTTTTATTTGTAGATAATTTAAACAGGATTGTTAATTTTTAGGATTTATTTTTAGTTGAAATATATAGGAAAATCAAAGTCAATTTTTATTTGTTATATTTAAATTATGTACAAATAAAAACCACTCATATAAACATAATGAGCAAATAAACAGTCAAAATATAGACAATTCTGAATGTTTTGGTGTAAAATTTGTTAAAATCTATCCAGAAATGACTTCACAATAATTTTTTGAAAAAATATGGTTTTGGTTGATTATATAGGGATTTGTTTTTTACATGTGGCAATACTTTTGGCCACATACTGTATAAGATATTCATGAAAAATGTTCAATTTATAAGAAAAAGTACTGCCTGTAAATAGTGAAGTACTGGTACATTTGAAAAATTTTGAAAGCCCTGCAGGGTGCATGAAGCCAGTCCACCAATTTGAAAGCCCTGCAGGGTGCATGAAGACAGTCCACCAAGCCCTTGCATAAACTGTAAATGAAAAGATGTGACTAAGCGCTACTGGCACCTCTCACAGGGGCGAATTCAACAACTGTTTTATACTTTTGTCAAAAATGCATATGCATTCAAAGATGATGACTGTATTTGTAGAATGTGTGAGGCTTGATTTAGAAAATCACTCGAAATGTCCCACGATACAGAAGCAACATCAAGCAAAAGAAAATATGATTCAGCCATAGATACAAGCTGTGCATTTGAAACAAATGATTTAAATTTAACAACAGCAAACTTTGACAGCTATGGTAATGTGTCATTTGACCCATGTGAATTTACACTCCATACTGCGGCTAATGCAGAAAATAATGACTGTAGTAAAAAACTTGTATGCTTTTTGCAACACATGAACATGTGTGAAAAAAATGGTGACCATTCAACATCAGTTAATGTTGACTTATTCCAGTCATGCTTTCAGATTTAGCTAGATCAGAATAACAACGAAGCATGTACATCTAATCAATTTTTTCTCTGTACTGATCACTACAAGAAATATAGAAATTTCAAACCCCAACTAGAATGTTGCTTTTGTGACAAAAGTATATACAGTCAAAGAATGACCATTTAATTTAAGGGAAAGGATCTTCTAGAAAGAATAAAGTTAATTTTAAATTCTGATACATTTGTGTATGCAAATTTTCTATGGTAATGACATCAGCATATTCAGTTAGAATTTTAAATTAGAGCCCGATCTGGTTTTCTCCTATTATTCACATGTTTTATTATTTTTAATAAAAAAATTCAGTTGAAGTTTTTGTGAATTTTATTTTGTAAAATGTTATCAAATAATGGATCTTAGTACAGTATGATCTGCTTTTGTTTAAAAAAAAAAAAGGGTTAAAAACATTACACCCCTCGCCCCTTTTTATAAAGAAACATCTATAAAATAGTAAATATTGGCTAACACGAGTTCTGCTCAAGAGTCATTACGAGGATGTACTATGCATGTGATAAAATTTTATATTTTTTTCATTATCATCATTTTCTTTCATTTGTCTTTTATAAGGTCATTTACATTGAAAATAGTATCACTTGTATCAAGTACATTCACATCAACATGCTCGTGGTGGGTTGCTAGGAGGCGCTATACATGATTTGTATGGTGAATCCACCAATAAAACCGGTGGACGTGTTTGAATAGCCTTATATGTTAAAAAACAGTTGAAAGTAATTTTTAATATTCCAAGATTTACCATTCCATATGATATGAAAATATGACTGTTTTTTTTTTCTCAAGTAAATTTAGTAGACCATTACAGTTGATTCTTGTTTTGTTATACCTTCATGGAACAACTTTACATGTACTTCGACCGAAAAGTCAGCTTACCAGGATTACTTTTACAGTAATATAATTGCTCCTTACTTAAAAAGTTAATACTGTTGTGGTTCCATAAAATCTCAAATTTGGACTCATCTGTTAAAGTATATTTGATCAATTTAATAGCTGTAGATATAATAAACAATTATTCTGACTAATTTCAACATTTTTAATACAAAATAATATTTGTTTTATTGAGAAAACATGCATTTACTTACACTCGTTCTATAAATAGAGCGTTAAAAATTACGGAGTATGTGACGATTCTAGTTACCTCCCTTGTATCCAACCAAAATGTGACACGATCCATCTGACAGAAAAAAGTTCTATTGTATGTTTAATTACAGAAAATGTTTCTTTGAAATACTAATGTAGAAATCTATGGAACTATATATATGATTTTCCATCACCCTTTCGGCAAATATTTAAATTTTTAATTTTTCGTGTTTTTTTAAACAACTTCCGCCATTTCCGTGTCGTTTTAATTTCTGCATTACTCCTTTGTTACAAGAAGTTCAAGCACCGGGCCTCACATTTATATGAAAGAAACAATTTTCTATATTTTTCTCGCTTCTTCGGTTATATTTGACGCTCGCAACGATTAAAACGAGTGAATTTTCAACACTTGGTCGATGTATTCTAAAACGTGTCCGATTCCGGTAAAAAATGTACGTGACAAATTAATTGAAACGACACCATTATCGAGTCTGCTCTCCGACTGGATATGGTTTTGATGCTAACGTAAAAACTCAAACGTAATTATTACGTACTGGTAACGTATTCAGAATACGTTATATGCAAGTCGTTGTGACACTGTAGTTTGAACGTTTTTGTTAGTATGGTCTTGATGTTAACGTAAAAGCTCAAACGTAATTTTTACGTCCTGGTAACGTATTTCAGGATATATTTTATATGCAAGTCGTTGTCAAACAACCGTATTTTAATATAAAGATAAATCATTAAGGTATTTCACTGGAAAAGGGAAAGGATCTTAATTAAAAAGTGAATTGTTCAAATTGGAAAGGTATTCCCTAGATATGACTTTGAATTTGATAGTAGTTTATCTCCTGATTCCAAAAATTCATGGTTGATAGGGACTTTTTGCATTTTCAGGTTCATCAGTAAAAATGTGACTAAGTTGTGTTGTTATTTAGCTACATTTTTGCGTTAAGATGATACAACTGGCTATAGTTGTATATCAATTGCAATAAAAAAAAACATAATAAAAACGCCATGTACGAGGATCGAATCGGTGGCAAAGACAAAGACGGCCTCTTGATCGTTAATCGTTCTTCTTTCCACTGAACTTAGTAGAACGTGATGTGTAAGGCAATATATACAAATGTACAGACAATGGACAAAAGTATTCGCATGCTTCCAATTTTCCCTATATATTTCATATAAAACTACAATTTTTCAGAAGCTTATCCTGAAGTCAATTCACACCCGATTTCGATAATTTGTATATCAATAAAAACAGAATTGTATGTAGTTTTACTGTATAATTTCAAAATAATTTTCTATGATAAACATTTTGAGAATATACAAGCTAAACACACAACTGAATTAATTTCTTTCGAAATACAATGCTTTAATAGATAGTACCTTTGTAGAAAAATTATTTAAGTTTGTGTTTAAATCATGGCGATTTGAAAAACATGCTTCAAAAAGTTATTTCAAAATTACTACTATAAACTACATATCTTTCTGCTTTCCTTGATGAAATAATGATTAAAATCGGACGTGAATTGATTTCAAGATAATATTTTGAAAAACTTTAGTATTATATGAAATATATAGGGTAAATTGGAAGCATGTGAATACTTTTGTCCAATGTCTATCTCCAAGATTTAATTACTTGCAATAAAATTACCATATCCAAAAATTAGAAGTACTTTTCCTACAATGCGGAAATTCAGTGTGTCCATCAACGATTCGATAATAGAAAGTTATTGCTATTTCCGGTGTCGTAAAATTGTTAGCTACCCATGAAAATTAGCTACCTCAAACTTCCGGTAGCTAATTTTCATACGGCGGAGCATAATAATTAGCTACCTATGAAAATTAGCTACTTGTAGCATAAACTTATAGGATTCGTCTCCCTTATTATGTTTATCAAAACACAGATTGTGTATTTCCAATGGAGAGACAAAATGAAAAACTGCATGTACATAAGCAGGAAAAGAGTTACTGATTGACAAAGAGAGACATATAGATCTCGGGGGGCGGGGGGCGCCCCCCTGTAATTGGAAAAAATATTATTTTTTTGGCGTAATATCGTGATTTTTCACACGAAATACCCCAACAATTTTCGTGCCTCCCTCCGCTCGGCGCATTTTTTTTTTAAGTGCGTCCCCCCTAACTTGAAATCCTGGACCCCCCCCCCCCCCCCTGGATCTGTACACAATAAACAATAGATATTAGTGGTGTTCATAGTTGAAAAACAAAATGCTGCCTATATGGCTGTATAGCATGTGATTAAGTTCCAAACCATCTTTTTTCAAATTTACCATCGCGATGTATCATTTTTACAGCTATTAAAAAATAGATTGGTGGACTATATATGGTAGAATTTAATATGTATGTGATGTTCAAACTATGCAAATTATTCTTTAACTTAATAAGATCATATATGATAATTATTAATCACACTTTTATTATTGCTAACCGTGTTACCCTCTTGAAATAAAGAAATTAACTCATTTACTTACTTATTGACACTATCTTCTGAATTCAAGAAATAAATAAAATTATGTTCCATATATATTTAATAATGAAAGTTGGGAACTTTATTTATTACAATATTAAAGAACTGGTAGCTATTAGATTAATTTCAATTCGAAACTGAAACTATTTGCACATTCTTGATGACAATTTCTTATTTGGATTTTGTAAAAATAGAACCCTAAATCATAAATTTCCAACAGAATGTGGAAGATGGCAAAATATGTGTACAGAACATGGTTTGACCCGATCGGGACTCGAACCCACGATCTACCGCATTCGAGGCGAGCACGCTAACGATTACACTACCGATGAGAGTCTTTGGTGAGCATTTCTGGTCTGTTTCTCAGCGAATACGTATATTTCACTTTGTTGTCGACTGTCCCTTATATGAAAATATTAGAGTAAATTTTTTTTTATAAAGTTATTGACTTATGTCCAAATTTTAGATACATGGACACATCATCAAAATTTGTCTGGCTATTTACTAATGAACATAAACAAGTTTTGAAAAAATTAGGTAGTTTTATAGAGGAATGTTTTTTGCTGCGAGGACACAATTGATCCTATAGATATCATTAGGTTAGGTGAATTATTATAGTTATTATACATGTTATATTATATTAAATATGAATTGATTTATGGTGGTATTTGATAGGCTCTGATCTGGCCGTGCAGTCACTGAACATAAATATGTTTTCCTGTTTTTTGTGTGTGTTTACATGTATGTCTCCAATCATTTCAATCATTGTATTAAATAGTTTGCCCCTTGTGGGCCCTTAACGCGCGCCCCCCTGGATCCGCCCCTGTTGTCTACATAAATGACAATAGATAACGTAACGGTCAACCTTTCGCGCTTTCACAATCCTTCGGCAGAAGACACATAAAAAGCGACTTTTTGAGTACATGTATATAAACAAATTCATATTTCGAACCAAAGATTATCAACTGGTATTTGTTGCTTATAATGCAAAGCACGCAGAATTAAGGAGAAAGAGCAAAGACTGGTTGCTTCGGAATCAGGATAATGTGTCAGAGTGGAGCGACATGTATATCCGCGGACTGTTGTTTCCGTTAGCTAACACTATAAAGAAAAACTAAGCGTGTTGGTCTAGAAAAAAGAGGACATCATCATCATCTCATTAACTTGGTCTCGCCATGATATAGCTATCAAATTGCTGAGTTGGCGTTAAAAAACAATCGCTCACTCACTAAAGCTGTTACGTACAGTTTTTATATTTCTCCGACAATGTACGTATATTGTGTTTATTCTGCAATGTCTTATAGTTAAAAAAAAACAACTGGCAAATTGTCTAAAAAGAGCAGAAACAGACATCGTTCTAAGCGTTTTAAACGTCCGCGCTTATAGTGTAAGTTTCTCGGCGTCGCTCGACATGAATCAGTTACCAGAAAAACTATATCTTGGTCAAAATCTTAAGCAATATGTGATGAAAGAAGCTGTTATATATAAAATCCTTAGGTACAGACAAAACAGATTTCACACCAATGAGGAGCGATGGACAGATCACAGCTGACACAAAGCAAAAATACAACATCCCCAACAGTGTCAGTCCGTATTCACCGTAGAATCACAAGACAACATCCCCGACTGCACCAAAACCCACATCATAAAAACAGCACTCCCAATATCTCTACCAGGTGTAAAAGAAACTCCTACATAACATCAATACCCATAGATTTTGTGCTCCCAAAACTATTAAATTATTTGGCTTTCCAATCTTTTGATCTTGAGCTACCTGATGAAGGTTATTCCAGAAACGTTCATGTGCACTAAATTTGATATCTACGTTTTTATTACCTCTTTTTAGCAATGTAGCTATCTGAATGTTTTCTTTGAAAACAAGATACACTCATCGTTTAATATGATAGATACAAAATGTATGTAAAATTTCCAGGTAAATTAGTTACCTGTATCTCTTATGAAAATTATGTGTACAGAACTAAGTCAGATTGATAAAAGGTGCATTCATGTTGGGTTTTGTCTTTCTTTTTGATATTTTTGATTGGTTTGTTTTGCTTTGTATTTGTTTGTTTTTGATAACAGATTAATATCTAATTTTATTTCTGTTTTTTTCTGTTTTGAGGATATAACTTCAGAAGGGCCTACAAATTTATACATCTTGGAATAACAGTAGTACTTTAGGGTGCCTGCATCCTAATTTCGTATGTACATGTATCTCTATTCTTTATCAATACATGTTTAGAGGTTTGCGTTTGTATTGAATCTGGGCCTTGATGGGAGAGGTTTAAAGAGCTGCCTACACCTCATTTATCTTTCACTGCACTGTTCATCACTTGGATGATGTACTCAACCTTTAGAAAGTAGATTGCCAGAAGCTGGTACAACATATGAAAATGTCTGTAATGTCATTGAATATAGCCCAAATAAATATTTTGCATCATGCTGGTATGTTTTGTAAGTACAGATACTTGTATCACACATACTTGCCAATTTAATAATTAAATAACAGCCATATATACATGATAATATCTCACACACAAAGTATCTTAACACAAGTTATTTCTTAAAGATTTTATTGAAAAACTCAGACAGGCATGGTGGAACATTAGCATACATATAATACAATACAATATATAGACTAGAGGCTCAGTAGGTTGAGAATATTTTTTAGAAATCGACCAATCAGCAACAAGAATTGCCTGTGGTGGACATGTTTGTTCACGGATCGGGACGAAATGAGCATTCTTTATAGAGGGCCTTCCATAGATGCTACCTACCACGTTTCGGTTCATTTGGCCAAGCGGTTTCGGAGTAGAAGATGTTTAGGGAATCTACCAATCAGCAACACGAATTGCCTGTGCTGGCCATGTTTGTTAACGGATCCCAAATGAGCAATCTTTATAGAGGGCCTTCCATAGATGCTACCTACCACGTTTCGGTTCATTTGGCCAAACAGTTTCAGAGTAGAAGATGTTTTAGGAATCGACCAATCAGCAACAAGAATTGTCTGTGCCGACCATGTTTGCTAAGGGATCAGGACTAAATGAGCAATCTTTACAGAGGGCCTTCCATAGATGATTCCTACCAAATTAGGTTCATTTGGTCAAGCGGTTTCAGAGGAGAAGATTTTTTTAGGAATCGACCAATCAGCATCAAGAACTGCCTGTGGCGGCCATGTTTGCTACGAATTGAGCCGAAATGAACAATCTTTATAGAGGACCTTCCATATATGCTTCCTACCAAGTGTCAATTCATTTGGCCAAGCGGTTTCAGAGATTTTTAGAAATTGACCAACCAGAAACAATAAATGCCTTTGGCTATTCGATTTCAGAGGTGAAGATTTTTTAGAAATCAACCAATCAGCAATAAGAATTGCCTATGGTGGCCATGTTTGTTAATGGATCATGACGAAATGAAAAATATTTATAGAGAACCTTGCATAGATGCTTCCTACTAAGCTTCAGTTCATTGAGCTAAGGGGTTTCAGAGCAGAAGATTAAAATGTGAACAGTTTACAGACGGACGACGGATCAAATGAGCGCAATAGCTCACGTTCCCTTTGACAACGTCTGCTCAAAAGCTTTGATGAATACCAGAGTACAACACAAATTCTAACACGACGTCCTTCTTACGCTTTGTAGACAAACGAGCGATTTATCGATGATATAATCTCGTTCAATGCCGGTGAATGTGACTGACTTTTCCATTAGCAGCATAAATGGTGTGTGACACTTTCCGCAAACGTAAATATAAATTACCGTCTTCCAATCAAAGTATACTACCGTATTTGTAATCTTAGACATATCAGAATCGAAATAAATCATGGAAGCATGAATGTGTTTTGAGTTTTAACATGGGTTGGCGGATATTAGTAAATTGTATCCCTCTGGCTCGGGATAAAATACTAATATCCAACAATCCATGTTAAAACTCAAAACACATTCTGGCTTCCATGATTTATTTCTTAATTAGCGGGTCATTTTAACTGAGCCTGAATTACTCACCTGGTCACTTATACAGTTTATGTTCAATAAAGTATAGATTTTGTTAAAAAAATATTTTATAAATTTCGAATTTAACAAATAAATATATGATTTTTGATTCTGTCACATCTCTCCAACAGTAAAAGTTACAACAAATCAGCGGGGAACCTCCAATGTAACGAAGGAATGCGAGGAAGCTAATTTTCATGGGCAAACTTCTGTTGCTTATGCTTATGTTTGAATGGTGCCAGGTAGTTTATTTTCATGGATACCACTTTGACACGTGTGTCATACATTGAACAGATGTAAGGTAGTTTATTTTCATGGAAAACGTCAGGACTCCTATCCATGTAACGAAGGAATGATAGGTAGCTAATTTTCATGGACCATGAAACGAAGGAATGAGAGGTAGCTAATTTTCATGGGCAAACTTCTGATGCTTATGCTTATGTTTGAATGGTGCCAGTTAGTTTATTTTCATGGATAACACTTTGACACCTGTGTCATACATTGAACAGATGTAAGGTAGTTTATTTTCATGGAAAACGTCAGGACTCCTATCCATGTAACGAAGGAATGATAGGTAGCTAATTTTCATGGACCATGAAACGAAGGAATGAGAGGTAGCTAATTTTCATGGGCAAACTTCTGATGCTTATGCTTATGTTTGAATGGTGCCAGTTAGTTTATTTTCATGGATAACACTTTGACACCTGTGTCATACATTGAACAGATGTAAGGTAGTTTATTTTCATGGAAAACGTCAGGACTCCTATCCAATGTAACGAAGGAATGCGAGGTAGCTAATTTTCATGGGCAGGTAGCTAATTTTCATGGACCATGAAATGAAGGAATAAGAGGTAGCTAATTATCATGGACCATGAAACGAAGGAATGAGAGGTAGCTAATTTTCATGGGCAAACTTCTGATGCTTATGCTTATGTTTGAATGGTGCCAGGTAGTTTATTTTCATGGATAACACTTTGACACCTGTGTCATACATTGAACAGATGTAAGGTAGTTTATTTTCATGGAAAACGTCAGGACTCCTATCCAATGTAACGAAGCAATGCGAGGTAGCTAATTTTCATGGGCAGGTAGCTAATTTTCATGGACCATGAAACGAAGGAATGAGAGGTAGCTAATTTTCATGGGCAAACTTCTGATGCTTATGCCTATGTTTGAATGGTGCCAGGTAGTTTATTTTCATGGATAACACTTTGACACCTGTGTCATACATTGAACAGATGTAAGGTAGCTTATTTTCATGGAAAACGTCATGACTCCTATCCAATGTAACGAAGGAATGCGAGGTAGCCAATTTTCATGGACCATGAAACGAAGGAATGAGAGGTAGCTAATTTTCATGGGCAAACTTCTGATGCTTATGCTTATGTTTGAATGGTGCCAGGTAGTTTATTTTTATGGATAACACTTTGACACCTGTGTCATACATTGAACAGATGTCAGGTAGCTTATTTTCATTGAACACTTCGTGACTCCTATTCCATGCAATGAAGAAAGGTCAGGTAGCTAATTTTCATGGACCATGAAACGAAGAAATGGGGGGTAGCTAATTTTCATGGGCAAACTTCTGATGCTTATGCTTATGTTTGAATGGTGCCAGGTAGTTTATTTTCATGGATAACACTTTGACACCTGTGTCATACATTGAACAGATGTAAGGTAGCTTATTTTCATGGAAAACGTCATGACTCCTATCCAATGTAACGAAGGAATGCGAGGTAGCCAATTTTCATGGACCATGAAACGAAGGAATGAGAGGTAGCTAATTTTCATGGGCAAACTTCTGATGCTTATGCTTATGTTTGAATGGTGCCAGGTAGTTTATTTTTATGGATAACACTTTGACACCTGTGTCATACATTGAACAGATGTAAGGTAGCTTATTTTCATGGAAAACGTCATGACTCCTATCCAATGTAACGAAGGAATGCGAGGTAGCTAATTTTCATGGGCAGGTAGCTAATTTTCATGGACCATGAAACGAAGGAATGAGAGGTAGCTAATTTTCATGGGCAAACTTCTCATGTTTATGTTTGAATGGTGCCAGGTAGTTTATTTTCATGGATAACACTTTGACACCTGTGTCATACATTGAACAGATGTAAGGTAGCTTATTTTCATGGAAAACGTCATGACTCCTATCCAATGTAACGAAGGAATGCGAGGTAGCTAATTTTCATGGGCAAACTTCTCATGTTTATGCTTATGTTTGAATGGTGCCAGGTAGTTTATTTTTATGGATAACACTTTGACACCTGTGTCATACATTGAACAGATGTAAGGTAGCTTATTTTCATTGAACACTTCGTGACTCCTATTCCATGCAATGAAGAAAGGTCAGGTAGCTAATTTTCATGGACCATGAAACGAAGAAATGGGGGGTAGCTAATTTTCATGGGCAAACTTCTGATGCTTATGCTTATGTTTGAATGGTGCCAGGTAGTTTATTTTCATGGATAACACTTTGACACCTGTGTCATACATTGAACAGATGTAAGGTAGCTTATTTTCATGGAAAACGTCATGACTCCTATCCAATGTAACGAAGGAATGCGAGGTAGCTAATTTTCGTGGGCAGGTAGCTAATTTTCATGGACCATGAAACGAAGGAATGAGAGGTAGCTAATTTTCATGGGCAAACTTCTGATGCTTATGTTTGAATGGTGCCAGGTAGTTTATTTTCATGGATAACACTTTGACACCTGTGTCATACATTGAACAGATGTAAGGTAGCTTATTTTCATGGAAAACGTCATGAATCCTATCCAATGTAACGAAGGAATGCGAGGTAGCTAATTTTCATGGGCAGGTAGCTAAATTTCATGGACCATGAAACGAAGGAATGAGAGGTAACTAATTTTCATGGGCAAACTTCTCATGTTTATGCTTATGTTTGAATGGTGCCAGGTAGTTTATTTTTATGGATAACACTTTGACACCTGTGTCATACATTGAACAGATGTAAGGTAGCTTATTTTCATTGAACTCTTCGTGACTCCTATTCCATGCAATGAAGAAAAGTCAGGTAGCTAATTTTCATGGACCATGAAACGAAGGAATGAGAGGTAGCTAATTTTCATGGGCAAACTTTTGATGCTTATGTTTGAATGGTGCCAGGTAGTTTATTTTCATGGATAACACTTTGACACGTGTGTCATACATTGAACAGATGTAAGGTAGCTTATTTTCATGGAAAACGTCATGACTCCTATCCAATGTAACAAAGGAATGCGAGGTAGCTAATTTTCATGGGCAGGTAGCTAATTTTCATGGACCATGAAACGAAGGAATGAGAGGTAGCTAATTTTCATGGGCAAACTTCTCATGTTTATGCTTATGTTTGAATGGTGCCAGGTAGTTTATTTTTATGGATAACACTTTGACACCTGTGTCATACATTGAACAGATGTAAGGTAGCTTATTTTCATTGAACTCTTCGTGACTCCTATTCCATGCAATGAAGAAAAGTCAGGATGTAAGGTAGCTTATTTTCATTGAACTCTTCGTGACTCCTATTCCATGCAATGAAGAAAAGTCAGGTAGCTAATTTTCATGGACCATGAAACGAAGGAATGAGAGGTAGTTAATTTTCATGGGCAAACTTCTGATGCTTATGCTTATGTTTGAATGGTGCCAGGTAGTTTATTTTCATGGATAACACTTTGACACCTGTGTCATACATTGAACAGATATAAGGTAGCTTATTTTCATGGAAAACGTCATGACTCCTATCCAATGTAACGAAGGAATGCGAGGTAGCTAATTTTCATGAGCAAACTTCTGATGGTTATGCTTATGTTTGAATGGTGCCAGGTAGTTTATTTTCATGGATAACACTTTGAAACCTGTGTCATATAATGAACAGATGTAAGGTAGCATATTTTCATGGAACACGTCATGACTCCTATTCCATGCAATGAAGAAAGGTCGAGTAGCTAATTTTCATGGACAAGCTTCAGATGCTTATGCTCATGTTTGAACGGTGCAAGGTAGTTTATTTTCATGGATAACACTTTGAAACCTATGTCATACACTGGACAGATGCAAGGTAGCTTATATTCATGGAAAATTTCATGACTTCTATCCCATGTAATGAAGAAATTATCCTGACTAGTCTTTGCCTTTATTCTTTTACGCCATGTGCCAATATAAATTGTATAGTTTTTGGTTTGATCAGATCATTGATCGAAACCACGATCTACCGCACATGATGCGAGTACTCGTAACTATTTCACCACAGGAGCGTTATTGCTTGTTATAACTAAGCGTCTTATTTCTTTGGAATAGATATAGTATAAACATATTTTATTAATTAATTCAATATTACACATTATGATAATACACATATAAATGGAATAGATATACACATGTTTGTATATATGCAAAGCAGAAAATGCATTATGTACAGAGAAATAATATGGTGATCGATATATAGAAATTTGTTCATGTCACTATAAATATATAATTTTTTAAAAATATTATTAGACTTGAATTTATTTATATTATATATATATATATATATATATACAACCCCGCGGGAACCCCGGTGTATAGAAATGGGACCGAGAGCTTCTTCGGCTTGAAGGGGCGTCCGTCGGTTGTGCGGGATGTATAAATTCACAACCAACCCGTCCTTCGGACGAGACGTAAATAATACTGAGGTCACGTGTTGAGAGATTGCCATCCTCTTCGCACGTTAAAGAACCCAGTGTACTGTAACAGCTCATTGTGAGCATATGAGACCTGTTGCACTGGCTAAATTATCCGTCCCTACCCATACACCTTTCCTTGTTTCGAGTCCCGTGGCGTTTACATTTTTTAATGTTCTCGTCCTGAATATTGCTGAAAAAATGCTCGCTGGACGTTAAACACCAACCAATCAATCAATCAATCAATCAATCATATATTTTATATCGAAATAACTTATTTTCATCCAGATTTTGCTCCATGTAAACAAGGATTTATATATATATATATATATATATATATACGTCTGAAAATTAAACCAAACAGTGTTAGAATTAGATTTTAGAGCTGTCAAATTTTTGTTCTTCCCTCGACGGGATTTGAACCCACACCGTTGATACACTGCAGCACCATTCGCTTAGCCTTACGTCCAGCGCCCTAGACCACTCGACCACATCCACTCCCTATATATATATATATATATATATATATATATATATATATATATATATCCTTGGTGTAAATGAATGAATAGGAGTTTGCTATTAATTTCTTGGATAAATCTATCTAATTAAATAGATTTCCTCGCCTACATCCACCCCCCTTTTTTCGTTCAAAAATACTAATTACCAAGAATCTATCAAAACATGGTAAAAGTGGAATAACTGGCATAGTACTTTTAATGTATTATTAAGGTAGCTAATTTTCATGGCTATCATTTGGAACACCTTAGTGGTTTACGAAAATCTAGTTCCGAACGTCAAAAAGTAGCTAATAATTATAGGACACCGGAGTTTGAATTTGCTACCAAAATTCAAATCATTTTGATGTTTTGTGACAATTTTAACAATTTCTTTGATGTCCCGAACATACAACAACTTCGAGTTTAGAAGCTAGAAATATAAGGTTAGTCAATAGAATTACATCTATGAATGAGCAATCCAAATTGATTTAAGAAAATACTGTGTTGACGCCAAATGTCATTCAGAATTTCAATCCTTGTTAAATTTTGTGTCGAGCTCCCTGAGCCTCATTGGCCTCAATTGCATGTATTACAGACATTTTTACATAGACTCTTAAGATCAGATGAAGGTTAGAGGCATCCGATTTTCATTTTGTCCAGGAACCTCGAACATTTAATTTTTATTTCATTTATTAATTTAGATACGATAACGTAACCCTCAGTCCACTTTTGCTCCCAGCGAGGGTTACGAATCGGTCCCATTCAACGTATGGGAGCAGCGCCCGGAGTGATATACACCGGGCGGTTTTTTGTCCCAATTCCGTTGTAAGTGGTTGGAAAAATTAACGGGGGTGAACGATAAATATATTTAGGTAAACCTTGAGGTGTTAAGTAATCGCTGCATCAATCCATGGTAGACTTATATCCATCTGAAAATTTGAATGCATGAAATCTTCTTTCTGTCCGACATTTTGTTTACAAGTTGCTATTTCACGTGCACTTGCCTCGTTTTGGAGATATCCTTATTTGGATCAATCGTAGTAAAAATCCTAGTAAAAATATTTCATATTTGGCATTCAGATCCATATATGGATAGGCTCCGCCCATCACGAGAGTATACGTAAGGTGCTGTGGCGGTCAAGAAACAATTTTCGAATACGAAATCGACCATGAAGGTAGAAACAGGTATTGTAACACTTATTTCGTATCACCATTACTTTTTGTAGGGAATAATAAGTTATGACCAGATATACAAAAAGAAAGTTGAAATATTCACAGAATGAAAATTTTAATTTGCTCCCATACGTTGAATGGGACCGATTCGTAACCCTAACTGGAGCACAAGCGGAATTAGGGTTACGTTATCGTATCTATTATTAATTCATCTTGATTTTAAGCCAAAGGTATCATTTTCAAGTTCAGAAAACAACATGCATGCAATTATCGTCACGGTATGTGTTTTCGTGCGTCATCTGTTTTCGTGGTATCCATTTTATTTTGATTTCCACAGCGCATGCATTATTTTTGACGTGTCTTCCGGTTTCTATTTATGGAACATAAACAATACGAAAGCTGACATCTGTAAAAAATGATAAAGTTTACTTTTAAAGACGTAAGTACCAAAACAGTGAACCTACCTACTGAACCATACTTTTTGTAATGCCAAAAATGTACTTCATTTATAAAGTAGCTGGAAAAAAATCCAGAAGGGCTATATAAAATTTAACTATGTCGTCTGCCTCTCAGACACCTGCTCTTCCTGTCATGTAACTATCATGGGGTCACTGATCGTATTTGTAAACAAAAGAGCCGACTGAAATGTGCCTGTTTCTTATATATAATACATGTCACTTTGCAGTGCATTGTGGTTTCAGCACTAAAAAAAACATCAAAAGTAAACACAATTTTGAAAGTGTTCATTTTCAAACATTCTGTTATCTTATTTAGATGTAGTATGATTTGGTAGATGGCCAGAACCATGAAATTTTAAAACCAGCCATTTCCGGATTTTATATTCGTTTCCATCCCGTATATCGGCCTTGTTTTTATTTGCCACGGAAACAGATGACGCCATTTTACTGACAACAAAAGTTGCCAGGTAATCGAGAGTATATTAAAATACAAGAATGGCTTTAAAAACAATCTTATGCACAAAGAAATATTTAACTAGCCATTCTTTGAAAATTCCAATCGTCATATGAATGGCGGGTTAACACTGTTAATCGCTATATCTGAAAATCGATAATAGCACGAAAACCGATAACACGATGGTAGAAATTATATCTTTAATGTAGATCATATGAAAATTGCAGACTTCCTTATGATGTCCCCATCTTAGATATGCAAATTATCAAATGGCACCTCATTTCTGGCTATATCCTGTCGTCCGTTAAAATCGGTTAACACCTGAAATCGGTCACCATTTTGGAATGCACTGTCACGTGAGTTCAGATGTCGATGATGTCATTTATCCTGCAAACTGCTTCCAGAAATAGATAATGGATTCACTTTGATCAAGACAACAATGAGATTTAAACAGATAAGAAAATGTATCTATAGGTTTTGGTGCCATTTTATTACTAACATTTTGACTTAATATTCAAAGTCAAATATTTCCAGAAAAACACAGTCCGTAATGGATAATTTGCATATCCTGTGTTTGTTTACATTCCACTGCGCATCTTGACCTATATTTACAACTCAATTAGGCAACGGAAATTGCATTGTTTTCGTTTTGAAATTACACACAATTCTTTAGACAATTTTCAGATTTTTAGCGGGAATATTTGTGAGTAATATATATGATTTAATATAAATTACATGGAATTGGATGGATAAAATTGTACGTGAAAACAGATCTAGAGATATTATCTGCTGAAAACAAGTGACAGCAAATACAATTTAATGAAAAATTGGGGGAATATAGAAAAAGAAAATTAAAAAATATTGTAAAATACAATCTCCTAGGCCTATTGGTGTTCCACATGACTATTTTATGGCTGACCGATTTCAGGTAACGTGACTTGGGCGCCATTACAAAACATATGCAAACAAAAAAGGTCAGCGAGCCGACATTTCTTCATCAAATTAAGCGATGTTTTGGTATTTTATTTGGCTTAAGTGCCCAAGTAAACATGGCATTTATCTTTGAGATAAATACCAATTTGAATGAGAATCATAAGGAAATGTCTTAACTGACCGATTTACGGTCACAAGTTTCAGAGCTGGTTCATTTCTGTAAAAGTGATAAACAAGTACAATTGGATTTGAGGTTATAAGCTGTTATAGGCACATACAAATGTAACTGTTCATGACCATGTGACTTTTCAACATAGCAAACCAGTCGAAATAATTCCTGCCCCCATGTAATATTGGAAACCACAGATGTCACCTGCTTCATGTCCTGTAATGTCAGACCGATCAACACACAACAGCAAATTTCACCATCATCTAATCAGAGGTAATCAATTTCATGTTCTTCTAGCCAGACAAGTCAACAACATTATATTTTACTATCAAATAATCTAGTCCTGAGTCAATTTTATAGGGATTAAACTCTATCAGATCACGAAAGCTACCATGATGAACCAGAAATTAGACTTGCACAAAGGACATATTGATATATATATAAAACTAATGAAAGTAAGTTAATGATACATTATTTGTACATGCATACACTTATACCAATAGAGCTCTTCCCATATTTACAGTGTGTGGCTATCACAGAAACAAAATGGTTCTTTAGATGAACTTGTTACATTTAATTACATGTACACAATCTACTTCAAATACAGAACATTTCTTAAGAAGAGATTTACATGTATGTTAGATATCATGAGTTACAGTTGACTATAAAATCAAAATAAACAAATTTTAAAAAGGTCAACCTATCTGATAGAGATCCCACCCCAAAGACAAATTAACTGTACAGTACCTGTAATGACATTTTGAGAAATCAATTAATAAGGAATATAGTTATGTAAAAAAACTGCAGAAAAAATGCCTAAAATTCCCAAGAGTAGATAATTATATTAAATATGATCCTTTGTCAGAGCTTTGTAACATGGACTTAATTTTTTGGTTCATTTCTTCTTTTCTTTTTAAAGTTTTATATATTAAGTGTAGAAATAATAAAAGTATAATAAATGAAGATACATTTTTTTTGTAATATTGGTCAGTAGAGAAGTACTGGGCATGGGTGATTATGCAGCTTAATTGCTATTTAATTAGATCACACCACTGATTGATCAATATAAATTTCCTCCCCACTGATTGCTTATACATGTATGTGCTTTTGTAATTTTCGTAATTTCTCGTTAATGAAATGAGATCATGAAAAACATTTTACATGATATGTTTATATCAACAACAAATATCAAAACTGCAAGATAAGTGCTGTCTTAAATCAATTTTTAATATAGAGATACAAGTTTGTTGCATATTAAGTGTACGTTCCTTTCCGAGTCTAATGTTTTACATACTGTAATGCTTCTTCTAAAATTAAGTTTTAATTTTGATAAAATTGTAGTCTTGCAATAGATCTAAATGTTTGAACTGCACTTTTTTTGTTCTAATTCTCCTCTGTTCCCATAGTGTTTTATTTTTTTTTTACATAAATGGAGATGTATCTTTTCTAGATTTGTCCTATCAATAAAATTTAACATAACTATATGTTTGGTCACTGTTTTTGGATTTCTTTCTTTAGCTCTGTAATATATATCCATGCAATATATTTCCGAGTTATAATCAATTAATTATAGGTTTTATAATGTGTCTTCACTTACAGTCGCAAATATTTGTTTACCTAACTCCGCTATGCGTCGCTAGGTAAACACATTTTGCGACCGTAAAACCGATGATTTACATCCACAAAGCTTAAAATACAATACAGTTATCTCCTAAATATAATAATTTCAAGCTTCTGATCATGATCAAAATAGTTACTAAAAATACTTTCACCCCTAAAGTTGTTCGATTTAGCTGAAAATATTAATATCATATTATTTTTTTTCAGAACCAATCCACCAATGAAGGGAGCTTTCCAGATGCTTGATGGAGAAAAAAAACTTTATAGTTTAAGGAATCCTTTCATTGTTCATTTAACTTTGTTGTTTTTTATATCTTACATTTTTTTGCTGACCAAATGTTAGAATTTGTATGTGGTTTTTTTTGTATGCAAGTTTTGTGATTTATATCAGTATCAGTATAGTTGAGATAATGTGGGTTAGAGTTAATTATAAGGTTATGTTTATAATGGTAGAGGAAACCGGAGTACCCAGGATAGTATGATATAATATAATGTTGAATGAAAGTTGATTGGTTGAATGAGAATCATGATTTGTATGCCAGTATATAAATTGAAATTTAACATTTAAAGTACAAATGTATTTGATTTTTTTTCAGATTTATATGATTGTGTGTATTTATACAAGTTTCATGTTTTTCTTATTGGATTTATCATGTTAAACGGATAATTAATAGATAGAGTAAGGGTTATGTCATATGGTGTTTAACACCACTTTCGACGATATTTAATTTATATCATGGCGGTCAGTTTTATTGGTTGAAAAACCGGAGTACCCAGAGAAAATCACTGACCTGCCATAAGTCACTGACAAACTTTATCACATAATGTTGTATCAAGTACACCTCGTCTAAGCGGATTCGAACTCACAACATTAGTGGTGATGTGCACTGATTGCATAGGTAGTTATAAATCCAGCTACCATACAATCACGACTGCCCCCATATTTAATAATATATATTTTTATCCCCCCCCCCCCCCGTGATAGCGGTGGGGATATAGAAATAGCGACTGTCCGCCGTCACACTTTCTTGTTTATGCGATAACTTAGTAAACATGGATGGATTTGAATAATTTTTTGCATGTGGCTTGTAATTATCATTATCTTGGATGGGTTCTTACATGGTAATATTTGAAGCAAGGGTTTTGGGGGGAAATCATAGTTTTTGGTGGAAAAATCACCAATTTTTAGAATTGTGTCTTGTTTATGCGATAACTTTAGTAAACATGGATAGATTTGAATGATTTTTTGCATGTGGCTTGTAATTATCATTATCTTGGATGGGTTCTTACATTCTTACATGGAAATATTTGAAGCAAGGGTTTTGTGAGAAAATCTATATTTACATCAGAGGTTTACACAGTGTTCAAAGTGGAGTACTTCCTGTATATTATTCAGGTCATGCTGCAATATACTCCAACCTTCAATAAAGTATGTTATACATTAAGACTGCAAGGCTGCTTTCTATAAATATATAAAACTAAATATTATGCAAGTGCGGGGGAGGGGGGGGGGGGGGATACGTTGTGCATTTATGCGCTAGGCGGTTCTTTTATTTCTTTAAGAAAGAAAGAAAAATTAGGGTTATACTTTATCTCTGTAGGGATGTGATATAATGGTTTTGATATTTTTATTTTGAATTGCTAAGCTTAGAAGATTATTGATCTTTGTTATATTTTTATATACAATTAACAAGAATATTTTGGGGTTACAGCTTTTTCAGGATTGGGATGTATACACTGGTAGATCTTACTATGAAGCTTACGCTTCAGGGCCCCTTATATCCCGGAAACACTTTTTTAATGAACTAACTTTCCAACATAATTAATGGAGTTTTTTTAAGTCTTTGTTATTAAAATAAGGCTATTTTAGTAATAGAATCATAAGTCAATGGGTTAAAGTACTTAATATTGACCTTAGAATATGCTCCAATTCCAGTTTCATATGGCCTCAAAATGTCCCTGTAATTAGTAAAATTTCCAAACTTGTATGGGGGGTTTCAGCACTGGAATCACAAGCTGTATGGGCTCCTTGACTTAGCCAGAATCTATTCATAGCCTACATTTTGGCAGTTGGATCCTCAAATCCTTCGTTGGTGCACAGCTTAATAGTTTGACAGCTCAGTCCTTATGTTAGAACCAATCGGAACCACAAACAGACATATGGATTCTTAATTCAGGCTGCACTCATCTGGCTTGTGCATTCAAACACCAAAAATCAAGACTATCACCTCTTTATCCTAACGATCCCCCTCTAATGACCTTCCTCTCTAGTAATTTAAAGAATGAACAAATTCTTTTTTCTGTGTATTGATGTTTGGTGGTGTTATCTTGGTTCCTACAAATTTTTCTTTGTTTTTGGTAATTTTCTATTTTATCTTTTTTAGTGTTTAATGTTAAACTAAAGAATAGATGTATAAGTCAAGTTGTTCTTATAAGTTTGGTCCAGAGTTAGCAGGCCTAAGCAGGGTGATATTTTTATATGTATACATGTATTTCTGCTGTTTCCTTAGCCAGCAACTAGTGCTTCAGTTCCCATATTTATTGAGATATTACTGTTTTCTAGCATAAAATGCTTATAGCCCAGTACAGCAATTTAAATAAAAATCTGAGATATAGTGGTTAAATTTAAAAAAAAACAATTATCAGGATCTCCCATGGAACAACACCATTGAAGAAGATACCTTCCGTTACCCAGACCTCTTTGCTGGTGGGAAAGGGATCAATGTTTGGCTCATTGTCAAGGACTCCACCCAAACACCCTGTTCATGGCCCTTTTGACCTTGTTGGTTATTCTTGCTGGCTGCAAAAGGGCCCACATAATAGTTCAGGGAGCTTAAAATGTAGGTCCTCCACTGGATGTGTACCTATTCATTACTTCTAGAGATGTTATCTATATACATCTTTAATTTTGTCAAATGCAACATTCACAAGATACAGATTTTTAGTACATTTATTATACATGTTTTTTAATCTGATATATTTATTATTACCGGACATATTTATATTTGTATAATAATTACATCTAAACATTTTGGCATCTTTAAAATAGATTATGATGGGAGGAGTCTGAGAGTAGAAAGAGTGTTTCATCATCTGTAAAAATTGCAATCATTTGGATTAATAAATGTTTAGAACTTTATATTTTATTAAAGTTGACTCAAAAAAATTAAGAACATGGGATGGAAATAAGAACATCACAAAAGGTCCTTAAATACACAAAAAATAATGTAGTTGGTAGTTGCATGGTGTAACGGTACCATGCAACGGTCTTAATGTGATTATAGTTACCCTACTATCCAAATTACGTTGTCACAATGCTTCGACAACGTAATTTGGCTATAAAAGTCCTTTTAGGGTTGTATATTGTAGTTGTATAACTATATATGGTTGTAGTTGCGTCGTCTAAAGGTCTTTAGGTTGTCGTCGTTACGTTGTGTAAAGATCCCTAGGTGGTCGTAGTTACGTTGTGTAAAGATCCCTAGGTGGTCGTAGTTACGTTGTGTAAAGGTCCCTAGGTGGTTGTAGTTACGTTGTCGAAAGGTCCCTATGTGGTTGTAATTACGTCATGTAAAGGTCCTTTTGTGGTTGTAATTACGTCGTATAAAGGTCTTATGATGGTTGGTAGTTACGTTGTGTAAACGTCCTTAATTAGTTGTAATTACCTCGTATAAAGGTCTTGTGATGGTTGGTGGTTACGTTGTGTAAACGTCCTTACATGATCATGGTTGTCGTTTGGTTGTCGAATGGTCTTTTCCTACGTAGTACCACAACGTGGTATTTACGTCTAGGGGAGTCTACAAATCGGCGTAGTTAAAACGTAAAATTATTACGTTGTAACAACGAAAAAGTTACGTTGTCACAACGTTTTGACAACGTAATTTGGCTAGTAGGGAGATGTACTTTATAGAAGAGCCATCCGTACGTCAGGTATCTTACCTGTAAAATCTTTCTCTCAGCCACGTGTACTTTAGACGAACCTGACAAGCATTTGTCATAAATTATTGTTTTATTTTGCATTTTTTTGTAAAATGGGTAAAAAGTCTGACTAATCTTCTGCCTTTTTTAGTAAGGAAAAGGCAACGAAGAAGCCAATTATCTCATTTGATAGGGTATATCAAAAGACATCTCAAGCTTTGGGTACACCGTATTATGAATGGTAAGAGGCCTTGTAAGTCAAATAGACCCAAAGAAAGAGCTAAAATTTTGGACGACTTTGATCATTGTGTTATTAAAAAAAACAATCCACGGTTTATATTCACGGAAAATTGCTCCGACCGTCTCAATAATACATAAGGAAATAAAAGATTCGTATTAAAATATCAAAGTTTAAACTTACTCTAACTCACAGACCCTCCCTTGATTTTTTTTTAATTTTCATGCACACACATACATAAAAAATATATTACCTAGACGTCTAATTCGTACATCTTCTTAGCAAAGCGTGATACAGGAATCCAGCAGTAAATAGCACGCGACCCCAGTGGTAAAAAATTTATTTAGTGTATGTGTACGCAGTCATTGCAATTAACGTTGACATCTTAGGGGTGTAAATTTTGGACCAAGTACGAATGTCTTGCATACATTGAACTCCTACATCTGGTTCCTAATAGCTCCTGGATATACTTTATTCTACAACCCACTCGTCTTCTCTACGCCACCAGCATTTTGGTTCGGGTTGTGAAAGACATGTGGCTCTAAGACACCCAACTAGATGAGTTATCGTTGACGCATGGACTCCAAATGCGCTTTATGCTAGTATATTATATAAAATAGAATTAATGCTGACTCAACAACTTTAATTTGTAGTTTGCTAGCTACGTATTAGATTTAGCTTTATTTGAGTAATTAAGGTGGGAAGCATTTGAAGTCAATATGGAATCATTAGAATTAGGGTAAAGAATTGTTTACGCCATTTTTAAAACAATAATAGATATATAGGTTCCCCTTCAGTTGCCCGTGGGTTACGATATTTCTCCACTCAAGAGAGTTAGATTTAAATTTTTTAATTTAACTCTCGAGAGTGGAGAAATATCGTAACCCATATGGTCAACTGAAGGAGAATTTGTTTCTCCCATTATTTAACAAGAACTTTATTTCAAAATCCTTCAAAATTACCGATTTGACAACATGCGGGGAAAGGCACGAGACATTTTAATCCTCTAGAGGATTACAGATTTTTCCACCACTATGTTCAGCGGGGTTAAAACGCCGTAATAATGGGAGAAATAAATATACTATCGTGGAGGTGATAGTTGTTTATTGGGACCTGGAGACTAGCTATCACAGTGGCATCCAGTAGTCACTGAAAAATTCACAACGGGCGTCAAATCAACGAAATTTAGTAATAACGATAAAAGCAATGCAAATTTTATTTTTATTTATGAATTATTATCAGCTATATATATACGACTGAAAAGTAGGGGACGATGGTCGAACCAACTAAATGTGGGAATAAGGATCTAATACCGGCATCATTAATGAGATTTCCTGAAAAGTGGTTATTGTCATTTTATTCAGGAGTATGGTTAAAGATGTTTGTAAATTTGATTTATACTATGGTTTCACAAGACTTAAACACATAAACTGAAGTAATTATGTATAGAAATTATACCCTTCTGATTTTTTTCACAAAGTCATCTTCACTAAAATATGCAATCTTAAAATCATAAATCGATTTCTTTTAATGTATATTATCATCTGCTACGATAATTATTTTAAACATGATATTTACATGGTAACATCACATAAAAGCGGTAATACAGCGTCTTAAATCTAGCACAGGAAAATTATCTTTGGTATTCAAGAGGATGTTCTTTAAGCACAATTCTACACTAAATGCACCCGATACGGGGACGATTGATGTTGCATTTCTTTATTGACATATATATCTGATAACACTACGTCTTTGGATAAATGTTAAATGTATGGCCTTACACACTGCAGTCAATCAGCACAACATGTCTGCCGAGTTTCCAACATCCTTCTTTAGTAGTCCAGCAATGTTACATACATGTAACTCAACGTGAGTAAGATGAATATTCATTTAATCATATTATTGGATCAATCTATAACTCATTATGTCCCCTTTAAGACAAATTAAAAAGTTCAGAGGGGTTAGTATGTCTGATTTCATAGATGATGACTCAGGGTGCTATAAATCCTTATTCCCATAAATTAGTTAAGAAATACAGAGATTGACACATATAAGAAATATATATGTAATCAGGTGATACACTGACATTCGAATCAACTATGGCGAACATACGATATTCTGATGAAGAGGTCATAGTTGTCGTATATTCAAGTCTCGATATAACGATTGTCGATGACTTTCTGCTGGTCAGTTGTTCATTGCTACATGTTTTCGAAATTCCTCTGTCGATCATTAAACTACCCACCTTAATATCACTGACCTATTATACAGACAAGAGTAATGTTCCTGAACGAGATGATATTCTTCAGAACTTTTTTCTGGTACTGTACTTTTACAATGATTAATTGTAGCATATTTCCTCATGATATTAAATTACAACACATCAAATGAAGCCACAATACATTTATGCAAAGGAGACATTAGTTTTAAGGATTAGCAAAACATCTATTGAAAGACAAAACAGAAAAGAAAAAACTATGATTTTGTCTGTTTATATAATTATGAGTTTTGGCTTTCCCTTTGTAAGATTGTTCGGAGTTCGGTAGTTTTGTTATTACCTTTATTTACATAGCAAGTTTGATCAATATTATTTTAACATCAGAAATGCTGTTCATTTTTAAGTAATTTTTCAAGGGTTTTAATACTGAGATTATCTATTTTGTAGATCGTTGTTTGTCCTTTTGTACTTTTTCTTTTGGCAATTGTGTTGTCTGTTCTTCTTCGATATACGGATTCTGATTACTTCTTTGGTATCTTCAAACTCTTCTTCTACAATACCTTAGTTGATTTTGGCTATCCTGCTTATGCCCTTTGGTTTTATTGCTCCCAAAGATTTTAAAATTATTTGGTTTTCCAATTTTCGACTTTCAGCATGCATGATCAAGGTGATTCCAGAAAAGCGCCGTGCGAACTAAATTTGATATTTACGTTTTAATACAATATATTTGTTGATTTTAAAGTGATTGCAGTTTATCGCGGAATGAGCACTTTGTCTGCTACATCATGACTTGTATATGAGATGGTGATGCCTGCTTTGTAAGCCCTTATTGGCGTCAAAACCAATAAATCTTAATACCGATAAAAGTAATGTGAATATTATTTTTATTTATGCGTTAATTTAATTCTTTATTTATCTAACGAGGATTAAAGACAGCTAGCGGTGCAAGTAGCTCTCCTCAATATCAATGTGTATTATATCAGTAATGTATTAAATCAGTTACATATATGAGTGAAAAGTAGGGGACGGGTGTCGAACCAACTGAATATGGATACAAGGATCTAATACCGGCGTCATTAATGAGATTTCCTGAAAATGAGTCATTGTCATTAAGGAGTACGGTTACAGATGTCTACTGAATTTAGTTTATACTGTGGTTTCATAAGCCTTAAACACATAAACACATAGCTATATATAGAAATTATACCCTTCTAAATTATTTTTCACAAAATCATTCATATTCACTGAAATATGCAATCTTAAAATCATATTCGATTCCTATAATGTATAAAATCTACTACGATAATAATGTTAAACATGCTATTTACATGGTAACATTACATGAAAGCGGCAAAACTGCGTCCTAAATCTAGCACAGGAAAATTATCTTTGGTATTGAAGAGGATTTTCTTTAAGCACAATTCTACACTAAATGCACTGGATACGGGGACGATTTATGTTGCATTGCTTTACTGACATACCGGTATATATGTATCTGATAACACTACGTCTTTGGATAAGTGTCAAATGTCTGGACTAAGCACATTGTCAATCAACAGAGCATGTCTGCCGAGATTCCAACATCCTTCTTTAGTAGTCCAGCAATGTTACATAACTTAAAGTAAGTAAGATGAATATTCATTTAATCATATTATTGGATCAACCAATAACTCATTATGTACGTTTTAAGACAACATAAAAACGTTCAGAGGGGTTAGTATGTCTGATCTCATAGATGACTTTGATAAATCCTTATTCCCAAAGTTAGTTAAGTAATACAGAGATTGACACATATAAGAAATATATATGACATCAGGTGATACACTGGCATTCGGATCAACTATGACGAACATACGATATTCTGAAGAAGGGGTCAAAGTTGTCGTGTACTCAAGTCTCGATACAACATTTTGTGATAACGATTGTCAGTGACTTGCTGCAGGTCAGTTGTTCATTGCTGCATGTTTTCGAAATTCCTCTGTCGATCATGAAACTAACCACTTCGATATGAATGACATATTGTACAGAGACGACTAGTGTCCCTGTATGAGATTATATTCTTTTGAACTTTCAAGTAAGTTGTGTGTGACAACTTGAATAGGTTTAGTTAAGCGGTACTTTCACTCAGAAATACCAATTTCACTTGCAGAACGACAGAAAAAAAACTACCAATATAAATCTTAACATTTTTTCGTGTACTGTTACAAGGATTAATATTAGCACATTTTCTCATCATATTAAATTACAACACATCAAATGAAGACACAATGCAAAGGAGGCATTAGGTTTAAGGATTAGCAAAACATCTATAGAATGAAAAACAGAAAAGAATGAACAATATTACATACTATTATTTTTAAGCAATTGGCGGAGATTATTTTTCAATAGATATAATACTGGGATTACCTACAATATAATATATTTGTTGATTACTTGATTTAAAGTCGAAATACTTACACTATATTCTGTTAGTGAGTGATCGCTGTTTATTGCGGAGTGAGCAATTTGTCTGCTACATCATGGCTTTTATACGAGATGGTGACGCCTGCGTTGTAATAGACCATTATGCTAAATCAGTTGCAAAACACCAGTCATCAGGTAGACATGTCAGCCCTTATTGACACGCTATCCTGATTCAGAGCCATTGTCCATCTTACTTAGCAGAAAGGCTCTAAATTGTGTGGTTAAATAGTGAGTTCGAGTCCCGCTGTACGGCGAGGTGTACCCGATACAACATGTGAGAGTTTATCAGTGACTTGCGGCATGTCGATGGTTTTCTCCGGGTATTTCGCTTTCATTCACCAATAAAGCTGACCGCCACGATATACCTGAAATATAGTTGAAAGTGGCACTAAACACCATAGCCCTATCTCGAACCCAATTTGTAGTGTTAGGTAGGACAAGATCGTGACTGAAAATAAACCATGACCATTTCACCATAGTTGAGATCCAAGCTTCATCCGGGGAGAACTAAACTAAGGTACATGTCATGCTATGATGAAACGTACGACAACATGTTAAAGCTATTGCCAACCATAGTCAATTTCTGGCTAATTATATTATTCTGCTGCATGTAGGTCTCAATTATCATTTCACGAGCATATCATAAATTAGGATTTACTGGACAAAGAAAGAACACATAATGAGATCACGCAGTATGGCATTGACCTCTGTAGTAAAAATGGAAAATTACCGATTGAATTGGGAACAAGCCCGCTTAATGTCTGAAGGCAGACATCCAGGGGCGGATCCAGAGACTCTGTTGACGGGGGGGGGGGGGGGGGGGGGCTCAGTTATGGAGCAATATTTTCAATAATTGATGGAACCAACTGTAGTCCCAAAGCGGTTCTGGCGTGTAGGTCGGTAAACCTTGTTTTCATTTCATTTAGTGTACAGTAGAAAAAAGGTACTGTTATTGACTTCCTAAAGTAATCTTCTGGACTCTGCTTCAACATTATCTCTCATTATTTGTCTCCCGCATATTCTAGGTTTGTTAACCTCTATGTCTAGCGGTTCACATATTTTAGCACTCCTCTCAAAACACTGGTGGTTGAATTGTTCAACATTTGCTCTGTAGTCTAGTGAGCTCTGAATTAAATTTACGCTTTTTAAGAGTCTGCCGCTATGTCAAGTGATCTCTCTTGTAGTGATCTTATAGAGGACCTTTGTAAGTTGGAATAACGTGTGTCCGATCCAAATGGTATATAGTTAACAATAAAATAAGTTTAATCTAAATCTAGTGATCTGCTGAGCCCTTTCTTAAAAGCCAGGCACATTTGAACAATAACAATGGTTATGACAAAATCAAAGTTGCAAATGGAATTCAACAAAGAAGTTACATCAGCTTCTTCTGGTCTGGTGTATGTGTGTTTTGGCAGTTTTGTAAAGTGGTCAAGCAGGGGTGGGCACCCGGCACCCCCCTAAAATTGGAAAATTGAATCCGCCACTGACATCTGTATAAATTTATCAACTGAGTAATGAGTTTGCCTGGTCTGACATCAACAAAGAGTTGCTGGATTTGTATCAGACTTTTTCTTCGAAGTTCAAAATTAAATTTAGCTTAAGAATTTGATTATGCAAGATGATTTTGGAAATTCAACAGGTGCTATTTCATCAACATTAATGATTTGTTTTCCAAATCTGACTTTATTCGTAGATAATATAACCCATATTAATAACCCCGGCTGCACTATTAATCTTAATGCTAACTAATGTGTTCCCATGTGGAATATGAGCAGAAAAAGTTGCAATTGTTGTTTCTACAGTTTAAGAGGTGAACAATTTGAAACTATTTTCCGTAGTCTATTTTTCTATTTTGTTAAGAAATTATATAGTTGTAATTGTCTTTAAAGAAAGAGCAACTGCGCCAATAGTTAACACAACGTCCTATAGGCTAGGTTGAAGTCACCACTTCGAAAATTGTACGGTCACCGCGTGCATCATTACTTTGTTAACTGCTACGGAATATCTGTCACAAATTACCACGGATGTGTTCCGTTTGTCGTAATCATAATTCGGTGGCCTCCATTCCTCATTCATGACTTATGACCAGGGGTAAAACAAGAGTAACAAAGTTGGCCCCCGGTTTATGATGGGGTTCGTGTCTCTCGATCTTTAGTTTTCTGTGTAATGTTTATATATAGCGTTATTTAATAACCAAATTACCGAACTCCGAACAATCCCACAAAGGGAAAGTCAAAACCCACAATTATACAAACAGAAAAAATCAGTCAACAACCGGAAAACTGTGAAAACCGCAATGACCCAGACTTGGTACAGGCATTTCTAAAGAAATGGTGGCATGGGTTGAATCAGATTTTAAGGCGCCAAACCTCCCGCTCTCATTACGGTTCAAAGGTTCCGGCTGTCACTATAACAGTATTTAAATACAGGAACAAAATAGGTAAAATAGTTGTCAAAGCAGTACCATATTCGGTGACGTAAATGTCAAAAATATTTTTACGTCACACATTGACAAAAAAAATATCCTTGACATTTTTTGACTTCTTTATCTTTATACATTTTCACTATATGAAAATGCATCGCTTATAATTTTTTCTGCAGAGACGGAATATATTTCGACAAGATCTTGGTATCGGAATATAAACTTTTTAAGAGATCGAATAAGGCGAATCTTTTTATAGCCCTGGTCCAGTCGCCTGTTTCTCAGATGAAGATGACGTTTCAGGAAATCAGAATAATTGCTACTGGCCCTTGCATAGCGAATCAATTGCGAGATGTAAACACCATATGCAGGAGAAGCTGGTATATTGCTGCACATGTTTGGAAAATTTAAGATTTTAAAATTGAAGTCGTCCCGCTTATCATAAATTTTAGTACTGTGTTGACCACTGTCGTCAAATTCGAGGTATAAGTCCAAAAATGATGCGGACGAAGCTGTATCGGTGGTCTCTTTAACTTCCAGCTCTGGAGGATATATCAATGGAAGAAATTCTGCAAATCTAGAATTATTGATAGATAAAACTTCATCAATATACCTGTATGTGAAATTAAAGGCTCTAGCCTCATGAATCTTCTTATCTTTTACAAGCTTTTGAAGAAACTCCGACTCATATGAGTATAAAAATAAATCGGCTAGAAGAGGGGCACAATTCGTACCCATTGGTATGCCGACGACCTGCTGAAACAGTGTCCCTCCAAAGGAGACAAATATGTTATCGATGAGGAACTCCAGCATACTGATCACTTGTTCCTCGGAGTAGCATGTTTTACCTTTTTGAATTTTGTTTGAAAAATATGTGGAATTGTAGCCTAACACAGCAAATTTTGAGCCATAGTTTCTATGACTAAAAGCTTTATGAATTGTTTCTTTTAAGCGGGTACCTCTGAATTTGAAAACATTGTAAATACATATGGCGTACAGTTTGGAACTTTTCCCACTTCTGATACAATTTTGAGGCATTAAAATACACAACTTATGAATATGGAACAGTGGGGGTTCCTACCTTTGACCAAACACTCTTTGAATATTGCAATGATCCAACTGCATAGCAAATAAAGCAACAATGACAAATTCCATAAAAATCATGACTGTTCTGTCAAAGGCTACATTGGCAAATCGTTGTATATTTCTTTCTTTTAATATTATACTAAGCATCCCCATGTCAAATATTGCGACCATGTCCTGCTGTATTTACATTTTTTACTCATTGAAGATAAATATGTGTTTTTCCTTTTACCAAACTACACACTGTTGGCAAGTGTTATATAACTCGAATAATACTGCGTCCTCTATCGGCACTATCGCTGGATGAGGTTAATATAGCAAAGCGTAATATAACGACTGGATTATTCGGGTTAAGTGTTGTAATGAACCTTAAGCATGGCCATGTGCAGTTGCCCGGGGCCCAATTCTAATCTATGTATGCTGTATACAGCATGTTTTCTTATTCTTAAACACTGACTTTGTTAGAAGTACCAATACAATAAATGTATGTTTAATTTTATCTTATTCCTGAAAGTGGTGTAGCCGTGTACCATGTAGGGGAAGCGGGTCAAATCGGCCCCAAACCAAATCGGCCCTAGTCAAATCGGCCCCATTTTTGTTGTTTACTATTGTCAACATGCAAAGTTAAATAGTTTGAACACTATTCAGCAAAAATGTTTTGTACCAGTAAATGTTTACCATTGATACGAAAATAAACTAAATATAAACGTCGGACTATATCTAGCCATGCTTAAAATAATCAATAATCTTGCCGATAAAAGTTCAGTGTCTGCATATATATGATGCACATTTCCTCCATGTACATTGTCCATGAGGACTTTAATTTCATTTTGTTTAATCATTTCCAGTCTAAATGTCCTTTAGGCACCGACCCTTGATGACCTCTGTATATGAATGGTTTATTTCTATTTCGGTGTTCAGAAGAAGTTAATAACTTGTTAAATAACTACAAATGATATACATGTATTTAGTTTTTTTTTGTTTTTTTTTTTGTAATTGTCCAGTGGACTCTTCCAAATACTAGACTCATCAGAGACATAAATATGTTTAGTAATCACTTAATTATGCCATAAATTAATCATTAATTAATTTCTTTGATCCTTACAAAAGAATCCACTCACCAATAAGATTTAAATTTTACATCTTTTAACTAAAAATATTAATTTATATTAATATATAATTTTTATTTATTTATTCTTTTTTTGGGCCGATATGACTTTTATTTTGAGGCCGATTTGAATTGGGGCCGATTTGACTTGGGGCCGATTTGACTGGAAATCCCATGTAGGTAGGGGCCCCTATGTATTGCATTGCCCGGGTCCTATAATGATGTTAAGACGGCCCTGAGTGACATGTCTGTCTGTGTACTGTTATTTCAGTGAGCACTATAAAAATCCAACTCGGCTTATTGGTCTAGAAGAAATCAGATATAATCTCCATCAAGAAGAAACTTGATCTTGCATATTTATAGCAAAAGAATTGCTCACTTGGCATTAAAAACCAATCACTCACTCACTCATTGATTCACTGAAGACTGCATAAGTTAGTCTAACTTGTGTCAAATCCATTTTTTCTGTTCTTTGGAAAATAATATTTTTAAATCCAATTATAATTTCTAGAATTTTGTGCTATCACATAGTTATAATTAACATATGTCAAGTATTTTTGTGCCTGTACCAAGTCAGGAAAGTGAGTAGTCATGTATCATGTATGTTAGAGATATCATATATGCATCTTTCTACAATTTTTCTATTGGATTGTGGTCCAGTGTTCCGACAGTGTGGTATTTTTTTATTTCAATATTAGTACTTAGTTTCTGTGATATACTTTGTTTTCCATATTTGTGAAAGAATATTTTCATGCTGTATGTGTGTTCTATTTCTGCTAATTCTATTACATTTTAATAAGCACTTAATCGCATTGGTGGCGTAATGGTTAGCGTGCTCGCTTCGAGTGCGGTAGATCATGTATTCGAGCCCCGGTTGGTTCGTAATCAGAATAATGTATCCGACTGGAGCGACATGTCTACCTGCGGACTGTTGTTTCAATGAGCTAGAACAATAAAAAAATCCAACTCAGCATGTTGGTCTAGAACAAAGCGGACCTCATCATCAGCTCATCGAAAATTGACTTGTTCTCACCATGATATAGCGAAAAAAAATGGCTGAATTGGCATTAAACAACAATCACTCACTCACTCACTCAATAAGCACTTTATATAGTTAGATGAATGCACATTTCCATAAATAATAACAAACAGGCATAAGCTTGTAGGGTTTTCATATTTCATTGAACATTTACATTCCTATTTACAGCAAATTTTGATTAAAAAGAAATTTAACTTAATAATCTCAATTAACAAACCCACTGTCACTGAGCCTGTGTCGCTCACCTTTCATTCTGCTTTGAGGAAACTTAATACAGAACCTCCCATAGGTGCTTCCCACCAAGTTTTGGTCATTTGGCTAAACAGTTACAAAGAAGATATTTAGAAATTGACCAATCAGAAACAAGAATGGCCTGTGGTGGCCATGTTTATAGACGGATCGGAACTAAATGAGCAATCTTTATAGATGACCTTCCAAGGATGCTTCCTACCAAGTTTCGATTCATTTGGAAAAGCAGTTAAAGAGAAAAAGATTTTTTAGAAATCAACCAATCAGAAACAAGAATTGCCTTTGGTGGCCATGTTTGTCAACATATCAGAACTAAATTAGCAATCTTTATAAAGGACTTTTCAAGGATGCTTCCTACCAAGTTTCGATTCATTTGGCCAAGCGGTTTCAGAGACGATTTTTTAGAAATCAACCAATCAGAAACAAAAATTGCCTGTGGCGACCATTTTTGTTAACGGATTGGAACTAAATGAGCAATCTTTATAGAGGACCTTTCACGGATGCTTCCTACCAACTTTTGATTCATTTGGCCAAGCGGTTACAGAGGAGAAGATTTTTTAGAAATCAACCAATCAGAAACAAGATTTGTTTGTGGCGGCCATGTTTGGTAACGGATCGGGACGAAATGAGCAACTTTGCAGAGGACCTGCCATAGATGCTTCCTACCAAGTTTCGGTTCATTTAGCCAAGTGGTTTCAGAGAAGATGATTTTTTTAAATTGGCCAATCAGAAACAAAAATTGCCTATGGTGGCCATGTTTGTTAACGGATCGGAAGTAAATGAGCAATCTTTATAGAGGACCTTCCAAGGATGCTTCCTACCAAGTTTCGGTTCATTTGACAAAGCGGCTTCAGAGGAGAAGCTTTTTAGAAATCAACCAATCAGAAACAAGAATTGTCTGTGGTGGCCATGTTTGTAAACGGATCGGAACTAAATGAGCATTCTTTA
The DNA here is from genome assembly GCA_963680875.1 of Bathymodiolus brooksi. NCBI lineage: Eukaryota > Metazoa > Mollusca > Bivalvia > Mytilida > Modiolidae > Bathymodiolus > Bathymodiolus brooksi. The sequence goes on along the minus strand of OY804576.1, from coordinate 131,831,723 downwards.
TAGAGGACCTTCCAAGGATGTTTCCTACCAAGTTTCGATTCATTTGGCCAAGCAGTTTCAGAGGAGAAGATTTTTAGAAATCAAAAAATCAGAAGCAAGAATTGCCTGTGGCGGCCATGTTTGTTAACAGATCGGGACGAAATGAGCAATTTTTATAGAGGACATGCCATAGATGCTTCCCACCAAGTTTCAGTTCATTTGGCCAAGCGGTTTCAGAGGAGAAGATTTTTTAAAATCGGCCAATCAGAAACAAGAATTGCTTATGGTGGCCATGCTTGTTAATGGATCGGGACAAAATGATCAATCTTTAGAGAGAACCTTCCATAGATGCTTCCAACCAAGTTTCACTTCATTTAACTGAGGGGTTTCAGAGGATAAGATTAAAATGTGAAAAGTTAACACAAAGGACGACAAGTGATGGCAAAAGCTAAAAAGTGAAACTGCGTACAATCTCAGCTTACTGTTACTGATGAAAATCACATAAATGATTCTTGATACCTAACGGTTATTAGATTACATGTATACAACCTGGCAAAACAATCAGCTATTGTTAGAAATGCCATCAAGTTTGGCTGCTATTGAGAGAATCTTCTCAAACTTTGTCATGATTCAGTCAAAATTAAGAAATAGACTTGGTCTCGTTAAAGCAGGAAAGCTTGTTTTTTGCTATAGAATGCTAAGATGAAAGATGAAATAGATTGGTGAACTCTGAAACTGTATGATTGAACTGAAAAGTGTAGATATAAAATTGTGGTGACAATTTTAACATGTTTTAAATAAAAGTCTTTTGTATAAATATTATGTTTATATGAAGATTACAATTTCAAAAGTTGCCTGAAGTCCTTCTTAATGGTCCTACACCTAGGCTGTATACCCATATTTATTAAACTGATGTAATTTTCAACCCTGTGTGTTAAAATGTTAAGTTTTTAGGAACTTTGAAGAAATTAATCACATTTAAAAATCATATTTCCCACTTGAGCTAAAATTTAGAGTATTTCCCGGTAATTACCACTGGGAATTGCCGCCACTGGTATTTCCCGGCCAACCCTGACCTAACCTCCATTTGAATATTTATGATCAAAGCTGTTGAGTTCTTTACTCAACAATGACAAGATCTTTGTCATATAGCTTTACTATATATAATTTGTATATAACTTCAAATATTATATGAAAATAGAAAAAAATCCACCTTTTACATATTTCCCAAACAGAAAAGGCAAATTAATAAAAAAAATAAATAAAAATGGCTTAATTTTGAGAGGCAATGGATTTCTGATTATCTTTTGATACATATTATATTATTTTTGTTCTTGTATTTTAAATTGTTGTATGAAAACAAAATATTTTTTGTATTTTGTATTTTTCATCTATAGTGTATGTATTGAATTTAAACATGATCAAAAATCTCTATATACAATGTACAACATAAATCAAATATATTTTGTGGTTATGTAGTGACAAATGCCAAAAATGTCGTATTTAAGCCAATTATTATGGTTGAAATTACTGATTCTCGGATTCTACAACGTTTAGAGAATTGAACATATAAGTAAGTCATGTTGCCATGCAAAAATAACGATGTAAACAGGTTGAGTCGTACATTGACACTTCACGGGGAACATGTCAAAGTTTTGAAAACATAAAAAAATACAACATAGTTTATAAATTACAATAATTATTGGAATCTGTTCATAATTCCGCAACCAATCAACCAATCGGTTACAACATAATATATTTATATTTCAGCATAGATAAAAGATAAATAAAAGCAACATTATTTATAAGTCGAACCAATTAACAATAATATTCCTGAATACAACATCACAAGTCAAAATTCAGTTTGTTTCAATATTTTGTCTATAAAACCAACAAACTGCAATATAAGTTCATATAACTTGATCATACAAAAAGTAATATAGCAATGTTTTGGTAGAATGGATTTACTTTGGAATCCCTTATAAAAAATATTCAAAATATTTTAAAATCCAATAAAATTAGATATGACAAATTTAATTTTGAATGATATCTCAAAGTACATGTATGTTAAAACAGTTCACTGTAGTATCTTTAACTCTTGTTAAAAAATGACAAAAGAAAAAGCACAATTTTTTTCCCCCGGCATAATAGACTCAAAAAAGTTTAAAGCTAAGGCCATATATTTAATAGTCATTTTATTGTTCACTATTTCAATTATGTATTAAAAATACATGTACATGTCAACATGTTAAAATTTCTTATCTTTTGGTAGGAAACCAAAGTTCCGCATTTAATGCAATAAAGATTTAAAGTACACATATTTATACATACATTGTAAGGCTTTATGTTATTAGTATGATACTATGATGTCTAGACAATTACAGTAAAACCTGTCTAAACCAAACCCTGAGTAAACCTGTCTAATCCACACAGATTTACAGTTCTATCTACTAAATATCTATGTACCTGTGTAAACCAAATACCTGTCTAAACCAAACAAATTCTTCAGTCCCAAAGGGGTTCAGTTTAGACAGGTTTTACTGTGCTATAATCACCAGTATAGTGTAGTGTTCAATAAATACTGAATAGATATTCTGAAATTTAATGATCTATTGTTGTGTATATTTATAAGATACCAGGGGCGGATCCAGGATTTCATGTTAGGGGGGGGCACACTTAAAAAAAATTGCGCCGAGTGGAGGGAGGCACGAAAATTTGTGGGGTATTTTGTGTGAAAAATCACGATTTTATGCCAAAAAATCATATTTTTTCCAATTTTAGGGGGGGCACGCGCCCTGGATCCACCCCTGGATCCACCCCTGGATACTACATCGATATCATGTGTTGTGTTACATAAAATAGGTAAATATAAAAGCATGGAAGAGTTTACAAAATATGTAATATCTACAACAACATCGTTGATACTATAAGTTATTTATGCTTCTATCAGTAGATATGGAGATTTTAACACCATGAAGTAGCCAAGTACACATTGAGGTGCACCCAAAGGGTATAGAGGCTACTGAAGGGTATTAAAATCTCCATATCTACGGATATGAACATAAATAACAAATTTATCTGCATTCATATATTAAAAAGACATTTTGGACCCTGGCAGGACACGTAAAAGTGATGTTTTCTATGTTGTTCGAAAGAATAAGTAAAAAATATGAAAGTTTCGAGTGTTTTTTACCTGGTGTAGTGTACTACTTTTGGTAGACCCCTACAGTTGATCAAACTAACAGCTTTATATTCAATATATGGCCAAAATCTAAATTTGATTTTGACATGCAACGTCATATATTTTTTAATTATTCTTTCCAACAACAAAGAAAACATCTCTTTTACGTGGCCTGTCTGTGTCCAAAATGTCTTATTTTTTACCATAACCAGAGATAAATTCATTATTTACGTACCTATCTGTAGATATTAACTATAACTATCAACATTCACAAAGTATTAGTAGGAGCCTTGTTATGTCTTTTAACATCAAAACAAAAGCTCAATGAAATATTTAATTCACATTCAAATTATTAAAAGGTTAACGTACCAACAAATATATAAATATCAATAGTATTTATGTCATTATATTATTAATTGATAATTTTACAGTCATTTGAATTGTTCAGTGCCCATCATGTGGTGTTCTGTATTTTGGTAGGTTGACTTTTGCGGATTGCACGGTTACTAAAAATAGATTAAAAAATTCCAATATTTTCATGACGTTTAACGAACATGACGTTTAACGATTGAACATGATTCTGGTACTGTATTTGGCAACTCATTTGAACTTCAAGCACTGTCAAGTTCGCAGACAGAGACCGTATTTAATGATCTGTTACCTGACAATGATGGTGTAGACGACTTTCTTAAATCTCTTGATATTCCTGCACAAGAAACATGTAGTAATGTACCCATTTCTAAGTCAATGTGTCAATTTCCAGTACCAATGATTACTAATTGTCAAAATATCACCATAAACTATAACATTTTCCCTAGGAAATGATTACCATTCATGTCACTACATACATTTTTGTTTTATTGTTATTCCTGTTGAATAGATTGTTTGTTGTTAAAGTTTGGGTCTTATATTATTTTTATATGACCGCAAAAATTTTGGGGTCGTATTATGGTATGGCGCAGTCGTCGTCGTCTGTGCACATTTTGTTTCCGTTGTCTTACTTTAGTTCTAGTTTCCAGTAGCAAGTACACCTAGTCCCGGATGAATATCCATTTGTAGATCTTCTGTTTCATGTTTTGCGTGGCAATTAATAATATAAAAAATATGTGATGGGCATTGAACAAATCAAATGAGAGTAAAATTATCAATTAATAATATATCAAACTTTTATCAAAATTTTAAAAAATTGTGTTCAAACAAATATGAAATATTATATATCATGAATCCATTGGGCAGTCTTATCTGTCGGTACAATTTAAAAAAAAAAGAATGTTATGTTTTAAATGAATAAATACTGTTAATATTATACAATTAATAGTCTTTTGTTGAGGTCAATACATTGACCGATACAAAAGACTAATTGTTTATTACATTAAACGAAAACGAAAGTGAAACCAAGTCAATACGAGTTTTAATCAAACAATATCAACTTTTACGGAATGTCAGGTGACATCATGATAGCCAATAAAATTGTTTAAATAAAATCATTATGTAATAAAATTTTATAATTGCATGACTGCCACGATACAACTGAAATATTGTTGAAAGTGGCATTAAACACAATAAGCCCCCCCCCCCCTATAATAGCATGTGATTATTTCAATAAACACCAAAAAATTATTTAAATTATTTAACATAGATGAAATATAGATTCTCCTTCATTTGCCCGTGGGTTACGTTATTTCTCCACTCAAGAGGGCTAAATTAAAAATTTTAACCACGAGAGTGGAGAAATATCGTAACCCACATGGGCAACTGAAGGAGAATTTCTTTCTCCCATTATTTAACACGAACTTTATTTCAAAATATGATTCAATTACCGATTTGACAACATGCGGGGAAAGACAAGAGACATTTTAATCCTCTAGAGGATTACAGATTTTTCCACCACTGGTTCAGCGGGGTTAAAAGGTCGTAATAATGGGAGAAAGTAATATCCAGAACCATATACTACCTGGGTAGATACAATATTCAGTAAGGCTCAAAATGCCACTAATGCATAATTCAAACCAAGGTGCAAACCTTGGTATCTTGATTTACCTCACAAGATATCAGAATTCTATTTCAACTAATTAAAATCAAATTTCTTGTAAATCAATAATTCTGATTTCTCAAAGAGAAAATTGCAGTCTTAGCTCTAATTTTTTCACCTACTTGCCCGAAAGCCAAATTTAGATAAATTTTCTATTTATTCAAACAAATTCTTTCATAATTTTCACTTGTTCGAATCCAGAATCCAGTATTACTTGTCCCGGGCTTCGGCCAAGCAGTTAGCGTAAAGATTGAAATTGGAATTCAACTTGCACTAGAATGAAATTTGATTTCAACTGGATTCTTATTTGTATTGTACCATAAACATTGTAAAAATATCTTGTTTTGATTCCATTTAGGTACATGAAACAGTACAAACAGATCGTCAAAACAGAGCCTCCTTGCGACAGACTTTTGTGTTCTAAATCGACAAGTATTCTGTTTATATCGTTTATTTTAACAAAGATTCCAAACATTGGAACTTTAACGTTCGGTTTGTACAAGATTTTGTTTTATTCAGGGTTTGACTGTTTTATGTGCTATACAATATTCCACAAATCTTTTTAGAATAACTGCATATATAAATACAGTTGACTCTCGTTATCTCGAATTCGATGGGGCCATGGAAAAAATTTGAGTCAACCGTAGTTCGACTAAAGAGGAAAGCTACGAAAATACTGGAAGTGTAGTTTGTTTAAGACGAAAGGGAAACAACTTGAGCGAAATTTTGAAGAGCTAAAACCAGCAATGTTCCGATTCTTGAAACGATTTTAAACTTTTTCGATGTTTTTGTTTCCCTTTTATTACAACTGTTAATTAAGAGTAACATTTTTTCAAATCTCTCAAAATTGAGAAATTATAATCTTCTTGAATCAAAATTAATTTCCGACAAATAATTCAGTAGATAAAATGCTTCCGTTGTGTACTTTTCATAATCATTGATGTCTGCCGACCCAAGCGGCATTTATTATGAATCGATAATTTTTGATTGTACACAAAGTCAATGACTGGATGTTTCACCTGTGATCCGATTTTAATCCCAAAGTAATACACATGTTTTGACAGGTAAATTTGACTTAACGAATGTAAATAATATGGATTTCTACATCTCAGGACCAAAACTTTTATTCGAGACAACTGAAATTTTGACTCATCGAATTCGACTCATCAAGAGTCAAATTATATATATTTATACACAACGAAGTTTGGGACTTGAACTTCGATAAAAATTTGACTCAACCAGAAATTCGAGTCAACAGAGTTCGAGACAATGAGAGTCAACTGTACATAGAAATATGGTAAATCATAAAAAAATTATTTACATTTTGTATTTTCATATAAAAATTTCAAATCACATTTGATTTCAAAATGTACAGGCCGATTCCTTATATGATATGCAGTCCATAATAACTGCTTGACTCTGCTTTATCCACTACGTCAGGGTGGCTAACCTTTACCATAAGTCTATCATCTTTATTCATATTGAAAACTGCTCCAATGCAACTTGTTGACTTGCTCTCATCTCCCTGGAATTTACAACGTGTACGGCTGTTTTGCAGTAATTTATCAGGCTTTCCTAGTCGTGTTCTGTAGATATAATGACAAATACTATCACGATCATTTTGGACTACTTTGTCGATGTTCATCGTGATTTGGGAGTATATATAGTAGTAGCCAGGCTGGTTAATCACAAATTCTGCTGTGCTAGGATCATAGCTTATGTTGTGTTTGAAGAAAAGATCCAGTACAGATTTCGACCGTTTCCAGTGAACAATATGGTTGACTCCATCTGTAAATAATAACACAGTAATACAGTGAAACCTGTCTAAACCAAATCTTCTTGGGACCAGCTACTTTAGGTTAATACAGGTTAAATTATCATAGATTTCCAACTTTATGACTTAACTTAAGGTTAGTTTATACCAATCTAATTAAAATTTGATCTTTAATTGCTCACGGTTTTATTATGCCTGACAATACAAAACTGGGAGCAATTAAAGATCAAATCTTAAGTAGATTGGATTCACTGATACAGTATTCCATTTTATACTGGTTCACTATACCAACTAGTGGCTCACGTCAGCCTCTATCACTCATCTGGTAGTTGATGCATTGTTGGTAGTCAAAGAATATACATATTTACCAGTCACTAAAGCATACCTTGTAAGATATAGTGGCTATCACAATGCATATGTATTATATGATTGCTTAGTACTATCCTGACTAGGGATCGGTTTTGGTCACGATCATATGGTAGTTGCAATTACAGGGTTGCCCCCTTTTCACAATATTTTTGTTTTCTTCAGAGGATAAATATTATATGAACTATGATGGCTGAAGAAGTGAATAATTAATTATTTCTTTATGCTAAAACTTGACACTTCATCACAGTAGATAAAATAAATTAAAGTTTGATCATTCCAATGGAAGATAGGAGGCAGACTAACTTTGGTCCGAATGAGCATTGACAACATGACATTGACAGAGCATGACACAAAATCGTGTCAATGAATCGACAAAAATCTATTGAAAAAAAAAAATTATTGCATTTTTGTCAAGGTTATTCAGTGTAAATTTAAGCAAAAAGAAACATACTTCAAAAAATGTCAACGTTTTTAAATACTAAATCACAAATTAATGAGTAAAAGGTGTTATGATAAGTTATCAATAATAGGATTAGGAGGAGGATTATGATGTTTAACGCCACTTTCTAAAATATTTCAGTTATATCGTGGCAGTCAGTTTTATTGGTGGAAGAAACCAGAGTACCCAGAGAAAACCACCGATCTGCCACAAGTCACTGACAAACTTTATCACATAATCTTATTATCGAGTACACCTCGTCATGAGCAGGATTCGAACTCGTAGCTTTAGTAGTCATATGTACTGATTGAACAGATAGTTGTAAATCCAGAAAATAATGTCATATTTAACTATCTTAATAACTATAAAAACTCATATTGACAAACTAAAGACTTTAATTGTTTTATTACATACTGGGAAAGTAACTAGAGGCTCAGTGAGCTGAGCCTGTGTCGCTCACCTTTCATTCTGCTTTGAGGAAACTTAATACAGAACCTTCCATAGGTGCTTCCCACCAAATTTCGGTTCATTTGGCAAAGCAGTTTCAGAGATGAAGATTTTTAGAAATCGAACAATCTGAAACAATGGTTTCATTGTGGTGGCCATGTTTGTTAATGGATCAAAACGAAATGAGCAATCTCTATAGAGGACCTTCCATAGATGCTTCCTACCAAGTTTCGGTTCATTTGGCCAAGCGGTTTCAGAGGAGAAGATTTTTTTAAATCGGCCAATCAGAAAAAAGAACTGCATGTGGCGGCCATGATTGATAATGGATCGAGAAGAAATGAGCACTTCATAGAGGACCTTCCATAGAGGCTTCCTACCAAATTTCAGTTCATTTGGCTGAGGAGTTTCAGAGGAGAAGATTAAAATATGAAAAGTTAACGGACGACAGACAACGGATGCCAAGTGAAAATAGCTGAAAAATTGCTGAATTAGCATGAAACAACAATCACTAACTCACTCAGTATGAACAGCTTTGGCACTAATGTGCAGGCTGCTATGTTCAAGCTTGCAATTGGAAAGGAAAAGAGTATTTACATGTACGTGTATATGAATATTGTGGTAGCTCTTTTGAATGATAGACAAAAAATAATTTTCAAATACTACACAAAAAGTTATTTTGTGATACATTATTATGTGTTTTATATTTTACTTTTATTTTAACATGTATTGTTTGTTTGCTTGATGGTGTTTAATGCCACTTTCAACAATATTTCAGTTATATCGTGGTGGTCAGTTTTAGTGGTGGAGGAAACCTGAGGACCCGGAGAAAACCTGTCGCAAGACACTGACAAATTTTATCACATAATGTTGTACACCTCAGTCAGAGCGAGATTCGAACGTTAGTGGTGATAGGCATTGATTGCATAGGTAGTTGTAAAACCATCCACCATGACGACACGACCCCCTTTAACATGTATGTATATATATACAGCTCTAAAATCTAATTCTAACACTGTTTGGTTTAATTTTCAGACGTATATAATATTTAGTATTAACCTAGTATCCTTTAAAGTAACTTTGAGATCCAGTGGGACAGATATATTGTATGGTTGTCACTTGCTTCTAGACGTTTGTATAATATACTTTATTTCCTGTGACTGTATAGCGAATAATTCTTCATTATCCTATCCAATATATTAAAAATTGCTGAGTTAGATTGCTGTCAAATTATAATATTAAGTATATATGTACCATCTACACACGCTTATACACATGTCTTACGCCTATCCCTAGATTTGCCTTACGAGACAAGGTAACACTACGACTATTGAAGCTCCTTTTTTGGGGAGTGGATGTAGTCGAGTGGTCTAGGGCGCTGGACGTAAGGCTAAGCGAATGGTGCTGCAGTGTAACAATGGTGTGGGTTCAAATCCCGTCGAGGGAAGAACAAAAATTTGACAGCTCTAAAATCGAATTCTAACACTGTTTGGTTTAATTTTCAGACGTATATAATATTTAGTATTAACCTAGTATCCTTTAAAGTAACTTTGAGATCCAGTGGGACAGATATATTGTATGGTTGTCACTTGCTTCTAGACGTTTGTATAATATACTTTATTTCCTGTGACTGTATAGTGAATAATTCTTCATTATCCTATCCAATATATTAAAAATTGCTGAGTTAGATTGCTGTCAAATTATAATATTAAGTATATATGTACCATCTACACACGCTTATACACATGTCTTACGCCTATCCCTAGATTTGCCTTACGAGACAAGGTAACACTACGACTATTGAAGCTCCTTTTTTAGGGAGTGGATGTAGTCGAGTGGTCTAGGGCGCTGGACGTAAGGCTAAGCGAATGGTGCTGCAGTGTAACAATGGTGTGGGTTCAAATCCCGTCGAGGGAAGAACAAAAATTTGACAGCTCTAAAATCTAATTCTAACACTGTTTGGTTTAATTTTCAGACGTATAATTTGACAGCTCTAAAATCTAATTCTAACACTGTTTGGTTTAATTTTCAGACGTATGACAGCTCTAAAATCTAATTCTAACACTGTTTGGTTTAATTTTCAGACGTATATATATATACGTCTGAAAATTAAACCAAACAGTGTTAGAATTAGATTTTAGAGCTGTCAAATTTTTGTTCTTCCCTCGACGGGATTTGAACCCACACCATTGTTACACTGCAGCACCATTCGCTTAGCCTTACGTCCAGCGCCCTAGACCACTCGACTACATCCACTCCCTATATATATATACGTCTGAAAATTAAACCAAACGTGTCAGAATTAGATTTTTCTTCCCTCGACGGGATTTGAACCCACACCATTGATACACTGCAGCACCATTCGCTTAGCCTTACGTTCAGCGCCCTAGACCACTCGACCACATCCACTCCCATATATATATATATATATATATTAAACAAGTCATTGCTTGAACCTATATTTCATGGCAAAACTACATGTACAGAGCTCGAGGGAACAGCGTGTTTTTTTTTACATTTTCCACTATTCCACCACAGAAATTAATCCTTTCCCCGTTTGCTCCGTCGCGGAAAACATGATGGAAATCAATCATACAGGTAAACTGATATTTTTCATCCGCGGTGGTATCATCGTGGAAAGGATTATCTTTTATATACATGTGTTTTTTCCACGATATAGCGTGGAAATCATCGTGGAAAAGATTAATATATGTGTGTTGAACACGATATAGTGTGGAAATCATCGTTGAAAAGATTAATATATATATATGTTGAACATATTTTTAAAAGGTTTAATATGCCTAACATTAATATTTATTTGGAATGCATCAGCTTCCTAAAATTACATACACAAGAGTATTGATAGTGTGCATTTTCATAGATGTCACAATGAAGCATAGAAATTAATTATGGGACAAACAGATAATTATTTGTACAGAATATATGCTTTTGTTCATAATAAATGGTATTGTCATTAATTTACCGAAGTGTATGAAAATTGGACCATTTCAAATATAGTTCTTTTTCTTAGTTTGTAAGGGACCGACAATTTAACTTGAAGGGGGGGGGTTATGGTTTTTTGTTTCGTTCAACACAAGAGTTAGAATATTTATTTATTTTTCCAGAAATTAACATTAGGTTATATGACAAAAACTCTGAATCAGATTATTTTTTTTTTCCCTCCACCAAAATCAGAATATTTTTTTCAGCAACATTGGGAATCAGAATATTTTTTTAGAAAAAAAACATAACCCCCCCCCCCCCCCTCCCTTCAAGTTAAATGGTCGTTCCCTAAGTTTATATAAAAATGGAAACGTTTTACGTTTTCTTGTCATTTTTGCGTAGTATAATAGAAATAATTGTAGTATTGTAGTGTTGGTCGCCGGGTGTTAGTCCATTTGAATTGAAAAGGAAACCCTTTACGTTAACACTACACTAGGGACATCAAAATCCCAATTTCCTTGGCTGTATATTAACTTCTGTCATAAAGTAATAATTATTAATACTTTTCGGCGGAGATTCAATGTGAAATGTAGGGATTGATACAAAATAATGGAGATTAGACCTGAATCGAGAGATTTAGACTTGCATGGAGAGATTATGACATGGATCGGCAAATTATTACTTTGTAGTTCAATTTAATACTTTATTTGGCAGGATTAAATCGATAATCTTTATATATATATATATATATATATATATATATATATTAAAAATATAAATATATATATATATATATATACATTAAAAATTGCTGAGTTAGATTGCTGTCAAATTATAATATTAAGTATATATGTACCATCTACACACGCTTATACACATGTCTTACGCCTATCCCTAGATTTGCCTTACGAGACAAGGTAACACTACGACTATTGAAGCTCCTTTTTTTAGGGAGTGGATGTAGTCGAGTGGTCTAGGGCGCTGGACGTAAGGCTAAGCGAATGGTGCTGCAGTGTAACAATGGTGTGGGTTCAAATCCCGTCGAGGGAAGAACAAAAATTTGACAGCTCTAAAATCTAATTCCAAAAATGTTTGGTTTAATTTTCAGACGTATATATATATATATATATATATATATATACGTCTGAAAATTAAACCAAACAGTGTTAGAATTAGATTTTAGAGCTGTCATACGTCTGAAAATTAAACCAAACAGTGTTAGAATTAGATTTTAGAGCTGTCAAATTATACGTCTGAAAATTAAACCAAACAGTGTTAGAATTAGATTTTAGAGCTGTCAAATTTTTGTTCTTCCCTCGACGGGATTTGAACCCACACCATTGTTACACTGCAGCACCATTCGCTTAGCCTTACGTCCAGCGCCCTAGACCACTCGACTACATCCACTCCCTAAAAAAGGAGCTTCAATAGTCGTAGTGTTACCTTGTCTCGTAAGGCAAATCTAGGGATAGGCGTAAGACATGTGTATAAGCGTGTGTAGATGGTACATATATACTTAATATTATAATTTGACAGCAATCTAACTCAGCAATTTTTAATATATTGGATAGGATAATGAAGAATTATTCATTATACAGTCACAGGAAATAAAGTATATTATACAAACGTCTAGAAGCAAGTGACAACCATACAATATATCTGTCCCACTGGATCTCAAATAATGGAGATTAGACTTGAATCGAGAGATTTAGACTTGCATCGAGAGATTATGACTTGGATCGGCAAATTATTACTTTGTAATTCAATTTAATACTTTATTTGGCAGGATTTAATCGATAATCTTTATATATATATATATATATACACGTTATTAGCGTGGCAACCGAGGAAAGTAACCACATAAAAATAGTTTTGTTGCAGTCATACAGAAACGATCTTTGTTTATTATTATTATTTACATTTATTTGTTTTCTTCATTTTTTTTTTTTTAGAATTTAACTTGTTTATTTGTATGCAATGAAATTCTCTTTCTCGTGACCAAAACAAGAAAAGTATTCTCTGTACATCCATAATCGTTTTATTTCACAACTCTCTCACCTTGTCAATCATCGATGATACGAGTCTTCTTATTCAGAAATAAAACTACAGCAAAATAAAGGTATACTGTAAACAAAATCGTCATTTTTATCAAGATTTATCGTCCGAAAAATACGGTACTCCTCTACTATACTAATTTGGATTAGGTGATAGGAATTGGGTGCCATCATCAAAATAAAGATTAAAAAAATGTATTTTATGATAATGATGGCTGAAAGAAAGTACGCTTACAAATACACATCGATCACAAAATGTTTGACATGGTCACCTCGAGAAATGTAAAAAAAAATCTTTAAATATCCACTCTCACGTCCGACCAAATACTCGGAGTTAGAGGGTGTTGACTCGCAAAAGTTAAATGGGATTGACTGAGCAAAATAAACTACGGCTTTTACATTTGCACCGGTGGGCATCATTTGTAATTTATTTTAAAAGTCGATACATGAGTACAACAATAACATAAGCTCTAATGTGCTGTTAAGTCCGACATTAAAAAAATTATACATATCTTTGTTCCCCCTTGTTAATTCTATATGCCCTCCTGGGGCCCTGATTTTGTTAATAAATTTATTTCTAATCTATTTCTATATCTGTAGTACAATAAGCACCGCCTATGTGTCAGTCAATTATACATCAAAAAGATAGATAAGGAGAAATTAACACATGATTGACAAGGTGAGAGAGTTGTAAAATAAAACGATTATAGATGTACAGAGAATACTTTTCTTGTTTTGGTCACGAGAAAGAGAATTTCATTGCATTCAAATAAACAAGTTAAATTCTAAAAAAAAAACCAGAGGCTCCCAGGAGCCTGTAATCGCTCACCTGGATCAAAGCTGCTTTCAATAACAACGCAACTGCACTGCGGCAGCCATCTTGGTGGGGGAGCACGACTGCCGGACACAATTTTGGAAGAGGACCATCCAATGACTATTCCATCAAAGTTTGGTTCTAATTGAGCTGCTGGTTCCAGACAAGATGGTTTTTATGTGAATTTCCCATAGGGTCCTATGTTAAACTAAGTACAGCTGTGCAGCCATCTTGGTCAGAGGGCGGGACCACCAGACACAATTTTGGAAGAGGACCATCCAATGGCTATTTTATCAAAGTTTGGTTCCAATTGAGCAACTCAAAGGTTCCAGACAAGAAGATTTTTATGTGAATTTCCCATAGGGTCCTATGTTAAGTTCGGCTGTGGGGGCCATTATGTTCGAAGAGCCGAACCATCGGACACATTTTTGGAAGATAACCATCCAATGACTATTTCATCAAAATTTTGTTCTTATTGAGCAAATGGTTTCAGACAAGAAGATTTTTATGGGAATTTCCCATAGGGTCCTATGTTAAATTAAGTTCGGCTGTGGTGGCCATCTTGGTCGAAGGTATGAAATGCCGGACACAACTTTGGAAGGGGACCACCCAAGGATCATTTCAGCAAAGTTTGGTTGAGATTGGCTCAGTAGTTTCAGAGGAGAAGAATTTTTTTTAAATTTCATCCCCCTTTTTTCTATTTTTAGCTTGGTGGCCATCTTGGTTGGAAGTCGGGAACATCGGACACAATTTTGGAAGGGGGCCATCCAAGGATCATTCCACCAAAGTTTGGTTGCAATTGGCCCAGTGGTTTCTGAGGAGAAGATTTTTATGTGAATTTCCCATAGGGTCCTATGTTAAGCTAAGTTCGGCTGTGGGGGGCCATCTTGGTCAAAGGGCCGAACCGCCGGACACATTTTTGGAAGAGAACCATCCAATGACTATTTCATCAAAATTTTGTTCTTATTGAGCAAATGGTTTCAGAAAAGAAGATTTTTATGGGAATGAATTTCCCCATAGGGTCCCATGTTAAATTAAGTTCGGCTGTGGCGGCCATATTGGTCGAAGTTCTGAAATGCCGGACAGTTTTGGAAGAGGACCACCCGAGAATCATTTCAGCAAAGTTTGGTTGAGATTGGCTCAGTAGTTTCAGAGGAGAAGATTTTTTAAAAATTTCATCCCCCCCCCCTTTTTTCTAATATGCATAATCGGTCAAAATCGGCAAAAGTTCAAAGTTCATAAAAAATCTGGTAATATATGTTTAAAAGCTCATCATTATGCTTTAACAGTTCAAATTTGGGCACATTCTGGTTTAAAATAGAGCAGTTTTGGCCATTTGAAGAAATTTCTATTTTTAGTAATGGTGACCATCTTGGATACAGGACGGCACTGACGGACACAATTTTGAAAGGGGACCACCTAAGGATCATTCAGACAAAGTTTGGTTGAAATTGGCCTAGTGGTTTCTAACAAGAAGATCTTTAAATGATTTTTTGCTTATTTATGCCTAATTTGCATAATCGGTCAAAATCGGCAAAAGTCCAAAGTTCATAAAAAATCCCATAATATATGTTAAAAAGCTCATTATTATGCTTATACAGTTCAAATTTGGGCATATTCTGGCTTAAAATAAAGCAGTTTTGGCCATTTGAAGAAATATCTACTTTTAGTAATGGCGGCCATCTTGGATGGAGGGCGGGGCTGTTGGACACAATTTTGAAAGGGACCCACCCTGCCAGGTTTGGTTTAATTTGGTTCAGCGGTTTCAGTGAAGAAGATTTAAATGTGATCTTTTATCAAAATATGCCTAATTTGCATAATTGGTATAAATCGGCTGAAAGAAAAATTTCACAGAAAAACCCGGAATATATGTTAAACTACTCATTGCCATGTAGCTGCAGTTAAAATTTGAGCTCATTTTGACTTATACTAAAGCAGCAATGGACAATTAAAATTTCATCCCCCCTTTTTTCTATTTTTAGCTTGGCGGCCATCTTGGTTGGAAGTCGGGATCACCGGACATAATTTTGGAAGGGGGCCATCCAAGGACCATTCCACCATAGTTTGGTTGCAATTGGCCCAGTGGTTTCTGAGGAGAAGATTAAAATGTGAAATGTTGACGGACGACAGACGATGGACGAAAAGTGATAACAATAGCTCACCTGGCCTAAAGCCAGGTGAGCTAAAAAGGGAAGAAAACAAATAAAAGTAAATAATAATAATAAACAAAGATCGTTTCTGTATGACTGCAACAAAACTATTTTTATGTGGTTACTTTCCTCGGTTGCCACACTAATAACGTGCATATATATATATATATAAAGATTATCGATTAAATCCTGCCAAATAAAGTATTAAATTGAATTACAAAGTAATAATTTGCCGATCCAAGTCATAATCTCTCGATTCAAGTCTAAATCTCTCGATTCAAGTCTAATCTCCTTTATTGTGTATCAATCCCTACATTTCACATTGAATCTCCGCCGAAAAGTATTAATAATTATTACTTTATGACGGAAGTTAATATACAGCCAAGGAAATTAGGATTTTGATGTCCCTAGTGCTATGCCAGTACACTTACAACCAGCCGGAGAGCAGACTCGATAATGGCATCTTTTCAAATGATTTGTCACATACCGGAATCGGACACGTTTTAGAAAACATCGACCAAGTGTTGAAAATTCACTCGTTTTTATCGTTGTGAGCGTCAAATATAACCGAGAAAGCGAGAAAAACATAGAAAATTGTTTCTTTCATATAAATTTGAGGCCCGGTGCTTGAACTTCTTGTAACAAAGGAGCATTGCAGAAATTAAAACGACACGGAAATGGCGGAAGTTGTTTCAAAAAACACGAAAATTTTTAAATTTAAATATTTGCCGAAAGGGTGATGAAAAATCATATATATAGTTCCATAGATTTCTATATTGGTATTTCAAAGAATCATTTTCTGTAATTAAACATACAATAGAACTTTTTTCTGTCAGATGGAGCGTGCCAAATGTTGGTTGGATTCAAAGGGAGGTAACTAGAATCATCACATACTCAGGAATTTTTAACGTTCTATTTATAGACTCAGGAATTTTTAACGTTCTATTTATAGAACGAGTGTAAATACATGTTTTCTTAATAAAACAAATATTATTTTGTATTAAAAATGTTGAAATTAGTCAGAATAATTGTATATTATAACTACAGCTATTAAATTGACCAAATATAATTTAACAGACGAGTCCAAATTTGAGATAACTGGAAAAGATTTTATGGAACAATTACATTAGTAATTACTGTAAAGGTAATCCTCTTAAGTTGACTTTTCGGTCGAAATACATGTAAATTTGTTGTTCCATGAAGGTTTGACAAAACACGAATCAACTGTAATGGTCTACTAAATCTATCGAATGAACTTGAAAAAAAACAACAAAAACAGTCATATTTTCATATGCAATGGTAAATCTTGGAATATTAAAAATTACTTTCAACTGTTTTTTAACATATAAGGCTATTCAAACACGTCCACTGGTTTTATTGGTGGATTCACCATACAAATCATGTATAGCGCCCCCTAGCGACCCACCACAAGCATGTTGATGTCAATGTACTTGATACAAGTGATACTTTTTTCAATGTAAATGACGTTATAAAAGACGAATGAAAATGATGATAATGAAAAAAATATAAAATATTATCACATGCATAGTACATCCTTGTAATGACTCTTGAGCAGAACTCGTGTTAGCCAATATTTACTATTTTATAGATGTTTCTTAAAAAAAAGGGCGAGGGGTGTAATGTTTTCACCCTTTTTTTTTTAAACAAAAGCAGATCATACTGTACTAAGATCCATTATTTAATTACTTTTTACAAAATAAAATTCACAAAAACTTCAACTAAATTTTTTTATTAAAAATAATAAAACATGTGAATAATAGGAGAAAACCGGTTGAGGCATTAATTTAAAATTATATTGGAATATGCTGATGCCATTACCATTTGCATACACAAATGTATCAGAATTTAAAATTAACCTTATTCTTTCTAGAAGATCCTTTCCCTTAAATTAAATGGTCTTTCTAATGTTTATTGTTTACATTTGTATTTAGAATAAACAATGAATTCCAATGAAACTAGAATAGGATACCTCAACCTCATGATCATTAATTAGCGAATTATTATTTTTAAAAAAAAATTCTATGGCCCCCTCCCCCATAATAATCAAATGATTGCTTCCTGAAGTATGATGTAACATTACCATGACCATAATAATGTGTACAGATAGATGAAACGGTGAAATGATAATGATATACATGTACCAGAATAGAGAACTGAGGGAGAATGCAAGCCGAAATGTATTAAATAGGAAGATTTTGTTTTCATGGACATTTTTTTTAAGGCCACATGATTTTAATTTTCAGCACAAAAACAAAAAAATAATCTATCAGATAATTTTTTTTAAAAGATTGATAAAAAATAGAGGGATTTAGGAAGCATGAATATTCAGATGAAAAACTGTGACAACCAGAGTTTTGCTCCTGGCTTTCAACATACACCTGAGAAAAACAATACCCAAAAGCCAGATTGGTTAATACAAGTATGACAACAGAAAATGTGAAACTGCAATTAAAAATTAAAGTTTGTTTTGAGAAAAATCATATGTCTACCCCTTTTCAATTACAGATTACAAAAACCAAGTGCCCCATAAACATTGTAGATCAACAGAAGGGCAGACAAGAGTGGAGCAGTTCCTAGACCTCCTAGGGAGGGTACTAAACTAGTCTAAGTCAGTCACAGGTTTCTGAGTCAGCTTTGAAAAGGCAATTTGTTTCCGAAGACATGATATGATTGTTTGGTTATCTTTAATTTCCTTTTTCTGTTTGAACACACAGTCACTTTTGGTGCTGTGAAAGTCTTCAGATTCCGTCTATTTCTATTACCATTTTAAGTGGGTACCTGGTACCGTCCCTTACTAAAAGGCCTGCACCCGTTGACAGTTTGACAGTTTGACTTTGGTGGCATATTTCAGAAAAGGGGGGGGGGTGTGCATATAACCAAGTTTGGGTTGTAGTTGTGAATCCACGCGATTGACAGAATGGGATAAATGCATCGAATTTCTAGACAATTTGCATTGTACATCAAAGCAGTGTGTTTTTATACCTCGCATGCCTACCGTTATTCCATTGTTTACATGTGTGAATATTCATTGTACCAGCAAAATGGGAGGAGCAAATTGTTCAACCTTGACTTTGTTTGGGTGACACTGGAATATGGACTATTTTTCTTAAACTGTTACGAGTGATGTAAATTCCCTTTTACCCAATGAAGTGTAGATATTATTCCGTCCAAGGAACCAGTTTTTTAATTTTTTCCTACACTAGAACTTTATTCTGTCAGATGCAAAAAGTGTAAACATATGCGACAAGAAAAAAATTACGATTTTCCGAGGTAAAGAAAAAAAAACGTTATTTTTACATTCATCACAGACCGATTTTTATACCAAACTGAAAATCATGACCATTAATAAATATAAATGTGATTTTTAATCATATTTCAATCATTTTTATTGGTTTAATAGAAGAAAAACGTAGTTTTCCAAGTACGTATAATTGTTTGGGTTTCTGGAGCGCCATCTAGCGGAAAATATTTACGATTATCTCCCTTGTATTTTTAAATATTATATATTATATGCGAGCTTAAGCGAGCTCTTTATGGTATAAAATGTGTACTTAGGATTTTTTAACAAACATGGCTGAACATACTGTCGAAGAAAAACAAATTTGAGGCTTTGTAAACACCGGTTTCCATGTAACACACTAACACACTCAACTAATGAAGATCTTCTTAACATAAAGCGCAAAGGTGATCCTGAAGTCTCGTACCCTCTCTCGTACGTCTGATACCACTGAAACCCGGAACCCGTGTGTAATAAAAGTCATTTTGTTAGCTTGTTTTACTTATATTGATATTTTTTAATTTATTAAATCTCTTCTGACATACTGACAAGAATTTGTGTTTCTACGCGGAAGTTAACTTTTGAAATTTCGTAAGGAACGATAACTCGAATAAAGGAACGACAGCTCGATTGAATGAGACTAGATTCGGCCCTAAAAAAAGTCGTCCTCAATATATCTCGGCCCAAAAAATCTCGACACTTTTTGTTGCACTGGATGAGCGTGAAATTGCCAGATAATTTTCAGATGCGCGAGCATTCATGGCCGTGCCGGTTTCATATTATATTATATAACTTGTAATGGCTTATCCGCATTGTTGTATGAAAGGAAGACAAGAATTTCAATGGAGTGAATAAAAAAAAATGTTTCAGAAACATCCCCGAATACTTAATTTCTGTCAAAGATTTTTCTTGTGTGAAAATGTGAATAACTTTCATCAGGTATGCTCAAGGTCAAAAAAGATTGGAACGCTCAATAAGTGTTTAGGAGTTGGAAAACCAAAGGACCAAGACCGGTACTTATAATCACTGCTAAGACCGTCTTTGTGCACTAAGACTCTAAACACTGTCACTCAGGACATGAAGGTATTGTTTTTGTGCATAATGATCCCTTTAGACGAAAAATATATTATTCAAAATAATTATGAATTTTGATGGAAAGGGTTATGTTAAATGTAAATATGTGCCGACTTTAAATAAAATTTACTTTATTTTTTTTTATAAGCAATTTCATAGGCGCTTGTCGGCTATCGCCACTGTTGATTAACAATTTTACCTGTTTGATTGGCAATCAACTCCGAACAAATAAACAATCAGATCATTTTATCTACCTGATTAAAGCTATTTATTAAACAAATATAAGTGAAACAAAAGTACGAGCTTGATAACTTTATTTTACAAAGAAATTACGTTTGAAAAACAATAAAGTAAACGTTAATTACTGATACTGTATGTTTTTTTTAATTTTTGTACGGAAATAGTTTAATAAACTGTTGTGTTTATTTAGTATTTTTGAGTAATAACATAATATTATAATGGTATGAAAATTTCTTTTTTTTAAATTCATTTCAAACATACTTTCATGCGAAGAAGTTACCATTTTTCAGGGGAGTCTCACGTAAAATAACACCAATACCTGTGCACTGACATGAGAAGAGCAGAACTATAAAACAAAAACACAAGGATTTCACAAAACATAACATTTTCTTAACTACACATTTAATTATAACAGGTTTATTATTATTTTAAGGACAGATAAACTTATTACTTTTCAAATACACGGTCACCACACTTGAATGATTTTCTTGATGCTCTTTATGTATTTGGCAAATTTAGATGTGGTGTAGCACCAATAAAAACTGGACGGTATGAATGTCTTTTAATTGAAAACAGAATTTGCTTGAACAATAATTTTCAAATATATATTGTATTGAAGATGAAAAACATGTCCAGCATATGAAGATTGCGTCAGTATTCATTCAATCATGTTTGTTTGCATAATAATAAATGTACGCAGTTGTCAGATGCCGCTCAATTTATATTTGATTATTTATTCACTAATGAGAATATGCGATATTATTCTGCCAAAATCTGCTATGAGATTTTAATGAGAAAAAAAAACCAGGTTGATTGTCCGTTTTTTTTTTATTATAAAAGGTTTTGCTTCTGTGCAAAAATGTACTTCTTATTTTACAGGATAGCAAAAATCGTTTAATGTTTGTCATTTTTAATGGTCGCATTATATTTTAAAAAGTGTGTGAATTGATATTATTTTACCTGTACAATAATACAGGAAATAATCCCACCAGGGGTTCTGACAATTTTATGGCTTTGTGTATAATTAAATAGGATGTATTGTACTCCTCTGTGAGGACCTTGACTTCTCGAAACATAATTGTAATAAAAAATATGTGTAACATTCAATTCACATTTGACAGGACAGAATCGAAGCCAAGTGTAAAAAATTACACAAAGAAACATTATTATCGGTGTGTCCAACACCTATTTCAAGTACATGCGACAAAAGTTTTCCCCTGAAAACTCCAAGATAATTCATAATCTATTTTTTATAGAGGTTAAAAAAAATCAAACTAGAACTGTGAGTGACCTCACTGAGTGATACCCCCCGCTTGCAATACTATGATGTTCAAACTTTGGAATACAGGTATATTAGCAAGTTACCTATGAAAAATGAACGGATATGGAGTTATGTCAAGGAGACAACATCCCATCTCCAAAATAAACTAACCAAGAACATACATCTAGGGGTCGCCACAAGTACACGACCTCCCTTTTTCGTGAAAGTATAAGTTGAATTATCTCCCCTTCTAAATTTTAGACAGCAATGGTATTCCTCCATGCACATCTGCAGGTTGTGTACTACAACTGTGTAAAGTTTCATAAAAATTCAATAAGCAGTTTAGTAGGAGTTGCACTTACAAGGTACATGCCCCCCCCCCCCCCCCTTTTCGTGAAAGTATAAGTTGAATTATCTCCCCTTTTAAATTTTGGACAGCAACCATATTCCTTCATGCACATCTGCGGGTAGTGTACTACAAATGTTTAAAGTTTCATAAAAATCCAATAAGCGGTTTAGGAGGAGTTGCACTTACAAGGTACATGGACGGACAGACAGGGTGATTCCTATATACCCCCCCAAACTTTGTTTGCAGGGGGTATAATAAGCTAAGAATGTTTAAAATATTATTATCTGTTCCCTTCAGTTTCTTAAAACCAAATTTCTTTACCGACACCTCTGTATATTGAACATATTCTGTTGAGATAAATATGTTTATATGACATTGTATATTGGCACTTGTTATGGAAATCATTTTTAAACCGATACATACACACAAAAGCCATATTCGTACTGAATGTGTGCGAGTAGTAATGTCTAACAAAATACATTAAGACCATTTAACCAATCTTGAAACAGTCCAATGTCACAAAAATGGTGAAAAAGTTGTTTCTATTAGAAATCTGTTAGCATGTAGATCTTTGCCTCATTGGACTTAATAAATACTCTACAACCCTATGATTAATTATCTAAACCTTTCATGTAAGCAAATGAAATACAAAAAAGGAATCTTTAAATTTATTACATATACATGTACTCAAAAGTTTTCTATATCTTTAGTCCGATAAACCTTCATAAGTACAATGATTTTTAGATATATACAACTATACAATAAATAAATACATTAATAAGTATAAATAATGTACAATATTTACAACATGGGGAAGTTATGCATACCTAAGTTAACCAAGAGGACACTTGTAAATTTTGAAAAAATCAAGTCATGATTTTTTTTTCAAATCGAACTGCAGAAAACATTCCGTTTATATTTACAATGTAATCGGGTAGAAAACCAAACTGTTTATGGATTTTAATTATTTAGACATACAGAACTTGTAATTCACCAAACAAAATTGCCAAATTATTGTATGGTTGGAATTTGGGGATTTGGTGATAATAATTGTGTTGAAAAAATCAATTAGAATTTTGCTAACTAATTCTTCATTAAAAACAAACTGTGCTTAATTTGACCCTTTACGATGTAGGGCAAGGTAAAAAAAAGAAAAGGTTCCTTCTATAAAAAGCATTATAAATTAAAAATGAGAAGCATCTGTTTTTCAGAAACTGTTTTGATTTATGTGGCTTGATATGTAGTATAGTCATGCAAAATTTCTTAGGGATATCTCAAGTATTAAAATATTTATGTCAAAATATGATGCCAAAATTGTCAGGAGTGCAACATGTTTGTGTGACATATTGAAAAATACACTTTTTTAAAGGTGAAGTTTATAGTTATATGAAGGTAGGTGCACTGGATTTTTATTTATTATTTAAACTTGATATGTTGGTCATCATTTGAGTACATTGTACAGCTCTTTTGTCAAATGATTTTAATATGAATTTGTTTTTACAAAAGAGATTGCTATGTCAGGAGTGCAACACAAAAATATGTAATTTCAAAAAAGAAAATTGAATTTTGAATCAATGACTCACACAAAATCAGCAAATGTTGTTGTAACTATTAACACAATATGTTCTTTCATGAAAAAAAAATTAATTTGCCCAATTCATATATGGTTTAACCCTCAGTGGTCATTAAAGAACACCCTCGTCCCAATGTCAGGAGTGCAACTTTTGAAGTTTAGAGGCTCACAATTAAAAAGTACCAAAGCCAATATATGATTTTGCTTTATTTTTCAGGAAAGACTATACAAGACACCTGATTGCAGTGATAAAGTTGCCTGATAGAAATGAATATTTTTTCAGAAATCCATTTCTTTGCTGTCAGGAGTGCAACACTTTTATAATGATATATTTATAGAATTCAATTTTAAAGTAAAACAAGATATGATTATAATCTAACGATTATGAAGTCTCCCAAACCGGCCACTGACACTATCTACCCACATATCAAATTTTGATGATATCGGACAATGTTGAATTTTTACCCCCCATTTTTATGCCGTGTTTTGGCAGCCATTTTGAAAATGGCAGACATCTTGAAAATTTTGAAACGCAGAATTGCTCCTCTAATGGTGACCTATCACTATGTCAAAATTTATGTCTCTATCATTATCCAGTTAGAAGTTATCAACATTAATGTACGAAATTTCAAGTTTCCCATAGGATTCTATAGTAACCCCCACCCCCTTTGAACCCCCAAAAATATGGCTTTGACCCCCTTTACCGCAAATCGGAAAACTTTAGGGTCAACTAGAAACATATATCTATAACTCCACCAAGTTTCATGAAATTCTGTCCTGTAGTTCCTGAGATCTGCCGTGGACAAGTCTGTGGTGCACGGAAAGAAAGGAGAATAACAAGAACAAGAAGAAGAATAATAATAATAATAATAAGAAACGGAACAAAAACAATAAGTCTCCAAACATTGTTTGGAAGACATAATTAATTATCCAATGACATGTTTACATTCAAAACTGTTTCTTGCAATACAGAATACCTTACTAAGCTATTAAAACTATTTCACTTGGCAATGTTATAGCACCATTTTGTCACAAAATTTACTTTTCTAGTTAGATTCATTATTATTAATGCTATGTATAATTCAAGTAATTTTTACTTTTAAGAAGAAAATGTTTGCGAACTTGTAATTCAGATTAACAAATAAGTATGTTATAATGATATTGCTTTGAGATTGCTTGTTGCTATACCAATTCTTTAAAAATTACTTTCAATGAAAACCCATAAATTATGTTGCACTCCTGACATAAATCTACCATTACAAGGAATTCAGTAAATTTTCTGTTTCTTTTCAACACCAACCTTTGAATGAATGAGTTAATTTTCAGATCTGACTGTGATAATGGCAAAGATAATTGTAATTGTAACTATTTTGATTATTTATTCCTGTTTTTTTATATGTATGCATTATGTCAGGAGTGCAACATTTAAACAGGAGATTTAAGGTATCTCATTTAGGTGGGGGGTTTTTTAAATAACAGTTCAGTAAAATTTTCAAATTGATAGGACTTTTATAAAGTTGTCTTACTACAATGCTGCTAAGTATTTAATAGGATCTAACTCTTTTTATTGTAACTACACCCTATTTTATCTGAAAAATGTAAAAACAATATGTTTAATTATATACTGAAGTACATGAAATGTATCAGATAAAATTAAAAAATCACCTGATTGATAGCCAAATGTCTTAATTTACAAGTAAAACTTTCATATTGAAAATTGAATGTGTATTTTTGTGGTTTATGCATTGTTTCTCAATGTGTATAATTATGTCAGGAGTGCAACAAAACAGGAGATTTGAGGTGTCTAATTTAGGTTATTTTTTTTTTTTAAAAACAGTTCAGTGAAATTTTCAAATTTATGGGACTTTTATTAAGTTGTTATTGTAATTGAGGACTATTTTGATGATTTATTCCTGTTTTATATATATGTCAGGAGTGCAGCAAAAACAGGAGAAATGGGACACATTTTCAGCTGGACATAACTCCTTTCATTGAAATAATAAATCTACTCTGTTTTTTTTCAGTGAGTTTTAAAAAGGCTAAATTTTAGTATGAAATTATTTTTTGGTTAATTTCTTCAGGCTTTTTTTCTTATTCAAAACTTTTTCCTTCAACAAAAAATTCATGCATTCAAAAAATGAAGAAAAAAGAATAAAAAAAAAGAAAAATTCAAGGAAAGTAAATGTTATCTGTGTACCAAAAGTAATGCCTATGCCTCTGCCATCAATTAGTGTGAAAAAAATGTTGCTATTTGTTATATGTTTGTTTAAAATTATATCCTGAAAATTTATACTAAATTCAAATTTGAATGACGATTCATGTTGAATAAAGGTTCAGAAATTGTTTATCTCTTTATTCTCAGTTATGGCCATCTGGATTTATTAACTTCAATGTATAGTTATCAAGATGCAACAAAAGAAAATATGCATAAACCAACTTGAAATTAGGGGAAATTTTCAATTCTGGAACCATTTTTTTTTACTTTGCCCTGTACACAATTTACTTGTTCAATACTCATTTTATCTAGATATAAAAACTAAAGGATAAAGTTTCCAAGTTGTCATCAATATCTTATAAACTTTTTTTTATAATTATTTTCACATACATGTAGCAACTATATCCACTCCATGTATTAAATATGAACAGACCATATTAGACAATTGTGGTTTATCAAATATTTGGACCTTTAAAAAAATAAACTTTAATATCTATTGCAAATGTAAACCAATGCCTCGGAGATCTTTCCCAAATTCTCCAACAGCAATAAATTACAGAAAAACACATTTTTAAATTGTATTGTAGAATGTCAATTATTTTTCTTTTTAGTTAGGTTAATTGTTAAATTACACGGAATGGTAAATGTGATGGGGGAATCATTCTTTGAAGATAACTTTTGCAAGCTCTAGATAAGCAAATACCAAATTTTTAAAATACATGTATATATATTTTTAAATATTAGCTTTTACTCCTTTAATTTCAGTACAAACAACAAAAAGATTAAAAAACCGCTACAATCTACCCAGACAATATAGAATGAATAATCGGCGAAATTAATACCTATACTTAATATTTTCAAATATGTGTATTTGTTTTTATAAACATACGATTTACGCAATTCCATCACTACAATTCAAATATTTATTTCCATGTAATAAATGCAAAACAACATTTAATACAATTAGACAAGTTAAAACACAAAGAGAAAGTAACTGGAATATTCATACTATATGAGCATGCACTTGAAACTCGATACGATAACAGGATTAATTTAGTTTTATTGCAAGTAGTTTTTATTTGGCAAACAAACAATATTTCTTAGATTATTATACAAATGTGTTCATTTAACAGTCAGTTGAAAATTACATGCATCACGGTTTTTAAGTTCCATTGAACGTGTTATATTACTCCCAAAATGAAATAACAAGAACTTTTATCATCAAAAATCAAGTAATATTTATTTTTAAAACGATTACATAAAATATACATGTGCTGTGTACCAAACCATGAAGTGCCGTCGTGTTTTCCGTGACAATCCACCACATGTTGTGGGTTCCCACTATATATTGTGTTCCGCGAGGAAAAACACGCTATGCCACGCTGGGGATTGAAAAAACACGCCCACGATATATAGTGGGAAATGTAAAAAACACGCTGTGCCCTCTGTATTTCACTTACAGATCCCTCCAAGTGTAAATCAACGATCAAACACTCAGGTCGGACACAGAGTTTTGTCGGACTTCACTCTTAAAATTGTCCGACAAATGTCCGACCAAATTGTCCGACCAAATTGTCCGACAAATGTCCGACCAAATCCTCCCAGGTCGGAGTGAGAGTCTCCACTCTCAGATAGTTAAACTGTAAACAGGAAACGTCCCCAAATTCTGCTAACCAATAAATTTGTGCATAAAGAAACATGCGTATCTTAGTAAAGCTGAAGTAAATGAGTGATATACAGTGGTACGGAAAGTATAGATATGTTAACGGCTGTCACGGGCGATATATACAATAATATCCATGAATATTATTGCATTAACATGCAGTACCCATGTTTTAAGTGCACTAGAAGTGAATATTAATATGTCCCTATGTACTCGCGACAATCGATGCCAAGGCCCTTTCACTTGCTGCAGACAGTTGCCGGTTTACGATATCGGGTGCGTTTGCTCTTTTACGTGTTTTGCCAAATGTAGGGCGAACGAACCCGGGTAAATAATTCTAATTTATACATTTATTTCTTTAACGCCAAATTTGGATTAAAATTATTTAATAAAATTTAAGTTTTATTTTGTCCATGGCGAATGGGTCATAAATCCGTAAATCCCGGGTTTTTTTTCTTGAAAATTGGCAGTCTGCGGAGTCCTAATATAGGTGAAATAATATTTTATTAGTGTATTCTACGGGTTTTTTTTTTCACAGTTTACCTGTCAAAACATCACCCATCTCAGCATGTTGTCGCATCGTGCATTCATGATATACAAATACACCTATCACAGGTGTGAAAAAAAACGTTGCTCAAGACTCTTTTTACTAAGACTTATAAACATAGATAACTATTCTGCGTTTTCGATTTTCAAGCCGTCTTCCAATTTATTTGTACTTAAAAAATAAATTTATATCTTTTTTTCTTATAGAGCAACGTCGGCAATTTTCGTCCGGAGGCAGTTTTCGTCCACTTTTTATTATCGCGGGATTTTTAAACATATAAAGCAAAGCTTCCGGTAAATGTGAACGAGCGCGTATGCAGTTGGCAGCAAGGTACGTAAAGATGAAGTCTTGGTAATTTGTAATCCTTATACAAAAAGTTAGCAGCATATGAACATTGATATGGTTTTTTTCGCCACGCGATAATGGAGTCTTACGATACATGTTAAAAAAGATACCCCCATTTCTCAACAGTCATTCGCTCATTTGATAAGTTCATTCACGCCAAACCACACAGGGTTCATCGATAGTATCCAACAGAATAAAACTGATACGAATACTTCCTGCTTAAGCACATCTTTATTAAATTTATTTGAGTTAGATACTATTTTCATTTCTCTCTACCATTCGTCTATTTTCGTCCAGTAAATGGAGTTGTATGTGCATTTCATTCACAAACTTTGAGTTTGATGCCATTGTTTACATCTAAAAATGACATCACGGAAACTACGGCGATAGTTCAACCAATTACCGTAATTAAAGTCTGTCGGAAAAAGACCAACAACGTACCAATTGATCGAGGATCATAGAAGGAAACAATAACAATTATTTTACTAAATAATGATCACTGAACTGAACAATGCAGAACTTATTTTTGGTCAATCTGTATAATAAATCAACAGAAATAAAAAAACAGGGGAAATAACTCCGCATTTAATTTTTCGTTTTTCGTAAACAAAAACGGATAAGGCGAAATGGCCAGATGTGCTATTTTTTTGGGGGGGGGGTCGGAATTTGGAGGTATTTTGGGAGGATACAAAATTTTGGAAGTATTGGGGGGGGGGGGGGGGCATATGAAAACAGCAACAGCGGTGTTTTGGGGGGATTGCGGAAATGTTAGGTATTTTATTGAGAGTGAGATTCTGTTATAAGTTAGAAACATGGAGAAATCCTATTAAAAGATTGCCTACTAGTAGATTTGCATATTAAGTGAATCGAGAACAACCAAAGGTATATGGTATTTTTTACGGTGATAGACTGATATATTATTGGTTGGTATTTTCTTGGGGGTAAAATTCATTTTCTGTGACGAACCCAGGTAAAGCAAATTTTGGTGAGTACTCTCCTATGATTAAGACCAGGGTATTAAGACAATATATATACGTACCGTTATTTTCAAAAGTAACGAATTCTTAACAGAATTTATAAACTTGACTTAATATTGCTTTTTTCTTTTTAGAATCTTTATTCATACTGACCAATGGGAAATCGAAATAAATACAGGAACTATTCCTCACAAGATCTTGAAAACGCCATAATGCTTGTAAATAGTCAAACCTTGTCAATACGTGGGGCATCTAGGAGATATAATGTACCAAAATCAACAATCATAGACAAACATTATGGTAAATCAAGTCTACATTCAAGATCGGGACCCAAATCCGTTTTGTCAGAAACTGATGAAAATATAATAGTAGAATGGCTCATCAATATGGCAAAAATTGGCTATGGACAAACCAGGCAACAATTACTCTCCGCTGTTAAAAAAGTCTTGGATCAGGATGGCCGTCAGACTCCATTTAAAAACAATTTGCCAGGAAAGGATTGGTTTTATGCCTTTATGAAAAGACACCCTGAAATAGCACCTCGCACCCCACAGAAACTTGGAAAGGAACGTGCTGCTATATCTTGGCAAAAAATTGTATGGTGGTTTGAAGATCTTGCTAAATATCTAAACGACAATTACGCTGAAGGAATAGATATCTTAAAAGACCCGTCTAGGGTATATAATGCAGATGAAAGCGGTTTTCCTCAAGATCCAAAATCGGGTAAAATACTGGCACCAAGAGGAAGCAAAAATGTATATTCGACGTGTTCATCCGACAAATCACAAATAACAGTTCTTGCCTGTATGAGTGCTACGGCACATTATCTACCACCCATGCTTGTATTCCCCGGGGAACGATTTAGAGGATACAATCCACTGGAAGGATTCACTGAAGCTGTTCTTGGTCGAACGAAATCAGTTTGGATGGATTCAGAATTATTTTATACATGGGTGCGTGACCACTTTATTACTGCAATATCTGAGAGAAGTATAAAGCGGCCGGTAATTTTGTTTGTTGACGGACATACTAGTCATATAAATCTAGAACTAGCTGAGTTGTGTAAGTCTGAAAATATTATACTTTATTGTTTATTGGAACATGCAAGTCACATTTTGCAGCCATGTGATGTTGCTTTATTTAGTCCGCTTAAAAAGCACTGGAGAGATGCTGTTAGGGATTACCAATGTAAAAATCCAGGAGAATTCGTTAGTAAAACTACATTTGCATCCGTCTTTAAAACGGCCTGGACAAATGGAGCAACTGTCGACGTGGCGGTGAAAGGTTTCCGCTACACCGGACTGTTTCCTTTTTCTGTTGAAAGTGTAGATAAAAACAAAGTGGAACCGTCAACAGTTTTCATATCATCAAAATATCCTTCGAAAGACGATAATGCGGAAACATCGGAAAAACATCCTGTATCTAATGAACCTGAGGACATTGACATTGTGATCGCTGATATCGCTGAAACAGAAATTGCAGCCATGCCTGATGATCCACAGGAAACTGTTTCCTCACAACCTGAAGTCACACAACATACTAGATGAAGGTGTAGTGGACATTCTTGAATCTACTTATTACCCTCCCTGTTTGTACCCAGAAATCATTATAACAAACGCCTGTGGATCTTCACCAAAGCAACAACATGACAAAATAAATACTTCACCATTTGAACTTTTGCCTGTAATGCCAAGTCAACATAAAACTGTCAGAAAAAGGAAACGTCATGTTACTCTTCCAAAAGCAGTTTCTGGTACGGAAATGATTTGGATTTTGGAGGAAAGAAAACAGCAAAAAGAAAGAGAAGAAGAATTGAAGGAACAGCGAAAATTAGAGAGAAAAATGAAACGGAAATTGAAAGAAGAAGAAAATGTTAAAAAGGCAGAACAAAGAAAAGAAAAAAAGCGAAAAATTGAAGAAAACGGAAAACGCAACAAAAAACAAAAAGGTCAAAATAATCTGTCCGTTTGTGCCAAATGTAAAACTGTAGATGTCAATGACATTAATGTATGTTGTGAGCTTTGTTAATCCATCTACCATGCCAATTGCTCCGGTATTGACTTTACCGATGTGCATCAAGATGACATCGTCAGCTTCCCTTTCGAGTGCGACAATTGCTTATAAATAGGCAACATGTTTTATGGATAAATGCTTTGATCTAATATATAAAATATTTGTTATCAAATTATATTGCTGCTACATACAGTATGTATACTGTTTTCTTTACTTCTTTACCTTAACTACTGACACAGAAAAATATTCACGAAAGTTTTGTTAAATATGAGGATCAAGAAGGGTCGGTCTTTGATGTCACAGGTCACTTATTTGAATTCAAAGAGGTCGCTGTAAATGTAGATCATAGGGCATTTTGTGGTGCCGTGGGAGTGGTCTTCTGTGAAAGGTCTTTTGAAATGCTTGTATGCATGATCGAAAGTCGTGATTCAATGACTGCAATGTAGTAGGTCGGAAAAAGCCCTTTCGGGGATTCAAATATTTATGCTAAGTACAGATATTTCCATCGAGGTTTATGTCCAGGAAGCAGTTGTAATTTTACCACTGTCTTAACTTGAAATGATACAGATATTCTAAGAAACTGACAGATTTTATCAGATGCAATGTCCACACACACACACTATTTGGACAATGCGAAATTTCATTAAAACCTACAATTATATTAGATGCTCTGGAAAGATTAGCATTTCCTACCCCGTACGGTGGACTGGTCTAAAGTGTACGATATTTCCAAACAGAAAAAGGTCGTCCGATTTTAGCATATTGTTTTTTATGTCTCTGAGAACCGGTGGCTGCATTTATTCAGTTTACTGCACTGAAAAAAGAAGATACTAGAATTTATTTACATATAAGTAAATCACTAAATGAACATAATAAAAACAGGCAATAGATGACCGATTAAATGTTGCCATGTCGTTTTTTATATAAAGCCGGACATTTCTGTAAAAATAAAACAAAAATAAAAATGAGCTTTTTCGGAAGGGTTTATAGAAATAACACAAAGCTGGCCAACTCCCTTTCACATCACATAGAAAGAAAAATAAGAGAAGTATTAGATGATTCAATGATTTAATGAAATAGCTTCCACACCGGCAGTTAGATTTTATTATACTTTTTTATTTAACAAATTAATCGTTAAAACTTAACATTGATGGAAATGCGAAACAGACCGTTTGAATTTAACATTTTGGTAGTTTATTTAAAGTGGACGAAAATAGTCGAAGTGGACGAAAACTGCCGATTCATCATCAAGTTTTTAAAAGAAGTTAATGATTTTTGGAGGAAAAAGTTCAAACTTTTCAATAAAGGAACAAATTGCTTACTATCGATAGAAAATAAATATCAAAATATTGTATTACGTTTCATTCACTTATGACGTCATATTAGAAAACCCGTTAAGTGGACGAAAACTGCCGACGTTGCTCTATATGTGTATAAATATCTTAATAAAATAAATACATTTACGGTGAGAAATTATTATACGTCGTGATATCGTTATTTAGGTAAATACTTATTAGACAGATTTTTTTTAAAACCATTTTTGTCTTTTTAATTGATAACTGACCCAAGCTAAATAAATGAAATGTAACTTAATGTGTTAATTATATAAATCCTTGCCTTCTATAAATTTTAATTTCTTATCTAATTCTTATTCTTATTTAAAAATATGGTCAGGTTGTTATTTTCATTGAATGGCTTCACAGTAGGGGCTCTTCCTGTATATTGGTTACATCCTGTATATTACAACTGACTGCTAATGCATGACAAACAATTTTAATCAGCCATCACCTAATCCAAATTAGTATAGTAGAGGAGTACCGTATTTTTCGGACGATAAATCTAGATAACTAGAGGCTCCCAGGAGCCTGTATAGCTCACCTGGGTATAATAATAACATCAGTCAATAAAACTTGATAACTTCGGTAAAAAAAATTAACAATTGTAGCCTTCGTCATTTTTATAAATTTGATGAAAAAAGGGCAAGAACTCCAAGATGGGTAATCGGATTTACTTCAAAATTGCAGGTAAATAAAAATTGATCGAAGGGTCGAACCGCCAGACACATTTTTGGAAGAGAACCATTCAATGACTATTTCATCAAAATTTTGTTCTTATTGAGCAAATGGTTTCAGACAAAAAGATTTTTATGGGAATTTCCCATAGGGTCCTATGTTAAATTAAGTTCGGCTGTGGCGGCCATCTTGGTCGGTGTTCTGAAATGCTGGACACAATTTTGGAAGAGGACCACCCAAGAATCATTTCAGCAAAGTTTGGTTGAGATTGGCTCTGTAGTTTCAGAGAAGAAGATTTTTTTAATTTCATCCCCCCTTTTTTCTAATTTGCATAATCGGTCAAACTCGGTAAAAGTTCAAAGTTCATAAAAAATCCCGTAATATATGTTAAAAAGCTCATCATTATGCTTATACAGTTCAAATTTGGGCACTTTCTGGCTTAAAATAGAGCAGTTTTGGCCATTTGAAGAAATTTCTATTTTTAGTAATGGTGGCCATCTTGGATACAGGACGGCGCTGACGGACACAATTTTGAAAGGGGACCACCTAAGGATCATTTCAGCAAAGTTTGGTTGAGATTGACTCAGTAGTTTCAGAGGAGAAGATTTTTTTTTAATTCCATCCCCCCTTTTTCTAATTTGCATAATCGGTCAAAATCAGTAAAAGTTCAAAGTTCATAAAAAATCCGTAATATATGTTAAAAAGATCATCATTATGCTTATACAGTTCAAATTTGAGCACTTTCTGGCTTAAAATAGAGCAGTTTTGGCCATTTGAAGAAATTTCTATTTTTAATAATGGTGGCCATCTTGGATATAGGACGGCGCTGACGGACACAATTTTAAAAGGGGACCACCTAAGGATCATCTCAGCAAAGTTTGGTTGAAATTGGCTCAGTAGTTTCAGAGGAGAAGATTTTTTTTTAATTTCATCCCCCCTTTTTTTAAATTTCATAATCGGTCAAAATCGGTAAAAGTTCAAAGTTCATAAAAAATCCGTAATATATGTTAAAAAGCTCATCATTATGCTTATACAGTTCAAATTTGGGCACTTTCTGGCTTAAAATAGAACAGTTTTGGCCATTTGAAGAAATTTCTATTTTTAGTAATGGTGGCCATCTTGGATACAGGACGGCGCTGACGGACACAATTTTGAAAGGGGACCACCTAAGGATCATCTCAGCAAAGTTTGGTTGAGATTGGCTCAGTAGTTTCAGAGGAGAAGATTTTTTTTTTAATTTCATCCCCCCTTTTTTTAAATTTCATAATCGGTCAAAATCGGTAAAAGTTCAAAGTTCATAAAAAAATCCCGTAATATATGTTAAAAAGTTCATCATTATGCTTATACAGTTCAAATTTGGGCACTTTCTGGCTTAAAATAGAGCAGTTTTGACCATTTGAAGAAATTTCTATTTTTAGTAATGGCGGCCATCTTGGATACAGGACGGGGCTAATGGACACAATTTTGAAAGGGGACCACCTAAGGATCATTTCAGCAAAGTTTGGTTGAGATTGGTTCAGTAGTTTCAGAGGAGAAGATTTTTTTTTAATTTCATCCCCCCTTTTTTCTAATTTGCATAATCGGTCAAAATGGGTAATGGGATTTACTTCAAAATTGCAGGGTAGGTAGATCTTGATATGCTGCACATTTTTGCAATAAACTTAACATCTATCTCTAAATAGTTTTTGAAATATAAGACGAAAAGTATTAAAAGGAAAAAAAAAAATTGATGAAAAAGGGGCAATAACTCCAAGATGGGTAATCAAATTTACTTCAAAATTGCAGGGTAGGTAGATCTTGACATGCTGAGCATGTTTGCAGTTTCAACTTACCATCTGTCTGTTATAGTTTTTGAAATAAAGGACGAAAAGTATTAAAATTTTGAAAATTTGATGAAAAAAGGGAAATAACTCCAAAATGAGTAATGGGATTTACTTCAAAATTGCAGGGTAGGTAGATCTTAATATGCCGCACATTTTTGCAATTTAAAGTTAACCTTTATCTCTTATAGTTTTTGAAATATAAGACGAAAAGCATTAAAATTTTACAAATTTGATGAAAAAAGGGCAATAACTCCAAGATGGGTAATCAGATTTACTTCAAAATTGCAGGGTAGGTAGATCTTGATGTGCTGATCATTTTTACCCCATGTCAGATTTTTGATATTACTAACGGTTTTTGAGATATTACCAAAAACCTGCAATTTTACCATATGTTCTATTTTTAGTAACAGCGGCCATGTTGGTTGGTGCACGGCATCACCGGACACAATTTTGAAACTAGATACCCTAGTAATGATTCAGACCAAGTTTGGTTTCCATTGGTCTAGTACTTTCAGAGGAGAAGATTTTTGAAAAAGTTTACGACGTACGACGGACGACGGACGACGGACGACGGACGACGACGACGGACGCCAAGTGATGAGAATAGCTCACATGACCCTTTGGGTCAGGTGAGCTAAAAATGACGATTTTGTTCACAGTACAAAAAATGTATACCTTTATTTTGCTGTAGGTTTATTTCTGAATAAGAAGACTCGTATCATCGATGTTCTTGGTGTTATTTTTTTTTTAAATAAAGCAATAAAAGTATACTAACAGGGGGTGCAATTCTGTGGATAAAATATTCAACATTCGAAAAAATCAATATTCAATGATTGCAGTGTTATCAAAAATCAGTTCAATATTGTATTTTATAATAAAATATATACTATAAAAAATGTATCTTGTTGAAAAAAATCACAGGGTGGATCGATTTACAATATAAAATTATTATCACAAAATATCTAAATATAGCTATAGCTTTCCATCAAACACGAGCATGCGCACGTGATTGTAGTTAAAAATGGCAGTTGCAATACATCTCACATTGAACGTGTAGAACAAGCTTTTTATACTAAATATACTGGAAAATAATTTATATCAATTTCGTTACTTAATCGATATTTTATTGCAATAATTTATATGAGGCTATGGGTGTTTAAACGTCACTTTTCAACAATATTTCAGTTATATATTGACCTTTGAGATACCTTTCCTGGTGCGAATATGGTGCAAGGTAGAAATACACTAGGGTATTTACGTAACCGGACATTCTACATACCGGAAAGAAAGTACGCTTACAAATATGCATCGATCACAAAATGTTTGACATGTTCACCTCGAGAAATGTAAAAAAAATCTTTAAATATCCACTCTCACGTCCGACCAAATAGTCGGACTTAGAGAGTGTTGACTCTCAAATTAAATTTACTTCAATGATTGCAAATGTACCTACAAACAAATAGTAATAAAAAACAACAACATTAAATAGAATTAATTATAATTGTTCTCCCACTGGCACCTGGAAATTTGTGTCAACAAGATGTTCCTTCCATTATTGACACCTGTAACCTGAGCTAATTAATTCATATCAAGCTGGCTGTAATACCGAGTCCAATACACATATTGCCGTCACAGATGAACAAGTATAGGGACTTGAAATATTTGTAAACGGAATATTGTGTAACTTTAGCCGGTGATTTTTGCATCCGTTATTTCACCTTTATATGGATATCACACTCCGAAAGAATTATTTCTTATTCATTCATGTACACAGCCGTACCGACCTCACTGACTGTTTTAAGTGACAACAGATTATTTTTGTTTAAATCGTCAGTGATTTCTCCAAACAAACAAAGTCAAAACGCAAACTTAAGTCGAGTTTTTACTCAAATCTAATTTGGTTTGTTAAGAAAACTTTTTTCGAGAAATCCAAGCCAGGCTGGACTCGGCATATATAATTTTAAAGCTTAGATTTCGGAAAAGTTACGATATTTCTAGCATTCCGATTGTAATCGTAAAATTTAAATGTACTAGAAAGATCTATTAAAATTAAACAGATTAAAGAAACACAAATGGTGTAACTCGAAATTATTGTATAATTCTTTGATTATGAGGTGCTCCTATGCATCGAACGACTGTTGTGCCAGAGCGTGACAAATATTGACCTTGGAGATACCTTTCCTGGCGCGAATATGGTGCAAGGTAAAGATACACTAGGGTATTTACGTACCCGCACATTCTACACACCGGAAAGAAAGTACGCTTACAAATACGCATCGATCACAAAATGTTTGACATATTCACCTCGAGAAATGTAAAAAAAAATCTTTTAATATCCACTCTCACGTCCGACCAAAATGTCCGACCAAATAGTCGGACTTAGAGAGTGTTGACTCTCAAATTTGTCGGACATTTTGGGAGGAATATGTCGGACTTGAGAGTATGATCGTTGATACACTTGGAGTGTACTGTACATGTACTTCACTTTCACAATTTGAACTCGTGCTCTCTGAGAAACTTCTTTTTTTATACCAAGTTTAATACTGACATTTTCCAACTGATAGCAGTTTGAAAGAAAAACAACACTAAATTAATTTTCTGATATAAATGCAAGACTTACTTTCTTTAGTTTCTTTAATTCCTGCAACCCTTGCCATAACTCTTGGTTCAAAATCAGTAACCTTGTTATTGCATGCTGCCTCCAGTTCCTCTTTACTGGATTCTGAAATACATGAAAATATACAAAGTGTCAAATATGTACTACTGTCAGCCAATAATTCAATGTACAGTGAAAACGGGATAATCTGAACATTATTACTATTAGGTTTAGACGTTTCACTGTACATTGGTGAGACCTGTCTAAACAGACCTGGGATAAACTTTGTGTTCAAAACAGACAGGTGTTTAGTTTTACCACTTATTTTAACAAAGATTTCTTACATTAGGACTTTATTTTTTCAGGTTTAAACAGGATTGCGGTTTATTCAAGGTTTGGTTAAGACAGGTTTGACTGTATAAACGTATATCTGATCGTCTGATGTGACATTATGTGACATTATGTTGATTCAAAGTTCCTTGACTTTTCCTGCAATACAAATTAACTTTAGGCATCTAATCTAGCAGACCAATTCATATCATTTTCAAATTGCTGTGAAAATTATTTAAACAGTAACTCCCTTCCAAGCATTGTTTTTTATATAGTAGACTGGTACATGATATTTTTGAATTAGACACAAGACACATGTGATCGCATACATGTGACAACTATGGTATGTAACTAAGGACATATTGTTGTGGGACCGGAAGTGGCGAAGATATAAAGCCAGCCTTAATCGGCTGAGCCAGGGAAGTACTTCTTTGGCTCAGAAGGTTAGAGCGCTGGCTGGAGGCCAACGTATTTGTCGAGGTATTCCCAGTCCCAGGTAGCAGGGCTACTACAACATGTTCCAGAGTAACTTCTATTTAGCATGTTTAACCGATACAACACTGTGTGATGAAGTTTGTCAGTGACATGCTGCAGGTATTTGGTTTTCTCCAAACAGGTACTCCTGTTTCCTCCACCAATAAAACTGACTGCCACAATATAACTGAAATATTGTTGAAAGTGGTGTGAAACACCATAAACCTGACTAAGGGGGAAACGATTCACCGTATGTACCGAAATCGCGATTATTTTGGGGACGGTTCGGTTCACGATATGTGGATGCCGCTTACGATACAAACGATATGATGCTCATTTTTTGAAAAAAAGTAGTGTTGAACTTCCGTTTTCTTCTTTTGGTGATCATTTAATTAATATTTTGAGAAAAGTGAATCGATTAATTTATGCTTTTAAAATTAATTAATCAAATATCAAATATTTATAATTTCCGCTAGTACGTAAGCGACCTCATATAAAAAAAAACATGGCATCGCCCATGTCGGCCAGCATGGACTTCAAGGAATAGTTACAGCTTCCTATAACACGTATCGTAATACATATCAAATATCGCGATACATATCGCTTGTGGAAAAAGTGTATCCGTTACACCCCTAAACCTGACCTACCCTAGATGTTTAACTAAATGTCATGTGTTGGTAAGGAAACCAGCAATAATCCCTTAACAAAAAAAAACAATATTGGCAATAAACTTGGTAGAGGAGCATTCCTGCCAGTTTGCTGTCATAAAATAGGAAATAGAAAATGCAAATATGCCCGTTTTTTTGCAAATATAACCGGTAAAATGCAAATAATTAAAGATTACCAGTTATATTAGCGTTTACCAGTTAAATTAGCGAATTGTCTTGTTATATTTGCGTTTTACCTTTTAAATTTGCATTGTCGTGGCATTTTAGCGTTTTTCCTTTTAAATTTGCATTGTCGTGGCATTTTTGCATTTTTCCTTTTAAATTTGCATTGTCGTGGCATTTTAGCGTTTTTCCTTTTAAATTTGCATTGTCGTGGCATTTTAGCGTTTTTCCTTTTAAATTTGCATTGTCGTGGCATTTTAGCGTTTTTCCTTTTAAATTTGTATTGTCGTGGCATTTTAGCGTTTTTCCTTTTAAATTTGCATTGTCGTGGCATTTTAGCGTTTTTCCTTTTATATTTGCATTTTTCCTTTTAAATTTGCATTGTCGTGACATTTTTGCAATTGTCGAGGCATATTTGCATTATCGTGGCATATTTGCATTTTACCAGTTAAATCGCACGGTCATTTAAATCACCCGCAGAGTAGAGAGATTACGTAATACTGTAGTCGTCACTAGCTCATTGAATATGATGATCTATAGTATTATATTATCGTGTATCTATATGCATTTATTTATTTATTTATTATTATTATTATTATTTATGTTATACTAGTCTGGCCCTTAATAAATTTAGTGTATTCAATACACAATAATCCATCAATTGTTGCGTATTTGATTTTCATGCCGTATTTTAACTTAATGCGATGTTTATTAAGAAATGTGACTTTAAATGTATTAAAATATTAGCAAAGTGTGATACACGTACAGAATACGTATATACTGTTGTCACTTCACTATTACCATACCTGTTAACCCTCCCCCTTTTCGCGGGAGTCTCCCGCGTAAGAGCCTTATCTCCCGCATGGACTGGGTCTCATGCGCGGGAGACATTAATCTCCCGCACACACCTTTTCCTCCCGCACGATATCCCCCCAACAAAAAAATCAAGTACAATAAAATCTTGACCTACATTTTGCGATCAATATTTCTGGAAATTCTCATTTTGGAACTCCTGCGCTGATGAAAAATGCCGAGAGATACGAATGTAAATGATATCCGGTTATTGATCTGTTTGACACCTTTACAGGTAAATTGGGTCATGGTGATTAATTAAGGTGTTGATGATTATACAACAATTATCCACTGATTGACAGTTAATTGGGGATAAGGAAGTGGGTTTGTGGCACACGCTTAGATGATTAGAAGTGTGATAGCGGCAATTAAAAATAGTTATAAACCGTTGTGCAAACAGGAGTCGGACAACCTTTGATGCCGAGGAAAACTTCTTATTTCGATCAAACGTGCAATGAATTCATCTCGGATTGAGTTGTTATGGCTTGTTTGGGACCAAAGCCAATCAAAGTATTATTTAAGGACTAAGTTCCAGGATGGAATTGATAAACCACAAAAATGCCAAAACGTATGCTATCACCCAACGGACCAGCAGCAAAGTGACTTTTTAATTTTAGTGCTCTATGACTTTATTGTTCAGAGCATTCTGTCTTCATTTTTATTGCTTTGTTATAACCTTATGATTATGAATAAATTATAAATACAGTTTTTATCCTTCATTCATCATATGAAACACTACTAATAAGACAGAAATGTAAACAATATATATTGAAATGGGATGCAGTTGGTTCAATACTGAAACAAACAAAAAGAAAACATCAATTAACAATAAAAACATGTACCTGAAATACGTCGATAAAAAATCTCCAGTTATGAGACCAAATCTCCAGCCAAAAATTTACAAATCTCCAGTTGTAGCATAGCAACTCTATCACATGTATGCAACTACAAGGTACAATTTTGTGCGTTTAAAGGCGACGCACAAAATCTCCCCCTTAGAAGAGTTGGTAGGGGGAAGATCTCCCCC
Organism: Bathymodiolus brooksi; assembly: GCA_963680875.1. Lineage (NCBI taxonomy): Eukaryota > Metazoa > Mollusca > Bivalvia > Mytilida > Modiolidae > Bathymodiolus > Bathymodiolus brooksi. The sequence continues at coordinate 131,790,045 of OY804576.1, read as the reverse complement.
CTAGCAGTTCCCAGAGGTTAACAAGTACCGGTAATAATTACTTGTTTTTTATTATCATGCGAGAAATACATTAACCTTGTATTACCTATGCTGAGACTATTCACTAAAAAATGAATTAAGTATATATTAAACTATCGGTTTCTATTAAGCTATTTATGTCTTGTTTTATAGCACAGGATTGCGTATGTACACCGTCAAAGTTATTGTGCTTTAAAAGTTCTGATTATTGTAATGAGGCACCTTAATGAACAATAAATATTTTTGTTTTTGATATAAAACAAATAATCATATCCCTATGTAAACGCCGTTACGTGCCCTTGTCCGAACCAACAGAAATACGCAATTTACATGTAAACACTATTTTGTCAGTTAATTAGATTGATCAATAAATACAGGATTTTTTTCTTCAAATGTTTATATAATTCCCTGATAAATATAAGAACAATCTATAATAGTATTATATTATTGTTTATTTATTTGTACCATTCTGGATGATAATACCTTTAGCTATTCGATACACAATAATCCATCAATCGTTGTGTATTTTACAGTAGTTATGTATATTTGATTTCTTGATTTTGTTTTTCAGGATCTAGAACTATGCACTCATATTTATTTCAATTTGATGTTGATTTAATCAGAACTTTTAAAGCACAATAACTTTGACGCTGTACATACGCAATCCTGTGCTATAAAACAAGACATAAATAGCTTAATAGAGACCGATAGTTTAATATATACTTAATTCATTTTTTAGTAAATAGTCTCAGCATAGGTAATACAAGGTTAATGTATTTCTCGCATGATAATAAAAAACAAGTAATAGTGAAGTGACAACAGTATATACGTATTCTGTAAGTGTATCACACTTTGCTAATATTTTAATACATTTAAAGTCACATTTCTTAATAAACATCGCATTAAGTTAAAATACGACATGAAAATCAAATACGAAACAATTGATGGATTATTGTGTATTGAATACACTAAATTTATTAAGGGCCAGACTAGTATAACATAAATAATAATAACCAGAGGCTCTCAAGAGCCTGTATCGTTCACCTGGTAATAAAAAAAAACAATTGGTCCTATGTAAAAACTATGTCCTGCAGTGGTAGTCATCTTGGAATTACGATCAACACAAAAAACACAAAGTTTGTAAAGGACCTTCCAATGATTGATGCACAGTTTAGGTTCAATCAGTGCAATAGCTTCAGAGAAGAATATATTTCTGCATTTTCCCCATATGGTTCTGTGTTAATACTATGACCTGTGGTGGCAGCCATCTTGGATTTCCGATCGGCATAAAAAACACACACCTTGTAGAGGACCTTCCAATGATCATTCCTGGGCAGTTTGGTTTCAACTGTCCAAGTGGTTTCAGAGAAGAAGCATTTTGAAACATTTTTCCCATAGGGTCCAATGTTAAACTAAGTCCTGCCGTAGCCGCCATTTTGAATTTCATATCAGAATAAAAAACGTAAATTTTGTAGAGGACCATTCAATGAACATTCATGTACAGTTTGGCTTTAATCATATTTGTAGTTTCTGAGAAGAAGGCATTTGAACATTTTCCCATAGGGTCCAATGTTAATCTATGTCCTGCGGTGGTGGCCATCTTGGATTTCCGATCGGCATAAAAAACACACACCTTGTAGAGGACCTTCCAATGATCATTCCTGGGCAGTTTGGTTTCAATTATCCAAGTGGTTTCAGAGAAGAAGCGTTTTGAAACATTTTTCCCATAGGGTCCAATGTTAAACTAAGTCCTGACGTAGCCGCCATTTTGAATTTCATATCGGAACAAAAAACGTAAATTTGTAGAGGACCATCCAATGAACGTTCATGTACAGTTTGGCTTTAATCATATTTGTAGTTTCTGAGAAGAAGGCATTTGAACATTTTCCCATAGGGTCCAATGTTAATCTATGTCCTGCGGTGGCGGCCATCTTGGATTTCCGACCGGCATAAAAAACAAAAAATTTGTAGAGGACCTTCCAATGATCATTCCTGGGCAGTTTGGTTTCAACTGTCCTAGTGGTTTCAGAGAAGAAGCATTTTGAAACATTTTTCCCATAGGGTCCAATGTTAAACTAAGTCCTGCCGTAGCCGCCATTTTGAATTTCATATCGGAACAAAAAACCTTAAGATTGTAGAGGACCATCCAATGAACATTCATGTACAGTTTGGCTTTAATCATATTTGTAGTTTCTGAGAAGAAGGCATTTGAACATTTTCCCATAGGGTCCAATGTTAATCTATGTATTGCGGTGGCGGCCATCTTGGATTTCCGATCGGCATAAAAAACAAAAAATTTGTAGAGGACCTTCCAATGATCATTCCTAGGCAGTTTGGTTTCAATTATCCAAGTGGTTTCAGAGAAGAAGCGTTTTGAAACATTTTTCCCATAGGGTCCAATGTTAAACTAAGTCCTGCCGTAGCCGCCATTTTGAATTTCATACCGGAACAAAAAACGTAAAGTTTGTAGAGGACCATCTAATGAACATTCATGTACAGTTTGGCTTTAATCATATTTGTAGTTTCTGAGTAGAAGGCATTTGAATATTTTCCCATAGGGTCCAATGTTAATCTATGTCCTGCGGTGGCGGCCATCTTGGATTTCCGATCGGCATAAAAAACAGAAAATTTGTAGAGGACCTTCCAATGATCATTCCTGGGCAGTTTGGTTTCAACTGTCCAAGTGGTTTCAGAGAAGAAGCATTTTGAAACATTTTTCCCATAGGGTCCAATGTTAAACTAAGTCCTGCCGTAACCGCCATTTTGAATTTCATATCGGAACAAAAAACCTTAAGATTGTAGAGGACCATCCAATGAACATTCATGTACAGTTTGGCTTTAATCATATTTGTAGTTTCTGAGAAGAAGGCATTTGAACATTTTCCCATAGGGTCCAATGTTAATCTATGTATTGCGGTGGCGGCCATCTTGGATTTCCGATCGGCATAAAAAACAGAAAATTTGTAGAGGACCTTCCAATGATCATTCCTATGCAGTTTGGTTTCAATTATCCAAGTGGTTTCAGAGAAGAAGCGTTTTGAAACATTTTTCCCATAGGGTCCAATGTTAAACTAAGTCCTGCCGTAGCAGCCATTTTGAATTTCATACCGGAACAAAAAACGTAAAGTTTGTAGAGGACCATCTAATGAACATTCATGTACAGTTTGGCTTTAATCATATTTGTAGTTTCTGAGAAGAAGGCATTTGAATATTTTCCCATAGGGTCCAATGTTAATCTATGTCCTGCGGTGGCGGCCATCTTGGATTTCCGACCGGCATAAAAAACAGAAAATGTGTAGAGGACCTTCCAATGATCATTCCTGGGCAGTTTGGTTTCAACTGTCCAAGTGGTTTCAGAGAAGAAGCATTTTGAAACATTTTTCCCATAGGGTCCAATGTTAAACTAAGTCCTGCCGTAGCCGCCATTTTGAATTTCATATCGGAACAAAAAACCTTAAGATTGTAGAGGACCATCCAATGAACATTCATGTACAGTTTGGCTTTAATCATATTTGTAGTTTCTGAGAAGAAGGCATTTGAACATTTTCCCATAGGGTCCAATGTTAATCTATGTCCTGCGATGGCGGCCATCTTGGATTTCCGATCGGCATAAAAAACAGTAATTTGGTAAAGGACATTCCAATGATCATTCCTTTACAGTTTGGGTTCAGTCAGTTCATTAGTTTCAGAGAAGAAGATCTTTGAAATTTCAGCCAATCAGAGCATATTATTGGCCCTGGCAGCCATATTGAATATCCGACTTGAACGAAAAACAGTAACTTTGTAGAGGACCATCCAAGGAACATTCTTGCTAAGTTCGGTTCCAATCGGCCAAGTGGTTTAGGAGAAGAAGCTTGAAATGTGAAAAGTTTACAGACGACAGACGACAGACGACGGACGCCAAGTGATGGCAATAGTTCACATGGACCTTTGGTCCAGGTGAACTAATAATAATAATAAATAAATAAATAAATAAATGCATATAGATACACGATAATATAATACTATAGATCATCATATTCAATGAGCTAGTGACGACTACAGTATTATGTAATCTCTCTACTCTGCGGGTGATTTAGATGACCGTCCGATTTAACTGGTAAAATGCAAATATGCCACGATAATGCAAATATGCCTCGACAATTGCAAAAATGCCACAACAATGCAAATTTAAAAGGAAAAACGCAAATATAAAAGGAAAAACGCTAAATTGCCACGACAATTAAAATTTAAAAGGAAAAACGCTAAAATGCCACGACAATACAAATTTAAAAGGAAAAACGCTAAAATGCCACGACAATGCAAATTTAAAAGGAAAAACGCAAAAATGCCACGACAATGCAAATTTAAAAGGAAAAACGCTAAAATGCCACGACAATGCAAATTTAAAAGAAAAACGCTAAAATGCCACGACAATGCAAATTTAAAAGGAAAAACGCTAAAATGCCACGACAATGCAAATTTAAAAGGAAAAACGCAAAAATGTCACGACAATGCAAATTTAAAAGGAAAAACGCTAAAATGCCACGACAATGCAAATTTAAAAGGTAAAACGCAAATATAACAAGACAATTCGCTAATTTAACTGGTAAACGCTAATATAACTGGTAATCTTTAATTATTTGCATTTTACCGGTTATATTTGCAAAAAAACGGGCATATTTGCATTTTCTATTTCCTAGTGTGATATGGTACAGTATTTCAGCGAAAAATTGATATGTTGAAAACTTAAAATAGATAGACAACAATTAGCATACCAAAATTTTTAACTAGACTATTATATATTTTCTACTTTGCAACATTGGATGCATGTAATGGCAAAAAATGTCTGAATACAGTATGAATTATTTAATTCTTACTACATGTAAGAGGTATGAACAGTCTGAATACATTAGAGGGTCAACCACTGAACCTGAAGAATGTGATGATCACAATATGAATTTTGTGTTTCTTTAGAATTCCACAGCTAGCTATTTGCAATAAGGTTATATGAAAAAATAAATTTACTATCATTTATTATCATACCTGCAGCCTTTATGGCATGCTTTCTTTCCACATACTGAAAAAAATACAAATACATGTATATATAATATTATTCTTGCAGCATTGTTTGTTTGTACACCTTGCCCCGATTGAGATTCGAACTCACAACATCAGTGGTGATAGGCACTGATTGCATAGGTAGTTGTAAATCCAACTACCATATCATCACTGCCCCTTTTACAGCAATGAAACAAATACTAGATATAGACAAGATAGATATCAAACTCAAAATACACTAATTAACATGCAGATGATTAAAAGAATAAAAAGGTCCAGTCTTTGCCTAATTTTTTTTTACCAACTTGCCCGAAAGCCAAATTCAGAAAAATGTTTTATTTATTCAAACAAATTCTTTCATAATTTTCACTTTTCCAAATCCAGTTTTACTTGTCCCAGGCTTGCCTTGGGCAAGTGGTTAGCGCTAAGACTGAAGGTGTAATTAGAATTTGAGTACAGTATTAATATAAGGAAACAAACTTGTTTGGTCCAACAGGTTTTACAATTCTAACAACAAATTAACATTATCTACTTTTCTGAAAAATAAAACCAGCCTACATGTACAACTCTTAAGTTCAAAATATCAATAAGAACCCTTTATAAAACAGATTAAGTACATGTATCACTTCATTATAGCAATTACATCCAAAATTGACCAATGTGTTGTAATGTAACTTTATTAAGACAGAATTGTTCTCTTTCTAAAATCAATAATAGGGCTATCGTGGTTGTGATCGTATGGTAGTTGGATTTACAACTATCTCAGCCAACCAGTATCTATCACCACTAACTTTTTTTTTCTGGGTACTCCCAGGTTCCTACACCAATAAAACTGACCGCCATGATATAAATGAAATATTGTTGAAAGTGGCAATAAACACCATAAGTCTAACCCTAAAATCAATATTTTATCTTTTTTTTCTTTTCATTGCATATTCCATTTTATTAAATCTACAAATCAGCATAAACTGCAAATTAAATAACAAACACAATCAAAAACGTACAAATATAGAAAAGAAGACTAGAGATAAAATAGTATTTTTAGAGACAGAATAATTAGGTTAATGTAGTAATCAGTTTACATCTTTATCAACACTAGTTACTGTCATCACTGTGTCCTACAATACAAGATTATCTAATCATTAATCAAGAGGAGGTACTATTGTTTTAATGAATTAAAACATATACATGTAGCTCTTCACTTAAATTGGCACCAGAGGGCAGAAACACAATCACTCAATCATGACAAAAGAACTGCCTAGCACATGAATGTACAACAAATTCCCCCAAACTGTTCTAAAAAAATATTAGGTCTGACAGTCTTCTAGGACATTTACCAAAGTTAACACAAAAAAGAAAAAAGAAACTGGTATATATTTACATAATTTCACCCATTGAAATTATATCAAAAATACCTACCAAAGAAAGACAACTCTTGTAAAAATAAGACTAGAGGCTCAGCCCACTGAGCCTGTGTCGCTCACCTGTCATTTATTGTTGTTGAGGATACTTTATACATAACCTTCCACAGGTGATTCCTACCAAAATTCAATTAACTTGGCTAAATGGTTTTAGAGAAGATTTCTTTTATTAATTTTGGCCAATCACAAACAAGAACTGCCTATGGCGACCATATTTAGTTGCACCTCCTAGATTGAGAGGAGAAGATTTGTTGTTTATTTCAGCCAATCAGAAAAGAAATAAGAATTTCTCATGGCAACTATGTTTTTTATCCAATCTGGATGAAATGAGGCAATCTTATAGGGGACCTTCCATATATGCTTCCTGTAAAATTATGCTTTATTTGGCCAAGTGGTTTCAGAGGGAAAGATTTAAGAAATCGACCAACCAGAAATAAGAATTGCCTATGGCAGCTATGTGTGTTACCGGATTGAAAGAAAATGAGCACTCTTTATAGAGGACATTCCATAGATGATTCCTACCAAGCTTCAGTTCATTTGATTAAGAGGTTTCAGAGGAAAAGATTCAAATGTGAAATGCTAACAGAAAACGGATGCCAAGTGATGGCAAAAGCTCACATGGCCTTTTGACCACATGAACCATAAACGGAGAAAATATATCTACATTTTGTAAATAAAGAATTCTTAAGACAAAATAAACTCACTAATTCCATCATTTTCTCAAGATTTCTTCCATCATCAGCACAGCATAATGTCTTTCCATTTTCTTGCCTTTGAACAAAATATGTATGAAAGTTAGCTGGGTCATCGTCAGGATGGATGGATATTTCTTCACATGGTAAACAGAATGTTTTAGCTGGTTTGATGATCACCCTCTGTGATTTGTCACTGATGAAGTAAGCAATGATGACAATCAGGATTATCAAGAGGAAAACATCTAATATTCCAAGTAGTATGGTCAACGTTGTTCTTTGCATATATTTTATTCTAGTACCATCTTCATTGACTTCATTTGTCTTGGAGGTATCTTTATCAAGTAAAGAAGTACTAACAGCTTCAGCTTCTTTGGGTTCTCCTTGTGCCATTATTCAGGTTTAATAGGTTGTATGGTTACAGATAATTCTGAAAACAAGATACATAATAATATAAAAATGGATAAAGAACTAAAAAAATTCTAGCAATACAATTAAAGGTAGAGGTGGTAAATGTGCTATTTGTCTGAAATATATGTAGTATAAACATATTTTATTAATTAATTCAATATTTCATCAGCTAATATTTTAACATTGCCCATTATTAAATTGTTCAGGGATGATTCCAGCTATTTTAAAATGAGTCCCCTACACAGAATTGGGAATTATTTTGACCAAATTGGGAAATTTTGTAATGGGTAATTTTTAAAACGATATTTTAAACGCTTAGTACTGCTAAGATTGCAGTCTCAGTAGACTTGCTCAAAAGAATTAGATGGATACAATTATATCAAAGTCCATGATAATGAGTGTTAAACAGTCTGCTTTAACGAGACTTTCATATTGACAAATTCTCACGATAGTCATGTCAAGAACCAGCTTCATTTTGCGACATCGTGATAATAAATCTGTCAGTGTTACTATTTGAAAAAAAACAGTGTTTCCACAGGCACTTGACAAACCCTGCATGGATTTCGTAACATGTTCTTCCCTGAGTGAAAACATGTCTGCTTTTAAGAGACACATTGTGACAGTATCTGGAAATGTTTTCATTGTTAAAACAAAAATGTCTGCATTTAAGAGACATTCATATGACCTGTAACGATTATCTGTTATCACAATCTTAGCACTGGGCACTGATCAACTGAGTTTACATAGAAATGAGATACATGTACTTTCAAACTTACCATTGGCATTCAACCATGTGGATCAGAGATAAAACTTAACTATTTTTTTACCAGGTGCCTGCTGGGTTACTGATTTTTAATATCTATGGGCCCAACAAAATTTTTAGGGGTCAAGATTTTTTCAGTTGATCAGAACATTCGGACAAGAATGAATAATTATTCATTTTAAAAACCCATTTATTCAGGTAATACAGGCTTTTTAAACACTTGTGGCAGTATGAAATTTTATCTTCCTCTTTTGTGTAGGTTTTATGCCACTGATAAACTCCAGCATTTTCTAAATAGGAATTAACTACCTATTATTAATTTTTAACTCTTCAACAGAAATGGGTATGCAATCTAGAGGCTCAGTGGGCTGAGCCTGTGTCGTTCACCTTTCATTCTGCTTTGAGGAAACTTAATACAGAACCTCCCATAGGTGCTTCCCACCAAGTTTTGGTCAGTTGGCTAAGCAGTTACAGAGAAGAAGATATTTAGAAATTGACCAATCAGAAACAAGAATTGCCTTTGGCAGCCATGTTTGTTAACGGATCAGAACTAAATGAGCAGTCTTTATAGAGGACCTTCCAAGGATGCTTCCTACCAAGTTTTGGTTCATTTGGCAAAGCGGTTAAAGAGAAGAAGATTTTTTCTAAATCAACCAATCAGAAACAAGAATTGCCTTTGGCAGCCATGTTTGTTAACGGATCGGAACTAAATGAGCAGTCTTTATAGAGGACCTTCCACGGATGCTTCCTACCAAGTTTCGGTTCATTTGACAAAGCGGATTCAGAGGAGAAGATCTTTTAAAATTGGCCTATCAGAAACAAGAATTGCCTGTGGTGGCCATGTTTGTTAATGGATCGGGACAAAATGAGCAATCTTTTTAGAGGACCTTCCATGGATGCTTCCTACCAAATTTCAGTTCATTTGGGAAAGCGGTTTCAGAGGAGAAGATTTTTTAGAAATCAACCAATCAGAAATAAGAATGGCCTGTGGCGGCCATATTTGTTGATGGATCGAGACAACATGAGCAATCTTTAGAGAGGACCTTCCATAAATTTTTCCTACCAAGTTTCAGTTCATTTGGCTGATGGATTTCAGAGGAGAAGATTAAAATGTGAAAAGTTAACGGACGACAGACACCAAGTGATGGCAAAAGCTCACTTTGCCTTTGGCAAGGTGAGCTAAAAAGGGTTACAGCGATGTTGAATTAATTTGTATATCATACAATAGATCCAGCAATAATTAAATTTAATCAGATCTTGTCCTGATCCATCTGGCCTAAGACAAACCAGAGGCTCAGCACTGAGCTGAGCCAGTGTCGCTCACCTTTCATTCTGCTTTGAGGAAACTTAACACAGAACCTTCCATAGGTGCTTTCCACCAAATTTCGGCTCATTTTGGCAAACCAGTTTCAGAGAAGAAGACTTTTAGAAATCAATCAATCTAAAACATGAATTGCCTGTGGCAGTCATGTTTGTTAATGGATCAAAACGAAATGAGCAAATTCTATAGAGGACCTTCCATAGATGATTCTTACCAAGTTTCATATCATTTGGCCAAGCGGTTTCAGAAGAAAAGCTGTTTTAGAAATCAACCAATAAGAAACAAGAATTGCCTATGACAGCCATGTTTGTTAATGGATCAAAACGGAATGAGCAATTTCCATAGAGGACCTTCCATAGATGCTTCCTACCACGTTTCGGTCCATTTGGCCAAGCTATTTCAGAGTAGAAGATTTTTAGAAATCGACCAATCAGAAACAAGAATTGCCTGTGGTGGCCATGTTTGTTAATGGATCGGGACAAAATGAGCAACCTTTATAGAGGACCTTCCATAGATGCTTCCTATCAAACTTCGGATCATTTGGCCAAGCGATTTCAGAGGAGAAGATTTTTAGAAATCAACCAATCAGAAACAAGAATTGCCTGTGGCGGCCATGTTTGTGAATGGATCAAAACGAAATGAGCACTCTTTATAGAGGACCGCCCATAGATGCTTCCTACCAAGTTTCGGTTCATTTGGCCAAACGATTTCAGAGAAGAATTATTAAAATCAGCCAATCAGAAACAAGAGTTGCCTGTGGTGGCCATTTTTGTTAACGGATCGGGACGAAATGAGCAATCTTTACAGAGGAACCATAGATGCTTCCTATCAAGTTTTGGTTCATTTGGCCAAGCGGATTCAGAGAAGATTTTTTTAAATCTGTATAGAGATAACTGCATTTTGAATACAGATATCTATATTTAAACAAGAGTTATTTTTTTTTTAACAGAGAATATATTTAAGAAATCAACCAATCAGAAACAAGAATTGCCTGTGACGGCCATGTTTGTTAACCAATTGGGACAAAATGAGCAATTTTTATAGAGGACCTTCCATAGATGCTTCCTACCAAGTTTCGGTTCATTTGGCCAAGCAGTTTCAGAGGAGAAGATTTAAAAAAATTGGCCTATCAGAAAAAAGAATTGCCTGTGGCGGCCATGTTTGTGAATGGATCAGGACGAAATGAGCAATCTTTATAGAGGACCTTCCATGGATGCTTCCTACCAAATTTCAGTTCATTTGGCCAAGCGGTTTCAGAGAAGATTTTTTAGAAATCAACCAATCAGAATCAAGAATGGCCTGTGGTGGCCATGTTTGTTAACGGATCGGAACTAAATGAGCAATCTTGATAGAGGACCTTCCAAGGATGCTACCTACCAACTTTTTATTCATTTGACCTGGCAGTTTCAGAGGAGAAGAATTTTTTAGAAATCAACCAATCAGAAACAAGAATGGCCTGTGGCGGCCATGTTTGTTAACGGATCGGGACGAAATGAGCAATCTTTATAGAGGACCTTCCATAGATGCTTCCTACCAAGTTTTGGTTCATTTGGCAAAACGTTTTCAGAGGAGAAGAATTTTTTAAATCAGCCAATCAGAAAGAAGTGGTGGCCATGTTTGTTAATGCATCGGGACGAAATGAGCAATCTTTACAGAGGATCTTCCATAGATGCTTCCTACCAAGTTTCGCTTCATTTGGCCAAGCTATTTCAGAGGAGAAGACTTTTTAAAATCTGCATAGAGATAACTGCATTTTGAATACAGATATCTATATTTAAACAAGAGTTATCTTTCTTTTAACAGAGAAGATATTTTAGGAATCAACCAATCAGAAACAAGAATTGCCTGTGGCAGCCATGTTTGTTAACCAATTGGGACAAAATGAGCAATCTTTATAGAGAACCTTCCATAGATGCTTCCTACCAAGTTTCGGTTCATTTGGACAAGCGGTTTCAGAGGAGAAGATTTAAAAAAATTGGCCTATCAGAAAAAAGAATTGCCTGTGGCGGCCATGTTTGTGAATGGATAAGGACGAAATGAGCAATCTTTATAGAGGACCTTCCATGGATGCTTCCTACCAAATTTCAGTTCATTTGGCCAAGCGGTTTCAGAGAAGATTTTTTAGAAATCAACCAATCAGAATCAAGAATGGCCTGTGGTGGCCATGTTTGTTAACGGATCGGAACTAAATGAGCAATCTTGATAGAGGACCTTCCAAGGATGCTACCTACCAACTTTTTATTCATTTGACCTGGCAGTTTCAGAGGAGAAAATTTTTTTAGAAATCAACCAATCAGAAACAAGAATGGCCTGTGGCGGCCATGTTTGTTAACGGATCGGGACGAAATGAGCAATCTTTATAGAGGACCTTCCATAGATGCTTCCTACCAAGTTTTGGTTCATTTGGCAAAACGTTTTCAGAGGAGAAGAATTTTTTAAATCAGCCAATCAGAAAGAAGTGGTGGCCATGTTTGTTAATGCATCGGGACGAAATGAGCAATCTTTACAGAGGATCTTCCATAGATGCTTCCTACCAAGTTTCGCTTCATTTGGCCAAGCTATTTCAGAGGAGAAGACTTTTTAAAATCTGCATAGAGATAACTGCATTTTGAATACAGATATCTATATTTAAACAAGAGTTATCTTTCTTTTAACAGAGAAGATATTTTAGGAATCAACCAATCAGAAACAAGAATTGCCTGTGGCAGCCATGTTTGTTAACCAATTGGGGCAAAATGAGCAATCTTTATAGAGAACCTTCCATAGATGCTTCCTACCAAGTTTCGGTTCATTTGGACAAGCGGTTTCAGAGGAGAAGATTTTTTAAATTGGCCTATCAGAAAAAAGAATTGCCTGTGGCAGCCATGTTTGTTAATGGATCGGGACGAAATGAGCAATCTTTATCGAGGAACTTCCATTGATAATTGATACCAAGTTTCGGTTCATTTGGCCAAACGGTTTCAGAGGAGAAGAATTCTTAAAATCAGTCAATCAGAAAGAAGTGGTGGCCATGTTTGTTAATGCATCGGGACGAAATGAGCAATCTTTACAGAGGACCTTCCATAAATGCTTCCTACCAAGTTTCGCTTCATTTGGCCAAGCTATTTCAGAGGAGAAGACTTTTTAAAATCTGCATAGAGATAACTGCATTTTGAATACAGATATCTATATTTAAACAAGAGTTATCTTTCTTTTAACAGAGAAGATATTTTAGGAATCAACCAATCAGAAACAAGAATTGCCTGTGGCAGCCATGTTTGTTAACCAATTGGGACAAAATGAGCAAGCTTTATGGAGAACCTTCCATAGATGCTTCCTACCAAGTTTCGGTTCATTTGGACAAGCGGTTTCAGAGGAGAAGATTTTTTAAATTGGCCTATCAGAAAAAAGAATTGCCTGTGGCAGCCATGTTTGTTAATGGATCGGGACGAAATGAGCAATCTTTATAGAGGAACTTCCATTGATAATTGATACCAAGTTTTGGTTCATTTGGCCAAACGGTTTCAGAGGAGAAGAATTCTTAAAATCAGTCAATCAGAAAGAAGTGGCGGCCATGTTTGTTAACGGATCGGGACGAAATGAGAAATCTTTACAGAGGACGTTCCATAGATGCTTCCTACCAAGTTTCGCTTCATTTAGCCAAGCGATTTCAGAGGAGAAGATTTTAAAAAATCTGTATAGAGATAACTGCATTTTGAATACAGATATCTATATTTAAACAAGAGTTATTATCTTTCTTTTAACAGCGAAGATATTCTAGAAATCAACCAATCAGAAACAAGAATTGCCTGTGGCGGCCATGTTTGTTAACCAATCGGGACAAAATGAGCAATCTTTTTAGAGGACCTTCCAAGGATGCTTCCTACCAAGTTTTCATTCATTTGGCCTGGAGGTTTCAGAGGAGAAGATTTTTAAAAATCGGCCAATCAGACACAATAATTGCCTGTGGTGGCCTTGTTTGTTAATGGATCTGGACAAAATGAGCAATCTTTATAGAGGACCTGCCATAGATGCTTCCTAACAAGTTTCGGTTCATTTGGCCAAGCAGTTTCAGAGGAGAAGATTTAAATCGGCCAATCAGACACAATAATTGCCTGTGGTGGCCATGTTTGTTAATGGATCTGGACAAAATGAGCAATCTTTATAAAGGACCTTCCATAGATGCTACCCACCAAGTTTCAGTTCATTTAGCTGAGGGGTTTCAGAGGAGAAGATTAAAATGTGAAAAGTTAAAGGACGATGGATGCAAAGTGATGGCAAAAGCTCACATTGCCTTTGGCAAGGTGAGCTAAAAATCCTAATTTTGTTAGGAATGTTTTTTTGTGATGTCAAACGTTTTGATGGCAATTTAGTCAACAGTTGAATTAGACAGGGAGTCTGTATGTGATTGTGAGCAAAATTATGTCAGTCAGCATATATATATTGCATACATGTAGCTTCCAGTGGATGTAACTGAATATATATAAATATCTGTATTTTACTTATTCATTTTACTATATGTTGTATATACCTGTATACAGATATTGTATTTTTTTTGTAAACAAGTAAAAGGTAGCAGATAATTTTTATTTTATAAGTTTATAAATTTGAAAATATATTCTGCAGTATGGTATAAAAAATTAACAATAAAAGTATCCAGTATGTATCTTTTTGGAAAATTTTTGGATATCAATTGAATATAAATATAAACTAATATGTACATTTGCAATTAAAAAACAAAAAGACAAGTTGTTCATTTTAGTTTCGGTTACTAGTATCAATGAATTTTCATGCAAATTGAAATATTTTTTAATCAAATGTTCCTCTGTATATTTGTTATCTAAAAAGATAACTAGCCAAAAATCTGTATTTAATAGTCCGATCCGGTTCTGAGTTTTACAATGTCCACTTTGGGTTTCATTCAATTTATTGATTTCGGTTGAGAACATGAATCTGTTGGCATCCTCAATATATAAGCATCTCAAAATAAATCTAATTACACATAAGCAATCTTTGATACTTGGGAAGTGTGGAAGTCAACTTATTTCTGTGTTCATTTGGCAAAGCAGTTTCAGAGAAGAAGATTTTTAGAAATCGACCAACCAACGGATCAGAACTAAATGTGCATTCAGAGGACCTTCCAAGGATACTTTCTACCACGTTTCGATTCATTTGGCAAAGCGGTTCCTGAAAAGAGGATTTTTTTCAAAAATCAACCAATCAGAAACAAGAATTGCCTGTGGCAGCCATGTTTGTTAACAGATCAGAACTAAAATAGCAATCTTTATAAAGGACCTTCCAAGGATGCTTCCTATTAAATTTCGATTCATTTGGAAAAGCGGTTTCAGAAGAGAAGTTTTTTTAGAAATCAACCAATCAGAAACAAGAATTGCCTGTGGTGGCCATGTTTGTTAACGGATCGGGACGAAATAAGCAATCTTTATAGAGGATCTGCCATAGATGCTACCTACCCAGTTTCGGTTCATTTGGCAAAGCGGTTTCAGAGAAGAAGATTTAAAAAAATTAGCCAATCAGAAACAAGAATTGCCTATGGCGGCCATGTTTGTTAATGGATTGGGGCAAAATAAGCGTTGTTTTGGAGAGGACCTTCCATAGATGCTTCCTACCAAGTTTCACTTCATTTGGCTGAGGGATTTCAGAGGAGAAGATTAAAATGTGAAAAGTTAACGGACGACAGACGACGGACGCCAAGTGATGGCAAAAGCTCACATTACCTTTGGCAAGGTGAGCTAATAATAAAAATGTATATACAAGTGTAAGGTTAAAACGATGCTTACATTACGCATAGGAATAAGAAGGAGAAGTTCAGGTTAATTACAAACCGGAACGTGCCAGTCTGACAGAATAAATCAACAAATTTCAAGTCTCCTTCTGACATTTTAATAAATCTGAAAACGGAATTTAATGTCGTTCTAGAAACTCCATTGGCAATGAAAACTTAAGAGTGATGAATATTTCATGGGGTGGTATAAAATCTGCATAGCAGATGGACATTTTCCGGAAATATCGATAATACCGTACATGTAAGTGGGAATTTTAATTTACTTGCAATTATTTTGGGGCCGCTGGTGATATTTGGGGCCGCCAATCGGCCTTAAATTATATAGTAGAATCATCCCTGTTGCTAAACATTCAATACAAGCCAAAAAGTATGATATAAATCACTTTATCCTCAGCAGAAGTATCTGACAATTATCCAGGGCATTCCACAGCAGACAGGCACAGGGCAAATTGCCCATCTAACTGCATTTTTCTCCCGGCTACTTCGTTTTCAAAAATGGAAATACAAATGTACCGCTTTGTGTGTAAAATGCCACTTTCAACAATATTTCATTTGTATTGTGGAGGTCAGTTATGTTGGTGGAGGAAACCGGAGAAAACTACCGACCTGTTGCAAGTCAATGACAAATGTTATCACATAATGTTGTATTGAGTACACTTCACATGAACAGGGTTCAAACTCACAACTTTAGTGGTGACAGGCACCAATTGCACATGTAGTTGTTAATCCAACAACCATAGTGATACGATCATGATGGCCCCTTTCTGAAGTCTGAAGAACATAAAACTCTTTAACTACAATAGACAATAAATATACAAGCCAGTAAACCAAATATCTTCTTAAGAAGACATCTGACTACAAAGCTTAAGGGCTTATTAGAATGCATGCAATCAAAGTGCCTTTTGGGATAGTGTCAAATGATGAAATCTGTGATTTAACTATCGCAACCAATAACCTGGCATGCATCACATAGTACATACAGTCTTACAGAGATGTATCGCTTGCAAGAGGTGGGATTCAAACTCACAATTTTGTGCCAAAAAATTCCCGAACTTTTTACCCGGAGCTCTCGCATTTTACCGTAATGTCAATATTTCAAATGACCAGCAGATGTCGCTAATATCGATACTTCCGTAGCTTTAATTCAAGTTTTCAAAAATGTCGTCTGAAAATTGCAAATCGTGAGTGGAAAATGTTCCATGGAGAGTAGTCAGCTGCTGTAAATAAATTTTGATGTGTGTTTTCAGGGAGAATAATTTATACAGAGAAGGAATAAGCCAATTTCCAGACAGGTAGGCCTTTTTCGTTCACTAAATTTAAGATGAATGCACAACAGGTACCCCAATGTAAACAAATCGAAGTGACTTACCTTCTAATTTCTATCTTTCTTATAAATATTATGTCAGAAACCCGGCATGGATAGAAACTACTGTTTGATTGTATTTATTGTATATTTGTCATACAGTGATACATAGAAAGTTGCAAAATGTTGTTTATATGTTCAAAAAAAAAAAAAAGTGGGGGCCAACATCTAAAAAAAAAAAGAAGAATGTACCTGTGCCCACCATGTACATGTCCTAATACAATAAAAAACACAAAAAAAAAACAAGAAAACACTTGTTTTGGTACCTTGGGCTTGGGGCATCTTGCTTAAAGAGAAAAATTACCATCATGTTATCAGTTTTCGTGCTATTATCGATTTTCAGATATAGCGATTAACAGTGTTAACCCTCAATTCATATGACGATTGGAATTTTCAAAGAATGGCTAGTTAAATATTTCTTTGTGCATAAGATTGTTTTTAAAGCCATTCTTGTATTTTAATATACTCTCGATTACCTGGCAACTTTTGTTGTCAGTAAAATGGCGGTATCTGTTTCCGTGGCAAATAAAAACAAGGCCGATATACGGGATGGAAACGAATATAAAATCCCGAAATGGCTGGTTTTAAAATTTCATGGTTCTGGCCATCTACCAAATCATACTACATCTAAATAAAATAACAGAATGTTTGAAAATGACCACTTTCAAAATTGTGTTTACTTTTGACATTTTTTTAGTGCTGAAACCACAATGCACTGTAAAGTGACATGTATTTTATATAAGAAACAGGCACATTTCAGTCGGCTCTTTTGTTTACAAATACGATCAGTGACCCCATGATAGTTACATGACAGGAAGAGCAGGTGTCTAAGAGGCAGACGACATAGTTAAATTTTATATAGCCCTTCTGGATTTTTTTCCAGCTACTTTATAAATGAAGTACATTTTTGGTTCAGTAGGTAGGTTCACTGTTTTTGGTACTTACGTCTTTAAAAGTAAACTTGATCATTTGCTACAGATGTCAGCTTTCGTATTGTTTATGTTCCATAAATAGAAACCAGAAGACACGTCAAAAATAATGCGTGCGCTGTGGAAATCAAAATAAAATGGATACCACGAAAACAGATGACGCACGAAAACACATACCGTGACGATAAAATGTATCTTTGACTTTGACCATCGAAAGTGGAAATTTGAATGATTGTTTGATTATGTCAGTTAGTTAATTAACATTTTATTTAAAATAACATTTTTGATGAAAATAAACTGCAATCAAATATAATCATATCTCAAATACTTACTTCGATAAGATTTTAAAAATAATAATTTGTAGTAACCATTTCCACAACCTTTCCAATCTTTATTATCCCCCTTTGATATAGTTTTTCTAATCTATGGTGCAATGACGGTTTGGGTGTGAAAAAAATCCGTAAAATGAGTTGTCCATACCCGAGTTCACACTCGGTTTTTAGTGGGATTCGTGTTACTCAATCTTAAGTTTTATGTGTCTGTTTTGTAGATCGTTATTTGTCCTTTTGTACTTTTTCTTTTGGCCATTGTGTTGTCTGTTCTTTTACAATATACTGATTATGATAAACCCTTTGGTATCTTCAAACCGTTTTTATATTTGATGCCAAAACTTCACACCAGAATACGGAAAGATGCATATTATCGGTTCTTCTACTTGTTCAATAAACAACTGTCTAACTATTAGACATATAATTAACTTTTGTCTGCTGTCAATGTTGTGAGCCTGTGACACATATTGACGTATTTGGCATTCATAGGGGCTTGGGAGATTTCTTGCATACTGCCATACATATATTTTTTTAAAGGGTATCACAACCACATGTGGTTCCATCAATCAAATGTGGATATTGACTTTTGGCATTTTTATTATTATCCTTCTTTTTTCCAAATTTATCTATTAAAATACTACAATTAAAAACACGCCGGGTATTCGGATACTTGGAACCGAGTCGAACACTAAGAACCGGGTCAGACAAGTGACAACAACGTTTTCGGGTGAATATGCTATTTTTATCCTCGGCGACCGTCGGCGATATTAACAACAGAAATAAATTGACACATCGTCTTTGCTATTAACGTACTAGGTTTATTCCAAGTTTTGAGTATTATAAGTGGATAATAAATCGACAAGAACGTTTTAATATCGGAAGTTTCAGAAAAAATATGTGAATCTTTAACTTTAGTCGCTTATATCTACTCACAGAGAGCGAGTTCCATGATTGTTTTGGTCGATATACCTCCCATAATCTATACTAGACTATTCATTAAAAAATAGGCTTTTGACTAGCGGTTTCTAGCGCAACATCTATCTTTTTATAACAACGGGTGCATGAAATCGGACACAAAGGACCGCGGGTAACCTTAAGTGAAAGATACTAAGAACGCGGGGGTCGGACACTAAGAACAAATCGCATGCAAGGGAAGGTCGGGGATTTAAGCCGTGGATGGCCAACATAGGATTATAATCCGGCGGTTGTCAGGCGAGACTGTTAAATTTAAGTCGTTCCCTTATGAAAAATATATTTAGTAAGATGCCTGTTTTAAGGATGTTTGGATATGGGAAAATTTCAATTTATTTGAGATGGCTTGAATTTATCTCCGTTTTACCACGGGTCAGTCACCTTATTTCAAATATTTTAAAATATAGGCGTAAAGTGACTAACCGTGGTAAAATGGATGTTCTCTCAAAGCCTTTAAAACGTCGTATTAGAATGGGTTATACATGTATGATATATGAAACAAAATTCAAGGGGACATGAGAATCATGAATAATTAGCTGTTAAACATATGAGGTTTAATCCCCCAACTTCTGTACAATACGCTCGTTCCTAGGGAATTACTCTACACTCAAAACAGTTTTTTTATTGTATATTCTTTTATGCCCAAAACCTACAAATGTAAGACTTAAAAAAATAACAAAGCAGTACTATCATTAAAAAAATCAAAGTAAATTTTGTTGTACACTATTTACTCCACACCTCCGCTTGTGATAGTGCAATATTATAACCTATCTTTTCCCTTTTCAAACAGAAATGTCAGAGGAACCCATCGATGATATTGAACTGGAGGAGGCGGAGCCAGTTGACGAGTCCTTTTTGGACGTATCTCTTGTAGTAGAGGTGAACTCAAATTCACAAGAGAACTACTGCTGCGGTGTTTGTAATAAGGTTTTCAGACGTAAAGCCCATTTGGTACGGCACAGTTCACCTTAGATTTCAACGGATCAAAAAAACCTATCTCCGATGTTCCATCCAAAACCTGTCCAAAGTTGCGGATCCCGGACATAAAGCGGAGGAATTTTCCATGAAATAACCGATATCCAATTTGCCAAAACGTTTTTTTTTTCTTAACAGTTTCGTGTCCATATCTCATATGTGTGGTTGAATCGCACGAAAACCATTCAACAATATCTAAGAAGAGAAGGTAGCATATGTTATGTAACGGAAATGTTCCAGATGCTAATAGTCCCATAAATTTTAAGAATGATTCTTTTTGTCCAGCATCTTCAAGAGATTTCAGTATCTTAGGCAACAAATCAATCATGTCATTGATCTCAATAGATTCTGAATCGCATTGGGATATTTCTTTCCCTGAAGGACAACATACTTCCATTTGAATTTCATCGTTCTCAAAGTAATTTCCTTCATTTTGGTTACTTTACGGAGTATTCAGCTTCTTTCTTTTGGATTCCTTATCAAGTATGTAAGTTAAGCCATCATTAACGGTAATGCATTT
The DNA here is from genome assembly GCA_963680875.1 of Bathymodiolus brooksi. Classification (NCBI taxonomy): domain Eukaryota; kingdom Metazoa; phylum Mollusca; class Bivalvia; order Mytilida; family Modiolidae; genus Bathymodiolus; species Bathymodiolus brooksi. The sequence goes on along the minus strand of OY804576.1, from coordinate 131,769,509 downwards.
GCCATATTTCGTTAAATTAGATGGTACTACTCCTTCGCGTATTGTTGTTTGATATCTTTGTATTCCTGTGTTTTCGTCTAATACCAGTTGCCGATATTTTAATGTTTCTTCTCCGTGTGACAGTTTACAATGTTCAATAATACTCTGCAAGGCACTTTCTTTTATTCTACAATAATAACACTTGTACATGTTTTCTTCGTACTTCAACTTGTTGATAGGTGAGAAGCGGCATGCCTGAAAAAAATATATTTGGATAGCTAGTCCAACTTTGTTTTATGAGTTGTGTCATTTTTATATATATATAGAATTTATTTTCTGTAAGATTTATTACGTTTTTAGTCTATTCAGCCTGCTACGTTGCTTTTTTGAAACAATACTACAATTTCAATGTTATAATTAGTGAATGTAATCCGCGTTCTTAGTATCCACGGACACACAAGATCCCGCGTTCCATTGTATCATAACCCGCAGTCCTTTTGTGTCCGAATTCATGCACCCGTTGTTATAAAAAGATAGATGTTGCGCTAGAAACCGCTAGTCAAAAGCCTATTTTTTAATGAATAGTCTAGTATAGATTATGGGAGGTATATCGACCAAAACAATCATGGAACTCGCTCTCCGTGAGTAGATATAAGCGACTAATGTTAAAGATTCACATATTTATTCTGGAACTTCCGATATTAAAAAGTTCTTGTCGATTTATTATCCACTTATAATACTCAAAACTTGGAATAAACCTAGTACGTTAATAGCAAAGACGACGTGTCAATTTATTTCTGTTGTTAATATCGCTGATGGTCGCTGAGGATAAAAATAGCATATTCACCCGAAAACGTTGTTGTCACTTGTCTGACCCGGTTCTTAGTGTTAGACCCGGTTCCAAGTGTCCGAATACCCGGCGTGGTATAAATAATCACTAAAGTAATAATTTTTTGATTAGAATAACGAAAAATCCAAATATCTTTTAAACTATAGATTTTTTAACAGCAATATAAACGAGTTTCATTTAGAATTAGGAGTGCTAACTAAAAATGTTACAGTAATGTTTCTTATTGTTTTGGCTGAGGCTGCACTCAGGTAAAATTTTGTATTTTGGTCCTATTTTGTTGTCATTTTTCGGGTGGGAGTAGCCTAGTTAGCACACTACGTATTCACAACGTTGCAGTTTGGTTGCTGTTTGGTCAGGTCCCTTTCTTACTTGAAAATTACGTTGCCACAACGTATTTTAGATACGTGATATGCAAGTCGTTGTGACAACGTATTTTCCAACGTTTTTGTTACGTACGGATATGGTCTTGATGCTAACGTAAAAGCTCAAACGTAAGATTTGTACGTCCTGGTAACGTATTCAGAATACTGTAGTGAAATGAAATAAACACTTTACTGAAAGCGCTATTTTTCCATTACGTCAATGTTGTATTTATAAAGTTGGAAATTCCATTGTAGAATTCTCGGGTGTTTACATAGAAGTGATCGATTAATTAGAGGATCCCGAGTAAAAATTTTAGAGTATATAAGGCGGTCAAAATGCCGCGGATCGTGGCATTTGTTTTGTGTCATTTGGGAAGTAAACGTCGAAAAGATAAGCAAGATTAAATAGGTATATTGAGCTGAACTGAGCTAATACAAGACATCAGAGTTTAAAGAATAGCAGAAGTGACTGATTTAAGTCTTGCCTGTTATTCTGATAAAACGTTTGATCGTTGAATAGCTCAAAGCGAGCCAACATTCTATTTATAGTTATAGTTGTAGTTTACTGAGCAAAATTGAGATATAAAATTGTCTACCATTTTAAAATAATACAATTAATTTGGATAGGCTCTTCATTTTACACAATAAATCTCGAACCCTAAGAATTAACTTAGGTACGAACCCTTCCTTACAGTTTATTTTCCTATTTATTTTAATTTACTTTAACATATCATTTTCAATAGATACCCGGCCCGTTACAATACGTTATATGCAAGACGTTGTGACAACGTACTTTCCAACGTTTTTGTTACGTACGGATACAGTTGAAGAGCAGACCCGCAAAAATTCTAATTTTCCGGTCCGTGGAATATTTAAAAATCCAAGGGAGATAATCGTAAATATTTTCCGCTAGATGGCGCTTCACAAACCCAAACAATTATACGTACTTGGAAAACTACGTTTTTCTTCTATTAAACCAATGAAAATGATTGAAATATGATTAAAAATCACATTTATATTTATTAATGGTCATGATTTTCAGTCTGGTATAAAATCGGTCTGCGATGAATGTAAAAATAACGGTTTTTTTCTTTACCTCGGAAAATCGTAATTTTTTTTTGTCGCGTATGTTTACACTTTTTGCATCTGACAGAATAAAGTTCCCGTGGAGGGAAAAATTAAAAAACTGGTTCCTTGGACAGAATAATATCATCACTTCATCGGGTAAAAGGGAATTTACATCACTCGTAACAGTTTAAGAAAAATAGTCCATATTCCAACGTCACCCAAACAGAGTCAAGGTTGAACAATTTGCTCCTCCCATTTTGCTCGTACAATCAATATTTACACATGTAAACAATGGAATAACGGTAGGCATGTGAGGTAAAACACACTGTTTTGATGTACAATGCAAATTGTCTAGAAATTCGATGCATTTATCCCATTCTGTCAATCTCGTGGGTTCACAACTACAACCCGAACTTGGTTATATGCACCCCCCTTTTCTGAAATATGCCACCAAAGTAAAATTGTCAACGGGTGCAGGCCTTTTAGTTTTAGTAAGGGACGGTACCAGGTACCCACTTAAAATGGTAATTGGTACCTCCTAATTTCAAAGAATGTTGTACAGCATGTTTATTTGCTCATTGTGTTTATATGACTGAGTGGTTTTTATTTGTAGATAATTTAAACAGGATTGTTAATTTTTAGGATTTATTTTTAGTTGAAATATATAGGAAAATCAAAGTCAATTTTTATTTGTTATATTTAAATTATGTACAAATAAAAACCACTCATATAAACATAATGAGCAAATAAACAGTCAAAATATAGACAATTCTGAATGTTTTGGTGTAAAATTTGTTAAAATCTATCCAGAAATGACTTCACAATAATTTTTTGAAAAAATATGGTTTTGGTTGATTATATAGGGATTTGTTTTTTACATGTGGCAATACTTTTGGCCACATACTGTATAAGATATTCATGAAAAATGTTCAATTTATAAGAAAAAGTACTGCCTGTAAATAGTGAAGTACTGGTACATTTGAAAAATTTTGAAAGCCCTGCAGGGTGCATGAAGCCAGTCCACCAATTTGAAAGCCCTGCAGGGTGCATGAAGACAGTCCACCAAGCCCTTGCATAAACTGTAAATGAAAAGATGTGACTAAGCGCTACTGGCACCTCTCACAGGGGCGAATTCAACAACTGTTTTATACTTTTGTCAAAAATGCATATGCATTCAAAGATGATGACTGTATTTGTAGAATGTGTGAGGCTTGATTTAGAAAATCACTCGAAATGTCCCACGATACAGAAGCAACATCAAGCAAAAGAAAATATGATTCAGCCATAGATACAAGCTGTGCATTTGAAACAAATGATTTAAATTTAACAACAGCAAACTTTGACAGCTATGGTAATGTGTCATTTGACCCATGTGAATTTACACTCCATACTGCGGCTAATGCAGAAAATAATGACTGTAGTAAAAAACTTGTATGCTTTTTGCAACACATGAACATGTGTGAAAAAAATGGTGACCATTCAACATCAGTTAATGTTGACTTATTCCAGTCATGCTTTCAGATTTAGCTAGATCAGAATAACAACGAAGCATGTACATCTAATCAATTTTTTCTCTGTACTGATCACTACAAGAAATATAGAAATTTCAAACCCCAACTAGAATGTTGCTTTTGTGACAAAAGTATATACAGTCAAAGAATGACCATTTAATTTAAGGGAAAGGATCTTCTAGAAAGAATAAAGTTAATTTTAAATTCTGATACATTTGTGTATGCAAATTTTCTATGGTAATGACATCAGCATATTCAGTTAGAATTTTAAATTAGAGCCCGATCTGGTTTTCTCCTATTATTCACATGTTTTATTATTTTTAATAAAAAAATTCAGTTGAAGTTTTTGTGAATTTTATTTTGTAAAATGTTATCAAATAATGGATCTTAGTACAGTATGATCTGCTTTTGTTTAAAAAAAAAAAAGGGTTAAAAACATTACACCCCTCGCCCCTTTTTATAAAGAAACATCTATAAAATAGTAAATATTGGCTAACACGAGTTCTGCTCAAGAGTCATTACGAGGATGTACTATGCATGTGATAAAATTTTATATTTTTTTCATTATCATCATTTTCTTTCATTTGTCTTTTATAAGGTCATTTACATTGAAAATAGTATCACTTGTATCAAGTACATTCACATCAACATGCTCGTGGTGGGTTGCTAGGAGGCGCTATACATGATTTGTATGGTGAATCCACCAATAAAACCGGTGGACGTGTTTGAATAGCCTTATATGTTAAAAAACAGTTGAAAGTAATTTTTAATATTCCAAGATTTACCATTCCATATGATATGAAAATATGACTGTTTTTTTTTTCTCAAGTAAATTTAGTAGACCATTACAGTTGATTCTTGTTTTGTTATACCTTCATGGAACAACTTTACATGTACTTCGACCGAAAAGTCAGCTTACCAGGATTACTTTTACAGTAATATAATTGCTCCTTACTTAAAAAGTTAATACTGTTGTGGTTCCATAAAATCTCAAATTTGGACTCATCTGTTAAAGTATATTTGATCAATTTAATAGCTGTAGATATAATAAACAATTATTCTGACTAATTTCAACATTTTTAATACAAAATAATATTTGTTTTATTGAGAAAACATGCATTTACTTACACTCGTTCTATAAATAGAGCGTTAAAAATTACGGAGTATGTGACGATTCTAGTTACCTCCCTTGTATCCAACCAAAATGTGACACGATCCATCTGACAGAAAAAAGTTCTATTGTATGTTTAATTACAGAAAATGTTTCTTTGAAATACTAATGTAGAAATCTATGGAACTATATATATGATTTTCCATCACCCTTTCGGCAAATATTTAAATTTTTAATTTTTCGTGTTTTTTTAAACAACTTCCGCCATTTCCGTGTCGTTTTAATTTCTGCATTACTCCTTTGTTACAAGAAGTTCAAGCACCGGGCCTCACATTTATATGAAAGAAACAATTTTCTATATTTTTCTCGCTTCTTCGGTTATATTTGACGCTCGCAACGATTAAAACGAGTGAATTTTCAACACTTGGTCGATGTATTCTAAAACGTGTCCGATTCCGGTAAAAAATGTACGTGACAAATTAATTGAAACGACACCATTATCGAGTCTGCTCTCCGACTGGATATGGTTTTGATGCTAACGTAAAAACTCAAACGTAATTATTACGTACTGGTAACGTATTCAGAATACGTTATATGCAAGTCGTTGTGACACTGTAGTTTGAACGTTTTTGTTAGTATGGTCTTGATGTTAACGTAAAAGCTCAAACGTAATTTTTACGTCCTGGTAACGTATTTCAGGATATATTTTATATGCAAGTCGTTGTCAGACAACCGTATTTTAATATAAAGATAAATCATTAAGGTATTTCACTGGAAAAGGGAAAGGATCTTAATTAAAAAGTGAATTGTTCAAATTGGAAAGGTATTCCCTAGATATGACTTTGAATTTGATAGTAGTTTATCTCCTGATTCCAAAAATGCATGGTTGATAGGGACTTTTTGCATTTTCAGGTTCATCAGTAAAAATGTGACTAAGTTGTGTTGTTATTTAGCTACATTTTTGCGTTAAGATGATACAACTGGCTATAGTTGTATATCAATTGCAATAAAAAAAAACATAATAAAAACGCCATGTACGAGGATCGAATCGGTGGCAAAGACAAAGACGGCCTCTTGATCGTTAATCGTTCTTCTTTCCACTGAACTTAGTAGAACGTGATGTGTAAGGCAATATATACAAATGTACAGACAATGGACAAAAGTATTCGCATGCTTCCAATTTTCCCTATATATTTCATATAAAACTACAATTTTTCAGAAGCTTATCCTGAAGTCAATTCACACCCGATTTCGATAATTTTTATATCAATAAAAACAGAATTGTATGTAGTTTTACTGTATAATTTCAAAATAATTTTCTATGATAAACATTTTGAGAATATACAAGCTAAACACACAACTGAATTAATTTCTTTCGAAATACAATGCTTTAATAGATAGTACCTTTGTAGAAAAATTATTTAAGTTTGTGTTTAAATCATGGCGATTTGAAAAACATGCTTCAAAAAGTTATTTCAAAATTACTACTATAAACTACATATCTTTCTGCTTTCCTTGATGAAATAATGATTAAAATCGGACGTGAATTGATTTCAAGATAATATTTTGAAAAACTTTAGTATTATATGAAATATATAGGGTAAATTGGAAGCATGTGAATACTTTTGTCCAATGTCTATCTCCAAGATTTAATTACTTGCAATAAAATTACCATATCCAAAAATTAGAAGTACTTTTCCTACAATGCGGAAATTCAGTGTGTCCATCAACGATTCGATAATAGAAAGTTATTGCTATTTCCGGTGTCGTAAAATTGTTAGCTACCCATGAAAATTAGCTACCTCAAACTTCCGGTAGCTAATTTTCATACGGCGGAGCATAATAATTAGCTACCTATGAAAATTAGCTACTTGTAGCATAAACTTATAGGATTCGTCTCCCTTATTATGTTTATCAAAACACAGATTGTGTATTTCCAATGGAGAGACAAAATGAAAAACTGCATGTACATAAGCAGGAAAAGAGTTACTGATTGACAAAGAGAGACATATAGATCTCGGGGGGCGGGGGGCGCCCCCCTGTAATTGGAAAAAATATTATTTTTTTGGCGTAATATCGTGATTTTTCACACGAAATACCCCAACAATTTTCGTGCCTCCCTCCGCTCGGCGCATTTTTTTTTTAAGTGCGTCCCCCCTAACTTGAAATCCTGGACCCCCCCCCCCCCCCCCCCTGGATCTGTACACAATAAACAATAGATATTAGTGGTGTTCATAGTTGAAAAACAAAATGCTGCCTATATGGCTGTATAGCATGTGATTAAGTTCCAAACCATCTTTTTTCAAATTTACCATCGCGATGTATCATTTTTACAGCTATTAAAAAATAGATTGGTGGACTATATATGGTAGAATTTAATATGTATGTGATGTTCAAACTATGCAAATTATTCTTTAACTTAATAAGATCATATATGATAATTATTAATCACACTTTTATTATTGCTAACCGTGTTACCCTCTTGAAATAAAGAAATTAACTCATTTACTTACTTATTGACACTATCTTCTGAATTCAAGAAATAAATAAAATTATGTTCCATATATATTTAATAATGAAAGTTGGGAACTTTATTTATTACAATATTAAAGAACTGGTAGCTATTAGATTAATTTCAATTCGAAACTGAAACTATTTGCACATTCTTGATGACAATTTCTTATTTGGATTTTGTAAAAATAGAACCCTAAATCATAAATTTCCAACAGAATGTGGAAGATGGCAAAATATGTGTACAGAACATGGTTTGACCCGATCGGGACTCGAACCCACGATCTACCGCATTCGAGGCGAGCACGCTAACGATTACACTACCGATGAGAGTCTTTGGTGAGCATTTCTGGTCTGTTTCTCAGCGAATACGTATATTTCACTTTGTTGTCGACTGTCCCTTATATGAAAATATTAGAGTAAATTTTTTTTTATAAAGTTATTGACTTATGTCCAAATTTTAGATACATGGACACATCATCAAAATTTGTCTGGCTATTTACTAATGAACATAAACAAGTTTTGAAAAAATTAGGTAGTTTTATAGAGGAATGTTTTTTGCTGCGAGGACACAATTGATCCTATAGATATCATTAGGTTAGGTGAATTATTATAGTTATTATACATGTTATATTATATTAAATATGAATTGATTTATGGTGGTATTTGATAGGCTCTGATCTGGCCGTGCAGTCACTGAACATAAATATGTTTTCCTGTTTTTTGTGTGTGTTTACATGTATGTCTCCAATCATTTCAATCATTGTATTAAATAGTTTGCCCCTTGTGGGCCCTTAACGCGCGCCCCCCTGGATCCGCCCCTGTTGTCTACATAAATGACAATAGATAACGTAACGGTCAACCTTTCGCGCTTTCACAATCCTTCGGCAGAAGACACATAAAAAGCGACTTTTTGAGTACATGTATATAAACAAATTCATATTTCGAACCAAAGATTATCAACTGGTATTTGTTGCTTATAATGCAAAGCACGCAGAATTAAGGAGAAAGAGCAAAGACTGGTTGCTTCGGAATCAGGATAATGTGTCAGAGTGGAGCGACATGTATATCCGCGGACTGTTGTTTCCGTTAGCTAACACTATAAAGAAAAACTAAGCGTGTTGGTCTAGAAAAAAGAGGACATCATCATCATCTCATTAACTTGGTCTCGCCATGATATAGCTATCAAATTGCTGAGTTGGCGTTAAAAAACAATCGCTCACTCACTAAAGCTGTTACGTACAGTTTTTATATTTCTCCGACAATGTACGTATATTGTGTTTATTCTGCAATGTCTTATAGTTAAAAAAAAACAACTGGCAAATTGTCTAAAAAGAGCAGAAACAGACATCGTTCTAAGCGTTTTAAACGTCCGCGCTTATAGTGTAAGTTTCTCGGCGTCGCTCGACATGAATCAGTTACCAGAAAAACTATATCTTGGTCAAAATCTTAAGCAATATGTGATGAAAGAAGCTGTTATATATAAAATCCTTAGGTACAGACAAAACAGATTTCACACCAATGAGGAGCGATGGACAGATCACAGCTGACACAAAGCAAAAATACAACATCCCCAACAGTGTCAGTCCGTATTCACCGTAGAATCACAAGACAACATCCCCGACTGCACCAAAACCCACATCATAAAAACAGCACTCCCAATATCTCTACCAGGTGTAAAAGAAACTCCTACATAACATCAATACCCATAGATTTTGTGCTCCCAAAACTATTAAATTATTTGGCTTTCCAATCTTTTGATCTTGAGCTACCTGATGAAGGTTATTCCAGAAACGTTCATGTGCACTAAATTTGATATCTACGTTTTTATTACCTCTTTTTAGCAATGTAGCTATCTGAATGTTTTCTTTGAAAACAAGATACACTCATCGTTTAATATGATAGATACAAAATGTATGTAAAATTTCCAGGTAAATTAGTTACCTGTATCTCTTATGAAAATTATGTGTACAGAACTAAGTCAGATTGATAAAAGGTGCATTCATGTTGGGTTTTGTCTTTCTTTTTGATATTTTTGATTGGTTTGTTTTGCTTTGTATTTGTTTGTTTTTGATAACAGATTAATATCTAATTTTATTTCTGTTTTTTTCTGTTTTGAGGATATAACTTCAGAAGGGCCTACAAATTTATACATCTTGGAATAACAGTAGTACTTTAGGGTGCCTGCATCCTAATTTCGTATGTACATGTATCTCTATTCTTTATCAATACATGTTTAGAGGTTTGCGTTTGTATTGAATCTGGGCCTTGATGGGAGAGGTTTAAAGAGCTGCCTACACCTCATTTATCTTTCACTGCACTGTTCATCACTTGGATGATGTACTCAACCTTTAGAAAGTAGATTGCCAGAAGCTGGTACAACATATGAAAATGTCTGTAATGTCATTGAATATAGCCCAAATAAATATTTTGCATCATGCTGGTATGTTTTGTAAGTACAGATACTTGTATCACACATACTTGCCAATTTAATAATTAAATAACAGCCATATATACATGATAATATCTCACACACAAAGTATCTTAACACAAGTTATTTCTTAAAGATTTTATTGAAAAACTCAGACAGGCATGGTGGAACATTAGCATACATATAATACAATACAATATATAGACTAGAGGCTCAGTAGGTTGAGAATATTTTTTAGAAATCGACCAATCAGCAACAAGAATTGCCTGTGGTGGACATGTTTGTTCACGGATCGGGACGAAATGAGCATTCTTTATAGAGGGCCTTCCATAGATGCTACCTACCACGTTTCGGTTCATTTGGCCAAGCGGTTTCGGAGTAGAAGATGTTTAGGGAATCTACCAATCAGCAACACGAATTGCCTGTGCTGGCCATGTTTGTTAACGGATCCCAAATGAGCAATCTTTATAGAGGGCCTTCCATAGATGCTACCTACCACGTTTCGGTTCATTTGGCCAAACAGTTTCAGAGTAGAAGATGTTTTAGGAATCGACCAATCAGCAACAAGAATTGTCTGTGCCGACCATGTTTGCTAAGGGATCAGGACTAAATGAGCAATCTTTACAGAGGGCCTTCCATAGATGATTCCTACCAAATTAGGTTCATTTGGTCAAGCGGTTTCAGAGGAGAAGATTTTTTTAGGAATCGACCAATCAGCATCAAGAACTGCCTGTGGCGGCCATGTTTGCTACGAATTGAGCCGAAATGAACAATCTTTATAGAGGACCTTCCATATATGCTTCCTACCAAGTGTCAATTCATTTGGCCAAGCGGTTTCAGAGATTTTTAGAAATTGACCAACCAGAAACAATAAATGCCTTTGGCTATTCGATTTCAGAGGTGAAGATTTTTTAGAAATCAACCAATCAGCAATAAGAATTGCCTATGGTGGCCATGTTTGTTAATGGATCATGACGAAATGAAAAATATTTATAGAGAACCTTGCATAGATGCTTCCTACTAAGCTTCAGTTCATTGAGCTAAGGGGTTTCAGAGCAGAAGATTAAAATGTGAACAGTTTACAGACGGACGACGGATCAAATGAGCGCAATAGCTCACGTTCCCTTTGACAACGTCTGCTCAAAAGCTTTGATGAATACCAGAGTACAACACAAATTCTAACACGACGTCCTTCTTACGCTTTGTAGACAAACGAGCGATTTATCGATGATATAATCTCGTTCAATGCCGGTGAATGTGACTGACTTTTCCATTAGCAGCATAAATGGTGTGTGACACTTTCCGCAAACGTAAATATAAATTACCGTCTTCCAATCAAAGTATACTACCGTATTTGTAATCTTAGACATATCAGAATCGAAATAAATCATGGAAGCATGAATGTGTTTTGAGTTTTAACATGGGTTGGCGGATATTAGTAAATTGTATCCCTCTGGCTCGGGATAAAATACTAATATCCAACAATCCATGTTAAAACTCAAAACACATTCTGGCTTCCATGATTTATTTCTTAATTAGCGGGTCATTTTAACTGAGCCTGAATTACTCACCTGGTCACTTATACAGTTTATGTTCAATAAAGTATAGATTTTGTTAAAAAAATATTTTATAAATTTCGAATTTAACAAATAAATATATGATTTTTGATTCTGTCACATCTCTCCAACAGTAAAAGTTACAACAAATCAGCGGGGAACCTCCAATGTAACGAAGGAATGCGAGGAAGCTAATTTTCATGGGCAAACTTCTGTTGCTTATGCTTATGTTTGAATGGTGCCAGGTAGTTTATTTTCATGGATACCACTTTGACACGTGTGTCATACATTGAACAGATGTAAGGTAGTTTATTTTCATGGAAAACGTCAGGACTCCTATCCATGTAACGAAGGAATGATAGGTAGCTAATTTTCATGGACCATGAAACGAAGGAATGAGAGGTAGCTAATTTTCATGGGCAAACTTCTGATGCTTATGCTTATGTTTGAATGGTGCCAGTTAGTTTATTTTCATGGATAACACTTTGACACCTGTGTCATACATTGAACAGATGTAAGGTAGTTTATTTTCATGGAAAACGTCAGGACTCCTATCCAATGTAACGAAGGAATGCGAGGTAGCTAATTTTCATGGGCAGGTAGCTAATTTTCATGGACCATGAAATGAAGGAATAAGAGGTAGCTAATTATCATGGACCATGAAACGAAGGAATGAGAGGTAGCTAATTTTCATGGGCAAACTTCTGATGCTTATGCTTATGTTTGAATGGTGCCAGGTAGTTTATTTTCATGGATAACACTTTGACACCTGTGTCATACATTGAACAGATGTAAGGTAGTTTATTTTCATGGAAAACGTCAGGACTCCTATCCAATGTAACGAAGCAATGCGAGGTAGCTAATTTTCATGGGCAGGTAGCTAATTTTCATGGACCATGAAACGAAGGAATGAGAGGTAGCTAATTTTCATGGGCAAACTTCTGATGCTTATGCCTATGTTTGAATGGTGCCAGGTAGTTTATTTTCATGGATAACACTTTGACACCTGTGTCATACATTGAACAGATGTAAGGTAGCTTATTTTCATGGAAAACGTCATGACTCCTATCCAATGTAACGAAGGAATGCGAGGTAGCCAATTTTCATGGACCATGAAACGAAGGAATGAGAGGTAGCTAATTTTCATGGGCAAACTTCTGATGCTTATGCTTATGTTTGAATGGTGCCAGGTAGTTTATTTTTATGGATAACACTTTGACACCTGTGTCATACATTGAACAGATGTCAGGTAGCTTATTTTCATTGAACACTTCGTGACTCCTATTCCATGCAATGAAGAAAGGTCAGGTAGCTAATTTTCATGGACCATGAAACGAAGAAATGGGGGGTAGCTAATTTTCATGGGCAAACTTCTGATGCTTATGCTTATGTTTGAATGGTGCCAGGTAGTTTATTTTCATGGATAACACTTTGACACCTGTGTCATACATTGAACAGATGTAAGGTAGCTTATTTTCATGGAAAACGTCATGACTCCTATCCAATGTAACGAAGGAATGCGAGGTAGCCAATTTTCATGGACCATGAAACGAAGGAATGAGAGGTAGCTAATTTTCATGGGCAAACTTCTGATGCTTATGCTTATGTTTGAATGGTGCCAGGTAGTTTATTTTTATGGATAACACTTTGACACCTGTGTCATACATTGAACAGATGTAAGGTAGCTTATTTTCATGGAAAACGTCATGACTCCTATCCAATGTAACGAAGGAATGCGAGGTAGCTAATTTTCATGGGCAGGTAGCTAATTTTCATGGACCATGAAACGAAGGAATGAGAGGTAGCTAATTTTCATGGGCAAACTTCTCATGTTTATGTTTGAATGGTGCCAGGTAGTTTATTTTCATGGATAACACTTTGACACCTGTGTCATACATTGAACAGATGTAAGGTAGCTTATTTTCATGGAAAACGTCATGACTCCTATCCAATGTAACGAAGGAATGCGAGGTAGCTAATTTTCATGGGCAAACTTCTCATGTTTATGCTTATGTTTGAATGGTGCCAGGTAGTTTATTTTTATGGATAACACTTTGACACCTGTGTCATACATTGAACAGATGTAAGGTAGCTTATTTTCATTGAACACTTCGTGACTCCTATTCCATGCAATGAAGAAAGGTCAGGTAGCTAATTTTCATGGACCATGAAACGAAGAAATGGGGGGTAGCTAATTTTCATGGGCAAACTTCTGATGCTTATGCTTATGTTTGAATGGTGCCAGGTAGTTTATTTTCATGGATAACACTTTGACACCTGTGTCATACATTGAACAGATGTAAGGTAGCTTATTTTCATGGAAAACGTCATGACTCCTATCCAATGTAACGAAGGAATGCGAGGTAGCTAATTTTCGTGGGCAGGTAGCTAATTTTCATGGACCATGAAACGAAGGAATGAGAGGTAGCTAATTTTCATGGGCAAACTTCTGATGCTTATGTTTGAATGGTGCCAGGTAGTTTATTTTCATGGATAACACTTTGACACCTGTGTCATACATTGAACAGATGTAAGGTAGCTTATTTTCATGGAAAACGTCATGAATCCTATCCAATGTAACGAAGGAATGCGAGGTAGCTAATTTTCATGGGCAGGTAGCTAAATTTCATGGACCATGAAACGAAGGAATGAGAGGTAACTAATTTTCATGGGCAAACTTCTCATGTTTATGCTTATGTTTGAATGGTGCCAGGTAGTTTATTTTTATGGATAACACTTTGACACCTGTGTCATACATTGAACAGATGTAAGGTAGCTTATTTTCATTGAACTCTTCGTGACTCCTATTCCATGCAATGAAGAAAAGTCAGGTAGCTAATTTTCATGGACCATGAAACGAAGGAATGAGAGGTAGCTAATTTTCATGGGCAAACTTTTGATGCTTATGTTTGAATGGTGCCAGGTAGTTTATTTTCATGGATAACACTTTGACACGTGTGTCATACATTGAACAGATGTAAGGTAGCTTATTTTCATGGAAAACGTCATGACTCCTATCCAATGTAACAAAGGAATGCGAGGTAGCTAATTTTCATGGGCAGGTAGCTAATTTTCATGGACCATGAAACGAAGGAATGAGAGGTAGCTAATTTTCATGGGCAAACTTCTCATGTTTATGCTTATGTTTGAATGGTGCCAGGTAGTTTATTTTTATGGATAACACTTTGACACCTGTGTCATACATTGAACAGATGTAAGGTAGCTTATTTTCATTGAACTCTTCGTGACTCCTATTCCATGCAATGAAGAAAAGTCAGGATGTAAGGTAGCTTATTTTCATTGAACTCTTCGTGACTCCTATTCCATGCAATGAAGAAAAGTCAGGTAGCTAATTTTCATGGACCATGAAACGAAGGAATGAGAGGTAGTTAATTTTCATGGGCAAACTTCTGATGCTTATGCTTATGTTTGAATGGTGCCAGGTAGTTTATTTTCATGGATAACACTTTGACACCTGTGTCATACATTGAACAGATATAAGGTAGCTTATTTTCATGGAAAACGTCATGACTCCTATCCAATGTAACGAAGGAATGCGAGGTAGCTAATTTTCATGAGCAAACTTCTGATGGTTATGCTTATGTTTGAATGGTGCCAGGTAGTTTATTTTCATGGATAACACTTTGAAACCTGTGTCATATAATGAACAGATGTAAGGTAGCATATTTTCATGGAACACGTCATGACTCCTATTCCATGCAATGAAGAAAGGTCGAGTAGCTAATTTTCATGGACAAGCTTCAGATGCTTATGCTCATGTTTGAACGGTGCAAGGTAGTTTATTTTCATGGATAACACTTTGAAACCTATGTCATACACTGGACAGATGCAAGGTAGCTTATATTCATGGAAAATTTCATGACTTCTATCCCATGTAATGAAGAAATTATCCTGACTAGTCTTTGCCTTTATTCTTTTACGCCATGTGCCAATATAAATTGTATAGTTTTTGGTTTGATCAGATCATTGATCGAAACCACGATCTACCGCACATGATGCGAGTACTCGTAACTATTTCACCACAGGAGCGTTATTGCTTGTTATAACTAAGCGTCTTATTTCTTTGGAATAGATATAGTATAAACATATTTTATTAATTAATTCAATATTACACATTATGATAATACACATATAAATGGAATAGATATACACATGTTTGTATATATGCAAAGCAGAAAATGCATTATGTACAGAGAAATAATATGGTGATCGATATATAGAAATTTGTTCATGTCACTATAAATATATAATTTTTTAAAAATATTATTAGACTTGAATTTATTTATATTATATATATATATATATATACAACCCCGCGGGAACCCCGGTGTATAGAAATGGGACCGAGAGCTTCTTCGGCTTGAAGGGGCGTCCGTCGGTTGTGCGGGATGTATAAATTCACAACCAACCCGTCCTTCGGACGAGACGTAAATAATACTGAGGTCACGTGTTGAGAGATTGCCATCCTCTTCGCACGTTAAAGAACCCAGTGTACTGTAACAGTTCATTGTGAGCATATGAGACCTGTTGCACTGGCTAAATTATCCGTCCCTACCCATACACCTTTCCTTGTTTCGAGTCCCGTGGCGTTTACATTTTTTAATGTTCTCGTCCTGAATATTGCTGAAAAAATGCTCGCTGGACGTTAAACACCAACCAATCAATCAATCAATCAATCAATCATATATTTTATATCGAAATAACTTATTTTCATCCAGATTTTGCTCCATGTAAACAAGGATTTATATATATATATATATATATATATATACGTCTGAAAATTAAACCAAACAGTGTTAGAATTAGATTTTAGAGCTGTCAAATTTTTGTTCTTCCCTCGACGGGATTTGAACCCACACCGTTGATACACTGCAGCACCATTCGCTTAGCCTTACGTCCAGCGCCCTAGACCACTCGACCACATCCACTCCCTATATATATATATATATATATATATATATATATATATATATCCTTGGTGTAAATGAATGAATAGGAGTTTGCTATTAATTTCTTGGATAAATCTATCTAATTAAATAGATTTCCTCGCCTACATCCACCCCCCTTTTTTCGTTCAAAAATACTAATTACCAAGAATCTATCAAAACATGGTAAAAGTGGAATAACTGGCATAGTACTTTTAATGTATTATTAAGGTAGCTAATTTTCATGGCTATCATTTGGAACACCTTAGTGGTTTACGAAAATCTAGTTCCGAACGTCAAAAAGTAGCTAATAATTATAGGACACCGGAGTTTGAATTTGCTACCAAAATTCAAATCATTTTGATGTTTTGTGACAATTTTAACAATTTCTTTGATGTCCCGAACATACAACAACTTCGAGTTTAGAAGCTAGAAATATAAGGTTAGTCAATAGAATTACATCTATGAATGAGCAATCCAAATTGATTTAAGAAAATACTGTGTTGACGCCAAATGTCATTCAGAATTTCAATCCTTGTTAAATTTTGTGTCGAGCTCCCTGAGCCTCATTGGCCTCAATTGCATGTATTACAGACATTTTTACATAGACTCTTAAGATCAGATGAAGGTTAGAGGCATACGATTTTCATTTTGTCCAGGAACCTCGAACATTTAATTTTTATTTCATTTATTAATTTAGATACGATAACGTAACCCTCAGTCCACTTTTGCTCCCAGCGAGGGTTACGAATCGGTCCCATTCAACGTATGGGAGCAGCGCCCGGAGTGATATACACCGGGCGGTTTTTTGTCCCAATTCCGTTGTAAGTGGTTGGAAAAATTAACGGGGGTGAACGATAAATATATTTAGGTAAACCTTGAGGTGTTAAGTAAACGCTGCATCAATCCATGGTAGACTTATATCCATCTGAAAATTTGAATGCATGAAATCTTCTTTCTGTCCGACATTTTGTTTACAAGTTGCTATTTCACGTGCACTTGCCTCGTTTTGGAGATATCCTTATTTGGATCAATCGTAGTAAAAATCCTAGTAAAAATATTTCATATTTGGCATTCAGATCCATATATGGATAGGCTCCGCCCATCACGAGAGTATACGTAAGGTGCTGTGGCGGTCAAGAAACAATTTTCGAATACGAAATCGACCATGAAGGTAGAAACAGGTATTGTAACACTTATTTCGTATCACCATTACTTTTTGTAGGGAATAATAAGTTATGACCAGATATACAAAAAGAAAGTTGAAATATTCACAGAATGAAAATTTTAATTTGCTCCCATACGTTGAATGGGACCGATTCGTAACCCTAACTGGAGCACAAGCGGAATTAGGGTTACGTTATCGTATCTATTATTAATTCATCTTGATTTTAAGCCAAAGGTATCATTTTCAAGTTCAGAAAACAACATGCATGCAATTATCGTCACGGTATGTGTTTTCGTGCGTCATCTGTTTTCGTGGTATCCATTT
This sequence comes from Bathymodiolus brooksi, assembly GCA_963680875.1. Taxonomy (NCBI): domain Eukaryota; kingdom Metazoa; phylum Mollusca; class Bivalvia; order Mytilida; family Modiolidae; genus Bathymodiolus; species Bathymodiolus brooksi. The sequence goes on along the minus strand of OY804576.1, from coordinate 131,751,692 downwards.
TATTTTGATTTCCACAGCGCATGCATTATTTTTGACGTGTCTTCCGGTTTCTATTTATGGAACATAAACAATACGAAAGCTGACATCTGTAAAAAATGATAAAGTTTACTTTTAAAGACGTAAGTACCAAAACAGTGAACCTACCTACTGAACCATACTTTTTGTAATGCCAAAAATGTACTTCATTTATAAAGTAGCTGGAAAAAAATCCAGAAGGGCTATATAAAATTTAACTATGTCGTCTGCCTCTCAGACACCTGCTCTTCCTGTCATGTAACTATCATGGGGTCACTGATCGTATTTGTAAACAAAAGAGCCGACTGAAATGTGCCTGTTTCTTATATATAATACATGTCACTTTGCAGTGCATTGTGGTTTCAGCACTAAAAAAAACATCAAAAGTAAACACAATTTTGAAAGTGTTCATTTTCAAACATTCTGTTATCTTATTTAGATGTAGTATGATTTGGTAGATGGCCAGAACCATGAAATTTTAAAACCAGCCATTTCCGGATTTTATATTCGTTTCCATCCCGTATATCGGCCTTGTTTTTATTTGCCACGGAAACAGATGACGCCATTTTACTGACAACAAAAGTTGCCAGGTAATCGAGAGTATATTAAAATACAAGAATGGCTTTAAAAACAATCTTATGCACAAAGAAATATTTAACTAGCCATTCTTTGAAAATTCCAATCGTCATATGAATGGCGGGTTAACACTGTTAATCGCTATATCTGAAAATCGATAATAGCACGAAAACCGATAACACGATGGTAGAAATTATATCTTTAATGTAGATCATATGAAAATTGCAGACTTCCTTATGATGTCCCCATCTTAGATATGCAAATTATCAAATGGCACCTCATTTCTGGCTATATCCTGTCGTCCGTTAAAATCGGTTAACACCTGAAATCGGTCACCATTTTGGAATGCACTGTCACGTGAGTTCAGATGTCGATGATGTCATTTATCCTGCAAACTGCTTCCAGAAATAGATAATGGATTCACTTTGATCAAGACAACAATGAGATTTAAACAGATAAGAAAATGTATCTATAGGTTTTGGTGCCATTTTATTACTAACATTTTGACTTAATATTCAAAGTCAAATATTTCCAGAAAAACACAGTCCGTAATGGATAATTTGCATATCCTGTGTTTGTTTACATTCCACTGCGCATCTTGACCTATATTTACAACTCAATTAGGCAACGGAAATTGCATTGTTTTCGTTTTGAAATTACACACAATTCTTTAGACAATTTTCAGATTTTTAGCGGGAATATTTGTGAGTAATATATATGATTTAATATAAATTACATGGAATTGGATGGATAAAATTGTACGTGAAAACAGATCTAGAGATATTATCTGCTGAAAACAAGTGACAGCAAATACAATTTAATGAAAAATTGGGGGAATATAGAAAAAGAAAATTAAAAAATATTGTAAAATACAATCTCCTAGGCCTATTGGTGTTCCACATGACTATTTTATGGCTGACCGATTTCAGGTAACGTGACTTGGGCGCCATTACAAAACATATGCAAACAAAAAAGGTCAGCGAGCCGACATTTCTTCATCAAATTAAGCGATGTTTTGGTATTTTATTTGGCTTAAGTGCCCAAGTAAACATGGCATTTATCTTTGAGATAAATACCAATTTGAATGAGAATCATAAGGAAATGTCTTAACTGACCGATTTACGGTCACAAGTTTCAGAGCTGGTTCATTTCTGTAAAAGTGATAAACAAGTACAATTGGATTTGAGGTTATAAGCTGTTATAGGCACATACAAATGTAACTGTTCATGACCATGTGACTTTTCAACATAGCAAACCAGTCGAAATAATTCCTGCCCCCATGTAATATTGGAAACCACAGATGTCACCTGCTTCATGTCCTGTAATGTCAGACCGATCAACACACAACAGCAAATTTCACCATCATCTAATCAGAGGTAATCAATTTCATGTTCTTCTAGCCAGACAAGTCAACAACATTATATTTTACTATCAAATAATCTAGTCCTGAGTCAATTTTATAGGGATTAAACTCTATCAGATCACGAAAGCTACCATGATGAACCAGAAATTAGACTTGCACAAAGGACATATTGATATATATATAAAACTAATGAAAGTAAGTTAATGATACATTATTTGTACATGCATACACTTATACCAATAGAGCTCTTCCCATATTTACAGTGTGTGGCTATCACAGAAACAAAATGGTTCTTTAGATGAACTTGTTACATTTAATTACATGTACACAATCTACTTCAAATACAGAACATTTCTTAAGAAGAGATTTACATGTATGTTAGATATCATGAGTTACAGTTGACTATAAAATCAAAATAAACAAATTTTAAAAAGGTCAACCTATCTGATAGAGATCCCACCCCAAAGACAAATTAACTGTACAGTACCTGTAATGAAATTTTGAGAAATCAATTAATAAGGAATATAGTTATGTAAAAAAACTGCAGAAAAAATGCCTAAAATTCCCAAGAGTAGATAATTATATTAAATATGATCCTTTGTCAGAGCTTTGTAACATGGACTTAATTTTTTGGTTCATTTCTTCTTTTCTTTTTAAAGTTTTATATATTAAGTGTAGAAATAATAAAAGTATAATAAATGAAGATACATTTTTTTTGTAATATTGGTCAGTAGAGAAGTACTGGGCATGGGTGATTATGCAGCTTAATTGCTATTTAATTAGATCACACCACTGATTGATCAATATAAATTTCCTCCCCACTGATTGCTTATACATGTATGTGCTTTTGTAATTTTCGTAATTTCTCGTTAATGAAATGAGATCATGAAAAACATTTTACATGATATGTTTATATCAACAACAAATATCAAAACTGCAAGATAAGTGCTGTCTTAAATCAATTTTTAATATAGAGATACAAGTTTGTTGCATATTAAGTGTACGTTCCTTTCCGAGTCTAATGTTTTACATACTGTAATGCTTCTTCTAAAATTAAGTTTTAATTTTGATAAAATTGTAGTCTTGCAATAGATCTAAATGTTTGAACTGCACTTTTTTTGTTCTAATTCTCCTCTGTTCCCATAGTGTTTTATTTTTTTTTTACATAAATGGAGATGTATCTTTTCTAGATTTGTCCTATCAATAAAATTTAACATAACTATATGTTTGGTCACTGTTTTTGGATTTCTTTCTTTAGCTCTGTAATATATATCCATGCAATATATTTCCGAGTTATAATCAATTAATTATAGGTTTTATAATGTGTCTTCACTTACAGTCGCAAATATTTGTTTACCTAACTCCGCTATGCGTCGCTAGGTAAACACATTTTGCGACCGTAAAACCGATGATTTACATCCACAAAGCTTAAAATACAATACAGTTATCTCCTAAATATAATAATTTCAAGCTTCTGATCATGATCAAAATAGTTACTAAAAATACTTTCACCCCTAAAGTTGTTCGATTTAGCTGAAAATATTAATATCATATTATTTTTTTTCAGAACCAATCCACCAATGAAGGGAGCTTTCCAGATGCTTGATGGAGAAAAAAAACTTTATAGTTTAAGGAATCCTTTCATTGTTCATTTAACTTTGTTGTTTTTTATATCTTACATTTTTTTGCTGACCAAATGTTAGAATTTGTATGTGGTTTTTTTTGTATGCAAGTTTTGTGATTTATATCAGTATCAGTATAGTTGAGATAATGTGGGTTAGAGTTAATTATAAGGTTATGTTTATAATGGTAGAGGAAACCGGAGTACCCAGGATAGTATGATATAATATAATGTTGAATGAAAGTTGATTGGTTGAATGAGAATCATGATTTGTATGCCAGTATATAAATTGAAATTTAACATTTAAAGTACAAATGTATTTGATTTTTTTTCAGATTTATATGATTGTGTGTATTTATACAAGTTTCATGTTTTTCTTATTGGATTTATCATGTTAAACGGATAATTAATAGATAGAGTAAGGGTTATGTCATATGGTGTTTAACACCACTTTCGACGATATTTAATTTATATCATGGCGGTCAGTTTTATTGGTTGAAAAACCGGAGTACCCAGAGAAAATCACTGACCTGCCATAAGTCACTGACAAACTTTATCACATAATGTTGTATCAAGTACACCTCGTCTAAGCGGATTCGAACTCACAACATTAGTGGTGATGTGCACTGATTGCATAGGTAGTTATAAATCCAGCTACCATACAATCACGACTGCCCCCATATTTAATAATATATATTTTTATCCCCCCCCCCCCCCGTGATAGCGGTGGGGATATAGAAATAGCGACTGTCCGCCGTCACACTTTCTTGTTTATGCGATAACTTAGTAAACATGGATGGATTTGAATAATTTTTTGCATGTGGCTTGTAATTATCATTATCTTGGATGGGTTCTTACATGGTAATATTTGAAGCAAGGGTTTTGGGGGGAAATCATAGTTTTTGGTGGAAAAATCACCAATTTTTAGAATTGTGTCTTGTTTATGCGATAACTTTAGTAAACATGGATAGATTTGAATGATTTTTTGCATGTGGCTTGTAATTATCATTATCTTGGATGGGTTCTTACATTCTTACATGGAAATATTTGAAGCAAGGGTTTTGTGAGAAAATCTATATTTACATCAGAGGTTTACACAGTGTTCAAAGTGGAGTACTTCCTGTATATTATTCAGGTCATGCTGCAATATACTCCAACCTTCAATAAAGTATGTTATACATTAAGACTGCAAGGCTGCTTTCTATAAATATATAAAACTAAATATTATGCAAGTGCGGGGGAGGGGGGGGGGGGGGGATACGTTGTGCATTTATGCGCTAGGCGGTTCTTTTATTTCTTTAAGAAAGAAAGAAAAATTAGGGTTATACTTTATCTCTGTAGGGATGTGATATAATGGTTTTGATATTTTTATTTTGAATTGCTAAGCTTAGAAGATTATTGATCTTTGTTATATTTTTATATACAATTAACAAGAATATTTTGGGGTTACAGCTTTTTCAGGATTGGGATGTATACACTGGTAGATCTTACTATGAAGCTTACGCTTCAGGGCCCCTTATATCCCGGAAACACTTTTTTAATGAACTAACTTTCCAACATAATTAATGGAGTTTTTTTAAGTCTTTGTTATTAAAATAAGGCTATTTTAGTAATAGAATCATAAGTCAATGGGTTAAAGTACTTAATATTGACCTTAGAATATGCTCCAATTCCAGTTTCATATGGCCTCAAAATGTCCCTGTAATTAGTAAAATTTCCAAACTTGTATGGGGGGTTTCAGCACTGGAATCACAAGCTGTATGGGCTCCTTGACTTAGCCAGAATCTATTCATAGCCTACATTTTGGCAGTTGGATCCTCAAATCCTTCGTTGGTGCACAGCTTAATAGTTTGACAGCTCAGTCCTTATGTTAGAACCAATCGGAACCACAAACAGACATATGGATTCTTAATTCAGGCTGCACTCATCTGGCTTGTGCATTCAAACACCAAAAATCAAGACTATCACCTCTTTATCCTAACGATCCCCCTCTAATGACCTTCCTCTCTAGTAATTTAAAGAATGAACAAATTCTTTTTTCTGTGTATTGATGTTTGGTGGTGTTATCTTGGTTCCTACAAATTTTTCTTTGTTTTTGGTAATTTTCTATTTTATCTTTTTTAGTGTTTAATGTTAAACTAAAGAATAGATGTATAAGTCAAGTTGTTTTTATAAGTTTGGTCCAGAGTTAGCAGGCCTAAGCAGGGTGATATTTTTATATGTATACATGTATTTCTGCTGTTTCCTTAGCCAGCAACTAGTGCTTCAGTTCCCATATTTATTGAGATATTACTGTTTTCTAGCATAAAATGCTTATAGCCCAGTACAGCAATTTAAATAAAAATCTGAGATATAGTGGTTAAATTTAAAAAAAAACAATTATCAGGATCTCCCATGGAACAACACCATTGAAGAAGATACCTTCCGTTACCCAGACCTCTTTGCTGGTGGGAAAGGGATCAATGTTTGGCTCATTGTCAAGGACTCCACCCAAACACCCTGTTCATGGCCCTTTTGACCTTGTTGGTTATTCTTGCTGGCTGCAAAAGGGCCCACATAATAGTTCAGGGAGCTTAAAATGTAGGTCCTCCACTGGATGTGTACCTATTCATTACTTCTAGAGATGTTATCTATATACATCTTTAATTTTGTCAAATGCAACATTCACAAGATACAGATTTTTAGTACATTTATTATACATGTTTTTTAATCTGATATATTTATTATTACCGGACATATTTATATTTGTATAATAATTACATCTAAACATTTTGGCATCTTTAAAATAGATTATGATGGGAGGAGTCTGAGAGTAGAAAGAGTGTTTCATCATCTGTAAAAATTGCAATCATTTGGATTAATAAATGTTTAGAACTTTATATTTTATTAAAGTTGACTCAAAAAAATTAAGAACATGGGATGGAAATAAGAACATCACAAAAGGTCCTTAAATACACAAAAAATAATGTAGTTGGTAGTTGCATGGTGTAACGGTACCATGCAACGGTCTTAATGTGATTATAGTTACCCTACTATCCAAATTACGTTGTCACAATGCTTCGACAACGTAATTTGGCTATAAAAGTCCTTTTAGGGTTGTATATTGTAGTTGTATAACTATATATGGTTGTAGTTGCGTCGTCTAAAGGTCTTTAGGTTGTCGTCGTTACGTTGTGTAAAGATCCCTAGGTGGTCGTAGTTACGTTGTGTAAAGATCCCTAGGTGGTCGTAGTTACGTTGTGTAAAGGTCCCTAGGTGGTTGTAGTTACGTTGTCGAAAGGTCCCTATGTGGTTGTAATTACGTCATGTAAAGGTCCTTTTGTGGTTGTAATTACGTCGTATAAAGGTCTTATGATGGTTGGTAGTTACGTTGTGTAAACGTCCTTAATTAGTTGTAATTACCTCGTATAAAGGTCTTGTGATGGTTGGTGGTTACGTTGTGTAAACGTCCTTACATGATCATGGTTGTCGTTTGGTTGTCGAATGGTCTTTTACTACGTAGTACCACAACGTGGTATTTACGTCTAGGGGAGTCTACAAATCGGCGTAGTTAAAACGTAAAATTATTACGTTGTAACAACGAAAAAGTTACGTTGTCACAACGTTTTGACAACGTAATTTGGCTAGTAGGGAGATGTACTTTATAGAAGAGCCATCCGTACGTCAGGTATCTTACCTGTAAAATCTTTCTCTCAGCCACGTGTACTTTAGACGAACCTGACAAGCATTTGTCATAAATTATTGTTTTATTTTGCATTTTTTTGTAAAATGGGTAAAAAGTCTGACTAATCTTCTGCCTTTTTTAGTAAGGAAAAGGCAACGAAGAAGCCAATTATCTCATTTGATAGGGTATATCAAAAGACATCTCAAGCTTTGGGTACACCGTATTATGAATGGTAAGAGGCCTTGTAAGTCAAATAGACCCAAAGAAAGAGCTAAAATTTTGGACGACTTTGATCATTGTGTTATTAAAAAAAACAATCCACGGTTTATATTCACGGAAAATTGCTCCGACCGTCTCAATAATACATAAGGAAATAAAAGATTCGTATTAAAATATCAAAGTTTAAACTTACTCTAACTCACAGACCCTCCCTTGATTTTTTTTTAATTTTCATGCACACACATACATAAAAAATATATTACCTAGACGTCTAATTCGTACATCTTCTTAGCAAAGCGTGATACAGGAATCCAGCAGTAAATAGCACGCGACCCCAGTGGTAAAAAATTTATTTAGTGTATGTGTACGCAGTCATTGCAATTAACGTTGACATCTTAGGGGTGTAAATTTTGGACCAAGTACGAATGTCTTGCATACATTGAACTCCTACATCTGGTTCCTAATAGCTCCTGGATATACTTTATTCTACAACCCACTCGTCTTCTCTACGCCACCAGCATTTTGGTTCGGGTTGTGAAAGACATGTGGCTCTAAGACACCCAACTAGATGAGTTATCGTTGACGCATGGACTCCAAATGCGCTTTATGCTAGTATATTATATAAAATAGAATTAATGCTGACTCAACAACTTTAATTTGTAGTTTGCTAGCTACGTATTAGATTTAGCTTTATTTGAGTAATTAAGGTGGGAAGCATTTGAAGTCAATATGGAATCATTAGAATTAGGGTAAAGAATTTTTTACGCCATTTTTAAAACAATAATAGATATATAGGTTCCCCTTCAGTTGCCCGTGGGTTACGATATTTCTCCACTCAAGAGAGTTAGATTTAAATTTTTTAATTTAACTCTCGAGAGTGGAGAAATATCGTAACCCATATGGTCAACTGAAGGAGAATTTGTTTCTCCCATTATTTAACAAGAACTTTATTTCAAAATCCTTCAAAATTACCGATTTGACAACATGCGGGGAAAGGCACGAGACATTTTAATCCTCTAGAGGATTACAGATTTTTCCACCACTATGTTCAGCGGGGTTAAAACGCCGTAATAATGGGAGAAATAAATATACTATCGTGGAGGTGATAGTTGTTTATTGGGACCTGGAGACTAGCTATCACAGTGGCATCCAGTAGTCACTGAAAAATTCACAACGGGCGTCAAATCAACGAAATTTAGTAATAACGATAAAAGCAATGCAAATTTTATTTTTATTTATGAATTATTATCAGCTATATATATACGACTGAAAAGTAGGGGACGATGGTCGAACCAACTAAATGTGGGAATAAGGATCTAATACCGGCATCATTAATGAGATTTCCTGAAAAGTGGTTATTGTCATTTTATTCAGGAGTATGGTTAAAGATGTTTGTAAATTTGATTTATACTATGGTTTCACAAGACTTAAACACATAAACTGAAGTAATTATGTATAGAAATTATACCCTTCTGATTTTTTTCACAAAGTCATCTTCACTAAAATATGCAATCTTAAAATCATAAATCGATTTCTTTTAATGTATATTATCATCTGCTACGATAATTATTTTAAACATGATATTTACATGGTAACATCACATAAAAGCGGTAATACAGCGTCTTAAATCTAGCACAGGAAAATTATCTTTGGTATTCAAGAGGATGTTCTTTAAGCACAATTCTACACTAAATGCACCCGATACGGGGACGATTGATGTTGCATTTCTTTATTGACATATATATCTGATAACACTACGTCTTTGGATAAATGTTAAATGTATGGCCTTACACACTGCAGTCAATCAGCACAACATGTCTGCCGAGTTTCCAACATCCTTCTTTAGTAGTCCAGCAATGTTACATACATGTAACTCAACGTGAGTAAGATGAATATTCATTTAATCATATTATTGGATCAATCTATAACTCATTATGTCCCCTTTAAGACAAATTAAAAAGTTCAGAGGGGTTAGTATGTCTGATTTCATAGATGATGACTCAGGGTGCTATAAATCCTTATTCCCATAAATTAGTTAAGAAATACAGAGATTGACACATATAAGAAATATATATGTAATCAGGTGATACACTGACATTCGAATCAACTATGGCGAACATACGATATTCTGATGAAGAGGTCATAGTTGTCGTATATTCAAGTCTCGATATAACGATTGTCGATGACTTTCTGCTGGTCAGTTGTTCATTGCTACATGTTTTCGAAATTCCTCTGTCGATCATTAAACTACCCACCTTAATATCACTGACCTATTATACAGACAAGAGTAATGTTCCTGAACGAGATGATATTCTTCAGAACTTTTTTCTGGTACTGTACTTTTACAATGATTAATTGTAGCATATTTCCTCATGATATTAAATTACAACACATCAAATGAAGCCACAATACATTTATGCAAAGGAGACATTAGTTTTAAGGATTAGCAAAACATCTATTGAAAGACAAAACAGAAAAGAAAAAACTATGATTTTGTCTGTTTATATAATTATGAGTTTTGGCTTTCCCTTTGTAAGATTGTTCGGAGTTCGGTAGTTTTGTTATTACCTTTATTTACATAGCAAGTTTGATCAATATTATTTTAACATCAGAAATGCTGTTCATTTTTAAGTAATTTTTCAAGGGTTTTAATACTGAGATTATCTATTTTGTAGATCGTTGTTTGTCCTTTTGTACTTTTTCTTTTGGCAATTGTGTTGTCTGTTCTTCTTCGATATACGGATTCTGATTACTTCTTTGGTATCTTCAAACTCTTCTTCTACAATACCTTAGTTGATTTTGGCTATCCTGCTTATGCCCTTTGGTTTTATTGCTCCCAAAGATTTTAAAATTATTTGGTTTTCCAATTTTCGACTTTCAGCATGCATGATCAAGGTGATTCCAGAAAAGCGCCGTGCGAACTAAATTTGATATTTACGTTTTAATACAATATATTTGTTGATTTTAAAGTGATTGCAGTTTATCGCGGAATGAGCACTTTGTCTGCTACATCATGACTTGTATATGAGATGGTGATGCCTGCTTTGTAAGCCCTTATTGGCGTCAAAACCAATAAATCTTAATACCGATAAAAGTAATGTGAATATTATTTTTATTTATGCGTTAATTTAATTCTTTATTTATCTAACGAGGATTAAAGACAGCTAGCGGTGCAAGTAGCTCTCCTCAATATCAATGTGTATTATATCAGTAATGTATTAAATCAGTTACATATATGAGTGAAAAGTAGGGGACGGGTGTCGAACCAACTGAATATGGATACAAGGATCTAATACCGGCGTCATTAATGAGATTTCCTGAAAATGAGTCATTGTCATTAAGGAGTACGGTTACAGATGTCTACTGAATTTAGTTTATACTGTGGTTTCATAAGCCTTAAACACATAAACACATAGCTATATATAGAAATTATACCCTTCTAAATTATTTTTCACAAAATCATTCATATTCACTGAAATATGCAATCTTAAAATCATATTCGATTCCTATAATGTATAAAATCTACTACGATAATAATGTTAAACATGCTATTTACATGGTAACATTACATGAAAGCGGCAAAACTGCGTCCTAAATCTAGCACAGGAAAATTATCTTTGGTATTGAAGAGGATTTTCTTTAAGCACAATTCTACACTAAATGCACTGGATACGGGGACGATCTATGTTGCATTGCTTTACTGACATACCGGTATATATGTATCTGATAACACTACGTCTTTGGATAAGTGTCAAATGTCTGGACTAAGCACATTGTCAATCAACAGAGCATGTCTGCCGAGATTCCAACATCCTTCTTTAGTAGTCCAGCAATGTTACATAACTTAAAGTAAGTAAGATGAATATTCATTTAATCATATTATTGGATCAACCAATAACTCATTATGTACGTTTTAAGACAACATAAAAACGTTCAGAGGGGTTAGTATGTCTGATCTCATAGATGACTTTGATAAATCCTTATTCCCAAAGTTAGTTAAGTAATACAGAGATTGACACATATAAGAAATATATATGACATCAGGTGATACACTGGCATTCGGATCAACTATGACGAACATACGATATTCTGAAGAAGGGGTCAAAGTTGTCGTGTACTCAAGTCTCGATACAACATTTTGTGATAACGATTGTCAGTGACTTGCTGCAGGTCAGTTGTTCATTGCTGCATGTTTTCGAAATTCCTCTGTCGATCATGAAACTAACCACTTCGATATGAATGACATATTGTACAGAGACGACTAGTGTCCCTGTATGAGATTATATTCTTTTGAACTTTCAAGTAAGTTGTGTGTGACAACTTGAATAGGTTTAGTTAAGCGGTACTTTCACTCAGAAATACCAATTTCACTTGCAGAACGACAGAAAAAAAACTACCAATATAAATCTTAACATTTTTTCGTGTACTGTTACAAGGATTAATATTAGCACATTTTCTCATCATATTAAATTACAACACATCAAATGAAGACACAATGCAAAGGAGGCATTAGGTTTAAGGATTAGCAAAACATCTATAGAATGAAAAACAGAAAAGAATGAACAATATTACATACTATTATTTTTAAGCAATTGGCGGAGATTATTTTTCAATAGATATAATACTGGGATTACCTACAATATAATATATTTGTTGATTACTTGATTTAAAGTCGAAATACTTACACTATATTCTGTTAGTGAGTGATCGCTGTTTATTGCGGAGTGAGCAATTTGTCTGCTACATCATGGCTTTTATACGAGATGGTGACGCCTGCGTTGTAATAGACCATTATGCTAAATCAGTTGCAAAACACCAGTCATCAGGTAGACATGTCAGCCCTTATTGACACGCTATCCTGATTCAGAGCCATTGTCCATCTTACTTAGCAGAAAGGCTCTAAATTGTGTGGTTAAATAGTGAGTTCGAGTCCCGCTGTACGGCGAGGTGTACCCGATACAACATGTGAGAGTTTATCAGTGACTTGCGGCATGTCGATGGTTTTCTCCGGGTATTTCGCTTTCATTCACCAATAAAGCTGACCGCCACGATATACCTGAAATATAGTTGAAAGTGGCACTAAACACTATAGCCCTATCTCGAACCCAATTTGTAGTGTTAGGTAGGACAAGATCGTGACTGAAAATAAACCATGACCATTTCACCATAGTTGAGATCCAAGCTTCATCCGGGGAGAACTAAACTAAGGTACATGTCATGCTATGATGAAACGTACGACAACATGTTAAAGCTATTGCCAACCATAGTCAATTTCTGGCTAATTATATTATTCTGCTGCATGTAGGTCTCAATTATCATTTCACGAGCATATCATAAATTAGGATTTACTGGACAAAGAAAGAACACATAATGAGATCACGCAGTATGGCATTGACCTCTGTAGTAAAAATGGAAAATTACCGATTGAATTGGGAACAAGCCCGCTTAATGTCTGAAGGCAGACATCCAGGGGCGGATCCAGAGACTCTGTTGACGGGGGGGGGGGGGGGGGGGGGGGGGGCTCAGTTATGGAGCAATATTTTCAATAATTGATGGAACCAACTGTAGTCCCAAAGCGGTTCTGGCGTGTAGGTCGGTAAACCTTGTTTTCATTTCATTTAGTGTACAGTAGAAAAAAGGTACTGTTATTGACTTCCTAAAGTAATCTTCTGGACTCTGCTTCAACATTATCTCTCATTATTTGTCTCCCGCATATTCTAGGTTTGTTAACCTCTATGTCTAGCGGTTCACATATTTTAGCACTCCTCTCAAAACACTGGTGGTTGAATTGTTCAACATTTGCTCTGTAGTCTAGTGAGCTCTGAATTAAATTTACGCTTTTTAAGAGTCTGCCGCTATGTCAAGTGATCTCTCTTGTAGTGATCTTATAGAGGACCTTTGTAAGTTGGAATAACGTGTGTCCGATCCAAATGGTATATAGTTAACAATAAAATAAGTTTAATCTAAATCTAGTGATCTGCTGAGCCCTTTCTTAAAAGCCAGGCACATTTGAACAATAACAATGGTTATGACAAAATCAAAGTTGCAAATGGAATTCAACAAAGAAGTTACATCAGCTTCTTCTGGTCTGGTGTATGTGTGTTTTGGCAGTTTTGTAAAGTGGTCAAGCAGGGGTGGGCACCCGGCACCCCCCTAAAATTGGAAAAAATATGATTTTTGGCGTAAAATCGTGATTTTTCACACGAAATACCCCAACAATTTTCGCGCCTCCCTCCGCTCGGCGATATTTTTTTAAGTGAGCCCCCTAAGTTGAATTCCTGGATCCACCCCTGTCAAGGGTTTGAACAATAGCAGGGACAAAATCTAATTTAAGTCTATTTTATTTCTAATTAATTTTAATTATTTTAAATCTATTTATATTTTCATTTAGGGTTTAAAATATGCTGTATTCATATATTTTCAAAACGAAAACTCGTGTTTTTTTTTGTTTTTTTTTGTAATACAGCAACATTTACCTTTAATTTTCTTGTAAAAATAAATGATATTTAAAAAAGAATTTCCTTGAAAGACCCTCAATTTACAGGTGTTGATGGTTATACCTATATGAAATTGTGACACTAGACATGTTTATATAACGGTTTAAGACAATACCTGATTAATTGGTATTTTGACAATGCATTCATAAAAACTTCAAATAAATTTGAAAATTTGATTTAGCATAATTACTTATAATTACCTCTTTGAAGATTAATTCAATACAAAGAAATTAATTTCTATTTTCTTTTACTTTCATCACACAGATCGAAACCATTCGATTAAAAGCCATATCGTGACGTTAACTAGCCTTGAAAAGCGTATGTTAATATATGTGCTCGACTTATTCGAAGGGGGGGAGGGGGGGGGGGGGGGGGGGGCTTGAATCCGCCACTGACATCTGTATAAATTTATCAACTGAGTAATGAGTTTGCCTGGTCTGACATCAACAAAGAGTTGCTGGATTTGTATCAGACTTTTTCTTCGAAGTTCAAAATTAAATTTAGCTTAAGAATTTGATTATGCAAGATGATTTTGGAAATTCAACAGGTGCTATTTCATCAACATTAATGATTTGTTTTCCAAATCTGACTTTATTCGTAGATAATATAACCCATATTAATAACCCCGGCTGCACTATTAATCTTAATGCTAACTAATGTGTTCCCATGTGGAATATGAGCAGAAAAAGTTGCAATTGTTGTTTCTACAGTTTAAGAGGTGAACAATTTGAAACTATTTTCCGTAGTCTATTTTTCTATTTTGTTAAGAAATTATATAGTTGTAATTGTCTTTAAAGAAAGAGCAACTGCGCCAATAGTTAACACAACGTCCTATAGGCTAGGTTGAAGTCACCACTTCGAAAATTGTACGGTCACCGCGTGCATCATTACTTTGTTAACTGCTACGGAATATCTGTCACAAATTACCACGGATGTGTTCCGTTTGTCGTAATCATAATTCGGTGGCCTCCATTCCTCATTCATGACTTATGACCAGGGGTAAAACAAGAGTAACAAAGTTGGCCCCCGGTTTATGATGGGGTTCGTGTCTCTCGATCTTTAGTTTTCTGTGTAATGTTTATATATAGCGTTATTTAATAACCAAATTACCGAACTCCGAACAATCCCACAAAGGGAAAGTCAAAACCCACAATTATACAAACAGAAAAAATCAGTCAACAACCGGAAAACTGTGAAAACCGCAATGACCCAGACTTGGTACAGGCATTTCTAAAGAAATGGTGGCATGGGTTGAATCAGATTTTAAGGCGCCAAACCTCCCGCTCTCATTACGGTTCAAAGGTTCCGGCTGTCACTATAACAGTATTTAAATACAGGAACAAAATAGGTAAAATAGTTGTCAAAGCAGTACCATATTCGGTGACGTAAATGTCAAAAATATTTTTACGTCACACATTGACAAAAAAAATATCCTTGACATTTTTTGACTTCTTTATCTTTATACATTTTCACTATATGAAAATGCATCGCTTATAATTTTTTCTGCAGAGACGGAATATATTTCGACAAGATCTTGGTATCGGAATATAAACTTTTTAAGAGATCGAATAAGGCGAATCTTTTTATAGCCCTGGTCCAGTCGCCTGTTTCTCAGATGAAGATGACGTTTCAGGAAATCAGAATAATTGCTACTGGCCCTTGCATAGCGAATCAATTGCGAGATGTAAACACCATATGCAGGAGAAGCTGGTATATTGCTGCACATGTTTGGAAAATTTAAGATTTTAAAATTGAAGTCGTCCCGCTTATCATAAATTTTAGTACTGTGTTGACCACTGTCGTCAAATTCGAGGTATAAGTCCAAAAATGATGCGGACGAAGCTGTATCGGTGGTCTCTTTAACTTCCAGCTCTGGAGGATATATCAATGGAAGAAATTCTGCAAATCTAGAATTATTGATAGATAAAACTTCATCAATATACCTGTATGTGAAATTAAAGGCTCTAGCCTCATGAATCTTCTTATCTTTTACAAGCTTTTGAAGAAACTCCGACTCATATGAGTATAAAAATAAATCGGCTAGAAGAGGGGCACAATTCGTACCCATTGGTATGCCGACGACCTGCTGAAACAGTGTCCCTCCAAAGGAGACAAATATGTTATCGATGAGGAACTCCAGCATACTGATCACTTGTTCCTCGGAGTAGCATGTTTTACCTTTTTGAATTTTGTTTGAAAAATATGTGGAATTGTAGCCTAACACAGCAAATTTTGAGCCATAGTTTCTATGACTAAAAGCTTTATGAATTGTTTCTTTTAAGCGGGTACCTCTGAATTTGAAAACATTGTAAATACATATGGCGTACAGTTTGGAACTTTTCCCACTTCTGATACAATTTTGAGGCATTAAAATACACAACTTATGAATATGGAACAGTGGGGGTTCCTACCTTTGACCAAACACTCTTTGAATATTGCAATGATCCAACTGCATAGCAAATAAAGCAACAATGACAAATTCCATAAAAATCATGACTGTTCTGTCAAAGGCTACATTGGCAAATCGTTGTATATTTCTTTCTTTTAATATTATACTAAGCATCCCCATGTCAAATATTGCGACCATGTCCTGCTGTATTTACATTTTTTACTCATTGAAGATAAATATGTGTTTTTCCTTTTACCAAACTACACACTGTTGGCAAGTGTTATATAACTCGAATAATACTGCGTCCTCTATCGGCACTATCGCTGGATGAGGTTAATATAGCAAAGCGTAATATAACGACTGGATTATTCGGGTTAAGTGTTGTAATGAACCTTAAGCATGGCCATGTGCAGTTGCCCGGGGCCCAATTCTAATCTATGTATGCTGTATACAGCATGTTTTCTTATTCTTAAACACTGACTTTGTTAGAAGTACCAATACAATAAATGTATGTTTAATTTTATCTTATTCCTGAAAGTGGTGTAGCCGTGTACCATGTAGGGGAAGCGGGTCAAATCGGCCCCAAACCAAATCGGCCCTAGTCAAATCGGCCCCATTTTTGTTGTTTACTATTGTCAACATGCAAAGTTAAATAGTTTGAACACTATTCAGCAAAAATGTTTTGTACCAGTAAATGTTTACCATTGATACGAAAATAAACTAAATATAAACGTCGGACTATATCTAGCCATGCTTAAAATAATCAATAATCTTGCCGATAAAAGTTCAGTGTCTGCATATATATGATGCACATTTCCTCCATGTACATTGTCCATGAGGACTTTAATTTCATTTTGTTTAATCATTTCCAGTCTAAATGTCCTTTAGGCACCGACCCTTGATGACCTCTGTATATGAATGGTTTATTTCTATTTCGGTGTTCAGAAGAAGTTAATAACTTGTTAAATAACTACAAATGATATACATGTATTTAGGTTTTTTTTGTTTTTTTTTTTGTAATTGTCCAGTGGACTCTTCCAAATACTAGACTCATCAGAGACATAAATATGTTTAGTAATCACTTAATTATGCCATAAATTAATCATTAATTAATTTCTTTGATCCTTACAAAAGAATCCACTCACCAATAAGATTTAAATTTTACATCTTTTAACTAAAAATATTAATTTATATTAATATATAATTTTTATTTATTTATTCTTTTTTTGGGCCGATATGACTTTTATTTTGAGGCCGATTTGAATTGGGGCCGATTTGACTTGGGGCCGATTTGACTGGAAATCCCATGTAGGTAGGGGCCCCTATGTATTGCATTGCCCGGGTCCTATAATGATGTTAAGACGGCCCTGAGTGACATGTCTGTCTGTGTACTGTTATTTCAGTGAGCACTATAAAAATCCAACTCGGCTTATTGGTCTAGAAGAAATCAGATATAATCTCCATCAAGAAGAAACTTGATCTTGCATATTTATAGCAAAAGAATTGCTCACTTGGCATTAAAAACCAATCACTCACTCACTCATTGATTCACTGAAGACTGCATAAGTTAGTCTAACTTGTGTCAAATCCATTTTTTCTGTTCTTTGGAAAATAATATTTTTAAATCCAATTATAATTTCTAGAATTTTGTGCTATCACATAGTTATAATTAACATATGTCAAGTATTTTTGTGCCTGTACCAAGTCAGGAAAGTGAGTAGTCATGTATCATGTATGTTAGAGATATCATATATGCATCTTTCTACAATTTTTCTATTGGATTGTGGTCCAGTGTTCCGACAGTGTGGTATTTTTTTATTTCAATATTAGTACTTAGTTTCTGTGATATACTTTGTTTTCCATATTTGTGAAAGAATATTTTCATGCTGTATGTGTGTTCTATTTCTGCTAATTCTATTACATTTTAATAAGCACTTAATCGCATTGGTGGCGTAATGGTTAGCGTGCTCGCTTCGAGTGCGGTAGATCATGTATTCGAGCCCCGGTTGGTTCGTAATCAGAATAATGTATCCGACTGGAGCGACATGTCTACCTGCGGACTGTTGTTTCAATGAGCTAGAACAATAAAAAAATCCAACTCAGCATGTTGGTCTAGAACAAAGCGGACCTCATCATCAGCTCATCGAAAATTGACTTGTTCTCACCATGATATAGCGAAAAAAAATGGCTGAATTGGCATTAAACAACAATCACTCACTCACTCACTCAATAAGCACTTTATATAGTTAGATGAATGCACATTTCCATAAATAATAACAAACAGGCATAAGCTTGTAGGGTTTTCATATTTCATTGAACATTTACATTCCTATTTACAGCAAATTTTGATTAAAAAGAAATTTAACTTAATAATCTCAATTAACAAACCCACTGTCACTGAGCCTGTGTCGCTCACCTTTCATTCTGCTTTGAGGAAACTTAATACAGAACCTCCCATAGGTGCTTCCCACCAAGTTTTGGTCATTTGGCTAAACAGTTACAAAGAAGATATTTAGAAATTGACCAATCAGAAACAAGAATGGCCTGTGGTGGCCATGTTTATAGACGGATCGGAACTAAATGAGCAATCTTTATAGATGACCTTCCAAGGATGCTTCCTACCAAGTTTCGATTCATTTGGAAAAGCAGTTAAAGAGAAAAAGATTTTTTAGAAATCAACCAATCAGAAACAAGAATTGCCTTTGGTGGCCATGTTTGTCAACATATCAGAACTAAATTAGCAATCTTTATAAAGGACTTTTCAAGGATGCTTCCTACCAAGTTTCGATTCATTTGGCCAAGCGGTTTCAGAGACGATTTTTTAGAAATCAACCAATCAGAAACAAAAATTGCCTGTGGCGACCATTTTTGTTAACGGATTGGAACTAAATGAGCAATCTTTATAGAGGACCTTTCACGGATGCTTCCTACCAACTTTTGATTCATTTGGCCAAGCGGTTACAGAGGAGAAGATTTTTTAGAAATCAACCAATCAGAAACAAGATTTGTTTGTGGCGGCCATGTTTGGTAACGGATCGGGACGAAATGAGCAACTTTGCAGAGGACCTGCCATAGATGCTTCCTACCAAGTTTCGGTTCATTTAGCCAAGTGGTTTCAGAGAAGATGATTTTTTTAAATTGGCCAATCAGAAACAAAAATTGCCTATGGTGGCCATGTTTGTTAACGGATCGGAAGTAAATGAGCAATCTTTATAGAGGACCTTCCAAGGATGCTTCCTACCAAGTTTCGGTTCATTTGACAAAGCGGCTTCAGAGGAGAAGCTTTTTAGAAATCAACCAATCAGAAACAAGAATTGTCTGTGGTGGCCATGTTTGTAAACGGATCGGAACTAAATGAGCATTCTTTATAGAGGACCTTCCAAGGATGTTTCCTACCAAGTTTCGATTCATTTGGCCAAGCAGTTTCAGAGGAGAAGATTTTTAGAAATCAAAAAATCAGAAGCAAGAATTGCCTGTGGCGGCCATGTTTGTTAACAGATCGGGACGAAATGAGCAATTTTTATAGAGGACATGCCATAGATGCTTCCCACCAAGTTTCAGTTCATTTGGCCAAGCGGTTTCAGAGGAGAAGATTTTTTAAAATCGGCCAATCAGAAACAAGAATTGCTTATGGTGGCCATGCTTGTTAATGGATCGGGACAAAATGATCAATCTTTAGAGAGAACCTTCCATAGATGCTTCCAACCAAGTTTCACTTCATTTAACTGAGGGGTTTCAGAGGATAAGATTAAAATGTGAAAAGTTAACACAAAGGACGACAAGTGATGGCAAAAGCTAAAAAGTGAAACTGCGTACAATCTCAGCTTACTGTTACTGATGAAAATCACATAAATGATTCTTGATACCTAACGGTTATTAGATTACATGTATACAACCTGGCAAAACAATCAGCTATTGTTAGAAATGCCATCAAGTTTGGCTGCTATTGAGAGAATCTTCTCAAACTTTGTCATGATTCAGTCAAAATTAAGAAATAGACTTGGTCTCGTTAAAGCAGGAAAGCTTGTTTTTTGCTATAGAATGCTAAGATGAAAGATGAAATAGATTGGTGAACTCTGAAACTGTATGATTGAACTGAAAAGTGTAGATATAAAATTGTGGTGACAATTTTAACATGTTTTAAATAAAAGTCTTTTGTATAAATATTATGTTTATATGAAGATTACAATTTCAAAAGTTGCCTGAAGTCCTTCTTAATGGTCCTACACCTAGGCTGTATACCCATATTTATTAAACTGATGTAATTTTCAACACTGTGTGTTAAAATGTTAAGTTTTTAGGAACTTTGAAGAAATTAATCACATTTAAAAATCATATTTCCCACTTGAGCTAAAATTTAGAGTATTTCCCGGTAATTACCACTGGGAATTGCCGCCACTGGTATTTCCCGGCCAACCCTGACCTAACCTCCATTTGAATATTTATGATCAAAGCTGTTGAGTTCTTTACTCAACAATGACAAGATCTTTGTCATATAGCTTTACTATATATAATTTGTATATAACTTCAAATATTATATGAAAATAGAAAAAAATCCACCTTTTATATATTTCCCAAACAGAAAAGGCAAATTAATAAAAAAAATAAATAAAAATGGCTTAATTTTGAGAGGCAATGGATTTCTGATTATCTTTTGATACATATTATATTATTTTTGTTCTTGTATTTTAAATTGTTGTATGAAAACAAAATATTTTTTGTATTTTGTATTTTTCATCTATAGTGTATGTATTGAATTTAAACATGATCAAAAATCTCTATATACAATGTACAACATAAATCAAATATATTTTGTGGTTATGTAGTGACAAATGCCAAAAATGTCGTATTTAAGCCAATTATTATGGTTGAAATTACTGATTCTCGGATTCTACAACGTTTAGAGAATTGAACATATAAGTAAGTCATGTTGCCATGCAAAAATAACGATGTAAACAGGTTGAGTCGTACATTGACACTTCACGGGGAACATGTCAAAGTTTTGAAAACATAAAAAAATACAACATAGTTTATAAATTACAATAATTATTGGAATCTGTTCATAATTCCGCAACCAATCAACCAATCGGTTACAACATAATATATTTATATTTCAGCATAGATAAAAGATAAATAAAAGCAACATTATTTATAAGTCGAACCAATTAACAATAATATTCCTGAATACAACATCACAAGTCAAAATTCAGTTTGTTTCAATATTTTGTCTATAAAACCAACAAACTGCAATATAAGTTCATATAACTTGATCATACAAAAAGTAATATAGCAATGTTTTGGTAGAATGGATTTACTTTGGAATCCCTTATAAAAAATATTCAAAATATTTTAAAATCCAATAAAATTAGATATGACAAATTTAATTTTGAATGATATCTCAAAGTACATGTATGTTAAAACAGTTCACTGTAGTATCTTTAACTCTTGTTAAAAAATGACAAAAGAAAAAGCACAATTTTTTTCCCCCGGCATAATAGACTCAAAAAAGTTTAAAGCTAAGGCCATATATTTAATAGTCATTTTATTGTTCACTATTTCAATTATGTATTAAAAATACATGTACATGTCAACATGTTAAAATTTCTTATCTTTTGGTAGGAAACCAAAGTTCCGCATTTAATGCAATAAAGATTTAAAGTACACATATTTATACATACATTGTAAGGCTTTATGTTATTAGTATGATACTATGATGTCTAGACAATTACAGTAAAACCTGTCTAAACCAAACCCTGAGTAAACCTGTCTAATCCACACAGATTTACAGTTCTATCTACTAAATATCTATGTACCTGTGTAAACCAAATACCTGTCTAAACCAAACAAATTCTTCAGTCCCAAAGGGGTTCAGTTTAGACAGGTTTTACTGTGCTATAATCACCAGTATAGTGTAGTGTTCAATAAATACTGAATAGATATTCTGAAATTTAATGATCTATTGTTGTGTATATTTATAAGATACCAGGGGCGGATCCAGGATTTCATGTTAGGGGGGGGCACACTTAAAAAAAATTGCGCCGAGTGGAGGGAGGCACGAAAATTTGTGGGGTATTTTGTGTGAAAAATCACGATTTTATGCCAAAAAATCATATTTTTTCCAATTTTAGGGGGGGCGCGCGCCCTGGATCCACCCCTGGATACTACATCGATATCATGTGTTGTGTTACATAAAATAGGTAAATATAAAAGCATGGAAGAGTTTACAAAATATGTAATATCTACAACAACATCGTTGATACTATAAGTTATTTATGCTTCTATCAGTAGATATGGAGATTTTAACACCATGAAGTAGCCAAGTACACATTGAGGTGCACCCAAAGGGTATAGAGGCTACTGAAGGGTATTAAAATCTCCATATCTACGGATATGAACATAAATAACAAATTTATCTGCATTCATATATTAAAAAGACATTTTGGACCCTGGCAGGACACGTAAAAGTGATGTTTTCTATGTTGTTCGAAAGAATAAGTAAAAAATATGAAAGTTTCGAGTGTTTTTTACCTGGTGTAGTGTACTACTTTTGGTAGACCCCTACAGTTGATCAAACTAACAGCTTTATATTCAATATATGGCCAAAATCTAAATTTGATTTTGACATGCAACGTCATAAATTTTTTAATTATTCTTTCCAACAACAAAGAAAACATCTCTTTTACGTGGCCTGTCTGTGTCCAAAATGTCTTATTTTTTACCATAACCAGAGATAAATTCATTATTTACGTACCTATCTGTAGATATTAACTATAACTATCAACATTCACAAAGTATTAGTAGGAGCCTTGTTATGTCTTTTAACATCAAAACAAAAGCTCAATGAAATATTTAATTCACATTCAAATTATTAAAAGGTTAACGTACCAACAAATATATAAATATCAATAGTATTTATGTCATTATATTATTAATTGATAATTTTACAGTCATTTGAATTGTTCAGTGCCCATCATGTGGTGTTCTGTATTTTGGTAGGTTGACTTTTGCGGATTGCACGGTTACTAAAAATAGATTAAAAAATTCCAATATTTTCATGACGTTTAACGAACATGACGTTTAACGATTGAACATGATTCTGGTACTGTATTTGGCAACTCATTTGAACTTCAAGCACTGTCAAGTTCGCAGACAGAGACCGTATTTAATGATCTGTTACCTGACAATGATGGTGTAGACGACTTTCTTAAATCTCTTGATATTCCTGCACAAGAAACATGTAGTAATGTACCCATTTCTAAGTCAATGTGTCAATTTCCAGTACCAATGATTACTAATTGTCAAAATATCACCATAAACTATAACATTTTCCCTAGGAAATGATTACCATTCATGTCACTACATACATTTTTGTTTTATTGTTATTCCTGTTGAATAGATTGTTTGTTGTTAAAGTTTGGGTCTTATATTATTTTTATATGACCGCAAAAATTTTGGGGTCGTATTATGGTATGGCGCAGTCGTCGTCGTCTGTGCACATTTTGTTTCCGTTGTCTTACTTTAGTTCTAGTTTCCAGTAGCAAGTACACCTAGTCCCGGATGAATATCCATTTGTAGATCTTCTGTTTCATGTTTTGCGTGGCAATTAATAATATAAAAAATATGTGATGGGCATTGAACAAATCAAATGAGAGTAAAATTATCAATTAATAATATATCAAACTTTTATCAAAATTTTAAAAAATTGTGTTCAAACAAATATGAAATATTATATATCATGAATCCATTGGGCAGTCTTATCTGTCGGTACAATTTAAAAAAAAAAGAATGTTATGTTTTAAATGAATAAATACTGTTAATATTATACAATTAATAGTCTTTTGTTGAGGTCAATACATTGACCGATACAAAAGACTAATTGTTTATTACATTAAACGAAAACGAAAGTGAAACCAAGTCAATACGAGTTTTAATCAAACAATATCAACTTTTACGGAATGTCAGGTGACATCATGATAGCCAATAAAATTGTTTAAATAAAATCATTATGTAATAAAATTTTATAATTGCATGACTGCCACGATACAACTGAAATATTGTTGAAAGTGGCATTAAACACAATAAGCCCCCCCCCCCCCTATAATAGCATGTGATTATTTCAATAAACACCAAAAAATTATTTAAATTATTTAACATAGATGAAATATAGATTCTCCTTCATTTGCCCGTGGGTTACGTTATTTCTCCACTCAAGAGGGCTAAATTAAAAATTTTAACCACGAGAGTGGAGAAATATCGTAACCCACATGGGCAACTGAAGGAGAATTTCTTTCTCCCATTATTTAACACGAACTTTATTTCAAAATATGATTCAATTACCGATTTGACAACATGCGGGGAAAGACAAGAGACATTTTAATCCTCTAGAGGATTACAGATTTTTCCACCACTGGTTCAGCGGGGTTAAAAGGTCGTAATAATGGGAGAAAGTAATATCCAGAACCATATACTACCTGGGTAGATACAATATTCAGTAAGGCTCAAAATGCCACTAATGCATAATTCAAACCAAGGTGCAAACCTTGGTATCTTGATTTACCTCACAAGATATCAGAATTCTATTTCAACTAATTAAAATCAAATTTCTTGTAAATCAATAATTCTGATTTCTCAAAGAGAAAATTGCAGTCTTAGCTCTAATTTTTTCACCTACTTGCCCGAAAGCCAAATTTAGATAAATTTTCTATTTATTCAAACAAATTCTTTCATAATTTTCACTTGTTCGAATCCAGAATCCAGTATTACTTGTCCCGGGCTTCGGCCAAGCAGTTAGCGTAAAGATTGAAATTGGAATTCAACTTGCACTAGAATGAAATTTGATTTCAACTGGATTCTTATTTGTATTGTACCATAAACATTGTAAAAATATCTTGTTTTGATTCCATTTAGGTACATGAAACAGTACAAACAGATCGTCAAAACAGAGCCTCCTTGCGACAGACTTTTGTGTTCTAAATCGACAAGTATTCTGTTTATATCGTTTATTTTAACAAAGATTCCAAACATTGGAACTTTAACGTTCGGTTTGTACAAGATTTTGTTTTATTCAGGGTTTGACTGTTTTATGTGCTATACAATATTCCACAAATCTTTTTAGAATAACTGCATATATAAATACAGTTGACTCTCGTTATCTCGAATTCGATGGGGCCATGGAAAAAATTTGAGTCAACCGTAGTTCGACTAAAGAGGAAAGCTACGAAAATACTGGAAGTGTAGTTTGTTTAAGACGAAAGGGAAACAACTTGAGCGAAATTTTGAAGAGCTAAAACCAGCAATGTTCCGATTCTTGAAACGATTTTAAACTTTTTCGATGTTTTTGTTTCCCTTTTATTACAACTGTTAATTAAGAGTAACATTTTTTCAAATCTCTCAAAATTGAGAAATTATAATCTTCTTGAATCAAAATTAATTTCCGACAAATAATTCAGTAGATAAAATGCTTCCGTTGTGTACTTTTCATAATCATTGATGTCTGCCGACCCAAGCGGCATTTATTATGAATCGATAATTTTTGATTGTACACAAAGTCAATGACTGGATGTTTCACCTGTGATCCGATTTTAATCCCAAAGTAATACACATGTTTTGACAGGTAAATTTGACTTAACGAATGTAAATAATATGGATTTCTACATCTCAGGACCAAAACTTTTATTCGAGACAACTGAAATTTTGACTCATCGAATTCGACTCATCAAGAGTCAAATTATATATATTTATACACAACGAAGTTTGGGACTTGAACTTCGATAAAAATTTGACTCAACCAGAAATTCGAGTCAACAGAGTTCGAGACAATGAGAGTCAACTGTACATAGAAATATGGTAAATCATAAAAAAATTATTTACATTTTGTATTTTCATATAAAAATTTCAAATCACATTTGATTTCAAAATGTACAGGCCGATTCCTTATATGATATGCAGTCCATAATAACTGCTTGACTCTGCTTTATCCACTACGTCAGGGTGGCTAACCTTTACCATAAGTCTATCATCTTTATTCATATTGAAAACTGCTCCAATGCAACTTGTTGACTTGCTCTCATCTCCCTGGAATTTACAACGTGTACGGCTGTTTTGCAGTAATTTATCAGGCTTTCCTAGTCGTGTTCTGTAGATATAATGACAAATACTATCACGATCATTTTGGACTACTTTGTCGATGTTCATCGTGATTTGGGAGTATATATAGTAGTAGCCAGGCTGGTTAATCACAAATTCTGCTGTGCTAGGATCATAGCTTATGTTGTGTTTGAAGAAAAGATCCAGTACAGATTTCGACCGTTTCCAGTGAACAATATGGTTGACTCCATCTGTAAATAATAACACAGTAATACAGTGAAACCTGTCTAAACCAAATCTTCTTGGGACCAGCTACTTTAGGTTAATACAGGTTAAATTATCATAGATTTCCAACTTTATGACTTAACTTAAGGTTAGTTTATACCAATCTAATTAAAATTTGATCTTTAATTGCTCACGGTTTTATTATGCCTGACAATACAAAACTGGGAGCAATTAAAGATCAAATCTTAAGTAGATTGGATTCACTGATACAGTATTCCATTTTATACTGGTTCACTATACCAACTAGTGGCTCACGTCAGCCTCTATCACTCATCTGGTAGTTGATGCATTGTTGGTAGTCAAAGAATATACATATTTACCAGTCACTAAAGCATACCTTGTAAGATATAGTGGCTATCACAATGCATATGTATTATATGATTGCTTAGTACTATCCTGACTAGGGATCGGTTTTGGTCACGATCATATGGTAGTTGCAATTACAGGGTTGCCCCCTTTTCACAATATTTTTGTTTTCTTCAGAGGATAAATATTATATGAACTATGATGGCTGAAGAAGTGAATAATTAATTATTTCTTTATGCTAAAACTTGACACTTCATCACAGTAGATAAAATAAATTAAAGTTTGATCATTCCAATGGAAGATAGGAGGCAGACTAACTTTGGTCCGAATGAGCATTGACAACATGACATTGACAGAGCATGACACAAAATCGTGTCAATGAATCGACAAAAATCTATTGAAAAAAAAAAATTATTGCATTTTTGTCAAGGTTATTCAGTGTAAATTTAAGCAAAAAGAAACATACTTCAAAAAATGTCAACGTTTTTAAATACTAAATCACAAATTAATGAGTAAAAGGTGTTATGATAAGTTATCAATAATAGGATTAGGAGGAGGATTATGATGTTTAACGCCACTTTCTAAAATATTTCAGTTATATCGTGGCAGTCAGTTTTATTGGTGGAAGAAACCAGAGTACCCAGAGAAAACCACCGATCTGCCACAAGTCACTGACAAACTTTATCACATAATCTTATTATCGAGTACACCTCGTCATGAGCAGGATTCGAACTCGTAGCTTTAGTAGTCATATGTACTGATTGAACAGATAGTTGTAAATCCAGAAAATAATGTCATATTTAACTATCTTAATAACTATAAAAACTCATATTGACAAACTAAAGACTTTAATTGTTTTATTACATACTGGGAAAGTAACTAGAGGCTCAGTGAGCTGAGCCTGTGTCGCTCACCTTTCATTCTGCTTTGAGGAAACTTAATACAGAACCTTCCATAGGTGCTTCCCACCAAATTTCGGTTCATTTGGCAAAGCAGTTTCAGAGATGAAGATTTTTAGAAATCGAACAATCTGAAACAATGGTTTCATTGTGGTGGCCATGTTTGTTAATGGATCAAAACGAAATGAGCAATCTCTATAGAGGACCTTCCATAGATGCTTCCTACCAAGTTTCGGTTCATTTGGCCAAGCGGTTTCAGAGGAGAAGATTTTTTTAAATCGGCCAATCAGAAAAAAGAACTGCATGTGGCGGCCATGATTGATAATGGATCGAGAAGAAATGAGCACTTCATAGAGGACCTTCCATAGAGGCTTCCTACCAAATTTCAGTTCATTTGGCTGAGGAGTTTCAGAGGAGAAGATTAAAATATGAAAAGTTAACGGACGACAGACAACGGATGCCAAGTGAAAATAGCTGAAAAATTGCTGAATTAGCATGAAACAACAATCACTAACTCACTCAGTATGAACAGCTTTGGCACTAATGTGCAGGCTGCTATGTTCAAGCTTGCAATTGGAAAGGAAAAGAGTATTTACATGTACGTGTATATGAATATTGTGGTAGCTCTTTTGAATGATAGACAAAAAATAATTTTCAAATACTACACAAAAAGTTATTTTGTGATACATTATTATGTGTTTTATATTTTACTTTTATTTTAACATGTATTGTTTGTTTGCTTGATGGTGTTTAATGCCACTTTCAACAATATTTCAGTTATATCGTGGTGGTCAGTTTTAGTGGTGGAGGAAACCTGAGGACCCGGAGAAAACCTGTCGCAAGACACTGACAAATTTTATCACATAATGTTGTACACCTCAGTCAGAGCGAGATTCGAACGTTAGTGGTGATAGGCATTGATTGCATAGGTAGTTGTAAAACCATCCACCATGACGACACGACCCCCTTTAACATGTATGTATATATATACAGCTCTAAAATCTAATTCTAACACTGTTTGGTTTAATTTTCAGACGTATATAATATTTAGTATTAACCTAGTATCCTTTAAAGTAACTTTGAGATCCAGTGGGACAGATATATTGTATGGTTGTCACTTGCTTCTAGACGTTTGTATAATATACTTTATTTCCTGTGACTGTATAGCGAATAATTCTTCATTATCCTATCCAATATATTAAAAATTGCTGAGTTAGATTGCTGTCAAATTATAATATTAAGTATATATGTACCATCTACACACGCTTATACACATGTCTTACGCCTATCCCTAGATTTGCCTTACGAGACAAGGTAACACTACGACTATTGAAGCTCCTTTTTTGGGGAGTGGATGTAGTCGAGTGGTCTAGGGCGCTGGACGTAAGGCTAAGCGAATGGTGCTGCAGTGTAACAATGGTGTGGGTTCAAATCCCGTCGAGGGAAGAACAAAAATTTGACAGCTCTAAAATCGAATTCTAACACTGTTTGGTTTAATTTTCAGACGTATATAATATTTAGTATTAACCTAGTATCCTTTAAAGTAACTTTGAGATCCAGTGGGACAGATATATTGTATGGTTGTCACTTGCTTCTAGACGTTTGTATAATATACTTTATTTCCTGTGACTGTATAGTGAATAATTCTTCATTATCCTATCCAATATATTAAAAATTGCTGAGTTAGATTGCTGTCAAATTATAATATTAAGTATATATGTACCATCTACACACGCTTATACACATGTCTTACGCCTATCCCTAGATTTGCCTTACGAGACAAGGTAACACTACGACTATTGAAGCTCCTTTTTTAGGGAGTGGATGTAGTCGAGTGGTCTAGGGCGCTGGACGTAAGGCTAAGCGAATGGTGCTGCAGTGTAACAATGGTGTGGGTTCAAATCCCGTCGAGGGAAGAACAAAAATTTGACAGCTCTAAAATCTAATTCTAACACTGTTTGGTTTAATTTTCAGACGTATAATTTGACAGCTCTAAAATCTAATTCTAACACTGTTTGGTTTAATTTTCAGACGTATGACAGCTCTAAAATCTAATTCTAACACTGTTTGGTTTAATTTTCAGACGTATATATATATACGTCTGAAAATTAAACCAAACAGTGTTAGAATTAGATTTTAGAGCTGTCAAATTTTTGTTCTTCCCTCGACGGGATTTGAACCCACACCATTGTTACACTGCAGCACCATTCGCTTAGCCTTACGTCCAGCGCCCTAGACCACTCGACTACATCCACTCCCTATATATATATACGTCTGAAAATTAAACCAAACGTGTCAGAATTAGATTTTTCTTCCCTCGACGGGATTTGAACCCACACCATTGATACACTGCAGCACCATTCGCTTAGCCTTACGTTCAGCGCCCTAGACCACTCGACCACATCCACTCCCATATATATATATATATATATATTAAACAAGTCATTGCTTGAACCTATATTTCATGGCAAAACTACATGTACAGAGCTCGAGGGAACAGCGTGTTTTTTTTTACATTTTCCACTATTCCACCACAGAAATTAATCCTTTCCCCGTTTGCTCCGTCGCGGAAAACATGATGGAAATCAATCATACAGGTAAACTGATATTTTTCATCCGCGGTGGTATCATCGTGGAAAGGATTATCTTTTATATACATGTGTTTTTTCCACGATATAGCGTGGAAATCATCGTGGAAAAGATTAATATATGTGTGTTGAACACGATATAGTGTGGAAATCATCGTTGAAAAGATTAATATATATATATGTTGAACATATTTTTAAAAGGTTTAATATGCCTAACATTAATATTTATTTGGAATGCATCAGCTTCCTAAAATTACATACACAAGAGTATTGATAGTGTGCATTTTCATAGATGTCACAATGAAGCATAGAAATTAATTATGGGACAAACAGATAATTATTTGTACAGAATATATGCTTTTGTTCATAATAAATGGTATTGTCATTAATTTACCGAAGTGTATGAAAATTGGACCATTTCAAATATAGTTCTTTTTCTTAGTTTGTAAGGGACCGACAATTTAACTTGAAGGGGGGGGGTTATGGTTTTTTGTTTCGTTCAACACAAGAGTTAGAATATTTATTTATTTTTCCAGAAATTAACATTAGGTTATATGACAAAAACTCTGAATCAGATTATTTTTTTTTTCCCTCCACCAAAATCAGAATATTTTTTTCAGCAACATTGGGAATCAGAATATTTTTTTAGAAAAAAAACATAACCCCCCCCCCCCCCCTCCCTTCAAGTTAAATGGTCGTTCCCTAAGTTTATATAAAAATGGAAACGTTTTACGTTTTCTTGTCATTTTTGCGTAGTATAATAGAAATAATTGTAGTATTGTAGTGTTGGTCGCCGGGTGTTAGTCCATTTGAATTGAAAAGGAAACCCTTTACGTTAACACTACACTAGGGACATCAAAATCCCAATTTCCTTGGCTGTATATTAACTTCTGTCATAAAGTAATAATTATTAATACTTTTCGGCGGAGATTCAATGTGAAATGTAGGGATTGATACAAAATAATGGAGATTAGACCTGAATCGAGAGATTTAGACTTGCATGGAGAGATTATGACATGGATCGGCAAATTATTACTTTGTAGTTCAATTTAATACTTTATTTGGCAGGATTAAATCGATAATCTTTATATATATATATATATATATATATATATATATATTAAAAATATAAATATATATATATATATATATACATTAAAAATTGCTGAGTTAGATTGCTGTCAAATTATAATATTAAGTATATATGTACCATCTACACACGCTTATACACATGTCTTACGCCTATCCCTAGATTTGCCTTACGAGACAAGGTAACACTACGACTATTGAAGCTCCTTTTTTTAGGGAGTGGATGTAGTCGAGTGGTCTAGGGCGCTGGACGTAAGGCTAAGCGAATGGTGCTGCAGTGTAACAATGGTGTGGGTTCAAATCCCGTCGAGGGAAGAACAAAAATTTGACAGCTCTAAAATCTAATTCCAAAAATGTTTGGTTTAATTTTCAGACGTATATATATATATATATATATATATATATACGTCTGAAAATTAAACCAAACAGTGTTAGAATTAGATTTTAGAGCTGTCATACGTCTGAAAATTAAACCAAACAGTGTTAGAATTAGATTTTAGAGCTGTCAAATTATACGTCTGAAAATTAAACCAAACAGTGTTAGAATTAGATTTTAGAGCTGTCAAATTTTTGTTCTTCCCTCGACGGGATTTGAACCCACACCATTGTTACACTGCAGCACCATTCGCTTAGCCTTACGTCCAGCGCCCTAGACCACTCGACTACATCCACTCCCTAAAAAAGGAGCTTCAATAGTCGTAGTGTTACCTTGTCTCGTAAGGCAAATCTAGGGATAGGCGTAAGACATGTGTATAAGCGTGTGTAGATGGTACATATATACTTAATATTATAATTTGACAGCAATCTAACTCAGCAATTTTTAATATATTGGATAGGATAATGAAGAATTATTCATTATACAGTCACAGGAAATAAAGTATATTATACAAACGTCTAGAAGCAAGTGACAACCATACAATATATCTGTCCCACTGGATCTCAAATAATGGAGATTAGACTTGAATCGAGAGATTTAGACTTGCATCGAGAGATTATGACTTGGATCGGCAAATTATTACTTTGTAATTCAATTTAATACTTTATTTGGCAGGATTTAATCGATAATCTTTATATATATATATATATATACACGTTATTAGCGTGGCAACCGAGGAAAGTAACCACATAAAAATAGTTTTGTTGCAGTCATACAGAAACGATCTTTGTTTATTATTATTATTTACATTTATTTGTTTTCTTCATTTTTTTTTTTTTAGAATTTAACTTGTTTATTTGTATGCAATGAAATTCTCTTTCTCGTGACCAAAACAAGAAAAGTATTCTCTGTACATCCATAATCGTTTTATTTCACAACTCTCTCACCTTGTCAATCATCGATGATACGAGTCTTCTTATTCAGAAATAAAACTACAGCAAAATAAAGGTATACTGTAAACAAAATCGTCATTTTTATCAAGATTTATCGTCCGAAAAATACGGTACTCCTCTACTATACTAATTTGGATTAGGTGATAGGAATTGGGTGCCATCATCAAAATAAAGATTAAAAAAATGTATTTTATGATAATGATGGCTGAAAGAAAGTACGCTTACAAATACACATCGATCACAAAATGTTTGACATGGTCACCTCGAGAAATGTAAAAAAAAATCTTTAAATATCCACTCTCACGTCCGACCAAATACTCGGAGTTAGAGGGTGTTGACTCGCAAAAGTTAAATGGGATTGACTGAGCAAAATAAACTACGGCTTTTACATTTGCACCGGTGGGCATCATTTGTAATTTATTTTAAAAGTCGATACATGAGTACAACAATAACATAAGCTCTAATGTGCTGTTAAGTCCGACATTAAAAAAATTATACATATCTTTGTTCCCCCTTGTTAATTCTATATGCCCTCCTGGGGCCCTGATTTTGTTAATAAATTTATTTCTAATCTATTTCTATATCTGTAGTACAATAAGCACCGCCTATGTGTCAGTCAATTATACATCAAAAAGATAGATAAGGAGAAATTAACACATGATTGACAAGGTGAGAGAGTTGTAAAATAAAACGATTATAGATGTACAGAGAATACTTTTCTTGTTTTGGTCACGAGAAAGAGAATTTCATTGCATTCAAATAAACAAGTTAAATTCTAAAAAAAAAACCAGAGGCTCCCAGGAGCCTGTAATCGCTCACCTGGATCAAAGCTGCTTTCAATAACAACGCAACTGCACTGCGGCAGCCATCTTGGTGGGGGAGCACGACTGCCGGACACAATTTTGGAAGAGGACCATCCAATGACTATTCCATCAAAGTTTGGTTCTAATTGAGCTGCTGGTTCCAGACAAGATGGTTTTTATGTGAATTTCCCATAGGGTCCTATGTTAAACTAAGTACAGCTGTGCAGCCATCTTGGTCAGAGGGCGGGACCACCAGACACAATTTTGGAAGAGGACCATCCAATGGCTATTTTATCAAAGTTTGGTTCCAATTGAGCAACTCAAAGGTTCCAGACAAGAAGATTTTTATGTGAATTTCCCATAGGGTCCTATGTTAAGTTCGGCTGTGGGGGCCATTATGTTCGAAGAGCCGAACCATCGGACACATTTTTGGAAGATAACCATCCAATGACTATTTCATCAAAATTTTGTTCTTATTGAGCAAATGGTTTCAGACAAGAAGATTTTTATGGGAATTTCCCATAGGGTCCTATGTTAAATTAAGTTCGGCTGTGGTGGCCATCTTGGTCGAAGGTATGAAATGCCGGACACAACTTTGGAAGGGGACCACCCAAGGATCATTTCAGCAAAGTTTGGTTGAGATTGGCTCAGTAGTTTCAGAGGAGAAGAATTTTTTTTAAATTTCATCCCCCTTTTTTCTATTTTTAGCTTGGTGGCCATCTTGGTTGGAAGTCGGGAACATCGGACACAATTTTGGAAGGGGGCCATCCAAGGATCATTCCACCAAAGTTTGGTTGCAATTGGCCCAGTGGTTTCTGAGGAGAAGATTTTTATGTGAATTTCCCATAGGGTCCTATGTTAAGCTAAGTTCGGCTGTGGGGGGCCATCTTGGTCAAAGGGCCGAACCGCCGGACACATTTTTGGAAGAGAACCATCCAATGACTATTTCATCAAAATTTTGTTCTTATTGAGCAAATGGTTTCAGAAAAGAAGATTTTTATGGGAATTTCCCCATAGGGTCCCATGTTAAATTAAGTTCGGCTGTGGCGGCCATATTGGTCGAAGTTCTGAAATGCCAGACAGTTTTGGAAGAGGACCACCCGAGAATCATTTCAGCAAAGTTTGGTTGAGATTGGCTCAGTAGTTTCAGAGGAGAAGATTTTTTTTAAATTTCATCCCCCCCTTTTTTCTAATATGCATAATCGGTCAAAATCGGCAAAAGTTCAAAGTTCATAAAAAATCCTGTAATATATGTTTAAAAGCTCATCATTATGCTTTAACAGTTCAAATTTGGGCACATTCTGGCTTAAAATAGAGCAGTTTTGGCCATTTGAAGAAATTTCTATTTTTAGTAATGGTGGCCATCTTGGATACAGGACGGCACTGACGGTCACAATTTTGAAAGGGGACCACCAAAGGATCATTCAGACAAAGTTTGGTTGAAATTGGCCTAGTGGTTTCTAACAAGAAGATCTTTAAATGATTTTTTGCTTATTTATGCCTAATTTGCATAACCGGTCAAAATCGGCAAAAGTCCAAAGTTCATAAAAAATCCCATAATATATGTTAAAAAGCTCATCATTATGCTTATACAGTTCAAATTTGGGCATATTCTGGCTTAAAATAAAGTAGTTTTGGCCATTTGAAGAAATATCTATTTTTAGTAATGGCGGCCATCTTGGATGGAGGGCGGGGCTGTCGGACACAATTTTGAAAGGGACCCACCCAGGGACCATCCCTGCCAGGTTTGGTTTAATTTGGTTCAGCGGTTTCAGTGAAGAAGATTTAAATGTGATCTTTTATCAAAATATGCCTAATTTGCATAATCGGTATAAATCGGCTGAAAGTTTGGCGGCCATCTTGGTTGGAAGTCGGGATCACCGGACACAATTTTGGAAGGGGGCCATCCAAGGACCATTCCACCAAAGTTTGGTTGTAATTGGCCCTGTGGTTTCTGAGGAGAAGATTAAAATGTGAAATGTTGACGGACGGACGACGGACGACAGACGATGACGAAAAGTGATGACAATAGCTCACATGGCCTAAAGGCCAGGTGAGCTAAAAAGGGAAGAAAACAAATAAAAGTAAATAATAATAATAAACAAAGATCGTTTCTGTATGACTGCAACAAAACTATTTTTATGTGGTTACTTTCCTCGGTTGCCACGCTAATAATGTGCATATATATATATATAAAGATTATCGATTAAATCCTGCCAAATAAAGTATCAAATTGAATTACAAAGTAATAATTTGCCGATCCAAGTCATAATCTCTCGATGCAAGTCTAAATCTCTCGATTCAAGTCTAATCTCCATTATTTTGTATCAATCCCTACATTTCACATTGAATCTCCGCCGAAAAGTATTAATAATTATTACTTTATGACGGAAGTTAATATACAGCCAAGGAAATTAGGATTTTGATGTCCCTAGTGCTATGCCAGTACACTTACAACCAGTCGGAGAGCAGACTCGATAATGGCATCTTTTCAAATGATTTGTCACATACCGGAATCGGACACGTTTTAGAAAACATCGACCAAGTGTTGAAAATTCACTCGTTTTTATCGTTGTGAGCGTCAAATATAACCGAGAAAGCGAGAAAAACATAGAAAATTGTTTCTTTCATATAAATTTGAGGCCCGGTGCTTGAACTTCTTGTAACAAAGGAGCATTGCAGAAATTAAAACGACACGGAAATGGCGGAAGTTGTTTCAAAAAACACGAAAATTTTAAAATTTAAATATTTGCCGAAAGGGTGATGAAAAATCATATATATAGTTCCATAGATTTCTATATTGGTATTTCAAAGAATCATTTTCTGTAATTAAACATACAATAGAACTTTTTTCTGTCAGATGGATCGTGCCAAATGTTGGTTGGATTCAAAGGGAGGTAACTAGAATCATCACATACTCAGGAATTTTTAACGTTCTATTTATAGAACGAGTGTAAATACATGTTTTCTTAATAAAACAAATATTATTTTGTATTAAAAATGTTGAAATTAGTCAGAATAATTGTCTATTATAACTACAGCTATTAAATTGACCAAATATAATTTAACAGATGAGTCCAAATTTGAGATAACTGGAAAAGATTTTATGGAACAATTACATTAGTAATTACTGTAAAGGTAATCCTCTTAAGTTGACTTTTCGGTCGAAATACATGTAAATTTGTTGTTCCATGAAGGTTTGACAAAACAAGAATCAACTGTAATGGTCTACTAAATCAATCGAATGAACTTGAAAAAAAACAAAAAAAAAAACAGTCATATTTTCATATGCAATGGTAAATCTTGGAATATTAAAAATTACTTTCAACTGTTTTTTAACATATAAGGCTATTCAAACACGTCCACTGGTTTTATTGGTGGATTCACCATACAAATCATGTATAGCGCCCCCTAGCGACCCACCACAAGCATGTTGATGTCAATGTACTTGATACAAGTGATACTTTTTTCAATGTAAATGACGTTATAAAAGACGAATGAAAATGATGATAATGAAAAAAATATAAAATATTATCACATGCATAGTACATCCTCGTAATGACTCTTGAGCAGAACTCGTGTTAGCCAATATTTACTATTTTATAGATGTTTCTTAAAAAAAAGGGCGAGGGGTGTAATGTTTTCACCCTTTTTTTTTTAAACAAAAGCAGATCATACTGTACTAAGATCCATTATTTAATTACTTTTTACAAAATAAAATTCACAAAAACTTCAACTAAATTTTTTTATTAAAAATAATAAAACATGTGAATAATAGGAGAAAACCGGTTGAGGCATTAATTTAAAATTATATTGGAATATGCTGATGCCATTACCATTTGCATACACAAATGTATCAGAATTTAAAATTAACCTTATTCTTTCTAGAAGATCCTTTCCCTTAAATTAAATGGTCTTTCTAATGTTTATTGTTTACATTTGTATTAAGAATAAACAATGAATTCCAATGAAACTAGAATAGGATACCTCAACCTCATGATCATTAATTAGCAAATTATTTTTTTTTTTTTAAATTTCCATGGCCCCCTCCCCCATAATAATCAAATGATTGCTTCCTGAAGTATGATGTAACATTACCATGACCATAATAATGTGTACAGACAGATGAAACAGTGAAATGATAATGATATACATGTACCAGAATAGAGAACTGAGGGAGAATGCAAGCCGAAATGTATTAAATAGGAAGAATTTGTTTTCATGGACATTTTTTTTAAGGCCGCATGATTTTAATTTTCAGCACAAAAACAAAAAAATAATCTATCAGATAATTTTTTTTAAAAGATTGATAAAAAATAGAGGGATTTGGGAAGCATGAATATTCAGATGAAAAACTGTGACAACCAGAGTTTTGCTCCTGGCTTTCAACATACACCTGAGAAAAACAATACCCAAAAGCCAGATTGGTTAATACAAGTATGACAACAGAAAATGTGAAACTGCAATTAAAAATTAAAGTTTGTTTTGAGAAAAATCATATGTCTACCCCTTTTCAATTACAGATTACAAAAACCAAGTACCCCATAAACATTGTAGATCAACAGAAGGGCAGACAAGAGTGGAGCAGTTCCTAGACCTCCTAGGGAGAGTACTAAACTGGTCTAAGTCAGTCACAGGTTTCTGAGTCAGCTTTGAAAAGGCAATTTGTTTCCAAAGACATGATATGATTGTTTGGTTATCTTTAATTTCCTTTTTCTGTTTGAACACACAGTCACTTTTGGTGCTGTGAAAGTCTTCAGATTCCGTCTATTTCTATTACCATTTTAAGTTGGTACCTGGTACCGTCCCTTACTAAAAGGCCTGCACCCATTGACAGTTTGACAGTTTGACTTTGGTGGCATATTTCAGAAAAGGGGGGGGTGCATATAACCAAGTTTGGGTTGTAGTTGTGAATCCACGAGATTGACAGAATGGGATAAATGCATCGAATTTCTAGACAATTTGCATTGTACATCAAAGCAGTGTGTTTTACCTCGCATGCCTACCGTTATTCCATTGTTTACATGTGTGAATATTCATTGTACCAGCAAAATGGGAGGAGCAAATTGTTCAACCTTGACTTTGTTTGGGTGACGCTGGAATATGGACTATTTTTATTAAACTGTTACGAGTGATGTAAATTCCCTTTTACCCAATGAAGTGTAGATATTATTCTGTCCAAGGAACCAGTTTTTTAATTTTTTCCTACACTAGAACTTTATTCTGTCAGATGCAAAAAGTGTAAACATACGCGACAAGAAAAAATTACGATTTTCCGAGGTAAAGAAAAAAAAACGTTATTTTTACATTCATCACAGACCAATTTTTATACCAAACTGAAAATCATGATCATTAATAAATATAAATGTGATTTTTAATCATATTTCAATCATTTTTATTGGTTTAATAGAAGAAAAACGTAGTTTTCCAAGTACGTATAATTGTTTGGGTTTCTGGAGCGCCATCTAGCAGAAAATATTTACGATTATCTCCCTTGTATTTTTAAATATTATATATTATATGCGAGCTTAAGCGAGCTCTTTATGGTATAAAATGTGTACTTAGGATTTTTAAACAAACATGGCTGAACATACTGTCGAAGAAAAACAAATTTGAGGCTTTGTAAACACCGGTTTCCATGTAACACACTAACACACTCAACTAATAAAGATCTTCTTAACATAAAGCGCAAAGGTGATCCTGAAGTCTCGTACCCTCTCTTGTACGTCTGATACCACTGAAACCCGGAACCCGTGTGTAATAAAAGTCATTTTGTTAGCTTGTTTTACTTATATTGATATTTTTTAATTTATTAAATCTCTTCCGACATACTGACAAGAATTTGTGTTTCTACGCGGAAGTTAACTTTTGAAATTTCGTAAGGAACGATAACTCGAATAAAGGAACGACAGCTCGATTGAATGAGACTAGATTTGGCCCTAAAAAAAGTCGTCCTCAATATATCTCGGCCCAAAAAATCTCGACACTTTTTGTTGCACTGGATGAGCTTGAAATTGCCAGATAATTTTCAGATGCGCGAGCATTCATGGCCGTGCCGGTTTCATATTATATTATATAACTTGTAATGGCTTATCCGCATTGTTGTATGAAAGGAAGACAAGAATTTCAATGGAGTGAATAAAAAAAAATGTTTCAGAAACATCCCAGAGTACTTAATTTCTGTCAAAGATTTTTCTTGTGTGAAAATGTGAATAACTTTCATCAGGTATGCTCAAGGTCAAAAAAGATTGGAACGCTCAATAAGTGTTTAGGAGTTGGAAAACCAAAGGACCAAGACCGGTACTTATAATCACTGCTAAGACCGTCTTTGTGCACTAAGACTCTAAACACTGTCACTCAGGACATGAAGGTATTGTTTTTGTGCATAATGATCCCTTTAGACGAAAAATATATTATTCAAAATAATTATGAATTTTGATGGAAAGGGTTATGTTAAATGTAAATATGTGCCGACTTTAAATAAAATTTACTTTATTTTTTTTTATAAGCAATTTCATAGGCACTTGTCGGCTATCGCCACTGTTGATTAACAATTTTACCTGTTTGATTGGCAATCAACTCCGAACAAATAAACAATCAGATCATTTTATCTACCTGATTAAAGCTATTTATTAAACAAATATAAGTGAAACAAAAGTACGAGCTTGATAACTTTATTTTACAAAGAAATTACGTTTGAAAAACAATAAAGTAAACGTTAATTACTGATACTGTATGTTTTTTTAAATTTTTGTACGGAAATAGTTTAATAAACTGTTGTGTTTATTTAGTATTTTTGAGTAATAACATAATATTATAATGGTATGAAAATTTCTTTTTTTTAAATTCATTTCAAACATACTTTCATGCGAAGAAGTTACCATTTTTCAGGGGAGTCTCACGTAAAATAACACCAATACCTGTGCACTGACATGAGAAGAGCAGAACTATAAAACAAAAACACAAGGATTTCACAAAACATAACATTTTCTTAACTACACATTTAATTATAACAGGTTTATTATTATTTTAAGGACAGATAAACTTATTACTTTTCAAATACACGGTCACCACACTTGAATGATTTTCTTGATGCTCTTTATGTATTTGGCAAATTTAGATGTGGTGTAGCACCAATAAAAACTGGACGGTATGAATGTCTTTTAATTGAAAACAGAATTTGCTTGAACAATAATTTTCAAATATATATTGTATTGAAGATGAAAAACATGTCCAGCATATGAAGATTGCGTCAGTATTCATTCAATCATGTTTGTTTGCATAATAATAAATGTACGCAGTTGTCAGATGCCGCTCAATTTATATTTGATTATTTATTCACTAATGAGAATATGCGATATTATTCTGCCAAAATCTGCTATGAGATTTTAATGAGAAAAAAAAAACATATTTTATATCGATAATATTACATATGTACATATTATTGTTTCTTTGTTTGTTTTACCTATATATAGATAACAACAGTCTCTCGTAACTCTTGTCAGAATGGCTCTTGTGTATTCTTACTATACTTGGCTTTTATTTGCATTCATATGTTGTAAATCAAGAGGTGAGACTTTAATCAAGTATTTGTCTTGTATATTCAGGTGTCACAGTAGAGTTTGTCTTGACTAACGACGTGTGCAAAGGATAACAGACAAAATTATTAATAAATGAAAAACTGTTCATGGTATCACTATGAAAATGTAAATATAAGGTTTATTTTCTACTTTTTTATGCATTCCAATGTAATTGGTGCTAGTAAAATATCTCCTACGTGTCCTTAGTGGTGGCCAAGACAGGATAGCAAAAATCGGGATGTCTAATGTTGCCTATTCATTGTTTGTCGGTTTCACACTTTTTTGCAGGTTGATTGTCCGGTTTTTTTTTATTATAAAAGGTTTTGCTTCTGTGCAAAAATGTACTTCTTATTTTACAGGATAGCAAAAATCGTTTAATGTTTGTCATTTTTAATGGTCGCATTATATTTTAAAAAGTGTGTGAATTGATATTATTTTACCTGTACAATAATACAGGAAATAATCCCACCAGGGGTTCTGACAATTTTATGGCTTTGTGTATAATTAAATAGGATGTATTGTACTCCTCTGTGAGGACCTTGACTTCTCGAAACATAATTGTAATAAAAAATATGTGTAACATTCAATTCACATTTGACAGGACAGAATCGAAGCCAAG
Source organism: Bathymodiolus brooksi (assembly GCA_963680875.1). Lineage (NCBI taxonomy): Eukaryota > Metazoa > Mollusca > Bivalvia > Mytilida > Modiolidae > Bathymodiolus > Bathymodiolus brooksi. Next base: position 131,709,764 of record OY804576.1, on the reverse strand, counting down.
TGTAAAAAATTACACAAAGAAACATTATTATCGGTGTGTCCAACACCTATTTCAAGTACATGCGACAAAAGTTTTCCCCTGAAAACTCCAAGATAATTCATAATCTATTTTTTATAGAGGTTAAAAAAAATCAAACTAGAACTGTGAGTGACCTCAATGAGTGATACCCCCTGCTTGCAATACTATGATGTTCAAACTTTGGAATACAGGTATATTAGCAAGTTACCTATGAAAAATGAACGGATATGGAGTTATGTCAAGGAGACAACATCCCATCTCCAAAATAAACTAACCAAGAACATACATCTAGGGATCGCCACAAGTACACGACCTCCCTTTTTCGTGAAAGTATAAGTTGAATTATCTCCCCTTCTAAATTTTAGACAGCAATGGTATTCCTCCATGCACATCTGCAGGTTGTGTACTACAACTGTGTAAAGTTTCATAAAAATTCAATAAGCAGTTTAGTAGGAGTTGCACATACAAGGTACATGCCCCCCCCCCCCTTTTTCGTGAAAGTATAAGTTGAATTATCTCCCCTTTTAAATTTTGGACAGCAACCATATTCCTTCATGCACATCTGCGGGTAGTGTACTACAAATGTTTAAAGTTTCATAAAAATCCAATAAGCGGTTTAGGAGGAGTTGCACTTACAAGGTACATGGACGGACGGACAGGGTGATTCCTATATACCCCCCCAAACTTTGTTTGCAGGGGGTATAATAAGCTAAGAATGTTTAAAATATTATTATCTGTTCCCTTCAGTTTCTTAAAACCAAATTTCTTTACCGACACCTCTGTATATTGAACATATTCTGTTGAGATAAATATGTTTATATGACATTGTATATTGGCACTTGTTATGGAAATCATTTTTAAACCGATACATACACACAAGAGCCATATTCGTACTGAATGTGTGCGAGTAGTAATGTCTAACAAAATACATTAAGACCATTTAACCAATCTTGAAACAGTCCAATGTCACAAAAATGGTGAAAAAGTTGTTTCTATTAGAAATCTGTTAGCATGTAGATCTTTGCCTCATTAGACTTAATAAATACTCTACAACCCTATGATTAATTATCTAAACCTTTCATGTAAGCAAATGAAATACAAAAAAGGAATCTTTAAATTTATTACATATACATGTACTCAAAAGTTTTCTATATCTTTAGTCCGATAAACCTTCATAAGTACAATGATTTTTAGATATATACAACTATACAATAAATAAATACATTAATAAGTATAAATGATGTACAATATTTACAACATGGGGAAGTTATGCATACCTAAGTTAACCAAGAGGACACTTGTAAATTTTGAAAAAATCAAGTCATGATTTTTTTTTCAAATCGAACTGCAGAAAACATTCCGTTTATATTTACAATGTAATCGGGTAGAAAACCAAACTGTTTATGGATTTTAATTATTTAGACATACAGAACTTGTAATTCACCAAACAAAATTGCCAAATTGTTGTATGGTTGGAATTTGGGGATTCGGTGATAATAATTGTGTTGAAAAAATCAATTAGAATTTTGCTAACTAATTCTTCATTAAAAACAAACTGTGCTTAATTTGACCCTTTACGATGTAGGGCAAGGTAAAAAAAAAGAAAAGGTTCCTTCTATAAAAAGCATTATAAATTAAAAATGAGAAGCATCTGTTTTTCAGAAACTGTTTTGATTTATGTGGCTTGATATGTAGTATAGTCATGCAAAATTTCTTAGGGATATCTCAAGTATTAAAATATTTATGTCAAAATATGATGCCAAAATTGTCAGAAGTGCAACATGTTTGTGTGACATTTTGAAAAATACACTTTTTTAAAGGTGAAGTTTATAGTTATATGAAGGTAGGTGCACTGGATTTTTATTTATTATTTAAACTTGATATGTTGGTCATCATTTGAGTACATTATACAGCTCTTTTGTCAAATGATTTTAATATGAATTTGTTTTTACAAAAGAGATTGCTATGTCAGGAGTGCAACACAAAAATATGTAATTTCAAAAAGAAAATTGAATTTTGAATCAATGACTCACACAAAATCAGCAAATGTTGTAACTATTAACACAATATGTTCTTTCATGAAAAAAAACTTAATTTGCCCAATTCATATATGGTTTAACCCTCAGTGGTCATTAAAGAACACCCTCGTCCCAATGTCAGGAGTGCAACTTTTGAAGTTTAGAGGCTCACAATTAAAAAGTACCAAAGCCAATATATGATTTTGTTTTATTTTTCAGGAAAGACTATACAAGACACCTGATTGCAGTGATAAAGTTGCCTGATAGAAATGAATATTTTTTCAGAAATCCATTTCTTTGCTGTCAGGAGTGCAACACTTTTATAATGATATATTTATAGAATTCAATTTTAAAGTAAAACAAGATATGATTATAATCTAACGATTATGAAGTCTCCCAAACCGGCCACTGACACTATCTACCCACATATCAAATTTTGATGATATCGGACAATGTTGAATTTTTACCCCCATTTTTATGCCGTGTTTTGGCAGCCATTTTGAAAATGGCAGACATCTTGAAAATTTTGAAATGCAGAATTGCTCCTCTAATGGTGACCTATCACTATGTCAAAATTTATGTCTCTATCATTATCCAGTTAGAAGTTATCAACATTAATGTACGAAATTTCAAGTTTCCCATAGGATTCTATAGTAACCCCCACCCCCTTTGAACCCCCAAAAATATGGCTTTGACCCCCTTTACCACAAATCGGAAAACTTTAGGGTCAACTAGAAACATATATCTATAACTCCACCAAGTTTCATGAAATTCTGTCCTGTAGTTCCTGAGATCTGCCGTGGACAAGTCCGTGGTGCACGGAAAGAAAGGAGAATAACAAGAACAAGAACAAGAACAAGAATAATAATAATAATAATAAGAAACGGAACAAAAACAATAAGTCTCCAAACATTGTTTGGAAGACATAATTAATTATCCAATGACATGTTTACATTCAAAACTGTTTCTTGCAATACAGAATACCTTACTAAGCTATTAAAACTATTTCACTTGGCAATGTTATAGCACCATTTTGTCACAAAATTTACTTTTCTAGTTAGATTCATTATTATTAATGCTATATATAATTCAAGTAATTTTTACTTTTAAGAAGAAAATGTTTGCGAACTTGTAATTCAGATTAACAAATAAGTATGTTATAATGATATTGCTTTGAGATTGCTTGTTGCTATACCAATTCTTTAAAAATTACTTTCAATGAAAACCCATAAATTATGTTGCACTCCTGACATAAATCTACCATTACAAGGAATTCAGTAAATTTTCTGTTTCTTTTCAACACCAACCTTTGAATGAATGAGTTAATTTTCAGATCTGACTGTGATAATGGCAAAGATAATTGTAATTATAACTATTTTGATTATTTATTCCTGTTTTTTTATATGTATGCATTATGTCAGGAGTGCAACATTTAAACAGGAGATTTAAGGTATCTCATTTAGGTGGGGGTTTTTTTAAATAACAGTTCAGTAAAATTTTCAAATTTATAGGACTTTTATAAAGTTGTCTTACTACAATGCTGCTAAGTATTTAATAGGATCTAACTCTTTTTATTGTAACTACACCCTATTTTATCTGAAAAATGTAAAAACAATATGTTTAATTATATACTGAAGTACATGAAATGTATCAGATAAAATTAAAAAATCACCTGATTGATAGCCAAATGTCTTATTTTACAAGTAAAACTTTCATATTGAAAATTGAATGTGTATTTTTTGTGGTTTATGCATTGTTTCTCAATGTGTATAATTATGTCAGGAGTGCAACAAAACAGGAGATTTGAGGTGTCTAATTTAGGTTATTTTTTTTTTTTAAAAACAGTTCAGTGAAATTTTCAAATTTATGGGACTTTTATTAAGTTGTTATTGTAATTGAGGACTATTTTGATGATTTATTCCTGTTTTATATATATGTCAGGAGTGCAGCAAAAACAGGAGAAATGGGACACATTTTCAGCTGGACATAACTCCTTTCATTGAAATAATAAATCTACTCTGTTTTTTTTCAGTGAGTTTTAAAAAGGCTAAATTTTAGTATGAAATTATTTTTTGGTTAATTTCTTCAGGCTTTTTTTCTTATTCAAAACTTTTTCCTTCAACAAAAAATTCATGCATTCAAAAAATGAAGAAAAAAGAATAAAAAAAAAGAAAAATTCAAGGAAAGTAAATGTTATCTGTGTACCAAAAGTAATGCCTATGCCTCTGCCATCAATTAGTGTGAAAAAAAAGGTTGCTATTTGTTATATGTTTGTTTAAAATTATATCCTGAAAATTTATACTAAATTCAAATTTGAATGACGATTCATGTTGAATAAAGGTTCAGAAATTGTTTATCTCTTTATTCTCAGTTATGGCCATCTGGATTTATTAACTTCAATGTATAGTTATCAAGATGCAACAAAAGAAAATATGCATAAACCAACTTGAAAGTAGGGAAAATTTTCAATTCTGGAACCATTTTTTTTTACTTTGCCCTGTACACAATTTACTTGTTCAATACTCATTTTATCTAGATATAAAAACTAAAGGATAAAGTTTCCAAGTTGTCATCAATATCTTATAAACTTTTTTTATAATTATTTTCACATACATGTAGCAACTATATCCACTCCATGTATTAAATATGAACAGACCATATTAGACAATTGTGGTTTATCAAATATTTGGACCTTTAAAAAAATAAACTTTAATATCTATTGCAAATGTAAACCAACGCCTCGGAGATCTTTCCCAAATTCTCCAACAGCAATAAATTACAGAAAAACACATTTTTAAATTGTATTGTAGAATGTCAATTATTTTTCTTTTTAGTTAGGTTAATTGTTAAATTACACGGAATGGTAAATGTGATGGGGGAATCATTCTTTGAAGATAACTTTTGCAAGCTCTAGATAAGCAAATACCAAATTTTTAAAATACATGTATATATATTTTTAAATATTAGCTTTTACTCCTTTAATTTCAGTACAAACAACAAAAAGATTAAAAAACCGCTACAATCTACCCAGACAATATAGAATGAATAATCGGCGAAATTAATACCTATACTTAATATTTTCAAATATGTGTATTTGTTTTTATAAACATACGATTTACACAATTCCATCACTACAATTCAAATATTTATTTCCATGTAATAAATGCAAAACAACATTTAATACAATTAGACAAGTTAAAACACAAAGAGAAAGTAACTGGAATATTCATACTATATGAGCATGCACTTGAAACTCGATACGATAACAGGATTAATTTAGTTTTATTGCAAGTAGTTTTTATTTGGCAAACAAACAATATTTCTTAGATTATTATACAAATGTGTTCATTTAACAGTCAGTTTAAAATTACATGCATCACGGTTTTTAAGTTCCATTGAACGTGTTATATTACTCCCAAAATGAAATAACAAGAACTTTTATCATCAAAAATCAAGTAATATTTATTTTTAAAACGATTACATAAAATATACATGTGCTGTGTACCAAACCATGAAGTGCCGTCGTGTTTTCCGTGACAATCCACCACATGTTGTGGGTTCCCACTATATATTGTGTTCCGCGACGAAAAACACACTATGCCACGCTGGGGATTGAAAAAACACGCCCACGATATATAGTGGGAAATGTAAAAAACACGCTGTGCCCTCTGTATTTCACTTACAAGTGTATCAACGATCAAACACTCAGGTCGGACACAGAGTTTTGTCGGACTTCACTCTTAAAATTGTCCGACAAATGTCCGACCAAATTGTCCAACCAAATCCTCCCAGGTCGGAGTGAGAGTCTCCACTCTCAGATAGTTAAACTGTAAACAGGAAACGTCCCCAAATTCTGCTAACCAATAAATTTGTGCATAAAGAAACATGCGTATCTTAGTAAAGCTGAAGTAAATGAGTGATATACAGTGGTACGGAAAGTATAGATATGTTAACGGCTGTAATGGGCGATATAAACAATAATATCCATGAATATTATTGCATTAACATGCAGTACCCATGTTTTAAGTGCACTAGAAGTGAATATTAATATGTCCCTATGTACTCGCGACAATCGATGCCAAGGCCCTTTCACTTGCTGCAGACAGTTGCCGGTTTACGATATCGGGTGCGTTTGCTCTTTTACGTGTTTTGCCAAATGTAGGGCGAACGAACCCGGGTAAATAATTCTAATTTATACATTTATTTCTTTAAAGGCAATTTGGATTAAAATTATTTAATAAAATTTAAGTTTTATTTTGTCCATGGCGAATGGGTCTTAAATCCGTAAATCCCGGGGTTTTTTTCTTGAAAATTGGCAGTCTGCGGAGTCCTGATATAGGTGAAATAATATTTTATTAGTGTATTCTACGGGTTTTTTTTACAGTTTACCTGTCAAAACATCACCCATCTCAGTATGTTGTCGCATCGTGCATTCATGATATACAAATACACCTATCACAGGTGTGAAAAAAAACGTTGCTCAAGACTCTTTTTACTAAGACTTATAAACATAGATAACTATTCTGCGTTTTCAATTTTCAAGCCGTCTTCCAATTTATTTGTACTTAAAAAATAAATTTATATCTTTTTTCTTATATATGTGTATAAATATCTTAATAAAATAAATACATTTACGGTGAGAAATTATTATACGTCGTGATATCGTTATTTAGGTAAATACTTATTAGACAGATTTTTTTTAAAACCATTTTTGTCTTTTTAATTGATAACTGACCCAAGCTAAATAAATGAAATGTGACTTAATGTGTTAATTATATAAATCCTTGCCTTCTATAAATTTTAATTTCTTATCTAATTCTTATTCTTATTTAACAATATGGTCAGGTTGTTATTTTCATTGAATGGCTTCACAGTAGGGGCTCTTCCTGTATATTGGTTACATCCTGTATATTACAACTGACTGCTAATGCATGACAAACAATTTTAATCAGCCATCACCTAATCCAAATTAGTATAGTAGAGGAGTACCGTATTTTTCGGACGATAAATCTAGATAAAAATGACGATTTTGTTCACAGTACAAAAAATGTATACCTTTATTTTGCTGTAGGTTTATTTCTGAATAAGAAGACTCGTATCATCGATGTTCTTGGTGTTATTTTTTTTTTAAATAAAGCAATAAAAGTATACTAACAGGGGGTGCAATTCTGGGGATAAAATATTCAACATTCGAAAAAAATCAATATTCAATGATTGCAGTGTTATCAAAAATCAGTTCAATATTGTATTTTATAATAAAATATATACTATAAAAAATGTATCTTGTTGAAAAAAATCACAGGGTGGATCGATTTACAATATAAAATTATTATCACAAAATATCTAAATATAGCTATAGCTTTCCATCAAACACGAGCATGCGCACGTGATTGTAGCTAAAAATGGCAGTTGCAATACATCTCACAGTGAACGTGTAGAACAAGCTTTTTATACTAAATATACTGGAAAATAATTTATATCAATTTCGTTACTTAATCGATATATTATTGCAATAATTTATATGAGGCTATGGGTGTTTAAACGTCACTTTTCAACAATATTTCAGTTATATATTGACCTTTGAGCTACCTTTCCTGGTGCGAATATGGTGCAAGGTAGAAATACACTAGGGTATTTACGTAACCGGACATTCTACATACCGGAAAGAAAGTACGCTTACAAATATGCATCGATCACAAAATGTTTGACATGTTCACCTCGAGAAATGTAAAAAAAATCTTTAAATATCCACTCTCACGTCCGACCAAATAGTCGGACTTAGAGAGTGTTGACTCTCAAATTAAATTTACTTCAATGATTGCAAATGTACCTACAAACAAATAGTAATAAAAAACAACAACATTAAATAGAATTAATTATAATTGTTCTCCCACTGGCACCTGGAAATTTGTGTCAACAAGATGTTCCTTCCATTATTGACACCTGTAACCTGAGCTAATTAATTCATATCAAGCTGGCTGTAATACCTAGTCCAATACACATATTGCCGTCACAGATGAACAAGTATAGGGACTTGAAATATTTGTAAACGGAATATTGTGTAACTTTAGCCGGTGATTTTTGCATCCGTTATTTCACCTTTATATGGATATCACACTCCGAAAGAATTATTTCTTATTCATTCATGTACACAGCCGTACCGACCTCACTGACTGTTTTAAGTGACAACAGATTATTTTTGTTTAAATCGTCAGTGATTTCTCCAAACAAACAAAGTCAAAACGCAAACTTAAGTCGAGTTTTTACTCAAATTTAATTTGGTTTGTTAAGAAAACTTTTTTCGAGAAATCCAAGCCAGGCTGGACTCGGCATATATAATTTTAAAGCTTAGATTTCGGAAAAGTTACGATATTTCTAGCATTCCGATTGTAATCGTAAAATTTAAATGTACTAGAAAGATCTATTAAAATTAAACAGATTAAAGAAACACAAACGGTGTAAATTATTGTATAATTCTTTGATTATGAGGTGCTCCTATGCATCGAATGACTGTTGTGCCAGAGCGTGACAAATATTGACCTTGGAGATACCTTTCCTGGCGCGAATATGGTGCAAGGTAAAGATACACTAGGGTATTTACATACCCGCACATTCTACACACCGGAAAGAAAGTACGCTTACAAATACGCATCGATCACAAAATGTTTGACATATTCACCTCGAGAAATGTAAAAAAAAATCTTTTAATATCCACTCTCACGTCCGACCAAATAGTCGGACTTAGAGAGTGTTGACTCTCAAATTTGTCGGACATTTGTCGGACATTTTGGGAGGAATATGTCGGACCTGAGAGTATGATCGTTGATACACTTGGAGTGTACTGTACATGTACTTCACTTTCACAATTTGAACTCGTGCTCTCTGAGAAACTTCTTTTTTTATACCAAGTTTAATACTGACATTTTCCAACTGATAGCAGTTTGAAAGAAAAACAACACTAAATTAATTTTCTGATATAAATGCAAGACTTACTTTCTTTAGTTTCTTCAATTCCTGCAACCCTTGCCATAACTCTTGGTTCAAAATCAGTAACCTTGTTATTGCATGCTGCCTCCAGTTCCTCTTTACTGGATTCTGAAATACATGAAAATATACAAAGTGTCAAATATTTACTACTGTCAGCCAATAATTCAATGTACAGTGAAAACTGGATAATCTGAACATTATTACTATTAGGTTTAGACGTTTCACTGTACATTGGTGAGACCTGTCTAAACAGACCTGGGATAAACTTTGTGTTCAAAACAGACAGTTGTTTAGTTTTACCACTTATTTTAACAAAGATTTCTTACATTAGGACTTTATTTTTTCAGGTTTAAACAGGATTGCGGTTTATTCAAGGTTTGGTTAAGACAGGTTTGACTGTATAAACGTATATCTGATCGTCTGATGTGATATTATGTTGATTCAAAGTTCCTTGACTTTTCCTGCAATACAAATTAACTTTAGACATCTAATCTAGCAGACCAATTCATATTATTTTCAAATTGCTGTGAAAATTATTTAAACAGTAACTCCCTTCCAAGCATTGTTTTTTATATAGTAGACTGGTACATGATATTTTTGAATTAGACACAAGACACATGTGATCGTATACATGTGACAACTATGGTATGTAACTAAGGACATATTGTTGTGGGACCGGAAGTGGCGAAGATATAAAGCCAGCCTTAATCGGCTGAGCCAGGCAAGTACTTCTTTGGCTCAGAAGGTTAGAGCGCTGGCTGGAGGCCAACATATTTGTCGAGGTATTCCCAGTCCCAGGTAGCAGGGCTACTACAATATGTTCCAGAGTAACTTCTATTTAGCATGTTTAACCGATACAACACTGTGTGATGAAGTTTGTCAGTGACTTGCTGCAGGTATTTGGTTTTCTCCAAACAGGTACTCCTGTTTCCTCCACCAATAAAACTGACTGCCACAATATAACTGAAATATTGTTGAAAGTGGTGTTAAACACCATAAACCTGACTAAGGGGGAAACGATTCACCGTATGTACCGAAATCGCGATTATTTTGGGGACGGTTCGGTTCACGATATGTGGATGCCGCTTACGATACAAATGATATGATGCTCATTTTTTGAAAAAAAGTAGTGTTGAACTTCCGTTTTCTTCTTTTGGTGATCATTTAATTAATATTTTGAGAAAAGTGAATCGATTAATTTATGCTTTTAAAATTAATTAATCAAATATCAAATATTTATAATTTCCGCTAGTACGTAAGCGACCTCATATAAAAAAAAACATGGCATCGCCCATGTCGGCCAGCATGGACTTCAAGGAATAGTTACAGCTTCCTATAACACGTATCGTAATACATATCAAATATCGCGATACATATCGCTTGTGGAAAAAGTGTAGCCGTTACACCCCTAAACCTGACCTACCCTAGATGTTTAACTAAATGTCATGTGTTGGTAAGGAAACCAGCAATAATCCCTTAACAAAAAAAAACAATATTGGCAATAAACTTGGTAGAGGAGCATTCCTGCCAGTTTGCTGTCATAAAATAGGAAATAGAAAATGCAAATATGCCCGGTTTTTTGCAAATATAACCGGTAAAATGCAAATAATTAAAGATTACCAGTTATATTAGCGTTTACCAGTTAAATTAGCGAATTGTCTTGTTATATTTGCGTTTTACCTTTTAAATTTGCATTGTCGTGGCATTTTTGCATTTTTCCTTTTAAATTTGCATTGTCGTGGCATTTTAGCGTTTTTCTTTTAAATTTGTATTGTCGTGGCATTTTAGCGTTTTTCCTTTTAAATTTGCATTGTTGTGGCATTTTAGCGTTTTTCCTTTTAAATTTGCATTGTCGTGGCATTTTAGCGTTTTTCCTTTTAAATTTGCATTGTCGTGGCATTTTAGCGTTTTTCCTTTTAAATTTGCATTGTCGTGGCATTTTAGCGTTTTTCCTTTTAAATTTGCATTGTCGTGGCATTTTAGCGTTTTTCCTTTTAAATTTGCATTGTCGTGGCATTTTAGCGTTTTTCCTTTTAAATTTGCATTGTCGTGGCATTTTAGCGTTTTTCCTTTTAAATTTGCATTGTCGTGGCATTTTAGCGTTTTTCCTTTTATATTTGCATTTTTCCTTTTAAATTTGCATTGTCGTGGCATTTTTGCAATTGTCGAGGCATATTTGCATTATCGTGGCATATTTGCATTTTACCAGTTAAATCACACGGTCATTTAAATCACCCGCTGAGTAGAGAGATTACGTAATACTGTAGTCGTCACTAGCTCATTGAATATGATGATCTATAGTATTATATTATCGTGTATCTATATGCATTTATGTTATACTAGTCTGGCCCTTAATAAATTTAGTGTATTCAATACACAATAATCCATCAATTGTTGCGTATTTGATTTTCATGTCGTATTTTAACTTAATGCGATGTTTATTAAGAAATGTGACTTTAAATGTATTAAAATATTAGCAAAGTGTGATACACGTACAGAATACGTATATACTGTTGTCACTTCACTATTACCATACCTGTTAACCCTCCCCCTTTTCGTGGGAGTCTCCCGCGTAAGAGCCTTATCTCCCGCATGGACTGGGTCTCATGCGCGGGAGACATTAATCTCCCGCACACACCTTTTCCTCCCGCACGATATCCCCCCAACAAAAAAATCAAGTACAATAAAATCTTGACCTACATTTTGCGATCAATATTTCTGGAAATTCTCCATTTGGAACTCCCGCGCTGATGAAAAACGCCGAGAGATACGAATGTAAATGATATCCGGTTATTGATCTGTTTGACACCTTTACAGGTAAATTGGGTCATGGTGATTAATTAAGGTGTTGATGATTATACAACAATTATCCACTGATTGACAGTTAATTGGGGATAAGGAAGTGGGTTTGTGGCACACGCTTAGATGATTAGAAGTGTGATAGCGGCAATTAAAAATAGTTATAAACCGTTGTGCAAACAGGAGTCGGACAACCTTTGATGCCGAGGAAAACTTCTTATTTCGATCAAACGTGCAATGAATTCATCTCGGATTGAGTTGTTATGGCTTGTTTGGGACCAAAGCCAATCAAAGTATTATTTAAGGACTAAGTTCCAGGATGGAATTGATAAACCACAAAAATGCCAAAACGTATGCTATCACCCAACGGACCAGCAGCAAAGTGACTTTTTAATTTTAGTGCTCTATGACTTTATTGTTCAGAGCATTCTGTCTTCATTCTTATTGCTTTGTTATAACCTTATGATTATGAATAAATTATAAATACAGTTTTTATCCTTCATTCATCATATGAAACACTACTAATAAGACAGAAATGTAAACAATATATATTGAAATGGGATGCAGTTGGTTCAATACTGAAGCAAACAAAAAGAAAACATCAATTAACAATAAAAACATGCACCTGAAATACGTCGATAAAAAATCTCCAGTTATGAGACCAAATCTCCAGCCAAAAATTTACAAATCTCCAGTTGTAGCATAGCAACTCTATCACATGTATGCAACTACAAGGTACAATTTTGTGCGTTTAAAGGCGACGCACAAAATCTCCCCCTTAGAAGAGTTGGTAGGGGGGAGATCTCCCCCCTAGCAGTTCCCAGAGGTTAACAAGTAATAATTACTTGTTTTTTATTATCATGCGAGAAATACATTAACCTTGTATTACCTATGCTGAGACTATTCACTAAAAAATGAATTAAGTATATATTAAACTATCGGTTTCTATTAAGCTATTTATGTCTTGTTTTATAGCACAGGATTGCATATGTACAGCGTCAAAGTTATTGTGCTTTAAAAGTTCCGATTATTGTAATGAGGCACCTTAATGAACAATAAATATTTTTGTTTTTGATATAAAACAAATAATCATATCCCTATGTAAACGCCGTTACGTGCCCTTGTCCGAACCAACAGAAATATGCAATTTACGTGTAAACACTATTTTGTCAGTTAATTAGATTGATCAATAAATACAGGATTGTTTTCTTCTTCAGATGTTTATATAATTCCCTGATAAATATAAGAACAATCTATAATAGTATTATGTTATTGTTTAATTATTTGTACCATTCTGGATGATAATACCTTTAGCTATTCAATACACAATAATCCATCAATCGTTGTGTATTTTACAGTAGTTATGTATATTTGATTTCTTGATTTTGTTTTTCAGGATCTAGAACTATGCACTCATATTTATTTCAATTTGATGTTGATTTAATCAGAACTTTTAAAGCACAATAACTTTGACGCTGTACATACGCAATCCTGTGCTATAAAACAAGACATAAATAGCTTAATAGAGACCGATAGTTTAATATATACTTAATTCATTTTTTAGTAAATAGTCTCAGCATAGGTAATACAAGGTTAATGTATTTCTCGCATGATAATAAAAAAACAAGTAATAGTGAAGTGACAACAGTATATACGTATTCTGTAAGTGTATCACACTTTGCTAATATTTTAATACATTTAAAGTCACATTTCTTAATAAACATCGCATTAAGTTAAAATACGACATGAAAATCAAATACGCAACAATTGATGGATTATTGTGTATTGAATACACTAAATTTATTAAGGGCCAGACTAGTATAACATAAATAATAATAATAATAAATAAATAAATAAATAAATGCATATAGATACACGATAATATAATACTATAGATCATCATATTCAATGAGCTAGTGACGACTACAGTATTACGTAATCTCTCTACTCTGCGGGTGATTTAGATAACCGTCCAATTTAACTGGTAAAATGCAAAAATGCCACAACAATGCAAATTTAAAAGGAAAAACGCAAATATAAAAGGAAAAACGCTAAATTGCCACGACAATGCAAATTTAAAAGGAAAAACGCTAAAATGCCACGACACTGCAAATTTAAAAGGAAAAACGCTAAAATGCCACGACAATGCAAATTTAAAAGGAAAAACGCTAAAATGCCACGACAATGCAAATTTAAAAGGAAAAACGCTAAAATGCCACGACAATGCAAATTTAAAAGAAAAACGCTAAAATGCCACGACAATGCAAATTTAAAAGGAAAAACGCTAAAATGCCACGACAATGCAAATTTAAAAGGAAAAACGCAAAAATGTCACGACAATGCAAATTTAAAAGGAAAAACGCTAAAATGCCACGACAATACAAATTTAAAAGGTAAAATGCAAATATAACAAGACAATTCGCTAATTTAACTGGTAAACACTAATATAACTGGTAATCTTTAATTATTTGCATTTTACCGGTTATATTTGCCAAAAAACGGGCATATTTGCATTTTCTATTTCCTAGTGTGATATGGTACAGTATTTCAGCGAAAAATTGATATGTTGAAAACTTAAAATAGATAGACAACAATTAGCATACCAAAATTTTTAACTAGACTATTATATATTTTCTACTTTGCAACATTGGATGCATGTAATGGCAAAAAATGTCTGAATACAGTATGAATTATTTAATTCTTACTACATGTAAGAGGTATGAACAGTCTGAATACATTAAGGGGTCAACCACTGAACCTGAAGAATGTGATGATCACAATATGAATTTTGTGTTTCTTTAGAATTCCACAGCTAGCTATTTGCAATAAGGTTATATGAAAAAATAAATTTACTATCATTTATTATCATACCTGCAGCCTTTATGGCATGCTTTCTTTCCACATACTGAAAAAAATACAAATACATGTATATATAATATTATTCTTGCAGCAATGTTTGTTTGTACACCTCGCCCCGATCGAGATTCGAACTCACAACATCAGTGGTGATAGGCATTGATTGCATAGGTAGTTGTAAATCCAACTACCATATCATCACTGCCCCTCTTACAGCAATGAAACAAATACTAGATATAGACAAGATAGATATCAAACTCAAAATAAACTAATTAACATGCAGATGATTAAAAGAATAAAAAGGTCCAGTCTTTGCCTAATTTTTTTTACCAACTTGCCCGAAAGCCAAATTCAGAAAAATGTTTTATTTATTCAAACAAATTCTTTCATAATTTTCACTTGTCCAAATCCAGTTTTACTTGTAATGTAACTTTATTAAGACGGAATTGTTCTCTTTCTAAAATCAATAATAGGACTATCGTGGTTGTGATCGTATGGTAGTTGGATTTACAACTATCTCAGCCAACCAGTATTAGTATCACCACTAACTTTTTTTCTCTGGGTACTCCCAGGTTCCTACACCAATAAAACTGACCGCCATGATATAAATGAAATATTATTGAAAGTGGCAATAAACACCATAAGTCTAACCCTAAAATCAATATTTTATCTTTTTTTTCTTTTCATGCATATTCCTTTTTATTAAATCTACAAATCAGCATAAACTGCAAATTAAATAACAAACACAATCAAAAACGTACAAATATAGAAAAGAAGACTAGAGATAAAATAGTATTTTTAGAGACAGAATAATTAGGTTAATGTAGTAATCAGTTTACATCTTTATCAACACTAGTTACTGTCATCACTGTGTCCTACAATACAAGATTATCTAATCATTAATCAAGAGGAGGTACTATTGTTTTAATGAATTAAAACAGATACATGTAGCTCTTCACTTAAATTGGCACCAGAGGGCAGAAACACAATCACTCAATCATGACAAAAGAACTGCCTAGCACATGAATGTACAACAAATTCCCCCAAACTGTTCTAAACAAATATTAGGTCTGACAGTCTTCTAGGAAATTTACCAAAGTTAACACAAAAAAGAAAAAAGAAACTGGTATATATTTACATAATTTCCCCCATTGAAATTATATCAAAAATACCTACCAAAGAAAGACAACTCTTGTAAAAATAAGACTAGAGGCTCAACCTGTCATTTATTGTTGTTGAGGATACTTTATACATAACCTTCCACAGGTGATTCCTACCAAAATTCAATTAACTTGGCTAAATGGTTTTAGAGAAGATTTCTTTTATTAATTTTGGCCAATCACAAACAAGAACTGTCTATGGCGACCATATTTAGTTGCACCTCCTAGTTTCAGAGGAGAAGATTTTTTGTTTATTTCAGCCAATCAGAAAAGAAATAAGAATTTCTCATGGCAACTATGTTTTTTGTCCAATCAGGATGAAATGAGGCAATCTTATAGGGGACATTCCATATATGCTTCCTGTAAAATTATGCTTTATTTGGCCAGGTGGTTTCAGAGGGAAAGATTTAAGAAATCGACCAACCAGAAATAAGAATTGCCTATGGCAGCTGTTTGTTACCGGATTGAAAGAAAATGAGCACTCTTTATAGAGGACATTCCATAGATGCTTCCTACCAAGCTTCAGTTCATTTGATTAAAAGATTTCAGAGGAAAAGATTCAAATGTGAAATGCTAACAGAAAACGGATGCCAAGTGATGGCAAAAGCTCACATGGCCTTTTGACCACGTGAACCATAAACGTAGAAAATATATCTACATTTTGTAAATAAAGAATTCTTAAGACAAAATAAACTCACTAATTCCATCATTTTCTCAAGATTTCTTCCATCATCAGCACAGCATAATTTCTTTCCATTTTCTTGCCTTTGTACAAAATATTTATGAAAGTTAGCTGGGTCATCGTCAGGATGGATGGATATTTCTTCACATGGTAAACAGAATGTTTTAGCTGGTTTGATGATCACCCTCTGTGATTTGTCACTGATGAAGTAAGCAATGATGACAATCAGGATTATCAAGAGGAAAACATTTAATATTCCAAGTAGTATGGTCAACGTTGTTCTTTGCATATATTTTATTCTAGTACCATCTTCATTGACTTCATTTGTCTTGGGGGTATCTTTAACAATTAAAGAAGTACTAACAGCTGCAGCTTCTTCAAGTTCTGCTTGTGCCATTATTCAGGTTTAATAGGTCGTCTGGTTAAAGATAATTCTGAAAACAAGATACATAATAATATAAAAATGGATAAAGAGCAAAAAAAATTCTGGCAATACAATTAAAGGTAGAGGTGGTAAATGTGCTATTTGTCTGAAATATATTTAGTATAAACATATTTTATTAATTAATTCAATATTTACATCAGCTAATATTTTAACATTGCCCATTATTACATTGTTCAGGGATGATTCCATCTATTTTAAAATGAATCCCCTACACAGAATTGGGAATTTTTTTCACCAAATTGGGAAATTTTGTAATGGGTAATTTTTAAAACGATATTTTAAATGCTTAGTACTGCTAAGATTGCAGTGTCAGTAGACTTGCTCAAAAGAATTAGATGGATACAATTATATCAAAGTCCATGATAATGAGTGTTAAACAGTCTGCTTTAACGAGACTTTCATATTGACAAATTCTCACGATAGTCATGTCAAGAACCAGCTTCATTTTGCGACTCTGGACATCGTGATAATAAATCCGTCAGTGTTACTATTTGAAAAAAACAGTGTTTCCACAGGCACTTGACAAACCCCGCATGGATTTCGTAACATGTTCTTCCCCGAGTGAAAACATGTCTGCTTTTAAGAGACACATTGTGACAGTATCTGGAAATGTTTTCATTGTTAAAACAAAAATGTTTGCATTTAAGAGACATTCATATGACCTGTAACTGTTATCTATTCTCATAATCTTAGCATTGGGCACTGATCAACTGAGTTTGCATAGAAATTAGATACATGTACTTTCAAACTTACCAAATGTTGGCATTCAACCATGTGGATCAGAGATAAAACTGAACTATTTTTTTACCAGGTGCCAGCTGGGTTACTGATTTTTAATTTCTATGGGCCCAACAAAATTTTTAGGGGTCAAGATTTTTTCAGTTGATGTGAAAGAAAAATCAAAACATTCGGACAAGAATGAATAATTATTCATTTTAAAAACCCATTTATTCAGGTAATACAGGCTTTTTAAACACTTGTGGCAGTATGAAATTTTATCTTCCTCTTTTGTGGAAGTTTTATGCCACTGATAAACTCCAGCATTTTCTAAACAGGAATTAACTACCTATTATTATTTTTTAACTCTTCAACAGAAATGGGTATGCAATCTAGAGGCTCAGTGGACTGAGCTTGTGTCACTCACCTTTCATTCTGCTTTGAGGAAACTTAATACAGAACCTCCCATATGTGCTTCCCAACAAGTTTTGGTCATTTGGCTAAGCAGTTACAGAGAAGAAGATATTTAGAAATCGACCAATCAGAAACAAGAATTGCCTTTGGCAGCCATGTTTGTTAACGGATCAGAACTAAATGAGCAGTCTTTATAGAGGACCTTCCAAGAATGCTTCCTACCAAGTTTTGGTTCATTTGGCGAAGCGGTTAAAGAGAAGAAGATGTTTTCTAAATCAACCAATCAGTAACAAGAATTGCCTTTGGCAGCCATGTTTGTTAATGGATCAGAACTAAATGAGCAGTCTTTATAGAGGATCTTCCAAGAATGCTTCCTACCAAGTTTCGGTTCATTTGACAAAGCGGATTCAGAGGAGAAGATTTTTTAGAAATCAACCAATCAGAAACAAGAATTGCCTATGGCGGCCATATTTGTTGATGGATCGAGACAAGCTGAGCAATCTTTAGAGAGGACCTTCCATAGATTTTTCCTACCAAGTTTCAGTTCATTTGGCTGATGGATTTCAGAGGAGAAGATTAAAATGTGAAAAGTTAACGGACGACGGAAGCCAAGTGATGGCAAAAGGGTTACAGCGATGTTGAATTAATTTGTATATCATACAATAGATCCAGCAATAATTAAATTTAATCAGATCTTGTCCTGATCCATCTGGCCTAAGACAAACCAGAGGCTCAGCACTGAGCTGAGCCTGTGTCGCTCACCTTTCATTCTGCTTTGAGGAAACTTAACACAGAACCTTCCATAGGTGCTTCCCACCAAATTTCAGCTCATTTTGGCAAAGCAGTTTCAGAGAAGAAGATTTTTAGAAATCGACCAATCTGAAACAAGAATTGCCTGTGGCAGCCATGTTTGTTAATGGATCAAAACGAAATGAGCAAATTCTATAGAGGACCTTCCATAGATGCTTCTTACCAAGTTTCATATCATTTGGCCAACCGGTTTCAGTGGAAAAGCTGTTTTAGAAATCAACCAATAAGAAACAAGAATTGCCTATGACGGCCATGTTTGTTAATGGATCAAAACGGAATGAGCATTTTCCATAGAGGACCTTCCATAGATGCTTCCTACCACGTTTCGGTCCATTTGGCCAAGCTGTTTCAGAGTAGAAGATTTTTAGAAATCGACCAATCAGAAACAAGAATTGCCTGTGGTGGCCATGTTTGTTAATGGATCGGGACAAAATGAGCAATTTTTATAGAGAACCTTCCATAGATGCTTCCTACCAAGTTTCGATTCATTTGGCCAAGCAGTTTTAGAGGAGAAGATTTTTTAGAAATCAACCAATCAGAAACAAGAATTGTCTGTGGTGGCCATGTTTGTTAATGGATCGGGACAAAATGAGCAATCGCAACAGAGGACTTTCCATAGATGCCTCCTACCAAGTTTCGGTTCATTTGGCCAAACGGTTTCAGAGGAGAAGAATCTAAAAAAATCAGCCAATCAGAAAAAAGAATTGCCTTCCATAGATGCTTCCTACCAAACTTCGGATCATTTGGCCAAGCGATTTCAGAGGAGAAGATTTTTAGAAATCAACCAATCAGAAACAAGAATTGCCTGTGGCGGCCATGTTTGTAAATGGATCGGGACGAAATGAGCACTCTTTATAGAGGACCGCCCATAGATGCTTCCTACCAAGTTTCGGTTCATTTGACCAAACGGTTTCAGAGAAGAATAAATTCAGCCAATCAGAAACAGGAGTTGCCTGTGGACGTGGTGGCCATTTTTGTTAACGTATCGGGACGAAATGAGCAATCTTTACAGAGGAACCATAGATGCTTCCTATCAAGTTTCGGTTCATTTGGCCAAGCGGTTTCAGAGGAGAAGATTTTTTAAAATCTGTATAGAGATAACTGCATTTTGAATACAGATATCTACATTCAAACAAGAGTTATCTTTCTTTTAAAAGAGAAGATATTTTAGAAATCAACCAATCAGAAACAAGAATTGCCTGTGACGGCCACGTTTGTTAACCAATTGGGACAAAATGAGCAAACTTTATAGAGGACCTTCCATAGATGCTTCCTACCAAGTTTCAGTTCATTTGGACAAGCGGTTTCAGAGAAGAAGATTTAAAAAAATTGGCCTATCAGAAAAAAGAATGACCTGGCAGTTTCAGAGGAGAAGAATTTTTTAGAAATCAACCAATCAGAAACAAGAATGGCCTGTGGCGGTCATGTTTGTTAATGGATCGGGACGAAATGAGCAGTCTTTATAGAGGAACTTCCATAGATGCTTCCTACCAAATTTCGGTTCATTTGGCCAAACGGTTTCAGAGGAGAAGAATTTTTTAAATCAGTCAATCAGAAAGAAGTGGTGGCCATGTTTGTTAATGGATCGTAACGAAATGAGCAATCTTTACAGAGGACCTTCCATAGATGCTTCCTACCAAGTTTCGCTTCATTTGGAGAAGCGATTTCAGAGGAGAAGATTTAAAAAAATTGTCCTATCAGAAAGAAGAATTGCCTGTGGCGGCCATGATTGTTAATGGATCGGGACGAAATGAGCAATCTTTTTAGAGGACCTTCCATGGATGCTTCCTACCAAATTTCAGTTCATTTGGGAAAGCGGTTTCAGAGGAGAAGATTTTTTAGAAATCAACCAATCAGAATCAAGAATGGCCTGTGGTGGCCATGTTTGTTAACGGATCGGAACTAAATGAGCAATCTTGATAGAGGACCTTCCAAGGATGCTACCTACCAAGTTTTGATTCATTTGACCTGGCAGTTTCAGAGGAGAAGAATTTTTTAGAAATCAACCAATCAGAAACAAGAATGGCCTGTGGTGGTCATGTTTGTTAATGGATCGGGACGAAATGAGCAGTCTTTATAGAGGAACTTCCATAGATTCTTCCTACCAAGTTTCGGTTCATTTGGCCAAACGGTTTCAGAGGAGAAGAATTTTTTAAGTCAGCCAATCAGAATCAAGAATTGCTTGTGGTGGCCATGTTTGTTAATGGTCGGGACAAAATGAGCAATCTTTATAAAGGACCTTCCATAGATGCTACCCACCAAGTTTCAGTTCATTTAGCTGAGGGGTTTCAGAGGAGAAGATTAAAATGCGAAAAGTTAAAGGACGATGGATGCCAAGTGATGGCAAAAGCTCACTTTGCCTTTGGCAAGGTGAGCTAAAAATCCTAATTTTGTTAGGAATGTTTTTTTGTGATGTCAAACGTTTTGATGGCAATTTAGTCAACAGTTGAATTAGACAGGGAGTCTGTATGTGATTGCGAGCAAAATTATGTCAGTCAGCATACATATATTGCATAGCTTCCAGTGGATGTAACTGAATATATATACAATATTGGTCTGTTGACGGTAAATATAGAATTTATTTGACAAGGCTGAGAAACGGGGTGAAAGACGAGCTTCTAGCGAGTCTTTCTCCCCGTTTCGCGCCGAGTCAAATAAATTCTATATTTACCGTCAACAGACCAATATTGTATTTATCCTGCAATCCACAATGTCCTAAAAAATAATCTTAACTCGTAAAAATGCATTTTTTAATGCAACGGAATCCTCACTATTTGGCGTAATAAAATACCAGATTTTTTTTGCTGACAAAAATTCGCGAACAAATAGTTCTCAAAAGGAAGTGAAATAACTTTATTTAAGTGAAGATTTATTGATTAAGGTGAAAATCTATTTAGAAAATTGATAGTTTAGAACCTGAAATATATATATTTAATATGTTTTTCATAGATATGAAAACACATTAATTTAGCGATCATACGTCACATGCGGTCATACTTAAATACGCCTGCAGTAGTAACCAGGTAAATATATACGCCTGTGTGAAAAGGTATACGCCTGCAACTATATGGTTCACTTTTATTTTTATTTTTTTATATCAAATAATAAACATCCGATATATTCCTTTTACTAGTTTATATTAAAAAAAAATAAATAAAAAAGAACCATATAGTTGCAGGCGTCCACCTTTGTATGACACACAGGCGTATATATTTGCCTGGTTACTACTGCAGGCGTATTTAAGTATGACCCACACAGTTTGTAAACATGTGAAAGCAATACACACATACATGTATAGACGATTCGAGCATGTTTTAAGTAAACTAGGTAGAGTAGAGAAAACAGAAAGATTAATCATTTATCTCAACAAACTGAACTGATTCACGGAAATGTATTTAACAACGATGTCAAACACTCAAATGCTCAGTTATTGGGATATTTAGTCATTTATGAAAATTGTGTACACATTCGCCATTTGTTATGGATGACCACGCCGTAAAACATAGAACTAATTTGACTTGACATATTTGTATTGGAACTGTAAAAAGGAACATCGGGATTGCTTCCACACGAAACATCAGAAGTGCTACTGGCTGTAGAATTTGTGGAGGTTTTACGAGGTAAGTTTGCTGAAAAGCATTTCTGTTAGTTTCACTTTCAGTGTTGCTGAGGATGTTTGATATTTTCTTGTGTCTTTCCTCACTCAATGTTGAGTAATTATTAATAAATGCCACATTGTTATGCCCTGATATTTGCATAATATCTATCCCCTCCACATTGTTTTCTCTTAATTTCTGGACGGGATAAGATATTTTCTGGCACTGATTGATTAATGTCTAATTTGCAACTATCCTTCATTTTTTTCATGAGACTGGAAAGTTTTCTTTCATGCACTTTTCTACCTGTTTCTAAAGCTCGTACAAAAAAATTATGTATTTTGCGACAATGCAAGTATATAAAGGAGGAGAAGCTAATACCAATCTTCTGGACTTTACATAGGTTTCAATGGAAAATTGGAATTTATTTTTATAGAATAAAATAAAACTTTCATATATACATGGTAAATTGAAGAAAATCAAAATAGAGATCTGATTTAGTGTCAACAAGCACCAGATATGATTTTAATTACTATATTTAACTTCTGTTTGTATATCATAATCAAATGAATTAATATGCATTGAAGTCTACATGTATGTAGAATCCCCACCAACTATTTTCTTCATATCAAATTTGCTATTATTAAACCATAATCCATTGATTGGTAAATTACATAATGCAATGTCACTAAGGAACCAAGAATATTATGGACATAGGTGTTGTGACCAGAAAAATATTAGAGTGAAGGATATATTTTTCTGGAATGAACAATATTTACATGATAATGTTGGTTGTTGCGAGTAATGACTAATGTGCATTGTTGCGAGTAATGACTAATGTGCGAATATATTTTCTGAGTCGGATCATACAAAAATGCATTATGAAAGCTTGAAGTTTCAAATATTCAAACATTGCTAATTTAGTCTGCATTTTGTTCCTTTTTTCTTGTTATTTTATTAGTAAATATATAATAACATGTATTTTAATTATAATCAATGCTATATTAATGTCTTTCAGATGAATGGCTGGATTAATGGTTTAACAGTGTACAATGTACATGTGATGTTTGAAATAAGTGCAAAGACTATATATGAAAGAAATAATTGCATAAAAACCTATGAACGTTTTATAAAGATCTGATTAAACAAAGGACATTTTTCAAGAACTATCACTCAGTTGTTGCATACAGGCCAGGGGTATGTGAATCAGTTTCAAATGGAATTGCACAAAATAAAAAATGTACTGTAATCCTGATCAACAGTGAGTAGAATTCCAGCAGATAAAACACTAGTTTCAACTGACAAATCATACAACTTTGTTGGAATTTTGCAAAAGAAAAAAATGTTTTAAAAAAAGATGCAAAATGATTGGAGGAAGTGACTGAATACAATTATTCCAAATGGTTAAAACAAATTATATAGATATTTTGTGGTGTCATAAAGAATTCAGAATGTAAAAAATTATCTATAATTTTAAAGTGACTTGATGCAATAGCAGGAATATGTGTTATTTTCACCTTGAAGAAATCTACTATCTGATATGTTGAAGTAATTGATGTGAATTAATTGAACATTTAATATGAAGAAATTTTATAATAAAATATATGTAGTACTAGTAATCTTAGAGTTTGATGTTCAAACTGTACTGAGTTATTTAACCATATAAGTGTGTTTAGTAAAGATTGTGGTGTGTGACTGCCCAGAACGTTTCTGTTATAAAGGATGTTAATTTCCTCATCTGTTGGAGGCAAGACTTTGGTTTATTCCCTTTGTCCTGTAGTTTTAGTTGCTTTTGTTTTGTTTTCAAAGCTTCCCTGTCAAGTTATAAATGATTCGGATTTGTTTAATTTATTTTATATGTCAGTGTCGTCCACCTATCAAAAGTACAAGTGTGTTGAAGTTACCGAGTGTAAATTGTACATGCGCGTAGACGATACAAAAAATTACAAGACAGACAATCCAGAATACAGAATTTAAGATCTTTGTTTTGATTTTTATTGACTTCTAGGATTTTTTTTATCGTAAAATATGTATAAAAAATATGAAATTTTAGAATTATTAGTTTCATTTTGTCGGTTTGTAAATTTACAAATAGTGAGAACGAAAACATTTATTAGAAAAAGACGACGTCGATTATTGACATTGGTTACGGTTAATATTTTAACTCCTTCACAGGAGAGCAAAAACACAAAAAAGTAGTTCCGGAATCTATGGGCGGGGCTTAAAAGTTTATTCGTAGGTTTAAAAGTTTATTCGTAGGCTTCAAAAGTTTATTCGTAGGCTACGAATAAAGCAAAAATTTATTCATGTGGTATATTTGTACAGCAAATGTACTGATTGCAGGATAAATATAAATATCTGTGTTTTACTTATTCATTTTACTATATGTTGTATATATACGTGTATACAGATATTGTATTTTTTTTGTAAACAAGTAAAAGGTAGCAGATAATTTGTATTTTATAAGTTTATAAATTTGAAAATATATTCTGCAGTATGGTATAAAAAATTAACAATAAAAGTATCCAGTACATATCTTTTTGGAAAATTTTTGGATATCAATTGAAAATAAATATAAACTAATATGTACATTTGCAATTAAAAAACAAAAAGACAAGTTGTTCACTTTAGTTTCGGTTACTAGTATCAATGAATTTTCATGCAAATTGAAATATTTTTTAATCAAATGTTCCTCTGTATATTTGTTATCTAAAAAGATAACTAGCCAAAAATCTGTATTTAATAGTCCGATCCGGTTCTGAGTTTTACAATGTCCACTTCGGGTTTCATTCAATTTATTGATTTCGGTTGAGAACATGAATCTGTTGGCATCCTCAATATATAAGCATCTCAAAATAAATTTAATTACACATAAGCAATCTTTGATACTTGGGAAGTGTGGAAGTCAACTTATTTCTGTGTTCATTTGGCAAAGCAGTTTCAGAGAAGAAGATTTTTAGAAATCGACCAACCAGAAACAAGAATTGCTTGTGGTGGCCATGTTTGTTAACGAATCGGGACGAAATTAGCAATCTTTATAGAGGACCTTCCAAGCATGCTTCCTACCAAATTTCAGTTCATTTGGCAAAGAAATTGTTTAGAAATCAACCAATCTGAAACAACAATGACCTGTGGTGGCCATGTTTGTTAACGGATCAGAACTAAATGAGCAATCAGAGGACCTTCCAAGGATAATTTCTACCAAGTTTTGATTCATTTGGCAAAGCATTTCCTGAAAAGAGGATTTTTTTCAGAAATCAACCAATCAGAAACAAGAATTGCCTGTGACAGCCATGTTTGTTAACAGATCAGAACTAAAATAGCAATCTTTACAAAGAACCTTCCAAGGATGCTTCCTATTAAATTTCGATTCATTTGGAAAAGCGGTAACAGAGGAGAAGATTTTTAGAAATCAACCAATCAGAAACAAGAATTACCTGTGGCGGCCATGCTTGTAAATGGATTAAGACGAAATGAGCAATAGTTATAGAGGACCCGCCATAGATGCTTCCTACTAAGTTTCAGTTCATTTGACCAAGCCGTTTCAGAGGAGAAGATTTTTTTAAATCGGCCAATCAGGAACAAGAATTGCCTGTGGTGGCCATGTTTGTTAACGGATCGGGACAAAATGAGCAATCTTTATAGAGGACCTTCCAATGTTGCTTCCTACCAAGTTTCGATTCCGTTGGCAAAGCGGCTTCAGAGGAGAAGATTTATTCAGAAATAATAATTTTCTGTGGTGGCCATGTTTGTAAATGGATCGGAACTAAATGAGCACTCTTTATAGAGGACCTTCCAAGGATGCTTCCTACCAAGTTTCGATTCATTTGGCAAAGCGGTTTCAGAGGAGAAGTTTTTTAGAAATCAACCAATCAGAAACAAGAATTGCCTGTGGCAGCCATGTTTGTTAACGGATCGGGACAAAATAAGCAATCTTTATAGAGGATCTGCCATAGATGCTACCTACCAAGTTTCGGTTCATTTGGCAAAGCAGTTTCAGAGAATAAGATTTAAAAAAATTAGCCAATCAGAAACAAAAATTGCCTATGGTGGCCATGTTTGTTAATGGATCGTGACAAAATAAGCATTGTTTAGAGAGGACCTTCCATAGATGCTTCCTACCAAGTTTCACTTCATTTGGCTGAGGGATTTCAGAGGAGAAGATTAAAATGTGAAAAGTTAACAGACGATGGACGACGGACGCCAAGTGATGGCAAAAGCTCACATTGCCTTTGGCAAGGTGAGCTAATAATAAAAATGTATATACAAGTGTAAGGTTAAAATGATGCTTACATTATGTATAGGAATAAGAAGGAGAAGTTCAGGTTAATTACAAACCGGAACGTGTCAGTCTGACAGAATAAATCAACAAATTTCAAGTCTCCTGACGACATTTTAATAAATCTGAAAACGGAATTTAATGTCGTTCTAGAAACTCCATTGGCAATGAAAACTTAGGAGTGATGAATATTTCATGGGGTGGTATAAAATCTGCATAGCTGATGCACATTTTCCGGAAATATCGATAATACCGTAAGTGGGAATTTTAATTTACTTGCAATTATTTTGGGGCCGCTGGTGATATTTGGGGCCGCCAATCGGCCTTAAATTATATAGTAGAATCATCCCTGTTACTAAACATTCAATACAAGCCAAAAAGTATGATATAAATCATTTTATCCTCAGCAGAAGTATCTGACAATTATCCAGGGCATTCCACAGCAGACGGGCACCGGGCAAATTGCCCGTCTAACTGCATTTTTCTCCTGGCTACTTCGTTTTCAAAAATGAAAATACAAATGTACCGCTTTGTGTGTAAAATGCCACTTTCAACAATATTTCATTTGTATTGTGGCGGTCAGTTATGTTGGTGGAGGAAACCGGAGAAAACTAGTGACCTGTTGCAAGTCAATGACAAATGTTATCACATAATGTTGTATCGAGTACACTTCGCATGAACAGGGTTCAAACTCACAACTTTAGTGGTGACAGGCACTAATTGCACATGTAGTTGTTAATCCAACAACCATAGTGATACGATCATGATGGCCCCTTTCTGAAGTCTGAAAAACATAAAACTCTTTAACTACAATAGACAATAAATATACAAGCCAGTAAACTAAATATCTTCTTAAGAAGACATCTGACTACAAGCTTAAGGGCTTCTAATAAGCCTTTTGGGATAGTGTCAAATGATGAAATCTGTGATTTAACTATGGCAACCAATAACCTGGCATGCATCACATAGTACATACAGAGATGTATCGCTTGCAGCAGGTGGGAATCAAACTCACAACTTTGACGTTGATGGCATACACTATGTGGGTATACAAATGTATATGTAAAGCCAACTACCATACCACTATGGCCATGACATCCCCTCATAGTGTAATATTCACACAGTTAGGGGAACAACTGCAACAAGTGATTGAAAAAGACAAATTGTTTATAAATCTCCCTAATCTGCAAAATTTCTGAATTTGTCCCCTTTACAAAAACAATAATAGGCAATTTTCTTTATTGACTCATAAATAACTCATTAAGATCTGCATTTTGCCCCCAAAAAATGCATTATAATTTGATGAAATATAAAAACATTCAAATTTTGGAAATTGGCAATATTTGGTAGAGTTTATCTCAGAAACCATACATGTAAGTCATGAGAAAGAACAGACGTACAGCAACAACAACTACGACAGACCTATGGCCATGACATAATACGGAGAAAAAATATTTATACTATAACTAATTGACGAGTTTCTTAAATCAAAAATATGTCACAAATGACCAAATAAAGCAGTAACTCACGAATGTGTGCAGTGCATGAGAAAATGATGAGCGAGTTACGTTATTTGGTCATGAGTATTTTTGATAATGAAACTCGTCAATTAGTTATAGTATTTATTATATAGATAAAAAAATGTTTCAAATCGAATTTAATATAAAATTAGTTTAATTGCACTATATTAGGTGTGTAGCGTAGGGATATACCAGTAATTTTCCTACTCATTTGTATCTGGGGCCCGGGGCCATTATAACAAGATGTTGCACGCTACGTCGTGCTAAGAATACCCCCACTCATTCATTTGTAAGTCGCACGGTAAATAGGAAGTAGATGTGCGGTAAACCTGGAAAGGGGAGACACGGTACAAGTCACCATGCCAAAGCCATCTATCAAATATAAAATCATTTCTTCCAGTAGAAGCTGAGATAACTGTTACGAAAGTTTTCATTACGGCAAACATGAAAAATTCTAAGTCGCACTGTAAACAGGAAGTAGATGTGCGCTAAACCTGGAAAGGGGAGACACGGTACAAGTCACCATGCTAAAGCCATCTATCAAATATAAAATCATTTCTTCCAGTAGAAGCTGAGATATCTGTTACGAAAGTGTGAAAGGACGGACGGACGGACGGACAAGGTGATTGCAATATAGCCCCCACTCATGAGTGGGGGGTATAATTTAGAAAATTAGCGTATAAATGATGTGAATTGGGGAAAAAATGGGAAGAGCAATAGATTTATTAGTTTGGAAGTCCAGTAATAGAATAGCGATCATACTGTACCTAACTTTAATTCCAACAGTAACAATTTTTTGTGATGAGGAAGAACGATCACAAAATAGTTCAGAAAACTTACATAAATACCCTTGGTGTGCCACACTGTCATATATGATATACCCATGGGCATTTCTGTTCATTTTTTATTGAACTGAACACCCTGGCATCTGGTACCATGACCTCTGGAGCAAAACTGTCCGAATCAAGAGTGACAGTCAGATTGCGAATCATTATCAACATCGCCAACTATTTGCACTATGTACATGTTGTTGGGTGTCATTTGAAGCTGTGTTAGGTAATAAAGAATTTGAATTTGTTGTTTCTGAAGTGACACTGACAGTGGACGAGTGGTAACAAGGTGCTCAACTTCTGGGGGACATGGTGTATCAGTAATAGTGACAATATAGTGTCAGTGGGTCGGACTCACTTCACAGCACAAACAGTTTCACTAGTTTCATCAACCTCATTGCTCTCGAGCAGTAAAAACTTTTTTTTAATCCAAAGGATTCAAGTTACCTGTACTTGCTTCCATCATTACTGGTAAATATTGTAACATATTATTCAGAATTATAACATCGTGACATTTTTATTTTTGACTTTAAAACTAAATTGGCAATAATGCGTGTATTCCGCTTCATTAACTGTTTTCCGTTTTTAATTCCCAATGAATTAACAAAATATCAAGCAACGTAAATCCAAGGACATATTTACTATTTTTATATAACAATATTACAATAAACATCTTTAATATAAAATTTATTCCAAATACTACAATTTCCTCTTTCGTTTTTCTGAAGTTTTATCGCAGTCCTATACACGCCACTTTCAACAAATCAAGTGACCCAATATACTGCACTGTTTCCCGGTATCTTGTGCTCAGTATTTCGGTTGCTTAATCAAAACTAATCGTAAACAGGTCATAAACTTGAAAATGTTCGACTTTTAATTTCATTTGAAAAAGCTTTCACAAGATGAACTGTGAGCTAATGCTCACTTATGATACCCCCGCTCTTCGGCAAACAGGAAGTAGGAATCTGACGGGTCAAAAAACGCTTCCCACGATATGGGGTACCTATATGAAGCTTGTGACCATATAACAGATCTCTGCCATCAATAGTTGCTGAAAAAAATGTGACGAAAAATGTGCATATATGTTCAATAAGTATAAAAACCATCTAAGTCGGCAAACAGGAAGTAAGAATCTGATGGGTCCAAAAATGCTTCCCACAATATGGCATACCTATATGAAGCTTGTGACCAAATATCAGATTCCTGTCATCAATAGTTGCTTAGAAAAATGCGACGAAAAATGTGCATATACAAATGTATGTTAAATGTGTATAAAAATCAACAAAATCGGCAAACAGGAAGTAGGAATCTGATGGGTCCAAAAACGCTTCCCACGATATGGGGTACCTATATGAAGCTTGTGACCAAATATCAGATTTCTGTCATCAATAGTTGCTGAGAAAAATATCTTGGACAGACGGAAGGAAGGACAGACGGACAGAGGTAAAACAGTATACCCCCCTCCCCCTTAGGGGGGCGGGGGTATAATAATGATTTTTACAAATAATTTATCACCACACTATTGGGAATTTCCCCCCATGTATGATGTAATTGGGAAAAAAAGAGCCTTTTTCACATTGGAAATGGGGCCGATATTCGGCCCTCAAAATGCAGTACTCCAGTAGGAAAATCACTGTATACTATAATGTGTATCGCTTCAAAAAACATGGCGCCACCCACGACGAATCCAGGTAAACATAAAGTTGCGATAGAGGGAAATTGTGAATAGTAAATTTAACAGGAAGTATAAGTAAAACAAGGCAATGGCACTATATTACAACTGTCAACTAACAAGAAATTGGATGACAGTATTTGGTATATGTTTGGAAGCGTGCAAAATATTTGACCCACTTACAGTAGTCTAGACATTCAAGACGTTACACACCGATTTCGATTGACAGAACGATGAATGAATGGAATATTTCATTTGTGTGTGTGTGTTGATTTAACGACCCACCAAGGATGTGACAATGGAAGCAAATGATGTTTATTCAAATTTAATATGTTGTATGCAGATAGTGAACTAACAATATTTTTTATCTGAAAATTTTACTTTTTAACAACAAATAATTTTGAAACAAGTAAAGTAATGAACTTCAGAAGTGTACAGTCACAAACTTCATTCTGAATGTTAAAGATAAATTCTTTTGTATTTTGGCTTCAGAATGGCATCATTGACATTTACTTTTTCACACATTGTTTTATGTTTATAACTGCCATGACTAGTAGAAGACACTTCAGTTTGGGGTGTGCTAAAATTGAATGTTCCCCCATATATGTATGCTAAAGGGACATAACTGTAAACTGTAAAACCATATGAAACAGTCAAAGGGACGTAACTGAAAACAGTACAGGAAAAGTAGTTTCGACAACGAAATGGCGCAAAATATAGCGAGAGTGAAATTAAAAACGATAATTTCACTGTGAAATTATCATTTTTAATTTGACTTGGAATATTCTGTAATTCACAGCTACGTGTATCTATAATATGAAACAGGCACGACCATGAATGCTCGTGAATCTGAAAATTATCTCGCAATTTCATGCTCATCCATTGCATCAAAAAGATTTTTTGGGCAGAGATATATCGGGGACGACTTTTTTTTAGGGTTGAATCTAGTCTCATTCAATCGAACTGTCGTTCCTTACGAAATCTCAAAAGTTAACTTCCGCGTAGAAACAAAAATTCTTGTTAGTATGTCAGAAGAGATTTAATAAATTAAAAAATATCAATATACATGTAAGTAAAACAAGCTAACAAAATGACTTTTATTACACACAGGTTCTGGGTTTCAGTGGTATCGGACGTACGAGAGAGGGTACAAGACTTAGGATCACCTTTATGCTTTATGTTAAGAAGATCTTCATTAGTTGAACTTGAGTGTGTTAGTGTGCTACACGGAACGTGTTTACAATGCGCAGAATTTTTTTTTATTCATCAGCATGTGCAGCCATGTTTGTCAAAAAATCCTAAGTACACATTTAATACCATAAAGAGCTCGCTGACGCTTGCATATAATAAATTACAAACATTTCATGTCTATCTATTGATACATGTCAGTGTGGGAAATGTTTTTTTCTCTTATCTCGCCATTTTGGCTAGTTGCTTCAAAATTATATTTGCCAAATTAGAATTGCACTTGCCATTAATTGCTGCAAAATCCGACCCCGACTCGAAAATTACAATTTTTTAACATTTATCTTTTTACCATATATAAAGTCCACCCAAACCCAATTTTATTTGATATCATCAAGATTTACTCTACCGAATCTGTATTTAAGATAATCTGAATCGCTTGCATTGAACTTTGGGAGGTATATATATATAAATTTTATTTGATCCCGGTTCGGAATAGGACGCCATCTTTTAGCGTTATCTATCAATAAGAGAAATCAATATGGCGGACGTGAAACATTGCACCGCTAGTCCTATCAACGATTTTGAAGGATTTCTTCACATCTTTTATTGTCAAATCAAAAATTTTACGGAATCATTGACTGAGAAACTACTTCGTCAAGTTGGTTGACAGGGGCGAGTGCAAAATAATCAGAACTCGCCTCACGATGCTCGGTCGCCGGATTGTCGAGTTCTTACACAAACGTATTCGACAAAGGACAAAGGCCACGAATGGTCGATATCGGCCCTGTAAAACGACATTTTTTTCAAAATGAATGCAGAAACGTGCTTTACTCCCAAAAGTTTCCTTCTGGTATTGAAGTTTATCGGGTATGATCAAATTATATAATTTGACAAAGTATTTCCGGAATTCTAACACCCGGAAAGCCGAAAACGGACCACTTTTGTCAAAATTTCTAGCTATTTGGTAAAAAAATCCATGTAATATGTACATGTAACTACAATTTTCTAAATTTCGAAGTGGCCGCATGCGTTGATCAAAATAAAAAAGAGCTAAAAATAAAGTTATTTTAATATTAAATCGTTGTCACTCAAATTTATTTTGATCGACGAATGCGGCCACTTCGAAATTTAGAAAATTGTAGTTACATGTACATACTACGTGGATTTGAGCCAACGTTTTCCGCGGTCCAACGATTAAAATGAAATTCGTAACTAAAATTAAATAAACATGTTGGTAATTTCCATTAGTATAATTAAGCTTCTATATAATGTGAAGTACGACACATTTTTTATTGTAAACCTAGTACATGTATAAAATAGTATGACTCTGTAATCCAATTGCAGCTCCCAAATGATAAAATTATCAAACCAGGACCATTGTCAGAATACATATTCAAACAATGTACACTACATGTCTGCTCTGGTCTCTTAATGTGGACAGTTTTTTTTATTTCATTCTTGTATATTTTTTTTCTTAAAATTGATGGGGAAGTCGCATGCACCATGTCTGGGATGCATGTACGCATGTTTCACATTTTCTGTGAAAACATTAAAAGTTATACATTGTGTATCATGAATATTATTCATGCTAGATATATATAGTTTCTATCCCATTTTTCGTCACTCGGTGAACAGGGACTGGTGTCATATCATATGGTATTTTGAACCCCATGGTAAATTGAACCCGGGGTCGATTTACATCCATGGTGTATTGAACCCCCTTATTGAAAACTGAACCCCCCCCCTGTATATTAATATGTTCTCTTGCTTGCAATAATAACGATCGAGCCATGGCAAACTCATGAAAACTACTGACTAAAGTATGAAGGATTTAGCTCAAACATATACGGGAGGTTCATAT
Source organism: Bathymodiolus brooksi (assembly GCA_963680875.1). Lineage (NCBI taxonomy): Eukaryota > Metazoa > Mollusca > Bivalvia > Mytilida > Modiolidae > Bathymodiolus > Bathymodiolus brooksi. The sequence goes on along the minus strand of OY804576.1, from coordinate 131,675,912 downwards.
ACATGTACACATGACATATTGTTTAAAATGAAGATGTTATCATATCTAGAAGTTGCATACATATTTAATAATATTAACGTATTCATTTATCAGTATTTGTAATGGCTGAAGTGGTCGTCTGCAACTTGGAATATATTGAAGTGAAAAAAAAAATGTATGAATAAATTGCATATACACACAGACAATGGACAAAAGTATTTGCACGTTTCCAATTTTCCATATATATTTCACATAAAACTACAAATTTTCAGAAGCTTATTCTGAAGTCAATTCACACCCTATTTCGATAATTTTTATATCAATAAAAACAGAATGTTATGTAGTTTTTTCAAAATTACTACTATAAACTACATATCTTTCTGCTTTCCTTGATAAAAAAAATGATTAAAATCAGGCGTGAATTGATTTCAAGATAATATTTTGAAAAACTGTAGTTTTATATGAAATATATAGAGTAAATTGGAAGCGCGCGAATACTTTTGTCCATTGTCTGTATATGTAGAATGACCTCGTAATAAGGGATTGCGTGTGTATAACCGACAATTTCTCAGTCCCTTTTCAATAAATCGAGAAAACAAAAATTGTAAACTCATGTGATGCCGACATGATGATATAAAACTTTATATACATGTAGTTGTTAAAATCAGAAAGGGTGTCATCTCGGTGTCAGGGGTTCAAATCTTGATAAAGTATGTGTATTTTTGCACTGTTTTTGTTTGTTTGTTTGTTTGGTTTTTTTTTTGTGTAAACATAAATAAGTAACCAAAGAAATGTGAATTGGTAACGTCAAGTAAAAATCTAAAAATAAATAAATAAATAAATAATAATAGATAGAAATGTTCAAAGTCGGTACGTTTATTTGCATTAGAATGATTGTGTACCATTGTGTTCGTCAGGGGTTTGAACCTTGATAAGTATTTTAATTTTTGGACTTCAAGAGATCAAAAAGTGGTAAAGAACTGCAATGTGAAGCTAGATAAAACATGACTTGTGATATTCAGTAAGACACATAAAATGTAAATACTTAATCAAGGGGAAGGTAAAAAGCCTAAAGACAGTTGAAAGACAAAATAAAAGAGGCCCATAACGTTTATACTGAAAAGTGAGTGATTGTTAGTTAAAAACTAACCTAACTCAGTAATTTGTCAGCTATATCATGGCAAGAACAAGTTAATTTTCAATGAGATGTTGATGAAGTCTGCTTGGTACTAGACCAGTACGTTGAGTTGGATTTTTATAGTGCTAGCTCACTGAAACAACAGTCCGCGGGTAGACATATCGCTCCACTTGGACACATTATTCTGATTCCGAGGCAACCAGCCTTTGCTCTTTCTCCTTAATGTCGTGTGCTTAGCCAATAAGCAATAAATACTAATTTCATAGTCTTTGGTTTGACCCCATCCTGAACTGTTTTATTTATGTTTAGGTTATGATAATGATGAAGCTTTAGGAGCAAAAATGTTACATCTCTCAAGGCAAATTAATACACTGAGGCAAAGGGTGGAAGATGAAAACCTGGAGAGGCGTTCTATTATTTGTAAGAGCCCTGATAATTGTTTAGCTGACTTTCCACATCTCGACGAGACTGAGCTGCGTAACATTACATGTGGGTTTTACCAGCTCAAACTCAGTTCCAGCTACATGCAGGAATATTTAGCGGGCAATTCTGAGATTTTTGTCCATTAAGAAGATGATCATTTGATACGCGTTCGGTTACAGAGTCGCCACACATCATCCAGGGCATATTTGTTATGGATCGAGTACAGCCCAATGGAAGTTACCGCATGGTAATGCAAATGTCGAGCAGGAGCACGAGTTGTTGGAGTATGCTCTCACATCGCGTCTATCTTGTGGTACCTTGGAGGCTTGGATATGCAAGGCACAAACCGCATATATCTTACGGAGTCAGGAATTGGGGGGAACACTTAGAAGATGCTAGTCATGTGATTGATGACACTGATAGTGACCAAAGTGTTATAGAGGAATGAGATCCTACCATATTATTAGAAACACCTTATAATATAATAATGAATCTATAACATTTATTTGTTTTTTGTTCGGTTTTTTTTTGCAGTTGAAATAATTCTAGTAATAATTCACATCACAAGTATTAGTACTGCTGTTAAGGTTTTATATTTTTTCATACTTAAACAGCCTTTTAGAATAAATGTGATAATTCATTCATTACTCCAAATAATAGAATTTAAACTGAGTAAATTGTAAATAAAGAAAACAATTTTCTACATACATCCATAATGTTGAAAAATAAGTCTGATTTAATATTTTTCATAAAATTGTATTTTTTTTTATCAAAAAGTGTATTTTTATCCCAAAATGTAGTATTTAAATTGAACACAAATTGTAAATGATATAAATAACATTTACATCTTACCATGTCAATGTTAAAATTTGATTAAATGAACTTAATTACAACTTTTTTCAAAAAAATTAAAAAATGATGTAATTTTGTATAAAAATGTGTTTTTTTACCCTAAAATATTTTAAATAATCTGAAAAAATGTAAATAAAGTAAACATATGTCTATATACTTTCATAATGGTGAGTTTGAAATATTGAGAAATGTTAAAATGAGCTAAAAAAAATATGAAAAATATTTTCCAAAAATCTGTGTTTTTTTACTCAAAAATGTAATTTCACTCCAAAAATACAGTGCTTTAACAATTAAATTGTAAATTTGTGTACATAATTATCAACATAATCATATTATCAAGAGCCCCGCTTATTTTTAAATGTTGAAAAACGATGTTAGAATTTTTTTTAAATATTTACCTGAAATCTGTGATTTTCATAAAGAAAATACTATTTTTACCAAAAAAAGAGCCATATTACATGTTGATATTACAAAAAATATATCATTAATACAAAAATGACTTGGAAATAAACCTTATTCATTATGAATTTTCATTATTAGTTGTTCTTTTCATTTATTATTGAAAATGTCCAGAAATTTGGGATTTTTCATTAAATGTTAGTTTTTTGGGGGTACCTATAAAGTGCGAAACGAAATAGAAACGAAACGAAACGTAACGAAATCAACGAAAACGAAACGAAACGAAAACAACGAAATGGAAACGAAATAGACTGATATGAAGAAAATGGAAGGAAAAAAATAAAAGACAAAACGAAATAAAGAAATAAAAAAAAAAGAAGATAATTTGATTTTTTAAATACAATAATTTTGATTAATTATAAACCCATCTTGGATGTCTGTCCGTTACAGTACTCCTCACGTACATTACCCGCAACTCAATCCAAGCCGGGTTTGCGTGCCGACAAACTTTTAGAAGTTCAAATGTCATATTTTTATTTGTATTTGTGTGTGTGTCAGTATTTATGAATTATAAAGTTTCTGGAGCGGGCATATAGAAAAAAATGGGGGATATGAGGGGGTATTTTCATAGATTGGGATATTGAGGGTTCGTTTGGATTCTACATAAATTTGCCTATTTGCTAATCAAACAGGATGGTCTCCAGTTTCAGATTCTGGGCACTATTTGAATACTGGATTTTCCCCGACTTGTCACGTTTAATCTCCCTGTTCCACCCCCCCCCACCATTTGTCAAAAAGACGGAACTATTAACGACTGTCATACAAGTGGGAGTTTTGACCCACCATTTTCTTGGGAAATGCCTGTACCAAGTCGGGAATATGATAGTTGTTTTCTAGTTTCACATTTGGTCATGTCTTAGGATTAGAGAATTTACATGTACCGATTGTTTTTGTACTTGGCAACATCTTAGGGTTAGACGAGTGGCATCTGCCTATCTGCTATCAGAACCCACCATTTTCCTGTGAAAATGCCTGTACCAAGTCAGGAATGTGTTGTTTTTCAGTTGTTCCGTTGAATGAAAACTCAGATGGTTGAGCTTCTTATCGGATTTGGCTGTTTTTGTGGACTTTCCCTTTTGAATGCACCTTGGAGTACGGTACCATTGTTATTACCTTTATTCGGTAGTGTGCCAACAGATCTGGCGTAATGTCTTACCGTTGTTCTTTCCGAGATATACAGGGATCAAAAAGACCCAACACTATAAACTTTTTATTTCAAATCCTATTGTTCTATTTTGAATAACTAAAAAAAAAAAAAACAGCAACATAACAGGACGTACAGTGAGCGCCCTCCTTACAGAAGAACTTCTGGAAAAAATAATGCTTGCAAAAACTAAACATAAGAAACTCTGGAAGTTTTATTGAAATCCATTCTGTTTTTTAGGAAGAGTTATGGATAGCGCAACAGTATACTCTCTCTATTGTATAGCCTTGTATGACAATTACATAGCCTTAAATGACAAAGTCCAAAAGTGAAGAAATTTTAGCAAGAACTGTTAAAATGGGAAAGCAAAAATAGATGGTGCACAATGCCATTTGTTACTAAAGAATTCATGAAATTAATGAAAATTGCCATATGGTATTAAAGATTTCCTGTAAGATTCATTAAATTCCATCAAGTTGTTAAGGAGGAATTGCATAGGCAGTGAGGGAAGTACTCACTGACAAACAGACATATACTATATACCCCCCTCACGCTGGATAGTGGGGGGTATAAAAATATGTGCCGTATCAAATTTTATTAATACCGGAAAATGTTTTGGAGGGGAGGGGGGGTGATTTAGGGGTTTTTTTATATGAAAAGGGATCAAAGGGAAAAAAGGTACTTTTACAAGATATGTAGATTTTTTTTAAATTTCTAAAGTTAATTTTTGATAGGATTTATATACATTTGCCAAAAAAAGATTGGGGTATATAGGACTTCTGCTGTCCATTCGTTCGTTTGTCCGTCCGGTCGTCACACTTTTTCGTCTCTCCGACACACTTTTAAATTTTGCTCGGATGGGGGTATTTATTAGTGAACTTTAACTACTGCACTTCTGTTATTTTAATTCCTCTCCTTTTACAGAGTTCGCGAAATGTGTCAGCCCTGTCAGACATGACCAGCAAAATTTGGGCAGATTTTGCTAAGGACTGACACAAGATTGGTATTTTGCAATAGAAAATTAATGAGGACTGACATTTTTTTCACTAGGACCACCAAACCCATATGCAATTTCGCTAACTCTGCTTTCAACAGACTTGACGTTGCTCTTATGGTTCCCAAATTTAAAAGAAGCCACTAAGTGAAAAGGACAGACTCCCGCTGAATAAATGCATAGTATTCTTGTTCAATGGTGATCAAATCCTGTCCTCTCCTGATGAAAGACAGACATGTGTGGGAAGTAATCTAGCATCGTAATTTTGAAAATAGGTTTGATTTCTTTTAGGCCCCTATTATTTTTTCTTCCATTTTCAATTTCGTTTTGTTTTCGTTGATTTCGTTGGTTTCATTTTATTTCGTTTTCATTTCGTTTCGTTTTTGTTGATTTTGTATCGTTTCGTTTTCGTTGATTTTGTTTCGTTTCTATTTCGTTTCACACTTTATAGGTGCCCATTTTTTGGCCCCAAAATGGACAAAAATATGCTAAAAAATCACATTTATCAATAGTAACAAGCATATATTAGCAGAATATGATGAAAAAATATGTTTTGAGGATAGGGCCGAATTCCATCCTTTGTGGCCCTACTCCTTTGTTCTCTTCTCGCTTTTGGCGAGTTGGCGAGCAGTGGTTTCTTTCACTGCATGTACATGTATTTTATTTTTAAATTCTTCCTTTTTGCCTCCTTTTTAGTCAAAAATTATAATATACGAGCGTCAGCGAGCTCATTATGGTATAAAATGTGTACTATGATTTTTTTTTACCAACATGGATGCACATACCATTGTACTGACGAATAAAAAAAAATTCTGCACTTTGTAAACACGTTCCGTGTAGCACACTAACACACTCAACTAATGAAGATCTTCTTAACATAAAGCGCAAAGGTGATCCTGAAGTCTTGTACCCTCTCTCGTACGTCCGATACCACTGAAACCCGGAACCCGTGTGTAATAAAAGTCATTTTGTTAACTTGTTTTATTTATATTGATATTTTTTAATTTATTAAATCTCTTCTGACATACTGACAAGAATTTTTGTTTCTACGCGGAAGTTAACTTTTGAGATTTCATAAGGAACGACAGTTCGATTGAATGAGACTAGATTCGGCCCTAAAAAAAGTCGTCCCCGATATATCTTGGTCCAAAAAATCTCGCCACTTTTTGATGCACTGGATGAGCGTGAAATTGCCAGATAATTTTCAGATTCAACTGAAAGGGGTCCATAAAAAAAATCAACCTAATCAAAAAACAGATGAACAATAAACACCCCACCATGCACAGGTACTTGTGGACAGGACCTTCCCTCCTTTTTCTTGAACATCTATTTTTTTCCATGTAAACAACATTTTGCAACTCTCTATGTATCACTGGATGACATATATACTATAAATACAAGCAAACAGTAGTTTCTATCCATACCGGGTTTCTGACATGTATATAAGAGAGAAGGTACATGTAAGTCACTCTTCTTTGTTTACATTGGGGTACCTGTTGTGAATTCATCTTAAATTTAGTGAATAAAAAAGGCCTACCTGTCTGGAAATTCGCTTATTCCTTCTCTGTATATATTATTTTTCCTGAAAACACACATCAATATTTATTTACAGCAGCTGACAACTCTCCATGGAACATTTTCCACTCGCGATTTGCGATTTTCAGACAACATTTTTGAAAACTTGAATTAAAGCTATGGAAGTGTCGATATTAGCGACATCTGCTGGTCATTTGAAATATTGACGTTACGGTAAAACGTGAGAGTTCCGGGTAAAATTAAATTTTGCGCCAAAAAATTCCCGAACTTTTTACCCGGAACTCTCGCGTTTTACCGTAATGTCAATATTTCAAATGACCAGCAGATGTCGCTAATATCGACACTTCCGTAGCTTTAATCGAAATTAAACGAAACGTGGTTTTAATGTGTCGGTATAGGAGACAATCATCAGCGAATAATCTTGCAGTGCTGTTTACTTTACTAGGTAGGTCATTGATGTATATCAAAAACAGCAGTGGGCCGAGGACTGTCCCTTGGGGTACTCCAGAGGTGACGGGTGCTGTATCAGATGACACACCTTCTACGATCACCCTCTGGGTACGGCCTGCTAGAAAGCTCTTAATCCAGTTCAAGGTCGGTCCACGGACTCCATAATGATGGAGTTTAGCTGCAAGTCGTTCGTGAGACACCTTGTCAAAGGCTTTAGAGAAGTCTAAAAGGATAGCATCGATTTGAGTGGAACTGTCAATGCCTGATGCCAGGTCTTGAATGGTGGTAATCAGCTGTGACTCGCACAAGCGTTTCTTACGGAAGCCATGTTGATAGTCAGTCAGGATATTTTGATCTTCAAAAAACTTCATGAGATGACTATGAATGATGTGCTCTATGACCTTACAACATACGGAAGTTAATGAAACCGGTCGATAGTTTGCTGGTTTGCTTTTATCTCCTTTTTTAAAGATAGGTGATACATTAGCCAATTTCCAGTCTTCAGGTGTTTGGCCTTGATTTAATGAGGCCTGGAATATGAGAGTTAAAGCTGGTGTAACTGGTGCTGCCATCTCTTTCAGGAACTTAGTTGAGATCTCGTCTGGGCCTGTGGCTTTGTGTTGGTTTAGGCCATGTAGCAGTTTGTATACACCATTTTGGGCGACAGTAATCTGTGGTGCTTCGTTATATTGGCTGGTTCCAAGGTTTGGGGTGTTATCAGTTGAGAACACTGATGAGAACTGTGAGTTCAGCAGTTTTGCTTTGGTCTTCGGATCACCATGTAAATTTCCATTCTCTTTCAGGGGAGCTACATGTATACCTAAGTTCTCACACTTTTTGTTTTTGATGAAAGTAAAGAGTTTCTTGTTTCCCCCCCCCCCCCCCCCCCCCCCCCCCCCCGAGTCCTGACTTACCATGTCATTTACATATTCGCTATATGATGATTTACATTCTTTTTGGTCGATTTCTGTAGTTGGCGATATCGGTCCCAGTCTTTCTTTTTTCCTGTTTTGCGATATTTGTTGAATGCCCTTTGTTTCCGTCTAGATAGTCGACGTATATTCCGGTTGCACCAGGGTTGATATATCTGGTTGAGGTATGTTTAGATGGTACATGTTTCCTCAGGTTATCAAGACAGATGGTTTCAAAGTCAGACCATAGGTTGTTTATCTGTGTTTTTATAAACTTGTCTAAAGAGACTTTCAGGTTGTTTGCCATGTTTGTAATATTTACTTTCTTCCATAGATAAATAAGTCTTTTAAGAGGTTTTTGTCTAGCTGGTGTGTTGGTGTCTACTAAGACTATATCATGATCGCTTAATCCTGGAAGTGGTAAGCATTTGTTTACCAATGATGGGCGGTTAGTGAAAAATAGGTCCAGGGTGTTGACCGCCCTGGTGGCAAAGTTCACAACTTGTTCGCATCCTGCATCAAACATTGTATTTATGATGGTATTGTTAATTGGTATAGTATACCTGTTTCCTTTTATTGATGTTGTGTCCCATTCTATGTCGGGTAGGTTGGCGTCACCGCCTATCCAGATGGTTGAGTCCCGATAAAGGGTTGATAGACTCGAAATAGTTCTACAAAGATCTTCCGCATATTTTTGGTTATTGTCTGGCGGTCTGTACAATGAACCGACAATTAGTGGCTTCTTTAGATATTTACATGTAAAAGATGCTGCCACAAACTCTGTGTCACTGGGGGTGTCTACTTCCACACCTCCTAAATCTGACTTGGCGATTACAGCTACCCTCAGTGGGCGCTCTTTAATCTGTCTCTTCTAGCAACAAACCTGTAGTTTTCTAGAAGGACTTCCCTCTCAAGTATTCCTTGGTGTAGCCATGTTTCGGAGGCAATAATCATGTCAGGCTCTGTTTGTTCAAGCATGTTCCAAAAGCTCTCTTTTTTTGATCTTATGCTTTGAAAGTTTATTATTAGCAGTCGTAAACTCCTTTTGGTAATTTTATTTCTTGCCTGTTGTTTGGGTTTGTTTTTTGGTGATGACGTTGTTAATGGAGGACCCATTGTTGAAATGTCAAGGATTGATACATCAGTATCGGTGGTTGTGTTAATTGGAGTACTTAACTCTACAAAATCCTCGAAAAGACTAGTATTGAAGTTTGGTAAGCCACAGTTACAGCAGTACCAGCTGATGTCAGTATTTTCAAGTGCTTCATAAATTTGTGTGTTCATATTCAAGCAGTGTTTGTGATACCATAGCTCGCAATTGTTACATGCAACCGAGAATACAGTTTTTGACCATGTACATGCTTTGCTGCATATCTGGCAAGAATACTTCGGAGCACGGGGTCCGGGTGGCAGTCATTTGCGTTTAATAGTACAAGTGCAAATATGTACAAGTATGAACTACGGTTGTGACAACTTCGTCTATTTGTGGTTGTTAAACAATGTTTCATGGCTAATGTGTTGTTACATGGGAATAATTCAGATGTTATTTGGGTGGAAGGGTGTCCTTCAATGTTGTCTAAGACTACAATGTGCTTTAAAATACTGCTTAGGATTACTAGTGTCACTACAATTCTTGGGACATTTAATATCTCCATCTTGTTTGCTAATGTACGGTAAACAAAGCAGTGGCGAGTACTTCCGGTTTGGTTCACTCTTCTTCTTCTTTACATTTCTGGCCGTCCTTCACTACTGAAGATTATTGGCCGAGCGCCGTATTAAATTTAGTCAATACATAAGTTAACATATGTACAATAAACAATGAATCAAAGGTTAAAACTATATACATTTGATAACTACTATGAGTATGAGTGATTATGGTGTGAAAATTGGAATCAAGGCAAATACTGGGATCATGCTCTTGAAACCGTCAACTGTGTCTGCAGTGGTAAATGTTGTAGGCAGTTGAATCCAAAGTGTGATAGACCTGGGGAAGTACGAGTATTTGTAGCAGTCTTTTGATGTCTGTATGTGCCTGAATGAATTTGGATTTGTGTGTCTGGTTCTGGTGTCAACTGGAATTAATAGGTTTGAATATGGTATGGCAACTAAGTGGTGTATGACTTTGTAAAAGAATATGAGTCTGTACCTTATGCTGCGCACCTCAAGTGGGGCCCAATTAAAGTCAGACATCGTATCTGTTACAGAGCTTGTATTGTGGTACCTGTTACTGACATATATAGCGGGCTGCATCTCCGTTGAATTTTTTCAATTTGAAGTTTTTGCTGTTGTGTGTGTGGGTCCCAAATGGTGTTACAATATTCCAATTTCGGTCGGACTAAAGCTTTGAATGCATGTTCTTTGATGGCTGGTGAATGTACTTTTAAATTTCTTTTAATGAATCCTAGTGACTGATTAGCTTTAGCTGTTATGGTGTTGATATGTTTGTCCCACTTTAAGTTATTCTGAATGGTAATGCCTAAATATTTTGCAGAGTCAGCTTTCTCTAGTGTGTGCCCATGCAATTGATATGTATGCGATATTGTTTTCCGCTTTTGTGTTACACTTACTACTGTGCATTTGTCTGGGTGGAAGTGTATGAGCCAGTCTTGTTCCCATTTACCTGCAGCATCTAGGTCTTGTTGGAGTTTTATTGCATCTTCTTTGTTTTTTATTTGTTTGTATATGATGCTGTCGTCTGCAAATAAACGGAGAGTGCTGTGTTGGATGTATTCTGCTAGATCGTTTATGAATATGAGAAATAATATAGGTCCAAGTACTGTTCCTTGAGGGACACCAGATGTTACAGGTATTTTGTTAGATTTTTCTCCCTCAAGGATAACCGTTTGTGTTCTGTCTGTAAGAAAGTCTTTTATCCAATGAAAAGCGTTGCAGTTTATACCATAGTAGCTGATTTTGTACATGAGATGTTTATGCGACACTTTGTCGAAAGCCTTAGCGAAGTCCATTATTATGAGGTCAGTTTGGATGTTTTTATCTGATGATTTGGCCAGGTCTTGAATGAATGATACTAGTTACAAGTGTTTCACAAGAACGGGATGATCTGAACCTGTGCTGAAGATCGTATAATATATTATTGTATTCTAGATGTTTCATGATACTGCTTGTTACAACATGTTCTAAAAGTTTGCAGATGATACATGTAAGTGAGATCGGTCTATAATTTATAGGGTTTTTTTTATCACCTTTTTTAAATGCAGGACAGACACTAGCATATCTCCAATCATCTGGAATCTTACCGGTTTTGAGTGACAAACTAAATAATGTGGTTAAGATAGGTGCTATTTGTGTAGTGCACTCTTTAAGTATTCTGCCATGTATATTATCTGGTCCAGATGCTTTGTGGATATTTATATTTTGTAACAACTTATTAATTCCATTTTCAGTGATGATAATATTAGGCATTTGTAGATATTGACTTTGCCCTTTGTTTGGTATTGGGTCATCAGTTGCTGGTGTAAATGCCTTTTGAAATTGTTCATTAAGAATGTTTGCTTTAGTTTTAGTGTCAGAATGTAATTGACCATTTTGTCGTAATGTTGCTATGTTTGAACTTTCAGATTTTTGACTCTTTATGTAAGAAAATAGATTTTTTGGAAACTTTGAGGATGTTGGTGTTTTGTCCTCGTCAACTGGTACATGTATATTACATATCATTTTTTTCTATGTACTGCCAATATGCTGTTCTCTGTTCTTTTTGTATGTTTGCTTTCATTTGTTTAAGATTTGAATCTTTACACTTGCCACTAAGTTTGTATTTTTTATATTTCTTTTTGTATTTTGACATTTTTGTTTTTATTTCATTAGTTATCCATGGAAGGTTCTTTCGATGTTTAAGCATTTTCTGAGGGATGTTTTCTGTCACTGATCGGTGTATTTCATTTTTTAGTAAGTTCCAGATTGTGTTGACATCAGAGTCTGAGTATTTATCTTTTATTTCTTTCTCTAATTTACCCAGGTCTTTGTTTATATTTTCCCAATTTGCTTTGGAGTATTTAAATATTTTTCTTGGTTTTGGTTGGCATCTTCTTAAAGAAGTTATACATTCTATATAAACAATGTCATGGTCAGCAATGGGAGGCAATGTTTCTACTTTATTTACTGTTGCTGGGTAATTTGTTAAAATAAGATCTAATGTTCTATCTTTGCGTGTTGTTTTATTAACTACTTGAGTAAGCGAATTGTCATTTATTATATCTAAAAACTGTTGATGTTGTTTTTGATTTGGTTTTCCTGGGAATACACTTAAGGTTTCCCAATCCATATGATCAAGGTTAAAATCTCCTCCAACAATGATGACTGATTTTGAGCTAGGGTTGATTCTACTGAGTGACTGACTCAAAGGTTCAAGAGAAATATCATCATCTGGATGTGGTCTATAATACGCACATATTTGACATTTTCTTGCATTTGATATTGTCAGTTCAGCCCAGACCATTTCACAGTTTGTTTTCAGTTCCTTGGCTTCATTTGAAAGGAATTCATTTGTCACAGCTATAAGTACACCACCATGACTCAGACCTTGTTTGTTTGGTGGTCTATCGGTCCTGTAAACAGTATACTGATCTTGTCACGACTTGTGGGAAGTATTCATATGAGGATATTGTTGGATCTAACCAGGTTTCTGTACCAATTATAACATCAGGTTTTGTTGTGTCTAATAATATGTCTAGTTCTGGTTTTTTGTTTTTTATAGATTGAAAATTTATATTTACAATTTTTAATGGTCTCTGTATTCTATTTTTTACTTTGATTTCTGAACTACCTTTCTTTGCCTGGTGTGCAATAGGTGAGGAACAAGCATGTGGCTTTCCTGGACTATCAATTTCACTCAGAGCATGGTATGTGTTGTTTGTTGAAAAAGAAGACAACTCAGTTTGGTAAAAGAATGAGCTACCAAAATTTGGCAGTCCACACTTTATACAGTTGCATGATAAATTACTGATATCCATTAAATTGTACATTGTGGTGTCCATACCACCTTGGCAGTCAGTATGATACCAGGTTTTACATGTATCACATTCAAGGGCTTTACTGCTCCAATTGACATGTTTACCACAGGAACCACAAGGCCACCTGGGTGACCTCGGTCCTGGGTTGAGTTCTACTTGCCTACTTAATTATAGTTTGATGAGAAGATGATGGTTCTTCATTGTGGGTCTAAAAGTTTTGCTTAGGTATCTTACTTTGGAAGAATGATATAACCAATAGTATAAACAAACATTATGGTTAGTATACTGATATGATTGGTAAGAAAGCAAATAAGTTAAATGGTCATGTGGGCATTTTATCTCTGCATGTACAACATTTTGTGATACATTTTCAATCTGTGTTAAGTTCTTACACACAGCTAATATGATGAATACTATGACTAATATGTTCATGGTTTTCAAAATGATAAATATTTATTGGTTTGTTAGTAATGAAATGGTAAGACAACACATTGACAAGTACACAAATGTTAGACACAATATGCAGGTTATGACTGGACTCGTGTGCTTCCCACGAGGTAAATGATTGACAAGACAAATGAGCAAATTAATATATGAATAGAAAATAATTTCACCTTGTAGTAATCAATGTCTGAAAACCATGTGTTTTGTTTATACCGGAAGTGGTATTTGTAGGGAGTATCAGCTGTGAAAATTTACACAACTGTTCAAAACTCTTACAAAACTTTTTAATGTTGTTTGATGTGAAGGTTTGCAATTTTTAAACTTAAATCGGCTGAAACTTATTGATTTACCCAACCGATATAATAACACCGCAAGATTAAATCTAAAAATAGATAGATTCCAGGTAAATAATGAATATTCAAGAGATGGGATGCGAACGGAACAAATACACATCGAAATTTTAAATCATATTTCACACACTTGTAAAATTATGTGCACAAAAAAACACAATTCCGCTGAAGGTTGAAAATATTGAAAACGCAAACAACACATATATAAAACAAACAAAAAACGATCGTACTTCTAAATGTCAGCAAATTTTGCCACAATGGAGTAGTGTAGATTCAATGAGAAAAGACCGCTAAATAAGGTCTAAAAATAGATAGATTCCAAGTAAAAAATGAATATTCAAGAGATGAGCTTAGAGTTGGAAAAAACCACGAAAATAGAACAAATTGTAAAATATATTTAGTGAAGGACTACTGATTTTCATAAAATTCGACAGAAATAAATTATTTTCTACATGCTTCCACAAACAAGAATAGTTTGATTCTAATAAATATTGATGACCCTTGACCCATGTCTCAATTTATCCAAACCACGCTACATGAACAAGAAATTGTATTCAAAATTAACCTAATCAGGTCATATCCTGTCACAGGTAGCAATTAAACATTTAATCTGGTTAACTACACCTGTTGGCTCAACTCTTGTTTTATGACCCTTTTTATTGCACCTGTCTCCATCCGACCTGTTGTCTGACATGTCAAATCCGACATGTCGGACATCTATCACAATATGTCCTTGAGTGTACTGTCTTTTGAAAACTATTTAACTCTTTTGTGTTGTAGTGTTGACAATAGCTAGTTATCAAATGTTTCCAGCCAAAAGTTGATGAAAATGATGCCTTTAAACAAGTATTTCCGAAAAAAATTTGTTGACAAATTTTAGTTTGTGCGGCACCCGGCGCAGGCGCAGCAACCTCTACTCAAAATTTGTGTTAACTTAAGGTCGTAATTTTCAAGTGTAAATGTCTGGACCACAATTTCTGATGTTCAGTAGATGTATTTCTTCTTGGAAGTACACAAATTAATGTAAATATGATGGTGGATGAATGATAATTTAAGAATTTTCCTGGGTGAAAATTTGTGCAAGTCTCTCCGTTGCGCATGCCTGTTCAATATCATTTAAACACCTTTACCATTCGTATCTCTCAGCGTTTTTCATCAGCGCGGGAGTTCCAAATGGGGAATTTCCAGAAATATTGACCGCAAAATGTAGGTCAAGATTTTATTGTACTTGATTTTTTTGTTGGGGGAGATCGTGCGGGAGATTAATGTCTCCCGCGCATGAGACCCAGTCCATGCGGGAGATCAGGCTCTTACGCGGGAGACTCCCGCGAAAAGGGGGAGGGTTAACAGCTATGGTCTATGTCTTTTGACTATGCCAGTCTATGGTCCGTATGTAGCGAGTTCAGGGAGAAAATGTCACCAGACTATGTCTCTTTGATTTTGTGGTGTTTGGATAGATCAAGCAATTCTGAAACTAAAACACCAAACTTTTTGAAAATCGGACCAGGTTTGATGAAGTTATGGGATTTTAAATACGACAAGGTTTCGTAAATTTTGTACCACTTTGCAATATAAGCATATAGTACTTATATGGCCTCAATTAGACACTTTTCTAGCATGTTTTAAGCCTATCTTTTGAGACAAACCATGTTTTTGTGTGTCATTGTGAGGTTTATGATATATATATATATATATATATATAGGTTTTGTGATTGGTAAATATGTCCACTTAAAAAATCAGGAAAAAAAACCATTAGCGCTTGAAAGAATCCAAAATGGCCACCGTCCGTTCAAATTAATGAATTAATAATGTTATGACATCATTTATTGTCAGAATTTGCTCTGTTTACATACTTTAGTCATTATTTCATTAAGTTTAATTACAAATCATTTCATAAGAAAGACGTCCATTTTGAATGGTGGCCATTTTGTTTTTTTCCGTAATCACTTTTTGAACTTCTGAATGTATGCATTCATCTGGCATGTAATATATCAAATTGAAGGTAATTTAAAGCAGATTTCAGTTATTGTAATTTAAATTGATCCTATCTATCCATAACATTATTTGATCAGAAAATAATAAAATAGAACATGTGTATTGCTGAAAAGAATCCAAGATGGCCACCATTCAAAATAGTTGTCGTCCTACAAATTAATGAATACAGTGTAAAGTCAAATTTGGTCATCAAATTTTGTCATAAGTGGCTACATTTACACACTTCTGTCACCATATTAAAAAAGTACACTAAACTTGCTAAAACATCCAGCAACTTTGGATGGCAGCCATCTTGAATGGCTGGCATTTTGATTTTTGAACATCAATTTTTAGGTACCTGTATACATCTACATGAACATGGCATGTTATATATCAAATTGAAGATAATTTAAAGGAGATTTTAGTTACTTTAATTTAAAAATGATAATAATATTGTTAAATCATATAATATAAAAACAAATTGCAGCAAGTAGATCTCGACACCAGGTAAACAAGTCAATTTTTTCAACCTGATTTTATGATGGTTTACTATTTTGCATGTCTAAAACTGTGATTTTTTTTATATAAGTTCAAAACAATTACCAATCAGAAATCACCATCTTGGATTTTTTAATTTACTATTGCATACTGTTCTACTTGCATTTATCTCAAAATTCATTGTCATAACATCAAAATTCATCTTTAAAAATAATTATTATCTTGACTTCGGTTCAATAAAAGTTTTGCCGTTGCTTGACGTTAGCAATATTTAGGAAATTATTGAGTGTTTCAACTCGCCACAACAAATTTGGGCAGGGGTTCCCCTAGAAAAATAGGTTTTTCCCCCTTCCCTTGTCCAGGGCCTTGAAAGCTGATATAATGAAGATAAAAGTTGCAGAAAAGGTGGGGCAGGTTCTCCTTATCCTAAAAGAACCATCCTCCTCTGCATAGCCAAATCTGGCCAGAAATAGTTAATTTATTATCCTTTCAGTCTTACTCTTGCCCCTGACACTGGGCTTGGCTTTGTTCTGCACTTCATCCTCTGCTCTGGCTCTGGCCCTGTCCCTGATCCTGTGATCCTGACATCCAGGTATCTCTGTCTGGTAGCTGAATTTTACCGGGCCGGGGACAGGGGAAAAGGGGGGGGGTACTGACATTACTGTAGGCTACGACGGGGAGGGGGTGAAACAGGTCGTAAAGCCAGGGATTTGCAAGTTACATTAACTTCACTAGTGACTAGCAACAATCGGTCATAATTTCAAGGGGCAAGTAACTCGTGACACCCGACGACATTAAATAATTCGCCCGGAGATCGTCTGAAAAATTGCCGATTTCGCACCCTTTCCAAATTGAGAATCAAAATGACGCTTCGTGGTTGTTGATTTAAGATATTTTTCTGAATAAATACAGGTATTTTTTGTTTATAATCACTTTATAACCAGTCGGAGAGCAGACTCGATAATGGCGTCATTTCAATTAATTTGTCACGTACATTTTTTACCGGAATCGGACACGTTTTAGAATACATCGACCAAGTGTTGAAAATTCACTCGTTTTAATCGTTGCGAGCGTCAAATATAACCGAAATAGCGAGAAAAACATAGAACATTGTTTCTTTCATATAAATTAGAGGCCCCGTGCTTGAACTTCTTGTAACAAAGGAGTAATGCAGAAATTAAAACGACACGGAAATGGCGGAAGTTGTTTCAAAAAACACGAAAAATTAAAAATTAAAATATTTGCCGAAAGGGTGATGGAAAATCATATATATAGTTCCATAGATTTCTATATTAGTATTTCAAAGAAACATTTTCTGTAATTAAACATACAATAGAACTTTTTTCTGTCAGATGGATCGTGTCACATTTTGGTTGGATTCAAGGGAGATAACTAGAATCATCACATACTCCGTAATTTTTAACATTCTATTTATAGAACGAGTGTAAGTAAATGCGTTTTCTCAATAAAACAAATATTATTTTGTATTAAAAATGTTGAAATTAGTCAGAATAATTGTTTATTATATCTACAGCTATTAAATTGATCAAATATAATTTAACAGATGAGTCCAAATTTGAGATTGTATGGAACCACAACAGTATTAAGTAAGGAGCAATTATATTACTGTAAAAGTAATCCTGGTAAGCTGACTGTTCGGTCGAAATACATGTAAAGTTGTTCCATGAAGGTATAACAAAACAAGAATCAACTTAATGGTCTACTAAATTTATCGAATGAACTTGAGAAAAAAAAACAGTCATATTTTCATATGCAATGGTAAATCTTGGAATATTAAAAATTACTTTCAACTGTTTTTTAACATATAAGGCTATTCAAACACGTCCGCCGGTTTTATTGGTGGATTCACCATACAAATCATGTATAGCGCCCCCTAGCAACCTACCACGAGCATGTTGATGTCAATGTACTTGATATAAGTGATACTTTTTTCAATGTGAATGACCTTATAAAAGACAATGGAAGAAAATGATGATAATGAAAAAAATATAAAATTTTATCACATGCATAGTACATCCTCGTAATGACTCTTGAGCAGAACTCGTGTTATATTTTATAGATGTTTCTTTATAAAAAGGGGCGAGGGGTGTAATGTTTTTAACCTTTTGTTTTTAAACAAAAGCAGATCATACTGTACTAAGATCCATTATTTGATAACTTTTTACAAAATAAAATTCACAAAAACTTCAACTAATTTTTTTTATTAAAAATAATAAAACATGTGAATAATAGGAGAAAACCGGATGGGGCTCTAATTTAAAATTCTACAGTCATTATTTTCTGCATTAGCCGCAGTATGGAGTGTAAATTCACATGGGTCAAATGACACATTACCATAGCTGTCAAAGTTTGCTGTTGTTAAATTTAAATCATTTGTTTCAAATGCACAGCTTGTATCTATGGCTGAATTATATTTTCTTTTGCTTGATGTTGCTTCTGTATCATGGGACATTTCGAGTGATTTTCTAAATCAAGCCTCACACATTCTACAAATACAGTCATCATCTTTGAATGCATATGCATTTTTGACAAAAGTATAAAACAGTGGTTGATTTCGCCCCTGTGAGAGGTGCCAGTAGCACTTAGTCACATCTTCTCGTTTACAGTTTATGCAAGGGCTTGGTGGACTGGCTTCATGCACCCTGCAGGGCTTTCAAATTTTTTTCAAATGTACCAGTACTTCACTATTTACAGGCAGTATTTTTTCTTAAAAATTGAACATTTTTCATGAATATCTTATACAGCATGCATGTGGCCAAAAGTATTGCCACATGTAAAAAAAATCCCTATATAATCAACCAAAACCATATTTTTTCAAAATATTATTGTGAAGTCATTTCTGGATAGATTTTAACAAATTTTACACCAAAACATTCAGAATTGTCTATATTTTGACTGTTTATTTGCTCATAATGTTTATGAGTGGTGTTTATTTGTACATAATTTAAATATAACAAATAAAAATTGACTTTGATTTTCCTATATATTTCAACTAAATATAAAACCTAAAAATTAACAATCCTGGTTAAATTATCTACAAATAAAAACCACTCAAGTCATATAAACAAATGAGCAAATAAACATGCTGTACAACATTCTTTGAAATTAGGAGGTACCAATTACCATTTTAAGTGGGTACCTGGTACCGTCCCTTACTAAAACTAAAAGGCCTGCACCCTTGACAGTTTGACTTTGGTGGCATATTTCAGAAAAGGGGGGTGCATATAACCAAGTTCGGGTTGTAGATTGACAGAATGGGATAAATGCATCGAATTTCTAGACAATTTGCATTGTACATCAAAACAGTGTGTTTTACCTCACATGCCTACCGTTATTCCATTGTTTACATGTGTAAATATTGATTGTACGAGCAAAATGGGAGGAGCAAATTGTTCAACCTTGACTCTGTTTGGGTGACGTTGGAATATGGACTATTTTTCTTAAACTGTTACGAGTGATGTAAATTCCCTTTTACCCGATGAAGTGTAGATATTATTCTGTCCAAGGAACCTGTTTTTTAATTTTTCCCTCCACGGGAACTTTATTCTGTCAGATGCAAAAAGTGTAAACATACGCGACAAAAAAAAAATTACGATTTTCCGAGGTAAAGAAAAAACCCGTTATTTTTACATTCATCGCAGACCGATTTTATACCAGACTGAAAATCATGACCATTAATAAATATAAATGTGATTTTTAATCATATTTCAATCATTTTCATTGGTTTAATAGAACAAAAACGTAGTTTTCCAAGTACGTATAATTGTTTGGGTTTGTGAAGCGCCATCTAGCGGAAAATATTTACGATTATCTCCCTTGGATTTTTAAATATTCCACGGACCGGAAAATTAGAATTTTTGCGAGTCTGCTCTTCAACTGAACCACTCTAATATTTCATCTGAACCTTCGCTTTCACGTCACATTTATAATTTTTCATTTTTCGTTAACAAAACACCTATCAAAATGATGGTCTGTCCACCAACAACATGCTGTTGCCATTTTTAATTACCCGTAATGCTTTGTTATCACGCGCTTTAGGGAATTTCCACACCCACTGACCAATGAAAACGCGCTTATTTGCGTGCCAAGATTAGACTGGGAAAACTCCCAACAACATATCGATTCGCTCCACTTCAACTTGTATAAACAATAAGTAAACGATCGTGCTGGACAAATCTGACCTGCTATTCTTTTACCTAAATCATTTTAAGATTTAACTTAAGTATTTTTATTGTGAACTGACTTTGACAATACTATAAATAAGACAAATGGGGAGGTCACGTGACTTGAACAGGTAATACACCGTGACCGTATTGAAACCGAAACTCGCGAAAGTCGAAATTTGAATGATTGTTTTATGTCATAGTTAATTAACATTTTATCTAAAATAACATTTTTGATGAAAATAAACTACAATCAAATATAATCATATCTCAAATACTTACCTCGATAAGATTTTAAAAATAATAATTTGTAGTAACCATTTCCACAACCTTTCCAGTCTTTATTATCCCCCTTTGATATAGTTTTTCTAATCTATGGTGCAATGACGGTTTGGGTGTGAACAAAATCCGTAAAATGAGTTGGCCTTACCCGAGTTCACACTCGGTTTTTAGTGGGATTCGTGTTACTCAATCTTAAGTTTTATGTGTCTGTTTTGTAGATCGTTATTTGTCCTTTTCTACTTTTTCTTTTGACCATTGTGTTGTCTGTTCTTTTACAATATACGGATTCTGATAACCCCTTTGGTATCTTCAAACCGTTTTTGTATTTGATGCCAAAACTTCACACCAGAATACGGAAAGATACATATTATCGGTTCTTCTACTTGTTCAATAAACAACTGTCTAACTATTAGACATATAAAATTAACTTTTGTCTGCTGTCAAAGATCTTAGAGGGACTACTGTACAATCTTTATGTTGTGAGCCTATGACACATAATTGACGTATTTGGCATTCATAGGGGCTTGGGAGATTTCTTGCATGTGCGTCTTTTTCTAATACTGTCATACATGTATTTTTTTTAAAGGGTATCACAACCACATGAATCAAATGTGGATATTGACTTTTGGCATTTTTATTATTATCCTTCTTTTTTCAAAATTTATCTATTAAAATACTACAATTAAAAACCCGTATAAATAATCACTAAAGTAATATTTTTTTTATTAGAATAACGAAAAATCCAAATATCTTTTAAACTATAGATTTTTTAACAGCAATATAAACACTGTGTACAATCGAGTACGGCAACGGTTGTTTGGTTTCACTTCCGGTTAGCTAGGATGGACGTCAGGACACGAGAGGTGGACACATTTTTTGAAAATTGTGTTATCTAGAAATAAATTGATAACCCAATCATTACACTTGTCTTTTTCTAGATATAGTTTTGCGTCAAAACACATTCAATGTTAAGCCCATTATTACAAATGGTATGACAAAAACATGGGAGATGGTGGTGTTGGTGATCATTTTCACAGATTTTTGCGTGGTTTTCCTCGATTTTGTGCTCCTATTTGATATATTTCATCTTTTTATTGATTCTGCATTTAGATTAATATGTTCCCTACCTTTGTCACTATCCTACCATTAACGATTCCTGCAAATTATCGCTTGTCATCTCAGTTTTTGTCAGTGGGTTTAAAAGTCGGTGTACGTGTTTGGTTTAAGGTAAGTGTACGGTTCGGTATTATAAACAATAGAAAAAATGTATGGTTTGGTTTTTCTCTTAGTTGGTTTAAAGGTCCGTATTGCGTATGTCAAATATGAAAAATTCTTCACTATGTAATTGTATACTGCGGCAGATTGCTTATTGGAATATTTCATATCCAAAAATTCAGTAGATACGTCCGAAAACTTCCCATTTTGCTTAGATATTGTTGTCTAAAATGCAATGTTTCGCCAACACCGTTTCCAACATCCGGAACGATTATAAAGACTTTTGTATAAAATCATTATTATCATGTCAGAAAAATTTCAATGACATGTCTTGCAAAGCGTAGAGAATGAACTGAAACTTGGTAGGAAGCATCTATGGAAGGTCCTTTATAAAGATTACCAATTTTGTCCCGATCCATTAACAAACATGGCCGCCACAGGCAATTCTTGTTTCTGATTGGCCGAATTTTGTTTTAATCTTCACCTCTGAAACCGCTTGGCCAAATGAACCGAAACTTGGTAAGAAGCATCTACGGAAGGTCCTCTATAAAGAATGCTCATTTTGTCCCCATCCGTTAACAAACATGGCCGCCACAGGCCATTCTTGTTCTTGATTGGTCGATTTCTAAAAAAAATCTTCTCCTCTGAAACCGCTTGAAAAAGGCGGTGTTAGTTTACAGCACACTGTACATATCGTCACGATTTACGGAATTGACGCAATTGCAAATGAAATAGATGTTGTTTTGAAATTTTCTAACTTGGTAATGAAAATACAAGATTTTATTTAACAAAAACAAAACAAAGTGGCTATTATTTAAATCTTTTTCATGAAAGTAATTTACTTTCGTATCTATGCTGGCTTACACATCCGGGTTTAAATGTCAGCGCTCCAACATTTCAGCGAGACCGACGCGAGAAATTGAGCATCAGTATGTGGTTTACCAGGGTGGTCTACCGTAATGAGGACTAACGTCCTCTATAAAGATTGCTAATTTTGTCACGATCCATTAACAACCATGGCCGCTACAGGCAATTCTTGTTTCTGATTGGCCAATTTTTTTTAATTTTCCCCTCTGAAACCGCTGGCCAAATGAACCGAACCTTGGTAGGAGGCATCTATGGAAGGTCCTTTATAAAGATTGCTCATTTCATCCCGATCTGTTAACAAACATGGCTGCTATAGGCAATTCTTGTTTCTGGTTGGTTGATTTCTAAAAATCTTCTTCTCTGAAACTGCTTGGCCATATGAAACGAAGCTTGGCGGGAAGCACCTATGGAAGGCTCTGTATTAAGTTTCCTCAAAGCAGAATAAAAGGTGAGCGACACAGGCTCAGCCCACTGGGCCTCTAGTTGTTATCATCATCAGAAAGTGATAGACCATGTACATGCAAACCATCCATTTTGCTGTTATTATTGTAATACAACATGTACGGAATTTGACATCATCAAACATTCAGTAAAAAATCACAGCCTAGACGTCTTAAAGATCAAGCTTTTAGAGCTAAATGAAAAAAATGGAATATACGGTTACAGGAGCCATAATTTTAATATTTTACCTAGAGAGCTTTATTCAACGGGAAAGAAAATCGAAACCAACACTACACTTGATTCCTTAAAACTTCACATCGTATTAGATAAAAGCTCAGACATTACTACTATTTCAAGTCCTCTTCATTAACCCTCTTGCTGCCAGAGGGACACATGTGTCCATATCGACTCTGCCGGAGGGACACATATGTCCAAAATCAATTGATTTGACAACATTTAGTTTAGCTAATAAAATATATCATATTCATTTTGTGGTATTCTTTAAAGACCAGTTAGATGTCGACGTCATACCCTTACGTCATTACGTGACGTCACGGGCAATAATGACGTAATTTTGCCCATTTCGACGTCAAAAGTATTTTGCGGCAATGGCCCAAGCAATAATTCAACAACAGCCGGTTGACGGCGATTTTGATGATGCTGTTGATCCTGAATCTGATATCAGTGGTGACGACAGCGGGATGGAAACAGATGTAGATGATACTGTACATGTAGGAGGAAATGGAACCCACGCCGTATTGGTGATAGGCTTGTATGAGTTGTTAGGTAATCCAACTACCTAACTCATTTAGCCACTCGGGCCCCAAATGTTGAATAACTCATGTTAGTGGATTTTAAAATTTGTACCCCTTTTGATTTTAATATTACAAAATTTTGCACGCACCTAAATAAAAAACATATCTTTTATAGTTCGTTTTAAATGCGTTTGAAATTGGGTTTGTAGGTATGCAAAGGATCTTTGTCATGAAACAATTCGACAGACCAGACGTTTTTCACGGAAACTGCAGTGGAAGAAGGAGGGCAAATTATCGATAGCGGAGTTCAAAGGATTCCTTGCCGTATTTTACAACATGGGCTTAATTCGTAAAGTTTCCATTGAGGAATATTGGAACACGCATAATCCCTCTCAGTCTACACCCTGGTTTCGTTGTATGTTTTCGCGGAACAGATATCAAAACATTTTGAAATTGTTATACCTTGTAGACAAGAAGAAAATTCCAAAAGTAATGATTCGTCTTATAAGCCATCTTTAAGATTTAAACCGTTAATCGATTTTGTGAATAGAAAATATCTCCATTATTACAACCCTCACCGTGAATTGTCAGTTGACGAATCTCTTGTCGGAACGAAAGGAAAGACTGGTATGCTGCAATACATTCCAAGCAAACGCTCATGACTTGGAGTAAAATTCTGGATGTTGGTCGAGTCCGTCACAGGCTACGTTTTACAGATGACTGTTTATCAAAGGAAACGTTTTGATCCTACCCCTGTTGGAACACTACAAGGAACGAACGTAGTTATGAATCTGATGAAGGATTCGCGACTTCTCGGAAAAGGGTTTAATGTTTTCGCCGACAGCTTCTTTTCCTCGTTAAATTTAGCCAATAAACTATTGTGGGAGCGTATATATTTAACCGGCACCTTAAGGAAAAATAGACCTATGCCACAAATGATAAAGAATGCACGTCCACAGGCGGGGGATGCTGTTTACGCACGTCGAGAACAGAATATGCTTTGTTGTTTCCGCGACCACAACAGACAGAAACCAGTAATATTGGTATACACTTTCTATAACGCTACTAATACATTGAACGGTAAACCTAGGATCATATGCGCATATATTTACATTCATGGGTGGGGTCGATCTTAGCGACCAAATGATCGTAGCATATAACGATCACAGGAAATGCAGCAAAGTATATCACATATTTCACCGTATCATGTTGAACTCTTATATTCTGTATTGTCAGAACACATCACAACCGATTGTGTCACGACTCCAGTTCACACAATCAGTAATATAAAGCTTAGCGTCTACTTATTTGACAAAAAGAAACGCCGGTAATAACGTGAATCCACAAGTAAGAGAGAAAACACTTGACGGCCGAAAGGAACGGGATTGTGTAGTCTGCTCAGACAGAAAGCGGAATATAAGAAGAAAATCGCGAACCTCATGTGCTCGTTGTACGAGGGGACTCCATGCCGCTGGCTTGAATGCCAGTCAAGTCGACCCCAAGACAACTCACCCCCTTCTTCCAAGACAAGTCGCCCACGAATTTAAAAAGATCACGTTCACATAAAATTTCTTCATCATCAACAGTTTACTTGAACACCAAGATACATTTTTGAAAAAAATATACGAAAATAAATATTTTTAATAGTTATTTGATACCTTTTACACACAGAAAACGAACTTATACGGAAATAAATATTGTTTAATAGTTATTTGAAAACGAACTATCATTCACGAATGCGTTTTTCTTAAATCACTGTCGGTCAATTGAAAAATTATTTAAAATGCATTATTTCATGTCTTTGATACCTTTTACATAGCAAAAACTGAATTGTTCATTCACGAATGCGCTTTTCTTAAAAAAAGTTGATATGCACATCTCCTTTAGTTTTACGGTAGATCTTTTTACCGCCGACCATTGGGAAAATTATTAAAAATGCATTTTTTTTGTTTAAAATTTGTTTAAATTAAATGAAATTTAATGTTTTTAATATTATTTGATACCTTTTACATACTGAAAACTGACGTGTTCATTCACGAATGCGCTTTTCTTAATTTAACAATTTACCGCCGACCACTGCCGGCCGCTTGAATAAAGGTTGAAATGCATATCTCCTTATTTTAATATAGTTGAAACGATATTTGAAATTAATCGTTTTAAAAAATAGTTGAAAAACAGACTTATGCATTCACGAATGCACTTTTCACAAAACAATAATACAACTCGACTAAAATCTATTTGTAATTAGAATTTTTTTTATTTGATTATTTTTATGTTTAAAAAACCTAGAAAATCTTAACCAAAATTTTGTTTCTTAAAATAAAATTTAAAATAGAATGGTTTCAAATATAAAATAAGAAGTGTAATGTCAATTAATGTCAAAAACAATAAAATGGACACCGGACACAGTAGACCACCGACCTCCCCAAAATTGTGAATTTGCAACAAATGTTATGCATTTTTGTTTAAAATATGTTTAAATTAAATGAAAGGACTGGGAGCTATAAGGGCCAAAATCGGCCCCACCTCAGATGTCGATAAAATTTTCTCCAAAATGTATTCACAATATGTGCTTTTCAAAAATAAATACAGTTAGTTAATATGTGTATCTAATTCCTCACAGCGGATCGACAAATTCAGGTAATGAAAAGCACTGAACGTCATTTTTTTCATTATACAGAACGTACGTATCATTGTATTATAATGCATATCTTTAAAAAAGCAAAAACAAAGCATAATAAAACTCAATAAACAAAGCATAAATTTGACTTAATATGCAATGTGGATTGATTTCAGGAATAAAAACATGTTCCGAAGCTGTATTATGAAATTAAAGTGAACGAATAGTAATGTCGCAACGTCACCCATTTTCGACGGTCTCCTGTTTTCGACGGTTTGCTTCACGTGATAAAATCTCTCATTATTTTGATCGCTTAATTTGTCAGAGGTTATATTATGATGCTGAAATTGCATGAATGATCTCATGAAATCTGATCTAAAAATGTCATCTTTAAATGTAAGAACTACGTACCTGGCACATCCATTATTTCACGTTCAAATTGTTGTTTTTCGTAATTCATTTTTTCGTCACCTTAATAAAGCTTTAATCATTTAAAAAATATATCTAATACAGACCAATTTTGGTTTCATCGTCTGCTATGACATTGATAATGTACATATTGAGGTCATATCAATTCAGAAACTTATTAACATTGATCGTCGAAAACTGGTCGAAATTTTGGTATTAATCTTAAAGAAGTAATAGATAGATTTATTTTGGACAATAGAACTTTGTCATATTTGAAATTTTTTTAAACACTTTTTTAACCGTACTTTATTCTTAACGACAACCAATGCGATGATATATTCCAGTACATTTTTACGGATAACCATCACAAATCTATAAAAAAAAAAAATGCCAAGGTGCGGGTTGAGTGAAGTCCAATATTTAAAGATCGCTTTTTTTTTATAATATGGAAATATCTTAGGAAATGGTGTGAAGCAAAATGTTTAATGTGTAACGATTTTAGCTAGGAACCTGTGAGAATTATTTTAGTTTTTTTGATAAACTGATAACAAGCCTTGGAATCAGATATCCCATAGAAAGTGGTTGTCGATAGATGATTGTTTTACAATCAAGTATTTCATATATATTTATGATGAGAACAAGCTTACAACCATATGATTAATCGTGTAGGTAAAATGTGTGTCGCTGCCATGAGTCTATGTATGCTTGTTTTGATTGTCACTAGAAAAAGAGGAGATGGTAGATATTATTTTGCTTTGTGACAAACCAACAACAACACTCATAATAAAGTTTTCCTAGAGGAAGCCATTTGTTATTTTATTTATACCAAATTCGCAGTCATGTTAGGATTCTAATAATAATAGGTTATTATACATTATTATACAGCTATAATTTTAATCCAATAAAAAACAATATGGTTGTGATCGTCTTCCGTAATTAGAATCGTCAAAATGAAATACAACCGAATTAATATCAAATGGTGACTTATTTCAACCTCATTTAAAATATACCTTGACATTCTTTCAAACTAGTACATCACGTTCACGATCTTTTATTACAATACTATTTCACTCAAGTGAACATTTTGTTCCTGTTCTAGTTAAAGGACTTTATCAAACAGAATCATACAGTTTACATGTAATGCAGTTAATACGCATTTAAACCACAGAAGAATATTTCTATTTTCCACACCTTGTGGTGTGGGGTCGCTATTGTGCATGCGAAATATTAATTGCAAACCCCATTGACTGGCTATTTGCTCCCTGTCTAGAATATTAATTTTTTTCTCGATCGACAGTTCAGAAGCTAGAAAACAATATGATGAATAGTGTCTGTCAATCATGCAAACAATAACTTATGCACATGACAGAACGCATTTTCAATGCACTACATACACAAACGTTTGATCCATCATTTGTCCATTGGAGGTTGATTTAAGAGAATGGAACTGATAGAGGTTAAACGTTTAATTTGGGCGCAAAAGGGGAAACTTTATATAATTTATGAAAATGTGATGTGAATTTTAGGGATCCTCAGATTCAAATCCATTCATTTACTTTTCTACACTTTTATACATATTATATATATGTATACTCGTTATTTTAAAATATTTCCACTTTGTTTTACTTGTCGTTTTCTTTTAAGAGCTCCAGCTTTATACTGCTCATGCTCAGCAACGGACCACCTTCGTCAATTGTTTTAGCTCATCGATGATCATGAGATTCACTAAGATAAATAGCACGGTCCTTGCAATATTTATTTATTTATTTATTTATTTATGCTTTGGTGTCAGTGTTTCAACTGTTGACTGAGTTTTAAATTCAACATGGGTAGACTTATAGAAAGTGTGTAATCGTAAAATTCAGT
The DNA here is from genome assembly GCA_963680875.1 of Bathymodiolus brooksi. Lineage (NCBI taxonomy): Eukaryota > Metazoa > Mollusca > Bivalvia > Mytilida > Modiolidae > Bathymodiolus > Bathymodiolus brooksi. The sequence continues at coordinate 131,647,151 of OY804576.1, read as the reverse complement.
GGCCAACCATCCCAGTCTGGTGGCAAACGAAAAGGTATTGTTCTGATATGCCTAACGTTGTATCTGCAATTGATTGAACTTCACATGAGATACAAATTCCATCCAATGAACCCCAACAAAAAAACATACTTTCAGCAAACCAATTCTTTTCATTGATTGATATGAAAAGAAAGTTTATAAACAGTGATAATCATAAATTCCATCAATATCAATAAAACAATTACCTTTCATCTTAACTGAACTTGAGCCGTCGTGGTCGTATGGTAGTTGAATTTACAAATACCTGTGCAATCGTTGCCTATCACCACTTAAGTTGTGAGTTTGAACTCCATTCATGGCGAGGTGTACTCGATAAAACATTATGTGATAAAATTTGTCAGTGACTTGCGACAGGTCTGTGGATTCCTCTGAGTACTCCAATTTCCGCCACAAAAGTAGTAGCTGAAATATTTTTGAAAGTGGTGTTAAACACCTAACCTCCAATGGAAAAATGATGGTTCAAAGTTTGTGTATGTAGTGCATAACACGAAACACCTTTGGGTCATAATGTGGCATATCTTTACAAATACCAATAATACTACAACAATATTGTTTCCCACACAATTATTGGAACTGTTATACACATATCATGTCATTAAACAATGTACTGAAAAAGAAACAACTTAACTTTCATACCATCGTTTTTTACGGCAAAGATTGCTTCTCAAATATCAAAACGTCATCTAAGCGCTTGGAATATTTGAACATTTTCCCGTCGATTTTCAAGAAATTTAACATCTCGTGAAACCAAAAAATTACTTTAACAGTATTTGTGTTTTATTTATTTTAATAATCTGGTAAAATATTTGTCTGGTGCACGACTGCAGAGGTGCTTAATTTCTACGAAAACCGTCGAAATATCGTGGGCAAAATTCCACGAAATACAGAAAAGAAATAAGGCTCATGACGTCACAATGACGTCAAATACATACCGATTTTGTTGGAAACAAGTTTTAACATCAAAAGTATGATGTCGTCTATAATATAAAACACATCAAATTTTAATCGAGTATTTTCTAAGATAATGATTCATTAAATATGGGGCCATATATGGCACTTATAGTCCCCACTCCCCAGTTCTTTTTATGGCATTGACGCAGGATTGCATGCACTGAGTTTTTCTCCTGGTTTCAATGTACGCAAACTGTATTTAAAATAAATACAATTATTTACAGAAACATAAGTTATTTACTGATGAATTTCATTACTTGAAATGAATCATGAAATGCACAGATATTATGTATATAATGGTCTCATATATACAATCAGAAGAGTGAAAATATTGATTTTAAGGGTCTAGCTGAGGTTATAAATAAATTAATATTTAACAACCTCCACAATACTCCACCAACAAAATATTTTGATATAATCATTAACCCCCTATACTCAAAACAACTGCTCAATTTGGTGTTGGTGGAAGACTGTGGAGGTATATAAAATAGCTAAAATGTACATTAAATATGTCGTTTGTAGTCCATTTTTAGCATTATCCGTCTCATTATGAGGTCATTATGACGTCATAACGCACCCAATTTCACGGAAAGATATATTTTTTGAAAATTTGTTTATATAGCAATTAAATTAGTGAATTTTTTTTATTCTATGTCAAGCATTATTTTTTAATATAATGTGGGGCCAATTTTGCACCTTAACGCCTCTCCCTCTTTAATGTTTTTAATATTATTTATTTTACATACTGAAAACTGACGTGTTCATTCATATCCAGTCGAAAATGACATCAAATTACGAATGATATCTTATTGGGGTAGATTAATATCAGGGAAAGACACTAAATTATCTTCAATTTGTTATAGACTTTTGCATTAGATTTATTCATAACGATGTGTGTCCTCCTGGGGCCATGTTCTCGAAAGTATCCTAAGATATGCCTTAGGACGATTTTTAGGATGGTCTTGGGACCATCTTAGGACATGTCCTAGGAGTGATCTCGAAGCCGTCTTAAGACTATCCTAACTTGGGATGTCTTAACTATGTTCTAAGTGTCAAGGCATTCAGTAGAATAATAGAAATAGTGTGCACAACAATTATTTCCAATATTAATATATAGCAAATCCTTGATAAAAATACGCATAATAAATTATAAGATGCAAATAAAGATTTTTTTTTTCAATTTCATTTATTTTTTACGCTGTACCCCATGAGTCTTTATTGTTTTCTTTAATTTGCAATTACATGTATCTATATACGTAGTTCTGAGGTTCATATACGACATGGAACTAATGTGTTATTTTTGTTCCGGTTACTTTCGAGTGAACTGATTTCAAATTTCAATGAATTCGGGCTTCTTTTTCTGCTCAATTTGGTACAGAAGTACAGAATGTAATTACATGGAACAGTTACGTACAAAATAATGGACAGACAAAGTTTTACTTTCAATATATAAAAAAATGTGCACGATTTTATCCTTTAACTGCTTTGAATCACTTTCATTGATATTATTTTATTAAATTATTATATGATTTTATTAGGTTTTAATCTTATTAATTTATTTTTTATGTGATCTTTTGCGTAACACATTAATGTTTTATTTCAACTAGAGCAACGTCGGCAATTTTCGTCCGGAGGCAGTTTTCGTCCACTTTTTATTATCGCGGGATTTTTAAACATATAAACACGGCTGGTAATCGGCACAAGCAGAACAGTTGGTTCTGCAAAGAAATTCGTGAGGATAACTTCCGGTTTTGGTGGAGGAGAGTTCACGAAGACGCTTCACAGGGTATGTACATGTCAAAAATTGAAATTTGCTTTTTTACTGCTCGAATATTGAATATTGCAAAATCAGAGAATGCTATGCTGTGGCGAAAGCTTTCACGATTAGAAACATGTATAGTTTATTGTTGTATATGAAGTGTAACTCTCGCAAAATCAATCGTCCCACGGAAAACATGACGAAAATTGTGACACTCGTATCTCCTAGATGCCCCACGTATTGACAAGGTTTGACTATTTACGAGCTTTATGGCGTTTTCAAGATCTTGTGAGGAATAGTTCCTGTATTTATTTCGATTTCCCATTGGTCAGTATGAATAAATATTCTAAAAAAGAAAAAAGAAAAAAGCAATATTAAGTCAAGTTTATAAATTCTGTTAAGAATTCGTTACTTTTGAAAATAACGGTACGTATATATATTGTCTTAATACCCTGGTCTTAATCATAGGAGAGTACTCACCAAAATTTTCTTTACCTGGGTTCGTCATAGAAAATGAATTTTACCCCCAAGAAAATACCAACCAATAATATATCAGTCTATCACCGTAAAAAATACCATATACCTTTGGTTGTTCTCGATTCACTTAATATGCAAATCTACTAGTAGCACGGCTGGTAATCGGCACAAGCAGAACAGTTGGTTCTGCAAAGAAATTCGTGAGGATAACTTCCGGTTTTGGTGGAGGAGAGTTCACGAAGACGCTTCGCAAGGTATGTACATGTCAAAAATTGAAATTTTCTTTTTTACTGCTCGAATATTGCAAAATCAGAGAATGCTATGCTGTGACGAATGCTTTCACGATTAGAAACGTGTATAGTTTATTCTTGTATATGAAGTGTAACTCTCGCAAAATCAATCGTCCCACGAAAAACATGACGACAATTGTGACACTCTTGCATTTCTAAGTTGTTCTTGACAAAGATGCAAGTTAAATTTTCAATATTTTTTCATCGTGGGAGTCTAAATGCAATCGGGGATAAATTCCGATTCGTCAGAAGTAAATTGAAGTCTAGATAAATCTACAAACTGTCAATTTTCTCGTTTTCCTGCTTGAGGAGATCGGTTCTGATAGAGCACATTGCGAATGCATGAGGAGATTTGATAGTTTTGGTACGACACATGTAATCCACTGTATAATCACAAATTGTGCATGTCTGTCTGGTAATAAATTCACGAACTGATACCCTTCTTCCCGTCGGGTTTTTAAAAGTATAAAAGTAATATTTCATTGTTCATGGACAGTCCACCTAGAAAGAAACATTTCATTTAAGGAATCAATCCATATTGGAACTGCAGTTTCCCATGATTTAACTTGTCATTATTGATCATTTGTTGTTTGTGACACCTTCCATTGTATATTGGATACACAAGATTAACTTCCCTTACATTGGAAAAAATTTGAAAATGCACTGTTAGATAATTTTATAATCAAGAATATTTAAACTTAATGTGAATCATATCTTTATAATTTCAAATACAAATGATGCACTCTAAATTAAATATCATACAGTTGAGAATAATATTAATTTGTGGTTTGTTTTTCTATTATGTAGTGTGTTATGTGTACACACTTGTAAATAAAAAAGATCTCTGTTAGTAGTGGTTACAAGATGTAAAGCGCTTTACCGATTTTAAGGATATGTCCACAGTTTAATTGACATCTTGTGTTTAATTTATTCATGACTACTAGCACTAAGTGAATGTTTATTTACGTTAGACCTATGTATGTGCTGAAATCATGTAATATTATAACTTGTGTAGATCTGCGGTGAAGTTTCCGTCATCTTTTGTAAAAAGGTTGCGCCGAATAGATGTGGAAACCCGTTTGAAAGGATATAAATATTTTGAAATTGAAAGAGATTTTTTTAATAAACTTGGTGTCCTGATTGATGGGGATTTTAAATTTGGTGTACTGCTACTTGTTTTTGTTCGTTTCCTTGGCGGTGATACAGGCAATCTATATCGAAATGCTTTTTTTTGTAAAGAGTCCCCTTGAATCCTGGCATCTCCTGAAAGTGGACAGAGTATTTATCAGTTTTATGTTTAAAAGTGTCAATTTATAAATTTGGCAGAAAACAATTAACAAAACTATCAAATCTCCTCATGCATTCGCAATGTGCTCTATCAGAACCGATCTCCTCAAGCAGGAAAACGAGAAAATTGACAGTTTGTAGATTTATCTAGACTTCAATTTACTTCTGACGAATCGGAATTTATCCCCGATTGCATTTAGACTCCCACGATGAAAAAATATTGAAAATTTAACTTGCATCTTTGTCAAGAACAACTTAGAAATGCAAGAGTGTCACAATTGTCGTCATGTTTTTCGTGGGACGATTGATTTTGCGAGAGTTACACTTCATATACAAGAATAAACTATACACGTTTCTAATCGTGAAAGCATTCGTCACAGCATAGCATTCTCTGATTTTGCAATATTCGAGCAGTAAAAAAGAAAATTTCAATTTTTGACATGTACATACCTTGCGAAGCGTCTTCGTGAACTCTCCTCCACCAAAACCGGAAGTTATCCTCACGAATTTCTTTGCAGAACCAACTGTTCTGCTTGTGCCGATTACCAGCCGTGCTACTAGTAGATTTGCATATTAAGTGAATCGAGAACAACCAAAGGTATATGGTATTTTTTACGGTGATAGACTGATATATTATTGGTTGGTATTTTCTTGGGGGTAAAATTCATTTTCTATGACGAACCCAGGTAAAGAAAATTTTGGTGCGTACTCTCCTATGATTAAGACTAGGGTATTAAGACAATATATATACGTACCGTTATTTTCAAAAGTAACGAATTCTTAACAGAATTTATAAACTTGACTTAATATTGCTTTTTTCTTTTTTCTTTTTTAGAATATTTATTCATACTGACCAATGGGAAATCGAAATAAATACAGGAACTATTCCTCACAAGATCTTGAAAACGCCATAAAGCTTGTAAATAGTCAAACCTTGTCAATACGTGGGGCATCTAGGAGATACAATGTACCAAAATCAACAATTATAGACAAACTTTATGGTAAATCAAGTCTACATTCAAGATCGGGACCCAAATCCGTTTTATCAGAAACTGATGAAAATATAATAGTAGAATGGCTCATCAATATGGCAAAAATTGGCTATGGACAAACCAAGCAACAATTACTCTCCGCTGTTAAAAAAGTCTTGGATCAGGATGGCGTCAGACTCCATTTAAAAACAATTTGCCAGGAAAGGATTGGTTTTATGCCTTTATGAAAAGACACCCTGAAATAGCACCTCGCACCCCACAGAAACTTGGAAAGGAACGTGCTGCTATATCTTGGCAAAAAATTGTATGGTGGTTTGAAGATCTTGCTAAATATCTAAACGACAATTACGCTGAAGGAATAGATATCTTAAAAGACCCGTCTAGGGTATATAATGCAGATGAAAGCGGTTTTCCTCAAGATCCAAAATCGGGTAAAATACTGGCACCAAGAGGAAGCAAAAATGTATATTCGACGTGTTCATCCGACAAATCACAAATAACAGTTCTTGCCTGCATGAGTGCTACGGCACATTATCTACCACCCATGCTTGTATTCCCCGGGGAACGATTTAGAGGATACAATCCACTGGAAGGATTCACTGAAGCTGTTCTTGGTCGAACGAAATCAGGTTGGATGGATTCAGAATTATTTTATACATGGGTGCGTGACCACTTTATTACTGCAATATCTGAGAGAAGTATAAAGCGGCCCGTAATTTTGTTTGTTGACGGACATACTAGTCATATAAATCTAGAACTAGCTGAGTTGTGTAAGTCTGAAAATATTATACTTTATTGTTTATTGGAACATGCAAGTCACATTTTGCAGCCATGTGATGTTGCTTTATTTAGTCCGCTTAAAAAGCACTGGAGAGATGCTGTTAGGGATTACCAATGTAAAAATCCAGGAGAATTCGTTAGTAAAACTACATTTGCATCCGTCTTTAAAACGGCCTGGACAAATGGAGCAACTGTCGACGTGGCGGTGAAAGGTTTTCGCTACACCGGACTGTTTCCTTTTTCTGTTGAAAGTGTAGATAAAAACAAAGTGGAACCGTCAACAGTTTTCACATCATCAAAATATCCTTCGAAAGACGATAAAGCGGAAACATCGGAAAAACATCCTGTATCTAATGAACCTGAAGACATTGACATTGTGATCGCTGATATCGCTGAAACAGAATTGCAGCCATGCCTGATGATTCACAGGAAACTGTTTCCTCACAACCTGAAGTCACACAACATACTGTAGATGAAGGTGTAGTGGACATTCTTGAATCTACTTATTACCCTCCCTGTCTGTACCCAGAAATCATTATAACAAACGCCTGTGGATCTTCACCAAAGCAACAACATGACAAAATAAATACTTCACCATTTGAACTTTTGCCTGTAATGCCAAATCAACATAAAACTGTCAGAAAAAGGAAACGTCATGTTACTCTTCCAAAAGCAGTTTCTGGTACGGAAATGATTCGGATTTTGGAGGAAAGAAAACAGCAAAAAGAAAGAGAAGAAGAATTGAAGGAACAGCGAAAATTAGAGAGAGAAATGAAACGGAAATTGAAAGAAGAAGAAAATGTTAAAAAGGCAGAACAAAGAAAAGAAAAAAAGCGAAAAATTGAAGAAAAACGGAAAACGCAACAAAAAACAAAAAGGTCAAAATAATCTGTCCGTTTGTGCCAAATGTAAAACTGTAGATGTCAATGACATTTATGTATGTTGTGAGCTTTGTTCTTCCATCTACCATGCCAGTTGTTCCGGTATTGACTTTACTGATGTGCATCAATATGACATCGTCAGCTTCCCTTTCGAGTGCGACAATTGCTTATAAATAGGCAACATGTTTTATTACCCTCCCTGTCTGTACCCAGAAATCATTTGATCTAACATATAAAATATTTGTTATCAAATTATATTGTTGCTACATACAGTATGTATACTGTTTTCTTTACTTCTTTACCTTAACGACTGACACAGAAAAATATTCACGAAAGTTTTGTTAAATATGAGGATCAAGAAGGGTCGGTCTTTGATGTCACAGGTCACTTATTTGAATTCAAAGAGGTCGCTGTAAATGTAGATCATAGGGCATTTTGTGGTGCCGTGGCAGTGGTCTTCTGTGAAAGGTCTTTTGAAATGCTTGTATGCATGATCGAAAGTCGTGATTCAATGACTGCAATGTAGTAGGTCGGAAAAAGCCCTTTCGGGGATTCAATTATTTATGTTAATGTACAACTAAGTACAGATATTTCCATCCAGGTTTATGTCCAGGAAGCAGTTGTTATTTTACCACTGTCTTAACTTGAAATGATACAGATATTCTAAGAAACTGACGGATTTTATCAGATGCAATGTCCACACACACACACTATTTGGACAATGCGAAATTTCATTAAAACCTACAATTATATTAGATGCTCTGGAAAGATTAGCATTTCCTACCCCGTACGGTGGACTGGTCTAAAGTGCACGATATTTCCAAACAGAAAAAGGTCGTCCGATTTTAGCATATTGTTTTTTATGTCTCTGAGAACCGGTGGCTGCATTTATTCAGTTTACTGCACTGAAAAAAGAAGATACTAGAATTTATTTACATATAAGTAAATCACTAAATGAACATAATAAAACAGGCAATAGACGACCGATTAAATGTTGCCATGTCGTTTTTTATATAAAGCCGGACATTTCTGTAAAAATAAAACAAAAATAAAAATGAGCTTTTTCGGAAGGGTTTATAGAAATAACACAAAGCTGGCCAACTCCCTTTCACATCACATAGAAAGAAAAATAAGAGAAGTATTAGATGATTCAATGATTTAATGAAATAGCTTCCACACCGGCAGTTAGATTTTATTATACTTTTTTATTTAACAAATTAATCGTTAAAACTTAACATTGATGGAAATGCGAAACAGACCGTTTGAATTTAACATTTTGGTAGTTTATTTAAAGTGGACGAAAATAGTCGAAGTGGACGAAAACTGCCGATTCATCATCAAGTTTTTAAAAGAAGTTAATGATTTGTGGAGGAAAAAGTTCAAACTTTTCAATAAAGGAACACATTGCTTACTATCGATAGAAAATAAATATCAAAATATTGTATTACGTTTCATTCACTTATGACGTCATATTAGAAAATCCGTTAAGTGGACGAAAACTGCCGACGTTGCTCTATATATGAGTTATTTCACTATTTTCTATCCATTGCAAGTTCATTTGAACAATTTTGAGGTGTATGTCGGCATTTTCTATGTGTATTTCGGCTTTTACAAGTGTATTTCGGCTAATGACAGTGTATTTCGGCTTTTACAAGTGTATTTCGGCTAATGACGGTGTATTTCGGCTTTTCGAGTCACCCCAGAGAGAAGAAATGCACATGAAAGACAACACAAAAACTAAATTACATAAGATAAATAACAAAATACTACGTTAACAAAGCACAAAGTATTGTAGATTAATATTAAGAAATATTTTGTTTGATTGTATTTTATGTATCATAAATATTATTTGATGTATGAAGCAAATTGTGTTGGTAGAAATAAAGTTGTCTATTTTTGGTAATATTCATTGTATTTCGTGGCAAATACATTGCATATAGAATAGCACTGGCAGCAGCAAGAGGGTTTTAACCACCAATCAATCAACTATCAGAATACAGAAAAACGGGAACGTTCAAATTGTTGGCATGTACTGTACTAACGTCGTTGCCAAAACGAACAGTGCTTTTTCTTGTCCCAAAACGTCAACAATTGACGACGTCAATATATTGTGGCGTACGCAACGTCGTTTGAAATTTGAATCTGGCAGCAAGAGGGTTAAAGGATGAAACCATCTGATTCACCAGTTCATGACTGTATAAATGAAAATCACGAAACACTTGCTAATGAGGACGTCGATTTCCAGGAAATGGATTATAGCCACAATGGTGATTTTGAAAATGAGGACGAAAAACATCTTCTAGATCTCGTTCCATCAGTACTAGAAAGAATGAACAATCATGGAAAAGTATATATATATGGATACAATTTCACAAAATGTTGGCTCTTGCCTCATTTCCGATGGACAATATAGCTTTTGTTATTATTTCTAGATGTTGTTAAGTGGCATAATTCGGAGTCTACCACCCTAATGAGGTACGAATGTCCTGCAGTTAACAAGTTTTGGCGAATTGGATACAAAATGTTCCATGTTAAATGGTTAAGGTTCACGAGTGGACCTAAGAATAAAGGTGACATCGTCAAATATTTATGACGCATGGTTGGTTCATTAATTCAAATCTTAGTATGAAATGAAATGAAATATGGATTCACTGATTTTTCGTTTTTGCACATACAGGAAGTCAAGACACTCATCGGGTGTCTTGTAAGAGGAAGGCATTACTACTTCTGGGATGCTGTTAAAAAGACACCATGGCATTTAAACGTCTTATGTATGGCCAAAATATATGTAGCCTTTAATGTAAAGATGGAATTGAGAATACGATAATAAAAATGTTGGTTTTTGGTGTTACCTCATCATGAGAAAGAAAGGATATTGTGTATGTTTTTTTTTTATCTCTACACGTACAGAGTAATGCCCAAAGATAACTATCGATGTCCCTGATTAAGATTATATCGAATTGCTGTGGCATACTGCAGTTGAAATCGAATTTTCGAATTTTTCTATGCATACCATGATGGCATATGGTACACTTTTGCATTACCAAACCGTTGCAAACAAATATTTTTGCATTTACCAAACACGTACACCGACTTTTAAACCCACTGACAAAAACTGAGATGACAAGCGATAATTTGCAGGAATCGTCAATGGTAGGATAGGTACAAAGATAGGGAACATATTAATCTAAATGCAGAATCAATAAAAAGATGAAATATATCAAATAGGAGCACAAAATCGAGTAAAACCACGCAAAAATCTATGAAAATGATCACCAACACCACAATCTCCCGTGTTTGTTCATACCATTTGTAATAATGGGCTTAACATTGAATGTGTTTTGACGCAAAACTATATCTAGAAAAAGACAAGTGTAATGATTGGGTTATCAATTCATTTCTAGATAACAAAAGTTTCAAAAAATGTGTCCACCTCTCGTGTCCTGACGTCCTTCCTAGCTAACCGGAAGTGAAACCAAACAACCGTTGCCGTACTCGATTGTACACAGTGATAAACGAGAGTTTTATTTAGAATTAGGAGTGCTAACTAAAAATGTTACAGTAATGCTTCTTATTGTTTTGGCTGAGGCTGCACTCAGATGAAATTTTGTATTTTGGTCAGTCCTATTTTGTTGTCATTTTTCGGGTGGGAGTAGATGTACTTTATAGAAGAGCCATCCGTACGTCAGGTATCTTACCTGTAAAATTTTTCTCTCAGCCACGTGTACTTTAGACGAACCTGACAAGCATTTCTCATAAATTATTGTTATATTTTGCATTATTTGTAAAATGGGTAAAAATTCGGCCTTATCTCAGGAATGCCAAAGGTTTGTAATAAAGTTGTTTGCCTTTTTTAGTAAGGAAAAGGTAACGAAGAAGCCAATTGTCTCATTTGATAGGGTATATCAAAAGACATTTCAAGCTTTGGGTGCACCGTATTATGAATGGTAAGAGGCCTTGTAAGTCAAATAGACCCAAAGAAAGAGCTAAAATTTTGGACGACTTTGATCATTGTGTTATTAAAAGAACAATCCACGGTTTATATTCACGGAAAATTGCTCCAACCGTCTCAATAATACATAAGGAAATAAAAGATTCTATTAAAATATCAAAGCATAAACTTACTCTAACTCTCATTGATCTTGGATATACTTATAAAAAATAGGGGGTCTAGAACAATAGCCCCCCGGACAATTGCCCCCTGGACAATAGCCCCCGGACAAAATCCCCCCGGACAATTTCCCCCCTAGGACAATAGCCCGCCGGTCAATTGCCCCCCATCCGCCAATGTTTTTATTTCATTTTTATCTTATTTTTTAAAATGAGAAGTAAATATGCATAAGCTCAGATTAAATTATTCAAATTACTTTTAAATTGGTTTTTTTTCTTTGTATATTAATCACAGGGGCTTGAATCGCTTTCATAGAGATCACGCGGCCTATGTACCGTACATACTAACGTTAGTATATATGGTGTATAGGCCGCATGACCTCTATGAAAGCGATTCAAGTCCCTGTGATATTAATCATCAAAAGGATTATACACCTTGGACAAGCTATGATAAAAATAACTTTCTCTTATTATTTATACATTCAAACAAAACATTTCTTCATGGAGATTATAAATACATTTAAACAAAGTATTGCAAAAATTTTCGACGGCACAACCGTCTTCGTCAGTTGCAAAACATATACTGCTATGAGATACAAAAAAACAACAAGACGTCATAACATCTAATCGTGCTATTATGACGTCGTAAAAAATTACTAAAAATGATCCTGAACATTATGAATAAATAAAATACACAAAGCTCAAGATCAAACTTTGTGTAATCTAAGACCTGTTAGACTAATTATTTTCTTTTGTTTATACCCTCTTGTTGAGTGTTACACATTTTAATAAACAGTGATTCACGGGTCTGTCTATATATTGTGTTATTTTTTCTTGAAATTTCTATTCCTGCAGATCTGAAATCGTCGATGGAATGGTCTTTTGAATTCAAATGTATTGAAACCGGCTTGTCATATTTTTTAAATGTTCTGATATCAGAAAGATGATTTTGTATCCGATCCTTTAACATTGTTTCTGTTTCACCAACATAAACTATGTGCTTACATTTTTTTTACAGTGGACCGCATAATCTACATTTGATGTTCTGCAGTTTATTTTCTTATTGATCTTAATAACTCTTCCGGATCTTGTTTTCAATTCTCCCCTAAAACTTTTTTCACAGATGACACATTTTCGTCCACATTTTCCTTGTAGTCTTGATTCTGGCAATGGGTTCTTCTTTAATACTTTTGCAGTCTTTTGGTGGATCATGATATCGGCAAGATTGTTATCCCGTCTAAATGAACAAAGAGGCTGATCCTTAAATATTTTTCTTAGTTGGGGTGATTTCTTTATTATCTTTTGGTGACTACTAAGAATTTTTCCGATGTCAGGTAAAGCACGACTATAGGTTAAAATCAGGGGAACTCTATCCATTTTTTTATTCTTGTGTTTCTTTCTGTATTTTAAAGTTTCCTTTCGATCGAGCTCATCTACTTTCAACAGTTGTTTTTCTATCAGATTAGAGTTGTATCCTCGTTGTGTTAATCTCTCTTTTATCTTGAGCTTTGTGTATTTTATTTATTCATAATGTTCAGGATCATTTTTAGTAATTTTTTACGACGTCATAATAGCACGATTAGATGTTATGACGTCTTGTTGTTTTTTTGTATCTCATAGCAGTATATGTTTTGCAACTGACGAAGACGGTTGTGCCGTCGAAAATTTTTGCAATACTTTGTTTAAATGTTATTATTTATAGATATTTTATTTTTAGATAGAGTTTAATGATTTTTCAATTAAGTTTAATTACCTTACAAAATTAGCCTTCAAAAAAAAATTATAAAAAGGAATTTGATTAAACAATGATCAAAGCTAAGTACAAAGGTTAATTAAAAAGAATTTTGGGAAAAAATGATTGCAAGCTAAGTACAAGCTTAGAACTGGCTTAAATATGAGTGTATTTTGAAGTGAAAGTATAGTAGTGCAATGGAATTATAGAGTCAGAAAGGTTAATCAGAAACTAAATATAAAACTGAAAAAAAAATTGTGGGGGGCAATTGTCCTAGGGGGCTATTGTCCTTGGGGGGCAATTGTCCGGGGGGCTATTGTCCGGGGGGCAATTGTCCGCGGGACTATTGTCCTGCTCCCGTATAATAGGTGATAATGGGAGAGTTCTGTGCGATCAAGTGTCTATTATCAATGATAGGTGTAATTATTTGAGAAAGAAAAAATCTTTTAGGGAAGCAGGGTATGATATCGTGTACATGGATGAAACATGGGTTAACCAAAATCACTGCACAGATTATATGTGGCTTCCGAATGATGGGTCTGATGCCCCAAAAATACCCTCGGGTAAAGGCAAATGTTTGATTGTTTTGCAAGCAGGTACGCGAAGTGAGGGTTTGATTGACGGCTGTGATTTAGTGTTTCTGGCCAAATCAAAGGATGGTGACTATCACCAGGAGATGAATAGTGTTGTCTTTCTTGAGTGGTTTGAAAATCAATTGATGCCTGCTCTGAAAAATCCTAGCTTGGTTGTGTTAGATAATGCAAGTTATCACAATGTTAAAACAGAAGATACGGTGTGCCCAAATTTTAGTCAGAAAAAAGCTGTTCTCCAAAACTATCTTACACAACACAACATTCCTTTTTCTGCTACTGATACCAAAAAAGTATTATATGAAAAAAAAACAGTAGTTTATAAAACAGATAAAATTGCTAATTTACATATTTAATATGGGCGCAAGTCAAAGGTTTCGTGGCTAAAAACAATACCACCTTCCGATTAAAAGATGTTAAAGAACTCACGTACGCCGCTTTCGGAAAAATTACAAGAGATGTGTGGACAAAAGCAGAAGAACATGTGGTCAAAATAGAAAAAAAAATACTGCAAAGAAAACTGTATAGATAAGAGTGTCATAGAACATATTATCATTGATTTTTGTGATGATGACTCGGATGACGACACGGGTTGAAGTATAATCATATTAAGTATAATAGACAGAGAACAAATGTAAAAATCGAATAAATGTCACGTAAAGCCAATGCCGAAAATATTTGGAACATGTGTCTGTCAATTCATTAAGGTTTAAGAACAGTGGTATCTGTTGAAACTATCTGGGGTCAGATGAATTATTTAACTTATATTGATTATAACACATAAATAATACACAAAACAACTTGACACAAAAAACAAACAAACAAGATAAAAAGGGACAGTTTATAATCCAACCGAACACCAAACACAAAACGGGCCTTATATTCATGAAAAGTCAAAACAAACAAGCACAAAAGTCGAAACTTCGGATTCCTGTTATGAATAAGCATTTCGAAATGGAATAGGTTAAATCTATATTTCCAAACATTTAGCTCTCGTTTGAGTTGAAAGATATAGCTTGGTTTAGTAGAATAGTTACGTAAAACAATTGCAAGTATCAATTATTCATCAATAATTTTTTTAGGTATTTTTTACCAATGTTAAGTTGAAGGTTTGGTAAAAAATAGCTAAAAAAATGACAGTGCTCAATGTCATAATCTACCCCCCCCCCCCCCCCCCCCCCAAGAAAAAATCAATCCTCTAATTGATCTCTGAGGTTCTATAAGTTAAAAATATTTTAATTTTACGAGTATTTTTTAATTAGGAAGTTGCACAATCTCAAAACTCATTTTTCATTCCGTTTCTTACATTTATATAAATTAAAAATGTCTTACAGAATCGAACAAAACGACAATGATATATTCTTCATATTATATGATATATGAAGACTTCATTTTTTCACTATTAAAGACAGAATTGCTATATGTTTAGTGAAAAAATAAAAATAATGAAAAATGTCGTCAAATGTACAGGTAAAATATTTTACAGGTGAAAATCAATGAACTTCAATAGTGCGTGTAGGAGATGGTGACGGGCTCTACGGAGAACAATGAAATCTCTCGGGTGACCGTCGAGTGTCTATTGTCCTCAGGGATTTAAACCCACGGCCGCAGGCTGTTCTCTTTTATAGACTTATTCCATCCGTATTTCATAAAACTTTTTCAAAATATACACCCAAAAACTCTTTTAAAATGCGATTTTTCTATATGAGCAGGGCCAAATACGTTCACTTTCTGGTCTGCAAACTTCCAAATTAATTTAGCACCCTTGATTCTCTACACAACTCTCGTTTACACTTCTACTTTAAAATCTACAGTTTAAAAGATATTTCAAATTTTCGTTATTCTAATCAAAAAATTATTACTTTTTTTAACAATACAATTTACCTTAAAAATGGTAAACAATTACGTTTCAAGTTTATAGTTTTGTGTTACGTATTGTGAAAACCTGCTACAATATATACACTGATAATGAAGTCTCCAGTGTGCTGAAGTTCTTTATCTAACATATTTGTCGAGTTTGGAGGGAACATATTTTGTCAATTTATCGACTTCCCAATTGAAACTGCCATTCTCCATGCGTGCGCCAAAGTCATTTATGCAAAAAATGATAAATTTACACGAAAAAGGCGAAATCATTGAACATGCTTGCTGAATTGTTTATTGGGTGTCTATATAGCGCAGTCCATTTTCAATCAGTGTTTATATGTAGGCATCGTTTTACCCTAAGACGCAGGGTACCAGGAGACTTTATATGTAACATTTTATTTTATCCTCCATAATATTCTTTCCGGCGGATTATTTTTAATAAAAAATATTTTCCTTGGACAATATTTCAATATTAAATTTCTTCCAATGCTATTATATATTTTCCAGATGAGGTGGAAGAAATTTAATATCAAAATATATCCGTGAATAACATTATAACTTTTCAACCGGAAAAATATTATAGAGGAAATAAACATTAGAGAATACCGAAGGGGAAATAAAAAATGAACAATACAGAGAAACTGGCACTTTTTGACGCTTTCATTTGCATTCTGTGGGTACTTTTGGTCTTGTATATATGTAACAATATCATTGTACTCATCTTCTTCCATTATTCAATATTGACTGTTACCATTGAATCAAATTTTTAATATACAGTATTTAAACTTACATGACTCTATTGATTTTATAATGGGTTTGAAGATTGCTCAATCTGTCATTTAAATTGACAGTGTTCTAGCTATAATATACTTTCCGTATATATATATTTACCTGTAAATTTTATTAATAAAATATTTTCCGGATGGGTCAGGTGATTTATTAATCAGCGTCGGAAATAATATTATATACCTTAGTATAAAATATTATCCGGATTTATTATAAAATATCTACCGTAACATAAAATATAATATTAAATTCTTTCGACCGGATACAATTTTAACCGGAAAAAATTATGTCATATATACGGCAAAGTAAATCTTTATATTTGGAGTAGTTACTGCAATGATTAGAGTATAATATATATACGTCTGAAAATTAAATCAAACAGTGTTAGAATTAGATCTTTGAGCTGTCAAATTTTTGTTCTTCCCTCGACGGGATTTGAACTCACACCAGTGATACACTGCAACACCAAATCGCTTAGCATTATGTCCAGCGCCATAGACGAGTGCACTCGACCACATCCACTATATATTATTAATTATTAATTTCTTTATTTCTTTATAGTGTTTTATCGCCACTTTCAGCAATATATCATGGCGACCAGTTTTAGTGGTGGAAGAAGTCGGAGTACCCGGAGAGAACCACCGATCATGGTAAGTAATAAAGTTTACGTTGCTTGCCCATTTATTATGTTTGTGCTGCATCCTCATGTCTCGACGATCCGTTACTCATTAAGTTCTCTGGTTGGTAGATTCCCTTAGACTTTATATATATAACATATATATATACGTTTGAAAATTAAACCAAACAGTGTTAGAATTAGATTTTAGAGCTGTCAAATTTTTATTCTTCCCTCGACGGGATTTGAACCCACACCATTGATACACTGCAGCACCATTCGCTAAGCCTTACGTCCAGCGCCCTAGACCACTCGACCACATCCACTCCCTAAAAAAGGAGCTTCAATAATCGTAGTGTTACCTTTTCTCGTAAGACAAATCTAGGGATAGCCGTAAGACATGTTTATAAGCGTGTGTAGATGGTACATATATACTTAATATTATAATTTGACAGCAATATATATACGTCTGAAAATTAAACCAAACAGTGTTAGAATTAGATTTTAGAGCTGTCAAATTTTTGTTCTTCCCTCGACGGGATTTGAACCCACACCACGTTGATACACTGCAGCACCATTCGCTTAGCCTTACGTCCAGCACCCTAGACCACTCGACCACATCCACTCCCTATATATATATATATATATAAAGCAAAGAAATCATATATAAAGTCTAAGGGAATCTACCAACCAGAGAACTTAATGAGTAACGGATCGTCGAGACATGACGATGCAGCACAAACAAAATAAATCATAGAAGTCTAGAAGATTGTGCAACGATACCGATAAAGATGCTACAAAAAATATATTGACAAAATTGTCGATCAACAAATGACCTTCTTCAATGTCTTTCAAGATTAGACTGAGTTTGTAAAGATTAGATGGTATAATTACAACTCACTAAATAGTCAGGTGACAAAGTGTGACGCATTTGAGAATGTTAAAGATTATGTATAGGAGAATGTCCAAGTAACTCTCCATTCCTTAAAAATAATGGAGCCGAGGCCCATTGTTTTTAAGGAATAGAGAGATACGAAGACATTCTCCAACTTAAAATCCACCCATTGTACTTTATTAATTTGATTAATTATTAATCTTGAAACACAAAAAGTCTGTGTATAGTATCTAAAGTACAAAGTATTAAATTGTTTGCCCCTTGTGGGACCTTAGAAGTACAAAGAGAACAATAACTCTCCATTCCTTAAAAATAATGGAGAGTTTTGACAATAGATTTACATCACAGGTGGATTGTAACGTTAATTAAAGGTGGTGAGCACAAATCCTTAACTTTGTGACAGTAGTACAATATTCGTTGACTATAAACACTGAAAGAAAATATACATAAAAACCTATTGCGGTATTGTTTTCTGTTAATACCGTCCGGATGTAAAACACGGAGTTCTTTAATCCAAAATCTTTCCCGATTCTCACGTTGAAAATCACTCCACAGACAGTTCTGTTCAATGACGAGGATTTTCATTCTGTTAAAATCCTCGAGACTATGGTCAGACAGTCTGAAGTGCTGGCTTACAGGAAGAAATGGCTTTTTTGTAAAGTCACTCCTGTGTCCATTCAGACGTTTGTGGAAGGGCTGTTTAGATTCGCCAACGTATTGGAGGCCACAAACGGAACACTCAAGAATGTAAATAATATATTTGCACTCTTGCAATTAACAGTACAAAATATGTTGTACTGTTTTCCGCTGACCTTACTAGTATACGATGACGAGTGTTGCATAATTATGTCTACAACATTTGCAGCGTTTGTCTCCACAGGAATGACTCTTGCCTATAGTTGTGTTAGGCTTAGAAATTTCTGCCCGCACCAACAGGTTTCTCAGACTGTTTGGTTGTTTGAAGGCAACCATGGGAGGCTTCGGAAAGACTTTGGACAGTTTGGAATTGTTTTCGACGGATTTCCAATGCTCACGAATGGTGTTGAAGCTGTTTCTCAGACAGGGATGGTATGTGAGGACACAAGGGGTTCTTTTACATTTCTGTTTTTCTTTGTACTGAAGTAATTTGCTCCTGGAGATGTTATGAGCTTTGCTAAAACTTTTTTAGTTGACCCCATCGTTTTTTTCAATGATTTGTTGGTGGAGCAAATTCTCCTGATTCTAAGAGCTTGACTGTATGGTATGCTCTTAGTCACATGAGGAGGATGCCAGCTGCTAGGCAAAAGGTATTGATTGGTGTCGGTAGGTTTGGAGTGTAAATCTGTGGATAGTTCGCCTTCCGATAAAGAGCTAGAAGTGTCGAGGAAGGAAATGGTAGTGTTAGATATTTCATGAGTGAACTTGATAGAGGGATGTAGGTTATTGGCTCGTGAAAGAAAGTTCTGTAATTCTTCATCACTCTGAGTCCACTTCATATCCACATCATCTATAAATCTGTACCAAGAAAGCGGTCTTTCAATAGAGGATTCGAGCAGTTGCTTTTCAAATTTTCCTATAAATGTATTAGCATAAGATGGAGCCATTTTGGTGCCCATAGCTGTGCCATTTATTTGTAAGTAATGGTCTCCATTAAAAGTAGAGTTGTTCTTTTTAAGCTTTTAGTCCACATGCATATAGAGAAATAACCTGTAGGGTTATTCCAGAGGTGTTTGAACATTATACAATTACTGCACTTGAACGAGATCAATATGAGGTTTTATGGAGTAGAGTACAACAATATTGAACGAGGCGTTTTTAATTTTTGAAACTTTTTGAAAATTTTATCACTTTGAAATCTTAAGAAATTTTTGAAAATTTTTAAATTTTATGAAATTTTCTAACATATTGATTGTTGATTAGCAAAAAGCAATTTCTGTGCAATAAAAAACCATATTGGACTCTCGTGCCACGTAATTTCATTCATTGATTTTGCACGAGAGTACAATATGATTATTCATTGCACAGAAATTGCTTTTTGCTAATCAATATGTTAGAAAATGGAATGTCACGTGTATTGTTTCTGGCCAATAGAAAAACAGTAAAATAGAGCCTTATGTAATAATATACATTTATTGCATGCTGGTGAGGGAAATTTTCATATTTCCTGAACCCGCCACAGGCGCCCGTGGCACGGACTTACCACCCCCTTTTTTTCTAACTTTCTGTTTACAAATTTATTTTCAATAACATTTCTTTATTTCTTTATTATTTCATCTCTTTTTCCATATTTTAACTTGTTCGTGTTAATATTCATACAATCTTATATTAACATCAAATTGCATGTGTCGACCTTATATAGATACTAATAATCCACAAGGCATGCAACTCGGCAGGTTTAAAAATCGTACCCCTGCTCGCTTCGAGTACATTTATTGCACCTTATTTTCATTATGTCATTCAAACTAGGACATGTATCCATTCCTAAAAGACGCATCTTTTTGCCCCTGTTTTTCTTTTGTGCATACGATAGCTCAGTTCTCCAGAATTTTAAGATTTTCACACATTTATTGCCAAATTTTTCGTATAAGGACCCACGGATGACAGAAGAGACGTACCATTGCATTAACTTCAACGATAGGGTCAGGAAAGTTCCAAAAAATTAAATAGTAAATGTATTTGTCTGCCGTGACTGATATCGATATCATCACCCCTTTATCATACCCCTTAAAATGATATTGATCACGTGACTACGTCGACGTCACAATTCATAATACAGAACAAGACTTTCTCATGTTTAAGTATATGATAAAGTTACATAATATGATATGGCTCTTTCCGTATCACATCCCGTATCAACTGTTTCAGAGGATAAGCAGAACCACCTAAAAGATGGCCAATGTAAGGTTGACTTTCCAAACATCTTTTTAAACCACAATTGTTCCATATGTATGCATCATGAGTGCTACCAGGCCACTGCACTACAATGTTTGTGAGTTTCTTTTTGTGGTCACAAACACCTTGAACATTCAGACCATGGAAAGAATTTCTACACACGTAAGCTTCTTCTCTTTCTGAAGGGGCTTTTATGGGTATAAACGTGCCATCGACACAATCAAGTGTATTTGACATGTTGAACTCAGTTGCGAAACCATGTTTCACAGTTACTTGTTCTGCTGCTGGTGTCTGGGTAAATGTAATGTAATCACCGACTCTTTGTGACAACGACGCTGATGTTCTAGCAACTATTCGTGGAACACGCTTGACCTAGTCTCCTACAATCTCTCTCTCTCTGGTTAAAAATTTTAATTTAACTCTCTTGGGTGGAGAAATATAGTAACCCACGGGCAACTGAAGGAGAATCTATATTTATTATTTTTCTTAATTTAAATAATCATTACAAAAGTGAAAAATAAAAGCAATAAAAAATGGTAACATCATATGATTACGGATGTAGACATTGTTATTGCATGAAATTTATATTTTAATCGAATCTATTTTAATTATAATAGTTCAATAATGCACAGGTGCCCGTTTCCGCAACGTTTACGTGTGGTCATGACGTCCCGTAAATATCACCACCTTTTTACGGAGATATTCCGCAAAGTTTATGGGTGCGGAATTGTCGGATCTTTTGTGAATAAGAACGCATCATTTGCAGGCGACCATTACAATGTGGTTTTTAAATATCTGAGACAACGTTCCAATGGACTTAAAATATGCTTGCCAGCAGTATTTTACATATGTGCTTTCTTGGTTTCATTCGGTATAATAAAACATTTATAGTATGCGGGTACAGGAAATATGAAAATTTATTCACACACAAGTATCATATTCCCCTCGGGCGTTGCCCTCGGGGAGTATGATAGTCTTTGGTGAATAAATTTTCATATTTCCCTCACCAGCATGCAATAAATGTATATTGTATGAGGTCGATACGTGGTTATATCGACCAAACAAAAGTATATGGACTGAGGACGTAGTCCGAGGTCGTTTTATTATTAATCCACATTATTGACAAATATAAGGAAAATTTAGCAGGAATTAAAAATATTTGTCCAATGCTGTAACTTTTGATTTCTGTATGCATATCACTGCAATTTTTTGTGGATTTTGTAAAGCACAATAAAATGTAACACTATTTTTTTTTCTTTAAACCCAACAAATTTGTAATTCAAATAACAATTTTATCATTTTAACATTGAAAAAGTCTATCTTCTGATTTAACCACGCGGTCATGATTTGGGAAAATTTATGTTTATTTTTAGTAATGTGCTGTATGACTTGGGAAAATTTATGTTTATTTTTAGTAACGTGTTGTATGACCGTGCAATCTGCTATTTTCTATATTACAAAAATTGTTGACAGTGCAACCTTTGTTTATACAGTATATCATAGTGGATAAAATTTCATTAAGAACGGTTAATTATTTTTCTATAATGGATTTATCAACATTTATTATTATTATCATTTTTTTTAAAGAATTCAATGTGGCGGCTCATTCAAATCAGAACACTTAGTTACGAGTTACAGACTGTGAATTGTACGCTAAACATTTGCCAACCAAATTATACAATACACCAAAACGCAAACAATTGCACCTCTTCTAACAGTTCTTCACGTTTTTGTTTTCTTTATGTTATTTGCTTACAAAGAAATAATTTCGGAACGTGTTTTGATCGTTACAAATACCCATTAATATTGCTCTGTTAAATTTTGAGTAAGAGGAATATGACAGGGGAACATGGTGCGTTGTTCAGTGTCACGTGGTACTGTCGCGACCAATCAATTAACCTTACGATTTTCACTAACGTTTATTCGATACGATTCTGTTAAACCAGTAATATTTTAATATGTATGAGGAAAGAAAGATTTTGTGGCGAGGTACAATTTTGATTTAATTATTATCCAAAATAAGGGTCGTCGTGGTCGTGTTCGTATGGTAGCTGAATTTTTAACTACGTATGCAATCAGTGCCTATCACTACTTACCGCTCAGGTGAGGTAAAATAGAAACAACATTATGTGATACAGTTTGTCAGTGACTTGCGACAGGTCGGTGGTTTTCTCCGGGTTCTCCGATTTCCTCCAGCAGTAAAACTGACCACTAGGAAATAACTGAAATATTGTTGAAAGTGGCGTTAAGCATCACAAACAAAACCAAACCTATTAAAATATAACGTTTTATACGTAAAGAAATATACATTTTGAATAATTCCCTCGTGTCTCCTGTCCATTATTATGTAGTTTTTTTTTGTTTTATTTTTATATTATCGCCTTTCAATATTAATTATTAGAGGTTCAGAAAGAAAAGGTTGACAAAAATGTGTATAACATAACACGTTTGTTTTAGCATTCTAAATTTGCAATAAAATATGAAAAAACCCATCAAAATTGGTATACAGAATTTAAACTTCACATTAAGAATATTTTGAAGATACCAATGGAGTAATCGAAGGACATACAATACAAAGGTTAAAGGAAAAAGGACAAAATGATCTGCAATACCCTACTTATCAATCATAATAGATGGAAAACAGAATGTCTCCCGTACACAAAGGTGATTTAGGAGATAACTGTTAGTAAAGTCAATTTGCGACCATCAAATCTCCAATTGATGCCGTGAAATTTTCAAATACAATACAATTATCTCCATTCTAATGTAATCATGAGCATAGAGACGTGTATTGCCACATTATTGACAAGATGACGTAAGTGGCTAAAACTAAAAAAAAATATCACATCATATTTCAACCGTGGAATTGATACCGTGAACATTACAGCATTGCCCAATCAGAAACCAGGAATATTAAGCAACTTCATTAGAATAAAGTATACTGTACCCCACTTTTAACAATATTTCAGACCACCAGAATAACATCGACATAAAAAAGTAATACAATTTAATATTGTGTTCTTAATTTTCATTAAAGCTATGTATATTAAAACAAACTTGAGATAAATATAATAAACGTGTAGAATTTATAACTGTAATATATTTATTATTGTCAATATTCAATATTTTATCTTTTGTCTTTGCGGTTTGATTTTTATAAATAAATTATATGACCGTTTATTGGGTTTTCTCTCTATTCATAATAAATATAATATGAACAAAAGTACCAGTATATTAAAAACATTATCTTCAAATTTCAAGATTCAACAGGTAAATAATATGTGCTTAAAATTTACACCAAAGCAGTTTGTGACATAGGCGATGTTAAAAAGAACATTATTTTCGCAAGAAATCAAAACAATATTTCAAACCCTCATAAGCCGTGCTAAGTGATTCGGTTTTGCATAAAACATACTGCTTAAGCAAAGTCAAACGGGAATGGGAAGGATTGTATTAAGTGTTAATCCAGTGTTTTTATTTTCTGACACAATGAACGGTAACCTTTGTTTAGCATGCTGATGATCCATATTTTTGAAAAATTTCCAGAGGCATATTTACTCACCATGTGGATAAAGTAGATCATTAATTTAGGTGAACATATTTTCTCACCTGTGGATAAAGTTGTCCTTTAATTTAGGTGAAACATATTATTTTCTCATCCCGTGGATAAAGTTGTCCGTTAATTTAGGTGAAACATATTTTCTCACCCGTGGATAAAGTTGTCCGTTAATTTAGGTGTATCATATTTTCTCACCCCGTGGATAAAGTAGTCTGTTAACTTAGGTGTAGCATATTTTCTCACCCCGTGGATAAAGTAGTCCGTTAATTTAGGTGATGTATATTATTTTCTCACCCCGTGTATAAAGTAGTCCGTTAATTTAGGTGAAGCATATTTTTCTATCTTTCCCATGCTTCTGGGTATGCCACGAGCGTTTTCTCACAAAATTGTCTTCCATTGTTGAGGTAAATTCTCGATTATTCGGCATACATCCGTGTTTTGACAGTATTTTAAACGATACATCCGGGTCTTGTCAGTATTTCAAATGATACATCCGGGTCTTGTCAGTATTTGAAATGATGCATCCGGGTCTTGTCAGTATTTTAAATGATATATCCGGGTCTTGTCATTATTTTAAATGATAAATCCGGGTCTTGTCAGTATTTTAAATGTATTTCATAATAAAATATATAGAGCGTAAATGTAGACGCCACTACAACAGCGATAAACACATTTCGCATTTTCCGGAACCAATTTGTTTAGAATTTGGTCAAAGGGAGGTAATTTGCTATTTAAATCTATGCAAAAAGTAAACAAACATTGACATGATGGAAAAGGTGAGAAAACGAGTCAAACACCTGTGTTAGACCCTATAAGTAGTATATGGGTACAGCTCAGTTAGCATTTGCGGTGGATCGTGCGGTGGAACGGACCATTGCGCCATATCCGCCCTAGTAGGGCCTTTTGACCAGAAGTGACAAAGTCACGTGACCGGAAAAGGCCCTGTCCGGAAGTGGCTCTAATCGGAAGTAGGTTCTGCGCATGTCCGGCTTTTCCCCGCGTTTTTTTTAGTAGTAGTAACATGGCTAACGGATGTGACCGAAGGTCATTTGACCCCTTCGGGTTTCTCTTGGGTGTACCCATGCGCAACCGGAAGTTGTGCAACACCCGTAGTGACCGAAGGTCACGTGACCCCTTCGGAAGTGTCCTTGGGGTGTTCTCTATGACGTCCGCGTCTTATATTTAGCATGGTTACTGGAACTAACTACCCGCGTCCTTTATTTAGCATGGTTACTGGAACTAACCACCCGCGTCCTATGTTTAGCATGGTTACTGGAACTAGCCTTGGTTATCTGCCCCTTTTATTTTCATATAGTGTCTATATAGGTTGTGTAGTACTTCTACTTTGCTAAGAGTACATTTGAAAATTTTCAGCTGCAAAAAAATGTTTTTTTTTATATTTTTACACTTAATGTTTCAAATTAGACACCAATTAACAAAAATAAAATCGATAAATTCCATGGTCGATTTGTAATTACTTGCGGTTAGTTTTTTTGGTTTATTTTTGGTATTGTGAGGATCTATTTTAATTAAATTATACCAGATTTGAAATACTTGTATTGTGACATGTATATATTAATGAATTACTTATTTAGGCTTTTCAAAACACCCCCCTCGAGTGCCAACGTCCTATTTATAAACTTTGTGTAAAACCGCATTCATCGATGACGTCACAGTAAACATGACGTCACAACGTTGCACGAGACGTTTTCTGCCAAATTACTTAGTCATGACGTCATATCATTGGAATGTGAGACAAAACATACTAACCTGACGTTGTAAGCTACGGACAGATTTCGTATCCGCTACCGAACATGGTTCATCCGCTGGATACTAGTGAAGGGTAGTGTGCGGACCGGAGCTGGTAACTGTCCGGAGTTTGCTGACGTTGGTGAATGAACGACAAAATAACGTGACGTCACGTTATTTTGTCGTTCATTCACCAACGTCAGCACGAATTGTCCCTACCTTATTTCTACGTTTATTCCATTGGATGTCGATAAATTTGGGGAAGTTTGCTTTTTATTGTTTTTCAACTTTTTGTCAGCTGAACGTTTTTTTTTCAAATACACGTTACTGGTTTGAAATTTAACAAAAGATTTTTTTTTCGAGTACCGTAAATATTTCATTCGCCAAAGATGGCTACCTGTAACCGAAGGTGACTTGACCCCAACGTCGCACGAGGCATTTCCCCATAATGCATCACTATATGTCATACTAAATTATCCCTGATAGGTGGCGTTACTATCTCGTAACTTGGTAACTTCATAACCAAGGTCTTTCATAACTTATTTCATAACATCTTCGTACCTTTTTCGTAACTTCGCAATATGTTCATAACTTCGTAACTTTTTCGCAACTTCGTACCTTTTTCGTAACTTCGTACTTTTTTTGTAACTTAGTACCTTTTTCGTAACTTTGTACCTTTTTTTGTAACTTCGTACCTTTTTCGTAACTTGTAGCTCTTTCATTTATCTATCGATCTATGGTACTTTCAAACCTCTCAGTGATGTCATAAGCAAGCTAGGTGACGTCAATCGATCTTCCTCATTGATAGTATTAGAATTAGCTGTTAAGAATAGACCCTCACACAGACACTTGTTTTTAGTACGAACTTTTTCTCATTTTTTTTTCTTTTTCATTTTTTTTTCAATTTTTTTTCCATTTATTTATTTTTTTATTTTTTTTTTCATATCAGTATTATTATTTCTGATATTTTTTTCATACAACATTTTCAACAAGTAATAACACAAAATTCTGTACAATGGTCGTCGCTTCCACGAGATTTTCTAAGAGCCTGATGGCTGCTGCTGCTGTTGTTGTAGTGGTGGGTGCTGCTGCTGCTGGTGGTGGTGGTGGCTGCTGCTGCTGTGGGGTATATGGATGCTGCTGCTGCTCTGGATACTTGTTTCTTCCATATTTTCCCTATCTTTTCACTATTCAACTTACTTTTCCTCCATATTTTCCATATCATTTCACATTTCTTCCATATCATTTCACAATTTTCTTCTGTATTTCTCAAATCTTTTCACTATTCAACTTACTTTTCTTCCATATTTTCCCTATCATTTCAAATTTTATCCATATTTTCCATATCATTTCACAATTTTGCTGCTGTATTTTCCAAATCTTTTCACTATTCAACCTACTTTTCTTCCGCATTTTCCATATCTTTTCACTCTTCAACTTATCTTTCTTCCATATTTTCCATATCATTTCACATTTCAACTTACTTTTCTTCTGTATTTTCCAAATCTTTTCACTGTTCGACTTACTTTTCTTCATTTCTTACTCACTCACTTACACAACTCACTCAATGATATTCCCAACATAATTAAGTTTTAAAATTCTCCTGTGATTTAAATTTATTTCAAAGAATTCCTATTGCTCTAAAATATATTGTGTTCTCCAGCTATTTGAAAGGAGTATTGGGCAATGTTTTCCAGTTATCAGAAACAAGCATTAACAGTTATGATATCTCCTTTATGTACAAACTGCCATGATGTAACTGTAATATTGTTGAATGTGGCATTAAACACCATCAACCTAATCTTTTATTTACAAAGACATATACCTACCTACCTATATATCTACATTTTTATGAGAATTATAGATTTGTTCAATTTTTTGCTAGTTATTTTCCTATCTTGATGAGTTTCAAATGACCACAATCAAATTTATTTTACATAACAGCCTAACACAGTGTTCTATTTTTAGAACAGTAAGAAAACTTACTTCCTGAACAGGGTTTTAGTATATATTCATCTACCAAAGACAAGCAAATATCTGTATATAAGTTTAAATATATCTATTTTCCTGCCAAGGGCAAGTAACTCTGTATATAAGTGTAAAAATCGATTTCCAAATAGCCATTTCATGATACGTATTATATAGTATTTCTCTTTCTGCACAGGTATATGTTCACATACAGAGTTGTAACTTATTCCTCCACATAAAGAGTTATGTCCCCTACTGTAGTGTTAAAACCCCACACACAGGGTTATGCCCCCTACGGCAGTGTTATCCCCACATAAATAGCTATGCCCCCATACTGCAGTGTTAAACCTCCACATAAAGACTTATTCCCCCTACTGTAGTATTATCCTTGCACATACAGAGTTGTAACTTATTCCTCCACATAAAGAGTTATGTCCCCTACTGCAATGTTAAACCTCCACACACAGGGTTATGTCCCCTACGGCAGTCTTATCCCTACATAAATAGTTATGTCCCTTACTGCAGTGTTAAATCTCCACACACAGGGTTATGTACGCCTACTGTAGTATTATCCTTGCACATACAGAGTTGTAACTTATTCCTCCACATAAAGTGTTATGTCCCCTACTGCAGTGTTAAACCTCCACATAAAGAGTTATTTCCCCTACTTTAATATTATCCTTGCACATACAGAGTTGTAACTTATTCCTCACATAAAGAGATATGTCCCCCTATTACACATTTATCCCTTCATATACAGAGTTATTCCCCTTAATGTAGGGCATAATGTAAACTTAAATAAATTACAGGCAGTATTAATTGTTTTGTAAAAAAAAAATACTTTTCTTCCATATTTTCCATATTTTTCATATCTTTTCACAATTTTCTTCTGTATTTTCCAAATCTTTTCACTATTCGACTTGCCTTTCTTCTATATTTTCCATATCATTTCACATTTCAACTTACCTTTCTTCCATATTTTCCATATCATTTCACAATTCAACTTTGGTTTTTTCTGTATTTTCCATATCTTTTCACTATTCAACTTGGCTTTCTTCCATATTTTCCATATCTTTTCACTATTCATCTTTGCTTTCTTCTATATTTTTCATATCATTTCACTTTTCAAATTACTTTTCTTTCATATTTTCCATATCATTTCACTATTCAACTGATTTTTCTTCCATACTTTCCAAATCTTATCACTATTCAATTTTCTTTTCTTCCATATGTCCCATATCTTTTTTTCATTGTTTCTAATGATTTTTTCAAATCAAAATGTTCTTCTCTCCATGTTTGCTGATTTTCCAAGATTAATTTTGTTTTGCTAATTCTGGAAATATAAAAGAGTGATTAAAATCCTAACTTCATACGGCATAACTATGGTATTGTGGTGTTTACTCTCAGAACAGTGAAATCTATATAAGCATATTAAAACTCTGTAAAACGAATATAACTGGCAACGTTACTTGTTTTCCGCGTACATGACGTCATAAGAAATTTCATTTTACCGTACTTTTTCAAACCTCAACGTTTCAAATGCAACGTAACTTGTTTTCCGCGTACGTGACGTCATTTCCCGCGTACGTGACGTCATTTTCCGCGTATCACTTTCCCGTACTTTTTCACAAAAAAAAATCATTTTCGTTACAGAATCTATTTTTTACAAGTTTTATTATTTTCCTCAATTTTCATTTTCGGCCCAGCATGTATTTTTACTATCAATACTACAGCATGTTATAGCTTCTCAAAGCAACCACATTAATACAATGTTGCCCAATGAGATGGTCTTAGCTCCTCTACAAAAGCTGAAGATTAAATATGAATTGTCTTACCAATCTACTACCAGGCTGAAATATACTGATTCATTTGATCATCCACCAGTGAACGTCTACGGTTGATAACACTGTACGATCGTTGATACATTTCACCATTTTTATCCGATACTATGTAGTACAGTTCCCATCATTTATAAAAAAAAAAATCATTAAATAACTGGTGTCCAATTAAAATGTTTATAGTATTACATGTGTGGATCCTGTTTACGTGACACAGACAACAATAACAGTGACTATATTGCATAAAATGCATTAGAGTATAGAGGTTCTAAATAAACCGGATTATTGGTTTTCAAAATATAATAGGATTCTTCATCATTATGATCAAATGTATCAGTATATTTCAGCCTGGTAGTAGATTGGTAAGACAATTCATATTTAATCTTCAGCTTTTGTAGAGGAGCTAAGACCATCTCATTGGGCAACATTGTATTAATGTGGTTGCTTTGAGAAGCTATAACATGCTGTAGTATTGATAGTAAAAATACATTCTGGGCCGAAAATAAAAATTGAGGAAAATAATAAAACTTGTAAAAAATAGATTCTGTAACGAAAATGATTTGTTTTTGTGAAAAAGTACGGGAAAATGATACGCGGAAAATGACGCCACATACGCTGGAAATGACGTCACGTACGCGGAAAACAAGTTACGTTGCATTTGAAACGTTGAGGTTTGAAAGAGTACGGTAAAATGGAATTTCTTATGACGTCATGTACGCGGAAAACAAGTAACGTTGCCAGTTATATTCGTTTTACAGAGTTTTAATATGCTTATATAGATTTCACTGTTCTGAGAGTAAACACCACAATACCATAGTCATGGCGTATGAAGTTAGGATTTTAATCATTCTTTTATATTTCCAGAATTAGCAAAACAAAATGAATCTTGGAAAATCAGCAAACATGGAGAGAAGAACATTTTGATTTGAAAGAATCATTAGAAACAATGAAAAAATAATATGGAACATATGGAAGAAAAGAAAATTGAATAGTGATAAGATTTGGAAAGTATGGAAGAAAAATCAGTTGAATAGTGAAATGATATGGAAAATATGAAAGAAAAGTAAGTTGAATAGTGAAAAGATATGGAAAATATGGAAGAAAGGCAAGTCGAATAGTGAAAAGATTTGGAAAATACAGAAGAAAATTGTGAAAAGATATGAAAAATATGGAAAATATGGAAGAAATGTATTTTTTTTTACAAAACAATTAATACTGCCTGTAATTTATTTAAGTTTACATCATGCCCTACAGTAAGGGGGAATAACTCTGTATATGAAAGGATAAATCTGTAATAGGGGGACATATCTCTTAATGTGAGGAATAAGTTACAACTCTGTATGTGCAAGGATAATATTAAAGTAGGGGAAATAACTCTTTATGTGGAGGTTTAACACTGCAGTAGGGGACATAACTCTTTATGTGGAGGAATAAGTTACAACTCTGTATGTGCAAGGATAATACTACAGTAGGCGTACATAACCCTGTGTGTGGAGATTTAACACTGCAGTAAGGGACATAACTATTTATGTAGGGATAAGACTGCCGTAGGGGACATAACCATGTGTGTGGAGGTTTAACACTGCAGTAGGGGACATAACTCTTTATGTGGAGGAATAAGTTACAACTCTGTATGTGCAAGGATAATACTACAGTAGGTGGAATAATTCTTTATGTGGAGGTTTAACACTGCAGTATGGGGGGCATAGCTATTTATGTGGGGATAACACTGCCGTAGGGGGGCATAACCCTGTGTGTGTGGAGGTTTAACACTACAGTAGGGGACATAACTCTTTATGTGGAGGAATAAGTTACAACTCTGTATGTGGACATATACCTGTGCAGAAAGAAAAATACTATATAATACGTATCAAGAAATGGCTCTTTGGAAATCGATTGTTACACTTATATACAGAGTTACTTGCCCTTGGCAGGAAAATAGATATATTTAAACTTATATACAGATATTTGCTTGTCTTGGGTAGATGAATATATACTAAAGCCCTGTTCAGGAAATAAGTTTTCTTACTGCTCTAAAAATAGAACACTGTGTTAGGCTGTTATGTAAAATAAATTTGATTGTGGACATTTGAAACTCATCAAGATAGGAAAATAACTAGCAAAAAATTGAATAAAATCTAAAATTCTCATAAAATTGTAGATATATAGGTAGGTAGGTATATGTCTTTGTAAATAAAAGATTAGGCTGATGGTGTTTAATGCCACATTCAACAATATAACAGTTACATCATGGCAGTTTGTACATAAAGGAGATATCATAACTGTTAATGCTTGTTTCTGATAACTGGAAAACATTGCCCAATACTCCTTTCAAATAGCTGGAGAACACAATATATTTTAGAGCAATAGGAATTCTTTGAAATAAATTTAAATCACAGGAGAATTTTAAAACTTAATTATGTTGGGAATATCATTGAGTGAGTTGTGTAAGTGAGTGAGTAAGAAATGAAGAAAAGTAAGTCGAACAGTGAAAAGATTTGGAAAATACAGAAGAAAAGTAAGTTGAAATGTGAAATGATATGGAAAATATGGAAGAAAGATAAGTTGAAGAGTGAAAAGATATGGAAAATGCGGAAGAAAAGTAGGTTGAATAGTGAAAAGATTTGGAAAATACAGAAGAAAATTGTGAAATGATATGGAAAATATAGAAGAAATGTGAAATGATAGGGAAAATATGGAGGAAAAGTAAGTTGAATAGTGAAAAGATAGGGAAAATATGGAAGAAACCAGTATCCAGAGCAGCAGTAGCAGCCATATTCCCCAGAGCAGCAGCAACAGCCACCACCACTACAGCAGCAGCAACAACCACCACCACTACTACTGCAGCAGCAGCATCCACCAGGCTCTTAGAAAATCCCGTGGAAGCGACGACCATTGGACAGTATTTTGTGTTATTACTTGTTGAAAATGTTGTATGAAATAAAATATCAAAATAATAATACTGATATAAAAAAAAAATTAAAAATAAAATTAAAAAAAAATAAATGGAAAATAAATTGAAAAATAAAATGAAAAAGAAAAAGAAATGAGAAAAAGTTCGTACTGAAAACAAGTGTCTGGGTGAGAGTCTATTCTTAACAGTTAATTCTAATACTATCAATGAGGAAGATCGATTGACGTCACCCAGCTTGCTTATGACTTCACTGAGAGGTTTGAAAGTACCATAGATCGATAGATAAATGAAAGGGCTACAAGTTACGAAAAAGGTATGAAGTTACAAAAAAGGTACAAAGTTACGAAAAAGGTACTAAGTCACAAAAAAAAGTACGAAGTTACGAAAAAGGTAAGAAGTTACGAAAAAGGTACGAAGTTACGAAGCTACGAACATGGTACGAAGTTACGAAAAAGGTACGAAGATGTTACGAAATAAGCTACGAAAGACCTTGGTTATGAAGTTACCAAGTTACGAGATAGTAACGCCACCTATCGGGATAATTTATTATGACATATAGTGATGCATTATGGGGAAATACCTCGTGCGACGTTGGGGTCAAGTGACCTTCAGTCACAGGTAGCCATCTTTGGCGAATGAAATATTTACGGTACTCGAAAAAAAAAATCTTTTGTTAAATTCCAAACCAGTAACGTCTATTTGAAAAAAAAAACGTTCAGCTGACAAAAAGTTGAAAAACAATAAAAAAAACCAAACTGCCCCAAATTTATCGACATCCAATGGAATAAACGTAGAAATAAGGTAGGGACAATTCGTGCATGACGTCACATTATTTTGTCGTTCATTCACCAACGTCAGGTTAGTATGTTTTGTCTCACATTCCAATGATATGACGTCATGACTAAGTAATTTGGCAGAGAACGTCTCGTGCAACGTTGTGACGTCATGTTTACTGTGACGTCATCGATGAATGCGGTTTTACACAAAGTTTATAAATAGGACGTTGGCACTCGAGGGGGTGTTTTGAATAGCCTAAAAATAGGCTCTTTGGAAAAATAAGACTTTTTGGACATGTAAGGGTTAAATAAGTAATTCATTAATATATACATGTCATAATACAAGTATTTCAAATCTGGTATAATTTAATTAAAATAGATCCTCACAATACCAAAAATAATCAAAAAAAACTAAGTAATTACAAATCGACCATGGAATTTATCGAGTTTATTTTTGTTAATTGGTGTCTTATTTTAAACATTAAGTGTAAAAATATAAAAAAAAAAAATTTTTTTGCAGCTGAAAATTTTCAAATGTACTCTTAGCAAAGTAGAAGTACTACACAACCTATATAGACACTATATGAAAATAAAAGGGGCAGATAACCAAGGCTAGTTCCAGTAACCATGCTAAATATAGGACGTGGGTGGTTAGTTCCAGTAACCAGGCTTAATATAAGACGCGGACGTCAAAGAGAACACCCAAGGACACTTCCGAAGGGGTCACGTGACCTTCGGTCACTACGGGTGTTGCACAACTTCCGGATGCGCATGCGTACATCCAAGAGAAACCGCAAGGGGTCAAAGGACCTTCGGTCACATCCGGTAGCCATGTTACTACTACTAAGAAAAAAACGCGGGAAAAAGCCGGACATGCGCAGAACCTACTTCCGATTAGGGCCACTTCCGGACAGGACCTCTTCCGGTCACGTGACTTTGTCACTTCCGGTCAAAAGGCCCTACAAGGGTGGATATGGCACAACTTCCGGTTGCGCATGCGCAGAACATACTCCCGGACATGGCACGTGACTTACGTCACTTCTGGTCACGGAACTTCCGGTCATGCGCAATGGTCCGATCCACGCAAATGCTAACTGAGCTGTACCCATATACTACTCCTATATATCTATTTATTTCTGCCGGGAAAATGACGTCCGACGAAATAAGATTATATTATTCAAGAACATGTACATATATATATATATATATACCAACATATCCTTACTACTTAAAATCCACCTGTGATGTAAATCTATTGTCTAAACTCTCCATTATTTTCAAGGAATGGAGAGTTATGAACAATGTGGACAGGGGCGGAGTTATTGTTCTCTTTATACTTTAGATAATATACACAGACTTTTGTTTTGTTACAAGTTTAATAATTAATACAATTAATAAAGTACAATGGGTGGATTTTAAGTTGGAGAATGTCCTCGTATCTCTCCATTCCTTAAAAACAATGGGCCTCGGCTCCATTATTTTTAAGGAATGGAGAGTTACTTGGACATTCTCCTATACATAATCTTATCAAAGCAAATCACAGAAATTTGCTGAAAGTAAATCATGTTAATCAGTTAGCTGTATGATATCAATTGAGGGCCTCCCACTTTCTGAGTACAAATTTAAAGAAGCTTTTAATGTTTGGATTTCTAAGAGGGATAGGAGAGCCTTTAAGGCAATGTTTGACTTAAGAGTGCAAATCCATTGTATTGAAGGAGCCTACTGTAGTGAAAGATGTACAAAATGTACTGAATCAGGATGATGCAAGTGAAACAGACTGTGAGCTTGATCATATTGAAACCAAAATAAAAAGGTTGGAAGAGCTGTTAATGGGAGTAGTAAAAAAAAGTGTTGACAATATTTAATACATACATTTGTATATGTATTAAAACAGTGGTGTATATGCCAAGTTTATAATCTGAGCATATTCTCAAATTGTAGTTGTAAAGTATTCTTTTATTTGACTTGTAATTTGAGATTTTTGTTGCAATGTGGCATCTTTTTTCATTCAACCACTACTACAATCATCTTCGCTAGCCAAGGGTTACGATCCGCTCTACTCATCTTCACCCTTGGAATCGTTAGACGGATTTTCAAGGTCACACGGTGACGGTTTATATGTAATGCAGCTAGTGGCATCTGCAACCAATCAGAACGCGCTTTACACTTCCCGTCTTCGTGCCAACAAAGACATCGTTTCCGTCTATAATAGCCGTTATAGATTTGCTCTGATTGTTTGTCAATGATTTTTTATTAAATTTTTCACAAATCTTCGCTTGAAAATCAGCCATATTATAATTTCGAGTCAATTTTCAGGGCATTCAAACGAAAGGAAATGAAAGCCTCGCGTCGATTGGCTGAAAATGACATCATTACAAGGGGCGTAACTGTCGAAATCCAGCAGGTGGCAGTGCACGGGAATTACGAAAATCCGTCTAACGATGCCAAGGGTGAAGATGAGTAGAGCGGATCGTAACCCTTGGCTAGCGAAGATGTACTACAATATACATGTAGTACCATTTGCATTGTATTGTTATTTTTATTTTGCTGTTGTCACTTAGCTACTTGTGTTCATTAATCAAATATTTCTTACAATCCAAAAATACCCATATTATTATTTCCCTTTTACATTTTAGTATGTTAACTTGTGTGATATTAACTCAAGTTTTTTTTCAAAGCTTTATTTTTATTGTTCAAGTGCAAATTTTCTTATTTTATTTGATGATTTTTTTACCGTATTTAGGGTTACAATGTATTAGCCACATTGGCTAAAGGAGATTTGTCCTTACCACTAACACAGGCATGTAACAAATGTATATGTATATATATTGGGCATGTAAACAAACAGGAATGTTGGTTTGATTACTTAGTAGGTGTAAGAATCGGACAAGTTACTGACAGGTGTTTAAGTAATACACATAAATTATCATATACATGTACAGGTATATTAGGTATATTATACATTTTTGTATAAAAGTTGATGGTTGGTTGATGGTTTATAGTGTTTAACTTCACTTTCAACAATATTTGAGTTATATTGTGGCGGTCAGTTTTGTTGGTGAAAGAAGACGGAGTACCAGGAGAAAACCACCGACCTTGCCATGAACGGGGTTCGAACTTATAACTTAAGTGGTGATAGGCACTGATTGCATAGGTAGTTGTACATCCAACTACCATACAATCATGACTACGGTGGTTTCTTGAATGTATTTATATATACATGTACATGTATATATATATTGTAGAAATATGTAACATCCCAAAAAATTTAATCAGACAGACAACATTTATATTTTTGAATTTAATGTTCAATGTGAATACATGTAACCATGGTAACATCACCTTCAACTAAATAGAATTTGATTGATTGATAGGTTGTTGTTAAATGTCAATATAGCTATAGCTAGCTACATGTATATTCCCAACAAAAACAACTTACAAATTAAACAGTAAATTGTCTAGGTACAATGTAATAAGGTTTGTAATGACCATTTTAATAATATTTTCTGGGCACTTTTATTAATTTTCCTGCCTTTATCAACCACTTTACTAAAACAATCTTCTAGCTGTTGTCCATTCAAAAGTCTCAAATTTTGAAAAACTTCAGTTTCTACCAACAACACTGGTTTGTTTAGATGGTATTATTCTTCCTTAAATTTTTGTAAAACAGTATCCCATCTTAATTTACAGTATATGCACTGGCCAAACTGGAATACCACACTTGTGCAGGACCACAAAGGCGTAGTTGAAATGCTGCTATTCTTCTTTGTTCGTTTAAATCAAGTTTGGTAAAAATAACATATGCCTCAAAATCCGATAGAAATTGTTCAGCGTCATCTGTGGTATATCCACTGAATTTATTTACATGCAATTTAGCATTTTTTAGGTTAATGTTCCATTTCTAAATCTGAATCAGAATTTGAATTTGAATTGTCCTGATTATAGCTGTCTTCACTTTCAGAACTTAAATTATGATGACATGTATAAGATTCATATGCACTAGTATTCCATGAATCTTTATTTGCTACACTGCTTAATAATGGATCGTTGTCAAATAATATAAATATCCATCATCAAAAAGTTCTTCCATGTATAAAAAAACATTAATATTAATAAATTTGAGTTCTCCATGGCCACCATGTAGTGATCTTACTTTTATACCATGTAATGATCTTTCTTATACCGAGAGGCTATTACTTTATAAATCCAATGTAAAGTTCTAAAATTGTATTATCCAAATTATTTTATGATGTTACAGTTACAATGGTCAAAACACGTCTCTCTTACAAGTTACATTCACGCACTCTTCGAATCTCAGATTCCTCCCATCAAACATTTATTCTATTTCACAGATGCCAAAATGTTTACATGGCACTGTACATGTTATATACATTGTAAATATAAAGAT
The DNA here is from genome assembly GCA_963680875.1 of Bathymodiolus brooksi. Taxonomy (NCBI): domain Eukaryota; kingdom Metazoa; phylum Mollusca; class Bivalvia; order Mytilida; family Modiolidae; genus Bathymodiolus; species Bathymodiolus brooksi. The sequence continues at coordinate 131,609,017 of OY804576.1, read as the reverse complement.
GTCACTTAAAATCAGATAAAGTCATATACATGTACATTGTACCAATAATAATCAAAGGTCGCATTTGTTTCAGCCCTAAACCGTTTAAACAGCGTGTAGTCGTTTAATCCATTTGTTTCTGCCATTTTAGTGTCAACGATGGCATCGTTGACGTAAACGATGTACGCGCAAAATAGTCGCATAGTCGTTGAATGTTTGTGATTGAGACTTGTAAACGACGCATTTGTTTCTACATCCGTCGTTTAATAACTAGACACGTGCAATTTTCGCGCGAAAAATCTTGAAACCATCATTCGGGATCAGACCCCCTCCTTCCCACCATCTACGACACGTGTATTGTTCCAGATTCTGTTTTCTGTTATTTTTTTTCATTTGTTTATTTCTCCTAAAATATGGTTTGTTAATTAGAACGTTAGCCTGAAGTTTCTTCGGAATTCCTGGTCGTCGTAATTCATGACTACATCTAGATATGTCCTGATTCTTGGGATATCCCTCCTTTCCGTAAGTATATTGCAAATGTGCATAATAAGCTCATTATCTCCGTCATCATTGTCGTCCGATTCTTCTGAAGATGAAGACGAACTCAACTGTCATAAAAAATTGACAAAAACAACACAGTGTATTGGTCATTCATTTTCCCGCGCTGTGTAAGGTGTTTGTTTACCTCGAAGGTGTAGAGCTATTTTTATCTCTTATCTTCAGGTCAGAATAATAATAAGAATAAGAGTGAAGGTCATTAAACGACGCATTTGTTTCTGGTAGTGTAACATTTACTAAACGACGCTCATCGTTGACAAAATTACTGGCAGAAACAAATGCACTCTTTATTATGTGAAAGTTGTAGTTGACCAGAGATTTATAGATAACATCTAAAAGTAATTAGATACACATCCCAAACCTGAGAAAGTTATAACCCCAACATATTCATGTTAATTGTATTTTAGAATTACAACAAATAACAATAATCTGTTAAGTTTAATTAGCTATCAAAATAAAATATCAAAACCAATATATCACAGGTGGCACTGGGAAGGATAGAAACTACCAATTCTTCAGGAAAACGAGAATATATATACATGTAGAGTCAGACTACTTCAAAGAATGGAATATTGCTGAAAGTGGCATTAAAAACAATAATTCAAATCAATCTGACAATCAAAGAATGGGATCTGGCTACATGTACATTTTTTTGTATATGAAGCATGATCTGAATATTCATCAAATATTTGCCACTATATTTAAGGAGCAAACAATCAAACAGCTTAATGAAAATATTTCAATCAACAAAATCAACCATTCTAATCACCTTTTTCAGAATGTAATTTTTATAACTGCTACATTCTGTTTGATTTTCCATTTATATTTCAAATTAATCTAGGCTTGTAAAAGTTGTTTACAATAATTGTGAAACCTGATCTAGTCAAGGACAAATAGTCATTATATGCGAGCTTAAGCGAGCTCTTTATGGTATAAAATGTATACTTAGGATTTTTTAACAACATGGCTGAACATATTGTTGAAGAAAAAAAAATTCTACGTTTTGTATTTGTTATTCGAGTTATCGTTCCTTACGTTTTGTAAACACCGGTTTCCGGGTAACACACTAACACACTCAACTAATGGAGATCTTCTTAACATAAAGCGCTAAGGTGATCCTGAAGTCTCGTACCCTCTCTCGTAAGGAACGATAACTCGAATAAAGGAACGACAGCTCGATTGAATGAGACTAGATTCGGCCCTAAAAAAAGTCGTCCCCAATATATCTCGGCCCAAAAAATCTCGACACTTTTGATGAAATTGCCAGATAATTTTCAAATGCGCGAGCATTTAAGGCCGTGCCGGTTTCATATTAAATATAGAGATGTATTACATCATACATACAATGTAGTATTAATTTGTTTGGTCCTATATACCTGTATGTCATCCCATATTTAAAAATATGTTTGTTTCCCAGAACCTGACTCAGGAACAGTTGGTAGGTTGAACTAAACCTTTTTTGTGGTAAGAATAAATACAAGAAGAGTTTGAAGATACCAAACGCCAGACTTCCCGAAAACCGTCGGTCCTGACCGACAGAACTACAGTAGGACAGACGATTTCAAAATATATATCAGACCGAATGTCCAGGAGAATTGTCTGAACCCACGGAAACAAAAGTGGGTTTTTTTATGCCATGTTTATTTTTTTATACTTTTACTACCTCACTTGTGGAGAGCTTGTTTTTTGGCACAGCTTAATTAAAAATCGGTATCGGATCGGAATTGTTTCCGGGAATACGTATCGATTCATGGATCGCAAAAGAAAATATTGTGATCATATGCATCGGTGTTAATTTGACCAACTGCAGGGTTCTACCAAAGGTAGTACCCTACACTAGGTAAAAAGCACTCAATACTTTAACAACAACTAAGAAAAGGTCAATTTTACGTTGTACCTCCCCTTATTATATGTAGTTAAAATCCACCTGTGATGTAAATCTATTATCAAAACGCTCCATTATTTTTAAGGAATGGAGTTATTGTTCTCTTTGTACTTTTAAGGTCCCACAAGGGGCAAACAATTTAATACTTTGTACTTTAGATACTATACACAGACTTTTTTTGTGACAAGATTAATAATTAATCAAATTAATAAAGTACAATGGGTGGATTTTAAGTTGGAGAATGTCCTCGTATCTCTCCGTTCCTTAAAAACAATGGGCCTCGGCTCCATTATTTTTAGAGAATGGAGAGTTACTTGGACATTCTCCTATGCATATATGTATCTACATGATTATACAGATAGGTATGTTGTTCCATATCTTCAGTTTTTAGTCTGTCCTATACAGATCAAAGCGTTTACCGTTAATGCATACACTAAGCATCCACCTTGATACTTCTAGTATTGTTAGAAAAATCTGAAGATACTAAAGGGGTAATCAGAAACCATAAATCGAAGAAGGAAAGACAAAATAATGACCAAGCAAAAAATAGAAAAGGGACAAACACCGATGTACAAAACATTACGCAGAAAACACAGACCTCACTAAAACCGTGGTGAACTCAGGTCCTCCGGAAGGGTAACCGTTCCTGCTAGACACGTGACATAATGTTAACGTTATTAAAACAATGTCATAGCGCGGATTAGAAAGAAAACGTCATTAAAAACTAATCTTTTGATTTTAATTTGTTGTACTCGCTGCGAAACAGGCAAGAAAATAAAAAAAATAATCAGAGTGATAGTTGTTCGTTTTCTTGATATTTGTGGAATTGTTGACCGGCACTGTTTCGTTTCATCAACCTTTTTTAATTAAGGTGCGATTCAAAACAATACGTTGCTTTAGACCACAAATATCAATTGAAACTCAAAAATTAGTAATTAAATAGCCAATACCAATACAGGACACTATCAGAACAAATTGAAGATACCATAAGGGTAATCAGATACTGTAAATCAAATAATGACGGACAATGCAAATAAGAACACCAACCTGGTAGTGGAAATAGCAAATCATAGTTTGATTGAATAGATTGATGTTGATTCGAAGATCATCCAATCATAACAAATAAACAAAAACACCCATGGTTACTAGTCGTTAAGTTGAAGTCATCACATCGAACGTTCTACGGTCGTCACCATGACTTGGGTAATCGTTACATAATATATATCTCACTAATGACCACGGATATGTTCTACGGTCGCCACCATGACTTGGTTAATCGTTACACAATATATATCTCACTAATGACCACGGATATGTTCTACGGTCGCCACCATGACTTGGGTAATCGCTACACAATATCTATTTCACTAATAACCACGGATATGTTCTACGGTCGCCACCATGACTTGGGTAATCGTTACATAATATCTAGCTCACTAATGACCACGGATATGTTCTACGGTCGCCACCATGACTTGGGTAATCGTTGCATAATATCTATCTCACTAATGACCACGGATATGTTCTACGGTCGCCAGCACGACTTGGTTAATCGTTACATAATATCTATCTCACTAATGACCACGGATATGTTCGGTTTGTCGTGATCACAGTCCGGTCCTTTCCTAATTCATGAATTATTACCAGTTTTATACGAAGAGATACACGCCTTGTACCACCAGTGGAGCAGGGACTACTAAGCCTGCATTTAACCGCTGCATTTTTGCGTGTTGCTTAATATTTAGATTTCTGTGTAGTGTTTTCTACCTAATAGTCTTTCCTTTTATTCTTTTTCTTATTTCTTTGTACTTTCTGTCCTTCGACTTATGACTTCTGAGTATCCTTTGGTCACTTTTCGTAAACTTCTGGAATACGACATAAAGCAAAATGAAACAAAACAAACATTAAGGAAAGAAATAAAGAAAGGATGTCTCTTTATTTATGTAGTCACAAATACTATTTCTATAAGGCTCCTAATAACAACAGTTTATGTCTAATAATTATATATTTACAATAGTTTAATGTGGACAATATTAAGACAAACCAATATTTATGTAGCAAATGGCATTGGATACTGATTTCTGAGAAGTCTTAGTATGTCCAATCAATTTACAGAAACATTTACTAATGTCAATGTACATATGGTAATAAAACCAGTTCCTCCCTGCAAAACAAAGAGGACACACGTTTTTAAAAATGAAAACTATTTATTGTGTATTGATACAACTGTTCCTAAATTGTACTTTATGTTTAAATAACGACACAGAAGATGGATCTTTAGTAACCAATACAAAATACATTACACAGACACAAGGATATTCGGATGATCAGAGAACTACATTTACCAAATCTAACATATCAAATACTGTCCTGTCTTTGATCCAAAGCGATACATTACAAGACAATGGACGGATAAATAATTATTCATCAACTTCAAGTCTATTTTATACCACTAACTTAGGTACGTCTACTAAGTCATCGCCAACAGATATATATCTAGAGGAGACGCTACAGAATGTGTCGATAGAGGGCACAACAGTTCCTACACCAATCGATCCATGTTCAGCGAAAGGAAATTGTAATTATACCAAATCTATGGAACACCAGTTTTGTCGTTGTGATACAGATTGCTACATATATAAAGATTGTTGTTTTGATAGTAAGAAACCAGCCAATACAAGTAACTCTAAATATTCTCCTTATTATACCTGTCACAAGGGGCATAACTCTGAAAACTATGAAGGATTCTTTGTAGTAGACAGCTGTCCGACAGGTTATGGGAACGAGACTGATACACGTATTTGTAGCGAACACAAAATATCAGAAAACGGACCCTCTGTAGTTAATCCTGAAGGTGTTGCGTTTAAAAACCGACATTGTGCTTTATGTCATGGCGTCAGCGATGTGGAATCGTTTGACGTAAGGTTTATTGTATCACATAAACTAGTGGGTGTTCTTCTGTCAGAATTAACAAATTTATCGAAAATTCAAAGAATAGAATTTATGAGGTACCTTTCGTTCAAAGAAATTCCGCCTAAAGATTTTGTTCCACGTTCGTGTATTCTTCACACGATTGAACAAAATAATTCACTTGGTCAGTCTTATATCAACCCAGTGTTTCGTTTTAAGAGGGGTAAAGCTTTTATGTATAGGAATTACTTTTGTACACAAGACACTATTCGAGATTTCACCAAATGTCTTGGTCCTCTTTATGACAAATTAGTTACAGAACGATTTCAACTTCACCCAATTTCAGTGATGTTTTCATTCAACAAAGCTACACAAAATGATAGAAAAGATACATGTGATTATTGGTCTAAAGAGGTAAGTCGCCATTTCTATATTTGACAGAATATGTCTATTTTTGCTACTTCGCTTGAAGATTTCTATGATTACTGATTTCAAGATTTAAATGAATCAAATGACCATTTTATGATATAACTTTATGAACTGTCTTGTTAATCTATGCGTATTCATTTCTTGACGTGACCTCCTTGCCATGGGAGAGTGAGCTATGTTTTATATGTACGTTAGAAATATTCTTGGCGTGACCCCTCTGCCATGGGAGAGTGAGCTATGCTGTATATGTGCGTTAGAGATATTTTTGGCGTGACCTCCCTGCCATGGGAGAGTGAGCAATGTTGTATATGTGCGTTAGAGATATGTTTGGCGTGACCTCCCTGCCATGGGAGAGTGAGCTATGTTGTATATGTGCGTTAGAGGTATTGAATTTGCCTGTTTTTACGATTGATATATTAGATTTTGGATGCATTCTGACGATGTGGTAATGTTTGTTCTTCATTCTGACGATGTGGTAATGTTTGTTCTTCATTCTGACGATGTGGTAATGTTTGTTCTTCATTCTGACGATGTGGTAATGTTTGTTCTTCATTCTGACGATGTGGTAATGTTTGTTCTTCATTCTGACGATGTGGTAATGTTTGTTCTTCATTCTGACGATGTGGTAATGTTTGTTCTTCATTCTGACGATGTGGTAATGTTTGTTCTTCATTCTGACGATGTGGTAATGTTTGTTCTTCATTCTGACGATGTGGTAATGTTTGTTCTTCATTCTGACGATGTGGTAATGTTTGTTCTTCATTCTGACGATGTGGTAATGTTTGTTCTTCATTCTGACGATGTGGTAATGTTTGTTCTTCATTCTGACGATGTGGTAATGTTTGTTCTTCATTCTGACGATGTGGTAATGTTTGTTCTTCATTCTGACGATGTGGTAATGTTTGTTCTTCATTCTAACGATGTGGTAATGTTTGTTCTTCATTCTGACGATGTGGTAATGTTTGTTCTTCATTCTGACGATGTGGTAATGTTTGTTCTTCATTCTGACGATGTGGTAATGTTTGTTCTTCATTCTGACGATGTGGTAATGTTTGTTCTTCATTCTGACGATGTGGTAATGTTTGTTCTTCATTCTAACGATGTGGTAATGTTTGTTCTTCATTCTGACGATGTGGTAATGTTTGTTCTTCATTCTGACGATGTGGTAATGTTTGTTCTTCATTCTGACGATGTGGTAATGTTTGTTCTTCATTCTGACGATGTGGTAATGTTTGTTCTTCATTCTGACGATGTGGTAATGTTTGTTCTTCATTCTAACGATGTGGTAATGTTTGTTCTTCATTCTGACGATGTGGTAATGTTTGTTCTTCATTCTGACGATGTGGTAATGTTTGTTCTTCATTCTGACGATGTGGTAATGTTTGTTCTTCATTCTGACGATGTGGTAATGTTTGTTCTTCATTCTGACGATGTGGTAATGTTTGTTCTTCATTCTGACGATGTGGTAATGTTTGTTCTTCATTCTGACGATGTGGTAATGTTTGTTCTTCATTCTGACGATGTGGTAATGTTTGTTCTTCATTCTGACGATGTGGTAATGTTTGTTCTTCATTCTGACGATGTGGTAATGTTTGTTCTTCATTCTAACGATGTGGTAATGTTTGTTCTTCATTCTAACGATGTGGTAATGTTTGTTCTTCATTCTGACGATGTGGTAATGTTTGTTCTTCATTCTGACGATGTGGTAATGTTTGTTCTTCATTCTGACGATGTGGTAATGTTTGTTCTTCATTCTGACGATGTGGTAATGTTTGTTCTTCATTCTAACGATGTGGTAATGTTTGTTCTTCATTCTGACGATGTGGTAATGTTTGTTCTTCATTCTGACGATGTGGTAATGTTTGTTCTTCATTCTGACGATGTGGTAATGTTTGTTCTTCATTCTGACGATGTGGTAATGTTTGTTCTTCATTCTGACGATGTGGTAATGTTTGTTCTTCATTCTGACGATGTGGTAATGTTTGTTCTTCATTCTGACGATGTGGGAATGTTTGTTCTTCATTCTGACGATGTAGTAATGTTTGTTCTTCATTCTGACGATGTGGTAATGTTTGTTCTTCATTCTAACGATGTGGTAATGTTTGTTCTTCATTCTGACGATGTGGTAATGTTTGTTCTTCATTCTGACGATGTGGTAATGTTTGTTCTTCATTCTGACGATGTGGTAATGTTTGTTCTTCATTCTGACGATGTGGTAATGTTTGTTCTTCATTCTGACGATGTGGTAATGTTTGTTCTTCATTCTGACGATGTGGTAATGTTTGTTCTTCATTCTGACGATGTGGTAATGTTTGTTCTTCATTCTGACGATGTGGTAATGTTTGTTCTTCATTCTGACGATGTGGTAATGTTTGTTCTTCATTCTGACGATGTGGTAATGTTTGTTCTTCATTCTGACGATGTGGTAATGTTTGTTCTTCATTCTGACGATGTGGTAATGTTTGTTCTTCATTCTGACGATGTGGTAATGTTTGTTCTTCATTCTGACGATGTGGTAATGTTTGTTCTTCATTCTGACGATGTGGTAATGTTTGTTCTTCATTCTGACGATGTGGTAATGTTTGTTCTTCATTCTGACGATGTGGTAATGTTTGTTCTTCATTCTAACCATGTGGTAATGTTTGTTCTTCATTCTGACGATGTGGTAATGTTTGTTCTTCATTCTGACGATGTGGTAATGTTTGTTCTTCATTCTGACGATGTGGTAATGTTTGTTCTTCATTCTGACGATGTGGTAATGTTTGTTCTTCATTCTGACGATGTGGTAATGTTTGTTCTTCATTCTGACGATGTGGTAATGTTTGTTCTTCATTCTGACGATGTGGTAATGTTTGTTCTTCATTCTAACGATGTGGTAATGTTTGTTCTTCATTCTGACGATGTGGTAATGTTTGTTCTTCATTCTGACGATGTGGTAATGTTTGTTCTTCATTCTGACGATGTGGTAATGTTTGTTCTTCATTCTGACGATGTGGTAATGTTTGTTCTTCATTCTGACGATGTGGTAATGTTTGTTCTTCATTCTCACGATGTGGTAATGTTTGTTCTTCATTCTGACGATGTGGTAATGTTTGTTCTTCATTCTGACGATGTGGTAATGTTTGTTCTTCATTCTGACGATGTGGTAATGTTTGTTCTTCATTCTGACGATGTGGTAATGTTTGTTCTTCATTCTGACGATGTGGTAATGTTTGTTCTTCATTCTGACGATGTGGTAATGTTTGTTCTTCATTCTGACGATGTGGGAATGTTTGTTCTTCATTCTGACGATGTGGTAATGTTTGTTCTTCATTCTGACGATGTGGTAATGTTTGTTCTTCATTCTAACGATGTGGTAATGTTTGTTCTTCATTCTGACGATGTGGTAATGTTTGTTCTTCATTCTAACGATGTGGTAATGTTTGTTCTTCATTCTGACGATGTGGTAATGTTTGTTCTTCATTCTGACGATGTGGTAATGTTTGTTCTTCATTCTGACGATGTGGTAATGTTTGTTCTTCATTCTGACGATGTGGTAATGTTTGTTCTTCATTCTGACGATGTGGTAATGTTTGTTCTTCATTCTGACGATGTGGTAATGTTTGTTCTTCATTCTGACGATGTGGTAATGTTTGTTCTTCATTCTAACGATGTGGTAATGTTTGTTCTTCATTCTGACGATGTGATAATGTTTGTTCTTCATTCTGACGATGTGGTAATGTTTGTTCTTCATTCTGACGATGTGGTAATGTTTGTTCTTCATTCTGACGATGTGGTAATGTTTGTTCTTCATTCTGACGATGTGGTAATGTTTGTTCTTCATTCTGACGATGTGGTAATGTTTGTTCTTCATTCTGACGATGTGGTGATGTTTGTTCTTCATTCTGACGATGTGGTAATGTTTGTTCTTCATTCTGACGATGTGGTAATGTTTGTTCTTCATTCTGACGATGTGGTAATGTTTGTTCTTCATTCTGACGATGTGGTAATGTTTGTTCTTCATTCTGACGATGTGCTAATGTTTGTTCTTCATTCTGACGATGTGGTAATGTTTGTTCTTCATTCTAACGATGTGGTAATGTTTGTTCTTCATTCTGACGATGTGGTGATGTTTGTTCTTCATTCTGACGATGTGGTAATGTTTGTTCTTCATTCTGACGATGTGGTAATGTTTGTTCTTCATTCTGACGATGTGGTAATGTTTGTTCTTCATTCTGACGATGTGGTAATGTTTGTTCTTCATTCTGACGATGTGGTAATGTTTGTTCTTCATTCTGACGATGTGGTAATGTTTGTTCTTCATTCTAACGATGTGGTAATGTTTGTTCTTCATTCTGACGATGTGGTGATGTTTGTTCTTCATTCTGACGATGTGGTAATGTTTGTTCTTCATTCTGACGATGTGGTAATGTTTGTTCTTCATTCTGACGATGTGGTAATGTTTGTTCTTCATTCTGACGATGTGGTAATGTTTGTTCTTCATTCTGACGATGTGATAATGTTTGTTCTTCATTCTGACGATGTGGTGATGTTTGTTCTTCATTCTGACGATGTGGTAATGTTTGTTTTTCATTCTGACGATGTGGTAATGTTTGTTCTTCATTCTGACGATGTGGTAATGTTTGTTCTTCATTCTGACGATGTGGTAATGTTTGTTCTTCATTCTGACGATGTCGTAATGTTTGTTCTTCATTGGGACGATGTGGTAATGTTTGTTCTTCATTCTGACGATGTGGTAAATGTTTGTTCTTCATTCTGACGATGTGGTAATGTTTGTTCTTCATTCTAACGATGTGGTAATGTTTGTTCTTTATTCTGACGATGTGGTAATGTTTGTTCTTCATTCTGACGATGTGGTAATGTTTGTTCTTCATTCTGACGATGTGGTAATGTTTGTTCTTCATTCTGACGATGTGGTAATGTTTGTTCATAATTCTGACGATGTGTTAATGTTTGTTCTTCATTCTGACGATGTGGTAATATTTGTTCTTCATTCTGACGATGTGGTAATGTTTGTTCTTCATTCTGACGATGTGGTAATGTTTGTTCTTCATTCTGACGATGTGGTAATGTTTGTTCTTCATTCTGACGATGTGGTAATATTTGTTCTTCATTCTGACGATGTGGTAATGTTTGTTCTTCATTCTGACGATGTGGTAATGTTTGTTCTTCATTCTGACGATGTGGTAATGTTTGTTCTTCATTCTGACGATGTGGTAATGTTTGTTCTTCATTCTGACGATGTGTTAATGTTTGTTCTTCATTCTGACGATGTGGTAATATTTGTTCTTCATTCTGACGATGTGGTAATGTTTGTTCTTCATTCTGACGATGTGGTAATGTTTGTTCTTCATTCTGACGATGTGTTAATGTTTGTTCTTCATTCTGACGATGTGGTAATATTTGTTCTTCATTCTGACGATGTGGTAATGTTTGTTCTTCATTCTGACGATGTGGTAATGTTTGTTCTTCATTCTGACGATGTGGTAATGTTTGTTCTTCATTCTGACGATGCGGTAATGTTTGTTCTTCATTCTGACGATGTGGTAATGTTTGTTCTTCGTTCTGACGATGTGTTGATGTTTGTTCTTCATTCTGACGATGTGGTAATATTTGTTCTTCATTCTGACGATGTGGTAATGTTTGTTCTTCATTCTGACGATGTGGTAATGGTTGTTCTTCATTCTGACGATGTGGTAATGTTTGTTCTTCATTCTGACGATGTGGTAATGTTTGTTCTTCATTCTGACGATGTGGTAATGTTTGTTCTTCATTCTGACGATGTGTTAATGTTTATTCTTCATTCTGACGATGTGGTAATGTTTGTTCTTCATTCTGACGATGTGGTAATGTTTGTTCTTCATTCTGACGATGTGGTAATGTTTGTTCTTCATTCTGACGATGTGGTAATGTTTGTTCTTCATTCTGACGATGTGTTAATGTTTATTCTTCATTCTGACGATGTGTTAATGTTTGTTCTTCATTCTGACGATGTGGTAATGTTTGTTCTTCATTCTGACGGTGTGGTAATATTTGTTCTTCATTCTGACGATGTGGTAATGTTTGTTCTTCATTCTGACGATGTGGTAATGTTTGTTCTTCAATCTGACGATGTGGTAATGTTTATGTTTCATTCTGACGATGTGGTAATGTTTGTTCTTCATTCTGACGATGTGGTAATGTTTGTTCTTCATTCTGACGATGTGGTAATGTTTGTTCTTCATTCTGACGATGTGGTAATGTTTGGTCTTCATTCAGACGATGTGGTAATGTTTGATCTTCAGTCTGACGATGTGGTAATGTTTGTTCTTCATTCTGACGATGTGGTAATGTTTGTTCTTCATTCTGACGATGTGGTAATGTGTGTTCTTCATTCTGACGATGTGGTAATGTTTGTTATTCATTCTGATGATGTGGTAATGTTTGTTCTTCATTCTGATGATGTGTTAATGTTTGTTCTTCATTCTGACGATGTGGTAATGTCTGTTCTTCATTCTGACGATGTGGTAATGTTTGTTCTTCATGCTGACGATGTGGTAATGTTTGTTCTTCATTCTGATGATGTGGTAATGTTTGTTCTTCATTCTGACGATGTGTTAATGTTTGTTCTTCATTCTGATGATGTGGTAATGTTTGTTCTTCATTCTGACGATGTGGTAATGTTTGTTATTCATTCTGACGATGTGGTAATGTTTGTTCTTCATTCTGACGATGTGGTAATGTTTGTTCTTCATTTTGACGATGTGGTAATGTTTGTTCTTCATTCTGACGATGTTGTAATGTTTGTTCTTTATTCTGACCATGTGGTAATGTTTGTTCTTCATTCTGACGATGTGGTAATGTTTGTTCTTCATTCTGACGATGTGGTAATGTTTGTTCTTCATTCTGACGATGTTGTAATGTTTGTTCTTCATTCTGACGATGTGGTAATGTTTATTCTTCATTCTGACGATGTGGTAATGTTTGTTCTTCATTCTGACGATGTGGTAATGTTTGTTCTTCATTTTGACGATGTGGTAATGTTTGTTCTTCATTCTGACGATGTGGTAATGTTTGTTCTTCATCCTGACGATGTGTTAATGTTTGTTCTTCATTCTGACGATGTGGTAATGTTTGTTCTTCATTTTATTGCATGTTATGCAGAACCAGGTTGTTATATGGTGTTCATGTATCTCAATCTAGTTTTTGGTTTAGTGCTTTGGACAATTGTTTGTTTGTTTTATCTGGTTTGTGAGATATAATGGTATGTTTCTTATCAACCATGTCATTTATTAAAACCGAAGACAACCACGTTCAGTCATAGGTTTACTTTCCCATCGATGGCTATACTGTATACACCCTTTGGTTTGCTTACTCGTAAAGACTTTTAAGTCATTTAGCTTTCTAATCTCTTGATTATGAGCGTACCAGAAAACAATAAATGTGTCCATAGGACATGGACGTCCCCACTTCCAGCTAAGATAACAGCAGCATACCTGTGGGGTCATGCAAAGGTCAAATGTTATCTTCGGATGTGCATTGTGGTAAAGAAACAATTATATAAAAATCTCGAAGAATTAAACCAACATAAACCTAAGCTTGAGCGCGAAAACCACAAAGCATTAAACCAACATACACCTTAGCTGGAGCACGAAAACCACAAAACATTAAACTAATATTAATTTAACCTGGGGCACGAAAAACAAAGCATTAATCCAAAATAAACATGGGCTGGAGCACGAAAAACAAAGCATTAAGCCAATATAAACCTAAGCTGGAGCACGAAAACCACAAAGCATTAAACCAACATAAACCTAAGCTGGAGCACGAAAATATCAAAGCATTAAAGCAGCATCAACCTAAACTGGAGCACGAAAACCACAAAGCATTAAACCAACATAAACCTTAGCTGGAGCACGAAAACCACAAAACATTAAACCAACATAAACCTAACCTGGAGCACGAAAAACAAAGCATTAAGCCAACATAAACATAGGCTGGAGCACGAAAACCACAAAGCATTAAACAAACATAGACCTTAGCTGGAGCACGAATAACACAAAACATTAAACCAACATAAACCTTAGCTGGAGCACGAAAACCACAAATGTAAACTGAAATGTTGCATTGGTTAATTTCGATCGGGTTATATTGCTTTAACATAAAATATGTTAAAGTTAGAAATTAATGTTAGTCTGACATTTGGGATACCTGACATTGTGTATACATTTTAAATGATTAAACTAAAGGAACATTAAGTCATTGAATAGAAGTCAAATGATTGACAAACAGACGGACATGTTTGAAATATAGACACTCCCCCTAAACAAAATAAGTGATATATTGGTTTGCATTTGAGTAGCAATCGTAGGAAGAGTTTGAAGATACCAAAAGGGTAGTCAGAATCGGTAAGTCAAAGAAGAACAGACAACACAATGGCCAACAGAAAAAGGAAAGAAGCAAACAACGATCTACACAAAACATACAGATACAGCTAAAGATTGAGTACCACGAACCCCACTTACCACCGGGGGTGAACTCAGGTGATCCGGGAGGGTAGACAGTTCCACTAGTGACATTCGTCGTGTTAATCTAGTTACAAACCCGTAGATTTTGCTATGAACTCGACTTTATGAAAAGACTATTTCAACAGTGATGTTGAACAATCCCGCGATATCCAGAAAACAAACAGTCATGTATAACCCGTCAACATTACTTTTCACATACAACCCCTCATGTTTACTTTATATGTATAGCCCCTCACCTTTACATTTCTCGATATAGTTCTGTGAACATGTAACTAAAAATAAAAACATAGATGTCCAATTTACTGGGCTGTACGAGTTTCTGGAATAACTTTCATGAGGTACGCTCAAGACCAAAATATTTGAAAGCCAAATAATATCAAAGTCTTCGGAAGCAAGAAAAGCCAAGTGCATAAACAGGAGAAACAGTATCTCCCTGCGAGATGCTCACACTTTCCGGTCCTTTCCTCATTCATGACTTATTTTTACCAATTTTGTAACTAGATTAACACGACGAGTGCCACTAGTTGAGCAGGAACTAATTATCCTTTCGGAGCACCTAAGTCCACCCCCGGTTTTTCTTGGGGTTCGTGTTACGCGATCTCTAGTTTTATGTGTATGTTTTGTAGATCCTTGTTTGTCCTTTTGCACTTTTTCTTTTGGCCATTGTGTTGTGTGTTTTTCTTCGATATACGGATTCTGATTACCCCTTTGGTATCTTCAAACTCTTCTTTCAAGCAAATGTGTACTAACATGAAAAATGTGACGTCACTTTTGTTATTTTTTTTATTGTACTGGTATTTTTAGCATATCATGATGTGCTTCCAAATTATCTTCTGACTTCGCAACCATGTATTTACTTTTATTTAATTAAATGATTATATTCATTTTCAGGTTGAAGAAACTAATGCATGCCCAGGGAAGGAAAGGTATACGAACTTTCAAATTCCTATGCGTAATTTAAAATTGGTTTCAAATAAAACGCTAACGTTAACTGAAGTGTTTATGATAGTTAAGATATTTGGGACGAGTATGGAAATTTCAAATTTTTCTGCATTAGGAAGCGACATTTCATTCATCGGTCACGAGAACACATCAGTTATTATCATAGGTGACATGCCCATAGAATTACAGCCAACCATGTTTGCACAAGAAGTCAAACAATACAAGGAAATATTTCAAGGAATTAAATGGAGGTTCAGATTTACAGGAGAGGCAGCATGGAATGGCATAGAGGTTCGAAAAGAAGCATTAGGGGTCATTGAAGGAGACAGTATTTATCAGGCATACGAGAACGAGACAGGAGTCATATTGACCGATACACTCAGTATACGTAATTCGCAACTTGACCCGTATGCACCACGATTAGTGAAGATTTGTGAAGATATTATCGTACATGCTATACGTAGCAACACTTCTGTCATTAATATGACCTCAATAGAGTGCAATGATGGTGTAAACCTCCCTGTCAGTGACAACAGTTATATTAGAGCTGTTATAGCAAATATTTGCTTTTCTGTTTCCATAGTGTCACTATTGGTACTTATTGTTGTCTACAGGAAGATTGGTATGACAACTACTATACCTGGGTCAAACCTGGAGAATATTTCTATCTCCCTGTTACTGTCTAATTGTCTGTTTATATTTGGTATAGGGGCATCTGATACCAAAGAGGTATGTTTCGTGATAGGTGTAATTCTGCACCATCTGTGGCTTGGCGTTTTCTATTTCATGTCTATGGCCACACTGTGCATAGTTATCAATCTAACTAAACTGAGATCTAATGGTCAGAACATTCAGAGTAATCTAAAGGATAAAAAACGTTGCTTAGCTTTAGGAGGTGCTATCGTTCCTTGCATGTTTGTTTGTCCCGCCGTTTTGCTGGATATTTATGGCGATGCTTACTTATCTTCTGGATATGGAAAACAACCTTGTTTCCCTCACATATTCCCAGCCAATTTAATTTTCTTTTCTGGACCAGTGCTGTTATCGATAACAATCAATTTTTTTTGTTTATTACGAGTCATCGGCCATATTTGTATATTAAGCCATGCGATTGGGAATATATCTATGTCTCCACCGTTTACGCATGCAAAAGTCTATCTGAGAATCTTTACCTTATCGGGTTTCCTTTGGATTACTGGTATTATGGCGGCCATATTGGAATCTGAATGGCTCGAATATGTTTTTACATTGTTATGTGGCTTACAGGGATTCTTTGTTTCTTTGGCAAGTCTCACAACAAGACAAGTCGTGAGGAAATTTATACATAAGAAAAAACTGGTTACTCAAACATTATCTGAGAGTAAAACATAAGGACAACAGACACATAAAATCACGAGATTGTAGTCTCCAATGGTATAATCCATCTAGTAGTCAGTGTTTCGGCACTGATCTTTTTTATTAGATATATTTATGTTTGCAATTTACAGTTCTAAGCATTGGAAATGATTAAACTAAGATCAATCAATCTCCTTTACTCATTTGCTTTATTGATTTACTTACTCAAAAAGACTTTTAAATTGTGTGGTTTTCCTATCATTTGCCTAGGAGCACCTGCTTTGTTTTTATATACATTCATATACCATTTTATTGATTTTCTGTATGACTGTCTACTCCATTACAGTATATAGCTGATCCTATTTATGTCCTGTATTATACAGTTATTTAATGGGAGTGCAGGCAATAGATCAAAATATTTTCCCCGAGGCAATGGGAAAGACCAAAGTGTTCTATTGCCCGAGGTCAACGACCGAGGGCGATAGAACACTTTGGTCTTTCCCAATACTGAGGGAAAAATTGTTTGATCTAGTGCCTGCACTCCCAATAAATAACTGTTTTATTACCTATTTATATATTTTTTCGACAGATTAAAAAAAAATACTGTTTTCAATATCTAAATATTGTTTAACAATTTTAACAAATAACACAAATTATCTTTTCATAATAAACATTGTTTTAGACTGCGCGAGGGACATATATGTCCCTGGTTGATAGACTGCGCTAGGGACATATACTCCCTTGGGAAAGAAATGTACGTTTATTTCTTTAAGAGTAAGTTACTCAAATACGTTATAATTAGATTGCACAATTTGAAGTTAGATACAGATATTGTACATATAGAACTTCTTTAAAATCAAAAGGAAACAGTAAGTAATGTCACATTGCTCTTAAAATGGCGTCATGAAATAAATGACGTCACTCTGCTGAAAGAGCCATACCGTATTTTACAGCGCACAAAGTAACGATTATGTATGAAACGTCGCAGTCAAAGTGTTAAATCGTTTTAGATTACGACACTTTCATAGGCTGTATATCCGGTTTGGACTATACAAGATTTCGTATTAGTAATATTTATATTCATGAGATTGTTTTGACCAATCACAGTAAAGGTCAAAGATAGCCAGGTAATAAAACGCCAGGCAATAGAACACCAGGCAATAGAACACTAGAAAGTCAAAACCCCTAAAATAGTTGAAAATAAAAAATACTTTTTAAAACATGTAAAACTTTACAATTAGGTAATAACATTGTCTACACCATTAGAGTATATAGCTGATCCTATTGATGACCTGTATCACTGTCTACATCATTACAGTACATAGTTGATTATATTGATGTGACCTGTATCACTGTCTACATCATTACAGTACATAGTTGATTCTATTGATGTCCTGTATCACTGTCTACATAATTACAGTATATAGTTGATCCTATTGATATCCCGCATCACTGACTACATCATTACAGAATATAGTTGATTATATTGATGTGACCTGTATCACTGTCTACATCATTACAGTACATAGTTGATCCTATTGATATCCCGCATCACTGACTACATCATTACAGAATATAGTTGATTATATTGATGTGACCTGTATCACTGTCTACATCATTACAGTATATAGTTGATCCTATTGATATCCTGCATCACTGACTACATCATTACAGAATATAGTTGATTATATTGATGTGACCTGTATCACTGTCTACTCCATTACAGTATATATTTGACCATATTGATGTCCTGTATCACTGTCTACATCATTACAGTATATAGTTGATTATATTGATGTCCTGTATCACTTTCTACATCATTACAGTATATAGTTGATCCTATTGATGTCCTGTATCACTTTCTACATCATTACAGTATATAGTTGATCCTATTGATGTCCTGTATCACTGTCTACATCATTACAGTATATAGTTGATCATATTGATCTCCTGTATCACTGTCTACATCATTACAGTATATAGTTGATTCTATTGATATCCTGCATCACTGACTACATCATTACAGTATATAGTTGATTATATTGATGACCTGTATCACTGTCTACTCCATTACAGTATATATTTGACCATATTGATGTCCTGTATCACTGTCTACATCATTACAGTATATAGTTGATCCTATTAATGTCCTGTATGACTGGCTATGTCATTACAGTATATAGTTTACCCTATTGATGTCCTGTATCACTGTCTACATCATTACAGTATATATTTGATGCTATTGATGTCCTGTATGACTGTCTACATCATTACAGTATATAGTTGATCATATTGATGTCCTGTACCATTGTCTGTATCACTACAGTATATATTTGACCATATTGATGACATATATCATTGTCTACATCATTACAGTATATAGTTGATCCTATTGATGTCCTGTATGACTGGCTATATCATTACAGTATATAGTTGATCCTATTGATGTCCTGTATGACTGTTTACATCATTACAGTATATAGTTGATCCTATTGATGTCCTGTATGACTGTCTACATCATTACAGTATATAGTTGATCCTATTGATGTCCTGTATGACTGTCTATATCATTACAGTATATAGTTGATCCTATTGATGTCCTGTATGACTGTCTATATCATTACAGTATATAGTTGATCCTATTGATGTCCTGTATGACTGTCTATGTCATTACAGTATATAGTTGATCCTATTGATGTCCTGTATGACTGTCTACATCATTACAGTATATAGTTGATCCTATTGATGGCCTGCATCACTGTCTACATCATTACAGTATATAGTTGATCCTATTGATGTCCTGTATGACTGTCTATATCATTACAGTATATAGTTGATCCTATTAATTTCCTGTATGACTGTTTACATCATTACAGTATATAGTTGATCCTATTGATGTCCTGCATGACTGTCTATGTCATTACAGTATATAGTTGATCCTATTGATGTCCTGTATGACTGTCTATATCATTACAGTATATAGTTGATCCTATTGATGTCCTGTATGACTGTTTATATCATTACAGTATATAGTTGATCCTATTGATGTCCTGTATGACTGTCTATATCATTACAGTATATAGTTGATCCTATTGATGTCCTGTATGACTGTCTATATCATTACAGTATATAGTTGATCCTATTGATGTCCTGTATGACTGTTTACATCATTACAGTATATAGTTGATCCTATTGATGTCCTGTATGACTGTCTACATCATTACAGTATATAGTTGATCCTATTGATGTCCTGTATGACTGTCTACATCATTACAGTATATAGTTGATCCTATTGATGTCTTGTAGCACTGTCTACATCATTACAGTATAAAGTTGATGCTATCGATGTCCTGTATGACTGTCTACATCATTACAGTATATAGTTGATCATATTGATGTCTTGTAGCACTGTCTACATCATTACAGTATAAAGTTGATCCTACTGATGTCCTGTATGACTCTCTATATCATTACAGTATATAGTTGATCCTATTGATGTCCTGTATGACTGTTTATATCATTACAGTATATAGTTGATCCTATTGATGTCCTGTATGACTGTCTATATCATTACAGTATATAGTTGATCCTATTGATGTCCTGTATGACTGTCTACATCATTACAGTATATAGTTGATCCTATTGATGTCTTGTAGCACTGTCTACATCATTACAGTATAAAGTTGATGCTATCGATGTCCTGTATGACTGTCTACATCATTACAGTATATAGTTGATCCTATTGATGTCTTGTAGCACTGTCTACATCATTACAGTATAAAGTTGATGCTATCGATGTCCTGTATGACTGTCTACATCATTACAGTATATAGTTGATCATATTGATGTCTTGTAGCACTGTCTACATCATTACAGTATAAAGTTGATCATATTGATCTCCTGTATCACTGTCTATGTCATTACAGTATATAGTTGATCCTATTGATGTCCTGTATGACTGTTTATATCATTACAGTATATAGTTGATCCTATTGATGTCCTGTATGACTGTCTACATCATTACAGTATATAGTTGATCCTATTGATGTCCTGCATGACTGTCTATGTCATTACAGTATATAGTTGATCCTATTGATGTCCTGTATGACTGTCTATATCATTACAGTATAAAGTTGATCCTATTGATGTCCTGTATGACTGTCTACATCATTACAGTATATAGTTGATCCTATTGATGTCCTGTATGACTGTCTATATCATTACAGTATATAGTTGATCCTATTGATGTCCTGTATGACTGTCTATATCATTACAATATATAGTTGATCCTATTGATGTCCTGTATGACTGTCTACATCATTACAGTATATAGTTGATCCTATTGATGTCCTGTATGACTGTTTACATCATTACAGTATATAGTTGATCCTATTGATGTCCTGCATGACTGTCTATGTCATTACAGTATATAGTTGATCCTACTGATGTCCTGTATGACTGTCTATATCATTACAGTATATAGTTGATCCTATTGATGTCCTGTATGACTGTCTATATCATTACAGTATATAGTTGATCCTATTGATGTCCTGTATGACTGTTTACATCATTACAGTATATAGTTGATCCTATTGATGTCCTGTATGACTGTCTACATCATTACAGTATATAGTTGATCCTACTGATGTCCTGTATGACTGTCTATATCATTACAGTATATAGTTGATCCTATTGATGTCCTGTATGACTGTTTACATCATTACAGTATATAGTTGATCATATTGATGTCCTGCATGACTGTCTATATCATTACAGTATATAGTTGATCATATTGATGTCCTGTATGACTGTCTATGTCATTACAGTATATAGTTGATCCTATTGATGTCTTGTAGCACTGTCTACATCATTACAGTATAAAGTTGATGCTATTGATGTCCTGTATGACTGTCTATATCATTACAGTATATAGTTGATCCTATTGATGTCCTGTATGACTGTCTATATCATTACAGTATATAGTTGATCCTATTGATGTCCTGTATGACTGTCTATATCATTACAGTATATAGTTGATCCTATTGATGTCCTGTATGACTGTTTACATCATTACAGTATATAGTTGATCATATTGATGTCCTGCATGACTGTCTATATCATTACAGTATATAGTTGATCCTATTGATGTCCTGTATGACTGTTTACATCATTACAGTATATAGTTGATCCTATTGATGTCCTGTATGACTGTCTACATCATTACAGTATATAGTTGATCCTATTGATGTCTTGTAGCACTGTCTACATCATTACAGTATAAAGTTGATGCTATTGATGTCCAGTATGACTGTCTATATCATTACAGTATATAGTTGATCCTATTGATGGCCTGCATCACTGTCTACATCATTACAGTATATAGTTGATCCTATTGATGTCCTGTATGACTGTCTATATCATTACAGTATATTGTTGATCATATTGACGTCCTGTATGACTGTCTATGTCATTACAGTATATAGTTGATCCTATTGATGTCCTGTATGACTGTCTACACCACTACAGTATATAGTTGATCCTATTGATGTCCTGTATGACTGTCTATATCATTACAGTATAAAGTTGATCCTATTGATGTCTTGTAGCACTGTCTACATCATTACAGTATAAAGTTGATGCTATTGATGTCCTGTATGACTGTCTACATCATTACAGTATATAGTTGATCATATTGATGTCCTGTTCCATTGTCTGTATCACTACAGTATATATTTGACCATATTGATGACATGTATCATTGTCTACATCATTACAGTATATAGTTGATCCTATTGATGTCATGTATCACTTTGTACACCACTACAGTATAACGTTGATCCTATTGATGTCATGTATCACTGTCTACATCATTATTGCATATAGTTGATCATATTGATGTCTTGTATCACATTGTACACCATTACAGTATATAGTTGATCCTATTGATGTCCTGTATTGTTGTATACATCGCTACCGCATATAGTTGATCCTATTGATGTCCTGTATGACTGTTTACATCATTACAGTATATAGTTGATCCTATTGATGTCCTGTATGACTGTCTACATCATTACAGTATATAGTTGATCATATTGATGTCCTGTACCATTGTCTGTATCACTACAGTATATATTTGACCATATTGATGACATGTATCATTGTCTACATCATTACAGTATATAGTTGATCCTATTGATGTCCTGTATCACTTTGTACACCACTACAGTTTAACGTTGATGCTATTGATGTCATGTATCACTGTCTACATCATTATTGCATATAGTTGATCATATTGATGTCCTGTATCACATTGTACACCATTACAGTATATAGTTGATCCTATTGATGTCCTGTATTGCTGTATACATCGTTACCGCATATAGTTGATCCTATTGATGTCCTGTATCACTGTCTACATCGTTACCGCATATAGTTGATCATATTGATATCCTGTATCACTGTCTACACCAATACAGTATATAATTGATCCTATTGATGTCCTGTATCATTGTCTGCATCATTACTGTATATAGTTGATTGTTAAGATATTTGGGACGAGTATGGAAATTTCTAATTTTTCTGCCTTAGGAAACGACGTTACATTTATCGGTCACGAGAACACAACAGTTATATTTATTTTTGATATGCCCATAGAATAATAGCCAGCCATGTTTGTACAAGAAGTCAAGCAATACAAAGAAATATTTCAAGGAATTAAATGGGGGTTGATATCTACAAGGGAGGCAGCATGGAATGGCATAGAGGTTCGAAAAGAAGCATTAGAGGTTATCGAGGGACAAATCATTTACCAGGCATGCGAAAACGAGACAAGGTTTATGGTGACCGATAGGTTCAGCATACACAATTCGCAACTTGACCCGGTTGTACCACGATTAGTGAAGATTTGTGAAGATATTATCGTACATGCTATGCGTAGTAACACATCCGTCATTAATATGACCTCAATAGAGTGCAATGATGGCGTAAGCCTCCCTGTCAGTGACATCAGTTTTATTAGGGCCATTATAACAAATGAAAAAAATTATCTGTCCATGCTATCGGTATTAGTTCTTCTTGTTGTATACAGGGAAAGTGGTATGACATCTACTATACCTTGGTCAAACCTGGAAAATATTTCTATTTCACTTTTAATGTCTTTCTGCTTATGTTTGGTTTAGGGGCATCTGATATCAAATAAGTATGTTTTGTGATTGGTGTAATTCTGCGCCATCTGTGGCTTAGCGCTTTCTATTTCATGTCTATGGCCACAATGTGCATAGTTATAAAACTAACTAAACTGAGGTAAATGTTTTAAATTTATATGGAATGGGAAACCAGATAAGGTAAAAAGAAATACATTGATAGGAGATTTTGAGAAGAGTGGGCTGAAAATGATAGATATAGAAAGTTATTTTATATCTTTGAAGGCATCATGGGTAAGTACATTAGCTGACTCAACATTTTCGAATTGGAAACTGATACCACTAAAATATTAAATGTATTTGGGAAAATGTAGCTTATTTTTTAAATGAAACATAGATGTGAAAAAACATAAACAGTTTCTAAATAATATCCCCGAATTTTACAAAAATGTTTTGACCAGTTGGATAAAAACAGGTGGTGGTCAATTAAGTTCACCATTAACATTCAGTAATGTAAGAAAGCTAATTTTAAGGGGAAATAGATTTATTACATTTGAAAAAAAAATAAAAAAAATTTAAAGAATGGATTAATAGTGGAATAATTTTTGTTAATGATATAATAGATAATAATTGTAAAATTACGCAAGAATTTATTCTTCACAAGTTAAAAAATAAATTTAATTGAATATCTGGATTTAGTATTCTTAAAAATAATACAAACTATCTTGCATTAACTTTTTTGATAACAGTTGTAGGGTTTTCCATCTACAAATCCTACTATATATCTAAACAGAAAACAGAGTATATTGATGTTAATAGAATATTTGCCAATGAATATATCAAAAGAATAAATGAAAATAAAACAATTCAAAAGTGTACATTTTTAATGAAAGTAAAAAATTATATAATAAATGCAAAATAAATAAATGTTTTCAAAAGGTATTAAATAGAAATTGTATTTAGGTTGTATATATATTTCATGTAATTCTGATTATAGCCCTGGATAATCAGAACAAGATGTAACAGGGAAACACCAAAAGAAGCTTGGACTTTTGGCGTGTTAATTGTAGCAAGCATTTGAATAAAAGCTATTACGTTGTTAACAAACAAAAAAAACTAAACTGAGGTCAAATGATCAGAACAGTCACAGTACGCTACAGGATAACAAACGTTGCTTAGCTTTAGGAGGGATTATCGTTCCTTGCATGTTTGTCGGTCCTGTCGGTTTTCTAGATATCTATGGCGATGCTTACTTATCTTCTGGATATGGTAAACAACCTTGTTTCCCTCACATATTCCCAGCCAATTTAATTTTCTTTTCTGGACCAGTGCTGTTATCGATAACAATAAATTTTAGTTGTTTGTTGCGAGTTATCGGCCATATTTGTATATTAAGCCATGCGATTGGGAATATATCTATGTCTACACCGCTTACACACGCAAAAGTGTATCTGAGAATCTTTGCCTTATCTGGTTTCCTTTGGATTGCTGGTATTATGGCGGCCATGTTGGAATATGATTGGCTCGACTATGTTTTTATATTGCTATGTGGCTTACAGGGATTCTTTATTTCTTTTGCAAGTCTCACAACAAGGCAAGTCGTCAGGAAATTTAAATATAAGAAAGAACCGGTCATTCAAACATTATCTCTTAGTAAAATATAAGGACAACAGACACATCCAACCTTGAGATTTTAGTCTCCAATGGTATGATACATCTAGTAGTTACTGTTTCATCACTGATCTTTTTTATTAGATATATTTATGTTTGCAATTTACAGTTCCTAAGCAATGGAAATTATTAAAACTAAGGTCAATCAATCTCCTTTACTTATTTGCTTATTGATTTACTTAAACTCAAAACAAACATTTAAGTTTTGCGATTTGCTATGACTTGCCTAGGAGCATACCTGCTTTGTTTTTATATGCATGCATATACCATTTTATTGACTTTTTGTATAACTGTCTGCGCCATTGTAGTATTTTTGTTATCATGTTTTTTTTTGTTGTAATATATATTTTATTCTGATCAATTATGTATCATAGCATTAATTTTCATCAATTTTAAAAGTGCAAATATAATACTAAATTGTTATTCTAAAAGTCCAATGTTAAAGATCAATACCACTGACCCAATTGACATATGAAAATAAACATTTGGCAGAGAAAATCGTGCATAACTAGAAATTTATTTTGGTTTTATCTCCAGAATAAAATAATTAACATTTTCTGGACCTAGGAGGTGACCTAGAAAAACAATGTTATATCAGAATTGTTGAAATAGAATATTACTTAATCAAAGTAATTAAATCATGTTGATCTGGCAGGATGACCGACTTTACCCGTCGCCTAATATAAAAAGAAAGAATTGTTGGAAAGCCCAGTGCGGTTCCAATTTCTTTTCTTTCAAGGTGAGAAAATAATTTAAAACATTTTTCAATTTCTATTTAGGAAATTACTTATATTATTTCTTTTAAATTATTTTCAATAATTATTTTTAATTCAAGTTAACGCAAAAAAAAAAAAGAAAAAAAAAACATTGATAATTCATTTTTATGCACAATTTTATTTAAATAAATATTTAATGTTATGTTATAATATTTAGTATAGATGCTGTTATTGGTATATTTTAGTAAGTAGAAAAAATTAATAAAAAGGAACTTGTTACTTGTTAATTGTAATTTAAGGAATTAAATGGAAAAAGAAATGCTCAGATTTATTTCATAATTTATTTATAATAAGAAATTTTAAAGACAAGAGAGATATTTGAGCACTTTAGAATAATAAATTTCTATTTGAAATGTTACTTTGATTTATTTTTAGAAACAGAACTATTGAAATTATGTATTTTGTAATTTTTTTTGCATTGTATTTGATATTGAATTTTATCTGTATAATAAAAGTGCGGTTCCAATTTCTTTTCTTTCAAGCCTTCAACGAAGCAGGAGTCTCCCTCGTTCCCGGCCTAGCTGTTCCCCGAACGACCTTTCCGAAGTTATCTATTAACCATACGGAACTGGTGAACTTTATCTAAGCAATAGTTAGCACCGGTACAATAAGTGCCGGAAAAACAAAGCAAAAGAACAACAACATTTGTATCAGAACTACAGCATAATATATGCATACATCACAATATAAATAGCAGAACAATCATGGATAATGTCACCATACTAGTATAACTATAATTTGACACAAACAATTATAAATACCTCTATTCACATATGATTATATTTTATTAAACACTAGTCCAAAAGTTTTGCTTTGTATTTATGACCTGAAATAAGGCACTGAAAACACCACACTCATTGAAGCATTGAAGAAATAGAATTCCACTTACATTTTAAACTATTTGATTTCTTGGGGGTACACAAGTACAGAGAATCAAAATCAATTTTTTTTTACAATACTTGATATATTCAACACAGTCTTTCCATACTGGGATTTGATTTTTCAATTTACAAGCATAAATGAAATACTTAACTATAACTATTAATTTATTCAATATATTGAAATATTGACCAGTGAGTACACCAAATATACAGATTTCTGGTGATATAACAAAGTCAATATTACACTTTGTTTGTAAGCAATGTGCAACCTGAAGCCAAATAAGACGGACATGAGGGCAGTGGAAAAATAGGTGTACCAAGCTTTCGCTAGTTTCAAAGCAAAAGCTGCACATTTCAGTTTCAGATCAATCACATTTTATCAACCTTTCATTAGTAAAAAGAATTCTTAAGTTAATTTTATACTGAAAAGCTTGAAGTTTCGTACTAATAAGAGTTGTGAAAGGTATTGAGTATATAATGTACAATTTCTTTTTCAAGTCTAATCTGCCATTTTTCTTGTGATTTTGTAGGATGCACATTATGTTTTTCTAACATCATCTTGTAAAAAGGCTTTGTAGGCTTTAAAGTATTGTTCAACACTGTCACATATCTGTCACAAACTTTTTCTAATTTGTTATTTACTGCAATAACCTCTTTAAATTTCATGGGTATTGCTTTCAGTAAACCATTATATTCTAAAAAAAATTGAAATTATGCCATATTTGTCTTGAAACTGTTCTAAACTTAGAAACCCACCTTCATTTTTCAATAAATCATTAATAAAAAATACATCCGCTTTTGCCCAACGCCGACATAAAACTGGTTTTCCTCCAATTCTAATTTCAGAGTTTAGCCAAAGTGGTTGGCTTAAAATTTTCTCTAGGGCTGTGGATGGATTATCACGAATACTTGCATAATGTAAAATGACGTCTCGCCAAAAAGAATTGATTTTTTTTGCTATTTTTTTAGCCCTGAGGGAGAGAGATACCAACGTTTTTCTCCGCCAGATGCATCTAAGTGGTCTGATATTAGCACCTTCCAAGGACCCTGGTTCATGGGGTCTAAAATTTACTTGATCCAGGATACCTTTAAAGCATGAATGAAGGACTGAATATGGGGCATTTTTAAACCACCATTTGAATAATCACAAATTAATGTAGATCGTTTTATTTTATCTGTCTTACCATTCCATATAAATGTATTGAAAATGTTTTGTAAAGATATAATAAGGGACCGACCATTTAACTTGAAGGGGGGGTATGGTTTTTTGTTTCGTTCAGAAATTTTTTTTCGGACAACACAAGAGTTAGAATATTTATTTTTTTGTCGTGCAAAGCGCGAAATGTTTTTCCAGATTTTAACATTAGATTATATGACAAAAACTCTGAATCAGAATTTTTTTTTCCTTCACCTGAATCAGAATATTTTTTTCAACAACATTGGGAATCAGAATATTTTTTTAGAAAAAAACCATAACTTTGAATAGTAGTTATCTATGTATCTATCATCCTTAGCAAGAGAATATTGAATACCGACCAACTTAAATGAGCCAGAATGATTCCATTCAATATCTGTATTTGTTTTAAGTTCCAATCCACAGCCCCGTCTGGCCCCAATCCAAATTATCTGTGTTTTATCAAAATTTGATCTCAGTCCAGAACAGATGGAAAAAAGCGATATCATATTTAAAGCTTCATTTAGTGAATTCTCATCATCGGATAGAGACAATGTTGAGTCATCAGCATACTGGCTGATAAGAAATTCCGAGTTATTAATACTGATACCTTTAATCTTTGGATTAAATTTCAATGCAGCACCAAGTAGCTCCACTGCAATTATAAATAAATAAGGAGATAAAGGGTCACCTTGACGAAGACCCCCTCCTTACTACAAATCTTTCAGATAAATGTCCATTATTTTGTACACAACTCTCTACATTTTTATAGAGTGTTTGAAACCAATAAATAATAGACTCACCAAAGCCAAAGAACTCTAAAGATTTGGATATAAAAGACCATTCAAGCGAATCAAAGGCCTTTTTAAAATCTAAAAGTATGAGTAGACCAGGTATTTCCTCATCCTCACAACTATCAATGAGATCACATACTAATCGGGTACACTCGCCAATATATCTACCTTTCATAAAACCTATTTGTGTTTCACTAATAAGTGTATGCAAGACTTTTTTTAATCTTTGTGCAATACTAGAAGAACATATTCTATAAGGGAACGACCATTTAACTTGAAGGGGGGGTTATGGTTTTTTTTTTTTTTTAAATATTCTGATTCCCAATGTTGCTGAAAAAATTATTTTGATTTTGGTGGAGGAAAAAAAAAATAATCTGATTCAGAGTTTTTGTCATATAACCTAATGTTAAAATCTGGAAAAAAATTCTAACTCTTGTGTTGTCGGAAAAAAAATTTCTGAACGAAACCTAAAACCATAACCCCCTCCTTCAAGTTAAATGGTCGGTCCCTAATCAACATTTAATAAGGAAATAGGACGCCAATTCTTTATATAAAATTTTGACTTGTCCTCTTTTGGAAGACAAGTAATAACTCCTTGTCTTTTGGGTCACAGATAAATGACCTTTTTTTTATATCCATGATTGAAGGATCTAATCAAAAACGGATCTATATCTTTCCAAAAGAATTTATAAAATTCAGTGGTAAAATCATACATACCAGGAGACTTACAATTTTTCATGGGGAGTTAGTTCCCCTTCTATGTCTAATTTTTGATCTTGTCCTAATTTAGAAATATATGGATTATTATCATCAAAAAAACATTTCAAGTGTTTATCTGTGAAAATGGTCCCTCTACTTTCATATATAGTTTGATAGAATAATTTGTGCTGTACTAAAATATCCTTCTGATGTGTACCTTCAGTATTATCCTCAAAAAATAATTTTGGAATAGTATTTTCGGTGTAGTGTCTTTTGTCAAGATTGCAAAAGTAATGAGTACTTCTTTCACCTTCTATGTTCCATTTAGCTTTAGCTCTTGTAATTATACCTTTATAACTTTTTCTTCCCTTATATTTTTTAACCCGGATTCTAATTTAGAAATGTCCTCCTCATGTTGATGTAATGTATGACTGGCTACACCATTGTAGTATTTTGTTAATCATGTTGACGTTCTGTGTGACTGTCTGCACCATTAAAGTATTTTGTTGATCATGTTGATGTTCTGTATCCCTGTCTACACCATTGAAGTATTGTGTTGAGCATGTTGATGCTCTGCATGACCGTCTACACCATTATAGTATTTTGTTGATCATGTTGATGTTCTGTATGACTGTCTGCACCATTGTAATATTTTGTTGATCATGTTGATGTTCTGTATGACTGTCTGCACCATTTTAGTATTTTATTGATCATGTTGATGTTCTCTATTATTGTCTACACCATTGTAGTATTGTGTTGATCATGTTGATGTTCTGTATCACCGTCAACACCATTGTAGTATTTTGTTGATCATGTTGACGTTCTGTAAGACTGTCTACACCATTGTAGTATTGTGTTGATCACGTTGATGCTCTGTATGAGCGTCTACATCATTGTAGTATTTTGTTGATTGTGTTGATGTTCTGTATAGCTTTCTGCACCATTGTAGTATTTAATTAATCATGTTGATGGTCTGTATCACTGACAACACCATTGTAGTATTGTGTTGATAATGTTCATGCTCTGTATGACTGTCTACACCATTTTAGTATTTTGTTGATCATGTTGATGTTCAATGTGATTGTGTGCACATTGTAGTATTTTGTTGATCATGTTGACATTCTGTATGACTGTATGCACCATTGTAGTATTTTGTTGATCATGTTGACATTCTGTATGACTGTATGCACCATTGTAGTATTTTGTTGATCATGTTGATGCTCTGTATGACTGTCTGCACCATTGTAGTATTTTCTTTATCATGTTGATGTTCTGTATTACTGTCTACTCCATTGTAGCATTTTGTTGATCATGTTGATGTTCAATATGACTTTCTACACCATTGTAGTATTGTTTGACCATTTTGATGTTCTGTATCACTTTTTACACCACTGTAGTATTTTGTTGAGCATGTTGATGTTCAGTATCACTGTCTGCACCATTGTAGTATTATGTTGATCATTGTGATGTTCTGTATCACTGTCTACACCATTGTAGCATTTTGTTGATCATGTTGATGCTCAGTATGACTTTTTACACCATTGTAGTATTTTGTTGACCATTTTTATGTTCCGTATAACTGTCTACACCACTGTAGTATTTTGTTGAGCATGTTGATGATCAGTATCACTGTCTATACCATTGCAGTATTTTTTTGATCATGTTGATGTTCTGTTTGACTGTCTGCACCATTGTAGTATTGTGTTGATTATGTTGATGTTCTGTATGACAGTCTACACCGTTGTAGCATTGTGTTGAACATGTTGATGTTCTGTTTGACTGTCTGCACCATTGTAGTATTGTTTTGATCATGTTGATGTTCTGTATCACCGTCTACACCACTGTAGTATTTTGTTGATCATGTTAATGTTCTGTATGACTATCGACACCTTTGTAGTCTTTTGTTGATGATATTGATATTCTGTATCACTGTCTACACCATTGTAGTATGTTTTGATCATGTTGATGATATGTATGACTGTCTACTCCATTGTAGTAGTTTGTTGATCATGTTGATCTTCTGTATCACTGTCTACACCATTGAAATATTGCGTTGAGCATGTAGATGCTCTGTTTGACCGTCTACACCATTGTAGTATTGTGTTGATCATGTTGATGTTCAGTGTGACTGTCTACACCATTGTTATATTTTGTTGACCATGTTGATGTTCTGTATGACTGTCTACACCATTGTTGTATTTTGTTGATCATGTTGATGTTCTGTATCACTGTCTACACCATTCTATTAGTGTGTTGATCGTGTCGATGCTCTGTATTACCGTCTACACCATTGTAGTATGTTGTTGAATATGTTGATGTTCAGTGTGACTGTCTGCACCATTGTAGTATTTTGTTGATTATGTTGATGTTCTGTATGATTGTCTGCACCATTGTAGTATTTTGCTGATCATGTTGATGTTCTGTATCACCGTCTACACCATTGTAGTATTTTGTTGAACATGTTGATGTTCTATATGACCGTCTACACCATTTTAGTATTTTGTTGATCATGCTGATGTTCAGTGTCACTGTGTGGTTATTGTAGTATTTTGTTGATCATGTTGATATTCTGTATGACTGTATGCACCATTGTAGTATTTTGTTGATCATGCTGATGTTCTGTATGACTATCTGCACCAATGTAGTATTCTGTTGATCATGTTGATGTTCTGTATGACTGTGCACCATTGTAGTATTTTATTGAACAAGTTGATGTTATTTATGACTGTCTACACCATTGTAGTATTTTGTTGATCATGCTAATGTTCTATATGACTTTTTGTACCATTGTAGTATTTTGTTGATCATGTTGATGTTCTGTATGACTGTCTACACCATTGTAGTATGTTGTTGATCATGTTGATGTTCTGTATTACCGTCTACTCCATTGTAGCATTTTGTTGATCATGTTGATGTTCAATATGACTTTCTACACCATTGTAGTATTTGTTGACCATTTTGATGTTCTGTATCACTTTTTACACCACTGTAGTATTTTGTTGAGCATGTTGATGTTCAGTATCACTGTCTGCATCATTGTAGTATTATGTTGATCATGGTGATGTTCTGTATCACTCTCTACACCATTGTAGTAGTTTGTTGATCATGTTGATGCTCAGTATGACTTTTTACACCATTGTAGTATTTTGTTGACCATTTTTATGTTCCATATCACTGACTACACCACTATAGTATTTTGTTGAGCATGTTGATGTTCAGTATCACTGTCTACGCCATTGTAGTATGTTGTTGATCATGTTGGTGTTATGTATGACTGTCTTCACCATTGTAGTATTTTGTTGATCATGTTGATGTTCTGTATGACTGTCTGCACCATTGTAGTATTTTTTTGATCATGTTGATGTTCTGTATCACCGTCTACACCACTGTAGTATTTTGTTGATCATGTTGATGTTCTGTATGACTGTCTGCACCATTGTAGTATTTTGTTGATCATGTTGATGCTCTGTATTACCGTCTACACCATTGTAGTATGTTATTGAATATGTTGATGTCCAATGCGTCTGTCTGCACCATTATAATATCTTGTTGACCATTTTAATGTTCTGTATCACTGTCTACACCACTGTAGTATTTTGCTGATCATGTTGATGTTCAGTATCACTGTCTACACTATTGTAGTATGTTGTTGATCATGTTGATGTTCTGTATGACTGTGTACACCATTGTAGTATGGTTTTTTTTATCATGTTGATGTTCAGTAGGACTGTCTACACCATTGTAATATTGTGTTGATCACGTTGATGTTCTGTGTGGCTGTCTAGACCATTGTAGTATTTTGTTGATCATGTTGATGTTCTGTATGACAGTATACACCATTGTAGTATTGCGTTGATCATGTTGATGTTCTGTTTTACTGTCTACACCATTGTAGTATTGTGTTGATCATGTTGGCATGCAGCCATAAAAGACAAACAATATGAAAAATAGTCATCAAATAAAATTTGACAATAAGAAAGATTAGAAAATACCAAAGCCGTAAATCGAAGGATAGGAAGTACAATGACTGGACACAAAAGACAAACAATGATATCTAGAGTGCCATTAGTGGAGCAGGAGCTGCTTATCCTTCCGGAGCACCTGAATGCACTCCCGGGTTTAGTCGGGTTCGTGTTACTCGATCTTTAGTTTTATGTATATGTTTTATAGACCGTTGTTTGTCCTTTTATAATTTTTCTTTTGGTCATTGTGTTGTCTGTTATTCTTCGATATACGGATTCTGATCAAACCCTTTAGTATCTTCAAACTCTTCTTACACAAAAAAAAACAACACTACCAAAATTCGAAATGAAGCAACCCCTGCTCAACTAGTGGCCCCCGTCGTGTTAATCTTGTTCCAAACCCGTTGATTACTACAAATGTAACATATCCGTTGTCACCTGTATCACTGATATTCCGTAATGCTTAATTAAGTCAGTATGATGACTGTAATACTTTAGAAGTGACGACTGCTATATTACCACCTGAAATCATTGGCTATGGTTGTTAGCAGAAACCCTGTATCAAATAGGTAAAAATGTAAAATGAAGAATATCATGACATCAATCACAAGGTCTGGAATATCGTGTCAACTGTGATATAGAAACTCTATACGTAGATGCTGCTGGCATGTTGCTACATATAAATGGGAAAATCACAATGGGAGAATTGAATTCATTTCTTTTGTTGTAACGTTTCGTTCCTAACTGGCCTTCACTTTCAACTCGGTTATGTTAAACGATAAGCATTGTGGAAATATTAAACATATAGTCTGAATACTCACCCAATACCAATCAACGAAACCTTACCAAATAAACATCCAATACTCACCCAATACCAGCCATCAAGCACTCAGCGAGGTCTTACCATATACACACATCTAATACTCACCCAATACCTGCCATAAAACACTCAACGAAACCTTACCAAATACACACATCCAATACCCGCCAAAAACACTCAACGAAACCTTACCAAATACACACGTGCAATACTCACCGAATACCCTCCATATGGAAGAAAGGCAAGTCATTTTTTTCCCGTACTTTTTTTTCACGTACTTTTTCCCCGTACTTTTTTTCCCCGTACTATTTTCCCGTACTTTTTCAAAAGTCGAGACGTTTGAAATTCAACGCTTTAAAATATCAGTTAGTTGTTTTTCTAATACATGTAATTATAACACAGTTCACGTTCCTTGCGGAATAGCCACTGAAACGTCACTCGTAGGGGTTCCCCTGGACGGGTGGGGTGCGCGCATGGGCGATCTGAAGGGACCAAAAATAAATTTATTTAACCTAAAAGAGGATTGAAATGTTTTATACCACCAACCAATCATATCACTGGAAATTGAGCCAATCAGAACTCGTTATTTCCGGCCGATTAGCCAATCAGATAGTAAGAATTGAACCAATCAGAAGAGGAGTGACTTATTTTATGTCCCCGTCCGAACAATATATACGGTGACAGAATCGTCATTGGCATTCTGTCTTTTTGACAGACCATGACCTTTTACTGGTTATCTGCCTCTTCCCCGCCATTTTATTTTCATTATCCGCGTCCTATAACCTTATTATTTTCTACGAACTAGCCCTTTTACTGGTTATCTGCCCCTCCCAGCCATTTTATTTTCATTATCCGTGTCCTATAACCATATTATTTTCTACGAACTAGTCCTTTCACTGGTTACTTTTCTTCCATATTTTTCCCTATCTTATCACTATTCGACTTGCCTTTCTTCCCTATTTTCCATATCATTTCACTATTTTCTTCCATATTTTCCCTATCTATTTTCTTCTCTACTTTCCATATCATTTCATTATTCAACCTACTTTTCTTCCGTATATTCCATATCATTTCACTATTCAACCTACTTTTCTTCCATATTTTCCAAATCTTTTCACTATTAGGCTTGCCTTTCTTCCATATTTTCCATATCATTTCACATTTCAACTTTCCTTTCTTTCATATTTTCCATATCATTTCACTATTCAACTTATTTTTCTTCCGTATTTTCATATCATTTCACTATTCAACTTGGCTTTCTTCCATAGTGTCCCTATCTTTTCACTATTCAACTTAGCTTTGTTTCATATTTTCCATATCATTTCACAATTCAACCTACTTTTCTTCCCCGTTTTCCCTATCTTTTCATTATTCAACTTACTTTTATTCTGTATTTTCCATATCATTTCACAATTTTCTTCAATATGTTTCATATCATTTCACATTTAAGCTTACTTTTCTTCAATATTTTCCATATCTTTTCAACTATGCGACTTACTTTTCTTCCATATTTCCAAATCATTTCACTATTCAATTTATCTTTCTTCCATATTTTTCATGTTTTCAATATTCAACTTACTTTTCTTCTGTATTTTCCATATCTTTTCACTATTCAATTTACTTTTTGAAATGTGAAAAGATTTGGAAAGTATGGAAGAAAAGCAAGTTGAATAGTGATAAGATTTGGAAAGTATGGAAGAAAAATAAGTTGAATAGTGAAATGATTTAGAAAATATGGAAGAAAAGTCAGTTGAAAAGTGAAAGGATATGGAAATTATGAAAGAAAAGTCAGTTGAATAGTGAAAAGATATGGAAAATACGGAACAAAATCAGTTGAATAGTGAAAAGATATGGCAAATACAGAAGAAAAGTAAGTTGAATAGTGAAAAATATGGAAATTATGGAAGAAAAGTAAGTTAAATAGTGAAAAGATTTGGAAAATATAGAAGAAAATTGTGAAATGAGATGGAAAATATGAAAGAAAAGTAAGTTGAATAGTGTGAAAAGATATGGAAAATATGGAAGAAAAGTAAGTTGAATGGTGAAATGATAGGGAAAATATGGAAGAAAAATAAGTTGAATAGTGAAAAGATATGGAAAATATGAAAGAAAAGTCAGTTGAATAGTGAAATGATTTAAAAAATATGGAAGAAAAGTAAGTTAAATAGTAAAAAGATATGGAAAATATGGAAGAAAGGTAAATCAAATAGTGATAAGATATGGACAATATGGAAGAAAAGTAAGTTGAATAGTGAAATGATATGGAAAATATGGAAGAAAAATAAATTGAATAGTGAAAAGATATGGAAAATATGGAAGAAAAGTCAGTTGAATAGTGAAATGATTTCGAAAATATGGAAGAAAAGTAAGTTAAATAGTAAAAAGATATGGAAAATATTGAAGAAAAGTAAGTTGAATAGTGAAATGATATGGAAATTATGAAAGAAAAGTAAGTTGAATAGTGAAAAGATTTGGAAAATACAGAAGAAAATTGTGAAATGATATGGAAAATATGGAAGAAAGGCAAGTCAAATAGTGAAATGGTATGGAAATTATGAAAGAAAAGTCAGTTGAATAGTGAAATGATTTGGAAAATATGGAAGAAAGGTAAGTTGAATGGTGGAAAGATATGGAAATTATGAAAGAAAGGCAAGTTGAATAGTGAAATGATATGGAAAATATGGAAGAAAATTGTGAAAAGATATGGAAAATATGGAAGAAAAGTAAGTTGAAATGTGAAATGATATGGAATATATGAAAGAAAAATAAGTTGAATAGTGAAAAGATATGGAAAATATGGAAGAAAAGTCAGTTGAATAGTGAAATGATTTCGAAAATATGGAAGAAAAGTAAGTTAAATAGTAAAAAGATATGGAAAATATGGAAGAAAGGTAAATCAAATCGTGATAAGATATGGACAATATAGAAGAAAAGTAAGTTGAATAGTGAAATGATATGGAAATTATGAAAGAAAAGTAAGTTGAATAGTGAAAAGATTTGGAAAATACAGAAGAAAATTGTGAAATGATATGGAAAATATGGAAGAAAGGCAAGTCAAATAGTGAAATGGTATGTAAATTATGAAAGAAAAGTCAGTTGAATAGTGAAATGATTTGGAAAATACAGAAGAAAATTGTGAAATGATATGGAAAATATGGAAGAAAGGCAAGTCAAATAGTGAAATGGTATGGAAATTATGAAAGAAAAGTCAGTTGAATAGTGAAATGATTTGGAAAATATGGAAGAAAGGTAAGTTGAATAGTGGAAAGATATGGAAATTATGAAAGAAAGGCAAGTTGAATAGTGAAATGATATGGAAAATGTGGAAGAAAATTGTGAAAAGATATGGAAAATATGGAAGAAAAGTAAGTTGAAATGTGAAATGATATGGAAAATATGGAAGAAAAATAAGTTGAATAGTGAAAAGATATGGAAAATATGGAAGAAAAGTCAGTTGAATAGTGAAATGATTTCGAAAATATGGAAGAAAAGTAAGTTAAATAGTAAAAAGATATGGAAAATATGGAAGAAAGGTAAATCAAATCGTGATAAGATATGGACAATATAGAAGAAAAGTAAGTTGAATAGTAAAATGATATGGAAATTATGAAAGAAAAGTAAGTTGAATAGTGAAAAGATTTGGAAAATACAGAAGAAAATTGTGAAATGATATGGAAAATATGGAAGAAAGGCAAGTCAAATAGTGAAATGGTATGTAAATTATGAAAGAAAAGTCAGTTGAATAGTGAAATGATTTGGAAAATACAGAAGAAAATTGTGAAATGATATGGAAAATATGGAAGAAAGGCAAGTCAAATAGTGAAATGGTATGGAAATTATGAAAGAAAAGTCAGTTGAATAGTGAAATGATTTGGAAAATATGGAAGAAAGGTAAGTTGAATAGTGGAAAGATATGGAAATTATGAAAGAAAGGCAAGTTGAATAGTGAAATGATATGGAAAATGTGGAAGAAAAT
This sequence comes from Bathymodiolus brooksi, assembly GCA_963680875.1. NCBI lineage: Eukaryota > Metazoa > Mollusca > Bivalvia > Mytilida > Modiolidae > Bathymodiolus > Bathymodiolus brooksi. The sequence continues at coordinate 131,570,577 of OY804576.1, read as the reverse complement.
TGTGAAAAGATATGGGAAATATGGAAGAAAAGTAAGTTGAAATGTGAAATGATATGGAAAATATGGAAGAAAAATAAGTTGAATAGTGAAAAGATATGGAAAATATGGAAGAAAAGTCAGTTGAATAGTGAAATGATTTCGAAAATATGGAAGAAAAGTAAGTTAAATAGTAAAAAGATATGGAAAATATGGAAGAAAGGTAAATCAAATCGTGATAAGATATGGACAATATAGAAGAAAAGTAAGTTGAATAGTAAAATGATATGGAAATTATGAAAGAAAAGTAAGTTGAATAGTGAAAAGATTTGGAAAATACAGAAGAAAATTGTGAAATGATATGGAAAATATGGAAGAAAGGCAAGTCAAATAGTGAAATGGTATGTAAATTATGAAAGAAAAGTCAGTTGAATAGTGAAATGATTTGGAAAATACAGAAGAAAATTGTGAAATGATATGGAAAATATGGAAGAAAGGCAAGTCAAATAGTGAAATGGTATGGAAATTATGAAAGAAAAGTCAGTTGAATAGTGAAATGATTTGGAAAATATGGAAGAAAGGTAAGTTGAATAGTGGAAAGATATGGAAATTATGAAAGAAAGGCAAGTTGAATAGTGAAATGATATGGAAAATGTGGAAGAAAATTGTGAAAAGATATGGAAAATATGGAAGAAAAGTAAGTTGAAATGTGAAATGATATGGAAAATATGGAAGAAAATTGTAAAAAGAAACGAAAAATATGGAAGAAAGCAAAGTTGAATAGTGAAAAGATTTGTAAAATACAGAAGATAATTGTGAAATGATATGGAAAATACGGAAGAAAAGTAGGTTGAATAGTGAAATGATATGGAAAGTATGGAAGACAATTGTAAAATGATATGAAAAATATGGAAAATATGGAAGAAAGTATTTTTTTACAAAACAATTAATACTGCATGTAATTTATTTAAGTTTGCATTATGCCCTACAGTAAGGGGGAATAACTCTGTATCTGAAGGGAAAACTCTGTAATAGGGGACATAACTCTGTATATGCAAGGATAATATTAAAGGAGGGGGAATAACTCTTTATGTGGAGGCTTAGCACTGCAGTAGGGGACATGACTATTTATGTGGGGATAACACAGTCGTAGGGGACATAACCCTGTGTGCGGAGGTTTAGCACTGCAGTAAGAGACATAACTCTTTATGTGGACGAATAAGTTACAATTCTGTATGTGCAAGGGTAATACTACAGTAGGGGAATCACTCTTTTGTTTAACACTGCAGTATGGGACATAGCTATTCATGTGAGGATAACACTGCAGTAGGGGACATAACCCTGGATGTGGAGGAATAACACTGTAGTAGAGGACATACCTCTTTATGTAGAGGATAAAGGGGGTCATCACTCTGTATTTGGACATATACCTGTGCAGAAAGAGAAATACTATATAATATGTATCAAGAAATGGCTACGGATAATTGGAAATCGATTGTTACTCTTATATACAGAGAGTTTTACTTGCCCTTGGCAGGAACATAGATATATTTAAACTTATATACAGATATTTGCTTGCCTTTGGCAGGTAAATATATACTAAGACCCTGTTCAGGAAGTAAGTTTTCTTACTGCTCTAAAAATAGAACACTGTGTTAGGCTGTTATGTAAATAAATTTGATTGTGGAAATTTGAAACTCCTCAAGATAGGAAAATAACTAGCAAAAATTGAATAAAATCTATAATTCTGATAAAAATGTAGATAGATAGGTAGATAGGTATATGTCTTTGTAAATAAAGGGTTAGGTTTATGGTGTTTAATTCCACATTCAACAATATACTGTTATATAATGGCAGTTTGTACATAAAGGAGATATCATAGCTGTTAATGCTTGTTTCTGATAACTGGAAAACATTGCCCAATATTCTTTTCAAATAGCTGGAGAACACAATATATTTTTTGAGCAATGGGTATTCATTGAAATAAATTTAAATCACAGGAGAATTTTAAAACTTAATTATGTTGTGAATATCATTGAGTGAGTTGTGTAAGTGGGGGAGTAAGAAATGAAGAAAAGCAAGATGAATAGTGAACAGATTTGGAAAATACAGAAGAAAAAGTAAGTTGAATAGTGAAAAGATAGGGAAAATATGGAAGAAAGGTAAGTTGAATAGTGAAAAGTTATGAAAAATATGGAAGAAATCCAAGTTGAATAGTGAAAAGATATGAAAAATACGGAAGAAAAGTCAGCTGAATAATGAAAAGATATGGAAAATGAGGAAGAGAAGTAGGTTGAATTGTGAAATGATATGGAAAATATGGAAAAAAAGAAAGTAATTTGAATAGTGAAAAGATTTGGAAAATACAGAAGAAAAGAAAGTTGTATTGTGAAAAGATTTGGAAAATACAGAAGAAAAGAAAGTTGAATAGTGAAAAGGCTTGGAAAATACAGAAGAAAATTGTGAAATGATATGGACAATATGGAAGAAAGGCAAGTCGACTATTGATAAGATATGGACATTATGGAGGAAAGGCAAGTTGAATAGCGAAAAGATATGAAAAATATGGAAGAAACCCAAGTTGAATAGTGAAAAGATATGGAAAATACAGAAGAAAATTGTGAAAAGATATGGAAATTATGAAAGAAAGATCAGTTGAATAGTGAAAAGATATGAAAAATGGGAAAGAAAAGTGGTTTGAATTGTGAAATATGGAAAATATGGAAGAAAGATAAGTTGAATAGTGAAAAGATATGGACAATATGGAGGAAAGCCAAGCTGAATAGTGAAAAGATATGGAAAATACAGAAGAAACCCAAGTTGAATTGTGAAATGATATGGAAAATATTGAAGAAAGGTAAATTGAAATGTGAAATGATATGGAAAATATGGAAGAAAGGCAAGTCGAATAGTGAAAAGATTTCAGAGGCTCCCAGGAGCCTGTAATCGCTCACCTGGATCAAAGCGGCTTTCAATAACAACGCAACTGCACTGTGGCAGCCATCTTGGTGGGAGAGCGCAACTGCCGGACACAATTTTGGAAGAGGACCATCTAATGACTATTCCATCAAAGTTTGGTTCTAATTGAGCTACTGGTTCCAGACAAGAAGATTTTTATGTGAATTTCCCATAGGTTCCTATGTTAAGCTAAGTTCGGCTGTGGGGGCCATCTTGGTCGAAGGGCCGAATCGCCTGACACATTTTTGGAAGAGAACCATCCAATGACTATTTCATCAAAATTTAGTTCTTATTGAGCAAATGGTTTCAGACAAGAAGATTTTTATGGGAATTTCCCATAGGGTTCTATGTTAAATTAATTTCAGCTGTAGCAGCCATCTTGGTCGGAGGTATGAAATGCCGGACACAATTTTGGAAGGGGGCCACCCAAGGATCATTTCAGCAAAGTTTGGTTGAAATTGGCTCAGTAGTTTCAGAAGAGAAGATTTTTTTTAATTTCATCCCCCCTTTTTTCTATTTTTAACTTGGCAGCCATCTTGGTTGGAAGTCGGGATCACCGGACACATTTTTGGAAGAGAACCATCCAATGACTATTTCATCAAAATTTGGTTCTTATTGAGCAAATGGTTTCAGACAAGAAGATTTTTACGGGAATTTCCCATAGGGTCCTATGTTAAATTAAGTTCGGCTGTGGTGGCCATCTTGGTCGGAGTTCTGAAATGCCGGACACAATTTTACACTAAAGCAGCAATGGACAATTAAATTTTCATCCCCCATTTTTTCTATTTTGAGCTTGGCGGCCATCTTGGTTGGAAGTCGGGATCACCGGTCACAGTTTTGGAAGGGGGCCATCCAAGAATCATTTCATCAAAGTTTGGTTGAGATTGGCTCAGTAGTTTCAGAGGAGAAGATTTTTTTTAAATTTCATCCCCCCTTTTTTCTAATTTGCATAGTCGGTCAAATTGGCAAAAGTTCAAAGTTCATAAAAAATCCAGTAATACATGTTAAACAGCTCATCATTATGCTTTTACAGTTCAAATTTGGGCACATTCTGGCTTCAAATAGAGCAGTTTTGGCCATTTGAAAAAATTTCTATTTTAAGTAACGGCAGCCATCTTGAAAGGAGGGTGGGGCTGTCGGACACAATTTTGAAAGTGACCTACCCAGGGACCATCCCTGCAAGGTTTGGTTTAATTTGGTTCAGCGGTTTCAGAGGAGAAGATTTAAATGTGATCTTTTATCAAAATATGCCTAATTTGCATAATCGGTATATATCGGCTGAAAGAAAAATTTCACAGAAAAACCCGGAATATTTGTTAAACTATTCCTTGCCATGTAGCTGCAGTTAAAATTTGAGCTCATTTTGACTTACACTAAAGCAGCAATGGACAATTAAAATTTCATCCCCCCTTTTTTCTATTTTGAGCTTGGCGGTCATCTTGGTTGGAAGTCGGGATCACCGGACACAATTTTGGAAGGGGACCATCCAAGAATCCTTTCAGCAAAGTTTGGTTGAGATTGGCTCAGCAGTTTCAGAGGAGAAGATTTTTTTTAATTTCATCCCCCCTTTTTTCTAATTTGCATAATCGGTGAAAATCGGCAAAAGTTCAAAGTTCATAAAAAATCCTGTAATATATGCTAAAAACCTCATCATTTTGCTTATACAGTTCAAATTTGTGCACATTCTGGCATAAAATAGAGCAGTTTTGGCCATTTGAAGAAATTTCTATTTTTAGTATTGGCAGCCATCTTGAATGGGGGGCGGGGCTGTTGGACACAATTTTGAAAGGGACCCACTAAAGCAGCAATGGACAATTAAAATTTCATCCCCCCTTTTTTCTATTTTGAGCTTGGCGGCCATCTTGGTTGGAAGTCGGGATCACCGGACACAAATTTGGAAGGGGGCCATCCATGGACCATTCCATCAAAGTTTGGTTGCAATTGGCCCAGTGGTTTCTGAGGAGAAGATTACAATGTGAAATGTTGACGGACGGACGACGGATGACGGACGACAGACGACGGACGAAAAGTGATGACAATAGCTCACATGGCCTAAAGGCCAGGTGATCTAAATACACCAAGAGCAGCAGCAACAGCAGCAGAAGCCATATACCCAGCAGTAGCAGCAGCAGCAATAGGGTTGAAATTCCACCCAAAACACGTTACAAACAAAAACAAAACGAAACACATTATGAAAATATCACACATTAACGTAAGCATCTATGACAAAACTGCAACAAGTCAACAAAATAGTGATTAAGATGTTGAATAAACACGAAAATTAGAGGATGAAATCAAGAAACGTCGTTATAGATAGAAAGTTCACGAAAAATATCCAAAACCGAACAATTAATGAGTCACCAGGCGCTTAGTGTAAACAATATTTATTGAATAATTTGCATGAGTTATAACAATAGTACATAAATAGGGCGCTTAGAACATCTCTTGGAAGCGACAGCCATTGTACAGAATTTTGCGTTGCTACTTGTTGAAAATGTTGTATGAAAACAAATATCAGAAATAAAAAGACTGATATAAAAAAAAGAAAAAAAATGAAATGAATAAAAAAAAGAAATGAAAGGAAGAGTAAAAATGAAAAAATGTTTATATTGTTCGGACGCGGACGTATTGCAAGTCATCCCTCTTCTGATTGGTTCATTTCTTACAATCTGATTAGCTAATGGGCCGGAAATAGCAACTTATGATTGGTTCAATTTCCAGTGATATGATTGGTTGGTGCTATAAAACATTTCAATCCTCTTTTAGGTAAGATAAATTCATTTTTGGTCCCTTCAAATCGCGCATGTGGGGAAAAAATAGTAGGGTAAAAAAAATACGGGAAAAAAAGTACTGGGGGAAAAATACGGGAAAATAGTACAAAAAAACAACGGGAAAAAAAATACCGGAAAAAAAAGTATTGGAAAAAAAGTACGGGAAAAGAAATTGAGCGAAAAAGTCATGTGACTTCCGGACAGGGTCACTTCCGGTCACTTCCAGTCAAGCATGCGCAATGGTCTAATCCCCTCGATTCCCCTCAAATTCTACTTGTACTGTACCCATATACTACTCACATCCAATATTTATCCAATCCCCCTATAAAACACTCAAAGAAACCTTACCAAATACAAATCCAATACTCACCCAATACCCGCAATAAAACACTCAATGAAACCTTACCAAATACACATATCCAATACTAACAGAATACCCGCCATAAAGCACTCAACGAAACCTTACCAAATACACACCTCCCATTCTCACCCAATACCCGCCATAAAACACTCCACGAAACCTTACCAAATATACACCTCCAATACTTACCCAATACCAACCACAAAATACTCAAGAAAACCCTACTAAATACACAAATCCAATACTCACCGAATACTCACCATAAAACATTCAACGAAACCTTACCAAGCACACACAACCAATACTCACTCAATACCCGCCATAAAACACTCAGCGAAACCTTACCAAATACACACGTGCAATACTCATCCAATACCCGCCATAAACCACTCAACCAAACTTTACCAAATATACATATCCAATACTCACATTATACCTGCCATAAAACACCCAATGAAACCTTACCATGTACAAATATCCAATATTCACCCAATACCCGCCATGAAACACTCAACGAAACCTTACCAATCACACACAACCAATAGTCACTCAATACCCGCCGTAAAACACTCAGCGAAACCTTACGAAATACACGAGTGCAATACTCACCCAATACCCGCCATAAAACACTCAACCAAACATTACCAAATATAGATATCCAATACTCAAACTATTCCTGCCATAAAACATCCAACGAAACCATACCAAGTTAACACATCCAATACTCACCGAATACCCGCCATAAAACACCCAACGAAACATTACCAAATACATACATCCAATACACATCATAAAACACGCAACAAAACCGTACCCAATACATACATGCAATACCCCCCTAAAGCACTCACCGCAACTTTATCAAATACACACATCTAATACTCACCCAATACCCAACATAAAACACTCAACGAGACCTTACCAAATACACACATCCCATATTCAACCAATACCCACCATAAAACATTCAACAAAACCTTAAAAAATGCACACATCCAATACTCATCGAATATCCGCCATAAAACACTCAACGAAACCTTATCAAAAACACACATCCAATACTCACACAATAGCCGCCAAAAAGCACTCAACAAAACCTTACCAAGTACAAACAGCCAATACTCACCCCATACCCGCCATAAAACACTAAGCGAAACCTTACCAAATACACATCCAATATTCACCAATACCCGCCATAAAACACTCAAAGAAACCTTACCAAATACACACGTGCAATACTCACCGAATACCACTCAACAAAACCACATCATATAAACACATCCAATACTCGTCCAATACCAGCCGTAAAGCACTCAAACGAAACCATACCAAATACAGACATCCAATACACTCCCAACACGCGCCATAAAACACTCAACGAAACCTGACCCAATAAACACATCCAATATTCATCCAATACCCCCCCATAAAACACTCAACAAAATCATACCAAATACACATCCAATACTCACCCAATACCCGCAATAAAACCCTCAACGAAACCTTACCAAATACACACATCCAATACTCACACAATACCCGCTATAAAACACTCAACGGAATCTGACCAAATACACACATCCAATACTCTCCCAATACCCGCTATGAAACACTCAACGAAACCTTACCAAATACACACATCCAATACTCTCCCTATGCCCGCAATAAAACACTCAACGAACCTTTACCAAATACACACATCCAATACTAACAGAATACCCGCCATAAAACACCCAACGGAATCTGACCAAATACACACATCCAATACTCTCCCAATACCCGCCATAAAACACTCAAAGAAACCCTACCAAACACACACATCCAATACTCTCTCCCTATACCCGCAATAAAACACTCAACGAAACCTTACCAAATACACACATCCAATACTAACAGAATACCCGCAATAAAACATTCAACGAAACCTTACCAAATACATACATCCAATACACTTCATAAAACACGCAACAAAATCTTACCCAATACCCACCATGAAACACTCAATGAAACCTTACCCAATAAACACATGCAATACTCACCCAATACCCGCCATAATATACTCAACGAAACCTTACCAAATACACACGTGCAATACTCACCGAAGGCCACACATAAAACACTCAACGAAACCTAATTAAATACACATATCCAATACTCACACTATACCTGCCATAACACACTCAATGAAACCTTAACAAATAAAAACATGCAATACCCACAAAATACCCGCCATAAAAAAACTCAACGAAACCTTACCAAATACACACATACCATACTCACCCAATACCAGCCATAAAACACTCAACGAAACCTTACCAAGTACACATAGCCAATACTTACCGAATACCGCCATAAAACACTCAACGAAACTCCCAAATACATACATCCAATACACTTAATAAAACACGCAACAAAACCTTATCCTATACAAACATGCAATACCCACCCAATACCCGCCATAAAGCACTCAACGAAACCTTACCAAATACACACATCCAATACTCACCCAATACCCAGCATAAAACACTAAACGAAACCTTACCAAATAAACACATGCAATACCCACCCAATACCCTCTATATAACACTCAACGAAACCTTACCAAATACGCACACCCCATACACAACCAATACCTTCCTTAAAACATTCAACAAAACCTTAACAAAAACACACATCCAATACTCATCAAACATCCGCCATAAAACACTCAACGAAACCTTATCAAATACACACATCCAATATGCACACAATACCCACCATAAAGCACTCAACACAACATTACCAAATACACACATCCAGTACTCACCGAATCCCGCCATAAAACGCTCAACGAAACCTTACCAAATACATACATTTAATACTCACCCAATATCCGCCATAATATACTCAACGAAACCTTACCAAATACACACGTGCAATACTCACCGAAGGCCACACATAAAACACTCAACGAAACCTAATTAAATACACACATCCAATACTCACCCAATACCCGCCATAAAGCACTCAACGAAACCTTACCAAATTCACACATCCAATACTCATCGAATACCGTCAATAAAACACTCAACGAAACCTTACCAAGTTCACAGCCAATTCTCACCCAATGCCAGTCACAAAACAGTCAACGAAACTTTCCCAAATACAGACATGAAATACTCGCCCAATATCCACCATAAAGCACTCAACGAAACCTGATCCAATAAACACATCAAATATTCATCCTATACCCTCATAAAACACTCAACGAAACCTTACCAAATACACACATCCAATACTAACAGAATACCCGCCATAAAACACTCAACGAAACCCTACCAAATACACACATCCAATACTAACAGAATACCCCCCATAAAATACTCAACGAAACTTTACCAAATACACATATTCAATACTTACCCAATACCTACCATAAAGCACTCAACGAAACCCAACCAAATACACACATCCAATACTCACTCAATATCCGCCATAAAACACTCAACGAAACATTACCCAATACACACATCCAATACTCACCCAATACCCACCATAAAAAACTCAACGAAACCTTACCAGATACACACATCCAATACTCACCCAATACCCGCCATAAAACACTCAACGAAACACTATCCAATACACACATCCAATACGCAACTAATACCCGCCATGAAGCACTCAACGAAACCTTACCAAATACACACATCCAATACTAACATAATACCCGACATAAAGCACTCAACGAAACCTTACCAAATACACACCACCCATACTCACCCAATCCCCGTCATAAAACACTCAAGGAAACCCTACCAAATACACAAATTCAATACTCACCGAATACTCGCCATAAAACATTCAACAAAACCTTACCAAGCATACACAACCAATACTCACTCAATACCCGCCATAAAACACTCAGTGAAACCTTACCAAATACACGAGTGCAATACTCACCCAATACCCGCCATAAAACACTCAACGAAACATTACCAAATACATACATCTAATACACATCATAAAACACGCAACAAAACCTTACCCAATACATACATGTAATACCAACCCAATAACCCCCTAAAGCACTCACCGAAACCTTACCAAATACACACATCGGATACTCACCCAATACCCAACATAAAACAGTCAACGAAACTTTACCAAATACAGACATCCAATACTCGCCCAATACCCACCATAAAGCACTCAACGAAACCTGATCCAATAAACACATCAAATATTCATCCTTTACCCCCATAAAACACTCAACGAAACCTTACCAAATACACACATCCAATACTAACATAATACCCGCCATAAAACACTCAACGAAACCCTACCAAATACACACATCCAATACTAACAGAATACCCCCCATAAAATACTCAACGAAACGTTACCAAATACACATATCCAATACTTACCCAATACCCACCATAAAGCACTCAACGAAACCCTACAAAATACACACATCCAATACTCACTCAATATCCGCCATAAAACACTCAACGAAACATTACCCAATACACAAATTCAATACTCATCCAATACCCGCCATAAAAAACTCAGATAAACCTTACCAGATACACACATCCAATTCTCACCCAATACCCGCCATAAAACACTCAACGAAACACTATCCAATACACACATCCAATACGCACCTAATACCCGCCATAAAGCACTCAACAAAACCTTACCAAATACACACATCCAATACTAACATAATACCCGCCATAAAGCACTCAACGAAACCTTACCAAATACACACCTCCCATACTTACCCAATCCCCGTCATAAAACACTCAAGGAAATCGTACCAAATACACAAATTCAATACTCACCGAATACTCGCCATAACACATTCAACGAAACCTTACCAAGCATACACAACCAATACTCACTCAATACCCGCCATAAAACACTCAGCGAAACCTTACCAAATACACACGTGCAATACTCACCCAATACCTGCCATAAAACACTCAACGAAACATTACCAAATACATACCTCTAATACACATCATAAAACACGCACCAAAACCTTTCCCAATACATACATGCAATACCAACCCAATACCCCCCTAAAGCACTCACCGAAACCTTACCAAATACACACATCCAATACTCACCCAATACCCAACATAAAACACTCAACCAAACATTACCAAATATATATATCCAATACCCACACTATACCTGCCATAAAACACCCAACGAAACCTTACCAAGTAGACACATCCAATACTCACCAAATACCCGCCATAAAACACTCAACGAAACATTACCAAATACATACATCCAATACATATCATAAAACACGCAACAAAACCTTACCCAATATATACATGCAATACCCACACAATACCCCCCTAAAGCACTCACCGAAATTTACCAAATACACACATCCGATACTCAACCAATACCCGCCATAAAACATTCAACAAAACCTAAAAAAATACACACATCCAATACGCATCGAATATCCGCCATATAACATTCAACGAAACCTTAACAAATACACATATCCAATACTCACACAATACCCGCCAAAAAGCACTCAACAAAACCTTACCAAATACACACATCCAATACTCACCGAATACTCGCCATAAAACACTCAAAGAAACCTTAACAAATACACACGTGCAATACTCACCGAATACCACCCATAAAACACTCAACAAAACCTCATCGAATAAACACATCCAATACTCGTCCAATACCCCCCCCCCCCCCCATAAAACACTCAACGAAACCTTACCAAATACACACATCCAATGCTAACAGAATACCCGCCATAAAACACTCAACGAAACCTTAACAAATACACAAATCCAATACTAACAGAATACCCGCCATAAAATACTCAATGAAACTTTACCAAATACAGATATCCAATATTTATCCAATACCCACCATAAAGCACTTAACGAACCCTACCAAATACACACATCCAATGCTCACTCAATATCCGCCATAAAACACTCAACGAAACATTACCCAATACACACATCCAATACTCACCCAATATCCGCCATAGAAAACTCAACGAAACCGTACCAGATACACACATCCAATACTCACCAAATACCCGCCATAAAACACTCAACGAAACATTACTAAATACATATATCCAATACACATCATAAAACACGCAACAAAACCTTACCCAATATATACATGCAATACCCACCCAATACCCCCCATAAAGCACTCAACGAAATCCTACCAAATACACACATCCAATGCTCACTCAATATCCGCCATAAAACACTCAACGAAACATTACCCAATACACACATCCAATACTCACCCAATACCCGCCATAAAAACTCAACGAAACCTTACCAGATACACACATCCAATACGCACCTATTACCCGCCATAAAGCACTCAACGAAACCTTACAAGATACACACATCCAATACCCGCAATAAAGCACTCAATGAAACCTTACCAAATACACACATCCAATACTAACAGAATACCCACCATAAAGCACTCAACGAAACCCTACCAAATACACATATCCAATCCTCACTCAATATCCGCTATAAAACACTCAAGGAGACATTACTCAATACACACATCCAATACTCGCCCAATACCCGCCATAAAAAACTCAACGAAACCTTACCAGATACACAAATCCAATAGTCACCCAATACCCGCCATAAAACACTCAACGAAACACTATCCAATACACACATCCAATACGCACATAATACCCGCCATAAAGCACTCAACGAAACCTTACAAGATACACACATCCAATACTAACATAATACCCGCAATAAAGCACTCAATGAAACCTTACCAAATACACACATCCAATACTAACAGAATACCCGCCATAAAGCACTCAACGAGACCCTACCAAATATACACCTCCAATACTTACCCAATACCCACCACAAAACACTCAAGGAAACCCTACCAAATACACAAATCCAATACTCACCGAATACTCGCCATAAAACATTCAACGAAACCTTACCAAGCACACACAACCAATACTCACTCAATACCCGCCAAATAACACTCAGCGAAACCTTACCAAATACACACATCCAATACTCACCCAATACCCGCCATAAAACACTCAACCAAACTTTACCAAATATACATATCCAATACTCACATTATACCTGCCAATAAACACCCAACGAAACCTTACCATGAACAAATATCCAATACTCACCCAATACCCGCCATAAAACACTCAACGAAACCTTACCAATCACACACAACCAATACTCACTCAATACCCGCCATAAAACACTCAACCAAACTTTACCAAATATATATATCCAATACCCACACTATACCTGCCATAAAACACCCAACGAAACCTTACCAAGTAGACACATCCAATACTCACCAAATACCCGCCATAAAACACCCAACGAAACATTACCAAATACATACATCCAATACACATCATAAAACACGCAACAAAACCTTACCCAATATATACATGCAATACCCACCATGAAACACTAAATGAAACCTTACCAAATAAACACATGCAATACCCACCCAATACCCCCCTAAATCACCCACCGAAACCCTACCAAATACACACATCCGATACTCAACCAATATCCGCCATAAAACATTCAACAAAACCTTAAAAAATACACACATCTAATACTCATCGATTATCCGCCATAAAACACTCAAAGAAACCTTAACAAATACACACGTGCAATACTCACCGAATACCACCCATAAAACACTCAACAAAACTTCATCAAATAAACACATCCAATACCAGCCGTAAAGCACTCAAACGAAACCTTACCAAATACAGACATCCAATACTCGCCCAATACCCGCCATAAAACACTCAACGAAACCTGATCCAATAAACACATCCAATACTCACCCAATACCCGCAATAAAACACTCAACGAAACCTTACCAAATACACACATCCAATACTCACACAATACCCGCCATAAAACACTCAACGGAATCTGACCAAGTACACACATCCAATACTCTCCCAATACCCGCTATGAAACACTCAACGAAACCTTACCAAGTCCACACATCCAATACTCTCCCTATGCCCGCAATAAAACACTCAACGAAACCTTACCAAATACAAACATCCAATACTAACAGAATACCCGCTATAAAACATTCAACGGAATCTGACCAAGTACACACATCCAATACTCTCCCAATACCCGCAATAAAACACTCAAAGAAACCTGACCAAATACACACATCCAATACTCTCCCTATACCCGCAATAAAACCCTCAACGAAACCTTACCAAATATACACATCCAATACTAACAGAATACCCGCCATAAAACATTCAACGAAACCTTACCAAATACACACATCCAATACTAACAGAATACCTGCCATAAAACATTCAACGAAACCTTACCAAGTACACACATCCATTACTCATCGAATATCCGCCATTAAACACTCAACGAAACCTTATCAAATAAACATATCCAATACTCACACAATACCCGCCAAAAGGCACTCAACAAAACCTTACCAAATACACACATCCAATACTCACCGAATACTCGCCATAAAACACTCAACGAAACCTTTCCAATTACACACAGCCAATACTCACCCAATACCCGCCATAAAACACTAAGCGAAACCTTACCAAATACACATCCAATATTCACCCAATACCCGCCATAAAACATTCAAAGAAACCTTAACAAATACACACGTGAAATATTCACCGAATACCACCCAAAAAACACTCAACAAAACCTCATCAAATAAACACATCCAATACTCGTCCAATACCAGCCGTAAAGCACTCAAACGAAACCTTACCAAATACAGGCATCCAATACTCGCCCAATACCCGCCATACAACACTCAACGAAACCTGACCCAATAAACACATCCAATACTCTCCATAAAACACTCAACAAAACCATACCAAATACACATCCAATACTCACCCAATACCCGCAATAAAACACTCAACGAAACCTTACCAAATACACACATCCAATACTCACACAATACCCGCCATAAAACACTCAACGGAATCTGACCAAATACACATATCCAATACGCATCCAATGCCCGCTATAAAACATTCAACGAAACCATACCAAATACACACATCCAATACTCACCCAATACCCGCCATCAAACATTCAACGAAACCTTACCAAATACACACATCCAATACTCACCCAATATCCGCCATATAGCACTCAACGAAACCTTAAAAAATACACACATCCAATACCCGCCATGATACATTCAACGAAACCTTGCCAAGTACACACAGCCAATAATAACCCAATGCCAGCCAAAAAAACACTCAACGAAACCATACCAAATACATGTATTTATATATGCAGTTATTCTAAAAAGATTTGTGGAATATTGTATAGCACATAGTACATTACACCCAATACTTACCCAATACCGCCATAAAACTATCAACGAAACATCACCAAATACACACATCCAATACTTACCCAATACCCACCATAAAGCACTCAACAAAACCTTACCAAATACACACATCCAATACCCGCCATCAAACACTTAACGAAGTCTTACCAAAAATACACACATCCAATACCCGCCATAAAACACTCAACGAAACCTTATCAAATACACACATCCAATATTCACACAATATCCGCCATAAAGCACTCAACAAAACTTTACCATATACACACATCCAATAGTCACTAAATACCCGCCATAAAACACTCAACGAAACCTTTCCAAGTACACACAGCCAATAATAACCCAATGCCAGCCAAAAAACACTCAACGAAACCATACCAAATACATTACATCCAATACTCACCCAATACCCGCCATAAAACACTCACAAAACCTTAAAAAATACACACATCCAATACTCATCGAATATTCGCCATAAAACACTCAACGAAACCTTATCAAATACACATATCCAATACTCACACAATACCCACCAAAAAGAACTCAACAAAACCTTACCAAATACACACATCCAATACTCACCGAATACTCGCCATAAAACACTCAAAGAAACCTTAACAAATACACACGTGCAATACTCACCGAATACCACCCATAAAACACTCAACAAAACCTCATCAAATAAACACATCCAATACCAGCCGTAAAGCACTCAAACGAAACCTTACCAAATACAGACATCCAATACTCGCCCAATATTTTCATTTTCTTAACTTTCTTTTTTAAAAGTTATCGCTAAACTACTTATTCATCCGGAATTTTTCATGCGCGATTCGTAATTGACTTTCCTTTTACAATCGCCCGATAACGAATATTTCTGGTCTCACCCCAATTTCCACTGTAAGGATCTTAAAAGCCACTGTAATTTATAAAATATATTTGAAATTTATTAAAAACATAAATCTATTTGATAGAAATCATAAAAATGCATTTTAATATCATTTTGTGCTTCTGGGCTCATCTGGACTTTTGTTCTTTGTTCTGGACTCACTTTCGAGGTGCCGGCAGAAAGAAGAGAAATCTGTCCGCAATACTTGATTAGGTCAGTCGTACGTTAAACACCCATATACAATACAAAGATCAGGCAACACCAACCCCACAGAAAACCGCGAGTGAACTCAGATGCTTTGAAGGGTAAGCAGTCCCTGTTCAGTTCAGTTATTCTTAGTCTTGTTACAAACTCGGTGATAAGGGGTACCTCGAATTACCGAAATCCCCGTATTTATACCGAAATCCCCCTAGATATTACCGAAATCCCCATCAGATCTTCTGAAATTCCTTTCAGATGGAAAGATATAACATTGTTTTAGTGTTTTATACAAATTTCGTTACATGTATGTGCACAGTAGGAACGATTTATCACAAGCGAACAGGTAGTATCAAAATAAATATGGCGGAAATAAAGGGATGTAACTCTTGTATTTATCAAAGTACTAAAAATCCTCCCATTGATGGGGTTTACTTCTATCCTCACACAAAAGCCTCAAAGTTCTCAACAAGGAAAGAATAGAAAAGGACAGAATGTGTTCGGACTCTTATTAGCAGCCTTGAGAGGTGGTGCAAAACACACTATATCATCAGCATTGATCAAACCTTCATCTCCGAAAATTTCCTCCAAAAGCGATTCCCTATCGTTCTTATCAATGCAATCGTCTATTAGTTGTTGCTTTACGTTTTGTCTCAAATGTCTTATGCACAGAAAATGACCGGCTTCTGGAAAAGTTGATTTGATGGCATTTACCAAAGCTTTTTCTTCGTCTGATCCAATTGTTAACTGATTTGTACTGGCTCCAAAAAGTTTAATTTTCAAATGATGGAAAAAATGAGTAAAACTATGGAAGTCACTATTGTCGTGAATAAAAATCGGGCCCAAAAATATCGGTGGTTCGCCTGTTGTTTCCATTTTTACTGATGTTTGTTTATAACAAGATGCCATGACATGCATATCACACAGGTTGAATG
The DNA here is from genome assembly GCA_963680875.1 of Bathymodiolus brooksi. Lineage (NCBI taxonomy): Eukaryota > Metazoa > Mollusca > Bivalvia > Mytilida > Modiolidae > Bathymodiolus > Bathymodiolus brooksi. The sequence goes on along the minus strand of OY804576.1, from coordinate 131,553,078 downwards.
TCTTGTCGATGCCTAAAATTGATTGTCCAGTACAACACATACTCCTAAGATCTTCTAATTGTTTCTCTAAATGTAACACAATGGAGCCACCATCTGCCAACATCTTGTCGATTTCATTTATGTGGTCTGCTATGTTTGCTCTGCTCAAGTAGTGTCCGATCTCATCTAATCCGAATATCAGGTAAAGAGTGATTATGTAATAATTGGTTATTTCCAGGTTAGATGATTCATAAATGGATATAATTAAGGCCAATTAAGAATGAACTGATGAGTTCACTAAATTTCTCATCAATTGAATATCTTTATGTCCCAAGCGTAGTGCCCAAGCTCATCAAGCTAAAATCTAATTTCTCAAATGTAATCAAAAGAATCAAAAGAAAGTTGGTATTTTTGAAGTACCGACTATTCCTAAGCAACAAAAACTGATCATTTTTATCCAAAACTATAATAGTGCTACGTCGTAATAATGGGTAAACGTAAACTAGAGTTTTCGTCTCCATCACAGTCTAAGTTAACCAAGTTGTCGGCATTTGGCTTTAGTTCCGCTAATTCAAGTAACGTTGTCAGTGACACTTCTTCAAGTCCAAAACCTTCGTCAAGTAATAAAGGTGCATCTACTAATTTAACTCCATGTTCTAATTTGACGTAGAAAGAAATCCAAATTGACATCAAATTATAATAAAACACTTGAAAATAATAATTATCGTTTTAGATGAGTATTGCTTTTATAATGAACACGACGCTTTTAAGCACCTATGTTTAACGTTAGATGCAAATTATGCAAATCCACTGGTCAGTTCTCGGAAATTGGGTCACAGTAGTTTCCAGGAAATGTACCTATTTTTAACTTTCTTTGACCGCAAATAACCCAACCGTTTTAGAAGATTGACGAATATATTACATTGTATGTTTTATTGATTTAATTTTTATTTGAATTTTGACAGTTAGAATTTTTCGGGCATCGTGTATACAAATGTACCTATTCGTGATCTCAACTTTACAAATATTACCGATACCGGCAAACTAGCTATCCTATTTTTGTTTTTCATTAAAAGAACAGGGTACTCTTTGTTGGTTTTGCTTGTTTATACATGGAAGATGACGATTTTTTGTAATATATAGACAAATTGTTTATCGCTTAAATGACAATTATTTTTATTTGTTCCAATGTTTGACATAGTTCGTCTCGTACGATAGTTCATTTTAAGCTCATTTTTGGTCACCTAGTCCATGCGTATGGCGTTTCCTAAGGGACCGACCATTTAACTTGAAGGGGGGGGGGGGGGGTTATGGCTTTTTGTTTCGTTCAGATATTTTTTTCAGACAACACAAGAGTTAGAATATTTATTTTTTTTGTCGCACGAAGCGCGAATTTTTTTTCCAGAATATAACATTAGATTATATGACAAAAACTCTGAATCAGATTTTTTTTATTCCTCCACCAAAATCAGAATATTTTTTTCAGCAACATTGGGAATCAGAATATTTTTTTAGAAAAAAAAACATAACCCCTCCCCCCTTCAAGTTAAATGGTCGTTCCCTAACTTATTACGATGTATACCTGCAAAAATGACTTAGAAATCGACTCAATAAAAAGTGAAACCATAATTTGGCTTCAATATTGGAGAATTGGCGACAAAAAATTAAGATTGGCGATTTTTTTGGCTCCAAGATTTTTGGAGCCAGAGCAACCCCTGCATCTTTACGTTCCTTTTTCTTATCATTGTATTTTTTGTCGTGTACCTGCTTTCGACTGCTGGGGCCACTAAGTTCGTCATGTTTGTTGCAAACTTTTAATGGATTTTCACGTTTTAGCATATCAGACATTTCGGTCATCACACTTGCTGGTGTTCTTATATATTCTGTCCCTTCTTTTCCATTTCCATGTTGTGACAATCCAGGAAATTTGCCAAAATATTCAACTAATGCAATACTTTCACGTGCTCCAATTCCTAACCAGGATACGCGCCTCCTATAAGTTGCATCTTTTTTCAAAACGGAATAATTTCGTACAAGTTCAATAACATTTTCAGGTTGAGACTCAATAGGAGTGAATGTTTTTTTGCCTTTCACTTTCTTTGCATCACAGAATTTATCACCTTTTTTGTACACTGCTTTCAATTTGCCGTCGGGTAAAGTCATAAAATAAGTCCGTGGTGAAGATCCTTTACTAGAGTCCCATATTCCACAATCGTCAGAAAAACTACTGCGTTGACCTTTATCTCTACCGACCAAGTTCCTGTCGTTTTTAACCATAAAAAATACATCACTTTTTGTCCCTTCTGGTATTTTGTTGTGTGACTCCGAATATGTATAGGTTGTCAATAAATCGATTACGTCTTCAGTTTCCAAGAATTGTTTCGAAAGGCATCCGTTTGATAAAGGGTGAACGTCGTCGGTTGTGTCTATGAAATTTGTAATGGATCCGTCAAACGAAAATTGATTTTAATTACATGTAATTATTTAATGTTTTATAAAGGAAACTACCATAATTAATCAGTATTAATCTAGTTTCAAAATTATAAGAAAGTTAATCAGTAATAATATATGATAACATAAAGTTAATTAACTTTAACTAACCCAAACATTCATTAAAGGACACAATAGACATATTGTAATATTAATTGTCCATGTAATGCACAGTGACCATCATTAAGTAAAAAAAAATCTTATTAAATACATCATGTATATCACAACAACACAAGCTATAATTTTAAAATATAAAGGGTTCCAAATATCAAGGATGATTCAGATAAGTCATCATGGCTAACTTTTTCACTGATATTGCACCAAATGTAATATTTAGCAAAGATCCAACAGCAGTTATTGACTACTATGTACAACACAAACTACTAGGAGATGTGTGGGGTACTACTAAACAGAGTCCGGAAGAGTCCGGAGAAGTCCGGTAGAGTCCGGAGGCTTAATATTAGTTTATATGTATATTAAATGATGTATTCCTGTGGTATTGGTTGTTTTTTTTTATATATTTCTTATAATTTCCAACAAAATAAATACTAAATAATAGGTTTTTATTGAAATATACAAGGTGATCAGCAATTGTTCATAGATTCAAAATGGCGGATATAGAGTCCGGTAGCGATATCGTCGATTTACAGCATGTATTCTGTACATTTAATGATTGATTATTATTGTATATGTGTTTATCTATAGGCATTTTATCAAAGATTGAATAAAATAGCAAGTAACGTGGAAATATTCATATATACAAGATGATATGTAAATAGAGTCCGGTATTCAAAATGGCGGACAACTGAGTCCGGTGCGATTTATGTTGATTTAATATGTGTATACTGTATATAAATCAATGGTTATAGTTATTCTGTCGGTGTACATTAGAGAAAACATATATGTAATAAAATTGTGTCAAATGAAAGTGATGTAAAGTGCAAATTGTTCAGTAGTTGATATTAAGAATTTAAACAATTTCATCATGCAGCAGTTTGTTGACTTCAAATATAGAATATGGTGATATCATGATTGGAGTTTTTTCTATCCTACAAATTTTTGCTAGTAAATTTGGATAGTTTCAGTTAGAATACATGTACAATGTACTTATAAAATAATATAAGGCTATAGATATGTAGTAAAAACCTGGTAATTTAAGTGATCCCAGAAAAATTATTTTGACTGCTTAGCATTTTCTGTAAATTTTTCAAATTGTCAATTTGGATTTCATGTTTTAGAGTATTATTTGGCTGTAACAGTACATTTGAACATCCAGCTTACTTAAACAGTGGGAAAAAATTATGTGGAAGCATATATTTATTGAGTTTTAGGGGAAATTATAGTTTTGTATCATAAGAAATTCCAAAACTTGAATATCAATAAATCATATTTTTGCATATTTGATGGAATTAGAAGGAATTTCAACTGTAGATCTATATACAAAAATTATTTTAAATATTCGGCTTCGGCACTATAAGAATATTTCTAAATAGAACGACGATAAAAAACGATTTTAAAAATTTTGCACTATAAGAAATAAGAATATTTCTAAATAGAACGACGATAAAAACTATTTTAAATATTCTGCACTGTAAGAAATAAGAATATTTCTAAATAGAACGACGATAAAAACTATTTTAAATATTCGGCTTCGGCACTCAGAAATAAGAATATTTCTAAATAGAACGACAATAAAAACTATCTTAAATATTCTGCACTATAAGAAATAAGAATATTTCTAAATAGAACGACGATAAAAACTATTTTAAATATTCTGCACTGTAAGAAATAAGAATATTTCTAAATAGAACGACGATAAAAACTATTTTAAATATTCTGCACTGTAAGAAATAAGAATATTTCTAAATAGAACGACGATAAAAACTATTTTAAATATTCGGCTTCGGCACTAAGAAATAAGAATATTTCTAAATAGAACGACAATAAAAACTATCTTAAATATTCTGCACTATAAGAAATAAGAATATTTCTAAATAGAACGACAATAAAAACGATTTTAAATATTCTGCACTTTAAGAAATAAGAATATTTCTAAATAGAACGATGATGAAACGCTATTATATAAAATCAGTACTATCTGATTAATTATAATTACGATGTGCACTGATCAAAGATCAAATGAGAAGTGATTGCTAAATAACTACCAATGATGACACTGTTTTGACAGTACACAGTAATTTGTGATCTTGAACTTTATCATTTACAGGAGGATGGCTTTTCATTCAAATTAGAATCCCAAATTATATATATTGTCTAGACTAATTAGGAAATTGTATATAACAAAAGTTTTATGGCTTCTTTGACATCTGTCACCTTACAGCTAATAAAAAGAATCCCAGTAGACATTTAGACTGTTTATTGTATGTTGCAAATTGGAAATTCAGTTAAAAATTGCATAATGTGAATGAATTGTAAATATATTTATTTAATTTTTTTTAATAAAGTACCCCAAATTTTTTTTATTAAATCCATAATTTCATTAAAAAAAGTCTTAAAAGTATGGAAATTGTAAGTTATAACATCTGTTCTTCGTAGGAACTTACAAACCGCCACTATCGTAAAATGAAGAAATGAGATAATATTTTCTTTATATATTTTTATTTGAAAATTTTCAATTAGAGTAAAAATCCAACTTTATTGCCACATTATTGTAATTTAAGTACTGAAAATTATGATTAAATCCAGATTTTCATGTAAGTAACACATATAACTATGTAATTAGTAGATTATGGCTTCTTTTCTTCATATCCGCCGGCAAATAGCCGCGATTGAGAAAAGAAGAACAGTGATAATATTAGCTAAACTATATCGTTTTTATTATTATTTTTTTTATTTCTCTATAGGTAGCATTTAAAACGACATAAATAGCAGAACCACGTTATCGCCACAATAGATAACTCCGAATAATATTCATACGTTTACCGATTTCACTTCCTTACTTATACACCAGAAAAACAAAAATATCAGAAAAGTCGAAAAGAAGAACAATGATAATATTTGCTAAAATATATCGTTTTAAATAAATTTTTTTGTAATAATGTAGAGAAAATGATGATTAAATCCAGATTTTCATGTAAATCACACTGAAAACTAAGTAAAGCGTAGATTATGACTTCTGTTCTTCATGTCGATCTGCAATCGCCGCGATTGGGAAAAGAAGAACAATGATCATATTTGCTGAAATATATCGTTTTAAATATTTTTTTTTGTAATAAAGTAAAGAAATCTAGATTTTCTTATATCTGTTTTCTCTAATGTACACCAACAGAATAACTATAACCATTGATTTATATACAGTAATGTATACACATATTAAATCAACATAAATCGCACCGGACTCTGTTGTCCGCCATCTTGTATATATAAATATTTCCACGTTACTTGCTATTTTATTCAATCTTTGATAAAATGCCTATAGATAAACACATATACAATAATAATCAATCATTAAATGTACAGAATACATGCTGTAAATCGACGATATCGCTACCGGACTCTATATCCGCCATTTTGAATCTATGAACAATTGCTGATCACCTTGTATATTTCAATAAAAACCTATTATTTAGTATTTATTTTGTTGGAAATTATAAGAAATATATAAAAAAACAACCAATACCACAGGAATACATCATTTAATATACATATACACTAATATTAAGCCTCCGGACTCTACCGGACTTCTCCGGACTCTGTTTAGTAGTACCGGATGTGTGCAATTGTCCAACATGCCAGAGTTAAATGGAAATGGTAACCAGACCGACAACATCCGCTAAAGATGGTTTTGGATGGCGCTGTGCCAACCAAAGATGTCCGAAACGCCGCACATACCGTACCATTCGTGCTGGATCATTTTTCGAAAGGTCTCGCATCACCTTAGATAAATGGTTATACGTCACATACCTATGGAGTCAAGGAACAAAAGTTAATTCCGTAGAAAGACAAGTACAGATTGGCGAGAAGATCGTAATACAGATGTTTCAATACTTGAGAGATGTCTGCTCCACTAAACTACTATCAACTCCAGTTGAATTAGGTGGACCAGGTGTGATTGTCCAAATTGATGAAAGTCTTTTTAATCACAAATCACGGGCCAGCAAAGAGCAGTGGGTTTTCGGTTTAGCAGATACATCCAGCAAGCCTGCCATTACCTACATGGAAACTGTTGACAAAAGAGATGCCATAACTCTTTTACCTATTATACAACGTGTTGTAAAACCAGGGAAAATCATCCATTCAGATCAGTGGAAAGCGTACCATAACATCAGCTCACGACTGCAGCTTAGCCATGGCACAGTTAATCATTCGCTCAACTTCGTGGATCCTGCAACTGGCATACATACTCAAGCAATCGAGTCGTACTGGGCTAAAGCCAAACAGAAGTTTAAAGAGATGAAAGGTGTGTCATCACATCTACTACCCAGTTACCTAGATGAAAGAATGTGGAGAGACAGATGGGGTACCACAGGTGACAATGCATTTACAAACATTCTCATACATATTTCAGAACAATATCCTGTGTAAAAGTGATATTTATTATGGACATGATAGACTCTTTATAATTCTAGTGCTAGTATATTATATTGTGAATGTGATGTTATTATTCATAAATCATGTTGTTCATCAAAGATTATTAAAAATTTGATGCCATCTACAAAAATGTATGATCATCTATAAAATAAATAAAATGTAAATTATGACATGTTGTTTTATCAATTATTATATATCCTGGTATTGCATATTTTTATTTACGAACAGTATTGTTAACAATACTGGAATATGATTTTATACCAGTATTGTATTTTTTTTGTAAAAAATTTACAATACTGGAATAATTTTTTTATACCAGTATTGTCATCAATACTGGTATACCAGTATTGTGATCGCCAAGTACAGGAGATCCGATTGTCTTTGCGACAAAAGGAACATATCCGTGGTAATTTTTGACACAGATACTCCGACCTATGATGCCTTCAACTTAATTACCACTAGGAATGTCATCTTTTTAGTTTTTGTAGGAACAGGTAGGAGCAAATATTGGCTTTGTGAGACAGTGTATGTATGTGATAATCAGAAAACTATAGAACATCTTATAATGTGTTCAATATTTAAATGATTTGATTTGATTTTTGTTGTTTAACGCCACTTTCAGCAATATCATGGCGACCAGCTTTAGTGGTGGAAGAAGCTGGAGTACCCTGACAGAACCACCGACCATGGGCAAGTAACTGGTAAACATTATCACTTACAGCTGTGAGTCGAGTGCACCCTTTTTTTCTAATTTACAATATTTAAATAAGAAATAATTATAGCTTATTAAAATAAATAAATCATCGGCTGTTTGTATCATCTGTCTTAGTATCTTTTTTTTTACAAATAATTATTTTATAAAACACAATGCAATCAATTAGTGTTAAACTAAATGCTTATTGTTATATCATTTGTAATTCTAAAACCATTTTTCTCAAGACATTTGTTGATAAAATGAAACCACGAATTAGCACAATGTCACCTAAAACAGCAGCAATTCCAAGGTAAATTGTATTTAAGAATGTTATCATTTCTATTTCATTTTTATTGTACCTTATAACCAGCAGATCACAGCAATCAAGTCTGACACTTGCAAGAAATTATTATGTAGAATATTTGAGGTAATGAAATATTCAGATGTTTGTCATATATTACTACATATTAGGGACCGTATATGGTTGTGATCGTATGGTAATTGGAGTTATAACTACCTATGCAATCAGTGCCCATCACCACTAACGTTGCGAGTTCGAATCCCGCTCAGGCGATACAACATGATGTGATAAAGTTTGTCAATGACTTGCAACAGGTTGTCTCCGGTTTCCTCCACCAATAAAACTGACGGCCCCCATATAACTGAAATATTGTTGAAAGTGGCTTTAAACACTCTAATCCTACTAAATCTTAATTTTATTCAAGAAGATAGTGGATGTGTAAGAGTTTATTCTACTATATCAAGTACTACCAACTATCTACTCTGAGTAGAGGATGTACTGAGCAGACATGAGTAGCTCAGTACAGATGATACATTGTCAAAGCATTTGGACATGAAAGAATTAAAATTCACCCTGAGCTGGGAATGGACTGAGCAGACATGAGTACAGATGATACATTGTCAAAGCATTTGGACATGAGAGCATTAAAATTGACTCTGAGCTGGGGATGGAATGAGAAGACATGATTACTAAGTTTTGAATTCACTTTCCAATAAGTTTTTGAAATTAAAACATAATATGATTATTAAAGTAAATGTGTATTTATTCACAATACTAGTAACCATACAAATAATATTCTGGCAACAATTAAATGAGATATACAAACACAATATAAGTATAGTTTTACAATTCCTGTTGGAACACAAATAATTACAGTTTTAACCACTTTTAAGAAGTACACTGATTTTTTATTACAAATATGTCTTTTTCAATGAATAGGATTAAACAAAAATGACCCAACATTTTATTGCACAGAAATATCTATTCCAGCATAATGGGTTTTTTTTTTTAATATATACTCCACCCAAGGATTTATATAGTATCCTACTATATAAATCTTTACTCTACCCAACTACAAAAACACAATTTTACACAGGCAACCAACTAAATGTAGAAAATAATGTAAACTTAAAACATTTCTTAAAATAAGACTAGGGATGTGTCTATATTTCACAGTGAGATCTAAGCTATGCACCACTACTAGAAGACAATTCAGATATAGTCAGAACTTTAAAATCAACATTTAGTGCTGTATATGATTCCAAATCGTGGTGTGGTTTTCTGAGATTAAATTATGACAAAGTTGCTGCCACAAAGTTTTGATAAATGATCACCTAATCCAAGGATAATATGCCAGTTAATTTTCTCCATTAATAGTAATTTTTGAGGAATTTTTTTTCATTTATTTCCAACTAAAATGCGGTAGTAGTACCTGTCTTGGATTTACGATCACTCTTTTAAACAATAACAAATGTACTTTTTCGGGACCTTCCAAGCATACTTTTCAATATATATAATTTTAGCTGTCCAAATCAATCCCCAATCACAAACAATAACTTGCTTAAGGGACCATTTTACATTTCTTAACAGTACATTAAAAGGAACATACTGAAATTTCCATGTGAAAGAAAAAACAGTTATTCCACTGAAACAACAACTTTTATTTCTCTGGAAGACGTCAAAGTACCATTGTAGACACTATCGAAAATGTCATTGAATGTCTGACAATGAAAAAACAAGTTCCTTTTTGAAACATTTTAATATCCAAACAAAGGTGTAAAATCTATGTAATAAACAGTATAAAAACTCTTGTGTTATAAAAAATAAATCCCTGGCAACCGAACAATGACTATAATTCACTTCTGTGCTGATGCACATTTCTGCATTACTGGGTTGTTCGGTTACTCATAATTTTTTTTATCGGAAGGCAAAAGTAGTTATACTATCATTATACATTTTTTATATAATGTACCATAATTTAAATTATACTTTGCCATTTGTTCTTTTTTAACCACTAAATTGAAATAATAGAACAAAATAAACAAATAAATAAATATTACACATGTAAATAAAATAATATATAATGCAAAATAAACTTGTAGAAAAAGACGAAGAACTACAGACTAACAACTAAACTACAGACTCATTTATATATATCTCAAAATGGTTCTTCCATTTTTTTCTAAACATCCATTAACATACCTATACAATAGGCAAATAAAAAAACCTTTCATGCATATGCAGTATAATTATTTGAATAACTGCTGACTTGTTAATTGTCAAAATAAAACTTTTCAAATTGGATATCACTGACTTCACTTATTGAATACACTTTCATTCCTACATCAATATCAATGTCATTATTTAAATCTAAAGACTAGATTTTACACATAAAATATTCATAGAACATCTTTATGTTTAATAATGGGAAATAATTTATGTTTTTGTTTTGTTTGTGTGTTACTGTAATGTAGATGTACTGAAAGTCTTACATTTAAAGGACATACTCCCTGACATGAACCATATGTTAGATGTCAAAATCAAATGGTTTTGGAGACAATGACAACAATGACAGAGGCAACATGATGATAATACCTCACATTAGACAGGCTCTCTGACTAGATAATATATATCATGAATATCCATAAAAGACAGGTAGGATCCAGCACCATCTTTCTTTTTGAAATGGAGTGTTAGGGTTATGTTGTTTAACACCACTTTCAACAATATTTCAGCAATATCATGGCGATTTTGAAATGAAGGTTGTACTAAATTTAGAAATTATGACGTCATCAATATATAAATATAATATGAGGAAGTTTTTTTCTTCTTCTCTCCCTGCATGCACTTGTACAATGTCAACAATGGAAGCTGACGTTTTTAAAGAAAACTAAAAAATGTCTCAAATCATAAATTTGCTTTAATTTTATGCAATATTGCATACCACCGATTGTCGTTAATAATCACTCCTTGATGTAAAGTGGAAACGAGTTATGATCAGTCTTCTTCTGAAGTAATAATAAAATCTAGTGAAAATGGATGCTGCCAAAAACAATTCAGATTTTTAAAACCTGATGGTAAAATATCAAAAGAATTATCTGTGTTCAGTTCAATGCATTGGTTATTTCTTAATTTCAATTCAAAATATCAATATTTAAAACATATTGATAACATGACTTTTTTTTTTAACAATTACCAACATTACAAAAGTTAAACAAAATGTCAGCTTGTTTCATTTGACATAAATATGTATTTTTCAAACAAAAATATGAAAAGATTAATAACAATAATAGGAAACATAAAACATAAAAACAAAATATATAATTAAAAAAAGATCTGAAAATTCTCAAAATGCTTGATGTTTTGCAAAAATTCTTATTTTCCATTCCAAAATAAAAGGTTAAGTCACATTACACTTTTGTATCATACACTGATGAAAAAATATCAGATAAATAAATAATACAGTCAAATTGTAATTCTAAAATATATTGACTTTTTCACATTTTTTTTTCAGACTCAGAGGCTCTGAAGACCCTGTAGCACTCACCTGATTCTTATAAGCAAAGAACAAACAATCATATTGATTTCATGTTATCTATAACAAAACGATCATTTTTTTTATAGTGAAAACTATAAAGAAAGCATAATAACTAAGTTTAATTACAATTGAATTAACTCATTTATAAGCATCTTACTTTTCAATGGGTGGTGAATGGAGCTTGATGGCCAGAGATTCCTCAGTCAAGGCTGAATGGAAAAAGGTCTTGACTGATTTCATTTGTCTAAAACCCCTTTCACATACTGAAGATGAACCTAGAATAACAAAAAGATAAATATTTCCATTATTATAGTATGCATGTTTTTACTGCCATAAAGTAAAATTTGCTATGTTAAATTGATATGATGAGAGAAAATTGATATTTCCATGAATCAACTGCACTTATCATTTAGATACTTTTGCTCAGAAGTGGTATAAAATAATTAAAATTTAGAAATGATTTTTTCAAATCTAAGAAAGAAATATAATGCTTTTAGTAAACTTACCAGGTATGGTCATGATAAGGTCCATGATAGCCAATATATTGCCATATTTATCTTGATGTAGTTCATTAACCTTCTGCCAAGTAAGGGTCTTGATATCCAGATCACTGTAAAAGACAATTCAGATTCAACAAGGTTTCAGTTAGTTTTCAAATTACAAAACAGTATATAATGCATCAATTTTTGTTTGGATATAAAATTTCAAGTGGGTGATTATTTGATAGAAAATGACAAAATTATTAAATGGATGTTGATTTGATTTTATTGCATTCTTTTTTTTAATCAATTAAATGACACTTACCATTACTTGGAGTATAATGCAGCTTTCACGGCTGTCCATTCAAACACTGCCTCAACTGTATTAACAAGGGCAGGGGCGGAAGTGATCAATTAAAACTGAAAATTTATCATCACCAAATTCTGAAAAAAATATAGAACAAGTAAGTATGTTTTCTCATGTTGTTTACACAAATATGTAAGGGTATTCCATCTATTAAGGTAATTGCAAACAAAATTGAAATTCAAGATATAATACCAGTTTTTTTTTAAATTATCAAAATTAATTTGAATAAATAAATAATTTATTGTTTGAATAATTGCATTTGATGGCACAGGAATTTTCAATCTCTAAAAACAAATAAATATAAAACAAATGATTAAATAAAAAACAACTAAGTCTTGTATCAAAACATTTTTGGGTTTGTCTGCTTCACTACCCAAAAGTAAAGGTGTCAATTTACATAGCTTTATGCTTCAAGATCATTCTAGTGTAATAACTTGAAAGTAAGATTGGCTATAGTTAAAATTGTGTTCCTTACATAAACACAAAATTATTCACCAATCAAACCACTAGGTTGGGTCAGAATTTTTTAAACACAAATAAACAGAAAAGACAAAATTATTGTAATAAATTTGTTCAAAGGCTTCAGGATTCAAAGGGAGAAATGACAAGCAATAAATATTTTAATACAAGTCTAACATCTCTGAAATAAAACTAAACAAAACAGAACAAGCAATTCAACTCTGAAATATCACATGCTTTAAACCTGCTATCTCTGTTTTATTGTCTTCACTTGATCTAGGCCAAGACCTAAAGTTACATATGGACATTGCCTGGATCACACCTTCACACTCAAATCTACTCTGAAGACTTTTTTTTAGTTCGTGCTGATGGAAATGAATCACCTGTCCTTTGTCCTAAGTCATCATTAGAGATCAATCTCAAGGACTGTTTCCCTTTAGAAAGAAAGGGTCCACACCTAGAAAAACCATTGCAGTACAGTTCAGGTTCCATATGATATGTAGTAATGAATAAAAAATTATACTTCTAGGAAATGATTATGTAAAGTAAAAAACTTTAGGAATAACTTACTTAGTACTGTACAGATCTATTAGGCTGATTGTTTCTTCAACCATCCCATAAAGGTCTGATGCACAACAGTCTCTTCGTTGAAAAACCTTTGATAGCCTCATGAGGATTGTTGCTATATCTGCTAGAAAGTAGCAGTATAACATCACATGGTTGGAATTCAGAAGCTTCAACAGACCTTTGGCCTTTCCACTGGTGCTAGCTGATGACATCTACAGCATCAGGAGAGAAAATCTACATTGAAATAAAATCATTCTGTTATACAATGAAGAAGAGCATATAAAACATTCAACAAAATACCAAAAACTATTTATTAATAATGGGAAACATAAACAGTACAAGCTGATCACAAATGTCTTAAAGAAGTAATGTTATAAAAAATAGTTGATTATTTAGAAGAAAAAAAAGAGAAAAGAAGCAACTTTTTATTCAATTAAAAACAACTGTGTGTAGTGTTGAGTGAATTGTGATTTGGTACAAGTTACAAAGTAGTGTAAGTTTTCATAACATTGTCATGATTGATATTCCAATTTTACAAATTCACACGAAGATAAGTATTTTTTCTGTAGAAATTTATGACATATGTTGATTTATGGAATCTATATTATAATAAACAGCTGCGCCAAGAGCGCATGATACGCCCGTCGTCAACATTCATACAATATTTGTAAAGACTTTCTTTCCCATAACTCTTGAATGAAAAATCTAAATTTCACCAACAGCTGCACCATAAACATGAATTGGAACATTTATACAATATTTATGTTGAAATAAAACACTATAATAGTTTAAGTCCCATAACTCTGGAATGAAAAATCAAAATTTCACCAAAAAGTATACAGACCGTCAGACTATCAATTCCAATAACTGTGCGAAGTTTGAAGTGAATTGGCCAAGGGGTTCTCAATTTACAGCGCGACATACGAAAAATCGCCTACAATTTGATGAATAAGGTCCCATAACTCTGGAATGAAAAATTAAAATTTCACCTAAAAGTATACAGACCATAAGACTATCAATTCCAATAACTGTGCGAAGTTTGAAGTGAATTGGCCAAGGGGTTCTCAATTTACAGCACGACATACGAAAAATCGCCTACAATTTGATGAATAAAGTCCCATAACTCTGGAATGAAAAATTGAAATTTCACCAAAAAGTATAGACCATAAGACCATCAATTCTGTGAAATTTGAAGTGAATTGGCCAAGGAGTTCTTAAGTTAGAGCGACATGTGAAACGGACGGACAGTCAGACATTGGTATACCATAATACGTCCCATCTTAAAGACGGGCGTATACAAATTCTAAATCAATATCATAGGAATTTAATTACCTGTACAAGATGTTGCTTGATAGCCTTGTAGCCTGATAAATTCTTTTTCAAGTGCACCCAAGAGATGCCCTACCCATCTTGTTCCTCCGATTCTTGTTGGAAGGTGTACCTTTTCTTCTAAAGATTTGAAAGAACCTTTCAAGTTGGCCCTAAAATATAAATGCTCAAAATTAGTTAATTAGTAAACCTTAATAATCTTGTACTTTTTTAATCAATATGTAACAAATAAAAGCACCAATAACATCAGTACTGTTTCTAATTTGATCAAACAGGTTTTCTAGTAACTGCTTTTATTTTGGTAAAATTTGTATAATGTAAAAATGTATTTGCAACATTTGTATTCATACATTTTTTAATTTTTTTTAGAAAGATTACTTAGTATTTCCATTAATAATTAAATGTCATATATCTTTTTGCAGGCATACATTGTATATTTCCATACCCTGTTGAGATAATACAATAAATATGAAAGTGATTTCTTTACCTATTAAGGGCACTGTTGTGATAGAAGTAGTAAAGGCCTTGAAGAAGACATGTTGTTACTTTCGTATCCAATGGAACATGTTTTATGGCATCTTTGAATGCCAGCTCAAGTTTGTGGGCATAACAGTGCACAGCTACCATGGCAGGTTGTAATGAACGAAGCTTTGCTGCTACACCATTATTTTTGCCAAGCATGACAGAGACCCCATCGCTGCCCATGCTTACAAGCTTCTCTAAAAATTCATGCCATGGTACCCTGACCTTCTCTACTGATCTCCTCATTGCAGATAGAATTCCGTCAGCATCACCCTTATCAACAAATGCAGGATTAAGGAAAAAAACCTGAAAAATAATCTAACAGACATGTAGAAATATTCAGCTTTACAAAAACACTTAGCTAAATTTAGCTCTACTGCTTTGGTTGAAACTGCTAGTCATTATTTGTTGATTTTTGATTGCAAATGTCACTGATGATTCAAGTGAAATGTGCATTTGGTGCAGCAAAATGTGTACCAACCATATACATGTACATGCATGTGTTACCCAGAAAAAATTGTGACTTCTGGAATTTTTGAATCGGCAACAATTTGTTAATTGAAAAAAAATTACAATTTGAATTGGGCATACACCATTTTCAATATTATTGATTTGTTTTTAAATTGGAACTGAGAATGCATTCATTTGTGTATCAAATAATGTTTGTTTGAATAAAAATGCATATATATGAAAATACAACTTGGAACTGATTTTAATATTTCTTACCTTGATTTCTCCCCCAATGCAAATTCTTGCATATACAATCTCAACTTCCCTCACATTACAATCTGTACTGCCATCGGATAGAATCGAGACAAATATTGAGGTTTTAATTGAATCTCCAATTTTCTTGAGTTCTGTCAGTGCAATATATTTTTACAAATTCCTTGCCACTGTTAGCATTAAGGTAAGTTTGCCCAATGTCAAGGCCATTTGCCTGATCCAATTTAGACGTCCTGCCAAGCACAAAGCATGAACGGACTTGAATAAAATTGTCAGTTTATTAATGATAGTTCATATTCAGACTTTCAACTGTTTTCTCTGCTTCCGTTAGCTCCCCTTTAGCAATCTGTGTCCTTCCTTTTATGGTAGCAACACTTTTTAAGTGTGCTTTAGTTGACTCGTGTAGCTTTAATGTTTCTACTTTAGCCGAGGTCCAGCAATAATCCCTTTGGCTTTTGCTGTAGACATCAATACACCAGGTACAGGACATTGAATCTTCCGAAATGTTAAGCCAAGGCCTTCCAGTTTTCCAGCCTTCTAGAAAACGCCTTTTACCCCTATTTTGTTCATATCTATAATGAAAATTATAAACAATCGATAAATACAAATATTTAATAACATTTGACTTGTCGAAAACATCCGGTAGTAAGTAAAAGTTCACTGATTGATTGTCTTTAAAATTAAGCAGAAACTATTTGAATCAAGAAAAAATAAATGAACGACTTACTTGGCGTATTTTGATGGTTTCTTCTCCTCAACCCCACTTCTTTTTAGGAAGGCCCAACCTTCCTTCAATTCCGCCATCGTAGTCGTCACAATATTATGTTAGCTTCGTTATCAATGATCACATTTTGTTCATTTTGACCAATCGCTGCGATTGTTACAAACCCGAATCGGAGTTCTCACGTTATTGATCTTTTGTATAACGTTTCTCTCTCCATATTATAATATACCCCCTGCTAAAAACATTCCATTTGTTTCCGAAATGATATTACATAAACATTTTAAATGACCGTAGGACTGTCGCCCAGAAGTATTTTTTTGGACCAGTGACAACTTGTCTTTTGACAACTTCTGGTCGCCCTGACACGATAGTGGTGGCATTTGGCGACTGGGCGACCGTCCATTTCAGGCACTGAGATGTCTGATTCACTTTGTTTGGTCAATCTACTGCATCAAAATCTGAATTATTTCACATAGAGTTGAGATTTTAAATTTCAAATGAACGGTTCTATTTCTCGTAATATTATTATCATCGTCTAAAACTTAATTACATAGATACTAACAACAAAATTGACATAACAAGTTTTGGTAAAATAAGAAATAATCTTGATACTGATGATATTTACATCCTCAAAAATAGTTTTGTTGAGAATGGCAATACAATGTGCATTGTGTGTAAACTGTATTTCTGAACCACATGTCTATGTATACTATAGGGATAATTAGCATATTGTCCACAGCACTACAATTAAGAAATTGGCCTAAATTCTGAAAATGGTTTATCGTATGTTTACAAATCAATACATAAAAATATATATATTCTAACAAAAGTTCTAGCACTGACTACCATTCAATCATTGTACATTAAGTCTCTTCCCTGCCATTGGTTATCCTAATATATGGCCACACCCTTTTCCAATACTAAAACAAATACATTATATTAACAATTAAATACATAAAATGACAATTGACATGAAACAATTAGTTGTATTATTTAACAGTATAATAGTCCCCCTCTTAAAAGGCCACCCCTTCTCCAATGACAAAGTGGCCTTATAAGATAGGTGACTTCTCTGGAGGAGGAAAATGTATTAGTATCATACTATGCTCGTGTATCTATCTGAAATCTGCAGTGACTTGCGGCAGGTCAGTGGTTTTCTCAAGGTATTTCGGTTTTCTCCACCAATAAAACTGACCGCCACGATATAACTGAAATATTGTTGAAAGTGGCGTTAAACACCATAACACACACACACACACACACACTGAAATCTTGCTTGATAAGAGGTGTGGCCTTATAAGAGGGGAACCACTTTTTTTCATATAATTGTTATCATAGACAGCTATATCATGGGGAGAACAGGTTACATTTCCATGATATTATGAATATGTCTGCTTTGTACCAGATCAACACAATCAATGGGATCTTTATAGTGTTAGTTCACTGAACAACATTCCACTGATAGACATGTCACTTGACACATTATCCTGATTCTGAGCCAACCATTCTTTGCTCTTTCTCCTTAATGCTGCCTGCTTAGCAGAGAAACAACCAATAGATATTTTATAGTCTTTGGCTTAACCCTGCCCAGGGCTCGAACCCATGATTTACCATACTCGACGAGAGCATGCTAACAATTACACCACTGAAGCATTAATAAACAAGCAAACATTTGACAATAAAGTGTTTAGCTTAACTATACAATACATACCTTAATTTCTGGTTTGCTTCCTAAGACAAAGTACCTTAAATAGGCACTGAAAAATACAAGAGACACTAAAATTTAATGTTTATTTTTTTTGCATAAATAATGTGCTCATCATGACAATTTGAGTTTAATAACTAGAGGCTCACAGGAGCCTGTAATCGCTCACCTGGTTTTCAATTTGACATCTAATGTTGATAGAAAATGGGGGTGTTACACATAATTTTGAAAGTGGGCCACCCTAAGATCATTTCAACTCAAATTTCTGAGCAAAAGATTTAGATGTGATTTTTATCTCATAATATTCCTAAACGGAATAAACTGGCTGAAAAAATCTCACAGAAAAACACAGAATATATGCTAAAATACTCATTGCCATGTAGCTGCAGTTAAAATTTGAGCTCATTTTGACTTCTACTAAAGCAGCAATGGACAATTGAAGAAATTTCTATTTTTAGTAACAGCAGCCATTTTGAATGGAGGGTGGGGCTGTTGGACACAATATTGAAAGGGGACCACCCAAGGACCATCCCAGCCAAATTTGTTTTAATTTGGTTCAGCGGTTTCAGAGGAGAAGATTTAAATGTGATCTTTTATCAAAATATGCCTAATTTGCATAATCGGTATAAATCGACTGAAAGAAAAATTTCAATGAAAAAAACCCAGAATATATGTTAAACTACTCCTTGCCATGTAGCTGCAGTTAAAATTTGAGCTCATTTTGACGTATACTAAAGCAGCAATGGACAATTAAAATTTCATCCCCCCTTTTTTCTATTTTTAGCTTGGTGGCCATCTTGGTTGGAAGTCAGGATCACCGGACACCATTTTGGAAGGGGGCCATCCAAGGACCATTCCACCAAAGTTTGGTTCAAATTGGCCCAGTGGCTTCAGAGGAGTTGATTAAAATGTGAAAAGTTAACGGACGGACGGCGGATGACGGAGGCTCAGTGGTGACACCCTTTGGGTCAGGTGAGCTAAAAATGAGTGTGGACAAAGTAAAATAATGCTATTTGATCTGAATACTGCAATCTGATTGGCTGTTCCACCTAGAGAAAAAATGGTTAAACTTGATACCCTGGGTTGGTATTGTGACGTCACCAACATATTCATTTGCCAACGATAAATTCAAATAGTTCCATGAAATAATCATAATTAAAATCGAGGAATCATTAAATTATGCTGTAAAAATTAAATTATAAGGAATATGCACAATTTTTGAACAGGTGATATTTCCATAACCTGGTTTGGAACAGTTTATGCCTTTCATAAACTGCTTCAGGGTAAACTGCCCCAAACCAGGTTATATCGTATAACCTGTTCAAAAATTGAAAATATTCCTTAAATAATTCTCTGAAATAATTATAATATACAATTTATCAAGCTTCTTGATGAGGTCATGACCAATGAAAGGATTTAATGACCAGATATATAATAAGTATATCTACCAAGGATAAAGTCAAATACAGTCAAACTTGCCCTAACGGTCACTTGAAATAAACGGTCACCTCTTTTTTCCGGTCACTGCCAGGTCCCCCCGTGGATTTTTATGTAATAAATTAACTTAAATTAACGGTCACTTTCTTTACGCGGCCAACGGCCAGAAAAATTTGTCCCAATAATGTTAAAATACCTATATTAACGGTCAAAAATACATTTTTTTTGTTGCTTGCGGATAGCATTCGTGATTAACACAGTATTGATTTTTGCTTCAGTCACGTGACATCTTATTTGATCACGTGGCAAATTATCTCCCCTGTCGTAGTTTACATGTCAACAGAATAACCCCAGGCTAGAACTTGGCAATCAACGATGATTAAGATTAAATTAAAGTTGATTAATTTAATTAAGATGTCCAGAACAGATGTAACAGGTAAGTTCACAACAGGTGAGTAAAATTTAAGGCTTTAAATAAAGAAAAACGACATTGTTTTGTCAGTCAGTCATAAAAATGTCACGCAAGGTGTTAACGTTATCCGAAAAGAGTTGAAGCCATCAAACTACATGACGGTGGGAAAAGTTCTTGAGATGTTGCACAGATAATGGGCATTGGAAGAACGCAAATCCAGCCTATATATTATATATATATACATACACATGTACATGCATATATATATATATATGCAAAGCCACCTGATGAGTACCCTTGGCAGGGACGAAACAGTTTTAATTCCGGTTATTTGTAATACTTAAAAAATTGTGAACCTTGAATTACAGGTCACCCTTAATAAGCAGCCAGTTTTTGCCAGCCCTTAAGTGGCTGCTTAAATCAAGTTTGACTGTATATAATATATTTTTATCTTGTTCATAAATCCAGTCAGTATTAGGTAAATATTTAGTTGCTAAATATATCTACAATCAAAGGTAGATAACTGTAATTTTTGAAACTGACAAAATGTGTTTGAATTCAGTTGACTAATTAGTCCCCTACCGGCGAAAGGGACTATAGTTTTAGGTTCCGTCCGTCCGTCACATTAAAATTTTAAGTTGTCCGGACTTTTTTTTTTACGTCCTTTGATATATTGACTTGATATTTGGTATGTGGCTATATCTAGATGAGCTACAGTTTAAGTTCAAATTTCGTTCCGGTCGAATGATTTTTGGCTGAGTTGTGGCCCTTGAACTTGTATTTTAAAATCTAGTCACTGCAAGGTGATACTTCTAATATTTTAGGTCCTCTGATTTTGTGGCCGGTAAGGGACAATGTATTGCTATGTGCAATACTCTCAGAACTCTTGTTATTCTATAAAAAAAATGAATTTTATAAATTGATATTGTATGAATGATAAACTAGAGAATTTGAAACTGGAAAGGATATGTATATATATGGGTGAAAGTGAACATATGAGGTTCTGGAAATACAACACAAAGCTTAGGAACAGTGACTTTCGTGCTTTATTTTATTGAGAAGTAAAAAGGTGGGAGATAGCTGGTTTTGACATGGAAATCAGGCATGACAAATTAATACATCTTTATGTTTGGAAGTCAAGGCATAACTGATGCATGAATAAATTAAACCTTCCCTCAACACAAATTAAACACATCTATGAAGCATCTTAATATACTTGATGTAACATTTTTCAAGTAAAACACTACTATACTTTTTTTTTATCCTGCATTGGTTCTATTTGAGCAGTCAAATTACACTGACTGGATATACTTTAGTTATAAACAGTCACTGACCAAGATATACTTTAGTTATAAACAGTCACTGACCAAGATATAGTTTTGTTATAAACAGTCACTGACCAAGATATAGTTTTGTTATAAACAGTCACTGACCAAGATATAGTTTTGTTATATACAGTCACTGACCAAGATATACTTTTGTTATATACAGTCACTGACCAAGATTTAGTTTTGTTATAAACAGTCACTGACCAAGATATAGTTTTGTTATAAACAGTCACTGACCAAGATATAGTTTTGTTATATACAGTCACTTACCAAGATATACTTTAGTTATAAACAGTCACTGACCAAGACATAGTTTTGTTATATACAGTCACTGACCAAGATATAGTTTTGTTATAAACAGTCACTGACCAAGATATAGTTTTGTTATAAACAGTCACTGACCAAGATATACTTTTGTTATATACAGTCACTGACCAAGCTATAGTTTTGTTATAAACAGTCACTGACCAAGATATACTTTAGTTATAAACAGTCACTGACCAAGATATAGTTTTGTTATAAACAGTCACTGACCAAGATATAGTTTTGTTATAAACAGTCACTGACCAAGATATACTTTAGCTATATACAGTCACTGACCAAGATATAGTTTTGTTATATACAGTCACTGACCAAGATAGAGTTTTGTTATAAACAGTCACTGACCAAGATATAGTTTTGTTATAAACAGTCACTGACCAAGATATAGTTTTGTTATATACAGTCACTGACCAAGATATAGTTTTGCTATCAACAGTCACTGACCAAGATATACTTTAGTTATATACAGTCACTGACCAAGATATAGTTTTGTTATAAACAGTCACTGACCAAGATATAGTTTTGCTATAAACAGTCACTGACCAAGATATACTTTAGTTATAAACAGTCACTGACCAAGATATAGTTTTGTTATATACAGTCACTGACCAAGATATAGTTTTGTTATAAACAGTCACTGACCAAGATATAGTTTTGTTATAAACAGTCACTGACCAAGATATAGTTATGTTATAAACAGTCACTGACCAAGATATAGTTTTGTTATAAACAGTCACTGACCAAGATATAGTTTTGTTATATACAGTCACTTACCAAGATATACTTTAGTTATAAACAGTCACTGACCAAGACATAGTTTTGTTATATACAGTCACTGACCAAGATATAGTTTTGTTATAAACAGTCACTGACCAAGATATAGTTTTGTTATAAACAGTCACTGACCAAGATATACTTTTGTTATATACAGTCACTGACCAAGCTATAGTTTTGTTATAAACAGTCACTGACCAAGATATACTTTAGTTATAAACAGTCACTGACCAAGATATAGTTTTGTTATAAACAGTCACTGACCAAGATATAGTTTTGTTATAAACAGTCACTGACCAAGATATACTTTAGCTATATACAGTCACTGACCAAGATATAGTTTTGTTATATACAGTCACTGACCAAGATAGAGTTTTGTTATAAACAGTCACTGACCAAGATATAGTTTTGTTATAAACAGTCACTGACCAAGATATAGTTTTGTTATATACAGTCACTGACCAAGATATAGTTTTGCTATCAACAGTCACTGACCAAGATATACTTTAGTTATATACAGTCACTGACCAAGATATAGTTTTGTTATAAACAGTCACTGACCAAGATATAGTTTTGCTATAAACAGTCACTGACCAAGATATACTTTAGTTATAAACAGTCACTGACCAAGATATAGTTTTGTTATATACAGTCACTGACCAAGATATAGTTTTGTTATAAACAGTCACTGACCAAGATATAGTTTTGTTATAAACAGTCACTGACCAAGATATAGTTATGTTATAAACAGTCACTGACCAAGATATAGTTTTGTTATAAACAGTCACTGACCAAGATATAGTTTTGTTATATACAGTCACTGACCAAGATATAGTTTTGCTATCAACAGTCACTGACCAAGATATACTTTAGTTATATACAGTCACTGACCAAGATATAGTTTTGTTATAAACAGTCACTGACCAAGATATAGTTTTGCTATAAACAGTCACTGACCAAGATATACTTTAGTTATAAACAGTCACTGACCAAGATATAGTTTTGTTATATACAGTCACTGACCAAGATATAGTTTTGTTATAAACAGTCACTGACAAAGATATAGTTTTGTTATAAAGTCACTGACCAAGATATACTTTAGCTATAAACAGTCACTGACCAAGATATAGTTTTGTTATAAACAGTCACTGACCAAGATATAGTTTTGTTATATACAGTCACTGACCAAGATATAGTTTTGTTATATACAGTCACTGACCAAGATATAGTTTTGTTATATACAGTCACTGACCAAGATATAGTTTTGCTATATACAGTCACTGACCAAGATATACTTTTGTTATATACAGTCACTGACCAAGATATAGTTTTGTTATAAACAGTCACTGACCAAGATATACTTTTGTTATATACAGTCACTGACCAAGATATAGTTTTGTTATAAACAGTCACTGACCAAGATATAGTTTTGTAATATAGTCACTGACCAATATATAGTTTTGTTATAAACAGTCACTGACCAAGATATAGTTTTGTTATATACAGTCCCTGACCAAGATATACTTTTGTTATATACAGTCACTGACCAAGATATACTTTTGTTATATAGTCACTGACCAAGATATAGTTTTGTTATATACAGTCACTGACCAAGATATACTTTTGTTATATAGTCACTGACCAAGATATAGTTTTGCTATATAGTCACTGACCAAGATATACTTTTGTTATATACAGTCACTGACCAAGATATACTTTTGTTATATAGTCACTGACCAAGATATACTTTTATTATATAGTCACTGACCAAGATATACTTTTGTTATATAGTCACTGACCAAGATATACTTTTGTTATATAGTCACTGATAAAGATATAGTTTTGTTATATAGTCACTGACCAAGATATACTTTTGTTATATAGTCACTGACCAAGATATACTTTTGTTATATAGTCACTGACCAAGATATAGTTTTGTTATATAGTCACTGACCAAGATATACTTTTGTTATATAGTCACTGACCAAGATATACTTTTGTTATATAGTCACTGACCAAGATATACTTTTGTTATATAGTCACTGACCAAGATATACTTTTGTTATATAGTCACTGACCAAGATATACTTTTGTTATATTGTCACTGACCAAGATATACTTTTGTTATATAGTCACTGACCAAGATATACTTTTGTTATATAGTCACTGACCAAGATATAGTTTTGTTATATAGTCACTGACCAAGATATACTTTTGTTATATACAGTCACTAACCAAGATATACTTTTGTTATATAGTCACTGACCAAGATATACTTTTGTTATATAGTCACTGACCAAGATATAGTTTTGTTATATAGTCACTGACCAAGATATAGTTTTGTTATAAACAGTCACTGACCAAGATATAGTTATGTTATAAACAGTCACTGACCAAGATATAGTTTTGTTATAAACAGTCACTGACCAAGATATAGTTTTGTTATATACAGTCACTGACCAAGCTATAGTTTTGTTATAAACAGTCACTGACCAAGATATACTTTAGTTATAAACAGTCACTGACCAAGATATAGTTTTGTTATAAACAGTCACTGACCAAGATATAGTTTTGTTATAAACAGTCACTGACCAAGATATACTTTAGCTATATACAGTCACTGACCAAGATATAGTTTTGTTATATACAGTCACTGACCAAGATAGAGTTTTGTTATAAACAGTCACTGACCAAGATATAGTTTTGTTATAAACAGTCACTGACCAAGATATAGTTTTGTTATATAGTCACTGACCAAGATATAGTTTTGCTATCAACAGTCACTGACCAAGATATACTTTAGTTATATACAGTCACTGACCAAGATATAGTTTTGTTATAAACAGTCACTGACCAAGATATAGTTTTGCTATAAACAGTCACTGACCAAGATATACTTTAGTTATAAACAGTCACTGACCAAGATATAGTTTTGTTATATACAGTCACTGACCAAGATATAGTTTTGTTATAAACAGTCACTGACCAAGATATAGTTTTGTTATAAACAGTCACTGACCAAGATATAGTTATGTTATAAACAGTCACTGACCAAGATATAGTTTTGTTATAAACAGTCACTGACCAAGATATAGTTTTGTTATATACAGTCACTGACCAAGATATAGTTTTGCTATCAACAGTCACTGACCAAGATATACTTTAGTTATATACAGTCACTGACCAAGATATAGTTTTGTTATAAACAGTCACTGACCAAGATATAGTTTTGCTATAAACAGTCACTGACCAAGATATACTTTAGTTATAAACAGTCACTGACCAAGATATAGTTTTGTTATATACAGTCACTGACCAAGATATAGTTTTGTTATAAACAGTCACTGACCAAGATATAGTTTTGTTATAAAGTCACTGACCAAGATATACTTTAGCTATAAACAGTCACTGACCAAGATATAGTTTTGTTATAAACAGTCACTGACCAAGATATAGTTTTGTTATATACAGTCACTGACCAAGATATAGTTTTGTTATATACAGTCACTGACCAAGATATAGTTTTGTTATATACAGTCACTGACCAAGATATAGTTTTGCTATATACAGTCACTGACCAAGATATACTTTTGTTATATACAGTCACTGACCAAGATATAGTTTTGTTATAAACAGTCACTGACCAAGATATACTTTTGTTATATACAGTCACTGACCAAGATATAGTTTTGTTATAAACAGTCACTGACCAAGATATAGTTTTGTAATATAGTCACTGACCAATATATAGTTTTGTTATAAACAGTCACTGACCAAGATATAGTTTTGTTATATACAGTCACTGACCAAGATATACTTTTGTTATATACAGTCACTGACCAAGATATACTTTTGTTATATAGTCACTGACCAAGATATAGTTTTGTTATATACAGTCACTGACCAAGATATACTTTTGTTATATAGTCACTGACCAAGATATAGTTTTGCTATATAGTCACTGACCAAGATATACTTTTGTTATATACAGTCACTGACCAAGATATACTTTTGTTATATAGTCACTGACCAAGATATACTTTTATTATATAGTCACTGACCAAGATATACTTTTGTTATATAGTCACTGATAAAGATATAGTTTTGTTATATAGTCACTGACCAAGATATACTTTTGTTATATAGTCACTGACCAAGATATACTTTTGTTATATAGTCACTGACCAAGATATAGTTTTGTTATATAGTCACTGACCAAGATATACTTTTGTTATATAGTCACTGACCAAGATATACTTTTGTTATATAGTCACTGACCAAGATATACTTTTGTTATATAGTCACTGACCAAGATATACTTTTGTTATATAGTCACTGACCAAGATATACTTTTGTTATATTGTCACTGACCAAGATATACTTTTGTTATATAGTCACTGACCAAGATATACTTTTGTTATATAGTCACTGACCAAGATATAGTTTTGTTATATAGTCACTGACCAAGATATACTTTTGTTATATACAGTCACTAACCAAGATATACTTTTGTTATATAGTCACTGACCAAGATATACTTTTGTTATATAGTCACTGACCAAGATATAGTTTTGTTATATAGTCACTGACCAAGATATAGTTTTGTTATAAACAGTCACTGACCAAGATATAGTTATGTTATAAACAGTCACTGACCAAGATATAGTTTTGTTATAAACAGTCACTGACCAAGATATAGTTTTGTTATATACAGTCACTGACCAAGATATAGTTTTGCTATCAACAGTCACTGACCAAGATATACTTTAGTTATATACAGTCACTGACCAAGATATAGTTTTGTTATAAACAGTCACTGACCAAGATATAGTTTTGCTATAAACAGTCACTGACCAAGATATACTTTAGTTATAAACAGTCACTGACCAAGATATAGTTTTGTTATATACAGTCACTGACCAAGATATAGTTTTGTTATATACAGTCACTGACCAAGATATAGTTTTGCTATATACAGTCACTGACCAAGATATACTTTTGTTATATACAGTCACTGACCAAGATATAGTTTTGTTATAAACAGTCACTGACCAAGATATACTTTTGTTATATACAGTCACTGACCAAGATATAGTTTTGTTATAAACAGTCACTGACCAAGATATAGTTTTGTAATATAGTCACTGACCAAGATATAGTTTTGTTATAAACAGTCACTGACCAAGATATAGTTTTGTTATATACAGTCACTGACCAAGATATACTTTTGTTATATACAGTCACTGACCAAGATATACTTTTGTTATATAGTCACTGACCAAGATATAGTTTTGTTATATACAGTCACTGACCAAGATATACTTTTGTTATATAGTCACTGACCAAGATATAGTTTTGCTATATAGTCACTGACCAAGATATACTTTTGTTATATACAGTCACTGACCAAGATATGCTTTTGTTATATAGTCACTGACCAAGATATACTTTTATTATATAGTCACTGACCAAGATATACTTTTGTTATATAGTCACTGACCAAGATATACTTTTGTTATATAGTCACTGATAAAGATATAGTTTTGTTATATAGTCACTGACCAAGATATACTTTTGTTATATAGTCACTGACCAAGATATACTTTTGTTATATAGTCACTGACCAAGATATAGTTTTGTTATATAGTCACTGACCAAGATATACTTTTGTTATATAGTCACTGACCAAGATATACTTTTGTTATATAGTCACTGACCAAGATATACTTTTGTTATATAGTCACTGACCAAGATATACTTTTGTTATATAGTCACTGACCAAGATATACTTTTGTTATATTGTCACTGACCAAGATATACTTTTGTTATATAGTCACTGACCAAGATATACTTTTGTTATATAGTCACTGACCAAGATATAGTTTTGTTATATAGTCACTGACCAAGATATACTTTTGTTATATACAGTCACTAACCAAGATATACTTTTGTTATATAGTCACTGACCAAGATATACTTTTGTTATATAGTCACTGACCAAGATATAGTTTTGTTATATAGTCACTGACCAAGATATAGTTTTGTTATAAACAGTCACTGACCAAGATATAGTTATGTTATAAACAGTCACTGACCAAGATATAGTTTTGTTATAAACAGTCACTGACCAAGATATAGTTTTGTTATATACAGTCACTGACCAAGATATAGTTTTGCTATCAACAGTCACTGACCAAGATATACTTTAGTTATATACAGTCACTGACCAAGATATAGTTTTGTTATAAACAGTCACTGACCAAGATATAGTTTTGCTATAAACAGTCACTGACCAAGATATACTTTAGTTATAAACAGTCACTGACCAAGATATAGTTTTGTTATATACAGTCACTGACCAAGATATAGTTTTGTTATAAACAATCACTGACAAAGATATAGTTTTGTTATAAAGTCACTGACCAAGATATACTTTAGCTATAAACAGTCACTGACCAAGATATAGTTTTGTTATAAACAGTCACTGACCAAGATATAGTTTTGTTATATACAGTCACTGACCAAGATATAGTTTTGTTATATACAGTCACTGACCAAGATATAGTTTTGTTATATAGTCACTGACCAAGATATAGTTTTGCTATATACAGTCACTGACCAAGATATACTTTTGTTATATACAGTCACTGACCAAGATATAGTTTTGTTATAAACAGTCACTGACCAAGATATACTTTTGTTATATACAGTCACTGACCAAGATATAGTTTTGTTATAAACAGTCACTGACCAAGATATAGTTTTGTAATATAGTCACTGACCAATATATAGTTTTGTTATAAACAGTCACTGACCAAGATATAGTTTTGTTATATACAGTCACTGACCAAGATATACTTTTGTTATATACAGTCACTGACCAAGATATACTTTTGTTATATAGTCACTGACCAAGATATAGTTTTGTTATATACAGTCACTGACCAAGATATACTTTTGTTATATAGTCACTGACCAAGATATAGTTTTGCTATATAGTCACTGACCAAGATATACTTTTGTTATATACAGTCACTGACCAAGATATACTTTTGTTATATAGTCACTGACCAAGATATACTTTTATTATATAGTCACTGACCAAGATATACTTTTGTTATATAGTCACTGACCAAGATATACTTTTGTTATATAGTCACTGATAAAGATATAGTTTTGTTATATAGTCACTGACCAAGATATACTTTTGTTATATAGTCACTGACCAAGATATACTTTTGTTATATAGTCACTGACCAAGATATAGTTTTGTTATATAGTCACTGACCAAGATATACTTTTGTTATATAGTCACTGACCAAGATATACTTTTGTTATATAGTCACTGACCAAGATATACTTTTGTTATATAGTCACTGACCAAGATATACTTTTGTTATATAGTCACTGACCAAGATATACTTTTGTTATATTGTCACTGACCAAGATATACTTTTGTTATATAGTCACTGACCAAGATATACTTTTGTTATATAGTCACTGACCAAGATATAGTTTTGTTATATAGTCACTGACCAAGATATACTTTTGTTATATACAGTCACTAACCAAGATATACTTTTGTTATATAGTCACTGACCAAGATATACTTTTGTTATATAGTCACTGACCAAGATATAGTTTTGTTATATAGTCACTGACCAAGATATAGTTTTGTTATAAACAGTCACTGACCAAGATATAGTTATGTTATAAACAGTCACTGACCAAGATATAGTTTTGTTATAAACAGTCACTGACCAAGATATAGTTTTGTTATATACAGTCACTGACCAAGCTATAGTTTTGTTATAAACAGTCACTGACCAAGATATACTTTAGTTATAAACAGTCACTGACCAAGATATACTTTTGTTATAAACAGTCACTGACCAAGATATAGTTTTGTTATAAACAGTCACTGACCAAGATATACTTTAGCTATATACAGTCACTGACCAAGATATAGTTTTGTTATATACAGTCACTGACCAAGATAGAGTTTTGTTATAAACAGTCACTGACCAAGATATAGTTTTGTTATAAACAGTCACTGACCAAGATATAGTTTTGTTATATAGTCACTGACCAAGATATAGTTTTGCTATCAACAGTCACTGACCAAGATATACTTTAGTTATATACAGTCACTGACCAAGATATAGTTTTGTTATAAACAGTCACTGACCAAGATATAGTTTTGCTATAAACAGTCACTGACCAAGATATACTTTAGTTATAAACAGTCACTGACCAAGATATAGTTTTGTTATATACAGTCACTGACCAAGATATAGTTTTGTTATAAACAGTCACTGACCAAGATATAGTTTTGTTATAAACAGTCACTGACCAAGATATAGTTATGTTATAAACAGTCACTGACCAAGATATAGTTTTGTTATAAACAGTCACTGACCAAGATATAGTTTTGTTATATACAGTCACTGACCAAGATATAGTTTTGCTATCAACAGTCACTGACCAAGATATACTTTAGTTATATACAGTCACTGACCAAGATATAGTTTTGTTATAAACAGTCACTGACCAAGATATAGTTTTGCTATAAACAGTCACTGACCAAGATATACTTTAGTTATAAACAGTCACTGACCAAGATATAGTTTTGTTATATACAGTCACTGACCAAGATATAGTTTTGTTATAAACAGTCACTGACCAAGATATAGTTTTGTTATAAAGTCACTGACCAAGATATACTTTAGCTATAAACAGTCACTGACCAAGATATAGTTTTGTTATAAACAGTCACTGACCAAGATATAGTTTTGTTATATACAGTCACTGACCAAGATATAGTTTTGTTATATACAGTCACTGACCAAGATATAGTTTTGTTATATACAGTCACTGACCAAGATATAGTTTTGCTATATACAGTCACTGACCAAGATATACTTTTGTTATATACAGTCACTGACCAAGATATAGTTTTGTTATAAACAGTCACTGACCAAGATATACTTTTGTTATATACAGTCACTGACCAAGATATAGTTTTGTTATAAACAGTCACTGACCAAGATATAGTTTTGTAATATAGTCACTGACCAATATATAGTTTTGTTATAAACAGTCACTGACCAAGATATAGTTTTGTTATATAGTCACTGACCAAGATATACTTTTGTTATATACAGTCACTGACCAAGATATACTTTTGTTATATAGTCACTGACCAAGATATAGTTTTGTTATATACAGTCACTGACCAAGATATACTTTTGTTATATAGTCACTGACCAAGATATAGTTTTGCTATATAGTCACTGACCAAGATATACTTTTGTTATATACAGTCACTGACCAAGATATACTTTTGTTATATAGTCACTGACCAAGATATACTTTTATTATATAGTCACTGACCAAGATATACTTTTGTTATATAGTCACTGACCAAGATATACTTTTGTTATATAGTCACTGATAAAGATATAGTTTTGTTATATAGTCACTGACCAAGATATACTTTTGTTATATAGTCACTGACCAAGATATACTTTTGTTATATAGTCACTGACCAAGATATAGTTTTGTTATATAGTCACTGACCAAGATATACTTTTGTTATATAGTCACTGACCAAGATATACTTTTGTTATATAGTCACTGACCAAGATATACTTTTGTTATATAGTCACTGACCAAGATATACTTTTGTTATATAGTCACTGACCAAGATATACTTTTGTTATATTGTCACTGACCAAGATATACTTTTGTTATATAGTCACTGACCAAGATATACTTTTGTTATATAGTCACTGACCAAGATATAGTTTTGTTATATAGTCACTGACCAAGATATACTTTTGTTATATACAGTCACTAACCAAGATATACTTTTGTTATATAGTCACTGACCAAGATATACTTTTGTTATATAGTCACTGACCAAGATATAGTTTTGTTATATAGTCACTGACCAAGATATAGTTTTGTTATAAACAGTCACTGACCAAGATATAGTTATGTTATAAACAGTCACTGACCAAGATATAGTTTTGTTATAAACAGTCACTGACCAAGATATAGTTTTGTTATATACAGTCACTGACCAAGATATAGTTTTGCTATCAACAGTCACTGACCAAGATATACTTTAGTTATATACAGTCACTGACCAAGATATAGTTTTGTTATAAACAGTCACTGACCAAGATATAGTTTTGCTATAAACAGTCACTGACCAAGATATACTTTAGTTATAAACAGTCACTGACCAAGATATAGTTTTGTTATATACAGTCACTGACCAAGATATAGTTTTGTTATATACAGTCACTGACCAAGATATAGTTTTGCTATATACAGTCACTGACCAAGATATACTTTTGTTATATACAGTCACTGACCAAGATATAGTTTTGTTATAAACAGTCACTGACCAAGATATACTTTTGTTATATACAGTCACTGACCAAGATATAGTTTTGTTATAAACAGTCACTGACCAAGATATAGTTTTGTAATATAGTCACTGACCAAGATATAGTTTTGTTATAAACAGTCACTGACCAAGATATAGTTTTGTTATATAGTCACTGACCAAGATATACTTTTGTTATATATACAGTCACTGACCAAGATATACTTTTGTTATATAGTCACTGACCAAGATATAGTTTTGTTATATACAGTCACTGACCAAGATATACTTTTGTTATATAGTCACTGACCAAGATATAGTTTTGCTATATAGTCACTGACCAAGATATACTTTTGTTATATACAGTCACTGACCAAGATATGCTTTTGTTATATAGTCACTGACCAAGATATACTTTTATTATATAGTCACTGACCAAGATATACTTTTGTTATATAGTCACTGACCAAGATATACTTTTGTTATATAGTCACTGATAAAGATATAGTTTTGTTATATAGTCACTGACCAAGATATACTTTTGTTATATAGTCACTGACCAAGATATACTTTTGTTATATAGTCACTGACCAAGATATAGTTTTGTTATATAGTCACTGACCAAGATATACTTTTGTTATATAGTCACTGACCAAGATATACTTTTGTTATATAGTCACTGACCAAGATATACTTTTGTTATATAGTCACTGACCAAGATATACTTTTGTTATATAGTCACTGACCAAGATATACTTTTGTTATATTGTCACTGACCAAGATATACTTTTGTTATATAGTCACTGACCAAGATATACTTTTGTTATATAGTCACTGACCAAGATATAGTTTTGTTATATAGTCACTGACCAAGATATACTTTTGTTATATACAGTCACTAACCAAGATATACTTTTGTTATATAGTCACTGACCAAGATATACTTTTGTTATATAGTCACTGACCAAGATATAGTTTTGTTATATAGTCACTGACCAAGATATAGTTTTGTTATAAACAGTCACTGACCAAGATATAGTTATGTTATAAACAGTCACTGACCAAGATATAGTTTTGTTATAAACAGTCACTGACCAAGATATAGTTTTGTTATATACAGTCACTGACCAAGATATAGTTTTGCTATCAACAGTCACTGACCAAGATATACTTTAGTTATATACAGTCACTGACCAAGATATAGTTTTGTTATAAACAGTCACTGACCAAGATATAGTTTTGCTATAAACAGTCACTGACCAAGATATACTTTAGTTATAAACAGTCACTGACCAAGATATAGTTTTGTTATATACAGTCACTGACCAAGATATAGTTTTGTTATAAACAGTCACTGACAAAGATATAGTTTTGTTATAAAGTCACTGACCAAGATATACTTTAGCTATAAACAGTCACTGACCAAGATATAGTTTTGTTATAAACAGTCACTGACCAAGATATAGTTTTCTTATAAAGTCACTGACCAAGATATACTTTAGCTATAAACAGTCACTGACCAAGATATAGTTTTGTTATAAACAGTCACTGACCAAGATATAGTTTTGTTATATACAGTCACTGACCAAGATATAGTTTTGTTATATACAGTCACTGACCAAGATATAGTTTTGTTATATACAGTCACTGACCAAGATATAGTTTTGCTATATACAGTCACTGACCAAGATATACTTTTGTTATATACAGTCACTGACCAAGATATAGTTTTGTTATAAACAGTCACTGACCAAGATATACTTTTGTTATATACAGTCACTGACCAAGATATAGTTTTGTTATAAACAGTCACTGACCAAGATATAGTTTTGTAATATAGTCACTGACCAATATATAGTTTTGTTATAAACAGTCACTGACCAAGATATAGTTTTGTTATATACAGTCACTGACCAAGATATACTTTTGTTATATACAGTCACTGACCAAGATATACTTTTGTTATATAGTCACTGACCAAGATATAGTTTTGTTATATACAGCCACTGACCAAGATATACTTTTGTTATATAGTCACTGACCAAGATATAGTTTTGCTATATAGTCACTGACCAAGATATACTTTTGTTATATACAGTCACTGACCAAGATATACTTTTGTTATATAGTCACTGACCAAGATATACTTTTATTATATAGTCACTGACCAAGATATACTTTTGTTATATAGTCACTGACCAAGATATACTTTTGTTATATAGTCACTGATAAAGATATAGTTTTGTTATATAGTCACTGACCAAGATATACTTTTGTTATATAGTCACTGACCAAGATATACTTTTGTTATATAGTCACTGACCAAGATATAGTTTTGTTATATAGTCACTGACCAAGATATACTTTTGTTATATAGTCACTGACCAAGATATACTTTTGTTATATAGTCACTGACCAAGATATAGTTTTGTTATATAGTCACTGACCAAGATATACTTTTGTTATATAGTCACTGACCAAGATATACTTTTGTTATATTGTCACTGACCAAGATATACTTTTGTTATATAGTCACTGACCAAGATATACTTTTGTTATATAGTCACTGACCAAGATATAGTTTTGTTATATAGTCACTGACCAAGATATACTTTTGTTATATACAGTCACTAACCAAGATATACTTTTGTTATATAGTCACTGACCAAGATATACTTTTGTTATATAGTCACTGACCAAGATATAGTTTTGTTATATAGTCACTGACCAAGATATACTTTAGTTATATACAGTCACTGACCAAGATATAGTTTTGTTATATAGTCACTGACCAAGATATACTTTTGTTGTATACAGTCACTGACCAAGATATAGTTTTTCATGTTGAGTAAGAAACAGTAACAGTATAAGTGTGTACTTCACAGAGGTCACCATCATAAACTATTAGAATGACACTTTTTTCTGCTCGCTTTAGAAAATATTGCATTTTCTTTTATTTTTGACATTGCAGAATAAATATAATATATGTACATTGTCGCTAAATATAAAATGCATTTGCACTCACGGTAAAGCAGGACAGAAAAGTTCCCCAAAGGCTCGCTTTTCTCTCTGTTTCCTAAGCTTGTTCACATTTTTATTTTATTTCCGACAATGTAAGTATATAGTCTATGTAACCAACTCACCTATATAAAACAGAAAGATATGTTCCTGTGCCTGCTAATATATGCCACCATGCATGTAACTCAAATAGAGGTGAAAATGGTCCTAACATGTTACCTCTGAAAAACCTGTAAAATAAATTATTGAAATTTATAATATCATGCAAAATTTTACCAAATATATGTCTACAAGACAAAGTTAAGTAGAATGTACGTATCAGTGTTATTGGCAATGAAATGCAATATGTTTTGCGATCTGGCAATTAATATTTATGTAATTGTAATACCAAAAGCCACATTGGCTATTGTACTACTTAGAATAATAAAAAAGAAAACCAGAGGCTCTCAAGAGCCTGTATCGTTCACCTGGTAATAAAAAAAAACAATTGGTCCTATGTAAAAACTATGTCCTGCGTCATCTTGGAATTACGATCAACATAAAAAACACAAAGTTTGTAAAGGACCTTCCAATGATTGATGCACAGTTTAGGTTCAATCAGTGCAATAGCTTCAGAGAAGAATATATTTCTGTATTTTCCCCATATGGTTCTGTGTTAATACTATGACCTGTGGTGGCAGCCATCTTGGATTTCCGATCGGCATAAAAAACAGAGGACCTTCCAATGATCATTCCTGGGCAGTTTGGTTTCAACTGTTCAAGTGGTTTCAGAGAAGAAGCGTTTTGAAACATTTTTCCCATAGGGTCCAATGTTAAACTAAGTCCTGCCGTAGCCGCCATTTTGAATTTCATATCGGAACAAAAAACGTAATGTTTGTAGAGGATCATCCAATGAACATTCATGTACAGTTTGGCTTTAATCATATTTGTAGTTTCTGAGAAGAAGGCATTTGAACATTTTCCCATAGGGTCCAATGTTAATCTATGTCCTGCGGTGGCGGCCATCTTGAATTTCCGATCGGCATAAAAAAACAGAAACTTTGTAGAGGACCTTCCAATGATCATTCCTGGGCAGTTTGGTTTCAATTATCCAAGTGGTTTCAGAGAAGAAGCGTTTTGAAACATTTTTCCCATAGGGTCCAATGTTAAACTAAGTCCTGCCGTAGCCGCCATTTTGAATTTCTTATCGGAACAAAAAACGTAAAGTTTGTAGAGGACCATCCAATGAACATTCATGTACAGTTTGGCTTTAATAATATTTGTAGTTTCTGAGAAGAAGGCATTTGAACATTTTCCCATAGGGTCCAATGTTAATCTATGTATTGCGGTGGTGGCCATCTTGGATTTCCAATCGGCATAAAAAACATAAAATTTGTAGAGGACCTTCCAATGATCATTCCTAGGCAGTTTGGTTTCAATTATCCAAGTGGTTTCAGAGAAGAAGCGTTTTGAAACATTTTTCCCATAGGGTCCAATGTTAAACTAAGTCCTGCCGTAGCCGCCATTTTGAATTTCATACCAGAACAAAAAACGTAAAGTTTGTAGAGGACCATCTAATGAACATTCATGTACAGTTTGGCTTTAATCATATTTGTAGTTTCTGAGTAGAAGGCATTTGAACATTTTCCCATAGGGTCCAATGTTAATCTATGTCCTGCGGTGGTGGCCATCTTGGATTTCCGATCGGCATAAAAAACATAGAATTTCTAGAGGACCTTCCAATGATCATTCCTGGGCAGTTTGGTTTCAACTGTCCAAGTGGTTTCAGAGAAGAAGCATTTTGAAACATTTTCCCCATAGGGTCCAATGTTAAACTAAGTCCTGCCGTAGCCGCCATTTTGAATTTCATATCGGAACAAAAAACCTTAAGATTGTAGAGGACCATCCAATGAACATTCATGTACAGTTTGGCTTTAATCATATTTGTAGTTTCTGAGAAGAAGGCATTTGAACATTTTCCCATAGGGTCCAATGTTAATCTATGTATTGCGGTGGCGGCCATCTTGGATTTCCGATCGGCATAAAAAACATAGAATTTCTAGAGGACCTTCCAATGATCATTCCTAGGCAGTTTGGTTTCAATTATCCAAGTGGTTTCAGAGAAGAAGCGTTTTGAAACATTTTTCCCATAGGGTCCAATGTTAAACTAAGTCCTGCCGTAGCCGCCATTTTGAATTTCTTACCGGAACAAAAAACGTAAAGTTTGTAGAGGACCATCTAATGAACATTCATGTACAGTTTGGCTTTAATCATATTTGTAGTTTCTGAGTAGAAGGCATTTGAATATTTTCCCATAGGGTCCAATGTTAATCTATGTCCTACGGTGGCGGCCATCTTGGATTTCCGACCGGCATAAAAAACAGAATATTTGTAGAGGACCTTCCAATGATCATTCCTGGGCAGTTTAGTTTCAACTGTCCAAGTGGTTTCAGAGAAGAAGCATTTTGAAACATTTTTCCCATAGGGTCCAATGTTAAACTAAGTCCTGCCGTAGCCGCCATTTTGAATTTCATATCGGAACAAAAAACCTTAAGATTGTAGAGGACCATCCAATGAACATTCATGTACAGTTTGGCTTTAATAATATTTGTAGTTTCTGAGAAGAAGGCATTTGAACATTTTCCCATAGGGTCCAATGTTAATCTATGTCCTGCGGTGGCGGCCATCTTGGATTTCCGACCGGCATAAAAAACAGAAAATTTGTAGAGGACCTTCCAATGATCATTCCTGGGCAGTTTGGTTTCAACTGTCCAAGTGGTTTCAGAGAAGAAGCATTTTGAAACATTTTTCCCATAGGGTCCAATGTTAAACTAAGTCCTGCCGTAGCCGCCATTTCGAATTTCATATCGGAACAAAAAACCTTAAGATTGTAGAGGACCATCCAATGAACATTCATGTACAGTTTGGCTTTAATAATATTTGTAGTTTCTGAGAAGAAGGCATTTGAACATTTTCCCATAGGGTCCAATGTTAATCTATGTCCTGCGGTGGCGGCCATCTTTGATTTCCGATCGGCATAAAAAACAAAAAATTTGTAGAGGACCTTCCAATGATCATTCCTGGGCAGTTTGGTTTCAACTGTCCAAGTGGTTTCAGAGAAGAAGCATTTTGAAACATTTTTCCCATAGGGTCCAATGTTAAACTAAGTCCTGCCGTAGCCGCCATTTTGAATTTCATATCGGAACAAAAAACCTTAAGATTGTAGAGGACCATCCAATGAACATTCATGTACAGTTTGGCTTTAATAATATTTGTAGTTTCTGAGAAGAAGGCATTTGAACATTTTCCCATAGGGTCCAATGTTAATCTATGTCCTGCGGTGGCGGCCATCTTGGATTTCCGATCGGCATAAAAAACAAAAAATTTGTAGAGGACCTTCCAATGATCATTCCTGGGCAGTTTGGTTTCAACTGTCCAAGTGGTTTCAGAGAAGAAGCATTTTGAAACATTTTCCCATAGGGTCCAATGTTAAACTAAGTCCTGCCGTAGCCGCCATTTTGAATTTCATATCGGAACAAAAAACCTTAAGATTGTAGAGGACCGTCCAATGAACATTCATGTACAGTTTGGCTTTAATCATATTTGTAGTTTCTGAGAAGAAGGCATTTGAACATTTTCCCATAGGGTCCAATGTTAATCTATGTCCTGCGATGGCGGCCATCTTGGATTTCCGATCGGCATAAAAAACAGTAACTTGGTAAAGGACATTCCAATGATCATTCCTTTACAGTTTGGGTTCAGTCAGTTCATTAGTTTCAGAGAAGAAGATCTTTGAAATTTCAGCCAATCAGAGCATATTATTGGCCCTGGCAGCCATATTGAATATCCGACTGGAACGAAAAACAGTAACTTTGTAGAGGACCATCCAAGGAACATTCCTGCTAAGTTCGGTTCCAATCGGCCAAGTGGTTTCGGAGAAGAAGCTTGAAATGTGAAAAGTTTACAGACGACAGACGACAGACGACGGACGCCAAGTGATGGCAATAGTTCACCTGGACCTTTGGTCCAGGTGAACTAAAAAGAAAAGGATGTTACAATTGTCCATGTACCAATTTAACCCTGCCATATTTATGTGCCTGTCCCAAGCCAGGACCTGGATTTCCACCATCATATGTCATGGTCTTTTTAATCTTCAATGATTTGAAGTCAGAAGTGATTGTTTGTTTTGTTGATGTTGGTAAAATTGTTGACCATCACTGTTTAAAGTTTCTTTTAATAATATCAATTACTTCTTTTCCATACAAAATTTATACTATTTTAGTACATGTAGTTGGATTTCCTTCTACCATGACAATCAGGCCCTATCACCACTAACTTGACTAAGGTAAGTTAATTAATTCCTGTTTGTGGTAAGAGCCATACCATGTAGTCATTACAATTTTATGTGTTAAATGTTTGTCAGTTACTTGTGGACAACAAGTCGGTGGTTTACTTCCAGTAGATATGTCTCATCCTCAGTGTTTTCACTACACATTTTGATAGGGGGAGATTTTAGAATTATAGACGGAGAGAATATTCGACCGAGAGTCAGAAGGCCCCCAGTGGGTTCAGGGTAAAGCACCCAGCCAATTTTGGATTTGGTGAATTTTGACTTGCTTTTGAGGGGGTTTCCTAGCTTTAAAATGGTTTCTTTTTGCTTAAATTTACACTGATTAACTTTGAGAAAAAGAAAAATGTAATAAACCTTTTTTCAGACAGGATTATCAGGATTTTCTTGACCATTGAACAATTTTTCATTAGACTAGTACTAGTAGTGCATTGAGAATGATTTCTCAAGATTAACAACTATCAGTCATTTTCCATTGTTATTTCTTAGAAAGATGTCACATGGTTCTGCATTTTTTCAGGTCAAAGACAAATGTATATGTTTGGTAGAAATAAACTTGATCATTCAGAAAAGAAATATGGACTTCCCCTATGATTATGTACTATTGAAAATAAAGATTTAATAATATTGGTGTTTGCTTCATTTCCTTGACATAGTATGAAGTTATATCAACATTCAGATTCTTTGCAGTTTTTGAATAACTAAAATAGCATCATTGTAAGAATTTCTTATCTTAAAGCTTATATTATCATATTAAATGCACATTTAAAGAATATACTTCTTAATTTGCTAGCCTTTCCTATATTCTTAATGTAATTTCTCTCTTAAGATTTTGAAATAAAGCATGCATTTAACTTTTTTTAATAACAGAAAAGAACTTTCAAAAGCAAGTAATATTCAAGAATCTGATTGTTAAAGTAACCACAAACCAGTATCAATACAAAATGAAGAATGAAAGTAGTCAAAGACTCATACATTTCAATAAACTTTTATTTTGTTGAAAATATACAATCACAAATAAAACAAACCCCCATAAAATATTTTAAGGGGGAACTCCTTCATGTTAATGCATTTACATGTATATCCCATGTCATCAAACTGAAAATCAAAATAATTTCAGGCAGGGGACTCTTTAAAATGACTGGACATCGACATCAGAACTTGAAAGGAATGTGGAATCTTACACCCCAACTAGCCCAGTCCTCGAAATGAACCTTTGAATTTACTGGTCTGAATCAAATTCCTGCATTTATTTTTATATAGTTCTAAATAAAAACTAAAAATAATTACTGGTCTGAACAAAGTTTTACTGGTCTTGGGACGGAGGACTTGTGCTCATCATATATTCGTGAGGACCCTCCCCCCCCTTTTTTTCCCCATATGTATACTGATACAACTTTACAAGATCAAACCCTGCTTACTTTGAAAAAAAGCATAAAAGTGGGTTATATTTCCTTCACTCTTTCAATCTATTAAATCAAATTATTTTAATCACCGTTTTGCTTTTTTGGACAAAAGTTCAAAATTTATTTCTGCTGCTAGGTCGTGATATCAAGGTCATTCGGACCAAAGCTAGTCGGCCTCCAATCTTCCATTGGAATAATTAAACTTTTATTTATTATTCCTACTGTGAATCGTACTATTTTAACATAATAAATAATTAATTCTTCACTTCTTCAGCCTTCGTTCATAGCATATTTATCCTCTGAAGTAAACGAAACCGTTAGATAAAATCCGGAAGTAATTGAAATGTTATAAATGGGACGAGGATTTTGGGCCGAAAGAAAAAAAATTGCCATCGACTCGTTTCTTAGTCACAGCAGCACTTTTTCATACACAAAATTAAGGTCAAATCGTAGCCTAGTTCAAACACTAAGATTTGTTTTCAGTCGCCGAATTATAAATCTATTCTAAGAAACATAACTCAAGTTATCGTACGACATAGGATTTGTCTACAGACGGATGGACAGATGGACGGACATGGTGAAACCAGTATACCCCCCTACAACTTCGTTGCGGGGGGTATAAAGTCTTACAATGGTGATGTTGTTGTGGTTATTTTTTTTAACAAGGAATGCTGACAGCCGATGGCTACGAGCAGTTTTCCTCTTAATCCTGTAGTTAAGACTGGATCAGTACTGCAATAGACATACTTCGTGGACAAAACCTTTTTGGTGTATGACAAAAACTAAAATGTGGAGGGTGCAATGGGTTTGTTATACAATGAGACCTGTCTAAATCAAACCTTCTTAGTGCCAACTTTTGTGTTCAGAAGACAAATGTTCAGTTTATACTGGTTACAGTAACACAAAAATCCTACATTGAGACTAAAATATTTAAAGCTTAGTTTATACATGACTCAGTTTTATATAGTTTTAATATACAGAGATAAGTTTAGACAGGTTTATTATACATACCTGAGGCCAGGGCAAAAGTGTTGGTCTATTGCCCACAGAAGGGAACCTGAACCATAAGTTAAAGAGGCAAATAGGAATATATTTCTAGCTTCTTTAAATTTTCTGAAGAAAAAGATACATTGTAAATATCAGTATTAGAGTCACTCATAACTTTAATATTCTAATAACAAAGTCTTAATAGGGGCCGTTGTGGTCGTGATCGTATGGTAATTGGATTTTACAACTACCTGTGCAATCAGTGCCCATCACCACTAAAGTTGTGAGTTCAAACTCCGTTCACGGGGAGGTGTGCTCAATACAACCTTATGTGATAAAGTTTGTCAGTGACTTGAAACAAGTTGGTGGTTTTCCCCGGGTACTCCGGTTTGCTCCACCAATAAAACTGACAGCCACAATAAACCCACAAAATCATATCTACCTCCAATAACTCATATTAGTTTTCATAATTTGGAATATGCCAACATTCTATTTTTCTAAGATTTTAATTGTATGTTGTTTTACTGGGTAGTATTGAAATGTGTTTTTTTTTGTTAATTTATATTTTTAAACCCTTGTGGAGATTATCTGTACAATAGAACATATTTTAAGGTGTAATTTTATCTTCAACTTTAATACCTTCTGGCTTCAATATATATATCGGCTTGGTTTGATTTGGTTTTATGGTGCTTAACACCACTTTCAACAATATTTCAGTTATATCATGGTGGTCAATTTATTGGTGGATGAAACCGGAGTACCTGGAGAAAACCACATACCTGTCGCAAGTCACTGACAAACTTTATCACATAATGTTGTATCGAGTACACCTCACCTGGGTGAGATTCGAACTCACAATGTTAGTGGTGATAGGCACTGATTGCAGTTAGTTTAAATCCAACTATCATACGATCACGGACACGCCCATCGTGTAACGGTATATATATACACATTAATATTAAATTTATTGTCTAACAGTGATGACCTTGCATATTCTTTCCTGTGTTTCAATAACAACTGAATTTTATAAATGGAAAATGTTTGACATTTTATACATTGTATGTTACACGTGCATAAACATAAAATAGAAATTGCAATAACATATTTTCACATGAAAGTCAAATTAATTTCAATTGAAATTTATTGGACAATAAATCTATTTGACATTTCATCTCAAATTTTAAAACGTGAAAAATACACATGATTTCAACCAACTTGTTCTTCTGTATTTGTTAATATTTTTATGATCTTGTTCATTTCAAATGGTAATCATGTCCAAGTAATGTTGCATAATTTTCTCTGTAAACAAGAGAAGTTTTTTTACACACCTATTATAAGAATTCAATAACACAATGTAACTTTTAAATAACTATGAATTAATTTATTGTTGTAGACAGAATGGAAATTTAACCCTTCTATTGACACTAAGATTTATGATTTTGAAACTTTAGTCAATATTTCCCAGTTTGCATTAAACTCCTAATCAATAAATCAATATTTCCCAATCTAACTTTGTAGGACTCATGACATTCACAAAATTTTGCATCAAACATATTTTCACTACTTAGTTGCACTTACCTACAATTATAAGCACACACCATCACCATGGCTATCACAATAGTAATATATGAACACTGAAAAAAAACAGAAACAAATATTTCATTTAGCAATAAAATATACCCTATAGTCCAAACGGAAAACGCAATATCCGCAATCCTTTCAAGGAAAATATCGACAGTTCGCGGACCGTCGCGATGATTCAACGCGGACCATGATCGTGGTCAAATTCTATCATTTTCATCACCATCGCGGATCCGTCGCGCACAAAGAGCAAATGTATTTTATAAACCTACGTGTACAAAGTATCTCGGTTGTATAAAGTTTGCCTT
Organism: Bathymodiolus brooksi; assembly: GCA_963680875.1. Lineage (NCBI taxonomy): Eukaryota > Metazoa > Mollusca > Bivalvia > Mytilida > Modiolidae > Bathymodiolus > Bathymodiolus brooksi. Next base: position 131,508,355 of record OY804576.1, on the reverse strand, counting down.
AAAAATAAATGCAAATGTGGTCATTTTTATTGCATGTGGGATCTGATAAGAAATTATGCTTATCTTTGAAGTGATAAGGTCGTAAAGAAATGTCATATCCTGTCATTAATTTCAAGTGCAGTGTTGTCTTATTTGATATTACACAAAGTATCTTAACGCTCGAGTAAGCACCACGTGGAGATTATCCTCGCCTGTCAATCAACACTAAACAGTAACACACACCTGTCTGAAATGTAGAAAAGCAATTTAATGACGAGCATACCTTTTAATGGGTTATAATCCACATGCAAATGTTTGTGAATGATTTGATTTTGAATGCATGTGTAAAAACGACAGAAATGTTTATCTGTGAAAAGATTTTAACAACTTCCGGTAAAAAAATTACTTCCAACCCATACACTAACTGTTACACACTTTTAAGTGCTGTATAAACATTTCTCTTTTAAATTATATCACCCTTCAATAGTATAAGTTAACTGTACATTTGTCCCGGGGTCGGGATTAATTTTGTGAGACAATTACGAGTGGTTTCAATCCGAGACTAGGGTAATGAAGTACAATCTGTCATTGGAATCAAAATAATGAGAAAAAACAAACTTTATTGTTCTTTTTTTAGTTGTGAAAAACAAAAATTGAAAATAAAATGGAGATTAAATATTTGTAAAACAATATATATTTATGGAAATTACTAATGTACGTGGTCGTAAAGTAGTTTCAGATGCTTTTTTATTTTATTTTCAAATTCGATAAAATAATACTGATCTATAATTATGAAATTCAAAAGCTGATTTTGTTCCATGATTCTATGTAAAAAAAATGAGAGAATTAACACGTTAATATCCACGTTCCACTTCTGATTACATAATTCTACGTCTTAATGTATTGAAGTTTTCTCAAAGTTTTGAAACCCAGTGAAACATGTTATGTTGAAAATATAAAATCAACAAATTTTATTTTGGTACAAACACAAAATCCACGAATTTAGGAATCCACGAACTTGTAATTTTTAACAAAACAACGAAAATTGATACCAACGAAGAAAAGTACTTTCATAGCTGTACCCCTTTCATAGTATTATAAAAATACCCACGTTCATATTAAGAAAAGAAATATAATTTGTTTTTCATGAAAAAAAATGGCTTGGGAGGATAAAACATACAAAAGTTAGTTAAATGGTTGGTTCCTTCCTTAGAGAGTGTGGAGGAAAATAATCATCATGTACTGATTGTCATAAACAGACTTATGACAGATAACATTTATTATTACTATCTTACTATTTCTTTTTCAGATGCTGTGTGTACATTTATACTATTATACATGTGTAGTATACTCTCAAAGATTTAGAAATAAATCATGTACATTTATACTATTATATATTTCAAAGACACAAAGATTGCTGGGTTTTTTTTATGGCAATATTCTACCAAGGACGTAAATACTGTCATTGATTGATTCACAATCCTTCTCGGTTTGTTTTTAAATCAACCATCAGCCTCAGGTAACTGTGTATTTGACCTTTTAGTGGCTGTGTTCAGTGTGTGCACTATATAAAAATAGACACACCCGTACATGGATAAAAATACAGATGATTATCAACTCGTGAGAGAGAAAAATAACACCTATGTAAACCTGGGTGACATGGGTAATTATTGGGGTATAATTTAATGTTTTTATTGCTCTATCACAGTGTTTATCTATGACAAAGTGTCAGTGAACTACCTTGTGTTTGGTGGTGATCTGCCACATACTGTGAAGAGAAATTCTATACAAGATACAAGATTTTATTGATTCAAATTAAAGGGCCCACGAAGGGGCATATAAACATAATAAAACATAAGGTGACTGCATAAAATATCAAATAAATTGCAAGTACATGCAGCGACAAAAAAAAGGGGGGTGCAAGTGCATAGAGCTAATTTTAATTAGATTGGTTTCTCATCGATCTAATTATATAAAAACTGTGTTAATAAATGCCCGTAGTTAATACATAAATATCAACTTTTCAGTTTATATATTTTCATCAGCTTTTGATAAAATGAGACATGTAAATATCAACTTTTCAGTTTGTATATTTTCATCAGCTTTTGATAAAATGAGACATGTAAATATCAACTTTTCAGTTTGTATATTTTCATCAGCTTTTGATAAAAATGCATATTGTACTGTTCACCTATATATGTTGTCATTCATTCTAATGATACTGTGTAGTCTTTTTCAGTAGAAGTGAATCTGTGCTGGATTTTTTATTGTTTGTTTATATTTGTAATTGTTGTTGGAGATCCAATTATCAGAGGAGGTTGTTGGGATCCCTTACTGGTAACTGGTTTAAATATGCCACATGTTTGTGTCTGTTCAAAGTCATGACCTGGATTTCCAATGCCATGTCATGGTTTGTTTTGTGTTTAATAGTTTGAGATGAGGGGTAATTGTTTGTTTTGTTGATATTGGTGGAATTGTTGACTATCACTTCTTTTCATTATGTTTTTTTTAAAACATAAAATAATTTCCATCAAATATTTAAAGTAATATTACACCAGTTTGGGTTGAAAACATTTTTTCCCTGAAAATTCCATTTGGAATACGGCGGTACCTTAACCAAGCTACTCCTGCATGTTTCAAGTCGAAATATGTTCCCAACAATTAGACATCTGCAAATCCGTGTGCATGTTTTTCGTCCTCGCCATTGTTGTGGAGACTAATTAACTTTTGGTTGTTTAGTTCCAATGATTGCCGATCATTATACCTTGTGAAGAGAAATTTTGGTCCGATGATTGCTGATCAAGAAAATATAAACGGGTGTGTTCGATTTGCATTTCAATTATCTCCTTTTTTGAAACCTGGTGGTCAAAAGTAGACTTTTATTTTTATGTTGATATGTTTTATTGACAACCTTCTTCAAATAAAATTTGTTAAGAAATTTGCAGAATTAACATAATAACCATACCAATGTCAAGGCGACGAATGTTTTATGTTTAATATTTACATTTTCAACTTAGTCAAGGAACCATTGGCTATTAACAGTATGGACTACTTAGTATATCTTTTGATCCTGCTTCTATAGGAGTAATACCCAATCTAATTGTTTTTTGGGGATTGGGAGACTAAATTTTGTTAATTTTCGGCTTTAAATTTACATTAGCTTTAACCCCAGAATGCTTTAAAATATACACTTTTTGTTAGCTGCTCGCCACATCATGTTTTTTCTGGGTTGATTTTTTACATTCAAACCTCAGTGCTACCTAAGTTATTTATGATATTGGTATTTTACAGTCGTTTTTGCATCTATTTTTTTTGTACAGTATTTATTTGAAGCCTTTACAATTGTTGATTTTTATGTTCTGTTATATCATGCCTTTTGTTGACTATATAAAGTATTGAAAACTTATTAGCCTTAATTCCTATTGCCATAAGCTCGAATCCCAGTGGAACAAACCTGGATATGTCTAAATCTCATTTTGTATCCATCGTCAACTAATTCAATCACTTTCTGTAACATGAACGTGTTTGGATATGTCTCACTTGGTGGTTGCCAAGCAAAAAGCTCAGACAGACAGACACAAGATCACAAGTTAAACTTTTTTTATATTTCAAACATCAAAGTTATACTAAGTAGGCCATAGTTTTTTTTATCTTTATTTTTATTAGAAGGCCATACTGTTAATAGTCAATGGTTCCTTGAACTAGTTGAAAATGTAAACATTAAGTATTATATAAAACATTCGTCACCTTGACAATGGTATGTTTATTATTTTAATTCTGCAAATTTCTTAACAAATTTTATTTGCAGAAGTTTGTCAATGTTTAAATACGATAAATATATTACAAATAGCCTTATCTGATTACAACATACATATATCAATAAAACATATCAACATAAAAATAAATGTCTACTTTTGACAGCTAGGTTTCCAAAAGGGAGATAATTTAAACACAAATCGAACACACCTGTTATACAATCTCCCCGAAAGAGTTCAAATCTTGTGTCACGCGCATATCATTTGCATTACTGTTGTTAACAACAGTAATTATCTGCTGTCAAATATTTTGCAATTTGCTAATAAATTCTGCTTTTGAGTGGATTTTTAATGTTATGTAGTTGATTTTAGTTAAATTAAGTGGCATATTAATTAAAAATATTGAATCCAAAAATTTCATGATATTGTGGTGTAATATTACTTTAAGGTTTAAAATTCTAACACACTTTAATAACATGTATAAAAATTAATTTTGTCCCATTTTGTCTGGTTTTAAAAAACAAAATGAGGAACAATAATTAAAGATCTTTATTTGTCACTTCTATTAGTGACAGATTGTATTTTCAGGGGGTGTTATCATGTTTAACACAGTCAGCACTTCAACAATATTACAGCTATATCATGGCTGTCAGTTTTATTGGTGGGGGAAATCGAAACACCCAGAGAAAACCACCAACCTGCCGCAAGTCACTTACAAACTTTATCACATAATATTGTGTTGATTGTACATCGCCATGACCAGGATTCAAACTCATAACTTTAGTGGTGATAGGCACTGTTTGTATATATAGGTAGTTGTAAACTACCATGAGTACGATCTCGATGGCCCTTGTATTTTCAGTCACTTACTCAATATTCCATTACCTACAGTAAGTGAGCAACCCCTTGTCAACAAAATAATTCAATTTTATCTACTTACCTGAAAGAATAATACATTTTTGGTCTGTAAATACACCTGAAAGAGAGAAATATTCAATAGTAAAATATCATCATGTAATTTCAATTACATACATGTAGATAGAAAAAATATTTAAATGCCACACAAATCTTTATCAAAGTTTAAATTTATAATTGACATAACAATAATATCATTTTGACACTATAGAGATGGAGTGTATGTATGTATTATAAACTATATTCATAGCAAAATAACATCATAATTTAAAGATCAACACTCAACTTGAATATAATTTTTGTGTGCGATTATTGTCATATCTTATGCATGTTAAATTGATTTCTGATCTAACTGACGGAAGTAATATTCTACATCTTTTCAAAGTGATGACTTCAACTTAACCAATAGAAACCCTTGGTTCAGTAACTTTCTTGTTAGCAGCCAATATTTATGAAAAATAGCTAAATAATAATTGGGACACCAATCAATGTGCCATTAAAACATTTGTGTTTACTGTTTCTTTGCCCATTATTCCACACTTGTTTTACAGTGGTTCAGGGATTTTTTTGGCTAAATTATTAGTTTTCAATAAATTGTCATAATAACATATATCTTCTAAGCTATTATATACATTGCATCTTTTTTTTCTATATTTCAAACTAATTTCACTGCCTTGTAGTGAAGTTGTACTGGCATTGTAAAGACAAGACATTCTGTAATGATTGTGGAATTTATAATACAGTTAAACCCGCCTTAAAGGGCACCTCTGTATAACAAATCACTGTCTCTTAAGGGCAGTATCATTTCTCACTTTTGAGACAGACCAGTTCCTATTTTTAGCGATGTGAGATTTTCTTATCTTGCACTAGTGCAAGACAAAAAAATCATGTGCGTTGTACCGGCAAATGCATGCTGTACAGTTTATGTTAACTTCCCCCCCGATTCTCCATGCTTTTCCTTTTTAAAATAAACAATTCACTGTATATAAGTTTTTTCAATCTTTTATAAACACGCAAATCCTAACAATCAGCCATATTATTACATGATAACCTTCACGCAATACACAAAAATACGGAACTACTTTTTTGATTGACATGAAGGGGAAATAACTCACATTGTTTACATGATTGTCTGCTAAAAGTACATAGCTGTCAAACAATACACAACTACAGCTGATAAAAGTGAGAAATTAAATCAAACACTGGCAAAAAGTGCAAGACAGGGAAATCTCCGACACCCTCGGGTAAGATTCCCCTGTCTTGCACTTTTGCCGGTGTTAGATTCTATATATCTTGCACTAGTGCAAGACAAAAAAATCATGTGCGCTTTACTGGCAAATGCATGCAGTACAGTTTATGTCAACTGTGCCCTCCCTTCCCCAATTTTCCATGCTTTTCCTTTTTAAAATAAACAATTCACTGTATATAAGTTTTCAATCTTTTATAAACACGCAAATCCTAACAATCAGCCATATTATTACATACACATGTAATAACCTTCACGCAATACACAAAATTACGGAACAAATCAAATCAAATAATTTTTATTGATCTAAAAATCCGAACAAAGGATTATCATCAATACAGAACATGAAAAGCACAACTAAGACAACTTTAAGTACACAATATTTGATAACATAACAGCTGAGGAAAGACAGAGTTATCATCTGCTAAAAGTACATAGCTGTCAAACAATACACAACTACATAACAAAGTTAAAAAACAATGGAAAAGGAGTTCAAAATAGGAGATTCTGTCAGTGTAGGGACTGATAAACAAAAGGGCTGCATAGTAAACAAGTTTAAACCCTTTGGAACATTTAGCCTCGATTTTCCGATACAGCGATTAACAGTGTTAACCCTTCATTCGTATGACGATTTGAATTTTCAAAGAATGGCTAGTTAAATATTTCTTTGTACATAAGATTGTTTTAAAAGCCATTCTTGTATTTTAATATACTCTCGATTATCTGGCAACTTTTGCTGTCAGTAAAATGGCGTCATATGTTTTCGTATGAAGTAAAAACAGGGCCGATATACGGATGGAAACAAATATAAAATCCACAAATGGCTGGTTTTAAAATTTCATGGTTCTGGCCATCTACAAATCATACTACATCTAAATAAAATAACAGAATGTTTGAAAATGACCACTTTCAAAATTGTGTTTACTTTTGATGTTTTTTTTAGTGCTGAAACCACATGCACTGCTGATGTTTTGCACAGTTATTTAGTGTTTAGTATTTATTTGGCTAAAAGGAAACAATATATATAATAAGTGTTAATCATTTTATGTATTTTTGTCAAAGATACAATGAATTGACATACATTGTAGTGACTAGTATAAAGTGAAATATTACAAACAATAATTCCCTATAAAAGATCAGGCTGTTTTTATGTCATTTTATTACAGTAATATAAAATAGAAGTTGACACTGAAATACATTAATTTCCAAGGTGACATGTATTTTATATAAGAAACAGGCACATTTCAGTCAGCTCTTTTGTTTACAAGTATGATCAGTGACCCCATGATAGTCACATGACAGGAAGAGCCGGTGTCTGAGAGGCAGACGACATAGTTCAATTTTATATAGCCCTTCTGAATTTTTTTCCAGCTACTTTATAAATGAAGTAAATTTTTAGCATTACAAAAAGTATGGTTCAGTAGGTAGGTTCACTATTTTTGGTACTTACGTCTTTAAAAGCAACCTTGTACATTTTTGACAGATGTCACGTTGGAGTCCTGTTTACGTTCCAGAAATAGAAACCGGAAGACACATAAAAAATAATGTGTGCACTGTGGAAAACTGGAAATCAAAATAAATTGGATGATACGAAGACATACTTCATACGAAAACATATACCAGGACGATAATATGTATACAGTACACTTGTTCAATGATGGAACAATGGTCACAGCAGCCAAACATGCGTTGGTCAAGGGAATGGAGGATGACGAGTTCAATCAAATGCTTCCAACAACCTCAAATATAGATATTTCATCTCTTATCTCAAACAACTCCAACATTAATCTCTCTACAACTACTGCAGTGCCTCAACCACTTGTACCTGCCACCATCACTGGCCCCCCTCCTCCTCAACAGTTCTTTCAGGGTTTTGAACAGTAAGAGGAAGCTGGAAATGTCAAATATCTTAGCAAATACTAATGAAAGTTGTCCTACCTTGCCAGCTCCATGTACGACGATGACCACCGTCCTTACACTGTCGCTCAACCTATGCCTACATTTTCAAACTCGCGCCCGCCAATGTCTCACTTTCTGACGTCCGTTGACCATCACAATCAGTCAATGAACTTAAATCCAAGAGATGTATATCACTCCATATTCTATGGATCGACTATCACTGGTGGCACTTTTAACATGAACATTTATTTCGGCCATCCAGAAAACACTACCGATTCGTCAGTAAAACGTAGTAAAACAAAGTGAAAGTTGTGTGTACATACCACGTGTGTAAAAAAAATGTGCAGTGACCGTGACGCATATGTAACTAAGTTTAATAAGTTAATTTCACAATTTTTATGAGAGAAACTTTAAATATTTTATTTATTGGAATATTTTTGAAAATGTTTCTGAAATAATATTGTTTATTATCAAATTTTAATGGTCTCATTTTATTTCCCACTGTGCCACAAACTACACATATAATGAGTGCTTCGTCACATTCCTTATATTCATGCTCTGTTTACAAACTAAAAACAGCTGATAAAAGTGAGAAATCAAATCAAACACTGGCAAAAAGTGCATGACAGAGAAATCTCCGACACTCTCGGGTAAGATTTCAATCTTTCGCTGACTCAGCGAGCCTCATCAACAAACGATTGATATCTTACCATCGGGTGTCGGAGATTTCCCTGTCTTGCACTTTTGCCGGTGTTAGATTCTATATATCCCCCATTAATGAATAGTGCATATGTTTTTAATCTGTATATAAAGGACAACTGCTCTTAAAGGCCCCATTTTCAGGTTCCCTTGAGTGGCCTTTATATACAGGTTTGACTGTAGTTTGCAAAATATCTACCACCAGTATTAAGAAATATTGAAACAGAAAATTAAATTCTTGGTAAAAAGATTCAGCCAAAATTAGGGTAAATGTGGAAAACTATTAAAATCATAAAGTTTTAAAGACAAGCCCTCTACATTTTACATGTTAATATATACTTACTGCAGTTACAATAATGCAAAAGAGTATTAAGCCTATCTTCAATGGTTTATTGTGATGAAAGCGAGGTTTATCTACTTCTAAACTGAAAACAAAGCAAATAAAGAGCATATTACCACTTAAACAGAACGACATACATACCTTATGGTACTCTGTGGCTGACGACCTCAATATTTTACAGTAGTTACATTTTGCATCATGAAAAGAAAGTTTAATCACTGATGGTCAACAGTTCCACCAAAAACAAAATGAAATGAACAACCACCTCCCACCTAAACTCATTGAACACAAAGAAGACCATGACATATGGAATTGGAAATCCAGGTCCTGGCATGGGACAGGTTCAAAATGTGACTGGGTTAAACTGGTTAATAGGATCCCTACACCCCCCTTTTCTTGATAATTGGATCTTCAATGGAAAGACAGATATAAAGAAACAATAAAAAAACCTGCACATATTCATTTCCAATCAAAAAAGACTAAATATTATAACAACAAGATGAACTGTGAGCTAATGCTCACTTATGATACCCCCGCTCTTCGACAAACAGGAAGTAGGAATCTGACGGGTCAAAAAACGCTTCCCACAATATGGCATACCTATATGAAGCTTGTGACCAAATACCAGATCTCTGCCATCAATAGTTGCTGTCAGAGAAAAATGTGACGAAAAATAAGCATATATGTTCAATATGTATAAAAACCAACTAAGTCGGCAAACAGGAAGTAGGAATCTGACGGGTCCAAAAACGCTACCCACAATATGGTATACCTATATGACGCTTGTGATCAAATATCAGATTTCTGCCATCAACAGTTGCTGAGAAAAATGCAACGAAAAATATCTTGGACGGACGAAGGACGGATGGACAGAGGTAAAACAGTATACCCCCCTCCCCCTTCTGGGAGCGGGGGGTATAAAAACATAAGCATGGACATTATAATAGCTGGGTCAGTGAATGGCACAGTCAATTGACTACTTCACATACTGTATATGTAATATTTCAACGGAATGTAATAAATACATGTAGCTCTGTCTAAAAGGTAGTATACACAGTGAAGCCTGTCAAAACCAAACCCTGAATCAACCGAAATCCTGTATAAACCAAATCTGAATAATTAGTCCTAATGTAAGAAATCTTTCTTAATTTAACCTGTATAAACTGAACATCTTCTAATCTGAACACAAAAGTTGGTCCCCAGGAGATTCGGTTTAGACAGGTTTCACTCTACCTATAATGGCAGCTAATAAATATGGGCAAGGTAAAGCTCGACAATAATCATGTGGTACTGAAATCTTGCATACAAACTGAAATAAAAATACATGCATCATTGAAAAATCTGGAACTTTTAAAACTAAACCTGAGCCTGCATCGCTGACCTGATGTAAAAAGTTAACAGACGACGGATGCCAAGTGATGGCAAAAGCTCACTTTGCCTTTGGCAAGGTGAGCTAAAAATTGCAAATGTTGTTCCATGTACAAGGGAATATAAATCCAACTTTCTATTCATAATATTATATGATCAAAACCGTGATATCCTCTGACCCTGGGGTTATAATTAGGATTTTGAATTTGATATATCCCATACTTCTTATTTAACCAGGGAGATAAATCATGTTGTAGAGTCTACAGACCAATAACTGAAGTGTTGTGGTAACATTATATTTTTGAGAAATTAACTTTCAGAACAATAGTCAGGAATAAAACAAAATCATGTGACCATGGCCCAATCAATTTATTTATTTATTTATTTATTGTGTTTAATGCCACATTCAGCAATACTTCAGCTATATCATGGCGATCAGTTTTAGTGGTGGAAGAAGCTGGAGTACCCGCAGAGAACCGCCACCATGGGCAAGCAACTTTTTCACTTGCAGCTGCTAGTTGAGTGCACCTTTTTTGTAATTTACAAAGCCAAGCGCGAAACCCACACCGTATTGGTGATAGGCTTGTATGAGTAGTTAGGTAATCCAACTACCTAACTCATTGAGCCACCCGGGCCCTTAGGTGGTTTCATACGACTTAAACACATACACTGAAGTAATTATGCATAGAAATCATAGCCTTTTATTTTTCTCTTCTCAAATCCATCTTCACTAAAATATGCAATCTTAAATAAATCAATCGATTTCTTTTAATGTATATTATGTTATCTGCTACGATAATTATTTTAAACATGATATTTACATGGTAACATTATATGAAAGCAGTAAAACAGCGTCCTAAATCTAGCACAGGAAATTTATCTTTGATATTGAAGAGAATTTTTTTTAAGCACAATTCTAGTGGTGGAAGAAGCCGGAGTATCCGGAGAGAACCACCGACCATGGGCGGGCTAGCAACTGGTAAACTTTATCACTTGCGGCTGCAAATCGAGTGCACCTTTTTTGGTAATTTACAAAGCTGGGCGCGAACCAACGCCGTATTGGTGATCATAGGCTTGTATGAGTTGTTAGGTAATCCAACTACCTAACTCATTGAGCCACCCTGGTCCTCAAGGCCCAATCAAAGGAAGTAAGCAAGTGTGAGACATATACATTATCAGTAATTCAAAAAACTTCATCTGTATTTAAGTTTGAGCAGATACAGGATACTACAAAACAAAACAAAAATTAAATACCAGTAAAGAAATTGCTGTTATTATGATAGATTATAGATATACATATTAATTACTTACTGTGAATATATAAGAAATGCAGATCCATAAATCATAGGCAGTTCATCAAATAACTGAAAAAAACATAAAGTTGGTGTACAGTACTGAAAATAGATACTGCTAATGAGTGGTCTTTATTTTGTACATTGTGTGCATGTAGTAGAATTTTTTTTTTATTATGGTAGGCATAAGGAAATTGCTATACATGTTTCCAATGCCATGACAAAAACATTGGAAATCTAATGGAACAAACTGAAAATGAATTAAAGAAGAATGCTGTCATGTCACAGAAGCTCAAGATAACTGGAAACCACAGATTCGTTTCAGTCTGACACACGAAATAGCAACAACATGCCTAATTAAAACACAACTATACGCTAGTGAATATATCTGACAACTTTTTAACAGGTGTAGACATCATAGGAAGATGTCTCACCTGTACCTGTGAGTGTGATTGTTTTTAACACCAAGAGCCATTTTTCCACTATAGCCACTATATCATAGTGAGAACATTTCGATGAGATGATAATGATGTTGTTGTCTATTTGTACTAGACCAACATGGTTAGATGGATTATTACAACATAAGCTCACTGAAACAACATTCCATGGGTAGTCATGACGATCTACTCAGACACATTATCCTGCTTCTGAACCAAATACTCTTTGATCTTACCACAACGTGCTACATGTTTAGTGGAGAAGCAGTAAATACCTACATCATAGAAAAGAAATAATTCATGGAAGCCATATGTATATATTGTTTTTACCACGGGTAGGCCTTTATGTCACAAAGTTTTACCCAAAGCGTTAGCGAGGGGTAAAAAGCTGACATAAAGGCCTACCCGTGGTAAAAACAATATATACATATGGCTTCCATGAATTATTTTGATTCTAATATGTAATAAATTGGTAAAATATCGCTATAAATTGTCGATGACGTCATAAATTACAATGGGTGTAGATATATATTATTTTTACCACAGGTTTGGACTCAAAGCGTTTGAAGGACGTCATATTAGAATATCTGGTTTGACCCAATTGAGGCTCGAATCCATGATTTACCACACCATGAGGTAAGCACATTTATTGCTAACCATTACACCGCCAGCCTCTGCGGTTAAATGAATAATGAAAATTAGACCTAATCATCTTGGCATAGTTATGCTACATGAAGTCAGGTTAACTGATATGTATACCTTATAAATGATAATTATATTGACTAAATATAAATCTGTTATTATCACAATTTAGTTTGATTTTTGTTTTGTGTTTTTAACAGGCATGCACAAAATCTGTTTTTGGTATATATTTGCAGATCTATCTAGATGTGTTGTTGACGACATTACAAAGCAGTCAAACAATTAGTATTTTATAATATTTGGTCAATTATCACTTGAACACACAATGTATGTTAATGATATTTAATTACTGTCACTGACAATATTTTGACCAATACTATGAAGAGCTTAAGGTATATATAAATATTGCATATGCAAAAACATGTCAAGGTCTATATCTATGCTACATGTACCACTGATATTTAAGTTTGTTCAAATCCTTAAATTATATCCACTTCCATCTCAAACTATAGATGAAATGCACCCCTTTCACATTTGACAAAGATATTAATACATTGTAACTGTTAATATTATTGCATGTGTTATAAAGCTTTTCTTATTTGTTGCATTTTACAAATAATAGAGGGGGCCGTTGTGGTCGTGATCGTACGGTAGTTGAATTTACAACTACCTATGCAATCAGTGCCTATCACAACTGATGTTGTGAGTTTGAATCTCGATCTCGAGGTATACAACATTATGTGATACAGTTTGTCAGTGACCTCACTTGTGACAGGTAGGTGGTTTTCTCCGGGTCCTCCGGTTTCCTCCACCAATAAAACTGACTGCCACGATATAGCTGAAATATTGTTAAAAGTGGCGTTAAACACCATCAAACAAACAAACCAGAGGCTCTCAAGAGCCTGTATCGTTCATCTGGTTATAAAAAGAACCAATTCGTCCTATGTAAAAACTATGTCCTGCAGTGGTAGTCATCTTGGAATTCCGATCAACATAAAAAACACAAAGTTTGTAAAGGACCTTTCAATGATTGATGAACAGCTTGGGTTCAATCAGTGCAATAGCTTCAGAGAAGAACATATTTCTTTATTTTCCCCATATGGTCCTGTGTTAATACTATGACATGTGGTGGCAGCCATCTTCCATTTTATATTGGAACAAAAAACCTAGAGTTTGTAGAGGACCATCCAATGAACATTCCTGGGCAGTTTGGTTTCAATTGTCCAAGTGGTTTCAGAGAAGAAGCGTTTTGAAACATTTTCCCATAGCCATAGGGTCCAATGTTAAACGAAGTCCTGCCGTAGCCTCCATTTTGAATTTCATATCGGAACAAAAAACATAAAGTTTATAGAGGATCATCCTATGAACATTCATGTACAGTTTGGCTTTAATCATATTTGAAGTTTCTGAGAAGAAGGCATTTGAACATTTTCCCATAGGGTCCAATGTTAATCTATGTCCTGCGGTGGCGGCCACCTTGGATTTCCAATCGGCATAAAAAAAAAAAAATTGCACAGGACCTTCCAATGATCATTCCTGGGCAGTTTGGTTTCAATTGTCCAAGTGGTTTCAGAGAAGAAGCGTTTTGAAACATTTTCCCATAGGGTCCAATGTTAAACGAAGTCCTGCCGTAGCCTCCATTTTGAATTTCATATCGGAACAAAAAACATAAAATTTATAGAGGATCATCCTATGAACATTCATGTACAGTTTGGCTTTAATCATATTTGAAGTTTGTGAGAAGAAGGCATTTGAACATTTTCCCATAGGGTCCAATGTTAATCTATGTCCTGCGGTGGCGGCCACCTTGGATTTCCAATCGGCATAAAAAACTTAAATTTTGTAGAGGAACTTCCAATGATCATTCTTGGGCAGTTTGGTTTCATTTGTCCAAGTGGTTTCAGAGAGGAAGCATTTTGAGACACTTTTCCCATAGCCTAGGGTCCAATGTTAAACTAAGTCCTGCTGTAGCCGCCATCTTCCATTTTATTTTGGAACAAAAAACCTAAAGTTTGTAGAGGACCATCCAATGAACATTCCTGGGCAGTTTGGTTTCAATTGTCCAAGTGGTTTCAGAGAAGAAGCGTTTTGAAACATTTTCCCATAGCCATAGGGTCCAATGTTAAACGAAGTCCTGCCGTAGCCTCCATTTTGAATTTCATATCGGAACAAAAAACATAAAGTTTATAGAGGATCATCCTATGAACATTCATGTACAGTTTGGCTTTAATCATATTTGAAGTTTCTGAGAAGAAGGCATTTGAACATTTTCCCATAGGGTCCAATGTTAATCTATGTCCTGCGGTGGCGGCCACCTTGGATTTCCAATCGGCATAAAAAAAAAAAAATTGCACAGGACCTTCCAATGATCATTCCTGGGCAGTTTGGTTTCAATTGTCCAAGTGGTTTCAGAGAAGAAGCGTTTTGAAACATTTTCCCATAGGGTCCAATGTTAAACGAAGTCCTGCCGTAGCCTCCATTTTGAATTTCATATCGGAACAAAAAACATAAAATTTATAGAGGATCATCCTATGAACATTCATGTACAGTTTGGCTTTAATCATATTTGAAGTTTGTGAGAAGAAGGCATTTGAACATTTTCCCATAGGGTCCAATGTTAATCTATGTCCTGCGGTGGCGGCCACCTTGGATTTCCAATCGGCATAAAAAACTTAAATTTTGTAGAGGAACTTCCAATGATCATTCTTGGGCAGTTTGGTTTCATTTGTCCAAGTGGTTTCAGAGAGGAAGCATTTTGAGACACTTTTCCCATAGCCTAGGGTCCAATGTTAAACTAAGTCCTGCTGTAGCCGCCATCTTCCATTTTATTTTGGAACAAAAAACCTAAAGTTTGTAGAGGACCATCCAATGAACATTCATGTACAGTATGGCTTTAATCATATTTATAGTTTCTGAGAAGAAGGCATTTGAACATTTTACCATAGGGTCCAATGTTAATCTACATATTTATGTTCTGCAGTGGTGGCCATCTTGGATTTCCGATCGGCATAAAAAACAGAAACTTTGCACAGGACCTTCCACTGATCATTCCTGGGTAGTTTGGTTTCAATTGTCCAAGTGGTTTCAGAGAAGAAGCGTTTTGAAACATTTTTCCCATAGGGTCCAATGTTAAACGAAGTCCTGCCGTAGCCTCCATTTTGAATTTCATATCGGAACAAAAAACCTAAAGTTTGTAGAGAACCATCCAATGAACATTCATGTACAGTTTAGCTTTAATCATATTTCAAGTTTCTGAGAAGAAGGCATTTGAACATTTTCCCATAGGGTTCAATGTTAATCTATGTCCTGCGGTGGCGGCCACCTTGGATTTCCAATCGGCATAAAAAACTTAAATTTTGTAAAGGAACTTCCAATGATCATTCTTGGGCAGTTTGGTTTCATTTGTCCAAGTGGTTTCAGAGAGGAAGCGTTTTGAGACACTTTTCCCATAGGGTCCAATGTTAAACTAAGTCCTGCTGTAGCCGCCATCTTCCATTTTATATTGGAACAAAAAACCTAAAGTTTGTAGAGGACCATCCAATGAACATTCATGTACAGTTTGGCTTTAATAATATTTGTAGTTTCTGAGAAGAAGGCATTTGAACATTTTACCATAGGGTCCAATGTTAATCTATGTTCTGCAGTGGTGGCCATCTTGGATTTCCGATCGACATAAAAAACAGAAACTTTGCACAGGACCTTCCACTGATCATTCCTGGGCAGTTTGGTTTCAATTGTCCAAGTGGTTTCAGAGAAGAAGCGTTTTGAAACATTTTTCCCATAGGGTCCAATGTTAAACTAAGTCCTGCCATAGCCGCCATTTTGAATTTCATATCGGAACAAAAAACCTAAAGTTTGTAGAGGACCATCCAATGAACATTCATGTACAGTTTAACTTTGATCATATTTGCAGTTTCTGAGAAGAAGGCATTTGAATATTTTCCCATAGGGTCCAATGTTAATCTATGTCCTGCGGTGGCGGCCATCTTGGATCTCCGATCGGCATAAAAAACAGAAAATTGGTAAAGGACATTCCAATGATCTTTCACTTACAGTTTGGGTTCAGTCAGTTTATTATTTTCAGAGAAGAAGATCTTTGAAATTTCAGCCAATCAGAGCATATTATTGGCCCTGGCAGCCATGTTAAATATCAGACTGGAACGAAAAACAGAAACTTTGTAGAGGACCATCCAAGGAACATTCCTGCTAAGTTTGGTTCCAATTGGCCCACTGGTTTCGGAGAAGAAGCTTGAAATGTGAAAAGTTTACAGACGACAGACGCCAAGTGATGGCAATAGTTCACATGGACCTTTGGTCCAGGTGAACTAAAAACGAATTATAGATTCAAGATAGTACAATTAGCCATAATTCTCCTTGTTAAAGAGTTGAGGCTTAACAATGCATTATTTGGTATTTTTTTTCAACTGTACCTGCATACTATATAGTAATGTCATATGAAAGCACCAGGATCCAAGTCCAATAGCTGAAAAAAAGTCAAGATATATCATCATTGTAAAAGTATTAATATACACTGTAGATGGTATGCAATTTGCATGCTGATTTTAACATGAATAAAATTATAAACAAACAGGGCTCACCACACTTGCAAAAAATAGGGAGACTTGACTTCTCCCTCCAGAGAATAATACCACTGTCAGAACAGTTCAAAATTCTAATAAAACTAGAAAAGAGGTATGCCCCCGCACTTGATAAGTATGGACAAAGTTATTTTGTTAGGAGTGATTTTTTAAAAATGAAGTGTGTCTGTAAGACACAAATGATGCCCCCGCCTGACCATCAAAATCCTGTGGACATGCACACCTCCATTATGTGTATAAACATCCAACAAAATATTAAAGCTGTAGCTCCAAAACTGTAGGAGGAGATAGTCGGACAAACCATGTATCTATATCCGGACGAACGAACAAAATGACTAAGTCCAACTACCTGTCATTTTGAGAATATTTGATGAACATCAAAATCCTGTGGACATGCACACCTCCATTATGTGTATAAACATCCTGCAAAATATTAAAGCTGTAGCTCTAAAATTGTAGGAGTTAGCCGGACAAACCATGTTCCCTTTATATGCAGCTAGTATGAAAAAAATGACTAAGTCCAACTACCTGTTATTTTGTGAATATTTGAAGAAAATCAAAATCCTGTGGACATGCACACCTCCATTATGTGTATAAACATCCTACAAAATAGCCAGACAAACCATGTATCTATATCCAGATGGACGAACGGACGGACAGGGGTAAATTAATATGCCCCCCGAATCTTCGTTGCGGGGGCATAAAAAATCGTAGAAACAGAGACAAAATTGAAACCCTGAGTGAACACACATATGTATGAGCACTCAAACTTGTACATAGAATCCAGGTGTTTATATTTTGCATACACCAGGACCTTTGGGTCAGGTGAGCTAAAAAAAGAAGTTGCAATTTTTTTATTTTTTTTTTTATAAAAATGTGTTATATTCACTTTAATTAGAATTTGTATTTAATCAACCATTATGAAAGGCCATATGATTTGATTGAATGTCAAAAATAATTATGTCATATTTATATGTATTTGGTAAAAAGTTTCATAAACTTTAAATGTTCCATTAAATATATTGAAAAGTGGTAAATGTTTGCTTTGTTGATATCCAGGTGAAATTGTTGACCATCACTGTTTAAACATTTCTTTTCATAATCATAAAAGGCAATAATCAACTTAATTTTCCTTTAATAATAATACTTTTTTTTTAAAGATATTAGATTTCAATCAATATATAGTCGAACATTCCCATGTCATGGTCACCCACTAGATTTTCACACTTTCACCATTTTCTCTGAAAGCACTGAACCATATGCTTTTGAAAATGCCTTTTTCATCAGAAATTGACGGGTAAATTGGAACCCAAACTAAAAAAGAATGATTACTGACTGGTCTTTTTAAAAGTTATAACTTCTCCTGTAGATCAGAATCTTAAAATGTGCTTGGTGTTATAGTTGGATGCAGCTCAATGGAAAAATATTTGGAATAAGGTGTAAAAATCTTCTTAATAATTTTTACCTGCTTAACATTTTGCTATTATGCAAATAAAACACAATTCATGTTAAAATCAATACACCATTAACTATATTATATCTTGGTGCACTACATGTACATGTAGACTAGTTATAGTTTTGTAAAATAAACACAAACCAATTATATGCAACAACCTGGTTCTCACATTAAAATATATGTAACTTTTTTAATAACATCTTCTTTAAATCAATTTAATTTATTTAATAGAGCCATTTGTTAACAGTATGTTTATACTGGTAATTTAGAATTCAACAACCCTATTATATAATCATCCAGTGATGTCCTACAATGTATTTCATGGGTTCTGCCAAATTATATAAATTGAAATAAGTCTTTTTATGTAATATTTAAAAACATTTTTTAGCTACACATGTATATGTCCTGGCTGAAACTTGCTTTTACATGTACATGTATATCTACATGTCAAAATAAAGTTTAAAAACATTTAGGTTAAAAATATATTATAAATTGGACTACCAGTAATTCTCAGTATTTTATTTTTGTATTTTTTTATGCATAACTTGTATTCTTTCTTCAGTAAAAATTTAACACACATCTGAAATGGGTCCAATTTACGTGCCCTATTGCTTCTTGTCCTTTTATATAAATTTGAAAAGTTGTTAAACTATTCATGAACAGACCATGGACAGGTTGTTATTATTATAGTTATTCCTTTGATTTTTTTAATTTTAAACCAACATAATTTTTTTCCTTTTCAGAACTTAACTGTTATTCACTGGTGGTAAACTGATCGTGATAACTGCAGCTACGACGATCACAACATGGTGGAGGTAGAAATAGGTAAGATCGTTTTCTGCTAAATTCTCGATTCTAACGTGTTGTTGTCAAGAATTACTCAGCCGCAAGGTTGATCTGTACGATTTTGTTGTATGTGTGTGTTCTTGATACCATATATATGGTCTCGTTACCAAGAAAGCAATTTTCTGGGTAGGAGGGGATCTCAACCTTCCTGACATCAACTGGACCACCCAAGCAATTGATGGAAACTCTAATGCAGTAGCAATTAATCATAGACTACTCGATTGTATTCAGAACTGTGGCCTTGAACAAATGGTCAATTTTCCAACTAGACAGAGGGCTACACTAGACTTATTCTTCACAAACCAACCATCACTTGTAGATAAATGCTTACCAGCACCTGCAGACCATGACATGGTACACATCATAACCAGTGCAACTGCCAGGAGAAACAAGCCTATAAGTCGTAAAATTCACTTGTGGAAGAGGGCAAATACAAATGTATGGATGCATTGAGGAGAGGTTGCACAGAACTAGCCACCACATTCTGCCAAACTTTCAATGCAACAAGTCCAATTCAAGATATGTGGACCTTCATTAAGACTCATCTACTTAAACTCCAAGACCAACTTGTACCATCTAAGCAGTCCTCAACAAGATATTCCCAGTCATGGACAAACAGGGAAGTAAAAAGTTTATCTAGGAAGAACAGGCAACGCAAAAGACTTAAGACGTTATAAACATCTGAAACAGTTATCCACCGAGGCCTGTGGAAGAGCCTACAACAGCTACATCACAAACATTATTAGCCCAGATTCTACAGAAAACCCTAAAAGATTCTGTGGTTTTATCAAGGGACTACGAACTGAAAACACTGGAATTGCTCCCCTGAAGGACAGCACAGGAATGACACAATCAGACGGTAGTAAGAAGGCAGACATCTTGAATTGCCAATTTTCATCAGTATTTAACAAGGACGAGCAATGTGACTCAATTCCATACAAGGGTCCCAGTCCATTTAATGATATGCCAGCCATCAAAATTGGATTGGAGGGAGTCTATAAGATACTCACCCGACTTCAAATTCACAAGGCCACAGGGCCAGACAAAATATCTTGCCGTATTTTAAAGAAGGTGGCCACAGAAGTAGCACCCATCCTTCATCTCTTTTTCCAAGCCTCTATCAACCAAGGCATACTACCGACAGATTGGAAAACTGCCAATGTGGTGCCAATATTTAAAAAGGGAGACAAAAGGAAAGCAGACATAAAATCCTATACGATGCTCAACATGGCTTTCGGAAGCGACGCTCTTGTGAAAGTCAGCTTATCCTTACCATCCAGGATTTAGCCAAGAGCATCGACAACCGAGGCCAAACTGACTTGATATTATTAGACTTCTCCAAGGCTTTCGACAAGGTTCCGCACAAGCGTCTGCTATACAAGATTAACTACTATGGTATCAGACATATAGCACTAATCAGTGGATAGCCAATTTCCTTGAAGGCCGCACACAGCAAGTTCTTGTGGAAGGAGTGAAATCCACCACTGCTCCTGTCCATTCTGGTGTGCCCCAAGGCAGTGTCCTGGGTCCCTTGTTGTTCTTGCTCTATATTAATGACTTACCTGATGCAGTTTCAGAGAGATCAACAACGCGACTATTCGCTGACGACTGTGCCTTGCATAGGGATATTAAAACCACCGAAGATGCCAGAAAGCTCCAAGATGACCTGGAACAACTACAAAAGTGGGAAAAGACAGGCTCATGGGAGTTCCATCCCAAGAAGTGCCAAGTAACTAACATCACAAGGAAGAGAAACATCATCAGCCATAAGTATAACATCCATGTCCATAATACCCTCGAAGTGGTAGACTCGGCAAAGTATTTAGGACTAAACATACACAAGAGCCTGAAGTGGAACGACCATATCAATCAGGTGACTAAAAAGGCAAACAGTACCTTAGCCTTTTTACGGTGCAACCTCCATCATTGCCCGAGACCAACCAAGTCACTGCTATCTGACACTGATATGACCACTAACAGAGTATTCAGCAGTCATATGGGATCCTCATACAGTAGAGAACATCAGAAAACTGGAGATGATTCAACGTAGAGCTGCCCGGATGGTCTACGCTGACTACCAAACAACCAGCAGTGTTTCAACTATGCTGAATCAACTCCAATGGACAACCCTATAAGAATGAAGGGCCCAAGCGAAAGCATGTATGATGTACGTGTTGTCAACCAGCTGATCGATATTCCATCTCAGATCCTGGTACCTACCATCTCGCCCAGAGGCAATAACATAACTTTCCTGGTGCCATACGCAAGGACCCTCATCTATCAGAAATCCTTCTTCCCAGATGGCAATCGTATCTGGAACTCTTTACCATCAGAAGCAGTCAAAGCACCCTCTATCAAATGCTTCAAGTCCCAGATCCAGGCCACCACCATCAGACACTAGATCTACTGGATGTTTTTAATCGCACCTTGTATATAAAATTACTTCACCTGTACATATTTTTCCTTGCACCACATGCGCCAGTACGATAATCCACAACAGTGGCCTGTACTTTATTGGAAGAAGAAGAAATAGCCATCGGAAATTTAAGGAAGATAGTCGTAACTCCAAAAGAAGATAATCTATTTTTATATATTATAATTTATGGAGTTACGATTATCTTCCTTAAATTTCTGATGGCAATTTACTTACTAACGAGACCATATATGGTATCAAGAACATACACATACAACAAAATCGTACAGATCAACCTTGCGGCTGAGTAATTCTTGACAACAACACGTTAGAATGGAGAAATTAGCAGAAAACGATCTTACCTATTTCTACCTCAGCCATGTTGTGATCGTCGTAACTGCAGTTACCACGATCAGTTTACTGCCAGTGAGTGGTTATTTATTTTCTCATTTTCAATACAAGGCCAGGGGTTTAAACCACTTTTACTTCAAACATATCATAATTCAAGTAAAAGAAATGTTTAGCTAATTCAGCAGTATATCATGATGACACATATTTTAATAGTAAAGCTACAGTGCATGACATCCAAATATGGATTCAAAACTTGACGAGGCATTCATATTTAGCATTGTTCCATTTACAACCATATTTAATGTACTTTAACTTATAGTTGAACTTTCATTTTACATTTGGTATAAATATTGATAATAAAAGTAAAACAGTTCTACATCAAGAGTTAACATGAATTATTTATTTAATTTTACTATTAAGACATTTTTATGAATTGAGAGATTACACACAGTGTATTGTAATAATAATCAATATGTAGTTATTAAATAATCATATCAGTTTTTCACAGGTGGTCCTGAATGTTTATTTAGCTATCAAGTAATTATAACTAGGACTATCTTACATACAGGTCTGACAGATCTTAAAAGATTGTAGATATATATGACAATGTGTATTTATAAGTGATTATCAATTTGTGTATTTGGGATGGGTAAATGGACAGAAAGTCACAGGACATAAGTCACAATATATTTTTTGATTTGGAAAAACCTCTAGGACAAAAAGTCACAATTCATATACAATGTATTTGATTTAGAAAAACCTCTAGGACAAAATGTCACAGGACAAAAAGTCACAATTCATATTTTGGCTTAAAAAATGTTATAAACAATAAAATGTCAAAATACACATTTAACCTGTAAAGCATACACACCATCTCTATGTCAAGAGCGGCACTCTTGGTCATGATCATATGGTAGTTGGATTTACAACTACCTATGCAATCAGTGCCTAGCATCACTAATTACGTTATGAATTCGAAACCAGCTCAGGCGAGGTGTACTCGATGCAACATTGTGATAAAGTTTGTCAGTGACTTGCAACAGGTCTGTGGTTTTCTCCGGGTACTCTGGTTACCCCCACAAGTAAAACTGACCGCAACAATATAGCTGAAATATTGTTGAAAGTGGAGTTAAACACCATAACCCCCTCAAAAAATGAGAGTACCAACTTCAACATATAGCACATAAATTTCAGGCTAAATACATTGTATTTGTTAAAATGTTAGTTGCAAAATTCTTGAGGTACACCCTCATTTCTATTGTCCCTTAATTCCACTGCTCTGAGTACACTAAAGGCAATGTCCTACTAAAAAGTGTTATGACTTTAAATGAATAACAACAACTTAAATATATAGATAAATACATACTTAATACTGAAACATTGCACCACTTATATCTGTACTCCATGTGATCAATAAAAGCAAAATACAGGCCAGCTAGAGATGGTATGATGAAAATTAGGTTGCTTATAGTATTCCCTGAAAAGAAAATGCTCTCAATCAAACAATCATAAGGTGTCCGAATTTGAAGTACAATATGATTAAAATCATATATACATTTACATGTACATGTATGTAGGGGTTGTCATGGTCGTGATCGTATAGTAGTTGGATTAACAACTACCTTTGCAATCAGTGCCTAACTGCTTATCACCACTAACATTGTGAGTTCGAATCTCACTCAGGTGGAGTGTACTCAATACAACATCATATGATAAAGTTTCTCCGCGACTTGCTGCAGGTCGGTGGTTTTCTCCGGGTACTCTGATTTCCTCCACCAATAAAATCGACCGCCACAATAAATGTATAACTGAATTTTTTTTTTTATCAAAGTGGCATTAAACACCATAAACCAAACCAACATGTGCATGTCCAATTTGGAGATAATGGTTCTTGACCAGTATTGGTCACCCCAGCATTTGAGTAATAATGCAACTTTGTACCTTGGAAATAAGCCCCAATGGCTTCTATAACATTCTTACATATTTGGTTTCTCGTCACGTAATAATTACATCATATAGATACTTAATTAGTAATTTATTTAGGTGTGTGCAAATTTATTAATATGAATTAATTATAATGAACTTGAAATGGTTCCAGTCGTCTTCATTTAGAGCTGACCTAAAATCGTTCAAAATAGTTTCAATCACCTTTGTTTCATCATTTCACTAAATTAATTATTTGGCTGAAAATATTGTATTATAAATTTACTCTTATCCACACATGCAACAGTAAATAATCATCATGTGATCAGACTTGGGGTCAATTACTTTCAAATGTAATCGATTACATCACAATTACTTTCAAATTTTCATGATTACATTACATTACGATTACATGTACATCAATTTTCAAATGTAATCGACTAAATTACAATTACTTTGTAAATGTAATCGATTACATTACTGATTACATTTAATGTCATGACAACCAATATATTAGTGTTTTATGTTATTTTGTCTCATGTGCATCTGTCCAATATCTCTTATTTTTTTAATGCATTTCTAATTACTCAGAACTATGAATTACAATTCAGTTTTAATGTGATCATTACATTCAATAACAAACAGTATATTGTAAATTATAAACAGTAATTCTCATTTTCCTTTTTTTTCATAACATATGTTGTGTCTTATTGCTATGACCAATACTCATTCCATCCTATACTATTAGTAAATATTATAACATACATTTGCACATTTTAATCATTTTAAACATCCAGTCAAAATTTTATTGTGGATAATAAACTGACTGTTAACCTGTGCCACAGATAAAATTTGTAATTAAGGCCTTATTTATGACACCAAATTATGTAACAATCACCATTTCAATGTGTGTCCTTAATATATAATTCAGAAGATAAAAAAAGTCATTCTTCCTTAAAAATATGCATAATTTCTCAGTCTAAATCCTTAATTTATGTGAAAAGGTTTAATAAAATATCCATTACAAGTTGCATAGTAACTAACCCACAAATAATGAAAATTATCATATAATCCAATATTAAAAGGAAAATCAGCACCAAAATAAAAAGCAGAAATATCTGATACAATTGGAATATTCTTTTTAAAAAATCCAAAATTTTACAAATATTTTGTTATTCTACTACGAGCATCATAAATAAATGTTTCTGAAAATTATAATTTACATTTTGCTTTTTATATAATATCTTTACTTTATTGAAATGTAGATCTCTTTTTAAACTGTATAAGAAATCTTCATGAGATACCTGTTTTGATTTAAATAAACTATTTCTTTATCTTATGGAAATCATGAGGACATGGTGATAGTTTTTCATAGAAGCAATTTCATATATGAAATCTTGAAAGGTGTGTCAGATAATTTATAAATTTTAGAGCTTGTTGTGTTTTACACAAGCCGACAAACTGTTTTCACTGAAATTTTGAAACCCTACAGAAATTGAAATTGAGATATTATTTGTTTGAGTATCAAGTCTTTGAAGCCATAATTAATGCTTAATATTTTTTTGTACAATAGTTTTGATTGCAATTAAACATAGAATAATAGTTTTTTTTAAAACAATTGAATTTCATGACATATTTTTTTTTATTTAGATTTTTTCTAGTAAACCATTCTACATTATTTGTTTAATAAATTTCAGGAAGAAAATTCATTTACATAAATCATACATTAAATATCTAAGGAGATATATGTTTCAGTTAAGAGAAAATAAGTTAAAATGATGAAAAGTAATCTAAATGTAATCAGAAAGTAATCATGATTACAGGGTCTAAATGAATGTAATCAATTACATTACGATTACATGTAATCTAAGAAATGGTCGATTACAGATTACCTCCGATTACATGAAAAAAATGTAATCGATTACAACTGATTACGATTACCCCATGTCTGCATGTGATGATGGTTTACTGATAACCTAAAGAAGAAGAAAGATGTCAATGCTGACATTGGTCATTGTTGGAATTAGTTTTATAGAATAGAATATGTTTATTTGTCAATTAAAGACGCCCATGATAGGCAGTATAATTACATGAAAATCACAATATTTACATTAATTGGTATGATTAGATTGCTTGGATTTAACATACAAGACATACAAATACATGTAAATATACAATTTTGTGATCAATAATTTTGACAAGAATAGTGATCCCTGTAATAGATTAAGAGACAGTGCATCATCCACAGTTGTATATCTAACACAGATATATAATTATTATTATTAATATTGTATAACATAAAATATTACTATTATTAATTTTGAATTATTTCATTTTTCTAGTATCATATCAGAAAGTCGATTTATGATGAAATTGTCTTCATTGGACATTAACCATATAAATTGCTCTCTAATATCTAAATGTTTAAAGTTATAATTATTATTATTTATAAGATCAATAAATAGTGTTCTCACATTTTGAAGTGCTTCACATTTTAATAAGAAGTGAATTTCATCTTCAACTTCCTTTATTTGTTTTATATTACATGCCGAATTGAAATAAAGTTTTACTTACTTACTTTAAACATAATTTACAAATTTCTTTTATATCATACACACTTTACAGTGCATCATACATACCTGTACATTGTAATGCTTTACATTATACTACTTACAGAATTCAGCTATATATTTCGTTACACTGTAATTTTCTTCACACCAGTCTATTGTGGCAGTTGGGTAGCCCCAAAATCCGTCACTAAAGAGTGGGGCCATTTTCATCTGTTTATCTTACAAGTTATATTTACGCGCGTTATTTCACGTTTCCAATCACATTGTAAAAAGAAGATAAATAAATGTTTAAACACATTCATTCGATCAACAAGACAGGTAACTAGTCAACTCGTACCATGTCAATGCAAACTCGTACCATCGTCAACTCAACTCGTACGACTTCCAACTCGTATCACAAACTCGTCTGGTTATTGAACCATTCAACTGCGCATAACTTCTTAATTTGTTTTGGTTGTAGACAACACCAGCATCCAAAACAATGAAAACACCGGAAACTACAACGAAATAAGTTGCATTACGGAAGAAGTAGAGCTGGGTAGACAGCCGGAGAGCAGACTCGATAATGGCGTCTTTTCAAATGATTTGTCACATACCGGAATCGGACACGTTTTAGAAAACATCGACCAAGTGTTGAAAATTCACTCGTTTTTATCGTTGTGAGTGTCAAATATAACCGAGAAAGCGAGAAAAACATAGAAAATTGTTTCTTTCATATAAATTTGAGGACCGGTGCTTGAACTTCTTGTAACAAAGGAGTATTGCAGAAATTAAAACGACGCGGAAATGACGGTAGTTGTTTAAAAAAACACGAAAAATTAAAAATTAAAATATTTGCCGAAAGGGTGATGAAAAATCATATATATAGTTCCATAGATTTCTATATTGGCATTTCAAAGAATCATTTTCTGTAATTAAACATACAATAGAACTTTTTTCTGTCAGATGGATCGTGTCACATTTTGGTTGGATTCAAAGGGAGGTAACTAGAATCATCACATACTCAGGAATTTTTAACGTTCTATTTATAGAACGAGTGTAAACACATGTTTTCTTAATAAAACACATATTATTTTGTATTAAAAATGTTGAAATTAGTCAGAATAATTGTCTATTATATCTACAGCTATTAAATTGACCAAATATAATTTAACAGATGAGTCCAAATTTGAGATAACTGGAAAAGATTTTACGGAACAATTACATTAGTAATTACTGTAAAAGTAATCCTCTTAAGTTGACTTTTCGGTCGAAATACATGTAAATTTGTTGTTCCATGAAGGTATGACAAAACAAGAATCAACTGTAATGGTCTACTAAATCTATCGAATGAACTTGAAAAAAAAAAAGAAAAAAAAAGTCATATTTTCATATGCAATAGTAAATCTTGGAATATTAAAAATTACTTTCAACTGTTTTTTAACATATAAGGCTATTCAAACACGTCCACTGGTTTTATTGGTGGATTCACCATACAAATCATGCATAGCACCCCCTAGCGACCCACCACGAGCATGTTGATGTCAATGTACTTGATACAAGTGATACTTTTTTCAATGTAAATGACGTTATAAAAGACGAATGAAAATGATGATAATGAAAAAAATATAAAATATTATCACATGCATAGTACATCCTCGTAATGACTCTTGAGCAGAACTCGTGTTAGCCAATATTTACTATTTTATAGATGTTTCTTAAAAAAAAAGGGTGAGGGGTGTAATGTTTTTAACCTTTTTTTTTAAACAAAAGCAGATCATACTGTACTAAGATCCATTATTTAATTACTTTTTACAAAATAAAATTCACAAAAACTTCAACTACTTTTTTTTATTAAGAATAATAAAACATGTGAATAATAGGAGAAAACCGGCTGAGGCTCTAATTTAAAATTCTAATTGAATATGCTGATGCCATTACCATAGAAAATTTGCATACACAAATGTATCAGAATTTAAAATTAACCTTATTCTTTCTAGAAGATCCTTTCCCTTAAATTAAATGGTCTTTCTAATGTTTATTGTTTACATTTGTATTAAGAATAAACAATGAGTTCCAATGAAACTAGAATAGGATACCTCAACCTCATGATCATTAATTAGCGAATTATTATTTTTTTTTTAAATTCCATGGCCCCCTCCCCCATAAAAATCAAATGATTGCTCCCTGAAGTATGATGTAACATTACCATGACCATAATAGTGTGTAGACAGATGAAACAGTGAAATGATAATGATATACATGTACCAGAATAGAGAACTGAGGGAGAATGCAAGCCGAAATGTATTAAATAGGAAGATTTTGTTTTCATGGACATTTTTTTTAAAGCCGCATGATTTTAATTTTCAGCACAAAAAAAAAAATAATCTATCAGATAATTTTTTTAAAGATTGATAACAAATAGAGGGATTTGGGAAGCATGAATACCTAGATGAAAAACTGTATGACAACCACAGAGTTTTGCTCCTGGCTTTCAACATACACCTGAGAAAAACAATATCCAAAAGCCAGATTGGGTAAAACACAAATACAAGTATGACAACAGAAAATGTGAAACTGCAATTCAAAATTAGAGTTTGTTTTGAGAAAAATCATATGTCTACCCCCCCTTTTCAATTACAGATTACCAAAACCAAGTACCCCATACACATTGCAGATCAACAGAAGGGCAGACAAGAGTGGAGCAGTTCCTAGACCTCATAGGGAGGGTACTAAACTGGTCTGAGTCAGCTTTGAAAAGGCAATTTGTTTCCGAAGACATGATATGACTGTTTGGTTATCCGGTTTAATTTCTTTTTTCTGTTTGAACACAGTCACTTTTGGTGCTGTGAAAGTCTTCAGATTCCGTCTTTTTCTATTACCATTTTAAGTGGGTACCTGGTACCGTCCCTTACTAAAAGGCCTGCACTCGTTGACAGTTTGACTTTGGTGGCATATTTCAGAAAAAGGGGGGGTGCATACAGTCGGAAAGCAAACCCATGATTTGACCGTTATAGCTAGTGATTCTAAAACCACGCAGTCAGGGGGCGATAACCGCAAAAAATTCCCGCTAGGTGCCGCTTTACAAGTCCCGCAAAATTTTTCATTCGCGCCGTTGTAGGATAAACCTGAAATAAAGTATTAAATAGACAAAATTGTGATAGAAACGTGATTTCTATAAAATATATATATATTTTTTGCAATGACTGGCTATATCAGACAAGCGACCGAGGTTTATATTAGTCAAAAACGTGTTTCGAATCGTGCATTCTAAAATGTGTAAAAACACGAGGTTCGGTTTGTTTACATTTTTCGGCCAATGAAAAAGCTGACACAATTCTATATTAGGACATGAAATTGATGATACAGGAGTGATATAGCATCATCAACCAATAGTAAATGCTCTCTCAACTGGAAATTCCGTCACTCTGAATGGAAATCATTACTGAAAGAAAATTCGACGAGGCATGTTTTTTTTTAATTTTCGCCTTGTTTTAGAGTAAAATTTGCCCATTTTGGTGAACATTTCTCCCCCAAAACACCCATGTAGTGTGTATATGTCTGCCTTTTATTAGATTTATTAATATCTTTATATTTTAACCGAAAGTTTACAAGAAAACTGCATTGTTTACATCAGATTACGCCCCCCCCCCCTTTTCTCCCGTCTCGTCAATGCACTTTGTTTAGACTCCTTTCCCGTTTGCTGTACATATCTAATGTGGCGATTATTTCAAAGGCAATTGGTTTATCAAATATATTTAGGAATGCTGACTTTTAAGTTTTACCTGATTTTCTTCTGCAAATGAATTATGAATTTATGTGTAACAGGTATACAATGGTTGAATGAATGTGACTCTAAAAACAAAAACCAGCCAGTGTGTGTGTTATAAATAGAAATTAGGCTAAATTTGTTATCTGTATGTAACTGCATATATGATATTTAATTGATTAAACAACTAATTTGCAAGACTGTGATTTTACCATAGTTGACTAGTAGTTGTAATGCCCCCAAAAAACTTAACTGTTCTGAAGCCCACAGTGGCAGGGACCCTGGGCCCTGTGTTCATTGTCTGCAGGCAAAGCCATTTTATGCCTTACATGTTATAAAAATTTTAACAAATTTGTGAGGTCTGATGATTCTCTAAATGAACTTTCAAAAACTGAAGACTACCAGTTAACTAAATGTTTTCACAGTTTGATCAGGTGGAATATTGCAATGTAGACTCTGACAATCTTGACCGTTATGTACTGTTTTATCCTGTTTTAGAATTTGTAGTCAGTGACTTTTTATCCAACAAAGCTTTATTGTTGCCAGATTTGTACAAAAAAATTGAAGATTTAGTTGACAAAACAGCTTTAATTAAATCACTGAAAGAACCAGAAGACAAAATTGGTGAACCCTCTCCCATTAGAGGCAATAAATTCTCCCATTTAAGTTTGGAAGATTTCAAGGAAACGGGTGATGAAACCTTTGCATGGGAAAGTTTTGAGAAGAAATTGTCAGCTTACAGTTTTCTGAAATATTTGGTACAGGAAAATGATATACATGTAGATCTCCCAGGTCTTAAGACTTTTCTTTCATTTTCTGAAACTGACACTGAAAAATCTGAGTTTTGTTCAATTGAAGTTTTAGATGAGACAGCAGATTCAAAAGCCACAGTTTTGAAAACTTTGAATATTCTTCACAAAAAGTTTCAGATTGGGATAAAGCTTCAGTATCAAGTTGTTGTTGGGACAGGAAATCTTATGACCATTTAATAAAATTAAAATCAGAATATGGAGGTTCATTAAGCTGGGTTTTGCCATATCCTGGAGACTGGCACATACTTTTTTTTAATCTCATTTTCTATTAAATTAATAATTTATTGTATTTAGGATTTGTTCAACTTTCATAAAAATTTATGGACTTTTTACTGTTAATAGTTTATGGAAAAGAAATACACTTGAAAACTAATATGCACAGTCATCTGTCAAAAGTATTGGGAAATGTAAAAAATATCCCTATATAATCAACCAAAACCATATCTTTTTCAAAAAATTATTGTGAAATCATTTCTGGATAGATTGTAACAAATTTTACACCAAAACATTCGGAATTGTCTATATTTTGTTTGTTTATTTGCTCAAATCTTTATACGAGTGGTTTTTATTTGTACATAATTTTTCCATGATTGTTAATTTTTAGGATTTATTTTTAGTTGAAATATATAGGAAAATCAAAATCAATTTTTATTTGTTGTGTTTAAATTATGTACAAATAAAAATAACTCATAACTACATAATGAGTAAATAAACAATCAAAATATTGACAATTCTGAATGTTTTGGTGTAAAATTACCTCACAATATTTTTTTTAAAAAAATATGGTTTTGGTTGATTATATAGGGATTTTTTTTTACATTTCCCAATACTTTTGACAGATGACTGTATACATTTTCTTTACATATTTATACATTTTTTTTTATCTTTATATTGAATTTTATTTTCATGCCTAGAAAAAAAATACACCAGTTCTGTTCATGATTCATCAAAAGGATATAGAAATGTTTTTTCTTGAATTGCTAGAATAAAACCGGTGGACGTGTAAATTTTAGTCGCCTATCCTTTCTTTTGGGGAAAGGAGACCATATATAAATGTTTGTATTTTCCTAAATTTGTAGTTAATTATATGCATATGCTATTAAAATAGCAGCCTGCATCAGCATTAACATTTGTGCACAGCGTGCTTTTAAGTCATTAGGTTAGTTCTAAATGTATTTTTAGAAATAGGGAAATTCATACGGAGTTATCTTTCTTGACTGACAATTTTTCTGAATCTGAATAATTTTCGGCACTAAAAGCTGACAGAAACTCTTATTAATGAATAAAAACGTGTACCAGAGAAACATTTCGTTAAATAAATATATAACCTAGCGCAGTGTGAAGTTTGGGAATGTCATTCTACTGCAAACTTAATATATTTGCATTTTATTTCAATGCGATGGTACGGAGTTATCTTTCTTGGTTGACAATTTTTCGGCACTAAAAGCTGACACAATTTTTTATTTATGAATAAAAACGTGTACCAGAGAAACATTTCGTTAAATAAATATATAACCTAGCGCAGTGTGAAGTTTGGGAATGTCACTCTACTGCAAACTTAATATATTTGCATTTTATTCCAATGCGATGGCGACATTCCATCGAGGGGGTCACCCTCTAAATCATCAAAATTTTAATAGTAATCTCCCGTTTTAACTCAAATCTAATAAACAAATCGTGGAAGTAATTATTGCTGAAAAGAAAACAATGTAAGACGTTTCGATATTTTCTACGGTATAAATAAACGAGGTCTTTGTTCTACAATTTTCATGACCGACGAACATGTCAACGTTTTCAAATGAGAATCACGTGACCCGTGGTTTAAGAAGATTCACGAGGCTAGAGCCTTTAATTTCACATACAGGTATATTGATGACGTTTTATCTATCAATAATTCTAGATTTACAGAATTTCTTCCATTGATATATCCTCCAGAGCTGGAAGTTAAAGAGACCACCGATACAGCTTCGTCCGCATCATTTTTGGACTTATACCTCGAATTTGACGACAGTGGTCAACTCAGTACCAAAATTTATGATAAGCGGGACGACTTCAATTTTAAAATCATAAATTTTCCAAATATGTGCAGCAATATACCAGCTTCTCCTGCATATGGTAGGGTGGTCAAACCAAAAATTGAAATGCTAATAAATCCTCCAATTACAGTTTAGTATGACAGTACATACAAAATGGGAAATTTTGGTACAAAAATTATTAAAATCGGTTGAGCTGTTCAAAAGTTATGGCCTTTTCGGTGAGCCAAAAGTGGTCGATTTTCTGTTTTTTGGAAAAATGTTAAAAAAAATGACATTTTTGGACCAAAATATATTATTTTCACTACCTAATAGGTTATCATGCTTTCTTCTATAGTAATGTATCCTCCTTATGCTTCAAAAAGAGGTATTATACACACCTGTAGGTGTTATATGAAAAAAATGTCACAGAATTTAAAACATTGAAAATAGCCTTTGGACTTAGTTTTTTTAATTTATGTGTCAGCCGTCTGCTTGTTCAAACTACTAGGTTTGTGGTCAAATATCTTCAAAAACCTTTAACTTGCAAGGCTGAAACTTGCAGCACTGTCCACAAAGTGCCCAGTCTCTAGGTAAAAATATCAAGAATATCATTTATTCAATTAATATATATATTTTTTTAATATTATTTCCTTTGCGCAGGCCTCCATAATTTTAACGTCAAATTTTATTCGAAAAATCAAGTTTTTGGTCATAAAAAATCTGAAAAAAGTACTAGAATTTTTCTGAATACTGATTTTGGTAAGGAAAAGAACCCTCTAACAGGGAACACCTATATTTATCAGCCAAAAAAATTCTCAAAGTCTGTAGCGCCAGAATCATAAACTCCGCAGCTTATTATTTTGAGCTCTGTAAAGTGTAAAAATAAGTTATTTCAGGGAATTAATTATATTTTTTATGTTCAAATTGATATTTTATGGTAAACAACCTCAATATCCATACATCAATGAAGTTATTATTACAGTTTGTGTAAAAACTGCCATTTTTTCCATTGAAAAGGTCAATTTTCTTTGTTCAATCAAAATTTCAGATAATTCCCGAAATTGATACAATTTCAATAATTGTCGAATATTATAATATTAAATGTTCAAGTGTTTGGTATTATTTTGATCCTATAACTGTATACTACAAGGAGAAAACTATCAGCAACCCCAATTCTGACACTGGTATGAACTATGTCCTGGTTCATTAGCCCTCTACCTGGAAATTTAGTAAAAATAATATTTCAATTATGGCCCCGTATTCCATGAAAAGTCTTATTTGGATTATCAGATATGTTCTCTGTACAATTTATAAGCCAGCCTTGAAGTTATGTTATCTTTTAAACATTTAATTAGCACATTTTATACATGATTTTCATCTTTTTGTCTGGGAAAAACCTCAAATTTGACAATTTTAGCTGATTTAAGCGATTAGAAAGTCCCAAATTTTCAAAGTTATCATTTTTATTGTCACAAATCAATAAACTGTTATCTTCTACTATTATTTATAATCTTAATTCATAACAGTCTTCAATGTCACTCTCTTTTCCTTTATATACTATAATTTTACATTTGACGACTACAAATAGTGCTGTGTCCCAGTTCATGACCAACTTATTCCAAATGAAATCTTTGTGAATTCTTTAAATTGTGTGTTTTGTGATCCTATGCATATTTGATTAACTGAATCATAATCAATAGCATCAACTTTCAGAAGTGTCATTTTAATGATTTAAAACTCTTAATGATCTACTGAGATGTCACGATCACACCTGTAAAATAAAAATAAAAATAAACATTTAAAATATGTTATACAGAATAAAAATAAAGAACTAAAAATAATTGATCTTTTCCAGAAATAGTTTATCATACATGTACAAATGAAAAAAGCTTTAATACAATGCACTCTTCGACTAAAAATTATCTTTATGCATATATGCTTGGTGGCAAATAGATTCTATATGAAAAATAGCATTATTCCAGAAATGTTTGCTGCATGCATCATAAATGTTCTGTCATACCAAACAAGTTTGCATACAGTAATGGTGTAATGAAAAAAATGTAATTAATTAAACTTAGCATATCATATGCACTGCCACTGATTACATTGTATATAGCCAGAATGTTAATACATTCACATACTGTAATGTATGCATTAAGCATATATTTCATAAAGCTTCCCTAATAGCACTGAAACATAATAATTATGTTTTATAACAATTTAAATAAATTGTTCAAAAATGTTGCATGGAAATTCATGTTACTATTTTAGTATTTAAAAACAATTGTCCTATGTATTGCTACAATATACACTAGGAACTTAATGAGAAATGCATAAAAAGTTTTCATGTAGACAAATTTCATTTAAAACCAAAAAATATAAAAAATCTTGAACATTTCACAAAAGTATCAAAGAATACCGGAACAATTCCTTTATATAGATGTATTAATAAATCCCGATAAATTCCGAACAGCCATGATTACGTCACCAAAGGTCTGCTTGGATAAAGTTATTTATAGATTGGGAGAATTTGACAACTTTATATTGATGCTTGCCGTTTTCGCCATTTTGCGAGTAAAATAATAAAATCGTGAATTAAATCCCATCTCTTTTTCATTTATCGAAACAAAGATATATATTTATTCAGTTCGTGTAAAGTTTCTGTGCGATTTTTGTGCATCTTTTGTTTTCAAAATTAACCCCCATTTGATCCGGTTGAAAACGATATTTCTTTTGAGAATAAAACTATATTTTAGAAGAAGTTTTGTTACTTACCGTGCTTGATTGACCTCCGTGGTCTGAATACATCAATGCTAGATAATTATTGTATCAATTGGTAGAACAATACGTCGGTAAATTCTATTTTTCTTTGGTACAACTCTGAAATTGTCCTGGCCAAAATGGCGGAAGACATACATCCCGGTCATGCGCCACACAACGTCCGATAACTCTTTCCGCTCAACTCTGATTGCAAAGTCAGAAAATATGGACCGAACATCCAATGATTTCCGGGAGCTATTACTGCTTATCCATTGAAACCTTGGCGACATATCTTTAGAGGAAGGTCCAGTTTATTGATATTTGACCCCCAATATTTTTCGGAAGTGTGGTAAGCGAGTTTAAAAACACTGTTTTGTAAACTTTTATATTTTACGTTACGATTTCGATTGTTTTTAATTTTTGGCGGTCGGATTGGTAAAATTGAAGACTTTCTGCAAATTTTAAGCCATGCATGAAGAATATTGGTCCAGGGATAGCTCCCGGAATTATTTTTGAAAATGGGCTGTTCGTTGACACATAAATCAAGATGGCGTCCGATTTTCTCGAAACGACTTCACTTTGGACGTTCAGTAGTAGTACCCAATCATATTTTTAATGCTTATAACTACCAAATTAATAAAGATCTAGTTTTCAAGTTTTATCTGATATATTTTTTATCACGAAATAATAAATTTTAGGTGTTTTTCTAATGAAATGAAAAAGGTGAAAATTCGGGTTTTTCTACTCTGACAGAAAATAATAACGCTTTCGACGACTACGTTTGTCCTCCCTACATATGGTGTTTACATCTCGCAATTGATTCGCTATGCAAGGGGCAGTAGCAATTATGCATTTTCATATAGTGAAAATGTATAAAGATAAAGAGTCAAATATGTCAAGAATTTTTTTTGTCAATGTGTGACGTAAAAATATTTTTGACATTTACGTCACCGAATATGGTACTGCTTTGACAACTATTTTACCTATTTTGTTCCTGTATTTAAATACTGTTACAGTGACAGCCGGAACCTTTGAACCGTAATGAGAGCGGGAGGTTTGGCGCCTTAAAATCTGATTCAACCCACCATTTCTTTAGAAATGCCTGTACCAAGTCAGGGTCATTACGGTTTTCACAGTTTTCCGGTTGTTGACTGATTTTGTCTGTTTATATAATTATGAGTTTTGACTTTCCCTTTGTAAGATTGTTCGGAGTTCGGTAATTTTGTTATTACCTTTATTTACCTATTTTGTTCCTGTATTTAAATACTGTTACAGTGACAGCCGGAACCTTTGAACCGTAATGAGAGCGGGAGGTTTGGCGCCTTAAAATCTGATTCAACCCACCATTTCTTTAGAAATGCCTGTACCAAGTCAGGGTCATTACGGTTTTCACAGTTTTCCGGTTGTTGACTGATTTTGTCTGTTTATATAATTATGAGTTTTGACTTTCCCTTTGTAAGATTGTTCGGAGTTCGGTAATTTTGTTATTACCTTTATTTACCAGCGACGCCATTAATGAGTTTGCTTTCCAACTGATATAACCAAGTTCGCGTTGTAGTAGTCCGAGATTCCTCTGCCGTCTGACGGCTTTTATGGATTTGCTGTAGCCGTGGGACGTCAGAGGGCTATGCATACGGAAAACAGCGGATTTGCCTCTCCAACTCTTGGTCGGCACATTTCCATGTTTCGTGGCTATCGGATTTTATTTTCTATCAGAAACCCTTATATAAATCGCTTCACCAATCATTTTTCTATTCATTCATAACCATCTTACCCTCAGAAAGTGGTGTTACACTCCATTACATGGTCGGCATGGTTGGTCGAACGTCGCAGTTGGCATGCCAACGTTCGCCCCACGTTGGGCCAACGTGAGCAATCCAACCGTTGGGTTGATATGGTTGGCCCAATGTTGGCACGACGTATGATTTTTGATGGTGAAATGTGTAGCCGATTAGCCAACGTTGGGATCTGACCATTGACCAACCGTCGGCCCGGCGTCGGTACTTGGTCGCACATTAACTTACTCCATTGTATGTCGATTTGATTTTTTTTTTCATCAATACATTTATTTGATATGATTCTAATACGGTTCTAATACATTCCCAAATATCTATCTCTCATCTAATTTAATTTTACACAAGTAAGAGAAATCGACTTCAAAACAGATATCAACTGAATTCATTTACAATTTGGTGAAACATTTGGACGCATTTATGAATCTATTCTTCAAAACGTATACTTATTTTGTTTGAAATTATTCCAGGTGCAGTTCGCAGAAATATTCTAACAAGACAGGAAACGGATGACAGAATAGAAAATGTGATCAAAGACTGGTAAAATATGCTAGTGATCGGGATGGTGGAAGAAAAAAGAGTAAAAATGCGGAATGCCAATCAACAGGAGCCAAACGTTCCTCTTCAATAGACATTGACAATAATTGTTTTATCTAGCACTTTTATCTAGCGGTTTTGCCGAAACGTATCATAATAGGTTTATGCTGGACAATTTTAATTTTGTATTCCCTGTTGGAATTTTTTGGAACAAGGAATAATTGTTTTGGTATTGCAGTATAGCTGATTAAATGTTTTAAAACTTAGGGTGTTTTTATCTAGCAGTTTTATGAAGCTATTGAATGTTGGCAGTAGAATATCGAAGGAATTGTTCAATATTTCTGATTGCGAACAATTGACACATGACCAAAAAAATCACATACACTAGGACATAGGTACCTTTGTTATGATACTAAATCCAGAATCAGAGCTTAATACACATTCACGAAACGTGTGAAACACATCGAAACCGCACTAAAGAGGGAACTCATATGCATTGATACGGTTTAGTTAGGAAGACAAGTTTAGTTGAAATTTTAACCGACTGAAGCATGCGTCGTCTGTTCTGAAAGTAGTAATGGTTCTTGTGTCTTGTTTGATTACCTAGTCTCCTTATGATTTATTATTTGAACTGAAACACGATTCGTCAATAGTAATTAAAATATTTGCATGCAAGTGATTGGTTTCTGTCTAATTTTCATACTGGAAAGTGTTTCAATTCCTTATTGCAAATCAATTAATTTATTGGGAAAAATATACAAATTTAGGTGAAATGTTCGCGACATACAGAAAAACAAAGTATCGGAATTACAGTATAATTTATTACTGTATATGGTATATATATATATATATATATATATTAGCAATTGATGTCTTTTAAGTATAGCCACAATCAAGGAGACTGTGACACATCACTTGGCATATGCTTTGAATCATAGTTTCTGTTGCGTCTACAATTTTTTTTCATACTACTGTTTGATGGGTATCACATGGGAGGTTATTGAACGTTTGACCAACGTGAACCACTGGTGGAATATTATTGTAAATAGTCGAGGCTGGACGTTGGGCTGACGTTAGCCACTGGTTGAACATGGTTGGCATATAGTAGTTAATAACTTAGGCTGACGTTAGGCCGACGTTGGATACTGGTGGGATTAGGTTGGCACATGGTTGTAAATAGTTTTGGCCGACGTTGGATAATGGTGGGATTGGGTTGGCATATGGTTGTAAACCGAACGTCGGGCCAACGTGGCGCCAATGAGCAACATTACGATGGGCCAACGTTGGATTCCGACGTCGGGCCAACGATCCGAACGCCCGAAGACCAACGTCTGGGTAGGTACATTTTGGTTGTGCAAAATTCTAACATGACGTCCTTCATTGACTATAAAACTAATACCGTAATAAAACTCCTAAATATGATGCATATTGTCGAACAAATTATTAACATCATTCATAAGTGAATTAATGTATTCATACATGACCGTGGTGTATACAACAAAATATTTTGTTGTTTCTTGACATTTAACTTTCCCCGAAAAAAAAATACTGAAGACAACCTTCTATCGACTTTGACTTGTTATTTTGTGATCTTCCGGTGAAGTAGTTTACAAGGAAAGCTGGTGACATTGACACACGCTCGTTACTGATTTATTTTTCGATTTTGTGAGCATTTTACTTTTTTAAGTTGCTAAAATCAAAATGCCATCAAATTGGAAAATATCAATAACTTAATTGCAACACAATCTTGATAGTTATCTATATAAGAAAAACAACCGTCAACATGAAGGTTAGTGGATTTTGTTATGACATGCATTTCCATTATTGTCACTTCCACTTCAAAAAACAAGCCAAAGTCTTCCTGTCAGAATCGAAATAATTCTCATGAAAATCATTGTTATACAACGTTTTAACATGGGTAACATCATTTTCGTTGCATATTATCACTCGCTATCACTCGGATAAAATTTTCATGAAAATAATGTTACCTGTGTAAAACATAGATACAAACTATGTCTTCCAGGAATTATGTCTTAAATGCATCAAAATAAACAACTTAGCAAGATTACAAGATGGACAACATATGCCTACATCACAAAAAGTTTCAATGAAGCGCCTGACATTCTAAGTTTTTATTATTTACATCATTTTACATGAAATGGGAAGCTATATTAGTTATTGCAAAGTACATTATCCGTCTTAAGCATATTTTCGGATTTAAAAATTTGTGAAACGAAGCCTTCGTAATGCGCGAAACGTGTTTGGAGATTTGCATCCCGTGTACATTAAAGACAATTTGCAGCAGCTCATAGGAACAAAGTATATTAAGACTGCATGGTCGTTGTTGGTTATTACAATACAACATTTTCTAACGCCATCTATTATATTATATCTCTCCTGTAACTTATGCCCATGAAAACATCCGAATTGATTCAATCTGGGTATATATGGTTTACTAGATGTGCGTATTATTGAAATTTACAGCTCCTAAATAATGGAATTATTAATGAAAATCAGGATTATTTCGGCCAGTCATAGGTGACCATAGCCGATTTTGGCTATCATGTTTATGCCCTTTGGTTTACGTGCTCGGCACAAATACTTTTAAATTATGTTTCTTTCTGTTTTGATTATAGGTGTACTTGATGCAGGTTTTTCAGAAACGCATCGAGCGTGTTAAATTCGATATCTACGTTTTTATTCATACAAAAATCTTCTCGAAAAACCACCATCGTGTCGCTTCAAGCAGTCCTGTCGGCTTCCACGATTGCCATCTTTACTGAAAAAAGAACTTCTGTAGTTAGCATGCTTAGACTAAAATTGATCGCTATATTGCTGTAAAACATGTACGTTTTGAGTTTTATTTATTAAGTTTGTAATTTTGCATAAATGATTATAACAGATGATATACAAAAGTCATACAATGAAAAATAACAATTGGGAGAACAAACTTAACAACTATTTAATAGGGAACAATAAATTAGGGTTAGGGTTGTGGTGTTTAACGCCATTTTCAACAATATTTCAGTTTTATCGCGGCGGTCAGTTTTATTGGCGGAGGAAACAAGAGTACCCGGAGAAAACCACCGGAATGCCGCAAGTCATTGACAAACTTTATCACATAATATTTTATCTAGTACACGTTGCCACGAGTGGGGTTCGAACTCACAACGTTAGTGGTGCACTGACAGCATGTAGTTGTAAATCAAACTATCATACGATCACCACCACGACGGTCCAATGAACGATAAATAATTTTTTTTGTGATCTGAAAACACTATCATATTAGAATACAGGTTTGTTTTACAAAAAACGATTATTTATTTAATTCCTCCTGAGGTGGTTTCTCGACCCACGGAAAGATCTGATTGAATACTTGGGAGCATTCTTGTTGGTGATACCACGTGATAGAGCACAACCTACATGTATTATTAAAATGATTGGAATAATAATCATTACACTACCAAAATAACCGAGAACAATTGAAGACACCCGATTATCGGAAGCAACATTTTTCTTGTTTCAAATATGCTGATGTTTTCTTAACATCGGTTGTTATTGTATGTGTGAGTTGTAATAAATCTTTACTCAAATGCAATACGAGCTGTTCTCTTGTTAAATTTAGTCCATCTAAGTAACACCATCGTTAAATAGTAAACCATTCAAAAGTTAGAAAGTCATAACTCCTACATAATTGATCTGTTTGAAAAATCGTTATACTATGCACATGTACTTATCATACCAAGACATTATACGAAATATGATCAAGTTCCACTAAAAGATCAGACCAGTTTCTTAAATACTATCAATTAACTTCATGTCAGCAATTTTCCTTTTTATATTTGTAAAAACAACGTGTAAATGTGTGATTTTGTCATAAAAATGATAAAAATAGTAAAACATTTAAAAGACAATCACAATAAAATCTACATTTGTTATTATTATCACTGGGTTGATACCTCTGCTGGTAGACTTTGGTAAATTCCTCCGTGTCTGGAAAATCAAAATAGGCCAAGGTTAGCTATGCCTGAAGGAGATCGAGCTTAGCTCTAATAAATTACATTATTAAGGAACTGTAAATGTCAAACATACATATTTCTAATAAACCATGTCAGTGCCAAAACATTAATTACAGGGCGGTTGATGACATCGGGAATTATAATATGATAGTCAACAGGGGCGGATCCAGGATTTGTGGTTAGGGGGGGCGTGAGTAGGCGAGGGGTCTGGGGACCGCTTAAGGTCCCCAGCTGGTCCAGGGTAGAACCCTGGTAGGGGGCCCAGGGGGGCAAAGCCCCCCTGAAGCTTTGGGGATTTTAGGAATTACAGACATTTATTTGAACGACAATTTTGAACCAACCACACCATTTTTATAAGACCAAAAAAAGTTGATTTCGAGTTAATTTTGTCGGATAATTGTTAACAGTATATTTTTGTCAGATTATAAGAACCTAAAGTAAAACTTCTTTTGAACAACCGTGATGCGAATTGTTCAACTCATGACTGATCGATCACGATATTTTAACCCTTCAAAGAATTATTGGTTTAGTTTTAACGCATTCCTCATTTCACTAATTGGTCTGTACTTTCGGTGCTTGTCCTTTCGGGTGGTTCTAGTTAATACTGTCCGTCCGGATGGAGCTTTTCTTTTCGTCTTTTGATTCATTCATTGAAAACATATGATTCGACCGTTCTTGTTTATAGACAAACAAAAGCGGAAATTGTCGGCGAATCCATATATGAATCAACGAACACACCCAACGTGTATTTACAATGTGTAGGAATATTTTACTACAGGTCACGAGTTAACCATTCATGAAAAAGTTGTTTGTTGAACTGCTTAATTAAGTATAGGAGAATGTCCAAGTAACTCTCCATTCCTTAAAAATAATGGGGCCAGGCCCCGAAGGGGCCGAGTCCCATTGTTTTTAAGGAATGGAGAGATACGAGGACATTCTCCAACTTAAAATCCACCCATTGTACTTTATTAATTGTATTAATTATTAATCTTGTAACAAAAAAAAAATCTGTGTATATCATCTAAAGTATAAAGAGAACAATAACTCCGCCCCTGTCCACATTGTTCATAACTCTCCATTCCTTGAAAATAATGGAGAGTTTAGACAATAGAATTACATCACAGGTGGATTTTAACCTTGTATAACATATGCTTTGCGAATTTTAGGGGGGCGCACGCCCCGCACGCCCCCCTCTAAATCCGCCTCTGGTCAACCAGCAGAGGCATCGACCCAGTGACAGTACTACGAAATGTAGTCCGAGATTCCTCTGTCGTTTAACGGCATTTATAAAGTTGCTGTAGCCGTTCAACGTCAGAGGGTGATACATACGAAAAACAGCGGATTTGCTTCTCCAACTCTGGGTCGGCACATTTCCACGTTTCGTGGCTATCGGATTTTATTTTCTATCAGAAAACCTTATATAAATCGCTTCACCAATCATTTTCCTATTCATTCATAACCATCTTACCCTCAGAAAGTGGTGCTACACTCCATTACAGCACGATTTTGCCTTA
Organism: Bathymodiolus brooksi; assembly: GCA_963680875.1. Lineage (NCBI taxonomy): Eukaryota > Metazoa > Mollusca > Bivalvia > Mytilida > Modiolidae > Bathymodiolus > Bathymodiolus brooksi. Next base: position 131,464,428 of record OY804576.1, on the reverse strand, counting down.
GATCCTATGATTCCGCCATTTTTCAAACATTTGTCACGTGACTACGAGAAAACCACGATTACCGCAATGTATCATGGGAGATGATTTGCATATAAACAAACAAACAAATATTTGTATTGCCAATCATACACGCCTGTTAAGGCAGAACAATTAACATAAAATTTAATACAGTTGATTATATTGATTGGTAATGATTTTAACAGCAATAGTGAATTACAGATAACCATAAGAAAAAAAAATGATGTAGTACCTTGTCCAAAAAAGGAGGACGTAACACATGCTCTTTCCGAAGCCCATTGGCAACACTCTGCCATTGAATCTTTTCTTTCCAACACATTCTGTATTATTTCCTTCTGCTCTGCTTTGATCTATAGATGGACTGTTTGTCCTGTAGAATACGCTTAAATGTATGGTCTTCCATGTGATTTGAATGTTGTTTACGTATGCAAATAATGCTCAAATAATTTGGTGCGCTGAATTAAGTAGCTCCCATCATGCAATGCGTTACTATTATCATTCAGTTAGTATCGCGAGATCACGTTTGTAGATTCGAAAATGGAAGTCAAATAGCGGAATAATAGGATCTAAGGCAAAATCGTGCTGTAATGGAGTGTAACACCACTTTCTGAGGGTAAGATGGTTTTGAATGAATAGAAAAATGATTGGTGAAGCGATTTATATAAGGGTTTCTGATAGGAAATAAAATCCGATAGCCACGAAACGTGGAAATGTGCCGATTCTAGAGCTGGTGAGGCAAATCCGCTGTGTTCCGTATATATCACCCTCTGACGTTGAACGGCTACAGCAACTTTATAAATGCCGTTAAACGACAGAGGAATCTCGGACTATACGAAATGTAGATATCTAATATTGGGCGCTCGACGCGTTTCTGGAATAACCTTCACCAGATACGCCCATTGTCCAATGTTTGAAAAGCCACTCTGTGTCTTTTATTAAACACATTGTTACACCTTAATAATATGAAACAGGCGCGGCCATGAATGCTCGCGAATCTGAAAATTATCTGCAATTTTCACGCTCATCCATCCGGCCAGTGCATCAAAATAGTGTCGAGATTTTTTGGGTCGAGATATTCCGTCTTCCCATTAACTAGAGTTATCGTTCTTTCCCCAATATTCGATAGGTATCTACTACTTCCGGTATTGAATTTGCAAAGTTAACAAAATCTTCGACGAATATGAGCATTTCTTTATCATCAACAGTTGAGGACATTCTAATTTAAAAAAAAAATGAAATGCAAAGCTTTCTGAGGTCCGTCAATGCCAAATTAACGGAAAAAAAGCATGAACTTGCGCAAAGGGCATATGAAAAATTATCACAAGTGCGACGTGAAGTAGTCCGAGATTCCTCTGTCGTTTAACGGCATTGATAATCTTGCTGTAGCCGTTCAACGACAGAGGGTGATACATACGGAAACCATCAAATTTGCCTCACAGCCATAGTATCGGCACATTTCCACGTTTCGTGGCTATCGGATTTTATTTTCTATCATAAACCTTATATAAATCGCTTCACCAATCATTTTTCTATTCATTCATAACCATCTTACCCTCAGAAAGTGGTGTTACACTCCATTACAGCACGATTTTGCCTTAGATCCTATTATTCCGCCATTTGACTTCCATTTTCGAATCTACACACGTGATCTCGCGATACTAACTGAATGATGACAGCAACGCATTGCATGATGGGAGCTAATTAATGCAGCGTGCCAAATTATTTGGAGCATTATTTGCATACGTAAACAACATTCAAATCACATGGAAGACGATACATTTAAGCGTATTCTGCAGGACAAACAGTCCATCTACAGATCAAAGAAGAGCAGAAGGAAATTATACAGAATGTGTTGGAAAGAAAAGATTCAATGGCAGAGTGTTACCAACGGGCTTCGGAAAGAGCATGTGTTACGTTCCCCCTTTTTGGTTTTGGACAAGGTACTACATTTTTTTTTCTTATGGTTATCTGTAATTCACTAAATTTGCTGTTAAAATCATTACCAATCAATATAATCAACTGTATTAAATTTTATGTTAATTGTTCTGCCTTAACAGGCGCCTATGATTGGCAATAAAAATATTTGTTTGTTTGTTTATATGCAAATTATCTCCCATGATACATTGCGGTAATCGTGGTTTTCTCGTAGTCACGTGACAAATGTTTGAAAAATGGAAGACAAATGTCGAAATCATAGGTTCTAAGGCAAAATCGTGCTGTAATGGAGTGTAACACCACTTTCTGAGGGTAAGATGTTTATGAATGAATAGAAAAATGATTGGTGAAGCGATTTATATAAGGTTTATGATAGAAAATAAAATCCGATAGCCACGAAACGTGGAAATGTGCTGACCCAGAGTTGGAGAAGCAAATCCGCTGTTTTCCGTATGTATCACCCTCTGTCGTTGAACGGCTACAGCAAGATTATCAATGCCGTTAAACGACAGAGGAATCTCGGACTAGACGTGAAGGTGTTCTTGTTGAGAATGATGGTAACGTTAGCAATGCAGAAAATGCAACAATCAGTTCTTCAGTTGTCAACACCCCTTCATTTGAGGAACTCACAGCAGGGTAGACTAGTAATTTAAATGATAAGCAAAAGATAATGCACACAGACGTTGAAAACTATTTGATTAATAGTAGACACAGGACTGTAGACAGGAAAAAAATGTCGTGTTTTAGACAGTTTATAAGAGGGTACAATTTCCATAAAGAAGGTTATGTTCATAACATCATGATGAATAACATTAGTACCGAAAATCCTTTTTGCTACGTAAGATCAAAATGTTTAGCTTCTATGAAAAAAGAAGTTCACACTCAGTGGTTTCTTTTGACCAAAACTGTTCCAGTTACCATCGTGAAAGATGCATGCACCTGTCCAGCAGGGTACGCATGTGTGTGATTTGGTAGAAATTAGAAATTAGAAAAAAGTGTTTCTTTTCATAATACATAATTAAATATTCTAATTCTCTTACCCCCCCCCCCCCCCCCCCAATCATTTTTCTATTCATTCATAACCATCTTACCCTCAGAAAGTGGTGCTACAGCACGATTTTCACATAGACCCTATCATTTCGCCATGTCAGTTTATTGTTCAACCATTTGTCACGTGACTTCAAGAAAACTACGATTACCGCAATGTATCATGGGAGATGATTTGCATATATGATCTTACCTTGTCCAAAATGAGAGGGGGGGACGTAACACGTGCTCTTTCCGAAGCCCGTGGGTAACACTGGCATTGAATCTTTTCTTTCCAACACATTTTGTATTATTTCCTTCTGCTCTGATTTGATCTGTAGATGGAACTGATTTTCTAGTCTGGTACCCGTGACCCCTCGGATTTTTTTGTTTGATATCGGGGTCAGGTAACGGCTGAATCCATGTTTTTAATGGCGGCCGCCATAGCGTACAGATATTCCCATCTCGGCAAAGGAAATGATGCACAGCATTGAATGAAGGCGTGTCTTAAGTGGGTAATTGGCACAGTTCAGATCAGATACATTTGTTTGTCCCTTTTAGTTATTTTAGAGGTTGAAGACATCACGCGGAAATGTACTTTTGGTCACATTACACAAAAAAAAAGGGGGGGGGGGGGGTGTTATCACGACACACCATCTCCAGCGCTCCATTTCTCCAATCTAAACAATGTCTGAAACCGAAAATGTTTTTAAAACAAATAAAAACATATTGAAATATCCTCCCAGTGTAACCAAACTGTATGACACGTCTGTTTTATCTCAATAATTACTACCTTGTCAATGTACTTAGGAAAGTACAACTTCACAACAACTTCACAACTTGTCTCCATTGTCTTAACTTGTACATGTGCCCCACAATATTGTGTGCAATCCTTTACATCTATTATTGGTTGCAGTATGATATAAAGAAGGAAAATGTCAAAAATAAATATCTTCTACAGTAAAAAAAAGTTACAAGGTACTAGGTGTCACAAATCTGTCATCTTTTTAGAATGGTGCATGACTCATTGTCCTATAAAATGAGTTTGTCCAACACCCAAGCTTTTCTTGAGTGATAGACAGGGTACACCGCTTCCATATTTAGGCCCTGTTCCTCTCTGATAGAAGTAAAAGGAGATATGGGGTAAATGTCGATGAGAAAACGACCCATAACCATCGGAATTAATACTGCAATCAAATACAAAAATGAGGCTAATGACAGCAGTTTTAATTGATGAACATGTTCATGAAAAGGTATTTAATGACAGAATTGCTGAGCTGCTTGCCTTATTTGTGATCAAAGAAAGTGCATTATACTTTGAGGGGCTACTATTATTTTAATTTCCATATTTCTTTTTTATTTTGCTTGCTTTTAATTAATTTGTTTTTGTTTTATGTTTTGCTTTGCAGTTAGCACAATCCAGTTTGATGTTTGGATCTTGGATACATGCTATGACAATAGTTTCATGCTTATGATACTTGCTTCTGTTTATTTGCAATTACATTTGTATGGTCCTATTGTCAATAAAAGTCATCAGAAAAAGGAAATTCTTATTCAAACCTAGTTAACACAGCCTGATGAGGATACCAACATGAATGAACCACTCATTGAAGTTTTAAGGTGAAATTCAGCACAGGATAGTGGATATAAAGGACTTCAATCAATTCTATATTTTAATTAAAAAATGTTGAAAGATATACATTGTAATATTTATAGCCTAGATTTAAGGTGGATTCAGCATAAACATGTATATCAGTTAATCTTCTTTATTTACATTAAATATCCTGAATACTTTAAATACTCAACATGAAAGATGAGTTAAGGAATAACACTTGGACAGTACAGCTAAGAATTGTGCCAATTTCACTCTCTATGTTGCATGGTTAGATCTTTTTCTCAGCTTCAAGAAATAGTATTTGGTTGAAAAGGATGGTCATATTTCTAACATTCATCATCTAATTATCCACATTCTTGGTTAATTTGGTTAAACTTTGTATTAAACATTGGACATTGAAATACTGATTATTAGGTGACCTTGACCTTTATTTCATGCTTTCCTTGAATGCCATTTGGCTTTAAGGAGAAGGGTGTATCTATAAGACACTTTTCAAAGTTTGTAAACATTAAGTTTCTAAAAAGGAACATTGAGTAAAAATTGCATAAGGGTTTAATAGTCAACTAAAACTGAAGTTATCATACAGAAACTAAATTTCTACAGACGATAACAATGACAACGCCATACCATTTTACAACCTCAAAAATTGTTTTGGGGTCGTATAAAAAGGGAATAGGATATAGTAAACTTTCAATGTGCTATGTTTTTTTGGCAATACTTTATTTGTTATTTGCTAATTGTGCTGAGTTTCTATTATTAGTTTCTTTATTTATTATTATGACAACCAAATAACACATACATGTACAATGCATAAAATATCATAAATACATGTATCCTATTTTCATACATTCACACATACAATGTAATACTCTCCTTGTCAATGAGGTTTGCTACGGAGATATTGTAACAAGTACACAATGAAAGGATATAGAGTAAATGTACATGAGGCAAAATCCCCAATTTATAATGAGTAAAACAAAGCAATAGAACAATGATATAATTGTTATTTTTCATCTTGGAGTCAACATGAGGTCTTTGACAATGAGGAAATCATCATACTTCATATTTAGTTCAAGACGGGTCATAGCACCTGCTTAAGCAGTATTCATTACGAAATGTCAATCAACACTACATCCATGTAATTCATGATGATATACTGTAAAATCGGAAATTAATGCATTCATTTATTACTGCGATCTAAGAAAATTTAATCAGCCCGGATTGCGATTTTTAATTAATGCAAAACTCAAAGATCTCTAGTGCAAAATGATACAAATGCTTCTAAAATACGAGTTTTAAGTTCAGTTGCATTTTCCGCAATAATGAAACATCTCAATAATTTCTGAATTTACAGTATGTCGGTCACTTTGAATAAGCAAGAACATTGATTCAAAGTTTACAGAATTGATTGAAGTCCTTTATTATGTTTATATCCTCTATCCTGTGCTGAATTTCACCTTAAAACTTCAATGAGTGGTTCATTCATGTTGGTATCCTCATCAGGCTGTGTTAACTAGGTTTGAATAAGAATTTCCTTTTTCTGATGACTTTTATTGACAATAGGACCATACAAATGTAATTGCAAATAAACAAGCAAGTATCATAAGCATGAAACTATTGTCATAGCATGTATCTAAGATCCAAACATCAAACTGGATTGTGCTAACTGCAAAGCAAAACATAAAACTAAAACAAATTAATTAAAAGCAAGCAAAATAAAAAAGAAATATGGAAATTAAAATAATAGTAGCCCCTCAAAGTATAATGCACTTTCTTTGATCACAAATAAGGCAAGCAGCTCAGCAATTCTGTCATTAAATACCTTTTCATGAACATGTTCATCAATTAAAACTGCTGTCATTAGCCTCATTTTTGTATTTGATTGCAGTATTAATTCCGATGGTTATGGGTCGTTTTCTCATCGACATTTACCTCATATCTCCTTTTACTTCTATCAGAGAGGAACAGGGCCTAAATATGGAAGCGGTGTACCCTGTCTATCACTCAAGAAAAGCTTGGGTGTTGGACAAACTCATTTTATAGGACAATGAGTCATGCACCATTCTAAAAAGATGACAGATTTGTGACACCTAGTACCTTGTAACTTTTTTTTACTGTAGAAGATATTTATTTTTGACATTTTCCTTCTTTATATCATACTGCAACCAATAATAGATGTAAAGGATTGCACACAATATTGTGGGGCACATGTACAAGTTAAGACAATGGAGACAAGTTGTGAAGTTGTACTTTCCTAAGTACATTGACAAGGTAGTAATTATTGAGATAAAACAGACATGTCATACAGTTTGGTTACACTGGGAGGATATTTCAATATGTTTTTATTTGTTTTGAAAACATTTTCGTGTTCAGACATTGTTTAGATTGGAGAAATGGAGCGCTGGAGATGGTGTGTCGTGATAACACCCCCCCCCCCTTTTTTTTTGTGTAATGTGACCAAAAGTACATTTCCGCGTGATGTCTTCAACCTCTAAAATAACTAAAAGGGACAAACAAATGTATCTGATCTGAACTGTGCCAATTACCCACTTAAGACACGCCTTCATTCAATGCTGTGCATCATTTCCTTTGCTGAGATGGGAATATCTGTACGCTATGGCGGCCGCCATTAAAAACATGAATTCAGCGTTACCTGACCCCGATATCAAACAAACAAATCCGAGGGGTCACGGGTACCAGACTACTGTTTGTCCTGCAGAATACGCTTTATATCATGTATGTTGTTGTTTACGTATGGAAATAATTTGGCACGCTGCATTAAATAGCTCCCATCATTGCTGTCATCATTCAGTTAGTATCGTGAGATCACGTTTAATGGCTGAAAAATAAACTGACATGGCGAAATGATAGGGTCTATGTGAAAATTGTGCTGTACTCGAGTGTAACACCACTTTCTGATGGTAAGATGGTCATGAATGAATAGAAAAATGATTGGTGAAGCGATTTATATAAGGGTTTCGGATAGAAAATAAAATCTGATAGCCACGAAACGTGGAAATGTGTCGACCCAGAGTTGGAGAGGCAAATCCGCTGTTTTCCTTATGGAGAGCGCTCTGACGTCACACGGCTCCAACAAGTCGAACAAAAAGCCGTCGGACGGCAGAAGAATCTCGGACTACTTTCCGCTTTATGTTATGAAGTTCTTCATTAGTTGAGTGTGTAAGTGTGTTACACGGAACGTGTTAACAATGTGCAGAATTTTTTTTATATCCATCAGTATGTGAAGCCATGTTTGTCAAAAAATCCTAAGTACACATTTTATACCATAAAGAGCTCGCTATTGCTCCCATATAATAGTTTGTTTCGCAGTATTTTTTAATCCTTGTTTTGACATATGATAAAGATATGAGAGCTCGATGCTCGAACTTTCCGACAGACTTTGCATGTATCAATATCAAAACAACACAATGGCCAAAAGAACGAGGACAAGAGGACAAACAACGATCTACAAAACATTGCACAGAAAACTAAAGATCAGGCAACACCAACCCCACAGAAAACCGCGAGTGAACTCAGATGCTTTGAAGGGTAAGCAGTCCCTGTTCAGTTCAGTTATTCTTAGTCTTGTTACAAACTCGGTGACAAGCCATGAATCAGAAAGGATCGGCCACGATTGTCTTTGCGACAAACGGAACATATCCGTGGTCATTTTGACACAGATACTCAGACCTATGATGCCTTCAACTTAATTACCACTAGGAATGCCATCTTTTTTAGGAGAAAATGTTGGCTTTCTGAGACTGTACAAAATGTATGTATGATATAATCTGAAAACAATAGAACATCTTATAATGTGTTCAATATTTAAATGATTTGATTTGATTTTTGGTGTTTAATGCCACTTTCAGCAATATTTCAGCTATCTCATGGCGACCAGTTTTAGTTGTGGAAGAAGCTGGAGTACCCGGAGAAAACCACCGACCATGGGCAAGTAACTGGTAAACTTTATCGAGTGCACCTTTTTTTGTAATTTACAATATTTAAATAAGAAATAATAATAGCTTATTAAAATAAATAAATCATCGGCTGTTTGTATCATCTATCTTAGTATTTTTTTTTTTTTTTACAAATAATTATTTTATAAAACACAATACAATCAATTAGTGTTAAACCAAATGTTTATTGTTTTATCATTTGTAATTTTAAAACCATTTTTCTCCACAGGTGCTCGTAGACATTACCCCAAATGGTACCCAATGTCGTACGTGGTACCGCCCACCAATTTATTTTCGTTTATTTTCTTATTTCTGACATATTTCGCTTGGAAAATATACGGGAATACTGACAGACAGGTTTTCGGACACGTCCTGGTCGACTGATGTCAGAAATAAGAAAATAAACGAAAATAAATTGATGGGCGGTACCATATGGGGCCCTGTCTACGAGCATCTGTGTTTTTCTCAAGACATTTGTTAATAAAAATGAAACCACCAATTAGCACATTGTCACCTAAAACAGCAGCAATTCCAAGGTAAATTGTATTTAAGAATGTTATCGTTTCTATTTCATTTTTAATATACCCCCGCGTCCCGAAGGGGGAGGGGGGTATGCTGTTTACCGCTGTCCGTCCGTCCGTTCGTCCAAGATATTTTTCGTCGCATTTTTCTCAGTAATTGTTGATGGCAGAAATCTGATATTTGGTCACAAGCGTCATATAGGTATACCATATTGTGGGTAGCGTTTTTGGACCCGTCAGATGCCTACTTCCTGTTTGCCGACTTAGTTGGTTTTTATACACATTTTGTCGTCGCATATTTATCGGCCACTATTGATGGCAGAAATCTGATATTTGGTCACAAGCTTCATATAGGTACCCCATATCGTGGGAAGCGTTTTTGGACCCATCAGATTCCTACTTCCTGTTTGCCGATTTTGTTGATTTTTATACACATTTAACATACATTTGTATATGCACATTGTTCGTAGCATTTTTCTAAGCAACTATTGATGACAGGAATCTGATATTTGGTCACAAGCTTCATATAGGTACCCCATATCGTGGGAAGCGTTTTTGGACCCATCAGATTCCTACTTCCTGTTTGCCGACTTTGTTGATTTTTATTCACATTGAACATACATTTTGTATATATATATGCCCATTTTCAGTCGCATTTTTCTCAGCAACTATTGATGGCAGAAATCTGATATTTGGTCACAAGCTTTATATAGGTACCCCATATCGTCAATCGTAACTACTCGGCCATTCCCTGCAAATAACCTCGTACGCATTAGGCGTATAAATCGCACTACTTTTCACATGTCAGTTACATGAAAGTTTGATAAAGTTATATTTTAAGCAATTTTCTATATTTCAATTAAAGTTTTAATTAGTTTTGCATAATTAGATTTTACTTATTGGATTTTCGTGGACTATATTTTTGTGCGGCTTAACTTAACTTAACTTCCGGCAAACAATTTAAGAAGAATTTCTACTATGTACGTACGAGCTTATTTGCAGGGTAGCGAGAATGGCCGAGTAGTTACGATTGCCATATCGTGGGAAGCGTTTTTTGACCAGTCAGATTCCTATTTCCTGTTTGCCAAAGAGCGGAGGTATCATACATGAGCATTAGCTCACCGTTCATCTTGTTGTACCTTATAACCAGCTGCAGATCACAGCAATCAAGTCTGACACTTTTAAGAAATTATTATGTAGAATATTTGAGGTAATGAAATATTCATTTTTTTGCCATAAATTACTACATATTAGGAACGTATATGGTTGTGATCGTATGGTAGTTGGATTTATAAATACCTATGCAATCAGTTCCTATCACCACTAACGTTGCGAATTTGAATCCTGCTCAGGCGATACAACATGATGTGATAAAGTTTGTCAGTGACTTGCGACAGGTTGTCTACGGTTTCCTCCACCAATAAAACTGACGGCCCCCATATAACTGAAATATTGTTGAAAGTGGCTTTGTAAGAGTTTATTCTACTATATCAAGTACTACCAACTATGTACTCTGAGTAGAGGATGGACTGAGCAGACATGAGTAGCTCAGTACAGATGATACATTGTCAAAGCATTTGGACATGAAAGAATTAAAATTCACCCTGAGCTGGGAATGGCCTCAGCAGACATGAGTACAGATGATACATTGTCAAAGCATTTGGACACGAGAGCATTAAAATTGACCAGTTGGGGATGGAATGGGAAGACATGAGTACTGAGGAGTTTTGAATTCACTTTCCAATAGGTTTTTGAAATTAAAACATAATATGATTATTAAAGTAAATGTGTATTTATTCACAATACTAGTAACCATACAAATAATATTCTGGCAACAATTAAATGAGGTATACACACACAATATAAGTATAGTTTTACAATTCCTGTTGGAACACACATAATTACAGTTTTAACCACTTTTAAGAAGTACACTGATTTTTTTATTACAAATATGTCTTTTTCAATGAATGGAATTTAAAAAAAATGACCCAACATTTTATTACACAGAAATATTTATTCCAGCACAATTGTTTCAACAAAACAATATACATTGGAACAAATACAGCCAAAACTGTAAAGCAGTCACCTGTATTAAAAGTACACCTTATTCTTGTCCCGTCATAGAAAATTTCATATGAATTGAACCTCTTTTGAGAAGTCACCTGTTGTATAAGGCCGCTTTTTCTTTGTCCCAAAGTTGACTCTTAATACAGTTCTGACTGTACAGTTAATATTGAAGATAAAGGAGTTTTCTCAATTGTCAATAACATTTTTATTCAGACAATATGCATTTTAAATTCTAGACACAATTAGAAAAGCTTCAAATTGCCCCAAATCTAATTATTTTCTTCTGTAACAATATCAGATATTTCAAATATAAATGCATAACACAGATGAAATACACCGGCAGTTAAAGATCATTTATATTGCCAAAATTAGATATATTTCAAACATAAATATTTTGAATAACAACTAACAACACATATTATAAAATATACATGTATATATTTTTTTTTAATATATATTCATTCTTCTAATATGACGTCTATAAAACGGCATACACGATAATACTCAACAACTCTATATTTAGCACAAGTGCAGTACACAACAAATCTGGCTGTTCCATTGTGACTCCCGCTGTGAAATTACCGTGACGACCGAGTGTAAACAAACAAAACACCGGCATATGACGTATTTTTAAAGTCCTTAAAATAAAAATTCCCCGTCAGTTATCAATAAATATTCTGTAACTAAGTATTTTTTTATCATTTGTTTTGAAAATTTACATTTGGGGATCCACAGTACGCACACAGTCACATACATTCCATTGATATGTGTCGGCCATGATTGGCATGAATAACAAAATACACTATATAGTCAATAACCTTGTTTTCCTACGTATACATTGATAACTACTGTAGACGGTGATGTAATTAAGTTACTGATATTTTCCAATTTGATGGCATTTTGAATTTTGCTACTCAAACAAGTAAAATGCTCACAAAATCGTAAAATAAATCAGTAACCAGCTTGTGTCAATCAGCGTCCCTTGTGGTGTTGTAAACAACGTCATAGGATGACGATATATTACAAAAGTGAAAGTCGATAGATGGCTGTTTGTCTTACATGTTAAGTATTTTTTCCGGAATTTTTTTTTATGTCAACAATACAAGCTTTTTTTTCATTGGCATTTTTTTATGTTTTTTATTTCATGTCTAACAAGTGTTCGATATTATGTTTGACAACTCCGCTCCGCCATCTTGTTAGCGCTCGAAATGATTTTTTTTTTTAAATATTTTTACGCAGGAATTGTTCAATCGAATCTATGTTGGAAAATAAACAATAAATATGTTTTTCGTGTTAACATCCATATCTTTGTTTTAAAATATCTCGTTCAAATACAAATAATTCAAAATCAATTCAAAATTTCCGAAGGAGGTAAATGGAACAGCCACCAAATGCCGTGTGTATACAGTTCACGAATGGTTAAAAATTACCGTATTTGACCTATTAGAATCGAAATAATTCATGGCAGGCATAGAGTTGTGCAAATTTACACATGGGCGGGGCCTTTATATTCCTAGATTTTAACCCTCCCTGTCGCTCGGGGTAAAATTCGAATATGAAGGCCCAGCCCATGTGTAAATTTGCTCAACTCTATGCCTGCCATGAATTATTTCTTAACTCTACTCAACTACAAAAACACAATTTTACACAGGCAACCAACTAAATGTAGAAAATAATGTAAACTTAAAACATTTATTAAAATAAGACTAGGATGTGTCTATATTTCACAACTACTAGAAGTCAATTTAGATATAGTCAGAACTTTAAAATAAACATTTAGTGCTGTATACGATTCCAAATTGTGGTGTGGTTTTCTGAGATTAAATTATGACAAAGTTGCTGCCAAAAAGTTTTGATAAATGATCACCTAATCCAAGGATAATATGCCAGTTAATTTTCTCCATTAATAGTAATTTTTGAGGAATATTTTTTTCATTTATTTCCAACTAAAATGAGGTAGTAGTAACCGTCTTGGATTTATGATCACTCTTTTAAATAATAACAAATGTACTTTTTCGGGAGCTTCCAAGCATACTTTTCAATTTACAGTAGAACTTCGCTGGCTCGAACTCGAAGGGACTGTCAAAATCTGTTCGAGCCATCGGTAGTTCGAGCAACCGAGGTCCCGTAATTTTAGAGAGAGAAAAAACCCGGTTCTGACCCAGGACAGTTTCATTACGATATGATAACTGATGCAGAATAAATTGGGCCTTTCTCGTAAAAAATATTTAATCCTTTAGACAGTTCTCAAAGACTACGGCTTCTGAATACCTCTTTGGTATCTTCAAACATTCCTTAGAAACATTTTTTCACTTTGTTCGCGATCTATTTTATAAACAGGAAATATGAGGTTGGGTATTAACACTTGGATCAATATCGGTATAATGCTGATAATTTTAAAATTTTGCCATTTCTTTTTTTTTAATTTGAATTTGAAGAATATTTGTTTCTTTTGGTATTATATACACATAACAACTCAGGTTAATCGGAATTTCAGAATGAGTACATTTCTTTTGTTTTCGTTATTTAGATGAACCTTGAGACCACAGTTTGATATTATTCGATCCCAACAACTATACAAATTTAAAAAAATTAAAATAACACTCTCAACAATAATAATTCATATAATAACAATTTTAAATATTGTTTTAATCAACTTTATTACGATTGTAAACATTTGATTGTTTTAATTATTGTCGAGTGTAGGCTCGGCTTGGTAAATCAGCGACACAGGTCTCGGGTTCAATAATTGTTCTTTATTAATCGTAATTAATGGTCAATAATCAAGCCACAGCTGAATTTAATGACTAATTAACACAAATGATGACAAGATTATCCCTCTACCTGTAACAATTATCTGTTGGTAATCTGACATTTATCAAACCTTGCAGTAATTCAACCGTAACATACATCTGTCAATTAAATTGCCATGTTCGAGATTGGGATGGTAAAACTTGTGATGTTATTATTGACGGGACCATTTATTGAGTTCGACTGTTCGAGGTATCGGTGTTCGAGGGAAAGGAGTTTTTGTAACTTAAAAATAAAGGGAAAATTGACCGGACTTTCAAATCAGTTCGAGCCATCCATGGTATTCGACCCATCCGAGCTCGAGGCACCGAGGTTTGACTGTATATAATTTGTAGACACTATCGAAAATGTCATTGAATGTCTGACAATGAAAAAACAAGTTCCTTTTTGAAACATTTTAATATCCAAACAAAGGTGTAAAGTCTATGTAATAAAAGGAATAAAAACTCTTGCATTAATTATATAAATCACTGGCAACCGAACAATGACTATAATTCACTTCTCTCCTAATGCACATTTCTGCATTACTGTGTTGTTCAGTTACTCATAAAAAAAAAATTTCGGAAGGCAAAAGTAGTTATACTATAATTATATATAATGTACCATAATTATACTTTGCCATTTTTTCTTTTTTAACCACTAAATTGAAATAATAGAACAAAATAAACAAATAAATAAATATTACACATGTAAATAAAATAATATATAATGCAAAATAAACTTGTAGAAAAAGACGAAAAACTATATAGACTAACAACTAAACTACACTCATTTATATATATCTCAAAATGGTTCTTCCATTTTTTTTTAAACATCCATTAACATACCTATACAATAGGCAAATAAAAAAACCTTTCATGCATATGCAGTATAATTATTTGAATAACTGCTGACTTGTTAATTGTCAAAATAAAACTTTTCAAATTGGAGATCACTGACTTCACTTATTGAATACACTTTCATTCCTACATCAATATCAATGTCATTATTTAAATCTAAAGACTAGATTTTACACATAAAATATTCATAGAACATCTTTATGTTTAATAATGGGAAATAATTTATGTTTTTGTTTTGTTTGTGTGTTATTGTAATGTAGATGTACTGAAAGTCTTACATTTAAAGGACATACTCCCTGACATGAACCATATGTTAGATGTCAAAATCAAATGGTTTTGGAGACAATGACAACAATGACAGAGGCAACATGATGATAATACCTCACATTAGACAGGCTCTCTGACTAGATAATATATATCATGAATATCCATAAAAGACAGGTAGGATCCAGCACCATCTTTCTTTTTGAAATGCAGTGTTAGCGTTATGTTGTTTAACGCCACTTTCAACAATATTTCAGTTATATCATGACGATTTTGAAATGAAGATTGTACTAAATTTAGAAATTATGACGTCATCGATATATAAATATAATATGGGGAAGTTGTTTTTTTTTCTCTCCCTGCATGCACTTGTACAATGTCAACAATGGAAGCCGACGTTTTTAAAGAAAACTAAAATATGTCTCAAATCATAAATTTGCTTTAATTTTATGCAATATTGTATACTGCTGATTGTCGTTAATAATCAGTCCTTGATGTAAACGAGTTATGATCAGTCTTCTTCTGAAGTAATAATAAAATCTAGTGAAAATGGATGCTGCCAAAAATAATTCAGATTTTCAAAACCTGATGGCAAAATATCAAAAGAATTATTTGTGAACAGTTCAATGCATTGGTTATTTCTTAATTTCAATTCAAAATATCAATATTTAAAACATATTGATAACAATCAATATTTAAAACATATTGATAACATGACTTTTTTTTTTAACAATTACCAACATTGCAAAAGTTAAACAAAATGTCAGCTTGTTTCATTTGACATAAATATGTATTTTTCAAACAAAAATATGAAAAGATTAATAACAATAATAGGAAACATAAAACATAAAAACAAAATATATAACAAGATATGATTATAATCTAACAATTATGAAGATCTGAAAATTCTTAAAATGCTTGATGTTTTGCAAAAATTCTTATTTTCCATTCCAAAATAAAAGGTTAAGTCACATTACACTTTTGTATCATACACTGATGAAAAAATTTCAGATAAATAAATAATAAAGTCAAATTGTAATTCTAAAATTTATTGACTTTTCACATTTTCTGAAGACCCTGTAGCACTCACCTGATTGTAATAAGCAAAGAACAAAGAAGATTTAAGGATGATGGCAATATTTTTCTCCTGATCCATACGAAATGTTTCAGAGGAATTTATTTCTGAAATTCAGCCAAGCAGAAACAAGACTTACCTAG
The DNA here is from genome assembly GCA_963680875.1 of Bathymodiolus brooksi. NCBI lineage: Eukaryota > Metazoa > Mollusca > Bivalvia > Mytilida > Modiolidae > Bathymodiolus > Bathymodiolus brooksi. The sequence goes on along the minus strand of OY804576.1, from coordinate 131,448,158 downwards.
GGCACAAATATTTTGAGCTGGAGCAAGATGAAGGCATTATTGTAGAGGACCTCAGCCAAGCAGAAACAAGACTTACCTATAACACTAATATTTTGTGCTGGTATAAGATGAATGAGGTATTTTCATAGAGGACCTCACAAACATCATCCATGCAAAGTTGTGTTACATTTGATCAAGTTGTTTTAGAGGATATGATCAAAATGTGAAATAGTTTACAGACAGAAGACTGAAGGACAGACACAAAGTCATGGCAAAATATAATTGGAACCAACAAATATAATAGTGAGAGCAAAACACACAAGGAATGTTATGAGAATTTGTTTATGTTATTTAGATAGCTGCAGTTGATTTCTTTATATACTTGAATATTCAAGATATTTTGTATGACACTTGAAAAAGAAATGGCTTAATTTGTATTGTATAAGGCACAATTAGGACTATATCATTATTATGATACTCACCTTAACTCAGATTATCTTAAAACAAACAGAACTTGGCATGTTATCACTCAACTCACACTAAGATTCCATTTAACAGAAATGTTTAAAAGGAAATATTAAAATACTTTATACTGAATTTTGTGAAAATATCTCGTTACCATGAACATGCATTGTGTTTGTGCAAAAATCAACGGCAATGTTTGCTGTAAAAAAGGTTAACTAATTAATAACTCACTTAAAAATAAATACAAAACATCAACTTAACAACTACATATAATTCAAACATAAATACAAGACACCAATAATATAATAATAATATATTTTTTTAATAATTTTAACATTTCAGGAATGGTCCAAAATATACATTTATTTAACTGTACACTCTTTAAGATATAATGCAGATTGTATCTTTGATTGTCACTTTCCTACCATTTACTGTACATTAATAGGTCAAAAGTCTTTCTGCATTAACATTTTTCACTATATATTTCATATAAAACCATGTTTTTTGGGGGGATAAATTATTGCCAAGTCATTTCTTACTCAAGTTTCATGAAATTTTCAGCATTTAAAGAAGAAATAGAGTTTCTTCTCTATATAATTGCTATATAATTAAATTTCTACTTTCCTTTAAAATGAGAGGAGGCACGACACGTTGGTGTCGTGTGCAAAATTTAACTTGTTGCTCAACCGGAAGTCGGCATCAATATATTGTTATCTGATGAGGGTGACATTATCAAATTTTCAGTGTTTTACTAAGCCGATTACTGCGTTCATGGATGATTAATGGTGAGTCCCTCTCTGTAAATTATTGATAGATATCTATATATGAATGGAATTAACATAAGAATGTTTGGGTTGAATGCTAAATGTGATCATCTGCAATTTTCGAGAGGGACATTTTGTCGCCATCTTTTTTTTCATTTATAGTGTCCTCAACCGATCACCATTAAAAACGAAAATTTGCAAAATCTGTTGGAAACTTTTCCTATCCCTTTTAGTATGACATAGATCAATCATGAGGCTTCCAATATTTTCTTAAGTCTCCTTAAGTCTCCATCCATTGCGCCACAATTGACCTTGAAAAATCCCCCAATTCTTCGTGATTTGTGTTGTATCAAACATCTCCTGTGACTATTTGAATCCACAGAATATCATATTTTAGCCTTTTTAATGGTGATTATACGATTTCACACTAAAACATATTGAGGATCACGTGAACTTTATGTATACAAATACACGTATATAATAAAAAAATATATGATAAAAAAAGTACAAGTATTGTCGAAGTATTGTTACCTGTATTTTACCTGAGAACTAATTAGTGCATACACTGTATGTGATTTTGATAAGAATGTTTTAGTATTGTTGATTAACTAAATGTAATTAAGTTTAATGATCTTTAATAATTATGATAAATGTTGTAGATGTGTATTGCAGAGACATGTTTGTGTATTGTGCAATAACTAAACTATAATCGTTTTTCTATAAAACAAAATGTCAAATAAGTGAAAAAAAATATGGACAATTTATTAATTATGATTCTTTAAATAAAAACACAATTTCATTAAAACTCCATAACAGAACAGAAAAATAATCATAATCAATAGAGTTCAACTATTGAAGGGGAGGGAATAACAATACTTGTACACTTTTTTATACAAGTATTGTTGACTTCTTGTTGTTGACAATACTTGTATACAGGTATTGCGATCATACATTTCAAGAGATCCCATATTGAAAATAAATTTAGACAGCTGGATAAATTCACGAGATGTTTTCACTTCAAAATCAATTTTCAAACTGAATCGTAAACATCCGGTTGTCGATAATATACTTGCTATATGCATGTCGTGTGCAAAGCGTCGTGCCTCCTCTGCTTTAAAATATTATTTAAATACAAAGTTTTTCCCCCATTAAATCTTACTATATAATCAAAGGAAATTGTGATGTTGAGAATTTACATTTATGTTTAAATCAGAAATGCACATAAATAAAAGAGCTATAAAATTATATGAAACTATTCAAATAAACTCTTATTAATTCTGCCATTAATGGTAAAAATTTCAAGAAAATCAGATACAAAATGAGGAGAATTTAAGATAAAATAAGTTGCTTTATATGAAATACATTAGGAAATCTCAAAGTGCTGAAAGAATTTTGACTCGTGAATGCAAGTCTATGATCAATCCAAAAAGGGGGAAAATATATGTTTCATTTAAACTGATTGAATTTCATCAGCAATGCACTCTGCTACATGTTATCACTAAGTACAATGTATAATGTAAATAAATACTAGAGAAAACTGAAAGGGACAATAAACAATGGACAATCTAGAAACACAGACAACATTGGCCACAAGACACAAATCACAACACAGAAAACTAACAAGAGGTCACTTTGTTTGGTCAATCTGCTGCATCAAAATATGAATTAACACAGAAAACTAACAAGATGTCTACTTCACTTTGTTTGGTCAATCTGCTGCATCAAAATATGAATTACTTGTGACATAAAGTTGTGCATATGCAAATCTATAAGATTCCACAAAATTCATGAAATGAAATCTCATAATTTGCAAAAGTTGAGATTTTAGATTTCAAATGAACGGTTCTATTTCTCGTAATATTATTATCGTCTAAAACTTTAATTAAATTGATACTAACAACAAAATTGACATAACAAGTTTTGGTAAAAATAAAAAATAATCTTGATACTGATGATATTTACATCCTCAAAAATAGTTTTGTTGAAAATGGCAATACAATGTGCATTGTGTGTAAACTGTATTTCTGAACCACATGTCTATGTATACTATAGGGATAATTAGCATATTGTCCACAGCACTACAATTAAGAAATTGGCCTAAATTCTGAAAATGGTTTATCGTATGTTTACAAATCAATACATAAAAATATATATTCTAACAGAAGTTCTAGCACTTTGTACATCAAGTCTTTGCCCTGCCATTGGTTATCCTAATATATGGCCACACCCTTTTCCAATACTAAAACAAATACATTATATTAACAAGTAAATACATAAATTGATAATCTCGTTTTTAATTGACATGAAACAATTAGTTGTATTATTTAACAGTATAATAGTCCCCCTCTTAAAAGGCCACCCCTTCTCCAATGACAAAGTGGCCTCTCTTGAAGAGGACAATTTATTAGTATTATACTATGCTCATGTATCTATCTGAAATCTGCAGTGACTTGCGGCAGGTCAGTGGTTTTCTCAAGGTATTCCGGTTTCCTCCACCAATAAAACTGACCGCCACGATATAACTGAAATATTGTTAAACACCATAACACACACACACACACACTGAAATCTTGCTTGATAAGAGGTGTGGCCTTATAAGAGGGGAACCACTTTTTTTCATATAATTGTTATTATAGACAGCTAAATCATGGGAAGAACAGGTTACATTTCCATGATATTATGAATATGTCCACTTTGTACCAGATCAACACAATGAATGGGATCTTTATAGTGTTAGTTCACTGAACAACATTCCACTGTCACTTGACACATTATCCCGATTCTGAGCCAACCATTCTTTGCTCTTTCTCCTTAATGCTGCCTGCTTAGCAGAGAAACAACCAATAGATATTTTATAGTCTTTGGCTTAACCCTGCCCAGGGCTCGAACCCATGAACTACCATACTCGACAAGAGCATGCTAACATTTACACCACTGATGCATTAATAAACAAGCAAACATTTGACAATAAAGTGTTTAGCTTAGCTATACAATACATACCTTAATTTCTGGTTTGCTTCCTAAGACTAGGTACCTTAAATAGGCACTGAAAAATACAAAAGAGACACTAAAATTTAATATTTATTTTTCATACATAAATAATGTTCTCATCATGACAATTTGAGTTTAATAAAAATGAGTGTGGACAAAGTAAAATAATTTTATTTGATGTGAATACACAATGTACTGCAATCTGATTGGCTGATCTGCCTATAGAAAATTTGGTTAAACTTGATAACCTGGGTTGGTATTGTGACGTCACCAACATATTCATTCGCCAACGACAAATTCAAATAGTTCCATGAAATAATCATAATTAAAATCGAGGAATCATTAAATTATGTTGTAAAAAAAAATTATAAGGAATATGTTCAATTTTTGAACAGGTGATACTTGCATAACTGGTTTGGAACAGTTTACGCATTTCATAAACTACTTCAGCGTAAACGGCCCCAAACCAGGTTATATGTATAACCTCTTCAAAAATTGAAAATATTCCATAAATAATTTTCTGAAATAATTATAATATACAATTTATCAAGCTTCTTGATGAGGTCATGATCAATGCAAGGATTTAATGACCAGATATGGGTGATTTTCAAAAAAATGAAGACTTTTCATTTTCAGAGAATAATTTGAATATTAAATGATATGAAAGAAAGGTAAATATCTTAAAACAAGCACAATGGTAACAGTTATCTTCATGCAAAGTGTCATGGAGATTGCTCTTCCGGTTAAAAAGTTAGCCTCTAAAAACTGGTCAAATTTGTCAGGAGTGTGACGTTTTAGCGTGACAAACTTTAAATTGCCTTAACTTACCTTGATGATAAAAAAAATTAAATAAAAAATATATTAAAGAAAGATGGATTCTATAATTTCGTACCATTTTACTTCAAATATCTAGATGTTTTGTGACCCTATGATTTTGCAACAAAAAATTATTCTATTTTTTAAATTAGTGTACATGAATAAATTTAACTTGGAAAATTGTACAAATGTCAAATCAAACCTTAATAGTTTTTCATTGTTGAGACTAATTAGTTCAGAAAAGTAAAAATATGTTGTTAAAAAACATTAGTTATAATAATTTAGTAGTATTAGACTGGATGAATATGATAGTTGTAAAATTGGGCTTGCATAAGGAGAGACACAAAAAATGTCAGGAGTGTGACATTGTATCTTAGCTGTATAGTACTATGTTGTATGCTTTAATAGTTCACAATTTTCTTTATTTTCCAAAAGCTGCAGACCCAATCAAAGAAAAAAGTTGGAAATAGCTCCGATATATGACATATCATAGCTAGGAAATCAAAATAACTAATGTCAGGAGTGTGACACTTTTAATAGGCATATCTTTTAAATAAAAAAAATAAATAAACCATGCTTCTACAAACTTCCACAATGTTTTCAATTTAATTACATATAAACAATAAGTAATAATTATAGTATTTTTGTATATTGCAAGACACCATTCTCATAATAAGTGATGATAAAGGGTTATATTTTCTTAAAACATGTCAAAATATGGATTTTTTCTAAATGAAAAATTGATGTATATTGCTTTAGATAAACAGAATACATACTTTAATATATCTTGCCTTTCATAAAACATTTTCATTCAATTGATATAGCATTTTTGAAAATTTATTAATAATTTTTCATTCAACAGTAATATGTCACACTCCTGACATAAAAACATTAAATGTTGATTGCAATTGCAGTAGGAAGTTTTTTTGTAGAGTAAATTATTGAGAAACATGGGGAAACTAATTTGAAAACCACTAAAAAGTAATTTTATACTAAGAGAAGATGATCTATTACTAGTTTTAATAAATTTCAAATCCATTTTAACCATTTTTGATGAGATAAATTCCTAAAGAGCAAATAATTAGCACACTAATCATTAGAAAAAGCAAAAACATAATTTTGAATCTTCTTTTAATATTTACTGTTAACTGTAAGAAATATAACTTTTAGTTTGGAAAGAATAAGTTGGTTATATTATTTTCAGCTCGACAGGTTTATTTTCGAGAGGGAGTCAGGAGTGTGACAATTTTATTTAAGAAATAGATTATATTGTTAGCATATAGCCTCCATAAAACTGCTTGTAATTGTCTTGGGGAATTATTTAATTCTCAATAAGCACAATACTCTTGAAAAGATGTATAAATGGTTGAAAATTGAGTTGTCATTTTTTATAATTATGATAGTATTACTTAGAATATGATAACATATGATTGAAATAACATCATAACAATGCAAAAATGAAATATATTCAAGGGAAACCTTTTTTCAGTCAACATAGATTATGTACTACTACTTAAAAAAGTTATTGTGACCAACAATGATTGCATTTAGCTTGATATTTGGTGTATTTATCTTTTAGAAAAATGTGTCAGGAGTGTGACAAAACATAAAAAAATGGACAGTATTTTCATTTGGTTACCTTTAGTTTATACCACCAATGATCAACTTAACTTAACTTTTGTTATATTTATTAGGCATATATAAATAATTGATTTACACCTATTAAGCCTCATTAGATCATATTTTTTATGCTTGTATGAAAACTTTAATTACCAGATTTTTTAAAATACACAGTAAAAATAGTGTTTTTTGATATACTGAAACTGTTTTCTCATGATATATACAAAGTTTGGTACCAAAATGTGCCTATTTCATATCCTTATCAAATGGAAGTACATTTAAGTCTTTTACCATACCCAAAAGAAAATGATACCTCTGAGGAAGTAAGTCTGTATTTGTTATCATTTTAACACTTTGTTGCTAATAAAAGTTGAACATTTTTTTTTGTCTTTATATATTGCACTGAGCAACTGAATCTGAAAAATATATCATATTGACATTATTTTACGACCAAAATTATGTCAATTTGTCCAATTTGAAATTTCACCCTCTATGTCACACAAAGTCTTCATTTTTTTGAAAATCATCCATAGATAATAAGTATATCTACCAAGGATAAAGTCAAATATATAATATATTTTTATCTTGTTTATATAAATCCAGTCAGTGTTAAGGTAAATATTTAATTACTAAATATATCTACAATCAAAGGTAGATAACTGTAATTTTGAAACTGACAAAATATGTTTGAATTCAGCTGACTAATTATTTTATAAAAAAATGAATTTTATAAATTGATATTGTATGAATGATAAACTAGAGAATTTGAAACTGGAAAGGATATGTAGATATATGGGTGAAAGTGAACATATGAGGTTCTGGAAATACAACACAAAGCTTAGGAACAGTGACTTTCGTGCTTTATTTTATTGAGAAGTAAAAAGGTGGGAGATAGCTGGTTTTGACATGGAAATCAGGCATGATAAATTAATACATCTTTATGTTTGGAAGTCAAGGCATAACTGATGCATGAATAAATTAAACCTTCCCTCAACACAAACTAAACACATTTACGAAGCATCTTAATATACTTGATGTAACATTTTTCAAGTAAAACACTACTATAATTTTTGTTATCCTGCATTGGTTCTATTTGAGCAGTCAAATTACACTGACTGGATATACTTTAGTTATAAACAGTCACTGACCAAGATATAGTTTAGTTATAAACAGTCACTGACCAAGATATACTTTAGTTATAAACAGTCACTGACCAAATTATACTTTAGTTATATACAGTCACTGACCAAGATATAGTTTTGTTATATACAGTCACTGACCAAGATATAGTTTTGTTATATACAGTCACTGACCAAGATATAGTTTTGCTATAAACAGTCATTGACCAAGATATAGTTTAGTTATATACAGTCACTGACCAAGATATACTTTAGTTATATACAGTCACTGACCAAGATATAGTTTTGTTATAAACAGTCACTGACCAAGATATAGTTTTGTTATAAACAGTCACTGACCAAGATATACTTTAGTTATATACAGTCACTGACCAAGATATAGTTTTGTTATAAACAGTCACTGACCAAGATATAGTTTTGTTATATACAGTCACTGACCAAGATATAGTTTTGTTATAAACAGTCACTGACCAAGATATAGTTTTGTTATAAACAGTCACTGACCAAGATATACTTTAGTTATATACAGTCACTGACCAAGATATAGTTTTGTTATAAACAGTCACTGACCAAGATATAGTTTTGTTATAAACAGTCACTGACCAAGATATACTTTAGTTATATACAGTCACTGACCAAGATATACTTTTGTTATATAGTCACTGACCAAGATATAATTTTGTTATAAACAGTCACTGACCAAGATATAGTTTTGTTATAAACAGTCACTGACCAAGATATACTTTAGTTATATACAGTCACTGACCAAGATATACTTTAGTTATATACAGTCACTGACCAAGATATAGTTTTGTTATATACAGTCACTGACCAAGATATACTTTAGTTATAAACAGTCACTGACCAAGATATACTTTAGTTATATACAGTCACTGACCAAGATATAGTTTTTCATGTTGAGTAAGAAACAGTCACATATACATAAGTGTGTACTTCACAGAGGTCACCATCAAAACTATTAGAATGACACTTGTTTCTGCTCGCTTTAGATAATATTGCAGTTTTTTGACATTGCAGAATAAATACAATATATGTACATCGTCGCTAAATATAAAATGCATTTGCACTCACGGTAAAGCAGGACAGAAAAGTTTCCCAAAGGCTCGCTTTTCTCTCTGTTTCCTAAGTTTGTTCAAATTTTTATTCTATTTCCAACAATGTAAGTATATAGTCTATGTAACCAACTCACCTATATAAAACAGAAAGATATGTTCCTGTGCCTGCTAATATATGCCACCATGCATGTAACTCAAATAGAGGTGAAAATGGTCCTAACATGTTACTTCTGAAAAATCTGTAAAATAAATTATTGAAATTTATAATATCATGCAAAATTTTACCAAATATAGGTCTACAAGACAAAGTTAAGTAGCATGTAAGTATCAGTGTTATTGGCAATGAAATGCAATATGTTTTGCGATCTGGCAATTAATATTTATGTAATTGTAATACTAAAAGCCACATTGGCTATTGTACTACTTAGAATAATAAAAAAAAGAAAAAAAGAAAAGGATGTTACAATTGTCCATGTACCAATTTAACCCTGCCATATTTATGTGCCTGTCCCAAGCCAGGACCTGGATTTCCACCGTCATATGTCATGGTCTTTTTAATCTTCAATGATTTGAAGTCAGAAGTGATTGTTTGTTTTGTTGATGTTGGTAAAATTGTTGACCATCACTGTTTAGAGTTTCTTTTAATAATATCAATTACTTCTTTTCCATACAAAATTTATACTATTTTAGTACATGTAGTTGGATTTCCTTCTACCATGACAATCAGGCCCTATCACCACTAACTTGACTAAGGTAAGTTAATTAATTCCTGTCTGTGGTAAAAGCCATACCATGTAGTCGTTACAATTTTATGTGATAAAAGTTTGTCAGTAACTTGTGGACAACAAGTCGGTGGCTTACTTCCAGTAGACATGCCTCCTCCTCCAGTAAAACTGGTAACAAACATTTTCGAAAGTAGCATTACACAACCAAATATACATATATCAAACCCATTGTGTTATTTACATGGCAAATGTAGAAAAAAAGACTTACAACGGTGATGTTGTTGTGGTTATTTTTTTTAACAAGGAATGCCGACAGCCGATGGCTATGAGCAATTTTCCTCTTAATCCTGTAGTTAAGACTGGATCAGTACTGCAATAGACATACTTCGTGGACAAAACCTTTTTGGTGTATGACAAAAACTAAAATGTGGAGGGTGCAATGGGTTTGTTATACAATGAAACCTGTCTAAATCAAACCGTCTTAGTGCCAACTTTTGTGTTCAGAAGACAAATGTTCAGTTTATACTAGTTACAGTAACACAAAAATCCTACATTGAGACTTTATTTAAAGCTTGATATATACAGGTTAAATTAACAAAGTTTTCCTACTTTGGGAATACATATAAAGTTTGGTTGATACAGGATTCTGTTGTATTCAGGGATCAGGTTTAGATAGTTCTATTATACATACCTGAGGCCATGACAAAAGCGTTGGTCCATTGTCCACAGAAGGAAACCACAACCATAAGTTAGAGTGGCAACTATGAATATATTTCTAGCTTCTTTAAATTTTCTGAAGAAAAAGATACATTGTAGATATAAGCATTCAAGTCAATTATAACCTTAATATTCTTATAACAAAAACATAATAAAGTCATATTTACCTCATTCAACTTTTTCTTCTCTGCTTATGATCTTGTGATCAATTCATATGCTAATCATTTCCAAACAATGTTATATAATTTTCTCTGTAAACAAAGTTTTTCACACTACATTTGTACTAAGATTTTAATTACATCTAATATAAGAATCCTGGATTTTGATTGGTTAATAGCAGGTGTATTTTTCGTGTATTTTCATATTTAGGATTAATTTCGTTCATTTTTACTGCTGCCGGGGTATTTGCATGAGGATTTAACTTTTTTACCCTCGCGTGCATCAAACCGCCAAATTCATTTCGGAATATTACTTCTTTACCTTTATACGTAAGGCCAAAAAAAAATTAATTGCTAGCTTCTCAGGCACCGCCGCGTGCGTGTTTTTACTGCCGCATTGATCGTTTTTACATTGCAAAAAACAAAATGTGTCCGTTTTCCGCTCCGGTCCGATCCATAAGTTTGTTGATCGCGATCATTGTCAGTAAAGCGTGCATGGTTGTTTCCGGTATAAGTTGCCACTGCATTTGAACCAACACTGATTATTACAACAACAAAAAAAAGGTGCCTCCCTGCATCATCAAAATTTTTGGAAATTGGCCTGAGAAGCTAATAATTTTTTTTGTTTGGCCTAAAGTAACGTGATTAATCAAATTTGAAACCTGGAAGTGTTCCAAAGTAAAGGTTTTAACTTTTTTTCCCTCTGCCGCAGTATTTGCGAAAACGTATTTCACTTTCTTACCCTCACCTGCCACAAACCACCAAATTCATTCGGAATACTTCAACCACTGTCTAACAAAACAAATCGAAATACTACCACTGTACGTACCTGCTGAAGGGAACAGTAAGCGTCCTATATGGTATTAAGCAATGGCCAAGTTACAAACAATAAAACAAGAATATTCATGAAAACGACAAACAAAAGGTATTACATGTATTTCTTTAGCCAGTGTTCTAAATAATATTCGGTGTAATTAAACAGATATATCATGTTTGGGAGCGATATTTGCGAAAAATACCAGTCTTGAGACAAAGTTTCTTTTGCCTTTTGGCTCGGGAAATTTTTCGTCTCTCGAGTGGTATTTTTCGCAAATACCCCTCCCAAACATGATATATCTGTTCAAAATTACACAATGTCACTTTTCAATAACTATGAATTAATTAATTGTTGTAGACAGAATGAAAATTTAACCTTCCTATTAACACTAGAATTTGTGCTTTTGATATTTTAGTCAATATTTCCCAATCTAATTTTTTTACTTTGTGCATACTTTGTAGAACAAAAATTTGCATAAAACATGTTTTCACTACTTAGTTGTATACAATATAATGCACTGACCTAAAATTATAAGCACACACCATCACCATGGATATCACAACAGTAGCATATGAACACTGAAAAAATAAATAAAAATACAATCAAACCTATGTATAAATGCCACTCAAAGGAACCTAAAAATTTGGCCTTGATGAGCAGTTACCCTTTATATAAAAGTTAAAATTATATGCACTATTCATTAATGGCAAATATGAGACTGCCCTTTATAGACAGTGATTTGTTTTATTGAGGTGCCCTTTAAGGCAGGTTTGACTATATTTCGTATAGCAATAAAATACAGTTAATACATGTAAATATCAACTTTTCAGTTTGTAAATTTTCATTAAGCTTTTGATAAAAACGCATATTGTACTATCCACCTATATATGTTGTCATTGATTTTAATGATACTGTGTAGTCTTTTTCAGTAGAAGTGAATCTGTGCTAAATTTTTATTGTTTATATATGTAATTGTTGTTGGAGATCCAATTATCAGAGGGGGTTGTTGGGATCCCATTACTGGTAACTGGTTTAAATATGCCACATGTTTGTGTCTGTTCAAAGTTAGAACTTGGATCTCCAATGCCATGTCATGGTTTGTTTTGTGTTTAATAGTTTGAGATGAGGGGTAATTGTTAAACAATGTTTTGTTGATATTGGTGGAATTGTTGACTATCACTTCTTTTCATTATGTTTTTTTTAAAACACAAAATAATTTCCATCAAATATTTAAGGTTTAAAATTCTAACACACTTTAATAACATGTATAAAAATTAATTTTGTCCCATTTTGTCTGGTTTTAAAAAACAAAATGGGGAACAATAATTAAAGATCTTTATTTGTCACTTCTATTAGTGACAGATTGTATTTTTAGGGGGTGTTATCGTGTTTAACACAGTCAGCACTTTCAACAATATTACAGTTTTATTGGTGGGGGAAACCGGAATACCCAGAGAAAACCACCTTATCACATAATATTGTGTTGAGTGCACCTCGCCATGAGCAGGATCCAAACTCACAACTTTAGTGGTGATAGACACCGATTGCATATATAGGTAGTTGTAAACTACCATACGATCACGACCACGATGGTCCCTGTATTTTCAGTCACTTACTCAATATTCCAATACGTACAATAAGTTAGTAACCCCTTGTCAACAAAATCATTCAATTTTATCTACTTACCTGAAAGAATAATACATTTTTGGTCTGTAAATATACCTAAACGAAAGAGAAATTTTTAATAGTAAAATATTATTTTTCATATTACAAATCAGGTAATATCAGTGTATACATACATGTAGACAGAAAAAAATATTTAAATGCCACATCAATTCTTATCAAAGTTTAAATTTATTATAGGCATAACACAAATATCATTTTGACATTATAGAGATGGTGTGTATGTATTATAAACTATGTTGCAGTTCATAGGAAAATGATATTCATATTTAGGGATCAACATGCAACTTGAATACAATTTTTTAGTGCGATTATTATCATATGTTATGCATGTTAAATTGATTTCTTGTCTAATTGACGGAAGGAATATTCTGCAACTTTACACCTGTTATTTAATCTGTTCCATAAGAAGAGTTTGAAGATACCAATGGGTAATCAGAATCCATAAATCAAAGAAGGACAAACAACACAATGGCCAAAAGAAAAAGGATAGATGGACAAACAACGGTTTACAAAACATTAAACTAAAGATTGAGTGACTAGAACCCCAATAAAAACCAGGGGTGAACTCAGGTGTTCCAGAAGGGTAAGCAGTTCCTGTTCCACTAGTGACACCCATCATGTTAATCTAGTTACAAACCTGGTGATAAGGCATGAATGAGGAAAGGACTGGGAAGTGCTTACAACAAGTGGAACATATACGTGGTCATTTGTGACACAGATATTCCCCAACGGTCAACCAAGTAATGGTTGCGACCATCAAACTTTCAAAGTGATGACTTCAACTTAACCAATAGGAACCCTTGGTTCAGTAACTTTCTTGTTAGCAGCCAATATTTATGAAAAATATCTAAATAATAATTGGGACACCAATCAATGTGCCATTAAAACATTTGTGTTTACTGTTTCTTTGCCCATTATTCCACGCTTGTTTTACAGTGGTTCAGGGATTTTTTTGGTTAAATTATTAGTTTTTAATAAATTGTCATAATAACATATATTTTCTAGGCTATTATATACAATTATATACATTGTATCTTATTTTTCTATATTTCAAACTAATTTCAGTGCGTTGTACTGGCATTGTTAAGAAAAGACATTCTGTAATGATTGTGGAATTTATAATACAGTCAAACCTGCCTTAAAGGGCACCTCTGTATAGCAAATCACTGTCTCTAAAGGGCAGTATCATATCCTCTATTAATGAATAGTGCATATGTTTTTAACCTGTATATAAAGGACAACTGCTCTTAGAGGCCCCATTTTCAGGTTCCCTTGAGTGGCCTTTATATACAGGTTTGACTGTAGTTTGCAAAATATCTACCACCAGTATTAAGAAATATTGAAACAGAAAATTAAATTCTTGGTAAAAAGATTCAGCCAGAATTAGGTTAAATGTGGAAATCTATTAAAATCATAAAGTTTTAAAGACAAGCCAGCCCCATACCTGTTAACCTCTGGGAACTGCTAGAGGGGAGATTTCCCCCCTACCAACTCTTCTAAGGGAGACATTTTGTGCGTCACCTTTAAACGCACAAAATTGTACCTTGTAGTTGCATACATGTGATAGAGTTGCTACGCTACAACTGGAGATTTGGTCTCATAACTGGAGATTTTTTATCGACGTATTTGATGCATGTGTTTATTGTTAATTGATGTTTTCTTTTTGTTTGTTTCAGTATTGAACCAACTGCATCCCATTTCAATATATATTGTTTACATTTCTGTCTTATTTGTAGTGTTTCATATGATGAATGAAGGATAAAAACTATTTATAATTTAATTTATTCATAATCATAAGGTTATAACAAAGCAATAACAATGAAGACAGAATGCTCTGAACAATAAAGTCATAGAGCACTAAAATTAAAAAGTCACTTTGCTGCTGGTGCGTTGGGTGATAACATACGTTTTGGCATTTTTGTGGTTTATCAATTCTATCCTGGAACTTAGTCCTTAAATAATACTTTGATCGGCTTTGGTCCCAAACAAGCCATAACAAGTCAATCCGAGATGAATTCATTGCACGTTTGATCGAAATAAGAAGTTTTCCTCGGCATCAAAGGCTGTCCGACGCCTGTTTGCACAACGGTTTATAACTATTTTTAATTGCCGCTATCACACTTCTAATCATCCAAGGATGTGCCACAAACCCACTTCCTTATCCCCAATTAACTGTCAATCAGTGGATAATTGTTGTATAATCATCAACACCTTAAATAATCTCCATGACCCAATTTACCTGTAAAGGTGTCAAACAGATCAATAACCGGATATCATTTAAACACCTTTACCATTCGTATCTCTCGGCGTTTTTTCATCAGCGCGGGAGTTCCAAATGGGGAATTTCCAGAAATATTGATCGCAAAATGTAGGTCAAGATTTTATTGTACTTCATTTTTTTTGTTGGGGGAGATCGTGCGGGAGGAAAAGGTGTGTGCGGGAGATTAATGTCTCCCGTGCATGAGACCCAGTCCATGCGGGAGATAAGGCTCTTACGCGGTAGGGTTAACAGGTATGCAGCCCTCTACATTTCACATGTTTATATATACTTACTGCAGTTACAAAAATGCAATAGAGTAATAAGCCTATCTTCAATGGTTTATTGTGATGAAAGCGAGGTTTATCTACTTCTAAACTGAAAACAAAGCAAATAAAGAGCATATTACCACTTAAACAGAACGACATACATACCTTATGGTACTCTGTGGCTGACGACCTCAATATCTTACAGTAGTTACATTTTGCATCATGAAAAGAAAGTTTAATCACTGATGGTCAACATTTCCACCAAAATCAAAACGAAATGAACCACCTCCCACCTCAACTCATTGAACACAAAGAAGACCATGACATATGGAATTGGAAATCCAGGTCCTGGCATGGGACAGGTTCAAAATGTGACTGGGTTAAACTGGTTAATAGGATCCCTACACCCCCCTTTTCTTGATAATTGGATCTTCAATGGAAAGACAGATATAAAGAAACAATAAAAAAACCTGCACATATTCATTTCCAATCAAAAAAGACTAAATATTATAACAAAAACATAAGCATGGACATTATAATAACTGGGTCAGTGAATGGCACAGTCAATTGACTACTTCACATACTGTATATGTAATATTTCAATGGAATGTAATAAATACATGTAGCTCTGTCTAAAAGGTAGTATACACAGTGAAGCCTGTCAAAACCAAACCCTGAATCAACCGAAATCCTGTATAAACCAAATCTGAATAATTAGTCCTAATGTAAGAAATCTTTCTTAATTTAACCTGTATAAACTGAACATCTTCTAATCTGAACACAAAAGTTGGTCCCCAGGAGATTCGGTTTAGAAAGGTTTCACTCTACCTATAATGGCAGCTAATAAGTATGGGCAAGGTAAAGCTCGACAAAGTGAGTGTGGAAGCAATAATCATGTGGTACTGAAATCTTGCATACACAAGACAATGTTGTTGGTTACTACAAATAAAAATAAAAATACATGCATCATTGAAAAATCTGGAACTTTTAAAACTAAACTAGAGGCTCACCTGAGCCTGCATCGCTCACCCGATGTAAAAAGTTAACGGATGACAGATGACAGACGCCAAGTGATGGCAAAAGCTCACTTTGGCAAGGTGTGCTAAAAAAAAGGAAATGTTGTTCCTTGTACAAGGGAATATAAATCCAACTTTCTATTCATAATATTATATGATCAAAACCGTGATATCCTCTGACCCTGGGGTGATAATTAGGATTTTGAATTTGATATATCCCATACTTCTTATTTAACCAGGGAGAAAAATCATGTTGTAGAGTCTACAGACCAATAACTGAAGTGTTGTGGTAACAATATATTTTTGAGAAATTGACTTTCAGAACAATAGTCAGGAATAAAACAAAATCATGTGACCAATTTATTTATTTATGTATTTATTGTGTTTAATGCCACTTTCAGCAATACTTCAGCTATATCATGGCGATCGGTTTTAGTGGTGGAAGAAGCTGGAGTACCCGCAGAGAACCACCAACATGGGCAAGCAACTTTTTCACTTGCAGCTGCTAGTTGAGTGCACCTTTTTTGTAATTTACAAAGCCAAGCGCGAAACCCACACCGTATTGGTGATAGGCTTGTATGAGTAGTTAGGTAATCCAACTACCTAACTCATTGAGCCACCCGGGCCCTTAGGTGGTTTCATACGACTTAAACACATACACTGAAGTAATTATGCATAGAAATCATAGCCTTTTATTTTTCTCTTCTCAAATCCATCTTCACTAAAATATGCAATCTTAAATAAATCAATCGATTTCTTTTAATGTATATTATGTTATCTGCTACGATAATTATTTTAAACATGGTATTTACATGGTAACATTATATGAAAGCGGTAAAACAGCGTCCTAAATCTAGCACAGGAAATTTATCTTTGATATTGAAGAGAATTTTTTTTAAGCACAATTCTAGTGGTGGAAGAAGCCGGAGTATCCGGAGAGAACCACCGACCATGGGCGGGCTAGCAACTGGTAAACTTTATCACTTGCGGCTGCAAATCGAGTGCACCTTTTTTGGTAATTTACAAAGCTGGGCGCGAACCAACGCTGTATTGGTGATCATAGGCTTGTATGAGTTGTTAGGTAATCCAACTACCTAACTCATTGAGCCACCCTGGTCCTCAAGGCCCAATCAAAGGAAGTAAGCAAGTGTGAGACATATACATTATCATTAATTCAAAAAACTTCATCTGTATTTAAGTTTGAGCAGATACAGGATACTACAAAACAAAACAAAAATTAAATACCAGTAAAGAAATTGCTGTTATTATGATAGATTATAGATATACATATTAATTACTTACTGTGAATATATAAGAAATGCAGATCCATAAATCATAGGCAGTTCATCAAATAACTGAAAAAAACATAAAGTTGGTATACAGTACTGAAAATAGATACTGCTAATGAGTGGTCTTTATTTTGTACATTGTGTGCATGTAGTAGAATTTTTTTTTATTATGGTAGGCATAAGGAGATTGCTATACATGTTTCCAATGTCATGACAAAAACATTGGAAATCTAATGGAACAAACTGAAAATGAATTAAAGAAGAATGCTGTCATGTCACAGAAGCTCAAGATAACTGGAAACCACCGATTCATTTCAGTCTGACACACGAAATAGCAACAACATGCCTAATTAAAACACAACTATACGCTAGTGAATATATCTTACAACTTTTTAACAGGTGTAGACATCATAGGAAGATGCCTCACCTGTACCTGTGAGTGTGATTGTTTTTAACACCAAGAGCCATTTTTCCACTATAGCCACTATATCATAGTGAGAACATTTCTATGAGATGATAATGATGTTGTTGTCCATTTGTACTAGACCAACATGGTTAGATGGATTATTACAACATAAGCTCACTGAAACAACATTCCATGGGTAGTCATGACGATCTACTCAGACACATTATCCTGCTTCTGAACCAAATACTCTTTGATCTTACCACAACGTGCTACATGTTTAGTGGAGAAGCAGTAAATACACAAATCATAGTATCTGGTTTGACCCAATTGGGGCTCGAATCCATGATTTACCACACCATGAGGTAAGCACATTTATTGCTAAACATTACACCGCCAGCCTCTGCGGTTAAATGAATAATGAAAATTAGACCTAATCATCAGTCTTGGCACAGTTATGCTACATGAAGTCAGGTTAACTGATATGTATACCTTATAAATGATAATTATATTGACTAAATATAAATCTGTTATTATCACAATTTAGTTTGATTTTTGTTTTGTGTTTTTAACAGGCATGCACAAAATCTGTTTTTGGTATATATTTGCAGATCTATCTAGATGTGTTGTTGACGACATTACAAAGCAGTCAAACAATTAGTATTTTATAATATTTGGTCAATTATCACTTGAACACACAATGTATGTTAATGATATTTAATTACTGTCACTGACAATATTTTGACCAATACTATGAAGAGCTTAAGGTATATATATATATATTGCATATGCAAAAACATGTCAAGGTCTATATCTATGCTACATGTACCACTGATATTTAAGTTTGTTCAAATCCTTAAATTATATCCACTTCCATCTCAAACTATAGATGAAATGCACCCCTTTTACATTTGACAAAAATATTAATACATTGTAACTATTAATATTATTGCATCATACATGCCAACTCTACCGATTTACGCGGTAGTCTACCAAATTTTTAAGTCTTCTACCGCCTACCGATTTTAGATGTTTTCCTACCGATTTAAAAAAAAATGTAAAAAAAAAATTGTCGTGAATTGTTCACATGTTGATTATTCTTGAAGATTTCTACGACGTATAAATGTGTACAAATCCAAATTATTTAGGCCCTTTCCGTAATCGTTTCCCTCTTAAATTTGTACCGGAAACTTCCATTGGTCAATTCTTTATCATTATTGACATTAAGCCAATCAGAAACTGTATTTAAAATAAAGTTTTGAAGTACTACATTTTGAACTTATGACTCCTAAACATATATATACAGTAGAACTTCGCTCGCTCGAACTCGAAGGTACTGTCAAAATATGTTCGAGCTATCGGAAGTTCGAGCCACCGAGGTCCTGTAATATTAGATAGAAAAAAATCTTGTTCTGGCCCGGGACAGTTTCATTACCTATGATAACTGATGCACAGTAAAACTGGCCTTTCTTGTAAAAAATATTTAATCATTTAAGTTCAAGTTCAAGTTCTTTATTCACTCGGACACATATACAAGTGTAACAAGAGGAATATTATACAAAATATTTTACATAATGACGGATATAACTACCCTAAAATAATACAGCCTCAGAATATAATTACAAAACATTTTGCAATTTAGATATAAATAATGACAATTTTTTCAGAACCTTAACATTACACAAAGATAACAGGCCTTTCATTTTGTACATGTTTGCATATCTAGTATAATAAATTGGAATAAATTTACATCTAAGCCTTTGTACATCAGCAGTGGTACATTCAAATAAAAAATGAAATTCAGTACCTAAACCAACATTACACAGATGACAAATACATTCTTCTCTGGGAATATTCGACCATCTTCCAGTTTCTATTGGAAGTTTAATGTTATTGCATCTAAACTTTGTTATCATGTTTCTCTCATGTGGTAATAATTTCAATAAGTATTTCTCTAAATTAAATTAATTTTTAAATATGCCATAAAATTCTCCCCTAGAAGAGTTCTCAATTTGGTTAAACCAGTTTTGAATATATTGATCAGTCAGATTTTGCTTAACAATAAATTTTAATTGCACTGAATGAACTGGCTTTGTTGGTTTCATAGATAATTAAGCCCAGTTTTCTCAAAAATTTATTTGATAATTTTTAGCCACTTAAATTGAACATTATCAGTAATACTCAAATTAAACATAATCTTATATAAAATACAACTAAGTTTCTTCTCATTTGAAATAAGTCTATTCCAAAAATTTACAATCCTTAATTTTATACATAATATATCTATAGGTGTTCTACCAAGTTCTTCCTATGTCATAAAATTTGGAGTAGTGGTTCTAACACCTAAAAAATATTTCTACAGAACTGAAGGTGAAGTTTTTCTAGTTGCTTAGTGTTCTCATAGCCCCATATTTCACAGCCATAAGTAAGTATTGGAAGTATAGGTATCAAACAATTTAAATGGTAAATCTATTGGAATCGATATATTTCTCAATTTTCTATAAACAATATAAAGCTTTGCGAGCTTGATCCATCAATTTAGCTCTTGCCTTCACAAAAGAGCCGTTATAATTAAATATAACACCTAGATATGAACAAGGGCAACGCAAAGCGTGGCGTATCCCCTCGCCTAAAAATTAGACCCTGTGACCTTGACCTTTGACCTTGAAAATCAATAGGGTTCCAGATTCTCTTAAGGTCTAAGTATGTACCAAGTTTGGTCACAATCCATTGAAGGATGTTGATTCTAGTGTTCACAAGGATGTTACGCAGTAAAAATTTGACCCAGTGATATTGACCTTTGACCTTGAAAATCAATAGGGTTCCAGACTCTCCTAAGGACTACGTATGTACCAAGTTTGGTCAAAATCCATTGAAGGATCTTGATTCTAGAGTGTTCACAAGGATGCTATGCGGTAAAAATTTGCCCGTGACCTTGACCTTTGACCGTGAAAATCAATAGGGTTCCAGACTCTCGTAAGGACTAAGTATGTACCAAGTTTGGTCAAAATCCATTGAAGGATGTTGATTCTAGAGTGTTCACAAGGATGTTACACAGTAAAAAATTTACCCAGTGACCTTGACCTTTGACCTTGAAAATCAATAGGGTTCCAGACTCTCCTAAGGACTAAGTATGTACCAAGTTTAGTCAAAATCCATTGAAAGATGTTGATTCTAGAGTGTTCACAAGGATGCTATGGGGTAAATATTTGACCGTGACCTTGACCTTTGACCTTGAAAATCAATAGGGTTCCAGATTCTCTTAAGGACTAAATATGTACCAAGTTTGGTCAAAATCCATTGAAGGATGTTGATCCTACAGTGTTCACAAGGATTGTGACGGACGGATGGTAGCGTTACTATATCCCCTCGCAACTTTGTTGGCGAGGGGATAATAAGAGTCTTCAATTTGTAAATTCTCTCCACATAGCTTAAAAATAGGTTGATTTTTTTATTTTCTTTTACAAAATTTTATTACTTTAGTCTTTTGCAAGTTAACCTTCAATTTCCAATGATGACAATACTTTTCAAATATAGCCAAAACAGACTTACACATTTCTAAAAGTTTTCGTCCAAAATTATTTGGTCTGCATTCACACTGAGTATACATGTATCTTTTTAAGGAAATATTATTATATATAAAATATTATTACATGTATAAAGTAAAATTTGGTAGTCATAGCAATATGATATCTAAATAGGCCATCTTCTACATTTACATCCATAACATTCAAAAAAGTTTCATCTGGTTCTGAAAAATCTTCTAAAACAGCTGTTTTAGCTTTAAATTCTCCAACAAGTGCACATTTCATGTCTTTTTCTATAAAATTTACTAATTCATTTTCAATATCTAAAAATGTATTTATTGACAAATATAGAGTTTTCAGGTGGGATGTATACACATCCCAATAAAAGGTCATTATTAAATACTCAAATTTAATATGATTTTTAAGATTATTTCTATATACAACAACAATACCTCCAGATTTATGCTTAAATATTTTTCTATTTTTTGCAACATAGCTAAAACCATCTGGGATATTTAAAATGTCATATTTGTCAGTTTTTGTCTCTATAAAAATACATACTGTATATCATGTGTTGTAATTAACTGTATAAATTCAGGTAATAAAAGTTTTGACTTGATACCACAAACATTTTATTTCTGAAAAATTAAGTTTCTGTTTTTTAGACCTTGGGGCATTTTCATCAGTCGCTTCTCTTCCTTGCCTGTCCTATTGATAGTGGTTGTCCGGGTTTCTAGGAGGGGGAAAGTGCATATGAGGTTCTTGGTTTCCAGGTTGAAGTGCATCTTTACAATTTCATATGTGAATATTAGCTGTGAATGTGAAAAAATTGTGAAAAATAAGTTATTTAAGTCTCAAATATATTAGTAAATCTTCCTTGTTTTCAACAATAAGCCAGGAAATGTTTTTTTCCACTTTAATAGTAAAACATACTCGACAATAGGCACTTATAATTGATGATATCTTATTGTAACACACACAAGAGATGACGTGGATTAAATGATTTTAAGTAATACCAGAGGCTCTCAAGAGCCTGTATCGTTCACCTGGTTATAAAAAAAACCAATTGGTCCTATGTAAAAACTATGTCTTGCAGTGGTAGTCATCTTGGAATTACGATCAACATAAAAAACACAAAGTTTGTAAAGGACCTTCCAATGATTGATGCATAGTTTAGGTTCAATCAGTGCAATAGCTTCAGAGAAGAAGATATTTCTGTATTTTCCCGATATGGTCCTGTGTTAATACTATGACCTGTGGTGGCAGCCATCTTGGATTTCCAATCGGCATAAAAAACAGAGGACCTTCCAATGATCATTCCTGGGCAGTTTGGTTTCAGAGAAGAAGCGTTTTGAAACATTTTTCCCATAGGGTCCAATGTTAAACAAGTCCTGCCATAGCCGCCATTTTGAATTTCATATCAGAACAAAAAACGTAAAGTTTGTAGAGGACCATCCAATGAACATTCATGTACAGTTTGGCTTTAATCATATTTGTAGTTTCTGAGAAGAAGGCATTTGAACATTTTCCCATAGGGTCCAATGCTAATCTATGTCCTGCGGTGGTGGCCATCTTGGATATCTGATCGGCATAAAAAACACACACCTTGTAGAGGACCTTCCAATGATCACTCATGGGCAGTTTGGTTTCAATTATCCAAGTGGTTTCAGAGAAGAAGCGTTTTGAAACATTTTTCCCATAGGGTCCAATGTTAAACTAAGTCCTGCCGTAGCCGCCATTTTGAATTTCATATCGGAACAAAAAATGTAAAGTTTGTAGAGGACCATCCAATGAACATTCATGTACAGTTTGGCTTTAATCATATTTGTAGTTTCTGAGAAGAAGGCATTTGAACATTTTCCCATAGGGTCCAATGTTAATCTATGTATTGCGGTGGCGGCCATCTTGGATTTCCGATCGACATAAAAAACATAAATTTTGTAGAGGACCTTCCAATGATCATTCCTGGGCAGTTTGGATTCAATTGTCCTAGTGGTTTCAGAGATAAAGAAGCGTTTTGAAACATTTTTCCCATAGGGTCCAATGTTAAACTAAGTCCTGCCGTAGCCGCCATTTTGAATTTCATACCGGAACAAAAAACGTAAAGTTTGTAGAGGACCATCCAGTGAACATTCATGTACAGTTTGGCTTTAATAATATTTGTAGTTTCTGAGGAGAAGGCATTTGAATATTTTCCCATAGGGTCCAATGTTAATCTATGTATTGCGGTGGTGGCCATCTTGGATTTCCGATCGACATAAAAAACATAAATTTTGTAGAGGACCTTCCAATGATCATTCCTGGGGAGTTTGGTTTCAATTGTCCAAGTGGTTTCAGAGAAGAAGCGTTTTGAAACATTTTTCCCATAGGGTCCAATGTTAAACTAAGTCCTGCCGTAGCCGCCATTTTGAATTTCATACCGGAACAAAAAACGTAAAGTTTGTAGAGGACCATCTAATGAACATTCATGTACAGTTTGGCTTTAATCATATTTGTAGTTTCTAAGAAGAAGGCATTTGAATATTTTCCCATAGGGTCCAATGTTAATCTATGTCCTGCGGTGGCGGCCATCTTGGATTTCCGATCGGCATAAAAAACAGAAACTTTGTAGAGGACCTTCCAATGATCATTCCTGGGCAGTTTGGTTTCAACTGTCCAAGTGGTTTCAGAGAAGAAGCATTTTGAAACATTTTTCCCATAGGGTCCAATGTTAAACTAAGTCCTGCCGTAGCCGCCATTTTGAATTTCATATCGGAACAAAAAACCTTGAGATTGTAGAAGACCGTCCAATGAACATTCATGTACAGTTTGGCTTTAATCATATTTGTGGTTTCTGAGAAGAAGGCATTTGAACATTTTCCCATAGGGTCCAATGTTAATCTATGTCCTGCGATGGCGGCCATCTTGGATTTCCGATCGGCATAAAAAACAGAAACTTGGTAAAGGACATTCCAATGATCATTCTTTTACAGTTTGGGTTCAGTCAGTTCATTAGTTTCAGAGAAGAAGATCTTTGAAATTTCAGCCAATCAGAGCATATTATTGGCCCTGGCAGCCATATTGAATATCCGACTGGAACGAAAAACAGTAACTTTGTAGAGGACCATCCAAGGAACATTCCTGCTAAGTTTGGTTCCAATCGGCCCAGTGGTTTCATAGAAGAAGCTTGAAATGTGAAAAGTTTACAGACGACAGAAGACGGACGCCAAGTGATGGCAATAGTTCACCTGGACCTTTGGTCCAGGTGAACTAATAACCCCGCTATTTTATATTGTAATAACCCCGCTATTTTATATTGAAGTGTATTTATCAAGCCAGTACGGCAGTAGATTGATTAATCATATATATATGTACATTTGTATGTAAGCACATTCAATATACATCTGTCAATTAAATTGCGATGTTCGAGTTTGATATGGTAAAACTCGTGATTTTATTATTGATGGGACCATTTAGTTCGACTGTTCGAGGTATCAGTGTTCGAGCGAAAGATTTTTTTTAACTTAAAAATATATGGAAAATTGGAGGGACTTTCAAATAAGTTCGAGCTATCCATGGTATTCAACTCATCCGAGTTCGAGGGACCGAGGTTTGACTTGTATATATGTAAAATGCTAATTTCCATTTTTTCATACTATATTTAAAGATTTGACTGAACAGATTTTATATCCAAAATGCAACAGAATGCACCATTTTGCGTCCTTCTGAAAAAAAATATTCTGGGGGGTGGGGGCACACCCTGGACCCCCTACCGCTTTTAGTCTCTCAAGGGTTGGCATGTATGTTGCATGTGTTATAATGCTTTTCTTATTTGTTGCGTTTTACAAATTATAGAGGGGACGATAGTGGCCGTGATCGTATGGTAATTGAATTTACAACTACCTATGCAATCAGTGCCTATCACAACTGATGTTGTGAGTTTGAATCTCGATCTCGAGGTGTACAACATTATGTGATAAAGTTTGTCAGTGACTTCACTTGTGACAGGTAGGTGGTTTTCTCCGGGTCCTCCGGATTCCTCAACCAATAAAACTGACCGCCACGATATAGCTGAAATATTTTTAAAGTGGCGTTAAACACCGTCAAACAAACAAATAAACAAAAACGAATTATAGATTCAAGATAGTACAATTAGCCATAATTCTACAATTAGCCATAATTCTCCTTGTTAAAGAGTTGAGGCTTAACAATGCATTATTTGGTATTTTTTTTCAATTTTCAACTGTACCTGCATACTATATAGTAATGTCATATGAAAGCACCAGGATCCAAGTCCAACAGCTGAAAAAAAGTCAAGATCTATTGTAAAAGTATTAATATAGATGGTATGCAATTTATATGCTGATTTTAACATGAATAAAATTATAAACAAACAGGGCTCACCCCACTTGCAAAACATAGGGAGACTTGACTTCTCCCTCCAGAGAATAATACCACTGTCAGAACAGTTCAAAATTCTAATAAAAAAAATCGTAGAAACGAAGACAAAATTGAAACCCTGAGTGAACACACATATGTATGAGCACTCTGAACACACATATATGACCCTTTTTATTGCACCTGTCTCCATCTGACCTGTTGTCTGACATGTTAAATCCGACTTGTCCGACATCTATCACAATATGTCCTTGAGTGTACTGTATGAGCACTCTGAACACACATATGTATGAGCACTCAAACTTTCCTGGCTTTTACCTTCTTTAAAGAACTAGTTCCACCTAGATATACACATACATGTACATAGAATCCAGGTGTTTATATTTTGCATACACCAGGATATATTTGCTGGCATACAGTACTTATTTATAAAAATGTACATATTACACCTTATTTTAAGACCGGTTTACACCAGTCTTGAGCCTGGCTTATGCTTGGTTTCTGTCTAGTTCTGTTGTTTGTTTGATATAACATTTACACTTGGTTTACATGTGATTTCCTAGGCACCGTTGTGATCGTATGGTAGTTGGATTTACAACTATCTATGCAAATTCATCGCTAAAATTGTGAGTTCGAATCCCGCTCAAGGGAAGTGTACTCAATACAACATTATGTGATAAAGTTTGTCAGTGACTTGCGGTAGGTCGTTGGTTTGCTCTGATATCCTCCACCAATAAAACTGGTCACCACGATTATAATAACTGAAATATTGTTGAAAGGGGTGTTAAACACCATAACCCTAATGTGTGATTTCTAGGTGGCTGATCATTTGTTACAGGTATCTATATATATCTTAACACCCAATTATTGCTCTAAACCCTTTAACCTGGCAACAATGAACCAGTGTCAACTTATTATATTTGAATATTCAAATGAGGGATGAAAAAAAGAAGTTGCATTTTTTTTTTTTTAATAAAAATGTGTTTTATTCACTTTAATTGGAATTTGTATTTAATCAACCATTATGAAAGGCCATATGATTTGATTGAATGTCAAAAATAATTATGTCATATTTATAATGGGTGCATTACGTTTCCGCAAATCAAAAGTTTACTTTTCCGAAAATTTACCTGGGCGTTACCTGTAATTTTTTTTTTCCTTTTTATTTACAGATATGACATAAAATATTTAAAATATTTAAACCAGAGGCTCCCAGGAGCCTGTAATCGCTCCCCTGGATCAAAGCTGCTTTCAATAACAACGCAACTGCACTGTGGTGGCCATCTTGGTGGGAGAGCGTGACTGCCGCACACAATTTTGGAAGAGAACCATCCAATGACTATTCCATCAAAGTTTGGTTCTAATTGAGCTACTGGTTCCAACCAAGATGGTTTTTATGTGAATTTCCCATAGGGTCCTATGTTAAACTAAGTACAGCTGTGCATTCATCTTGATCAGAGGGTGGGACCACCAGACGCAATTTTGGAAAAGGACCATTCAATGACTATTTTATCAAAGTTTGGTTCCAATTGAGCAACTGGTTCCAGACAAGAAGATTTTGATGTGAATTTCCCATAGGTTCCTATGTTAAACTAAGTTCGGCTGTGGGGGCCATCTTGGTCGAAGGGCCGAACCGCCTGACATATTTTTGGAAGAGAACCATCCAATGAATATTTCATCAACATTTAGTTCTTATTGAGCAAATGGTTTCAAACAAGAAGATTTTTATGGGAATTTCCCATAGGGTCCTATGTTAAATTAAGTTCAGCTGTGGCGGCCAGCTTGGTCGGAGGTCTGAAATGCCAGACATAATTTTGGAAGGGGACCACTCAAGGATCATTTCAGCAAAGTTTGGTTGAGATTGGCTCAGTAGTTACAGAGGAGAAGATTTTTTTTAAATTTCATCCCCCCTTTTTTCTATTTTTAGCTTGGTGGCCATCTTGGTTGGAAGTCGGGATCACCGGACACAATTTTGGAAGGGGGCCATCCAAAGACTATTCCACTAAAGTTTGGTTACAATTGGCCCAGTGGTTTCTGAGAAGAAGATTTTTATGTGAATTTCCCATAGGGTCCTATGTTAAGCTAAGTTCGGCTGTGGGGGCCATCTTGGTCGAAGGGCCGAACCGCCTGACTTATTTTTGGAAGAGAACCATCCAATGACTATTTCATCAACATTTAGTTCTTATTGAGCAAATGGTTTCAGACAAGAAGATTTTTATGGGAATTTCCCATAGGGTTCTATGTTAAACTAAGTTCGGCTGTGGCAGCCATCTTGGTCAGAGGTATGAAATGCCGGACACAATTTTGGAAGGGGACCACCCAAGGATCATTTCAGCAAAGTTTGTTTGAGATTGGCTCAGTAGTTTTAGAGGAGAAGATTCTTTTAAAATTTCATCCCCCATTTTTTCTAATTTGCATAATCGGTCAAAATCGACAAAAGTTCAAAGTTCATAAAAAATCCTGTAATATATGTTAAAAAGCTCATCATTATGCTTATACAGTTCAAATTTGGGCACATTCTGGCTTAAAATAGAGCAATTTTGGCCATTTGAAGAAATTTCTATTTTTAGTAATGGTGGCCATCTTGGATACAGGACGGCGCTGACAGACACAATTTTGAAAGGGACCCACCCTGCCAGGCTTGGTTTAATTTGGTTCAGCGGTTTCAGAGGAGAAGATTTAAATGTGATCTTTTATCAAAATATGCCTAATTTGCATAATCGGTATATATTGGCCCTTGCCATGTAGCTGCAGCTAAAATTTGAGCTCATTTTGACTTACACTAAAGCAGCAATGGACAATTGAAGAAATTTCTATTTTTAGTAACAGCAGCCATCTTGAATGGAGGGCGGGGCTGTCGGACACTATTTTGAAAGGGACCCACCCAGGGACCATCCCTGCCAAGTTTGGTTTAATTTGGTTCAGCGGTTTCCGAGGAGAAGATTTAAATGTGATCTTTTATCAAAATATGCCTAATTTGCATAATTGGTATATATTGACTGAAAGAAAAATTTCACAGAAAAACCCGGAATATTTGTTAAACTACTCCTTGCCATGTAGCTGCAGTTAAAATTTGAGCTCATTTTGACTTACACTAAAGGAGCAATGGACAATTAAAATTTCATCCCTCATTTTTCTATTTTTAGCTTGGTGGCCATCTTGGTTGGAAGTCGGGATCACCGGACACAATTTTGGAAGGGGGCCATCCAAGGACCATTCCACCAAAGTTTGGTTGCAATTGGCCCAGTGGTTTCTGAGGAGAAGATTAAAATGTGAAATGTTGACGGACAACAGACGACGGACGAAAGGCGATGACAAAAAAGGTCGAAATCTTTGAACTGAAATACACTGGATGAAACCAGTTAATTCGGTAAGAATTAGGTCGACTTCATTGAGAAAACCAATAAAAATCATTTGGTTAAATGTGTTCAATAAGTGCTTATGCCAGTATGGCATAAATAAGAAATCAAATCGGACATTTAAGTATTGTTCAAAATGGATCTGGTATACAGGTGTCAAACCAATAATTCACCAATCAGAGCTTAGAACATATACAAAAGTAGTCCCTTTTAAAGAAAATAGTTCCTTTTGCTTTGTTGTATTGTAACAAATACTGAATGGAATGGAATAATTAAAATTGATAATTGAGGTTAAATATATAAGGATTATTTTGAGCCCAAATTTGATGCATTTGGTTGTATTTTAATACAATGTACCACTATGGAGGATTTGATGCATGACCTACATGTATAAATATTGAATTTCCCGGGGATGACCGAGCTATTTTTAGAGTAGGTGTTTTCCATAGCCTGGCATTTCACTGCAAGACTTTAAACATCCCCTGATATTTTCACAGAACGTAGAGGAATCATGTACGTTTCAGAAAATATATGGTCTTAGAAAGGTTAAACTTAAGATAAAATAGCCAGGCAGGCTCGAAAAAACACAAATTTAGTAGAGAATGTTAAAAGAAAATATTGGTTACTGTAACGCAGAGCGCTACAAATGTCCCACAAATGAACAATACAAGTACTAGTGGTATGAACGAAGAATAGTGTGAAAACATAGCAAGAAATAATTAGAGCCCAGTTTTAGACTCCATCATGTCTTATAGTAGTACCAAATTTCGCCCAAATCAGAGGATTTTTGTATTTGGGCGGTCATTTTGGATTCAAAATGGCCACCATAGCAAACCGAAATGGTCACAATATTGTGCAGCATCTCTTACTCCCTGTAAATATCCATTTCCATTGAAATCTTTTAATTTTTAACGATTTTTTTAATTTTTATATTCGTGGCCATTTTGAAAATTTAAAAAACAAAGAACACAACTTTTAGTGATGATCTATTTTTGTGTCAAGTTTCAAAAGGATCCTCTGTTTGGAGTGAATTAAACATTTTTTGCACCTTGGTTACCATAGCAACGGCTGCCATTTTGAATTTTTTCAACCCCTCAAAAGCTGCCACACTGCAGTGGATATTCCTACAAAGTTTCATGAAGTTTGATGAAAGGAATCCATTTTTTTTAAATCCCCCCTTTTTTGTTTCCATGGCAACTGCAGCAAAGTTTGTTCAACCGGTTCCGATTTTTTTGGCTTGTCTCGTTCCACCAAATGTGGATGTTGTTCCTATCAAGTTTCATCAATTCCTGTTTGGCGAGTAACCTGCTATGATCTTTTTTGTGTTTTTCATTTTTTTAGCATTTTGGCCGTTTCCATGGCAACGGCAGCCATTTTGGAAAAATCAACCCTTAAAGGCACAACTTCACATGGCATATGATATTCCTACAAGGTTTCATAAAGTTTGATCGAGGCATCTCCGAGAAATGCGTCGGACAAACTTTTGACGGAAGAAAGAAAGAAAGAAGAAGAATAATAATAATAATAAGAATAATAAGAAATGGAGCAAACACAGGTTTCACACCTACACGGAAACTAACAGAGGAAACAAGTGTCTAATTTATGATGGACACACATACAGATTCAACAATACCTTGAAGAATGGAGATAAAGTTTACAGGTATTTATAGTATTTTCTAAATGTTTTTCGGGTCTAAAAAATGTTACACTTTTTAATTGTTATTAAGTTTACTATTGAATTGAAACTGTTCAACCTTTTCTCTTTTTACAGATGTAGTAAAAACCTGCAATGCCTTAGTAACAACAGAGCAACTACAAACAACATCCTATATCAAAATGAGAACATTATCCATTAAAGCACCCGTGCAAAAGAATGAAAAAGAGAAAATGGACTTTGTTGTAGAACAATACATCAAACATACGAATGGTGAACTTTCCACCGTCGATTTTGTAAGGAGTGTTGGATAATACAAATATGCTGCTAGGACGGATATTTGATTCGCGACGGACTTTTAAAGGTTTTAACTAGACTTTTATGTATTGCTCATGTTTAGTGCTGAAATTTTTAAAACACGTAACTTGCCAATTTTACTATTTTATGCATTTCTCACATTTTAATGATGACTTAACGCACATAAATAATATCCTGCTCGAAGTCCTACTTCCACCTCCTCGTTGGTGAGCAGGGGACAACAGGTAATACTTTAAATTACCTGGCTGACAGAAGAGACGATAATTTGCGGAAACATAATGTTTTGATTTTCGGAAACGTAATATTTTTTTTATGGAAACGTAATATTTTTTTCCATAAAAGTAATGCCAATTTGTGGAAATGTAAAACGCCGTTTATAATGTATATAACACTGTGTCATAAACTTTAAATGTTCCATTAAATATATTGAAAAGTGGTAAATGTTTGCTTTGTTGATATCCAGGTGAAATTGTTGACCATCACTGTTTAAACATTTCTTTTCATAATCATAAAAGGCAATAATCAACTTAATTTTCCTTTAATAATAATACTTTTTTTTACAAGATATTAGATTTCAATCAATATATAGTTGAACATTCCCATGTCATGGTCACCCACTAGATTTTCACACTTTCACCTCTTTCTCTGAAACCACTGAACCATATGCTTTTGAAAGGAGTATTCATTCACAAAAAAATTAACCAAGGATAGCAATACCAAGATCAAATTCATGAAGATTGTAGATATAGGAGTGGTACATTGGGTCTGATGGAGGAAATGTTAAAATGTCTTTTTCATCAGAAATTGATGGGTAAATTGAAACCCAAACTGAAAAAGAATGATTACTGACTGGTCTTTTTAAAAGTTATAACTTCTCCTGTAGATCAGAATCTTAAAATGCTTGGTGTTATAGTTGGATGCAGCTCAATGGAAAACTATTTGGAATAAGGTGTAAAAATCTTCTTAATAATTTTTACCTGCTTAACATTTTGCTATTATGCAAATAAAATACAGTTTATGTTAAAATCAATACAACATTAACTATATCTTACACTTACATGTACATGTAGACTCGTTATAGTTTTGTAAAATAAACACAAACCAATTATATGCAAGAACCTGGTTCTCACATTAAAATATATGTAACCTTTTAAAAACATCTTCTTTAAATCAATTTAATTTATTTAATAGAGCCATATATACTGGTAATTTAGAATTTAGAATTTAACAACCCTATCATATAATCATCCATTTTTTAGCTACATTGTATTTATATGTCCTGGCTGAAACTCAAAATAAAGGTTAAACAATTTTAGGTTAAAAATATATTATAAAATGGACTACCGGTAATTCTCAGTATTTTATTTTTGTATTTTTTTTTATGCACAACTTATATTCTTCAACCTATGCCAACATTTTGAAATATCATATTCAAGGTATGCCAACAAACATTTTATTATAGGTGTTTATTAACAATTAATGATGGTTACAGGTAAGTAAATTTGGAAATGTAGGTCTCAAAAGTGAAATTTATAGAGAATTTTTTTTTAGTCTAAAAATATAAGAAAAAAATATATTAAAATATTAAGTTTTGTAAAAATTTATATAGAATAATAATTCTGTTAAAATTAAACAAAAATCTGTAAATAAAAAAAATGAAAATCTAAAATTTTAGAATAATTTAAATAAACAATCTTTTTTAAAAAGTCTTAATTTAAAATATTTTATGATACTTAAAATCTAAATTCAACATTTTAGAATAATACCTATTTATAAATTTAGAATTATCATAATTGTGGACAGTATTTTTTAATTGCTCACTCCAAGCTAATTAATCATAAGATCAGTCATTTTATTAATAATTTCACATTGATGTGATTTAGGATAATATTTGATTACAGTAGTTAATGAATAATGATCACTACTTTAATAGAGTTGACCAAGCTAACAAAGGGTATAAATGGGAACACAGTAAGAGTCCAGTGACTCCAGTCATTACCTAAGTTACAATAATGTCCTGATTTATTTTCATAAAGTTTGATATTAAAATATGTGCTTATAATGTCCTGGTTTATTTTCATAAAGTTTGATAATAAAATATATGTGCTCATAATGTCCTGATTTATTTTCATAAAGATTGATATTCATATATATATGTGTGTGCTGATAATATACTGATTTATTTTGTTATTTCCCAAAAATATGCTTTTAAATATTTACTTTACTTCTAACTTAGTTTATTTACTCAATACTCACAAAAACAAGACAACTTCTACATTTAATAAAAGTTAATTGTGGACTTGGAGTACATTGACATCTCCCCCAGCTTTACACTAATTAAACATGACTAGTTATGTTCATATAACAATTAACCTATTCAACCTATGCCAACATTCTTTCTTACCTTTTTATACCTATTTTTCAAAATGTTGGCATAGGTTGAATGACCCATCTGAAATGGGTCCAATTTACGTATCCTATTGCTTCTTGTCCTTCTGTATTTGAAAAGTTGTTAAACTATTCATAAACAGACATTGGACAGGCTGTTATTATAATTATTCCTTTGATTTCTTTAATTTTAAACCAGCATAATTTTTGTCCTTTTCAGAACTTAGCTGTTATTTATTTTCTCATTTTCAATACAAGGCCAGGGGTTTAAACCACTATTACTTCAAACATATCATAATTCAAGTAAAAGAAATGTTTAGCTAACTCAGCAGTATATCACGATGACACATATTTTAATAGTAAAGCTATGGATTCAAAACTTGACCAGGCGTTCATATTTACCATTGTTCCATTTACAACCATATTTAATGTACTTTTAGTTGAACTTTCATTTTACATTTGGTTTAGATATTGATAATAAAAGTAAAACAGTGAAAGTTAACATGAATTATTTATTTAATCTTACTATTAAGACATTTTTATGAATTGAGAGATTACACACAGTGTCTTGTACTACAAGTATATCTGGGAGATATCTGGATATTGATAAATGAAATATTATGTAAACACCTTTCATGTAATACTAATCAATATGTAGTTATTAAATAATCATATAAATTTTTCACAGGTGCCGTGGTCCTGGATGTTTTCTAGCTATCAAGTAAATTATAGGACTATCTTACATACATGTCTGACAGATCTTAAAATTGTAGATCTACTGGTATAAAGTGATTATCATATATTTAATCAACTGTGGGTAATCATGTCTGTACACATCAATTTGTGTATTAGGATGGGTAAATGGACAGAAAGTCACAATTTTTACAGGACAAAGAGTAACAGGACAAAAAGTCACAATATATTTTTCTTATTTGGAAAAACCTCCAGGACAAAATGTCACATGACAAAAGTCACAATTTATATTTTTTATTTTTTTATTTGGAAAAACCTCTATGACAAAAATGTCACAGGACAAAAAGTCACAATTAATATTTTGGCTTAAAAAATGCTATAACAATAAAATGTCAAAATACACATTTAACCTGTAAAAGACAATACTTTTTTTTTAATTACTGTTTGCTTAAAACTACGATGTTAATTCAATGACCATTGTTTTGTTTAATTATCTCTTTATACGATTACTTTTCATTATTATCAAAACTTTGGCTCATTCCAGTAAAGCCATTGATACCCATCTTTAATTTTTTTATTTGACATTTACTAATTGCTACATGTATGGGTGCAAATTCTGTTTGATTAATTAATAAATTAAAATGATTTGTAATACAACTTCTAAAGAAATATCAATCACAAATTGAATATCATTATTTAAGCTAATACTAATTATAAGACTGATTTTTTAACTGTCTTGGTCTTTTTAATTGATATTTGACTCAAGTTATATTAAATATATGAGATGTGACTTGTGTTAATTAATTTTCATAAACAAATATATCTGTTTTTTATAATAAAGAACATGCAATATCAAAAGTATGGTTTATCTGCTTTTGTTAAACAAGCTAAACTACCAAAACAAGTGTGTTATTTACATTGTAATACCAATCTATACTCCATCATGTGTCCATCATACAGCTGAATTTTGATATATCTTTAGAAATGGTGATTTTAAGGCATGTACATGTATGCTAGGTATTCATTACTCATTTCATACTTTTTCAATATTGTACATCTTTTTAAATGATCAAGATCTTTACAGATCTATACAATTCTATATATAATAGAGCTACCAAACAATGGTTCCAAATTTGTAAACAACATTTATCATACATGTGTTGGCAATGCATACACACCATCTCTATGCCAAGAGTGGCAGTCATGGTCATGATCATATGGTAGTTGGATTTACAACTACCTATGCAATCAGTGCCTACCATCACTAACATTGCAGTCATTCCGAAGGTTCGTCGGACAGTGACAAAAGTCCGACTAAAATTGTCTTGGACCGATAAAATAATCTTAATCGTTGGACTAATTGACCAGTTAACATATTTTATTTTTGGCAAGTTTTCAAACAATTGTCAAATCAAAATATTTGGTCAAATTGCTCTCATCGTAAATTCAGCATGAATTCACGGAAAATCCCATTTCTATTTTTAAAATATTGATATGGGGACTTCAGTAATTGTCGAAAGGGCATTTTAAATCCTTATCTTTACTACGCTTTTAATAACGAATCGCGCATGGCTAAATTTCAAGCAATAATTTGTCACCAATCTTTTGTTGAAATCAAAATGTTGGGGCTCCGATATGTAGTCGGGGCTATTCCTGGAAAGAGTCTGAAAAGGAAAACCACGGAAAGTGACGACAAGTGGGAGAAAATGAAGAAGTATGAAGAAAATAGAAAGGCACCTAAATTTAACGTGAAGTGGTTGACCAATCGCTAATGGCTGGATTACGATGAGAGCAACAACATCATGACATGCAAAATATGGCAAAGATGATGATGACTTTTGTGAAGATTGGCGTGATGAAGTTGAAAACTGTTTGCATATATGAATATACAAGAGAATAAAATATTGCACTTAAATTGTGTTAATTTTTTTTGGTCCAGTAAAAAGTGATTTGGTCTGGTAAAAGTTCTACCTTTACTGGACCAAATGTCCAGTGAAGTCCAAGGTACCTTTGGAATGACTGACATTGTGAATTCGAATCCAGCTCAGGCGAGGTGTACTCGATACAACATTGTGATAAAGTTTGTCAGTGACTTGCGACAGGTCCGATTTTTTCCGGGTACTCTGGTTACCTCCACAAGTAAAACTGACCGCAACAATATAGCTGAAATATTGTTGAAAGTGGAGTTAAACACCATAGGCATAACCCCCATCAAAAAATGAGAGTACCACCTTAACATGTAGCACATAAATTTCAGTCTAAATACATTTTGTTAAAATATTAGTATTATTCGAGTTAGAGGTACACCCTCATTTCTATTGTCCCTTAATTCCACTGCTCTGAGTACACTAAAGGCAATGTCCTACTAAAAAGTTTTAGGACTTTAAATGAATAAACAAACAACTTAAATATAGATAAATACATACTAAATACTGAAGCATTACACCACTTATATCTGTACTCCATGTGATCAATAAAAGCAAAATACAGGCCAGCTAGAGATGGTATGATGAAAATTAGGTTACTTATAGTATTCCCTGCAAAGAAAATGCTCTCGATCAAACAATCATAAGGTGTCAGAATTTGAAGTACAATATGATTAAAATCATACGTGTGCATGTATGTAAGGGTCGTTGA
Organism: Bathymodiolus brooksi; assembly: GCA_963680875.1. Classification (NCBI taxonomy): domain Eukaryota; kingdom Metazoa; phylum Mollusca; class Bivalvia; order Mytilida; family Modiolidae; genus Bathymodiolus; species Bathymodiolus brooksi. Next base: position 131,411,018 of record OY804576.1, on the reverse strand, counting down.
CTTGTCGTGGTCGTGATCACATAGTAGTCGGATTAACAACTGAACTACCTATGCAATCAGTGCCTAACTGCCTATCACCACTAATATTGTGAATTCGAATCCCACTCAGATGGAGCGTACGCGATACAACATTATGTGATAAAATTTGTTAGTGACTTGCTACAGGTCGGTGGTTTTCTCCAGGTACTCTGAGTAAAACCGACTGCCATGATATAACTGAAATATTTTTGAAAGTGGCATTAAACACCATAAACCAAACCAACATGTGCATGTATGTATGCTTCAATCCATTAACATCTGAGTGACACAAGAGAATTTATCTTAAGAAATTCCTTTCAATTCTCTCTGGTTTTTCATTTTCTGCCTGCAAGTTGCAACAAAACCTGAAGGCCAAATTTTGTCTTGTGTGATGTGCAATTTGGCAATACATTGTAGATGGTTCTTGACCAGTAGTGGTCACCCCAGCATTTGAGTAATAATGCAACTCTGTACCTCGGATATAAGCCCCAATGGCTTCTATAGACATTCTTACACATTTAGTTTCTCGTCACTTAGTATATCCTATTGATACTTAATACGTAACATATTGGTGTGCGCAAATTAATATGAATTAATTGTAATGAACTTGAAATGGTTCCAGTCGTCTTCATTTAGAGCTGACCTAAAATCGTTCAAAATAGTTTTAATCACCTTTATTTCATCTGACATCATTTCACTAAATTAATTATTTGGCTGAAAATATTGTATTATAAATTTACTCTTGTCCACACATGCAACAATAAATAATCATCATGTGATGATGGTTTACTGATAACCTAAAGAAGAAGAAAGATGTCAATGCTAACATTGCTGGAAATAGTCTTAATCTTATACAATAAGTCAATAGGCCTATGAAAATTATATGGCTAAATCATACAGACTTTACAGTGCATCATACATAATGCTTTTCATTCTACTACTTACAGAATTCAGCTATATATTTCGTTACACTGTAATTTTCTTCACACCAGTCTATTGTGGCAGTTGGATAGCCCCAAAATCCGTCGATAAATCGTGGGGCCATTTTTATCTGTTTATCTTATCTTATTCTTATATTTACACTGCGCGTTATTTCACGTCCAGTCATGATATTGTAAAAAGAAAATAAATATTTAAACACATTCATTCGATCAACATGTTAAATCAGAGAGATAGGTCTGGTTATTGAACCATTCAACTGCGCATATCTTCCTAATTTGTTTTGGTTTGTTTAGCAGACAACACAAATTTAAACCGGAAAACATTTTTTCTAGATAATATCCCGAGTCAATGACGGATATAATTTCGGTACAGATATTTTTTTCATATTTTTATATTTCTTTGACTATTAAAAGTGAGACGGGCGTACGTACGTAGAAGCCATGGGTTGGGGGTTACACTAATGTCCTGAAAATTGACCTGAAATGTCCTGAAAAGTACATAAAGGCCTATATCATTTTTATTATCCAATGGATTGAGTTCAAATTTGAAAATGTTAAATACATTAGCATATATGTTTAACGAATATTTAAAAAAGAATCAAAGAAAAATAATTTTAGGTGGAAATAATTTGACCTGAAAATTGTCATGAAATGTCCTGAAAAGTACATTAAGGCCTATATCATTTTTTTTTTTATTAACCAATGGATTGAGTTCAAATTTGAAAATGTTAAATACATTAGCATATATATTTAAAAGAATATTTAAAAAAATATAAAAACAAATTTGCTTAGGTGGAAATAATTTGACCTGAAAATTTCGTGACAATTTTCAGGTCAAATTATTTCCACCTAAAAAATATTTTTTTCAATTCTTTTTTTAAATATTCGTTAAATATATGCTAATGTATTTAACATTCTCAAATTTGAACTCAATCCATTGGATAATAAAAAAATATATAGGCCTTTATGTACTTTTCAGGACATTTCATGACAATTTTCAGGTCAAATTATTTCCACCTAAAAATATTTTTTTTAATTTTTTTTAAATATTCGTTAAATATATGCTAATGTATTTAACATTTTCAAATTTGAACTCAATCCATTGGATAATAAAAAAGATATAAGCCTTTATGTACTTTTCAGGACATTTTCAGGTCAATTTTCAGGACATTAGTGTAACCCATGAATATACAAACATACCTAACACAGCCAATAATGATATAGTCCATTCAGATAACCATGATAACTTTGATCAAACATTAGCTAAACGTACTGTTGATTCAGTCCAGTCTGATGGCCCTGATCTGGCCCAGTCTGACATTTCAGATGAAACATTAATTAAGTGTCTTGATGATGATCCTGAATTTGACCCTGAAACATCCGATCAAACTGACAGTGTAAAAACGAACACACACAAACCTGTGCAGTCGTTTGCCATGAATGAGTTCGCAAACTGGCCGACATCATTTCAACGTTTGTGTTCCAAGCAGAGAAAAATTAGTTTTTCATACTGAAATAAATAATAAAACTTACCTCAAACTGTTAGTATTTTGTGATATTGCCTCTAGCTCTTAAAACAACCTGTAAACGCCTTGGAAGGGAGTCATATAAACTTCTTATATAATGTAGTTGAAGTGGGGTCCAAATTTCAGCAACAACAGTTTTTAGGTCCTCAGCATTTCGAATGTCATCTATTCGTCGTTGAACTTTTGTTTTTATAACTTTCCACACATTTTCTATTATCGTCACGGTATGTGTTTTCGTGCGTCATCTGTTTTCGTTTTATCCATTTTATTTTGATTTCCACAGAGCACGCATTATTTTTTATGTGTCTTCCGGTTTCTATTTATGGAACATAAACTAGACTACAGCGTGACATCTGTAAAAGATGTTAAAGTTTGCTTTTAAAGACGTAAGTACCAAGAACTGTGAACCTACCTACTGAACCATACTTTTTGTAATGCTAAAAATTTACTTCATTTATAAAGTAGCTGGAAAAAAATCCAGAAGGGCTATATAAAATTTAACTATGTCATCTGCCTCTCAGACACTGGCTCTTCCTGTCATGTAACTGTCATGGGGTCACTGATCGTACTTGTAAACAAAAGAGCTGACTGAAATGTGCCTGTTTCTTATATAAAATACATGTCACTTTGCAGTGCATTGTGGTTTCAACACTAAAAAAAACATCAAAAGTAAACACAATTTTTAAAGTGGTAATTTTCAAACATTCTGTTATTTTATTTAGATGTAGTATGATTTGGTAGATGGCCAGAACCATGAAATTTTAAAACCAGCCATTTCCGGATTATACATTCGTTTCCATCCCGTATATCGGCCTTGTTTTTACTTCACACGAAAACAGATGACGCCATTTTAATGACAACAAAAGTTGCCAGATAATCGAGAGTATATTAAAATACAAGAATGGCTTTAAAAACAATCTTATGTACAAAGAAATATTTAACTAGCCATTCTTTGAAAATTCCAATCGTCATATGTGTCACAGGCAATTCTACCATGTATCCATGTAGATAGGGAAATAATTGCTGTGATGGTACTAACCAAAGGAATCAACAAGTTTTAACTGAAAATATATTTAATATCCAACATTCAACACTAGGAAAAATACAATATTCATTCACATATAATAACAAATGACGACAGGAATAAAAATATGACTATGACGAATTCTACGATATACTGACTCATTATATTAAACTTATAACTGAATTTTAATATAATAACTTTTAAATAAATAAATTAAAGCATTAAATCTAACTGAATCATTTATAACTTTATAACACAAATGTAAATACCTGAAAATATATGCGACGCTATTAGGCGTCCGCCTATTAAGAAGTCCTGGAAGTTAATGAAAACTATATAAAAAATCGCGGTGCGTATTTATACTTGGGTCTGCTCGATTAGTTTATTTAATATTCGTGACAAGCATGCAAGTTAGTGTTGGAAGTGTTAGTATAATTAGTCCTCAGTCAGTCATACGTCATGATGAATATGATAAAACAATGAATGGACAAACGAAACAAATAACATAATATCTATACTTTTTTTTAATAGAAAAACTATTACGGTGACATATGAATGAAGGGTTAACACTGTTAATCGCTATATCTGAAAATCGATAATAGCACGAAAACCGATAACATGATGCTATATTTAAGTCTGGGCTTTGTGGGGGCCACTCTAAAGTTGGAATATCATTTTCCGTTTTCCATTGATTTGTCCTCCGAGACACATGGCATGGGACATTGTCCTCCTGGAATATGTAGGGGCTTGTAGGAAAATGTTGGGCAATGACCGGCCATAAATTGTCATCTAAATTGTTTATATACTTTTCACTATTTAAATTGCCAACAACTGGAGTTAGTGTACCTACCCCATAATACGAAATGCAGCCCCAGAACATGACAGAGAATTTCGTTTTGTAATTTCGACCCTGGTACAACCCATTACATTCCGGTCTTAATCTGTCATCCACTTTACGCCAAACATAAACTTTCCTGTTATTTTCAATCTCAATCTTCGTCTCATCACTGAAAATAACTTTTGTCCAATGATTTCTCACTGTCCACATCAATTTTGATCGACAAAATCGTTTTCTTTTCTCTCGGTTAACAGGTGAAATCGTAGTTTTCTTACAAACTAGATGTTTTTTGTATCCTTCAAAGTTCAAACGCCTCCGAACTGTTCTAGAAGAAATTTTGGTCACAAACTGGCGGTTAAATTGGTCTGTCATTTCTCCTAAACTTTGTCTTCTGTCCGAACGAAGCATACGGTACATAATCCTGTCTCCCCAAACTCCCGTTTTTCTACCCCTTCCACTTCGCAGTAAGTTTTCTTCCGATTCTCGCACCCGTCGCCTCCTGAGAAATTTACTGATTGTTCTCCTGTTTTTCCCCGTCATTTCAGCAATTTTGTAGCAATTTTGTTGTGACAAAGCTACGATGATTTGTTTCTCCTCTGGTGTCATTTGTTTACCGTGCGGTGCCATTTTTTGAGACGATATTTTAACCGAATTACAAGGTATTTCCTTAAATGACGTCACTGGCCTAATTTTGGAACATTTTGGCATTGTGTAAAATGTGAACGTTACTAATCAAAGGTAAATAACACTGATTTAATAAGGAGTAAAAAATTGGAAACAAATTTTCGCAAATGACGTTTGCCATTTTGCGAACTCATTCATGGCAAACGACTGTTATGGTGTTAAAGTTCTTGTCTCAAATTTGAAGCGTTGCGTCTTTCGAAGGCACACAAGGTTACTACGCAGTGCACCAGAACATAAGCGTGGTCCTTATAAGCATGGAATTGTCAACCAGAGCTCCTCGTTTAGACACAATTCATACTCAGCAAGATGTTTCACCTCGCAAAATGAACAGTGATTCTGCTGATTTAGCAACAAATATTGCTGCTGCTATCTTGAACATGGTAAACCGTCAAGCTTAGTGTGCTGAACATGTATTTACATGTATGATATAAGAATAGTTGTTATGATATACTGAGTTCATTATATGAAGGCACTTGTCATATTGTGCTGTCTAATTACAGTGTGTATCAAGTATATAATACATGGTATACATTTTTATTACTTTTAATATTTAATATTTAGTTCAATTCATTGTGGTATGAAGATTTTGATGACATGATGTCTTACATTTTTTTATTACGATATGAGCCTAAAATATTCTTTGAGCTTGATATCCTAATTCAGTGTGCTACACTAACCAGCCAGCTGGTGTGTTTAAATTATTAATACACTGTACAACAAAATGTGCATTAAAGTGTCCAAAAAGATTTCAATAAGTGGTTGGAATGTGAATGGGTTGTTTCAGAAAGTTAATGAAACTAGAGTAAGCAAACTGGATGACATTTATTTCAAACATTTTATGAAATCAGATATTATTTTCTTATCTGAAAATCATTTAAGTTACAAAGATCCAATTTTGTATGAGGGCTCCAAAGTTTCTCAAATTGTAGGTCTAAAGCAGGGGCGGATCCAGAATTTCAAGTTAGGGGGGGCGCACTTAAAAAAAATTGCGCCAAGCGGAGGGAGGTGCTAAAATTTTTGGGGTATTTCGTGTGAAAAATCACGATTTTACGCAAAAAAATCATATTTTTTCCAATTGCGGAGGGAGGCGCGAAAATTTGTGGAGTATTTCGTGTGAAAAATCACGATTTTACACCAAAAAATCTTATTTTTTCCAATTTTAGAGGGGGGCGCGCACCCCTCTGGATACGCCCCTGTAAAGGTCTTAAGGTCTAATATAAGTTTCTAAACTTGTTTTCGAATCTCTTTAATTATTTGTATTATACCATATTGAAATTTATCTTATTGTACTATATTTATTAATTAATAAAATATGTTTAAACTAAAGGACCTAGTAGAAAGAGAGGGGGCTTGCTGTTTTGATAAAACGAACAATACTTAATGGTACATACCTGTTAACCCTCCCCCTTTTCGCGGGAGTCTCCCGCGTAAGAGCCTTATCTCCCGCATGGACTGGGTCTCATGCGCGGGAGACATTAATCTCCCGCACGATATCCCCCCAACAAAAAAATCAAGTACAATAAAATCTTGACCTACATTTTGCGATCAATATTTCTGGAAATTCCCTATTTGGAACTCCTGTGCTGATGAAAAACGCCGAGAGATACGAATGGTAAAGGTGTTTAAATGATATCCGGTTATTGATCTGTTCGACACCTTTACAGGTAAATTGGGTCATGGAGATTAATTAAGGTGTTGATGATTATACAACAATTATCCACTGATTGACAGTTAATTGGGGATAAGGAAGTGGGTTTGTGGCACACGCTTAGATGATTAGAAGTGTGATAGCGGCAATTAAAAATAGTTATAAACCAGGGGATAAGGAAGTGGGTTTGTGGCACACGCTTAGATGATTAGAAGTGTGATAGCGGCAATTAAAAATAGTTATAAACCGTTGTGCAATTGCAAACAGGAGTCGGACAACCTTTGATGCCGAGGAAAACTTCTTATTTCGATCAAACGTGCAATGAATTCATCTCGGATTGAGTTGTTATGGCTTGTTTGGGACCAAAGCCGATCAAAATATTATTTAAGGACTAAGTTCCAGGATGGAATTGATAAATCACAAAAATGCCAAAAACGTATGCTATCACCCAACGCACCAGCAGCAAAGTGACTTTTTAATTTTAGTGCTCTATGACTTTATTGTTTAGAGCATTCTGTCTTCATTGTTATTGCTTTGTTATAACCTTATGATTATGAATGATTATGAATAAATTATAAATACAGATTTTATCCTTCATTCATCATATGAAACACTACTAATAAGACAGAAATGTAAACAATATATATTGAAATGGGATGCAGTTGGTTCAATACTGAAACAAACAAAAAGAAAACATCAATTAACAATAAAAACATGCATCAAATACCTCGATAAAAAATCTCCAGTTATGAGACCAAATCTCCAGCCAAAAATTTACAGTTGTAGCATAGCAACTCTATCACATGTATGCAACTACAAGGTACAATTTTGTGGGTTTAAAGGCGACGCACAAAATCTCCCCCTTAGAAGAGTTGGTAGGGGGGAGATCCCCTAGCAGTTCCCAGAGGTTAACAGGTATGATGGTATATCTAATTGATAAATCAGTTCCTGATATTATGTGGTGTAAGCTTGATTCTAAAGTGTTTGGCTTCAAAAAGGATTTATACATATGTTTTTATACATCTAACCTGCTAACTCTCTCTTGACTCTTATACAATAAGCACAGGTGTTGATCAACAAATTTTCTCAAAAGTCGAGGATGATGTTACTAAATACAATGCTAATGGCAATATCTTAATTATGGGTGATTTAAACGATCATATTAATTGTAACTAGAGAAATTTTATACAAAATGATTTAGATGATGCTCTAGATAGTTTTTTGCCAGTTAATTATATTGCAGACAATATTCATATGTTGCGTAATACTCAGGTTCATTATAGGATTAAACGCATTTTTTCCGGAGTTTATTTATGTATAACCTGGACCAAGTCACCAACAAACTTTCATATTGTTTGTGAGTGATTTCATTTGTTTTGAAAATTTACCTTCGAGGATCCCCAATAGGCAATACGCACACATACATTCCATTGATGTGTGTCGGCCGGCCATGAATAACAACATGAACTAACCTTGTTTTCCTACTTTAAACTAGACAGTGATGTGATTAAGTTACTGATATATTCCAATTTGATGGCATTTTGCATTTAGCTACTCAAACAAGTAAAATGCCCACAAAATCGTAAAATAAATCTGTAACCAGCTTGTGTCAATCAGCGTCCCTTGTAAACAACGTCACAGGATGACGATATATATTACAAAAGTCAAAGTCGATAGATGGTTGTCTTAAGTATTTTTTCCGGAATTTTTTTTTATGTCAACAATACAAGCTTTTGTTTTCATTGGCATTTATTTTTTTATTTCATATCTAACAATAATTGTCGATTATTAACAATAAACATTGTTTCTTTTATCTTTTTTTATTATCGGGAATCCAATCCGCCATTTTGTTTACATTACGAAAATACACTGTCGTCAAAGAGCTCCGGTCGGAAATGCTCTGTCATCTTCCGGTGCAAGTCAAATAGGCATGTTTGACATACAGGCGACGACAAAAAGTAAGTATTATGATCATATAGTATTATCATATCTTGAATCCAGAAGATGTCGTTATCGGTCGATTATTTTTGCTTGTTTTTACCTATATATTACTGTAGTTATCTTTATCGATTACTCAGATATAGATAAAATGATGGACATAAACAATGAAAAATGCTAATAATGAGATTGAAATCATCAAATAAAGCTATAAAAAGTAGTTTATATGTGTAATTAAAGTACACAAACCCTTTGTAATGCTTATATACAGGATAATTTGCACTGGCGTGCTACCATGAATAGTTTTAGACTTGCTACAGTGAAAAACACAATGATTATTTACGTATATTCGTTCCGGCTCTGTCAGCCACTACTTTCCGGTTGGGTCGCAAAAATTGTGTTTAAGTAGAACCGGTTTTGTCTATGTAAAAAATTTAAAGAATAGCGAAAACAGCTCAATATCACAATTATGTTTCTTTCTGTAATTTATTTAAGGTTCATTATAACACTTGTCAAGGGTATGTTCGACTTGCAAATTGATAAAAAGAAAAAAAAAACGTCTTCAATGAATAAAAGTTGTGAAAAAAAACAACAACAGCACATATTAAAAATATTTTACATGTGGATGTTTTGTATAACATTAAAAGGAAGAAATACACAACGGTTTGTGCAGAATTGGTGTGATAGGGTGTATTTTACCATAGTAATAGTTTTATTTCATAATTATGTATTCAGTAATTAACAACTTCGCATATGTCTTAAATAAAATATTTCAACTTGTATATAATTACTTTTATATATTATATTAATAAATTATTAAATGAGCTATAATTATCGATCTCATTAAAACTACTCTAGTATTGTTTATTGATTAGATAACGACACACCTGGATGAACATGCTTGGTATGTCACATGCCTTGGAATCATTTCTTTCCTTGGATATTCTTATCATGCTTTCTATTGGTTCAAAGTTTCCGAAATTCTGAATTCAGTCCTTCTGATTGATTCTTCGCTTTTGAGTTAGATTTAAAAAACGGGTATTGGCTTTGGAAGGTCCAAGACGCTCCACAAATTTCTGATACTGATTCTTTGGAATTCGAATATCTTTATTGAAATCCTAGATTGAATTATATTCCAACTGATTATAATTGAAGGTATTTATGCTTTTCTTGTCATTTTCTGTATTTATTCATTTTGGGGAAATTAGAAACTTAGACCTTCGACCTGACCATTTTTTTTATGAACGAATGAATGAATGAATGAATGAATGAGTGAGTGAAACGTAGATAACTACAAGTATATTACGTTAATTGATAATAGTTTTTAACTTGATAATCACTGTATTGAATTTCCTTAATTATTGTTTAATAACAGTGAGTAATTATTTTCTAATATATTTTTAATAGTTTCAATGTAAAAATGAACTTGGTTATGAAATGCGGCATAACATGATGTAAATGATATTCTAATGCCGGATTGAAATATTGAGTAGCAATTATACATTTTGCTGATTATGCAAGAAACTGAGAGCATCCTTAATTGTATATTTTTCAGGAGAATTGCTATCATGTAGCCTATCACAATGTGTTTATTTTGGTGAAACCTGGTCCCACAGACAGGTAATTGAGTGTTTTGTAATTGTATTGTGTAACTTTGTAAACAAACTTTGTTTGTGTGTATACTAATTCGTAAATTGGTTAATTTGCGAATACGATTTTATTCACAAGAATTGCTATTCTTCATGTACGATATTTCACTGTCGGATACAGATATTTCATATTATCGTGATATTAAAACAGCTTGACAGATACTATATTTTGTACTACGGAATCCCTTTAAAACATATGCAATATTAACACAGTTCACACCCGTAAATCTTTATATTTTATTCATACACTTTCATACCTTATATTTAGTCGAAAACAAGATACAACTTATTGTTTACTATTGTATTGATTTATGTTATTGTGTTTACATGTTATTCTTTTGTACTTGAATGTCAATTTCATCGTGTGAATGTGTATTTCATATACTTACCTGTTAATTGTTATTCACAGGGTTAAAACCTTTTTAGATGACGAAATAAATTATATATAACTAGGATCAGCTCGTTATTTATCTACCCAACTGAGCAGCCCGGTTTTATTGGCATTCGCCAAGCCACCTTCGACAGAATGGTCATGATTTTGTATAGAACTTTTAATTGTTTTTCTTTATTTGCTATGCAGTTGAATTATTGCAATATTCAAAGAGTGTTTGATCAAAAGTAGGAACTCTCACTGTTTATATAGATATCAAGTAACTCTTATTGTTTTGGATTAATTTTTGTTTTCAAATAATATATTGAAGGACAATAAAAAATATTTGATTAAAAAAATTAATAAAAATTAAATAAAAATAGGGAACCGCATCGGTAGCGTAATGGTTAGCTTGCTCGCCTCGAGTGCGATAGATTGTGGGTACGAGCCGTGGTCTTGTCAAACAAAAGACTATAACATTGGTATTTGTTGCTTCTCCTCTAAGAACGCAGCATTAAGGAGAAATAGCAGAGACTGGTTAGCTCGGAATCAGAATAATGTGTCCGAGTGGAGCGACATATCTACCCAATGACTGTTATTAGCTCATCTTGCCAAAGACAATGTGAGCTTTTACCATCACTTAGCGCCCGTCGTCCGTCGTCTTTCGTCCATTAACTATTCACATTTTAATCTTCTCCTCTGAAACGCCTCAATCAAATGAAGTGGAGCTTAGTAGGAAGCATCAAGCGGTTCTTGTTTCTAATTGGTCCATTTTATCAAATCTTCTCCTCTCAAACTGCTTAGCCAAATGAATATGAGTAATAACAAAATTACCGAACTCCAAACAATCTTCCAAAGGGAAAGTAAAAACTCATAAGTATATAAACAGACAAAATCTGTACACATTATTTCACTAAAGCTAGATACAATAAAAACCGACTCTTGGTAGGAAGCAACTATGGAAGGTCTTCTATAAAGATTGCTCATTTCATCCCGATCCGTTGACAAACATGGTCGCCACAGACTCCTCAATACTGATAGGATTCATCTGTAAAGAAAATTTAATGTATAGCAGATACTAGTAAGTGAATGTTGAATGTAAAGATACACAAACATCTGTATGGCGCTCACAATATAATATAAATGTAGCAATCAAATTGTCTGAAGCTTATACAAATAAAATGAGGATAATCGCAAGATTGAAACATAAGATGTTTTAATAGTATTTCTTCGCTGCCCAGTTAATGTTATTATTTTTATCCTGCACTTGTTCTATTCGAGTAGTCACATTGCATTGACCAGATATTTTTTTGCTATACATTTGTATTTGGTTTCTGACCAAGATATCTTTTTCTGGTACTTGATTCATGTTGAGCGACGGTAAGAAACAGTAACAGGATTTATGCTTATAAACTTATAAGCGCGGACTTCACAGAGGCCACAATCAAAAACGATAAGAACAACGCTTGTTTCTGCTCTTTTTAAACAATTTGACAGTTTCTTTGGGGCGATAGATACAATATACGTACATTGTCGGAAAATATATAATTCATTTCCACTCGCTGCGAAACAGGTAAGAAAAACTCGTCAAAACTCGTATATATAAATTTTATATTTTCGACAATGTATATATGTATATTGTCTATTTTTTTCTCTCTCGTTTCACTCCTCAGAAAATATTTTTTTATTAACTAAAATAACGTAATATAAATAAGACTAGGATAGTGCGTTCGTTACAAGATCGCATAGCATTTATTTTAAATATATATCAACATAACAAATTCATTGAGTCTGTCATTTCTATTTCCCCCCCGAAAAAAAATGCAAAATATATACGAGTGATTGAAATTCTTTTGGCATTAATATTGGTGGATGGGCGGGTGTCTATAACATCCAAAGAACGAACTTTTGTCGTATTACAACTTGTAACGAACGTTGCATTAATCGAGTACACCTAACATTTTCTTTGTATACAAACTGCCAAAATCGTCCGTGCGGAAAGGAATTCAATACTACAGCCTTTGTTAATTTGCTTATCTGTAATGTTAATGTAAACATTATACTGTGAAGAAACTTAAATATCGTATCCATGAAGTTATTTCCACAGAGTGACTTACTTCGTTATCAACGAGTATAAAATCAAAATATTGCCTTATAAAAAAAATCTCCCACTACTCAATCATCGATGCGCCTGGACAGCTACTTAAAGTGAGTGTAGCGTATTGAGCACCAACCGTGATATCAGTGCCACAAAAAGCATAAAAAAAATCAAGTGTTCGCGACAGTAGCAATTTAACATAGAAATAACGATTTGTTTTATTGTACAAAGTAGCTGAAATTAGCAGCCATGGCAAATATTCATACTATTGATCAGTATTTATCGCCTTTGAGATATTTCCTAATCATAACTATCGTTAAATTGCAATATAATGCTCAATAACAATAAGATCAGTGGTATTTACATACTGACAAACCCGGCTATTTTTAAATGACCCAACCGGTTTGTATACATGTTTACATTTTGACCAATCCGGATTTCAAAAACATCTGTTGACATCATGTTATAGGGTATAACTAGTTACTAATTGACTTTTCACCAACAAAATAGTATTTTTAAGTAAAATCAATCATTCATCAATATTTTTTTCTTTTTGGGCAACATTTAATTCATTCGTAAATGCAAGATATAGCGATATTTCAGTTGATTGTAATGATTTTGAAGCCGGATTCCTTATAAATTATAGAAAAATCTAATTTTACACTGCAAAAATAAATGATATTTGGACAAAAAATTAATTTAATAATAATAACAATCATAAAGCATCATAATTCAAAACATTATATACACAGTATATTCATAAATACTTAAGATAATTATCTGTGTCTTCTTTAAAAATACCGCTTTAAAATATCCCGGATGTTGACCAAGCATTTTCGATCGGAGCTCTTCCACGACAGTGAATATGGTTCAGTTTTGAAATCTCTGATTCAACAAATTCAGAATGATCTAATGCAGATTTATTGTTTTTTAAAATACATTCTTCAGGTTCAGTGAGAAAAGGTATTTTGTAACCATCTTTAATGATACCAAGTACGTGGTCATTTGCTTTTATTGATTGCCAATAATCGTAAGCTCTTTTCAATCTACCTATTGGAGACTCGTTACGATTCACCTGATTTGAACTTTGTTTACCTTTATCAAAAGACATAGTATTCGAGCTGACCTTTTTCAAACTTTGTTTTCTATCAATAATATTGATAATGTAATCTACATTTGTACTTATCTTATCAACTTTATTCCTTGTGACAAAGCACCAGACTGGTGGTCAATTCTCCAGTGTCCTACAACTCCACACTCAAAACATTTTCCTGGTCTATGAATGGGAAGATTTGTACCATTTCCTGTATTGTATCGGTTTGGTGTTTGTAATGGAATGTTATAAGGATTTGTTCTGTTTGGTTTTCCTCTCTTGTCCGACTTCATTTTCCTGGCTGCCTTACTCTCTGCTCGAAGAATTCTCTTTTCATCTTCAGAATCGTCAGCTAAACTATGAGTTTCATACTCCGTCACTGTCCTCCATCCATTTTCTGATTGATCTGCTAATTTTACAAGTTTTTGTCTATGTTGTAATATGTCCAGACCTTCACCAATAGCTTTTACTGCTTTATGCTTCTGTTCGTTTGTATCCGGACCCTCCTTTAGAAAACCTCTAGCTTCCTTCATTTTGTTAGCAATTTTGGAATTGATTTTGAACTGCTCTTCGTTTCCTTTCCGTTTGAAAACATAATTGTCAGAATTCATCTCTTTTATTTCGGATAATTCTCGTTGATTTTCTTTTACTGATCTTTGAAAAGTATCGAAACTGTTTGTAATAATTCGATCCATGTGTTTCAGCATAAATTCGATCCATGTGTTTCAGCATAAATTCGATCCATGTGTTTCAGCATATCTGTTTGAACATTTGTCACTGCTTCTTCTACTCTTTGTTTTATTAAAGAATTTAGTGCCTGCTCATCCATCTTGACTGAACCAAGTCTGCGGCTAGAATGAAATACCCCGATCTAATTCATTTCACGAAAAGCCAATAATCTAATTAACATTTAACACCTGATATCTATCCAGGTATATTCATAATCGATTGGCTCGCAATCAATACCGCCAAAACTTACAGTTACTTTCAGACAATATTTTTCCGCTATACTTCGAAAGGGGGTACTTAACTTTTTTCTTTGTGAATATTTGAATCTAGTGTTTCAAGATTTTACGATTTATAAAATTCTATGTCTGAGTAGGACGTTGTCACAAAACATTACGAATCAGCAAATTCACATTTGTTACTGTCATTGGTCCGATTTTCTACATAGAAAAGTGTAACAGGTCAATTTTCCGCCACCCCATCAAGAGATATTTTGCATAACCACATAAACGGTCCCAAAATTAATAGTCTTTCCAGAATTAAGCTTGTTATAAGGTAACGATTACGAAAAGGATACGAGAACTTCAAACGGGTTGTCTGGTTGAATGGTGAGCGTAAGGGTTTGTAGATCTAATTAATCGAATAATTTTCGAGATCTAATAAAAAAAAAAAACATTAACAAAAAATTCTTATATAGGACAGAATTTAAAACAATTTATAATATTGTTTTATTGTCTTGGAATCATGTGAGCTTTTCTTTCTTCTCCCTGATATTACTTTTTTGCTTGTTTATTATTGATTTATACATTGTATATTTTGTGAAGTACAAAATTCTAAGTATTTCATGTCATTTTCTTCACAGGCGCTCGTGGCCCGGACTTACCACCCCCCTTTTTTCTAACTTTCTGTTTACAAATTCATTTTCAATAAAATTTCTTTATTATTTCATCTCATTTTCCTTATTTTAATTTATTTTCAATAAAATTTCTTTATTTCTTTATTATTTCATCTCTTTTTCCTTATTTTGTAAACAGAAAGTTAGAAAAAAGGGGGTGGTAAGTCTGGGCCACGAGCGCCTGTGATTTTCTTGAGTATTGCATTGTTTTATAGTATTTTGACCTCGCTCCAGAAATACGCACCACTAAATCATTATTATACCTCATACGTATTCTAAAAATAAAGAAAACAATTTAAATATCTCATTGGTTATGAAACTTTATTTTGTTTGATTTTCAGAAAATCGTTGAAGTTACGTACGCGTCTACTTATATATATAATGGAAATCTATTTTCGGTTTTGCTGTCGGCCAGTATTAATACAATTCTATACCATGTATTTGTGATTTTATTCCTCTAATTATGCCGACAATCAGTCTGCTTTCTTTATGCTCTTTTCGTTCAAAGGAGAAAGAGGTTGAAAGCCATGATAAAACATCGCTGACAGATTGGTCCAAACTGACAGATGATTTAGCAGAACACAAGTGTGAAACACAGCAGACGAATTGTGCTAAATTCTCGTGTGTAGTTATTCTTATTGTGCTTGTTCTGCTCAATGCCACTGGGATTATGATTTATACATGCCATCCTG
This sequence comes from Bathymodiolus brooksi, assembly GCA_963680875.1. Classification (NCBI taxonomy): domain Eukaryota; kingdom Metazoa; phylum Mollusca; class Bivalvia; order Mytilida; family Modiolidae; genus Bathymodiolus; species Bathymodiolus brooksi. The sequence goes on along the minus strand of OY804576.1, from coordinate 131,394,878 downwards.
ACTCTGAAATCAAAAGTAATTATAATTCTGTAGAAGAAAACCAGAATGTCATATATTTACCATGTATTAACGGCGAAATAACAGGAAAATCACACACTGTAAAGGACTTTATTTGTAAACATAATTCTTCAAGAGCAATTGCCAACCTAATAACACTGGTAAGATTTACAATATTTGTTATGTTATTCTGTTAAAATAAAATTCATTGAAACTATTTGACGTCTGTATATATCAAATATCGTTATATATTTGATTTCAATAAAAATTCTAAAGATTTGTGAAAAAGATTGCATGCAAGTTTTATATGTGTCGTTAAATTTAATTATTATCGGAATTTACGTATTTTGTACGAGTTATATTTTTACTGGCTTGTTACAAATTTGATGCATAACTGAGAGTAAAATTATACATACTGTATTTTTATATTAGATTTTAGCAGAACACACAGGCAGAAGAAATTTAAGTATTGATCCGGCTTACAGAGATGGCAACCGACCAATACTCCAACAGAAGTTTTCAGAATTGTACTACGCCGAAAAAAGTAATACTACACGTAAGTAATATTATTTAGTGTAATAATTACTGGTTCACGATTGCCACCTTGCATAGCAATTTGTGGACGAGCAGCATTTAGAAAAATGAATGAGGTGCGAAATGGTTAGCGATTGGTGAAAATGGTAGCTACTTTGTGAAATCAACTCCTCGTGCATTTCACTACCAATTGATTTCAATAGCAGTTTTTAGAAACATTTTGAAGATACGCATACCTCTTTTTAATGAGGATAATCAAAGTTTTACAGAAATTGTCACTATTCGAATTATGTCAGCAACATTTTCAGAAAACTGTACTTATTTTGTGTAATTAAGTCCTTCCATGGTTTTCAATGAAGATATTTTGGCCATTGTGTTTGTCTGTCTCTCTTCGATTTACGGATTCTGATTACCACTTTTGGTATCTTCAAGCTTTGCAGAATGTTTGGTCACACATGGAAGATATATGTCTGGCATTGTGGATCCATACCAAAACTAAATTACGTCTGTAAGTTACTGACGATACTAATCACAAGTACTCATTGCCATGGGTTGGAGTCCAAATCACACTTCTTATTAGGGCATGGTACTATTGCTCAGATAGATGTAAATCAGGCTACTACAGAATCAAGACCTAACGGTTTATATATACAAACAAATCTGGTATACCTTATCTAGAGTAAAACAGTATAAATATATGTCATATAATGTATTAACTAATAAAATAAACGTTCTAGAGAGTACCAAAGGGGCAATCAAAAATGGACAATCATGAGAAACTGGCAATATAGGATATACAAGACGAAGAAAAAAAAATCAAAAACAAAACACAACATGTGTTGGACAATACTATACGCAAGCAAACACAAATAACGTAATTAAGACACAAGCCCCCCCCCCCCTCCCCCCTTTCCCCATAAACAACCAGATGTAGAGACGAATCGAACATCGTATTATGCGGAAATCGTAACGGACATGACAACATGGAACTCAGAACGTAAAGACATTTATCTTTAATATGACAGCAAATATTCTGTAAAGCTTAAAACTTACTTAAATTTGTTCATCCTTGTGTTTGTCTGTATGTGATTACAAACTTGAACGAAGCTTTGACATCTTGGCACATTTATATTTTAGAGGGAACACTACAGCTTCATACGACAAAACGAACAAAGGAGAACACGGATGATTACAAGACTGCGTTAACAGTTGGTATGGATGGAATCTACATTATATACGTATCACTACAGTATTGCTTCCGCAAAATAGATCCTACTTCCGGAACAGTTTCAATGGAAATACAGCAACATTCTGAACAGTCAAGTTCTATCATCTATCGAAGCAGCATACGTATCGGTAGCGGTTTACAGACATTTATACCAAACACCTGCTTGTTGTCGTTTAAATTGAGACAAAATGATACCCTGTCACTTCACGTCACTGATACGTCATCTTTGTACGAGACGGGGATTGGCAACCTATTTGGCATCCAAGAAGTCAGTAACGATGTTAGCGTTTAGGGTGACAGTGAATGAAGCAATTTTGTGTCTTGAAATAAAGTTAATATTGGCTCAAGGATGTCAAGCTGGTCAATATTGATGTTATATTTTTACCAAGGTACAAGAAGATTGTCGACTTTGTTTTGCGATGTTTTTTTTTATGGTAGTCCTGTTTTATGTTTTGACATATACACAACTGTATTTGAACAATTTGGCAATTACAAAGCAGAAAAGACAGAGTTAGCTTAATACTATGTGTTTAATACGTGACATTAAATATGGTGTTGGCAGTTATTCTGTGTATTTATTCAATCAGTAAAACTAGCTGCGTAACCGTACCTCTTTTGTTTTCTTTTTGGACGGTAAAAAATGACTGTAAAGAGATATGTTTCCGCAGCTATCAGTTGAGCATAAAACAATATATACTAATATTTCTGATATTTTCCAACCATTTTGACCATACCATGGTTGAACAGACCAATACTAGTACATCTGTAGTACTTTTCAATGTGATTTGTAAACAAACTAAGTTTACATTAATATTAACGGATGTATCAGTGTATCCGTGTTACATCTACACGAATGCATATTTTTGACATTTACGTCACCGAATATGGTACTGCTTTGACAACTATTTTACCTATTTTGTTCCTGTATTTAAATACTGTTACAGTGACAGCCGGAACCTTTGAACCGTAATGAGAGCGGGAGGTTTGGCGCCTTAAAATCTGATTCAACCCACCATTTCTTTAGAAATGCCTGTACCAAGTCAGGGTCATTACGGTTTTCACAGTTTTCCGGTTGTTGACTGATTTTGTCTGTTTATATAATTATGAGTTTTGACTTTCCCTTTGTAAGATTGTTCGGAGTTCGGTAATTTTGTTATTACCTTTATTGACATCGCTATGCAATAGTCGATTTTACTGAATAAAGAAATATAAATTAATTTTAGAGTCATATGTCATTTTATACATGTTTTGATTGGTTGAACAAGTTGAGGTTATTTTTCAATGTACGGATTCTGAAAATAGACGTCGTTCTCAAGGCATCGCGTGCCGTTGTCATCAGGTGATTTTCTTTAAATGAGGTACCTTTAGGGTTATTTAAATTTATTTCCGATTATTTGCCTTATTTTGAAAAAATAAATATATTTTTCAATATCATAACTAAAAAAGTTTGAATAATTTATTAGGATTGATTGAAATTATTTGTTCGGTTCATTCGAAATAACCTCAATCAGGTGGTACACACTCTGGCGTAACCGCGGGTTACCCGGTGTGTACCACCTGATTGAGGTCATAATATCATTTCAATCCTCTTACTCGATTGTAACTGTTAACTAGATTATGACTATAGGTAAAACGACGGGTCACTAGTAGAACAGGTATTGCCAGTCTTTCCAGAGCACCCGTGACGGGTCACTAGTGGAACAGGTACTTGCCAGTCTTTCCAGAGCACCCGTGACGTGTCACTAGTGGAACAGGTACTTGCCAGTCTTTCCAGAGCACCCGTGACGGGTCACTAGTAGAACAGGTACTTGCCAGTCTTTCCAGAGCACCCGTGACGGGTCACTAGTAGAACAGGTACTTGCCAGTCTTTCCAGAGCACCCGTGACGGGTCACTAGTAGAACAGGTACTGCCAGTCTTTCCAGAGCACCCGTGACGGGTCACTAGTAGAACAGGTACTTGCCAGTCTTTCCAGAGCACCCGTGACGGGTCACTAGTAGAACAGGTACTTGCCAGTCTTTCCAGAGCACCCGTGACGGGTCACTAGTAGAACAGGTACTGCCAGTCTTTCCAGAGCACCCGTGACGGGTCACTAGTAGAACAGGTACTTGCCAGTCTTTCCAGAGCACCCGTGACGGGTCACTAGTAGAACAGGTACTTGCCAGTCTTTCCAGAGCACCCGTGACGGGTCACTAGTGGAACAGGTACTGCCAGTCTTTCCAGAGCACCCGTGACGGGTCACTAGTAGAACAGGTACTTGCCAGTCTTTCCAGAGCACCCGTGACGGGTCACTAGTAGAACAGGTACTTGCCAGTCTTTCCAGAGCACCCGTGACGGGTCACTAGTAGAACAGGTACTGCCAGTCTTTCCAGAGCACCCGTGACGGGTCACTAGTAGAACAGGTACTTGCCAGTCTTTCCAGAGCACCCGTGACGGGTCACTAGTAGAACAGGTACTTGCCAGTCTTTCCAGATCACCCGTGACGGGTCACTAGTAGAACAGGTACTTGCCAGTCTTTCCAGAGCACCCGTGACGTGTCACTAGTAGAACAGGTACTGCCAGTCTTTCCAGAGCACCCGTGACGGGTCACTAGTAGAACAGGTACTGCCAGTCTTTCCAGACCATCCGTGACGGGTCACTAGTAGAACAGGTACTTGCCAGTCTTTCCAGAGCACCCGTGACGGGTCACTAGTAGAACAGGTACTTGCCAGTCTTTCCAGACCATCCGTGACGGGTCACTAGTAGAACAGGTACTTGCCAGTCTTTCCAGAGCACCCGTGACGGGTCACTAGTAGAACAGGTACTTGCCAGTCTTTCCAGAGCACCCGTGACGTGTCACTAGTAGAACAGGTACTTGCCAGTCTTTCCAGAGCACCCGTGACGTGTCACTAGTAGAACAGGTACTTGCCAGTCTTTCCAGAGCACCCGTGACGTGTCACTAGTAGAACAGGTACTTGCCAGTCTTTCCAGAGCACCCGTGACGGGTCACTAGTAGAACAGGTACTTGCCAGTCTTTCCAGACCATCCGTGTTCAACACTGGTTATTTGTGTTGAGGTTCGCATTGCTCTTTTTGTGAATTGTGTTTGTCTATATCTATTTTCCTTTTACCACGATTTTGTCTGTTGATTTATGGATTTTAATCAAGATCTTGATACCTTCTGACTTTATTTACATACAGATAATCATGCATATGTACATGTCTTGTATTGTATATGGATGTGGGTTTTTTCTGCGTTAATAATACGTACAAGACCAACACACTGACCACTCACATCTGGGAATTGTTACACATAGATTCATGCATACAGCTGATGGCAAAACATGTATCCAGTCATAATATTGGCATTGCAATATAAGGTATTCGTCAAACTCGACAAGTATGAATATAATATGCTGTTGGCATATATGCTAAACCACAGACCCTTGTCACAACCATGGAACGTGGATTCTAGTATGTGTGAACAATTAACTCGAATATCTTAAATACCAAATAGAATATTAAGTCAATGATACGGATAGTCACTCCTACGCTATACAATCGTTTCATTTTAAATTTTGTAATGGTATGAAACCTGACCACAATTCCACAATAGTTACGGCATGCTATTTTTATCTTTAAAAACCCAACTACCTTCCCATTTCTTGTTATTTCAAGTGTGTTATGCCCGCCAAAACATTAATGAGCACACATGCATCAATACGTCCCAGTTTTGTTTCCATTTAAATATTTTAGTTTCATTTAACGAGTTTCAGAAAATTCACATTCTACTTCTACCAAATACCGACCGCTTTCGATAAATTGATGATTATATCAGAGGTTGCACATGTCAATTGAAAAAGGTTAAAACCATTTACATGATTCATAGATTAGTATTTGATAGAGGAGGCTTCAATGTTGAAGATTTAAACCGAACAACTCATAACTAATGACTGTGCTAGCCGGTTTTTGTCAGATATCGTACGAGGGAAAAACGCGCCTTCTATTTGTTGAGTCTTACAAAGAGGGACCATGAAATACAAGGAGTGCATGTGTCAGGATTGTCTCAAGTTTGGCTTAAGCCTGTCTTGGTTAGCAATAGCTAAGTTTTCGATTGTCTTTTTCTATGACTCAGTCCACAAGGCTGCCCAGTACTTCCCCAGGTGGCCAAAGGGGGATTCTCCCTCAATGTCTGATTACAATACGGAAAACCTAGACTGAAGGTGGAACAAAGTAGATGCCATGGTTGTAGAGTGCATATTATTACCTGCACATTAAAAATCACTTTACAGATTTCGATTATGGCCAATTGTACACTCTGCAAAAAAAAAGAAACGCATAAGGGGATATTAGGTATTTTAATACATGTATTTTAAATCAAAATATTTCAGTTACACTTTTAGATATAGACTCAGAATGGTTATTATTGAAAAATTAACAGTCCATACTTCAGAGGATAAGTAAAAAAAAATCAATTTATCACAGTTCAGCATACTTCCTGTCACGTTAAAGTTAATACCGTGTATGACCACCACGCGCGGCCAACACTGCTCTGCACCTCCTCGGCATAGACTCAATCAAATTTCTCACATTGTTTCTTGGTATTGTTCGCCATTCCTGTTGCAACATTTGGCGGAGTTAATCGAGGGTCTGAGGTGGAGGTTGTCGCTGGCGCACACGTTTATCCAGCTGATCCCATAGGTGTTCAATGGGATTCAAGTCCGGCGATTTGGAAGGCCATGTAAGCACATTGATGTTGTTCTGCTCAAGGTAGTCCATTGTTACAGGCGGTGTGTGGCCTATCGTTGTCCTGTTGGAATAACTCCCTCTGTCGGTCAATTACGTGCATGAGGTGAGGTTGGAGAATTTCGTCTCTGTACCTTACAGCCGTTAAATTTCCCGGTACATGCACTAGGTCTGTTTTGTGGTCATTTGAGATAGCCGCCCACATCATGACATTACTTCCACCGAAGCTATCCACTTCCTGAACACAGGAGGAAGAGAAACGTTCATTCGGGCGCCTATATACACGTATTCTTCCATCACGTTTCTGCAGCAGAAAACGAGACTCGTTGTTGAACCAAATTCTTCGCCAGTTTCGGAATGTTCAGCCCCTGAATCTGTTGCACCAACGGACTCTTTCACGTCTGTGTAACGGCTTCAATACCGAAATCCGAAATACGGCCTTCTGGGTCTAATGCCATGCAGTCGAAGCCGGTTGCGGACTGTTTGTGAGCTGAATCTTCGCAATCCAGGTATTCCAGCTGCAGTGGCTGATGCGGCAACGGTTCGATTCCGTAGATGAAAGACCCAGATGTACCGATCTTGCCCAGGAGTAGTTATGCGAGGTCTTCCACTCCTTGGGCGGTCATTCGTTGAACCAGTTTGTTGGAATCTGTTCCATAGCCTGGAAGTGGTGCTCTGGTTAACATTCAGAGTTCGTGCTACCTCATTTTGGGACTCTCCGGCTTGGAGACGACCGATAGCGATATTTCGAGTGGCAGGGTCTAACCTTGGCATGGCAGCATATCAACTTAGTAATAAAAGTCATGCTTCAAACTTGGTCCTTTTATACGCTTTAGTTTAACAGTTGAATTAACCACGAAATGCCCGTGAAAAATGTTACCGAATTTTCGGTGCGATACATGGGATATTCATTTTTCAGAGGCGCTGTGCATATGTTGCAGAGAGCCAAATCTAATGAACTGGCATTTAAAATTTAAAACTTACATTTAAAAAATCAATGATTAAATTGGCCATTTAATTTTACCTGGTAAATCGCAGAATTTGTATTTTGAAAAATAAAAGTGGGTTATGCGTTTCTTTTTTTGAACAGTATATCTCCTGCAAAAATTGTTTTTCGTCTCTACCAAACTTTCCATTCTTTTCCAGTGACAGTCAAACGTTATTTTCCCGGTTGTCATATTCCCCCTCATTTCTTTATAATTGCTGAACTTGTTCTCGTCCAAAATATGCATTATTAAATATTTACGGCTGGACTTTAGCACCGAAAAATAATTCAATCAATCCATTTTTTCACAATCTCAATTTAAGTCGGAGGTTTTTTTGTGGGCTATATATACTGAAATTCAAGAGTAGCTAAACCTAAGTTGTTGATTTATTTAGTTGTGTCTGGTCGTCGCTGGAGATATATATATATCAAGAGGGGATGGTGTGACAGGGTACAACCTATTTAGGGGAGGATGTGATGTTTAAGAGAGGATGTGATAGGGTACAACCTATTTAGGGGAGGATGTGATGTTTAAGAGAGGATGTGATGGGGTACAACCTATTTAGGGGAGGATGTGATGTTTAAGAGAGGATGTGATAGGGTACAATCTGTTTAGGGGAGGATGTGATGTTTAAGAGAGGATGTGATAGGGTACAATCTGTTTAGGGGAGGATGTGATGTTTAAGAGAGGATGTGATAGAGTACAACCTATTTAGGGGAGGATGTGATGTTTAAGAGAGGATGTGATAGGGTACAACCTGTTTAGGGGAGGATGTGATGTTTAAGAGAGGATGTGATAGGGTACAACCTATTTAGGGGAGGATGTGATGTTTAAGAGAGGATGTGATAGGGTACAACCTGTTTAGGGGAGGATGTGATGCTTAAGAGAGGATGTGATAGGGTACAACCTATTTAGGGGAGGATGTGATGTTTAAGAGAGGATGTGATAGGGTACAATCTATTTAGGGGAGGATGTGATGTTTAAGAGAGGATGTGATAGGGTACAATCTGTTTAGGGGAGGATGTGATGTTTAAGAGAGGATGTGATAGGGTACAACCTATTTAGGGGAGGATGTGATAGGGTACAACCTATTTAGGGGAGGATGTGATTTTTAAGAGAGGATGTGATAGGGTACAACCTATTTAGGGGAGGATGTGATGTTTAAGAGAGGATGTGATAGGGTACAACCTATTTAGGGGAGGATGTGATGTTTAAGAGAGGATGTGATAGGGTACAACCTATTTAGGGGAGGATGTGATGTTTAAGAGAGGATGTGATAGGGTACAATCTGTTTAGGGGAGGATGTGATGTTTAAGAGAGGATGTGATAGGGTACAATCTGTTTAGGGGAGGATGTGATGTTTAAGAGAGGATGTGATAGGGTACAACCTATTTAGGGGAGGATGTGATGTTTAAGAGAGGATGTGATAGGGTACAACCTATTTAGGGGAGGATGTGATGTTTAAGAGAGGATGTGATAGGGTACAACCTGTTTAGGGGAGGATGTGATGTTTAAGAGAGGATGTGATAGGGTACAACCTATTTAGGGGAGGATGTGATGTTTAAGAGAGGATGTGATAGGGTACAACCTATTTAGGGGAGGATGTGATGTTTAAGAGAGGATGTGATAGGGTACAACCTATTTAGGGGAGGATGTGATGTTTAAGAGAGGATGTGATAGGGTACAACCTATTTAGGGGAGGATGTGATGTTTAAGAGAGGATGTGATAGGGTACAACCTATTTAGGGGAGGATGTGATGTTTAAGAGAGGATGTGATAGGGTACAACCTATTTAGGGGAGGATGTGATGTTTAAGGGAGGATGTAATAGGGTACAACCTATTTAGGGGAGGATGTGATGTTTAAGAGAGGATGTGATAGGGTACAACCTATTTAGGGGAGGATGTGATGTTTAAGAGAGGATGTGATGTTTAAGAGAGGATGTGATAGGGTACAATCTGTTTAGGGGAGGATGTGATGTTTAAGAGAGGATGTAATAGGGTACAACCTATTTAGGGGAGGATGTGATGTTTAAGAGAGGATGTGATAGGGTACAACCTATTTAGGGGAGGATGTGATGTTTATGGGAGGATGTAATAGGGTACAACCTATTTAGGGGAGGATGTGATATTTGTTACTTTTCAAATGTAAGATACACCCTATGTTTTGTATATTCTTATTTATCATACTTATTATTATTGTCTTGTTGTTCAACCCCCCCATTATCTATCATAACTTAATGATTTTATTTAATTCAAATTATTTTTCAGGACACTATTAAAAGATAACTATAACAACTGTTACCCTAAAAAATTAGAAAATAAAACTGTTTTTGTTTTTATTACCGGGCGGACGGATTTGATAGCCCTTAATTATTTCTTCACCAAGGACGAATGGACCAATTAAAATAGCTTTTCATTATCAAACAAACGAAACTACATAAACTGTATATTTATGTTTCTTTATAATTTAAAATAACTGTGAATTCAGATCAATGAATTTTCAGGAAACGAAATGTGAACTTTCAGAAAACGAAATGTAGGTCAGACCTACATTTTCATATTCTGAAAATTCACAGCTTTTATAAATAGAATTTTACACACAGTTTACACAAAACACCATGTGTAAGAGAATAATATGAAATTCAATTTGCAAATGAATATGGAAACGGTTTATTTTCAAATCGAAATGCGAGTACAAATGCGTATTTTTGCAGCTGTTACCTGGTGAACTAAATTGTAGTTCATTTGTGTTTGTAAACACGACCTAGATATTTAAAGGGATATTGTCTACCAGCTGCGTAATTTTTTCATACCCAAAATTATTGTCGATTTCCGTACTGACCTTCATAAAATGAAGATTAAACACCGAATTATTGACGAATACGCATCGAAACGTTGTTTTTTCGACTAAAAAAGCTGACCATCGTTACCGGAAGCTAATTAATTATGCACTGACCTGGGCGAGGCCAACTCTATTTACTTATCTATTTTTATGCCAGTAGCCCGGATGCTGCAGCATGGATATTGAGGTAAGTTTCTATAAAAGTTGAGGAAAAAAGCTATTTGCGAACCGAATGTATCTAAAAGACGTAGAATAAATAATTTCTGTATCAGGAATAGATTTTCTTTGATGAAAACTACATGCCTTAACAGATTCAGTCGATATTTCCACGATAACCATTGAAAACATTCCAGGAGGCACCCCATGGGGACAGATTGTTTTATAGCAACTACGTATTTTCGATCGGAAATTTTTGCCGGCCTTAAAAATAACTAAATTAGTTTTTTTCCTCATATAAGTTATGAAGTTGTTCCCCGAGATTTTGATACACATGTTAAATCAATTTATTTTAGCCAGTTTTACCGACAATATGAAAACAGAGACATACATGTAGAACACAGTGAAATACATGTCTGATGAAAACGAATGACGTAGCCAGTGTTGTTTTATTTGTTAATTGACTGGAATGTTTCAGAGAAATTTGGGCTGGATTAGAAACAAGAGACATTACTTCTAGTTCCACAAGACAGTTGCTACAAAATAATATGGGACTGACCATTTACCTTGAAGGGGGCTATGTCACGTTTTTTCGCCGTAGAATTTTTTTTTTCAGACGCCACAAAAATCATATTTTCTTATTTTCCGGCGAAGTGCCAATCTAATTAAAACAAGGTGAACTGTGAGCTAATGCTCACTAATGATACCCCTGCCACTTCCCATGATATGGGGTACCTATATGAAGCTTGTGACCAAACACCAGATTTCGGCCATCAATAGTTGTTGAGAAAAATGTGCATATATGTTCAATGTGTATAAAAAACCAACTAAGTCGGCAAACAGGAAGTAGGAATCAGACAGGTCCAAAAACGATTCCCACGATATGGGGTACCTGTATGAAACTTGTGACCAAATATCAGATTTCTGCTATCAAGTTGCTGAGAAAAATATCTTGGAAGGACGGACGGACAGACAGACAGAGGTAAAACAGTATACCCCCCTTCGGGCAGCGGGGGTATAATTAGATCTACACACTTGCTTCCTATTTTCTATCTTTTTTTTTGGGTCGCTCGTGTAGAAAATAGGGAGCAAGTGCGTAGATCTAATTTTAATTAGATTGGCGAAGTGCTGGAATAATTTTTTTTCTTCAAAATGTCAAGTCGGAATATTTTTTTCTCTCTCCTGTCCAGCCACATTTTTTCCTTCAAGATTCAGAATAAAAATTTTTTTTTTAGGAAAAAACCATATAAAATTAAAATTGAATAGCTTGAGGGGTAAATTGATAAAAAAAAAATTTGCAAGACCAAAATGGTTCTCCCATAAACCAACAAAAAAAGGAAATAAAACTGTGGTCATAAGAAAGTCCCACGAGAAAATCTTTCCTTCCAAAATAAGACTTTTTTTTATTTCTCTAAACTGAATTTGTGCAAACTATTTCACTTATTATGAATTATATATTTTTTTAAATAGAGCTCATTTTTCTAGATGAATGTATAACCATCGGTCTTTACTCTGTTTTTATTAAATCTCGTCTTTATTACAGGACTTTGATGGATTGTCCTTGATGAGGCATTGTTGGGGGTTGCTATAATGTTTCGAGAGGAACTTGTAGCAATGCCCCATGACGAGGATTACAACAGATCCAATAGGTTTGCAGCCTACCGCCAGTATACCATTTGGGCACATGGCCGACTTGGAGCTGGTGTCAGACGTGTGATCCCAAGCTGTTGTACTTGGAAAATTAGGGACACGTATCCTGATCCATATGGACTATACAAGGGTTTCATTCCTAGACGATTTAATTAAAACTTGTTCATGAAATATTTTGTATTTTATCCCATATACCCTAATGATAAAGTTTACCAGTTGCTTCCCTATGGTCGGTGGTTGTCCAGGTACTCTGGCTTCCTCCACAACTAAAACTGGTCGCCATGATATAGCTGAAATATTGCTGAAACACCAAAAATAAAAAATAAATCAACCTTAATGAGTTGTTAATTTCACAAGTTGATCAGTTGGAATTGTAAATTTAATTTGAAAGTTTTGCCATCTTATTATTATTTTTAGTTCTATCAGCACTGACAACTTCTTCTAAAATGGACTGACAGTCTTTTATATAATTCAAAAACAAACTTGGCAGAGATGTTTTCTATGAGGTCCTACACAAGAGTTGTTACTTTTGTGCAGATTTGTCAAAAAACATGGCCACCATGTGACTTTGAAAATTCTGATTGGTCGATTTTCAAGAAACTTCTTCTCAGGAACCGCTGAAGGGATTGAATTAAAATCTGGTGTATATGTTCCTATGAATGTCTTTAACATGTGTTGTTACTGTTTGCACCATTTGAAAATTCAAAATGGCCACCAGCAGAGGTCAAAGTTTGCACTGAAACCCTATGGGAAACAACATTTTCATCTTCTTCTTGAGAACAGCTAAACAGAATTTAACCAAACTTGGCAGAGATGTTTCTTGTGAGTTCCTAAAAAGTTGTCCTGGTTTGTACTAACTAGACCAACACATTATCATTATTGTGCATTGGACAATTTGTAATGCCCATTATCCTGACTTAGGTACTTTTCCACTCTAAATGTGCAGAACTTCTGTTAGACCAGTAAAAACAAAGAGTGACAATCTAAATTTATTTTATGCGACAATATAGTCAATTGTTTTGTCTTGGTCTTCAAATATGGATTTCTGAGATGCTACAATATTATCCTGAGTTGGAGGTTGTGGAATTGATGCAAGATGGACCGAGAATCTTCTGGGATCATCTACTTCCATCTGCACACGTTGATTCATTCCTTCATTATCTTGCAGTCTCATACAAATGATGACCATTAATAGTCTTGGAACATAGGAATATGACTTGTCAGCTTTAACAGGCTGCACAGACCATCTAGCTGTCTTTTTGTTGTAACTTCTCTGCCATCTGAAGTAGAAAAATACATACAATGTAATTCACAAGAATAAAACAATAGAATTGAGATTATGATCTATGGAGCCCTAACTTTCAATTCAAGATGAATATCTCGAATGTATAGTGAATGAGCAACTAAACATATCATTACAAGTCCACTTTATGAAGGATTTGAGTGATTTGTACACAGCTTTTAGGTTGTGGTCATCCCTCGAGAAGTTCTACGGCAGGCATCACGAGCTGGTCAACGATTACAGGGTGTCTGTTACCCAAATCAGAACTGATCTTCATTTGTTGTTGATGTCTTTCCCTTCATCGGATGTGACTTCTATCGGACTTGACCATGGACAACGCAGTGGGTTTGCGACTTTTGATTGACCCTTCTGAAGCCTATGACCAAATATCAGATTGCTGCCACAAATAATTACTGAGAAAAATGTTATGAACATCTTGGGACGAACGGACGGACAGAGGTAAAACAGTATACCCCCCCTTCCGGTGGAGCGGGGGTATAATAAAGCTCCTATGACATATGATCATGCATGGTTCTGTTATAAGGACAAAATTTCAAGTATGTAAGTTACAACTGAAACATATGAAATTAACATGACAAACCTTAATAGTGAAGTTGAGGCTAGGTTCAAAATCTTAATCGTCAGAATCATCACCAACATCACTGCCCTCTTCAGTAATATCTATTGAGAGACTGTAAGAATAAAAAATAATTGTTTATTACAGTGTATGTGTATAATATCGAAACAAATTTTGTTATATGGTTCAGATGTGCAGCTGTATAACGAAAAAGCTTTCCAAAATAATATTAAATCTATAATCTAAATACATGTATCCAGCACACATCTACACAACCCAATATAAAGAGACAAAATTACATCAAAGTTCCAGGCAAAAATTTGGTGTGCCAGACGTGCGTCAATTCTGTCCAAGTTTGGTTTCATTCCCATAAGTAGCTAAGGAGGACTGGCCATTTCAGCTTGTGGATGGATGAAAATGTAACGATGATGCAGAAGCCAACATGATCCCTATATAATATAGCTACTAGTAGTATTACTATGCAAGCCACAATAACTAATAGGAAACTGTTATACAAGTGACTGTGTTGAATAATATTGACAATGTTACCTATAAACATAATGTAGAATATGTCTAATCTTTAACAAAATGAACATACTCAAATGGGTTCACAAATGAACTCGATTTCTCCAGTTTCATCCATTTCGTTGAAATGTGATGGCTGCTCATTTCTTCTACTCCAGAAATACCTTGGTCAGAATATCTAAATCAAAAGTACAAATATCAATCACTACAAAATCACATTTGTCTGAAATTACCAGTTTTTGAAGTAATTTGCCTAAAAAAATAAGATAATTTTACAAAAACCTGCATGATTTTAACACAGACATGGGCCATCGGTCTACTGTTAAATGCACACACTGTGAAACATGCAAATTGCTATAGATCTTCACATTATTTCTTATCATACTTTCCAGATCCAAACTAAACAAGGGCAAAGCGTGGCATATCCCCTCGCCTAAATATTTGACTTGGTGACCTTGACCTTTGACTTTGAAAATCAATAGGGTTCCAGATTCTCTTAAGGACTAAGTATGTACCAAGTTTGGTCAAAATACATTGAAGGATGTTGATTCTAGAGTGTTCACAAGATGGGACGGACGGATGGTAGCGTTGCTATATTCCTTCACAACTTCGTTGGTGAGGGGATAAAAAGCAGTTCAAATGACATTTCTTTAAATAGAAAGCCTTTATATGAAAAATACATATTGATTTCCCTCTATCATGTCTATGTTGATAATTCTAAGATAGTAAGTATAATTTTGGCTCCCTGAACTAAAAATTATGTCCAAAATTGTTGAAATGTAGTAAAAAACTAATTAATGTAATGTTTTTAGAATAGTCAAGAAATAAACTTGGTTTGCATAAAGAAATTGAAAATGATTTTCATTTAGCCATAGTCTAAAATATGCAGTTCAGGACATTTCAGTAAAATTTTATAGTCACATATAGAAAAGTTTCTGAAACTTGCAAATTTCTATGGATCTTCATATTACTTTTTAAAAACCTTGTTTATGTATCATACTTACAGGATCCAAACTAAAAATGCTACTGAAATGACACTTATTTAAATGGAAAGCTTTTTATATAAAAGATACATACTGATTTTCCACTATGGTGATAATTCACAGACACGAAGATATAATTTTGGCTCCCATAACAAAGCTTTATGTTCAAACTTGTTGAATAGTACTTAAAACCTTATTTATGTAATGTACTTCCAGTACCCAATATGCGTTTTAGGACATTCAGTAAAATTTTGTAGTCATATATAAAAAAAAGTTCTGAAACTTGAAAATTTCAATGGATATTCATATCATTTCTTCAAAACCTTGTTTATATATTATACTTACAGGATCCAAACTAAAAGTGCAATTGAAATGAAGCTTCTTTAAATAGAAAGCTTTTATTTGAAAAATACATGCATGTACCGATTTTCCATTATAGTGATAATTTGCAGGAAGTAAGGTATATACTTTTGATTCCCAAAACTAAGTTTTATGTCCAAGTTGTTGAAATTTGATAAAATTAAAAGTCTAATTATATGTAATATATTTAGAATATCAAAGAAATAAATTTGCTTGAATAAAAAGAACTTTATAGGGTTTTCATATAAGCCATGTACAGTTTTAATTCTTGCATTAAAAATGAATTGATTCGATATTTTTATTTAAATTGATAATAATAATAATCAAAAATCGGCTCATTTCAATATTTGCTCTATTGATATCATTTTTGCACTCCCATTTCCTGGCCTCTTAAAATTTGTGTTTGTTTACCTCGCAAATACGGCCGTTTTATGCTACTCATTGACAATAATTTGCTGTTGCCAGGTGCAAAATTACATATATTGAATAATATCTACCGAAAATGATCATAGGCATCATCATAAATTCATAAAATATGAAAAACGATTGAGAAAAGAAGGCAACATGGTCGGCTTACCTATCAACAATAATCAAGCAAAATCTTTGCCACTTCAGCGTGAGATTTGACGCGTAGCACTTCCTTGAGTTCGCTCCATCCAACGGCAACGGTCCAACTGATCCCCTACATATATCCTGCATTTGTTCCATTTGGAAGATACTTCTCTTCTATTCCTCTCTATCTCTGAATCCGTCAAAGTACGCTTTCTTCCACGTGTTGACCTTTCTCTTCCGACATGTTGTTTATTGTTTATAAACAGTGCGCACGCTCAAGACGTGTTCACATAGAAGATCATATGAATAGATTTGAATATTGTCATCCGGACAATAATTACAATAACGATAGTTTTGGGTCTTTTTTGTCAAAAAATCGTATCTTTTGCAGCATAACTCGGTGTTAATCTTCATTTTATGAAGGTCAGTACGGAAATCGACAATAAAATTGCATACATGTAATGAGATGAATCAAATAAAAGTCAATGACGGCTATCCCCTATTTTTTATAACGATAGTATGTAAA
Source organism: Bathymodiolus brooksi (assembly GCA_963680875.1). Lineage (NCBI taxonomy): Eukaryota > Metazoa > Mollusca > Bivalvia > Mytilida > Modiolidae > Bathymodiolus > Bathymodiolus brooksi. The sequence goes on along the minus strand of OY804576.1, from coordinate 131,377,957 downwards.
CTGTAAATTATGAATATACACAAAATTACAAATTTTCTCTTTTTCTTTGGCAAGCATAATAAATAGATAATAAATAATACTGCACAGACCCTTAATGTATTTATAAGATGTCTATTACATATAGAAGACCCACACAATACAAAATAATTAAAATTATATACAGCAATAATAATAATAATAATAATAATAAAAAAAAGAAGAAATTGTACATTTATAAAATTTCACAAACAAAATAAGATATAATACCATATAGTTGATTATGCAATCGGTGTGGTACCTCACCCTCGCATCTAAAATAGAAAAAAAATAAAGAAATATAATGTCAACAAAACAAAATAAAAACAAGCAAATTATTTTCCCTCGTCATCTTATTATATGGGGACATATAACAAGCTCTGTTCTCTGGAGATGTGAGATACTTAGTCATCTAGTACGATAAAGATATTTCTGTTGTATGACATGATTTAAATATGTATTTAAAGGTTTTCGGGGTCATAGTTCGAGGCCAATCGTACTTAATTTATGTAAAGTAGAATGTTATCAGCATTTCCAAGAAATGGTTCTTTTTAAGTCATTGTAAATATCTTTTGCAGGTCGCCATGATATAGCTGAAATATTGCTGAAAGTGGCGTTAAACACAATAAATCAAATCAAATCAAATCAAACAATCCTCCTTTTTAAGTCATTGTAAATATCATTTACAGGTTGTAGAACGTCTTTCTTTTTAAGTCATTGTAAATATATTTTGCACTTTGTAGAACTTCTTTCTTGAGTTAGGTAGTTGGATTACCTAATTGTATGAGCTATCTATTAGGTTACCTAATAGATAGCTCATACAAGCCTATCACCAATACGGCGTGATTCTCTCCGGGTACTCCGGCTTCCTCCACCACTAAAACTGGTCGCCATGATATAGCTGAAATATTGCTGAAAGTGGCGTTAAACACAATAAATCAAATCAAATCAAACAATCCTTCTTTTTAAAGTCATTGGAGAACTATTTTGCGGAGGTAAAAAGTGAAAAGTTAAAAACGATCACAAATCATTTTTAAGAGAGAATTGATTTGAAATGAGTGACTTATTTTCATCTTTATTGATATTTACAATAATTAAAACAATTTTAAGTACATTTTTTTACTGTTTCTAAATTTTACAAAAATGTTGTAAAATGGGCGTTGACAGAGATGGAGTGTAGCGTAGCAGGAACGACAACTCTGGATAGAGAATGGTTGTAGAACGTCTTTCTTTTTAAGTCATTGTAAATATATTTTGCACTTTGTAGAACTTTTCTTTTTAGAGGACCCGGGTGGCTCAATAAGTTAGGTAGTTGGATTACCTAACAACTCATACAAGCCTATCACCAATACGGCGTGGGTTCGTGCCTGGCTTTGTAAATTACAAAAAGGGTGCACTCGACTCGCAGCCGCAAGTGATAAAGTTGACCAGTTGCTTGCCCATGGTCGGTGGTTCTCTCCGGATACTCCGGCTTCTTCCACCACTAAAACTGGTCGCCATGATATAGCTGATATATTGCTGAAAGTGGCGTTAAACACCAAAAGTCAAATCAAATCAATCAAATCATCTTTCTTTTTAAGTCATTGTAAATATCTTTTACAGGTTGTAGAACGTCAATTCCCTCCCGGAGAACACGACTATTGTAAGTAACGTTTTCCCACATTTTCATTCTTGTCACTTCAAACCATTTTTATAGATTGATGAAAGACAGACGGTCACATTTGCATATAGAATAGAAATATGTTATTTTCCAAATCAGGTCCCCAAGGGGGCATGTACATTTGACATGATTGTTTAACATTTATAAAACAGCATATGACAGCAAAATCAGTACATATCAAGGACTAAACAATAAAATGATTTATTGAACAATAAAATGACTTGTCAATTAATATTGACCAATAAGGTATGTGCAGCTGTGTTCATGGTGTTGCTACTCTGGGTAATGGAAGCAATGTTTAATAGAATATTGTGTTGCTGCAAGCTGCAATGGACACCACAGGAAGGTGCTAAGGTTTGTTGAAGTTCTAACAAAACCTCCTGTATCCAATGCAACAGAACATAAGTATTTTCCTTGATTAGTTAGTTTATAAAGATAATAGTTAAAAAAAAATATATATATATATATATATATACGTCTGAAAATTAAACCAAACAGTGTTAGAATTAGATCTTAGAGCTGTCAAATTTTTGTTCTTCCCTCGACGGGATTTGAACCCACACCATTGTTACACTGCAGCACCATTCGCTTAGCCTTACGTCCAGCGCCCTAGACCACTCGACTACATCCATATATGCTTTACTGAATATTCTTTTGCTGCAATGGACACCAAGCTATAGGTTTGTTGAAATTGTAACAAAACCTCCTCGTGTCCAATGCAGGAAAACAATATGTATGTAATAAAATCATGTATGTAAAGAGAATCATATTCAAACACATTAATAGTAACTGTAGAGGTCTCATTTCAGCTAAGGACATCAAGGGACGATGCTCAAGGTACTGTTATATGCAGACCTCCTCGTGTCCACAGCAAAAAAGAGAGCCATGCTATTTCATATTGCATATTTATGATCATGTAAAAAGATGAATCACAACACATACAAAATGCACATTTACTTATTAATCAGATTAAATATTATTCCCTTTGAAAATCAATGGAAAATACACACAATGAAATGTCATACAATGAACACTAATCCAACAAACACATTTAAAAATAGAACAAAAATGCTATATTGCAAGCATTGATATTAAAAATTGTAAGAGTTATTTCCCCTACAATAGCATTCTGTCTTTATATGTTTTTCTGAATTCTACCACCTGTTCATTGCCAAAATAATAATAATAATAAACAATAATTGCGTACATTCCACAGCTAGTATGCTTAATGTGTTTCATGTGTTTATGATTTATTTCATTAGCTGAAGATTCCAAGGTCCGCGAATCAATTAAATGGTGGCGAGAAAGGCCTCATTCCATCCACATGTACCATGACACAACAGGTAAATGGAGTTATATTAAAATTATTTATATTAGAAACCATTACATTTATTTTTTGACAATTCCTTACAATATTACTGTAAGTTCCCAGAACGGATTTCGATTATTCTTAATTTAATAATAGTCTCATGTGAGCCTCTTGTTAAATAAAAAAAAAACCCCAATAGATATCTAATTAAGCCAAAAGGATAAAATTCATACTTTATATCTCAATGAATACCGTTTTCTATTTAGTATTTGAATAAATTGATTATATATCAAAATATAATTCAGGTTGATTATTCTGGTTGTACTGTCAATAAAAAAAAATAAAAAAACTATTATTGAACTTTGTGACAATGCCATAAATGAAACAAGGAGTCTAAAGATACTAGAATTTTATTTTTTTTAGCTAGGTGAGCTTTTGCCATCACTTGGTGTCCGTCGTCTGTTAACTTTTCACATTTTAATCTTCTCCTCTGAAACCCAAATGAACTGAAACATGGTAGGAAGCATCTATGGAAGGTCCTCTATAAAGAATGCTCATTTCGTCCCGATCCATTAACAAACATGGCCGCCACAGGCAATTCTTGTTTCTGATTGGCTGATTTTGAAAATTATTCTCCTCTCAAACCGCTTGGCCAAATGAACCGAAACTTGGTAGGAAGCATCTATGGGCGGTCCTCTATAAAGATTGCTCATTTCGTCCCGATCTGTTAACAAACGTGAGCTTTTGCCATCACTCGGTTTCCGTCGTCTGTTGTCCATTGTCTGTCGTCCGTTAACTTTTCACATTTTAATCTTCTCCTCTGAAACCCCTCAGCCAAATGAACTGAAACATGGTAGGAAGCATCTATGGAAGGTCCTCTATAAAGATTGCTCATTTCGTCCAGATCCATTAACACACATGGTCGCCACAGGCAATTATTGTTTCTGATTGGCCGATTTTTAAAAATATTCTCCTCTGAAACTGCTTGGCCAAATGAACTGAAACTTGGTAGGAAGCATCTATGGGCGGTCCTCTATAAAGATTGCTCATTTCGTCCCGATCTGTTAACAAACGTGAGCTTTTGCCATCACTTGGCTTCCGTCGTCTGTTGTCGATTGTCTGTCGTCCGTTAACTTTTCACATTTTAATCTTCTCCTCTGAAACCCCTCAGCCAAATGAACTGAAACATGGTAGGAAGCATCTATGGAAGGTCCTCTATAAAGATTGCTCATTTCGTCTAAATCCATTAACACACATGGTCGCCACAGGCAATTATTGTTTCTAATTGGCCGATTTCTAAAAATCTTCTTCGCTGAAACTACTTTGCCAAATGAACCGAAACTAGGTAGGAAGCATCTATAGAAGGTCCTCTATAAAGACTGCTCATTTGGTCCCGATCTGTTTACAAACATGGCCACCACAGGCAATTCTTGTTTCTGATTGGTCGATTTCTAAAAATCTTCTTCTCTGAAACGGCTTTGCCGAATGAACCCAAACTTGGTAGGAAGCATTTATGGAAGGTCCTATATAAAGATTCCTCATTTCGTCCCGATCCATTAACAAATATGGCCGCCACAGGCGATTCTTGTTTCTGATTGAAACCGCTTGGCCAAATGAACCGAAACTTGGTAGGAAGCTTCTATGGGCGGTGGTCCTCTATAAAAACTGCTCATTCCGTTCCGATTCATTAACAAACATGGCTGCCACAGTCAATTCTTGTTTCTGATTGGTCGATTTCTAAAAATTTTCTCTGCTGAAACCGATTTGCCAAATGAACCGAAGCTTGGTAGGAATCATCTATTGAAGGTTCTCTATTAAGATTGCTCATTTGGTCCCAATCTGCTAGCAAACATGGCTGCCACAGGTAGTTCTTGTTTCTGATTGGTCCATTTCTAAAAATCTTCTTCTCTGAAACCGCTTTACCAAATGAACCGAAACTTGGTAGGAAGCATATATGGGCGGTCCTTTATATAGATTGCACATTTCGTCCCGATCCGTTAACAAACATGGCCACCACAGGCGATTCTTGTTTCTGATTGGCCGATTTTTTAAAATCTTCTCTGAAGCCGCTTGGCCAAATGAACCGAAACTTGGTAGGAAACATCTATGGGCGGTCCTCTATAAAGATTGCCCATTTTGTTCCGATTCGCTAACAAACATGGCCACCACAGTAAATTCTTGTTTCTGATTGGTCGATTTTCCAAAATCTTCTCCTTTTAAACAGGTAGGCCAAATGAACCTAAACTTGGTAGGAAGTTTCTATGGAAGATCCTCTATTAACATGGCCGTCACAGGCAATTCTTGTTTCTGGTTGGTCGATTTATAAAAAAGCTGTTCCTCTGAAACCGTTTGGCCAAATGAAATCAAACTTGGTAGGAAGAATCTGCGTAAGGTCCTCTATAAAGATTGCTCATTTCGTCCCGATCTGTTGGCAAACATGGCTGCCATAGGCAATTCTTGTTTTTGGTTGGTTGATTTCTAAAAATCTTCTTCTCTGAAACTGCTTAGCCAAATGAACCAAATTTGGGGGGAAGCACCTATGGAAGGTTCTGTATTAAGTTTCCTCAAAGCAGAATGAAAGGTGAGCGACACAGGCTCGGCCCACTGAGCCTCTAGTTTTAATTTGAGCTCTTTAAATGATTTTCTCACACTGACTGTTGTAATATTTCAAAAGATTGACTTTTATTTATACATTATATACATGGCAATATATGTACAATTGTGAATACACAATTATTATTGAAACATCTGAAATTGTAAAAAAACCAAAAAAAAACCAAGAACATTAGTACACTAATCATTACATTATTTGACGGTAAGTAAGCACTGGGTATAGAAATAGGACGGTGCTTCGTCAGTTTGTTCATGATGTACAACGTTCGTCCTTAAATGGCTACCATTGTTATCAGAATGCCGCACACATTGAACATTAAAACCATTGTATAAACACTTGAGGTCAGAGAATTGTTCACATAAATCTTTTTTTTTTAAACCATGTCCCTAGCATTGCCCCAGCACCAAACTATACCTGTTTATAAATGATGTGTTTGTTAACTTGCTTTCCCCTTGAATATAACTGAAATCAACCATACTGGGGGTCATAATATATTATGATATTTGAAATGATTTTACAGTAAAGATGACCAGACGATATGTAAATTTTATATTAAGAATAACTACACGATTGGAAAAATACAATATAATGACATTGCAATGTCAACAAAGTAACGGGGAGTTGTTTCCCTTTGAATGTAACAGAATGTCACGAGATAAATATATTCAAGTCTTTTTTTTTCAGCAAACAATTTAACATGGACTATCAGAGAAAACGGACTGGGTACAGCATTTTCCAACGGTATCAAATCAGTCGATAACAGATTCGTTGTACCAAAACACGATTACGGAGATTCTGCATTGTACTTTATTTATGTAGCCGTTACATTTGACTTTGCAGACGAGACATACTTGAAAGTAGTTCCGACAGTTTATCATAATATTACTTGTCGACATCCAAATTTGCCGAAAACAGGAGAGATTTCCATGTTGATGAGCAAGTATGGTGGATCAGCTGAATCTGATCGAATCCACACAAGTTTCTTATGTGGAACATTCAAATTACAAAGTGGGTATGAGATTGGCTCATATGTAGACTCATTTCAGTATGTGAAAAAATCTACATACGCAAGTTATTTCGGTATGTTTAGGTTATGATTTCGGATAGGTGTGTGTGTACAGGTACTGGAAACTGTATCATTATCAATTATTCCATAAAGTCAGGGAGAGGGGTGGGGTGTTGGAATCAAATGCAAAAATCGACAAAGATGTAAATAAATCGGTTTATTATTTTGTAGACCATTTCACATAATATTGCAATATTTTTGGAAGCAGGATTTAATTATGATTTCTCCTCTCCATTATTTATTGGATATCGGACAACTTTACATCCATACAATCAACTTTTGTCGTGCTGCTGATGAGGTTGCATTTCCAAGGTGGACTTGTCACGACCTTGCCCTCCCGAACCGAATATACTACATGGTAGTTTAATTATGAACTTTGGACATCAGAAACATGACAAAGCTTGCGTTGGTGGTCATGTAGTTGGCTGCTATCCAATAAATCCTAGAACGGAGATATTATTAGATAGACTAATCCAATGTCCAAAAATATTTTAATTTTACCTAATTAAGGCAGAATCATTCACGAAAAAATAAACCAATTATTTTTTTTATCGATTTTGTATTGAAAGACTTCTCGTTCTTACTCCCATGCACACTAATTTCGTCCAAGTGAACTGATGAAATAAATATTTATATAGTGTTTGGTGCCTATGGTGTATGAATGATATGAATTGTTAGGTATGGGTGTCTTTTTTTTGTATGACACTTTTATGCTGTTTTTTTTGTACAAGGAGGTTAATACATGTATTTTTAATGTTCTAAAATCCTGTTTTTTCAGTTATTGTAGTGTTGATTCAAAATGGCCAATAATATATATTTTTTTCTATGAAAAACAGAAAGTTATAAGAGACAAAATAATTCACAAAACAATTAATATAAATAAGATGTATTATATTATATTATTAGTCGGTTCGTCTTTACCCCTTACTTGGTTGTAGGAGGGCTCATGTCTTACTTACTTGGCTGTAGGAGGACTCATGTCTTATTTATGTTATATGTGTTTGTTTGGTTCGTCTTTACCCCTTACTTGGTTGTAGGAGGGCTCATGTCTTACTTACTTGGCTGTAGGAGGGCTCATGTCTTATTTATGTTATATGTGTTTGTTTGGTTCGTCTTTACCCCTTACTTGGTTGTAGGAGGGCTCATGTCTTATTTATGTTATATGTGTTTGTTTGGTTCGTCTTTACCCCTTACTTGGTTGTAGGAGGGCTCATGTCTTACTTACTTGGCTGTAGGAGGGCTCATGTCTTATTTATGTTATATGTGTTTGTTTGGTTCGTCTCTACCCCTTACTTGGTTGTAGGAGGGCTCATGTCTTACTTACTTGGCTGTAGGAGGGCTCATGTCTTATTTATGTTATATGTGTTTGTTTGGTTCGTCTTTACCCCTTACTTGGCTGTAGGAGGGCTCATGTCTTACTTACTTGGCTGTAGGAGGGCTCATGTCTTATTTATGTTATATGTGTTTGTTTGGTTCGTCTTTACCCCTTACTTGGCTGTAGGAGGGCTCATGTCTTATTTATGGTATATGTGTTTGTTGTTTATAGTGGTGTCCAACACGTATATACTGTATATATGTGTAACATGGCGGGTGTCTTATAAGAGAGAGTAACTGCTTACCATTGGGGAGCACCTGAATTCACCCCCGGTTTTATTAGTGGGGTCCGTGTTGCTCATCTTTTTAGTTTTTTTGTGTTGTCCTACTATGTGTCTTTACATTCTGAGTTTCATGTTGTGATGTCCGTTACGATTTCCGCATAACAACGACGTTCGGTGTTCGGTTCTGTTTGTCTTTACCTCTAGTTGTTTGTAGGAGGGCTCAAGTCTTATATACATTATTTGTGTTTGTTTCTGTATAGTGGTGTCCAAAACATATTGTGTTATGTTTTTGGTTTTCTTGGTCTTGTTGCCAGTTTCTCTGGATTGTCCATTTTTAATTGGCCCTTCGGTATTCTTTAATGTGTAAGTCAATACTATTATATTATCACACCCATATCATAGTCGTTGAGGAAGTAAGAGTATTAAGGAAAATCACCGTGGGCTTTAATATCATAATTAAAGGCAGCAATCACACCAGCCTTGCTTCAGACTATGAGTGAATTTGTTTCACTATGTTTTTGTTCTGTTTATACATATTGTGATTTTGTCTTGTTCCCTCAAATTGGTAACGTACCATTGTTGTATAAAGGGGAGGTGGTTTATTAAGGGAGGTCACCTCATCTAATAAAATCACTGTTCCATTCTACATTGTAGCTGTCCAATTTAGATTTGTTTTAGAAAAATAGTATTATTTGTTAATCTTAGAGATAGTGTAATTTTTAATTGGAGATTTTGTTTATTTTTTGAGTTTAAATACGGTTGTTGTTGTTGTTGTTGTTTTAGGATATTATAAGATGCAGATTTACAGAAATATACTATATCTAACGGTTTGCACACAGATAGTATCTCGATAAACGTGTCTTTGCTATCCATACTAGTAAAGATAGTTGATCAGACAAATGCCTGTGGGTTTGCAATAGGGATATTACAGGAATAAACCATTAAATAGAAATTTTATCTTTCTTGACTGTTGTAGTCTGATTAGTGAATAATAAATATGGGAATGGGAGTTAAGTTGTATGGAAGGCTATTACCTGATCTCGTTCATTATATATATTGGCACTTTTTATGGCAAAGACTACAAGACATAGTCCCATAGAAATAACAAAGACTATTGTACATTTGTGCTTTGTTAGAATATTAATATGACTTTTAATGCATTTTACAGATAAATATTACGAGATTAATACGCGATATATTGTTTGCTTTTTGCTGTATTACTTCCAGGATATATATGTATATATCATAGTGTTATAATTACATTACATTAACATGATGGCTAAAATACAATTATAATGAACAAACATAAAAAATCGCTAAACATATGTATGTTTTGTTGAAAAGTAAAATATCGAGATAATGTTTTTTTAGCAGATACTGAACAATACAAAATAATCAATCAAGTACTGTTATATATTGTTTAAATAAAAATTACATCTCATCTGTTTTATCTTTTTCTATCCTTAAATACTAGAGAAATATGAGAAGTATAGGTAGCGGACCTTCGCATGACAGACTTATAGATTCATGGCGAGGTGTACTCGATACAACATTATGTGATAAAGTTTGTCAGTGACTTGCGACAGAATTAAGTGATTTTCTCCGGGTACTCCGGTTTTGACTCCACCAATACAACTGACCACCACGAAATAACTGAAATATTTTTGAAAGTGGCGTTAAATACCATAAACCAACCAACCGACCAGATCTATAGAGGGGAGGTGTGGGCCCATACAATTAATTTAACTCCGCCACTTTTTATTGAAGTGTCTGTACCAAGCCAGGGAAGTGAACGGTCATATATTTGTGTTAGGGATATCGATTTTTTTTTTTACGATTTTGGTATTGGATATTGGAACCGTTCCGACAGTGTAGTATGTTAGTTTTTTTCTTCATTGTTATCCTTTATGCTATGCTCATATATATAAAATGCAGCCACAAGTAGAAACGCTAAAGTTTTTGAATTGCAGATATCGGTAGATTTATTTTAAACAAAAGACTGTACATATATAATAAAACTAAATACAAACAAGGATGACAAGACAATGTCTACATGGAGAAACAATATAAAGGCCACATTGTGTAAAGCAAGGGTTATGAAATAAAAATAGAACGAAGATTGAAGTTAGCTCTTTTGTCAATATTCCAATGCAGAATGACGCATATCAAGACTGTGAAACCCTTAATTTTTCTCACTTCATGGGCCCACATCATGCCTAAACTTTGAAGACTAGTCGCAGCCCTACACACCAATTCAACAGGGATTGGATCAAATGATAACCAAATTATATTTTACTGCATATCCATCTTTATTACTCTTGTAACAAAAGGACGCTGTTTCTTCAAACTCTTCTTCTATATTATATTTTTATACAAAAATGACTGGTTGAATAATGATATGACCTTGTCGTATGTCACAGTATATTCGGTTTCAATGTCACCATACTGAATCTTGTAATGGTTATTGTATACATAGTACACAAGATATTAAGATTCGCGAGCCATTAGAGTTCAACTAAGATCTTTGTAACACCGGAACTTGGTTAGCAAGGAAGTAAAATCCTGACGAGCTCATTGTAACCAAGTCAAACGCGATTTCCATAGCAGAGGGGTGGATGATCAGTAGCATAACAACTAATAATGGAAGCAATGCATGGGAAATAAAACACTCTGTCAACACGAAAATCATGCGTCCCTGAAGGATTAACATCTCCTGTCATATATAAATGGCACCGGATGTGAAGTAATATTTTCCCAAAACCAGCAAGAGAAATTCCAATTGAGTAACAAGCTTGCTCTTCAAGCATGGTTGCAACCAGTTTAAGCACGGAAATTCCATATTTAGACCAGACTTTGACGTTCTACACGAAGTTTTGTTTACTTCAGTCAAATTGCAGATTACCCCTCAACTACTAGCTAGGGAACAATTCACACTACTTTAAGATACGGTTTAGGTATGGGTTAACACCACTTTCAACAATATATTAGTTATATCGTGGCGGTCAGTTTTATTGGTGGAGGGAACCGGAGAAAACCCCCGACCTGTCGCAAGTCACTGACAAAAGACTGGGAGCTATAAGGGCTAAAATCGGCCCCACCTCAGATGTCGATAACATTTTCTCCAAAATGTATTCACAATATGTACTTTTCAGAAATAAATACAGTTAGTTAATATGTGTATCTAATTCCTCACAGCGGATCGACAAATTCAGGTAATGAAAAGCAGTGAACGTCATTTTTTTCATTATACAGAACGTACGTATCATTGTATTATAACACGGTTGGTAATCGGCACAAGCAGAACAGTCGGTTCTGCAAAGAACTTCGTGAGGATAACTTCCGGTTTTGGTGGAGGAGAGTTCACGAAGAAGCTTCGCAAGGTATGTACATGTCAAAAATTGAAATTTGCTTTTTTACTGCTCGATTATTGAAAAATCAGAGAATACTATGCTGTGGCGAATGCTTTCACGGTTAGAAACATGTATAGTTTATTGTTGTATATGAAGTGTAACTCTCGCCAAAATCAATCGTCCCACGAAAAACATGACGAACATTGTGACACTCTTACATTTCTAAGTTGTTCTTGACAAAGATGCAAGTTAAATTTTCAATATATTTTCATCTTGGGAGTCTAAATGTAATCGGGGATAAATTCCGATTCGTCAGAAGTAAATTGAAATCTAGATAAATCTACAAACTGTCAATTTTCTCGTTTTCCTGCTTGAGGAGATCGGTTCTGATAGAGCACATTGCGAATGCATGAGGAGATTTGCTAGTTTTGTTAATTGTTTTCTGCATAGTGAACCTATGATAATTGCTAGCTATTTGTCATATCACAGTGAACCTATGATAATTGCTAGCTATTTGTTATATCACAGTGAACCTATGACAATTACTAGCTATTTGTTATATCACAGTGAACCTATGATAATTGCTAGCTATTTGTTGTATGACAGTGAACCTATGACAATTGGTAGCTATTTGTTATATCACAGTGAACCTATGACAATTGCTAGCTTTTGTTGTATCACAGTGAACCTATGACAATTGCTAGCTATTTGTTGTATCACAGTGAACCCATGATAATTGCTAGCTATTTGTTGTATCACAGTGAATCTATGACAATTGCTGGCTATTTGTTGTATCACAGTGAACCTATGATAATTGCTAGTTATTTGTTATATCACAGTGAACCTATGATAATTGCTAGCTATTTGTTGTATCACAGTGAACCTATGATAATTGCTACCTATTTGTTATATCACGATGAACCTATGACAATTGCTAGCTATTTGTTGTATCACAGTGAACCTAAGACAATTGCTAACTATTTTTTGTAACACAGTGAACCTATGACAATTGCTAGCTATTTGTTATATCACAGTGAACCTATGACAATTGCTAGCTATTTGTTGTATCACAGTGAACCTATGATAATTGGTAGCTATTTGTTATATCACGGTGAACCTATGATAATTGCTGGCTATTTGTTGTATAACAGTGAACCTATGACAATTGGTAGCTATTTGTTATATCACTGTGAACCTATGATATTTGCTAGCTATTTGTTATATCACAGTGAACCTATGACAATTGCTAGCTATTTGTTATATCTCAGTGAACCTATGACAATTGGTAGCTATTTGTTATATCACAGTGAACCTATGACAATTGGTAGCTATTTGTTATATCACGGTGAACCTATGATAATTGCTAGCTATTTGTTATATCACAGTGAACCTATGACAATTGCTAGCTTTTTGTTATATCACGGTGAACCTATGACAATTGCTAGCTATTTGTTACATCACAGTGAACCTATGATAATTGGTAGCTATTTGTTATATCACAGTGAACCTATGATAAATGGTAGCTATTTGTTATATCACGGTGAACCCATGACAATTGCTAGCTATTTGTTATATCACGGTGAACCTAGGACAATTGCTAGCTATTTGTTATATCACAGTGAACCCATGACAATTGCTAGCTATTTGTTACATCACATTGAACCTATGATAATTGGTAGCTATTTGTTATATCACAGTGAACCCATGACAATTGCTAGCTATTTGTTATATCACGGTGAACCCATGACAATTGCTAGCTATTTGTTATATCACGGTGAACCTATGACAATTGCTAGCTATTTGTTTTATCACGGTGAACCCATGACAATTGCTAGCTATTTGTTACATCACAGTGAACCTATGATAATTGGTAGCTATTTGTTATATCACAGTGAACCCATGACAATTGCTAGCTATTTGTTATATCACGGTGAACCTATGACAATTGCTAACTATGTGTTATATCACAGTGAACCTATGACAATTGCTAGCTATTTGCTATATCATATTGAACATATGACAATTGTTAGCTATTTGTTATATCACGGTGAACCTATGACAATTGCTAGCTATTTGTTGTATCACAGTGAACCTATGACAATTGCTAGCTATTTGTTATATCACGGTGAACCTATGACAATTGCTAGCTATTTGTTATATCACAGTGAACCTATGACAATTGCTAATTATTTGTTATATCACAGGGAACCTATGATAATTGCTAGCTATTTGTTGTATCACAGTGAACCTATGACAATTGGTAGCTATTTGTTATATCACAGTGAACCTATGACAATTGCTAGCTATTTGTTGTATCACAGTGAACCTATGACAATTGCTAGCTATTTGTTGTATCACAGTGAACCCATGATAATTGCTAGCTATTTGTTGTATCACAGTGAATCTATGACAGTTGGAAGCTATTTGTTGTATCACAGTGAACCTATGACAATTGCTAGCTATTTGTTATATCACAGTGAACCCATGATAATTGCTAGCTATTTGTTGTATCACAGTGAATCTATGACAATTGCTAGCTATGTTTTGTATCACAGTGAACCTATGACAATTGCTAGTTATTTGTTGTATCACAGTGAACCTATGATAATTGCTAGTTATTTGTTATATCACAGTGAACCTATGATAGTTGCTAGCTATTTGTTGTATCACAGTGAATCTATGATAATTGCTAGTTATTTGTTGTATCACAGTGAACCTATGATAATTGGTAGCTATTTGTTGTGTCACGGTGAACCTATGACAATTACTAGCTATTTGTTGTGTCACGGTGAACCTATGACAATTGGTAGCTATTTGTTATATCACAGTGAACCTATGATAATTGCTAGCTATTTGCTATATCACGGTGAACCTATGATAATTGCTAGCTATTTGTTATATCACGGTGAAGCTATGATAATTGCTAGCTATTTGTTATATCACGGTAAAACTATGATTATTGCTAGCTATTTGTTATATCACAGTGAACCTATGATAATTGCTAACTATTTGTTATATCACAGTGAACCTATGACAATTGGTAGCTATTTGTTGTATGACGGTGAACCTATGACAATTGCTAGCTATTTGTTATATCACATTGAACATATGACAATTGCTAGCTATTTGTTATATCACAGTGAACCTATGACAATTGCTAGCTATTTGTTATATCACAGTGAACCTATGACAATTGCTAGCTATTTGTTATATCACAGTGAACCTATGATAATTGGTAGCTATTTGTTATATCACAGTGCACCTATGACAATTGCTAGGTATTTGTTATATCATGGTGAACCTATGACAATTGCTAGCTATTTGTTATATAACAGTGAACCTATGACAATTGGTAGCTATTTGTTATATCACGGTGAACCTATGACAATTGCTAGCTATTTGTTATATCACGGTGAACCTATGATAATTGCTAGCTATTTGTTATATCACAGTGAACCTATGACAATTGCTAGCTATTTGTTATATCACATTGAACAAATGACAATTGCTATCTATTTGTTGTATCACGGTGAACCTATGACAATTGCTAGCTATTTGTTGTATCACAGTGAACCTATGACAATTGCTAGCTATTTGTTATATGACAGTGACCCTATGATAATTGCTATCTATTTGTTATACAACAGTGAACCTATGACAATTGCTACCTATTTGTTATATCACGGTGAACCTATGACAATTGCTAGCTATTTGTTATATCACAGTGAACCTATGATAATTGCTAGCTATTTGTTATATCACAGTGAACCTATGATAATTGCTAGCTATTTGTCATATCACAGTGAACCTATGATAATTGTTAGCTATTTGTTATATCACAGTGAACCTATGATAATTACTAGCTATTTGTTATATCACAGTGAACATATGATAATTGCTAGCTATTTGTTGTATGACAGTGAACCTATGACAATTGGTAGCTATTTGTTATATCACAGTGAACCTATGACAATTGCTAGCTTTTGTTGTATCACAGTGAACCTATGACAATTGCTAGCTATTTGTTGTATCACAGTGAACCCATGATAATTGCTAGCTATTTGTTGTATCACAGTGAATCTATGACAATTGGTAGCTATTTGTTGTATCACAGTGAACCTATGACAATTGCTAGCTATTTGGTGTATCACAGTGAACCCATGATAATTGCTAGCTATTTGTTGTATCACAGTGAATCTATGACAATTGCTAGTTATTTGTTATATCACAGTGAACCTATGATAATTGGTAGCTATTTGTTGTATCACAGTGAACCTATGATAATTGCTACCTATTTGTTATATCACGGTGAACCTATGACAATTGCTAGCTATTTGTTGTATCACAGTGAACCTATGATAATTGGTAGCTATTTGTTATATCACGGTGAACCTATGATAATTGCTGGCTATTTGTTGTATCACAGTGAACCTATGACAATTGGTAGCTATTTGTTATATCACTGTGAACCTATGATATTTGCTAGCTATTTGTTATATCACAGTGAACCTATGACAATTGCTAGCTATTTGTTATATCACAGTGAACCTATGACAATTGGTAGCTATTTGTTATATCACAGTGGACCTATGACAATTGGTAGCTATTTGTTATATCACGGTGAACCTATGATAATTGCTAGCTATTTGTTATATCACAGTGAACCTATGATAATTGGTAGCTATTTGTTATATCACAGTGAACCCATGACAATTGCTAGCTATTTGTTATATCACGGTAAACCCATGACAATTGCTAGCTATTTGTTATATCACGGTGAACCTATGACAATTGCTAGTTATTTGTTATATCACGGTGAACCCATGACAATTGCTAGCTATTTGTTATATCACGGTAAACCCATGACAATTGCTAGCTATTTGTTATATCACGGTGAACCTATGACAATTGCTAGCTATTTGTTATATCACGGTAAACCCATGACAATTGCTAGCTATTTGTTATATCACGGTGAACCTATGACAATTGCTAGTTATTTGTTATATCACGGTGAACCCATGTCAATTGCTAGCTATTTGTTACATCACAGTGAACCTATGATAATTGGTAGCTATTTGTTATATCACAGTGAACCCATGACAATTGCTAGCTATTTGTTATATCACGGTAAACCCATGACAATTGCTAGCTATTTGTTATATCACGGTGAACCTATGACAATTGCTAGTTATTTGTTATATCACGGTGAACCCATGACAATTGCTAGCTATTTGTTACATCACAGTGAACCTATGATAATTGGTAGCTATTTGCTATATCACAGTGAACCCATGACAATTGCTAGCTATTTGTTATATCACGGTGAACCCATGACAATTGCTAGCTATTTGTTACATCACAGTGAACCTATGATAATTGGTAGCTATTTGTTATATCACAGTGAACCCATGACAATTGCTAGCTATTTGTTATATCACGGTGAACCTATGACAATTGCTAGCTATGTGTTATATCACAGTGAACCTATGACAATTGCTAGCTATTTGCTATATCATATTGAACATATGACAATTGTTAGCTATTTGTTATATCACGGTGAACCTATGACAATTGCTATCTATCTGTTGTATCACAGTGAACCTATGACAATTGCTAGCTATTTGTTATATGACAGTGAACCTATGATAATTGCTAGCTATTTCTTATATCACGGTGAACCTATGACAATTGCTGGCTATTTGTTATACAATAGTGAACCTATGATAATTGCTAGATATTTGTTATATCACGGTGAACCTATGACAATTGCTGGCTATTTGTTGTATCACAGTGAACCTATGATAATTGCTAGCTATTTGTCATATCACAGTGAACCTATGACAATTGCTAGCTATTTGTTATATCACAGTGAACCTATGACAATTGCTAATTATTTGTTATATCACAGGGAACCTATGATAATTGCTAGCTATTTGTTGTATCACAGTGAACCTATGACAATTGGTAGCTATTTGTTATATCACAGTGAACCTATGACAATTGCTAGCTATTTGTTGTATCACAGTGAACCTATGACAATTGCTAGCTATTTGTTGTATCACAGTGAACCCATGATAATTGCTAGCTATTTGTTGTATCACAGTGAATCTATGACAGTTGGTAGCTATTTGTTGTATCACAGTGAACCTATGACAATTGCTAGCTATTTGGTGTATCACAGTGAACCCATGATAATTGCTAGCTATTTGTTGTATCACAGTGAACCTATGACAATTGCTAGCTATTTGTTATATCACAGTGAACCTATGACAATTGCTAATTATTTGTTATATCACAGGGAACCTATGATAATTGCTAGCTATTTGTTGTATCACAGTGAACCTATGACAATTGGTAGCTATTTATTATATCACAGTGAATCTATGACAATTGCTAGCTATGTTTTGTATCACAGTGAACCTATGACAATTGCTAGTTATTTGTTGTATCACAGTGAACCTATGATAATTGCTAGTTATTTGTTATATCACAGTGAACCTATGATAATTGCTAGCTATTTGTTGTATCACAGTGAATCTATGATAATTGCTAGTTATTTGTTGTATCACAGTGAACCTATGATAATTGGTAGCTATTTGTTGTGTCACGGTGAACCTATGACAATTACTAGCTATTTGTTGTGTCACGGTGAACCTATGACAATTGGTAGCTATTTGCTATATCACGGTGAACCTATGATAATTGCTAGCTATTTGTTATATCACGGTGAAGCTATGATAATTGCTAGCTATTTGTTATATCACGGTAAACCTTTGATTATTGCTAGCTATTTGTTATATCACAGTGAACCTATGATAATTGCTAACTATTTGTTATATCACAGTGAACCTATGACAATTGGTAGCTATTTGTTGTATGACGGTGAACCTATGACAATTGCTAGCTATTTGTTATATCACATTGAACATATGACAATTGCTAGCTATTTGTTATATCACAGTGAACCTATGACAATTGCTAGCTATTTGTTATATCACAGTGAACCTGTGACAATTGCTAGCTATTTGTTATATCACAGTGAACCTATGATAATTGATAGCTATTTGTTATATCACAGTGCACCTATGACAATTGCTAGGTATTTGTTATATCATGGTGAACCTATGACAATTGCTAGCTATTTGTTATATAACAGTGAACCTATGACAATTGGTAGCTATTTGTTATATCACGGTGAACCTATGACAATTGCTAGCTATTTGTTATATCACGGTGAACCTATGATAATTGCTAGCTATTTGTTATATCACAGTGAACCTATGACAATTGCTAGCTATTTGTTATATCACATTGAACAAATGACAATTGCTATCTATTTGTTATATCACGGTGAACCTATGACAATTGCTAGCTATTTGTTGTATCACAGTGAACCTATGACAATTGCTAGCTATTTGTTATATGACAGTGACCCTATGATAATTGCTATCTATTTGTTATACAACAGTGAACCTATGACAATTGCTACCTATTTGTTATATCACGGTGAACCTATGACAATTGCTAGCTATTTGTTATATCACAGTGAACCTATGACAATTGCTAGCTATTTGTTGTATCACAGTGAACCTATGATAATTGCTAGCTATTTGTCATATCACAGTGAACCTATGATAAATGTTAGCTATTTGTTATATCACAGTGAACCTATGATAATTACTAGCTATTTGTTATATCACAGTGAACCTATGATAATTGCTAGCTATTTGTTGTATGACAGTGAACCTATGACAATTGGTAGCTATTTGTTATATCACAGTGAACCTATGACAATTGCTAGCTTTTGTTGTATCACAGTGAACCTATGACAATTGCTAGCTATTTGTTGTATCACAGTGAACCCATGATAATTGCTAGCTATTTGTTGTATCACAGTGAATCTATGACAATTGGTAGCTATTTGTTGTATCACAGTGAACCTATGACAATTGCTAGCTATTTGGTGTATCACAGTGAACCCATGATAATTGCTAGCTATTTGTTGTATCACAGTGAATCTATGACAATTGCTAGCTATTTGTTGTATCACAGTGAACCTATGATAATTGCTAGTTATTTGTTATATCACAGTGAACCTATGATAATTGGTAGCTATTTGTTGTATCACAGTGAACCTATGATAATTGCTACCTATTTGTTATATCACGGTGAACCTATGACAATTGCTAGCTATTTGTTGTATCACAGTGAACCTATGACAATTGCTAACTATTTGTTGTATCACAGTGAACCTATGACAATTGCTAGCTATTTGTTATATCACAGTGAACCTATGACAATTGCTAGCTATTTGTTGTATCACAGTGAACCTATGATAATTGGTAGCTATTTGTTATATCACGGTGAACCTATGATAATTGCTGGCTATTTGTTGTATCACAGTGAACCTATGACAATTGGTAGCTATTTGTTATATCACTGTGAACCTATGATATTTGCTAGCTATTTGTTATATCACAGTGAACCTATGACAATTGCTAGCTATTTGTTATATCACAGTGAACCTATGACAATTGGTAGCTATTTGTTATATCACAGTGGACCTATGACAATTGGTAGCTATTTGTTATATCACGGTGAACCTATGATAATTGCTAGCTATTTGCTATATCACAGTGAACCTATGATAATTGCTAGCTATTTGTTATATCACAGTGAACCCATGACAATTGCTAGCTATTTGTTATATCACGGTAAACCCATGACAATTGCTAGCTATTTGTTATATCACGGTGAACCTATGACAATTGCTAGTTATTTGTTATATTACGGTGAACCCATGACAATTGCTAGCTATTTATTATATCACGGTAAACCCATGACAATTGCTAGCTATTTGTTATATCACGGTGAACCTATGACAATTGCTAGCTATTTGTTATATCACGGTGAACCTATGACAATTGCTAGTTATTTGTTATATCACGGTGAACCCATGACAATTGCTAGCTATTTGTTACATCACAGTGAACCTATGATAATTGGTAGCTATTTGTTATATCACAGTGAACCCATGACAATTGCTAGCTATTTGTTATATCACGGTAAACCCATGACAATTGCTAGTTATTTGTTATATCACGGTGAACCCATGACAATTGCTAGCTATTTGTTACATCACAGTGAACCTATGATAATTGGTAGCTATTTGTTATATCACAGTGAACCCATGACAATTGCTAGCTATTTGTTATATCACGGTGAACCCATGACAATTGCTAGCTATTTGTTACATCACAGTCAACCTATGATAATTGGTAGCTATTTGTTATATCACAGTGAACCCATGACAATTGCTAGCTATTTGTTATATCACGGTGAACCTATGACAATTGCTAGCTATGTGTTATATCACAGTGAACCTATGACAATTGCTAGCTATTTGCTATATCATATTGAACATATGACAATTGTTAGCTATTTGTTATATCACGGTGAACCTATGACAATTGCTAGCTATTTGTTGTATCACAGTGAACCTATGACAATTGTTAGCTATTTGTTATATCACGGTGAACCTATGACAATTGCTAGCTATTTGTTGTATCACAGTGAACCTATGACAATTGCTAGCTATTTGTTGTATCACAGTGAACCTATGACAATTGCTAGCTATTTGTTATATCACAGTGAACCTATGATAATTGCTAGCTATTTCTTATATCACGGTGAACCTATGACAATTGCTGGCTATTTGTTATACAACAGTGAACCTATGATAATTGCTAGATATTTGTTATATCACGGTGAACCTATGACAATTGCTGGCTATTTGTTGTATCACAGTGAACCTATGATAATTGCTAGCTATTTGTCATATCACAGTGAACCTATGACAATTGCTAGCTATTTGTTATATCACAGTGAACCTATGACAATTGCTAATTATTTGTTATATCACAGGGAACCTATGATAATTGCTAGCTATTTGTTGTATCACAGTGAACCTATGACAATTGGTAGCTATTTGTTATATCACAGTGAACCTATGACAATTGCTAGCTATTTGTTGTATCACAGTGAACCTATGACAATTGCTAGCTATTTGTTGTATCACAGTGAACCCAGGATAATTGCTAGCTATTTGTTGTATCACAGTGAATCTATGACAGTTGGTAGCTATTTGTTGTATCACAGTGAACCTATGACAATTGCTAGCTATTTGTTATATCACAGTGAACCCATGATAATTGCTAGCTATTTGTTGTATCACAGTGAATCTATGACAATTGCTAGCTATGTTTTGTATCACAGTGAACCTATGACAATTGCTAGTTATTTGTTGTATCACAGTGAACCTATGATAATTGCTAGTTATTTGTTATATCACAGTGAACCTATGATAGTTGCTAGCTATTTGTTGTATCACAGTGAATCTATGATAATTGCTAGTTATTTGTTGTATCACAGTGAACCTATGATAATTGGTAGCTATTTGTTGTGTCACGGTGAACCTATGACAATTACTAGCTATTTGTTGTGTCACGGTGAACCTATGACAATTGGTAGCTATTTGTTATATCACAGTGAACCTATGATAATTGCTAGCTATTTGCTATATCACGGTGAACCTATGATAATTGCTAGCTATTTGTTATATCACGGTGAAGCTATGATAATTGCTAGCTATTTATTATATCACGGTAAAACTATGATTATTGCTAGCTATTTGTTATATCACAGTGAACCTATGATAATTGCTAACTATTTGTTATATCACAGTGAAACTATGACAATTGGTAGCTATTTGTTGTATGACGGTGAACCTATGACAATTGCTAGCTATTTGTTATATCACATTGAACATATGACAATTGCTAGCTATTTGTTATATCACAGTGAACCTATGACAATTGCTAGCTATTTGTTATATCACAATGAACCTATTACAATTGCTAGCTATTTGTTATATCACAGTGAACCTATGATAATTGGTAGCTATTTGTTATATCACAGTGCACCTATGACAATTGCTAGGTATTTGTTATATCATGGTGAACCTATGACAATTGCTAGCTATTTGTTATATAACAGTGAACCTATGACAATTGGTAGCTATTTGTTATATCACGGTGAACCTATGACAATTGCTAGCTATTTGTTATATCACGGTGAACCTATGATAATTGCTAGCTATTTGTTATATCACAGTGAACCTATGACAATTGCTAGCTATTTGTTATATCACATTGAACAAATGACAATTGCTATCTATTTGTTATATCACGGTGAACCTATGACAATTGCTAGCTATTTGTTGTATCACAGTGAACCTATGACAATTGCTAGCTATTTGTTATATGACAGTGACCCTATGATAATTGCTATCTATTTGTTATACAACAGTGAACCTATGACAATTGCTACCTATTTGTTATATCACGGTGAACCTATGACAATTGCTAGCTATTTGTTATATCACAGTGAACCTATGATAATTGCTAGCTATTTGTTATATCACAGTGAACCTATGATAATTGCTAGCTATTTGTCATATCACAGTGAACCTATGATAATTGTTAGCTATTTGTTATATCACAGTGAACCTATGATAATTACTAGCTATTTGTTATATCACAGTGAACCTATGATAATTGCTAGCTATTTGTTGTATGACAGTGAACCTATGACAATTGGTAGCTATTTGTTATATCACAGTGAACCTATGACAATTGCTAGCTTTTGTTGTATCACAGTGAACCTATGACAATTGCTAGCTATTTGTTGTATCACAGTGAACCCATGATAATTGCTAGCTATTTGTTGTATCACAGTGAATCTATGACAATTGGTAGCTATTTGTTGTATCACAGTGAACCTATGACAATTGCTAGCTATTTGGTGTATCACAGTGAACCCATGATAATTGCTAGCTATTTGTTGTATCACAGTGAATCTATGACAATTGCTAGCTATTTGTTGTATCACAGTGAACCTATGATAATTGCTAGTTATTTGTTATATCACAGTGAACCTATGATAATTGGTAGCTATTTGTTGTATCACAGTGAACCTATGATAATTGCTACCTATTTGTTATATCACGGTGAACCTATGACAATTGCTAGCTATTTGTTGTATCACAGTGAACCTATGATAATTGGTAGCTATTTGTTATATCACGGTGAACCTATGATAATTGCTGGCTATTTGTTGTATCACAGGGAACCTATGACAATTGGTAGCTATTTGTTATATCACTGTGAACCTATGATATTTGCTAGCTATTTGTTATATCACAGTGAACCTATGACAATTGCTAGCTATTTGTTATATCACAGTGAACCTATGACAATTGGTAGCTATTTGTTATATCACAGTGGACCTATGACAATTGGTAGCTATTTGTTATATCACGGTGAACCTATGATAATTGCTAGCTATTTGTTATATCACAGTGAACCTATGATAATTGGTAGCTATTTGTTATATCACAGTGAACCCATGACAATTGCTAGCTATTTGTTATATCACGGTAAACCCATGACAATTGCTAGCTATTTGTTATATCACGGTGAACCTATGACAATTGCTAGTTATTTGTTATATCACGGTGAACCCATGACAATTGCTAGCTATTTGTTATATCACGGTAAACCCATGACAATTGCTAGCTATTTGTTATATCACGGTGAACCTATGACAATTGCTAGCTATTTGTTTTATCACGGTAAACCCATGACAATTGCTAGCTACTTGTTATATCACGGTGAACCTATGACAATTGCTAGTTATTTGTTATATCACGGTGAACCCATGTCAATTGCTAGCTATTTGTTACATCACAGTGAACCTATGATAATTGGTAGCTATTTGTTATATCACAGTGAACCCATGACAATTGCTAGCTATTTGTTATATCACGATAAACCCATGACAATTGCTAGCTATTTGTTATATCACGGTGAACCTATGACAATTGCTAGTTATTTGTTATATCACGGTGAACCCATGACAATTGCTAGCTATTTGTTACATCACAGTGAACCTATGATAATTGGTAGCTATTTGTTATATCACAGTGAACCCATGACAATTGCTAGCTATTTGTTATATCACGGTGAACCCATGACAATTGCTAGCTATTTGTTACATCACAGTGAACCTATGATAATTGGTAGCTATTTGTTATATCACAGTGAACCCATGACAATTGCTAGCTATTTGTTATATCACGGTGAACCTATGACAATTGCTAGCTATGTGTTATATCACAGTGAACCTATGACAATTGCTAGCTATTTGCTATATCATATTGAACATATGACAATTGTTAGCTATTTGTTATATCACGGTGAACCTATGTCAATTGCTATCTATCTGTTGTATCACAGTGAACCTATGACAATTGCTAGCTATTTGTTATATGACAGTGAACCTATGATAATTGCTAGCTATTTCTTATATCACGGTGAACCTATGACAATTGCTGGCTATTTGTTATACAATAGTGAACCTATGATAATTGCTAGATATTTGTTATATCACGGTGAACCTATGACAATTGCTGGCTATTTGTTGTATCACAGTGAACCTATGATAATTGCTAGCTATTTGTCATATCACAGTGAACCTATGACAATTGCTAGCTATTTGTTATATCACAGTGAACCTATGACAATTGCTAATTATTTGTTATATCACAGGGAACCTATGATAATTGCTAGCTATTTGTTGTATCACAGTGAACCTATGACAATTGGTAGCTATTTGTTATATCACAGTGAACCTATGACAATTGCTAGCTATTTGTTGTATCACAGTGAACCTATGACAATTGCTAGCTATTTGTTGTATCACAGTGAACCCATGATAATTGCTAGCTATTTGTTGTATCACAGTGAATCTATGACAGTTGGTAGCTATTTGTTGTATCACAGTGAACCTATGACAATTGCTAGCTATTTGGTGTATCACAGTGAGCCCATGATAATTGCTAGCTATTTGTTGTATCACAGTGAACCTATGACAATTGCTAGCTATTTGTTATATCACAGTGAACCTATGACAATTGCTAATTATTTGTTATATCACAGGGAACCTATGATAATTGCTAGCTATTTGTTGTATCACAGTGAACCTATGACAATTGGTAGCTATTTATTATATCACAGTGAATCTATGACAATTGCTAGCTATGTTTTGTATCACAGTGAACCTATGACAATTGCTAGTTATTTGTTGTATCACAGTGAACCTATGATAATTGCTAGTTATTTGTTATATCACAGTGAACCTATGATAATTGCTAGCTATTTGTTGTATCACAGTGAATCTATGATAATTGCTAGTTATTTGTTGTATCACAGTGAACCTATGATAATTGGTAGCTATTTGTTGTGTCACGGTGAACCTATGACAATTACTAGCTATTTGTTGTGTCACGGTGAACCTATGACAATTGGTAGCTATTTGCTATATCACGGTGAACCTATGATAATTGCTAGCTATTTGTTATATCACGGTGAAGCTATGATAATTGCTAGCTATTTGTTATATCACGGTAAACCTTTGATTATTGCTAGCTATTTGTTATATCACAGTGAACCTATGATAATTGCTAACTATTTGTTATATCACAGTGAACCTATGACAATTGGTAGCTATTTGTTGTATGACGGTGAACCTATGACAATTGCTAGCTATTTGTTATATCACATTGAACATATGACAATTGCTAGCTATTTGTTATTTCACAGTGAACCTATGACAATTGCTAGCTATTTGTTATATCACAGTGAACCTGTGACAATTGCTAGCTATTTGTTATATCACAGTGAACCTATGATAATTGATAGCTATTTGTTATATCACAGTGCACCTATGACAATTGCTAGGTATTTGTTATATCATGGGGAACCTATGACAATTGCTAGCTATTTGTTATATAACAGTGAACCTATGACAATTGGTAGCTATTTGTTATATCACGGTGAACCTATGACAATTGCTAGCTATTTGTTATATCACGGTGAACCTATGATAATTGCTAGCTATTTGTTATATCACAGTGAACCTATGACAATTGCTAGCTATTTGTTATATCACATTGAACAAATGACAATTGCTATCTATTTGTTATATCACGGTGAACCTATGACAATTGCTAGCTATTTGTTGTATCACAGTGAACCTATGACAATTGCTAGCTATTTGTTATATGACAGTGACCCTATGATAATTGCTATCTATTTGTTATACAACAGTGAACCTATGACAATTGCTACCTATTTGTTATATCACGGTGAACCTATGACAATTGCTAGCTATTTGTTATATCACAGTGAACCTATGACAATTGCTAGCTATTTGTTGTATCACAGTGAACCTATGATAATTGCTAGCTATTTGTCATATCACAGTGAACCTATGATAAATGTTAGCTATTTGTTATATCACAGTGAACCTATGATAATTACTAGCTATTTGTTATATCACAGTGAACCTATGATAATTGCTAGCTATTTGTTGTATGACAGTGAACCCATGACAATTGGTAGCTATTTGTTATATCACAGTGAACCTATGACAATTGCTAGCTTTTGTTGTATCACAGTGAACCTATGACAATTGCTAGCTATTTGTTGTATCACAGTGAACCCATGATAATTGCTAGCTATTTGTTGTATCACAGTGAATCTATGACAATTGGTAGATATTTGTTGTATCACAGTGAACCTATGACAATTGCTAGCTATTTGGTGTATCACAGTGAACCCATGATAATTGCTAGCTATTTGTTGTATCACAGTGAATCTATGACAATTGCTAGCTATTTGTTGTATCACAGTGAACCTATGATAATTGCTAGTTATTTGTTATTTCACAGTGAACCTATGATAATTGGTAGCTATTTGTTGTATCACAGTGAACCTATGATAATTGCTACCTATTTGTTATATCACAGTGAACCTATGACAATTGCTAACTATTTGTTGTATCACAGTGAACCTATGACAATTGCTAGCTATTTGTTATATCACAGTGAACCTATGACAATTGCTAGCTATTTGTTGTATCACAGTGAACCTATGATAATTGGTAGCTATTTGTTATATCACGGTGAACCTATGATAATTGCTGGCTATTTGTTGTATCACAGTGAACCTATGACAATTGGTAGCTATTTGTTATATCACTGTGAACCTATGATATTTGCTAGCTATTTGTTATATCACAGTGAACCTATGACAATTGCTAGCTATTTGTTATATCACAGTGAACCTATGACAATTGGTAGCTATTTGTTATATCACAGTGGACCTATGACAATTGGTAGCTATTTGTTATATCACGGTGAACCTATGATAATTGCTAGCTATTTGTTATATCACAGTGAACCTATGATAATTGCTAGCTATTTGTTATATCACAGTGAACCCATGACAATTGCTAGCTATTTGTTATATCACGGTAAACCCATGACAATTGCTAGATATTTGTTATATCACGGTGAACCTATGACAATTGCTGGCTATTTGTTGTATCACAGTGAACCTATGATAATTGCTAGCTATTTGTCATATCACAGTGAACCTATGACAATTGCTAGCTATTTGTTATATCACAGTGAACCTATGACAATTGCTAATTATTTGTTATATCACAGGGAACCTATGATAATTGCTAGCTATTTGTTGTATCACAGTGAACCTATGACAATTGGTAGCTATTTGTTATATCACAGTGAACCTATGACAATTGCTAGCTATTTGTTGTATCACAGTGAACCTATGACAATTGCTAGCTATTTGTTGTATCACAGTGAACCCATGATAATTGCTAGCTATTTGTTGTATCACAGTGAATCTATGACAGTTGGTAGCTATTTGTTGTATCACAGTGAACCTATGACAATTGCTAGCTATTTGGTGTATCACAGTGAGCCCATGATAATTGCTAGCTATTTGTTGTATCACAGTGAACCTATGACAATTGCTAGCTATTTGTTATATCACAGTGAACCTATGACAATTGCTAATTATTTGTTATATCACAGGGAACCTATGATAATTGCTAGCTATTTGTTGTATCACAGTGAACCTATGACAATTGGTAGCTATTTATTATATCACAGTGAATCTATGACAATTGCTAGCTATGTTTTGTATCACAGTGAACCTATGACAATTGCTAGTTATTTGTTGTATCACAGTGAACCTATGATAATTGCTAGTTATTTGTTATATCACAGTGAACCTATGATAATTGCTAGCTATTTGTTGTATCACAGTGAATCTATGATAATTGCTAGTTATTTGTTGTATCACAGTGAACCTATGATAATTGGTAGCTATTTGTTGTGTCACGGTGAACCTATGACAATTACTAGCTATTTGTTGTGTCACGGTGAACCTATGACAATTGGTAGCTATTTGCTATATCACGGTGAACCTATGATAATTGCTAGCTATTTGTTATATCACGGTGAAGCTATGATAATTGCTAGCTATTTGTTATATCACGGTAAACCTTTGATTATTGCTAGCTATTTGTTATATCACAGTGAACCTATGATAATTGCTAACTATTTGTTATATCACAGTGAACCTATGACAATTGGTAGCTATTTGTTGTATGACGGTGAACCTATGACAATTGCTAGCTATTTGTTATATCACATTGAACATATGACAATTGCTAGCTATTTGTTATTTCACAGTGAACCTATGACAATTGCTAGCTATTTGTTATATCACAGTGAACCTGTGACAATTGCTAGCTATTTGTTATATCACAGTGAACCTATGATAATTGATAGCTATTTGTTATATCACAGTGCACCTATGACAATTGCTAGGTATTTGTTATATCATGATGAACCTATGACAATTGCTAGCTATTTGTTATATAACAGTGAACCTATGACAATTGGTAGCTATTTGTTATATCACGGTGAACCTATGACAATTGCTAGCTATTTGTTATATCACGGTGAACCTATGCTAATTGCTAGCTATTTGTTATATCACAGTGAACCTATGACAATTGCTAGCTATTTGTTATATCACATTGAACAAATGACAATTGCTATCTATTTGTTATATCACGGTGAACCTATGACAATTGCTAGCTATTTGTTGTATCACAGTGAACCTATGACAATTGCTAGCTATTTGTTATATGACAGTGACCCTATGATAATTGCTATCTATTTGTTATACAACAGTGAACCTATGACAATTGCTACCTATTTGTTATATCACGGTGAACCTATGACAATTGCTAGCTATTTGTTATATCACAGTGAACCTATGACAATTGCTAGCTATTTGTTGTATCACAGTGAACCTATGATAATTGCTAGCTATTTGTCATATCACAGTGAACCTATGATAAATGTTAGCTATTTGTTATATCACAGTGAACCTATGATAATTACTAGCTATTTGTTATATCACAGTGAACCTATGATAATTGCTAGCTATTTGTTGTATGACAGTGAACCCATGACAATTGGTAGCTATTTGTTATATCACAGTGAACCTATGACAATTGCTAGCTTTTGTTGTATCACAGTGAACCTATGACAATTGCTAGCTATTTGTTGTATCACAGTGAACCCATGATAATTGCTAGCTATTTGTTGTATCACAGTGAATCTATGACAATTGGTAGCTATTTGTTGTATCACAGTGAACCTATGACAATTGCTAGCTATTTGGTGTATCACAGTGAACCCATGATAATTGCTAGCTATTTGTTGTATCACAGTGAATCTATGACAATTGCTAGCTATTTGTTGTATCACAGTGAACCTATGATAATTGCTAGTTATTTGTTATTTCACAGTGAACCTATGATAATTGGTAGCTATTTGTTGTATCACAGTGAACCTATGATAATTGCTACCTATTTGTTATATCACAGTGAACCTATGACAATTGCTAACTATTTGTTGTATCACAGTGAACCTATGACAATTGCTAGCTATTTGTTATATCACAGTGAACCTATGACAATTGCTAGCTATTTGTTGTATCACAGTGAACCTATGATAATTGGTAGCTATTTGTTATATCACGGTGAACCTATGATAATTGCTGGCTATTTGTTGTATCACAGTGAACCTATGACAATTGGTAGCTATTTGTTATATCACTGTGAACCTATGATATTTGCTAGCTATTTGTTATATCACAGTGAACCTATGACAATTGCTAGCTATTTGTTATATCACAGTGAACCTATGACAATTGGTAGCTATTTGTTATATCACAGTGGACCTATGACAATTGGTAGCTATTTGTTATATCACGGTGAACCTATGATAATTGCTAGCTATTTGTTATATCACAGTGAACCTATGATAATTGCTAGCTATTTGTTATATCACAGTGAACCCATGACAATTGCTAGCTATTTGTTATATCACAGTAAACCCATGACAATTGCTAGCTATTTGTTATATCACGGTGAACCTATGACAATTGCTAGTTATTTGTTATATTACGGTGAACCCATGACAATTGCTAGCTATTTGTTATATCACGGTAAACCCATGACAATTGCTAGCTATTTGTTATATCACGGTGAACCTATGACAATTGCTAGCTATTTGTTATATCACGGTGAACCTATGACAATTGCTAGTTATTTGTTATATCACGGTGAACCCATGACAATTGCTAGCTATTTGTTACATCACAGTGAACCTATGATAATTGGTAGCTATTTGTTATATCACAGTGAACCCATGACAATTGCTAGCTATTTGTTATATCACGGGGAACCCATGACAATTGCTAGCTATTTGTTACATCACAGTGAACCTATGATAATTGGTAGCTATTTGTTATATCACAGTGAACCCATGACAATTGCTAGCTATTTGTTATATCACGGTGAACCTATGACAATTGCTAGCTATGTGTTATATCACAGTGAACCTATGACAATTGCTAGCTATTTGCTATATCATATTGAACATATGACAATTGTTAGCTATTTGTTATATCACGATGAACCTATGACAATTGCTAGCTATTTGTTGTATCACAGTGAAACTATGACAATTGCCAGCTATTTGTTATATGAAAGTGAACCTATGATAATTGCTAGCTATTTCTTATATCACGGTGAACCTATGACAATTGCTGGCTATTTGTTATACAATAGTGAACCTATGATAATTGCTAGATATTTGTTATATCACAGTGAACCTATGACAATTGCTGGCTATTTGTTGTATCACAGTGAACCTATGATAATTGCTAGCTATTTGTCATATCACAGTGAACCTATGACAATTGCTAGCTATTTGTTATATCACAGTGAACCTATGACAATTGCTAATTATTTGTTATATCACAGGGAACCTATGATAATTGCTAGCTATTTGTTGTATCACAGTGAACCTATGACAATTGGTAGCTATTTGTTATATCACAGTGAACCTATGACAATTGCTAGCTATTTGTTGTATCACAGTGAACCTATGACAATTGCTAGCTCTTTGTTGTATCACAGTGAACCCATGATAATTGCTAGCTATTTGTTGTATCACAGTGAATCTATGACAGTTGGTAGCTATGTGTTGTATCACAGTGAACCTATGACAATTGCTAGCTATTTGGTGTATCACAGTGAACCGATGATAATTGCTAGCTATTTGTTGTATCACAGTGAACCTATGACAATTGCTAGCTATTTGTTATATCACAGTGAACCTATGACAATTGCTAATTATTTGTTATATCACAGGGAACCTATGATAATTGGTAGCTATTTGTTATATCACAGTGAATCTATGACAATTGCTAGCTATGTTTTGTATCACAGTGAACCTATGACAATTGCTAGTTATTTGTTGTATCACAGTGAACCTATGATAATTGCTAGTTATTTGTTATATCACAGTGAACCTATGATAATTGCTAGCTATTTGTTGTATCACAGTGAATCTATGATAATTGCTAGTTATTTGTTGTATCACAGTGAACCTATGATAATTGGTAGCTATTTGTTGTGTCACGGTGAACCTATGACAATTACTAGCTATTTGTTGTGTCACGGTGAACCTATGACAATTGGTAGCTATTTGTTATATCACAGTGAACCTATGATAATTGCTAGCTATTTGCTATATCACGGTGAACCTATGATAATTGCTAGCTATTTGTTATATCACGGTGAAGCTATGATAATTGCTAGCTATTTGTTATATCACGGTAAACCTATGATTATTGCTAGCTATTTGTTATATCACAGTGAACCTATGATAATTGCTAACTATTTGTTATATCACAGTGAACCTATGACAATTGGTAGCTATTTGTTGTATGACGGTGAACCTATGACAACTGCTAGCTATTTGTTATATCACATTGAACATATGACAATTGCTAGCTATTTGTTACATCACATTGAACCTATGACAATTGCTAGCTATTTGTTATATCACAGTGAACCTGTGACAATTGCTAGCTATTTGTTATATCACAGTGAACCTATGATAATTGATAGCTATTTGTTATATCACAGTGCACCTATGACAATTGCTAGGTATTTGTTATATCATGGTGAACCTATGACAATTGCTAGCTATTTGTTATATAACAGTGAACCTATGACAATTGGTAGCTATTTGTTATATCACGGTGAACCTATGACAATTGCTAGCTATTTGTTATATCACGGTGAACCTATGATAATTGCTAGCTATTTGTTATATCACAGTGAACCTATGACAATTGCTAGCTATTTGTTATATCACATTGAACAAATGACAATTGCTATCTATTTGTTATATCACGGTGAACCTATGACAATTGCTAGCTATTTGTTGTATCACAGTGAACCTATGACAATTGCTAGCTATTTGTTATATGACAGTGACCCTATGATAATTGCTATCTATTTGTTATACAACAGTGAACCTATGACAATTGCTACCTATTTGTTATATCACGGTGAACCTATGACAATTGCTAGCTATTTGTTATATCACAGTGAACCTATGACAATTGCTAGCTATTTGTTGTATCACAGTGAACCTATGATAATTGCTAGCTATTTGTCATATCACAGTGAACCTATGATAAATGTTAGCTATTTGTTATATCACAGTGAACCTATGATAATTACTAGCTATTTGTTATATCACAGTGAACCTATGATAATTGCTAGCTATTTGTTGTATGACAGTGAACCTATGACAATTGGTAGCTATTTGTTATATCACAGTGAACCTATGACAATTGCTAGCTTTTGTTGTATCACAGTGAACCTATGACAATTGCTAACTATTTGTTGTATCACAGTGAACCCATGATAATTGCTAGCTATTTGTTGTATCACAGTGAATCTATGACAATTGGTAGCTATTTGTTGTATCACAGTGAACCTATGACAATTGCTAGCTATTTGGTGTATCACAGTGAACCCATGATAATTGCTAGCTATTTGTTGTATCACAGTGAATCTATGACAATTGCTAGCTATTTGTTGTATCACAGTGAACCTATGATAATTGCTAGTTATTTGTTATATCACAGTGAACCTATGATTATTGGTAGCTATTTGTTGTATCACAGTGAACCTATGATAATTGCTACCTATTTGTTATATCACGGTGAACCTATGACAATTGCTAGCTATTTGTTGTATCACAGTGAACCTATGACAATTGCTAACTATTTGTTGTATCACAGTGAACCTATGACAATTGCTAGCTATTTGTTATATCACAGTGAACCTATGACAATTGCTAGCTATTTGTTGTATCACAGTGAACCTATGATAATTGGTAGCTATTTGTTATATCACGGTGAACCTATGATAATTGCTGGCTATTTGTTGTATCACAGTGAACCTATGACAATTGGTAGCTATTTGTTATATCACTGTGAACCTATGATATTTGCTAGCTATTTGTTATATCACAGTGAACCTATGACAATTGCTAGCTATTTGTTATATCACAGTGAACCTATGACAATTGGTAGCTATTTGTTATATCACAGTGGACCTATGACAATTGGTAGCTATTTGTTATATCACGGTGAACCTATGATAATTGCTAGCTATTTGTTATATCACAGTGAACCTATGATAATTGGTAGCTATTTGTTATATCACAGTGAACCCATGACAATTGCTAGCTATTTGTTATATCACGGTAAACCCATGACAATTGCTAGCTATTTGTTATATCACGGTGAACCTATGACAATTGCTAGTTATTTGTTATATCACGGTGAACCCATGACAATTGCTAGCTATTTGTTATATCACGGTAAACCCATGACAATTGCTAGCTATTTGTTATATCACGGTGAACCTATGACAATTGCTAGCTATTTGTTATATCACGGTGAACCTATGACAATTGCTAGTTATTTGTTATATCACGGTGAACCCATGACAATTGCTAGCTATTTGTTACATCACAGTGAACCTATGATAATTGGTAGCTATTTGTTATATCACAGTGAACCCATGACAATTGCTAGCTATTTGTTATATCACGGTAAACCCAAGACAATTGCTAGCTATTTGTTATATCACGGTGAACCTATGACAATTGCTAGTTATTTGTTATATCACGGTGAACCCATGACAATTGCTAGCTATTTGTTACATCACAGTGAACCTATGATAATTGGTAGCTATTTGTTATATCACAGTGAACCCATGACAATTGCTAGCTATTTGTTATATCACGGTGAACCCATGACAATTGCTAGCTATTTGTTATATCACGGTTAACCTATGATAATTGCTAGCTATTTGTTATATCACAGTGAACCTATGACAATTGCTAGCTATTTGTTATATCACAGTGAACCTATGACAATTGCTAGCTATTTGATATATCACAGTGAACCTATGGCAATTGCTAGCTATTTGTTATATCACGGTGAACCTATGACAATTGGTAGCTATTTGTTATATCACAGTGAACCTATGACAACTGCTAGCTATTTGTTATATCACGGTGAAACTATGACAATTGTTAGTTATTTGTTATATCACAGTGAACCTATGACAATTGCTAGCTATTTGTTATATCACGGTGAACCTATGACAATTGGTAGCTATTTGTTATATCACAGTGAACCTATGACAATTGCTAGCTATTTGTTATATCACGGTGAAACTATGACAATTGTTAGTTATTTGTTATATCACAGTGAACCTATGACAATTGCTAGCTATTTGTTATATCACGGTGAACCTATGACAATTGCTAGTTATTTGTTATATCACAGTGAACCTATGACAATTGGTAGCTATTTGTTATATCACAGTGAACCTATGACAATTGCTAGTTATTTGTTATATCACAGTGAACCTATGACAATTGCTAGCTATTTGTTATATCACGGTGAACCTATGACAATTGCTAGCTATTTGTTATATCACAGTGAATCTATGACAATTGCTAGCTTTTGTTGTATCACAGTGAACCCATGATAATTGCTAGCTATTTGTTGTATCACAGTGAATCTATGACAATTGGTAGCTATTTGTTGTATCACAGTGAACCTATGACAATTGCTAGCTATTTGGTGTATCACAGTGAACCCATGATAATTGCTAGCTATTTGTTGTATCACAGTGAATCTATGACAATTGCTAGCTATTTGTTGTATCACAGTGAACCTATGATAATCGCTAGTTATTTGTTATATCACAGTGAACCTATGATAATTGGTAGCTATTTGTTGTATCACAGTGAACCTATGATAATTGCTACCTATTTGTTATATCACGGTGAACCTATGACAATTGCTAGCTATTTGTTGTATCACAGTGAACCTATGACAATTGCTAACTATTTGTTGTATCACAGTGAACCTATGACAATTGCTAGCTATTTGTTATATCACAGTGAACCTATGACAATTGCTAGCTATTTGTTGTATCACAGTGAGCCTATGATAATTGGTAGCTATTTGTTATATCACGGTGAACCTATGATAATTGCTGGCTATTTGTTGTATCACAGTGAACCTATGACAATTGGTAGCTATTTGTTATATCACTGTGAACCTATGATATTTGCTAGCTATTTGTTATATCACAGTGAACCTATGACAATTGCTAGCTATTTGTTATATCACAGTGAACCTATGACAATTGGTAGCTATTTGTTATATCACAGTGGACCTATGACAATTGGTAGCTATTTGTTATATCACGGTGAACCTATGATAATTGCTAGCTATTTGTTATATCACAGTGAACCTATGATAATTGCTAGCTATTTGTTATATCACAGTGAACCCATGACAATTGCTAGCTATTTGTTATATCACAGTAAACCCATGACAATTGCTAGCTATTTGTTATATCACGGTGAACCTATGACAATTGCTAGTTATTTGTTATATCACGGTGAACCCATGACAATTGCTAGCTATTTGTTATATCACGGTAAACCCATGACAATTGCTAGCTATTTGTTATATCACGGTGAACCTATGACAATTGCTAGCTATTTGTTATATCACGGTGAACCTATGACAATTGCTAGTTATTTGTTATATCACGGTGAACCCATGACAATTGCTAGCTATTTGTTACATCACAGTGAACCTATAATAATTGGTAGCTATTTGTTATATCACAGTGAACCCATGACAATTGCTAGCTATTTGTTATATCACGGTAAACCCATGACAATTGCTAGCTATTTGTTATATCACGGTGAACCTATGACAATTGCTAGTTATTTGTTATATCATGGTGAACCCATGACAATTGCTAGCTATTAGTTACATCACAGTGAACCTATGATAATTGGTAGCTATTTGTTATATCACAGTGAACCCATGACAATTGCTAGCTATTTGTTATATCACGGTGAACCCATGACAATTGCTAGCTATTTGTTATATCACAGTTAACCTATGATAATTGCTAGCTATTTGTTATATCACAGTGAACCTATGACAATTGCTAGCTATTTGTTATATCACAGTGAACCTATGACAATTGCTAGCTATTTGATATATCACAGTGAACCTATGACAACTGCTAGCTATTTGTTATATCACGGTGAACCTATGACAATTGGTAGCTATTTGTTATATCACAGTGAACCTATGACAATTGCTAGCTATTTGTTATATCACGGTGAAACTATGACAATTGTTAGTTATTTGTTATATCACAGTGAACCTATGACAATTGCTAGCTATTTGTTATATCACGGTGAACCTATGACAATTGCTAGTTATTTGTTATATCACAGTGAACCTATGACAATTGGTAGCTATTTGTTATATCACAGTGAACCTATGACAATTGCTAGTTATTTGTTATATCACAGTGAACCTATGACAATTGCTAGCTATTTGTTATATCACGGTGAACCTATGACAATTGCTAGCTATTTGTTATATCACAGTGAACCTATGACAATTGCTAGCTATTTGTTATATCACAGTGAACCTATGACAATTGGTAGCTATTTGTTATATCACAGTGAACCTATGATAATTGCTAGTTATTTGTTGTATCACAGTGAACCTATGATAATTGGTAGCTATTTGTTGTGTCACGGTGAACCTATGACAATTGCTAGCTATTTGTTGTGTCACGGTGAACCTATGACAATTGGTAGCTATTTGTTATATCACAGTGAACCTATGATAATTGCTAGCTATTTGCTATATCACGGTGAACCTATGATAATTGCTAGCTATTTGTTATATCACGGTGAAGCTATGACAATTGCTGTCTATTTGCTATATCACGGTAAACCTATGATTATTGCTAGCTATTTGTTATATCACAGTGAACCTATGATAATTGCTAGCTATTTGTTATATCACAGTGAACCTATGATAATTGCTAGCTATTTGTTGTATGACGGTGCACCTATGGCAATTGCTATCTATTTGTTATATCACAGTGAACCTATGACAATTGTTAGTTATTTGTTATATCACAGTGAACCTATGACAATTGCTAGCTATTTGTTATATCACAGTGAACCTATGATAATTGGTAGCTATTTGTTATATCACAGTGAACCTATGATAATTGCTATCTATTTGTTATATCACAGTGAACTTATGATAATTGCTAGCTATTTGCTATACAACAGTGAACCTATGACAATTGCTAGCTATTTGTTATATAACAGTGAACCTATGATAATTGCTATCTATTTGTTATATCACAGTGAACCTATGATAATTGCTAGCTATTTGCTATACAACAGTGAACCTATGACAATTGCTATCTATTTGTTATATCACAGTGAACCTATGATAATTGCTAGCTATTTGTTATATCACAGTGAACCTATGACAATTGCTAGCTATTTGTTATATCACAGTGAACCTATGACAATTGCTAGCTATTTGATATATCACAGTGAACCTATGACAATTGCTAGCTATTTGTTATATCACGGTGAACCTATGACAATTGGTAGCTATTTGTTATATCACAGTGAACCTATGACAATTGCTAGCTATTTGTTATATCACGGTGAAACTATGACAATTGTTAGTTATTTGTTATATCACAGTGAACCTATGACAATTGCTAGCTATTTGTTATATCACAGTGAACCTATGACAATTGCTGGTTATTTGTTATATCACAGTGAACCTATGACAATTGGTAGCTATTTGTTATATCACAGTGAACCTATGACAATTGCTAGTTATTTGTTATATCACAGTGAACCTATGACAATTGCTAGCTATTTGTTATATCACGGTGAACCTATGACAATTGCTAGCTATTTGTTATATCACAGTGAACCTATGACAATTGCTAGCTATTTGTTATATCACAGTGAACCTATGACAATTGGTAGCTATTTGTTATATCACAGTGAACCTATGATAATTGCTAGTTATTTGTTGTATCACAGTGAACCTATGATAATTGGTAGCTATTTGTTGTGTCACGGTGAACCTATGACAATTGCTAGCTATTTGTTGTGTCACGGTGAACCTATGACAATTGGTAGCTATTTGTTATATCACAGTGAACCTATGATAATTGCTAGCTATTTGCTATATCACGGTGAATCTATGATAATTGCTAGCTATTTGTTATATCACGGTGAAGCTATGACAATTGCTGTCTATTTGCTATATCACGGTAAACCTATGATTATTGCTAGCTATTTGTTATATCACAGTGAACCTATGATAATTGCTAGCTATTTGTTATATCACAGTGAACCTATGATAATTGCTAGCTATTTGTTGTATGACGGTGAACCTATGGCAATTGCTATCTATTTGTTATATCACAGTGAACCTATGACAATTGCTAGTTATTTGTTATATCACAGTGAACCTATGACAATTGCTAGCTATTTGTTATATCACAATGAACCTATGATAATTGGTAGCTATTTGTTATATCACAGTGAACCTATGATAATTGCTATCTATTTGTTATAT
The DNA here is from genome assembly GCA_963680875.1 of Bathymodiolus brooksi. Classification (NCBI taxonomy): domain Eukaryota; kingdom Metazoa; phylum Mollusca; class Bivalvia; order Mytilida; family Modiolidae; genus Bathymodiolus; species Bathymodiolus brooksi. Next base: position 131,337,945 of record OY804576.1, on the reverse strand, counting down.
CACAGTGAACTTATGATAATTGCTAGCTATTTGCTATACAACAGTGAACCTATGACAATTGCTATCTATTTGTTATATAACAGTGAACCTATGATAATTGCTATCTATTTGTTATATCACAGTGAACCTATGATAATTGCTAGCTATTTGCTATACAACAGTGAACCTATGACAATTGCTATCTATTTGTTATATCACAGTGAACCTATGACAATTGCTATCTATTTGTTATATCACAGTGAACCTATGACAATTGCTAGCTATTTGTTGTATCACAGTGAAACTATGACAATTGCTATCTATTTGTTATATCACAATGAACCTATGACAATTGCTATCTATTTGTTATATCACAGTGAACCTTTGACAATTGCTAGCTATTTGTAATATCACAGTGAACCTATGACAATTGCTAGCTATTTGTTGTATCACAGTGAACCTATGACAATTGCTAGCTATTTGTTATATCACAGTGAACCTATGATAATTGCTAGCTATTTTTTATATCACAGTGAACCTATGACAATTGCTAGCTATTTGTTATATCACGGTGCATCTTTTACGTACTAAAACATACAAGAAGATTTAATACTTTTATTCTAAGAGATAAAAACATCACATTTCCTTTCAATAAAATAATAAATCTGAAAGTCAACAATGTTCATTCGTTCTACAGTGAACAATCATATTCTGACACACATTGATATATTTAATTATATATACAAGCAGAAATCAAGTAAATCAGACTCGACTGTATTTATTTTTACTATTTTCCATGAATCATAACCTTTGGCTAATCCCCCTATTTACGTACTGTCATTGTCAGTAATGACTGGTTTGGAATTGGGATTTTCATTTTTCTTAACTCTTTATCGGGAAACATAACTGAACGTAAAATGAGTTTGCTGTAATTTTCAATTTTCATATCTGCCAAGCCAATGTAATGCTTAAAGACGATTACATTGTGTGCATCTAAAAAAAATGTAAATTATCCTACAATTGGACATATAATAGATTTCTATAGCCCTTGGCAGACCGTACCCTCCGTGGTCGCTTAGTATTTGGATTGTAGACTATCTATGCAATCAGTACCCACCAATGCTTAAGTTGAGAATTCGAATCTCAGCGGTGACGAGGAGTAAACAATACAAATTTATCAGTGAATCTGAGAATGTTGATTTTTTTTTTCGGGTACTCTGGTTTAAACTATCTCCTCTGCCAATATATTACTGACAACGCTGAACTTCACTAAACAACACACTTTTACTGAAACAAACACTGACCGCCTTCTTCTAAACCTAGCTCTTTGCTAAGCGAAATAAAAAAATAATATTCCTTTTCGTAAGTAACATACCACAAAACATAAATAACTCTCTAAACCCACAACCTGTCGAAATGATGTTTTTTCCGCAAAACAGCAGCCGTTCAATTCAAATTCTGAACATTCCAAAGTAACTAGCATACTTTGATTTGGATACATAGTCATAAGACGAAACTTCAGTCTTGATGTTGAAATTTCCTTGCATTTGAAATGTTCCACACAGAAAACTAGTATAGACTCGTTCTGATTCAGTTGATCCGCCATATTTACTCATTAGAAGGGTGTCTATGTTACGTGGCAGCTCTGGGTGACTTTTAGTGACATTGTGGTAAAATATTGGTATAGACGTGATGTCACCAAAATCAAACGTTATTGCTACGTATACAAAGTACAGTGCTTTACGAGGAATAACTATGCTGCTTGAAGTCGTGTTGATATCTATGCCATTTCTATAAGACATTCCAAGTGAATCTTCGTCTGTCTTCCATATAAATTCTTTATCTGAGGAAAAATAAATTTCAGATTTTACGTATCACTTCCATATTTTAAAGTACTAAAAACCAGCAAGCATATAACATACAAGTTTAGTATTCAAAGAAAACCAATTGTGTGTGTAATAATGGAAGCTTTAATTTTATTTAAGTGTGCATCTTAATTAAACTTTCTCTCCATGTCTGGGTACTAGTGAAGGTCTTGGGGGCTCTAACCCATAGAGATGCTCCATGCATCCCTGTGATGGTGGAGGAAACCGGAGTACCCGGAGAAAACCACCGACCTGCCGCAAGTGACTGACAAACTTTATCACATAATGTTGTATCGAGTACACCTCGCCAAAATGGGGGAAGATGTGTCAGTTTAAAAACAGCCTGTTCGTGGACCATAATGGGTAAGTGTGGAGAGAGTACCACGCTCTATGCAGTTTATTGACCTCTTTTGTAGATTTAGAAAGAGTCGTCGCATTGTAGCTGCTGTAGAAGACTATATTGTTCGTCCCTATCCAATTATCCACACTTTTCCAGTGGCAGAAGTCGTTGTCCTAGTTGACAAAACCCTCCCTCATTTCCATATAGTTACTATATATTATTTCGCTTGATCAAGTCCTGAATATTGCTAAAATATGGCTCGCTGAACGTTAAGCATTAATCCATCCTGTCCGTGGGTGTATACCTTTATGGCTATTTGGCATTCAGTTGTATGATGTGATTTGGGTAAATATTGAAACACATTCAAACTTAAAGTAGACATATAAAAACAAACCTTTCAATTTGTCTAGATCAAGATGCATGTGGATGGATCCTGGTCGACTTCTCCACCATATTAACTGCTTTTTCAAATTTTCATAGTTTTCAGTATCTAAGAAATACAAATTTGATTTATTTGTGACGGACTATATTGGTATATAAAACAAATATCAAATATGCATCAATATTACGACGCATACGTTTTCGATGGTACAGGGGTATGGATGGTATCAGAGATGGAGTTCTGATGGACATTAAGCGTAACGTAACCAAACAATTTATGGGAAAACAATTGCACATATAATGCTGAATAACACAAATTAAATCGATGATATTACACGTGTCTCGACAGTCAGAATTAATGCTGCATTTGCATTACATTTGAAGGCAGACAACCTTTCAGTAGACTATTGGTATTGAATCATGAAACAGCCATAGATATTATAGGCCCAGTCGGGGCGTAGGAGCCGGTGGGTAAGGAGGCATTTTCACCCTACTTTGAAAAGTGGGGGCAGAACTGTGTTTTGCCTCCTCCTACTTTTAGGAAAACATTTAGAAGTAGAAGAATTTTTAGCATGGATACAATAAATGTCTCGTCAAATAAGAGGTTTTTGGATGGTTTTGAAGCCAGTTGACCCGTTTTGTCAGTTTGAGAAAGCTTGTCCCACCTTTGAGTCATGGCTTAAAGTTTCCCCACTTTCAGGTCAACTACAGCGCCTCTGTCAGTGATAATGGGCCAGTCTTATAAAAGTTTTGTCATTCGTATTTCGCCACATACTTCAAACCTTAGCCTTCACTAGAAATGTTATTTGAGAAGTTGTTTTTAGCATAGGTTGAAATATATGTATCTGGCAATTAGTTTAGAGAAACATCAAATGTTTACATCCTTATATATACATTTTGAAACAAGTATCCGAAATGTAATTATTTATTGAAACTATTGGCGTATCGAGTGTTTTAAAAGTGTCATTAAATTCAATCGATTGTACAATACATAAAATGTATACATGTATATGCAGATGATTTTCCGTTTGCGAGTTGTAATTATGGAATTTGATTGGTTCATTTCAAATTGCCGAAAGGTCAAATGTCAAACTGCCGCTATCCTTATTTGTCAGTGTTCTATGTCGATTGCTACCACGAACCCATAAAAGATGATCGATCAAAAATGTATATACACATCAAGGAAATCGATTGTTAACACACATGTAATCTATTTATAAATTATGTTTGAATGGTATCCAACTTTCACTTATCGTCTTTCTGCTTTCGCTCTTTATTTTTGTTGACAAGTTCAGTAATTTCATTGATCAATAAACGTGATTTATTATACCTCAGTTATAAATTTCTATTTAAAAATAAATTCGATAGTTTTACTATTTTTTCAAGTCTAATGACGGGAAGTAAATCTGTCAATAGTTTCTTACTATTTGACTGGTAACGTCACACTGTTTCGCGGAATTTTATTGCCGTGTCCGGATTGGTTGTTTGGATTTTACTATTCGATCGGAACTAATCTGCTTTCTTAAAATCTAGAGAAACTCAAACGGAGCAGACGACAGTCAAAATTTTCATAAGATTTCAAAATTTAAAAAAAAATTCAAAAATTTTAGTTTTCATAAAATTTCATAAAATTTCAAAATTTTCAAAAAATTTCAAAATTCTAAAATTAAAAATAAAAATTTTCAAATTTTCACAAAATTTTAAAATTTCAAAAATATTCAAAATTTTCATAAGACTTGTAGTCACCATGTAAATTTATGTTGAAGTCTACTTTTTCAAAAGAATCAAACTCTTATGAATGACGGGAAATAGCATAAAAATGTCCATGAGACAATATTCAGATTTATAATGCAAAATACTGGCAAAAGATGCGAGATTTTATTGGTCTTTATCATTTTGAGGTGATCAATCAACTATGAGTTTAATGTTTTTCGGTATAATAAAATACTTATGGACTGTGTATTCGGGAATAGCAAGTTTGTTGTCCCCTCATACCCAGTCAATAAGTATATAACATTGTCTGTATAAACAATTCAGTCTGAAAATTTCTTTCAATTAAGTAAGAGGGTGCTAGCGAGATACCAAATGGCCATATACCTATTCCTGTCAATAACAAATAATTATAGCAAAGCCTAGTCAATACTGACCTTCTGCTCTCTCTTTCTCTGTCATTATCATCTGAAATAATAAATCATGAAATGTAATTTGCTTGTACAATTTTTGTATTTTTATTAAATTCTTAATTTCCAAATGTTGGTGCTTGAACATCATTGAAGAAGTTAGAATAAACAATATTTATTAATCATGCTCTAAACTAATACAGGTATCTTTAATTTCTACTGAGGATAATAAATCTTAGATAAAAAACGCTACAATAAAATTCAGCTTAATAATTTTGGAGAAAGCGGTCAAAGAATGAATGGTTTGGGTAAATGGTGTCAATATTTCAGTTATATCATGGCGGTCAGTTTTGTTGGTGGGGGAAACCAGAGTACCCGGAAAACACCACCGACCTGTCACTGACAAACTTCAACACCACATAATGTTGTATCGAGTACACCTCGCCATGAATGGAGTTCGAACTCACAAAGTTAGTAGTGATGGGCACTGATTGCACAGGTAGTTGTATAAATCCAACTCACAGGTAGTTGTATAAATCCAACTACCTTACGATCACGACCACGACGGTCCCTAGTCCGAGATTCCTCTGCAGAGGAATCTCGGACTAGCCCCTCCCCCCTAAAATTGGAAAAAATATGATTCTTTGGCGTAAAATCGTGATTTTTCACACGAAATACCCCCAAAAATTTTCGCGCCTCCCTTCGCTCGGCGTAATTTTTTTATGTACGTCATCCCCCCTAACTTCAAATCCTGGATCCGCCCCTGCTATATATATAGTTACCTTTCCAATAAGTTTTGGCATGAAGGATGGTTTAGTTGTACAACATATCCGATGTCCGTCTTTAACTGTCTCAATTCTATCAAACAATGTGTCTTTGGCTGTTATGTCTTTACCAAGATAATCACAAAGAATACATACTCCAGAATGACCAGGCAATTGTACCTGTGAGCTTAACGTTCCTTTAGAATTCACAGGATCCTTGTCTTTTCGTGTATTTTTGTAATATAGTAATCCTCCCAAAACCAATAATAAAATAACGTTAAATGTTACTGATGAATAAAGGATACATCGGTCCTTTTCCTTTAGACATTTAGACATGGTGATTGCGTTTTATCATATATTATCATATTAAACGGGCACGCTATTTTAATACATTGTACGTCTTAATTTACTTCCTGGATTTTTATAATCTAAAAATATAATTGGGATTTCTAGAGAATGAAATTACCTAATTTTCAGAGAACCAATCATTTTATAAAAATGCGGTATTATGTCATTTTTGAAAAACGAACTTTCATGAACTTCATAAGAAGAATGGCCAAGCACCAATTCTTATGAACGAATGAAAAATACGAAAATTACCAGTTGTAAAAATAATATGAGACAGGCAACCTGTTTGAAGGACGAAGTCCTAAAATTTCAATAATACGATAATCAGTACACGTTATTATCATTTATTTTGAATGAATTTTGTAGACCAGAAACATCACAGTACATTATACATAATACAATTCCATCAGCGGAAGACTTAAGTAACTTTGAACTGTTGTCAGTTGTATCAAACCCCGTAGATAAACAGAAAAAAATTAGGGGAGATAACTAATATTGGAACAATCGAAATTGCACTGTCGACAATAATAAAACCGTCAACTAAAGGCTTGATGTGTATATTTTTATTACGAAGTGGTGACATACACATAAACCCAGGCCCGCCAAAAAGACAATCTAAAAATCCCTGTACAAATTGTTCTAAAGGGGTTATTGCTACAAGTAATGCTATTTCTTGTGACCTGTGGCGACAAATGGACATACATAAGATGTACTACAGTAATAAAAGAGAAAATTTATGAGAATATGTTAAATGGGGAACCAGTTGATTTTATATGCAACAACTGCCTTTTACAACAAATGCCCCAAATTGACATTTTTGATTCCAAAGACTTTGATAATAATATTACTCATAATTCCACCATAATTGCACATGTAACCAATGTGCCGGAAGAAAAAGAGAACATTTTTGAATTTCCAAATCTTAAAGGAATGCATTTTATTCATGTGAATGCAAGATCAATCCTACCAAAAATGTCAGAATCATGGCCAAAGAGTCCAAAGCTGCAGTCATTGCAATATCAGAAACTTGGCTTGACTCTTCTGTGATAAACAGCGAAATCTAGATCTGCGTAACGATAGAGATCGACATGGAGGGGGCGTTTGTACCTATATAATCAACAGTATTGCATTTAATACAAGAACTGATTTACAAACGGATGGTGTGGAGTCGCTTTGGATAGAACTACTGCTTCCTAAGACAAAACCAATAGTCATCGGAACAATATACCGTCCACCTAAGATGTCTGACTTTATTGATAAATTTGAAAATGTATTATGTCAATTAAAATCTGACACTGAAACTATTATTCTAGGTGACTTTAATATATGTATGAAAAATAATAACAATTCACTTGGTGTATCATTTACTAATATAATGCAATTATTTGGTTTTGAACAGATTATAAAAGAACCTAAAAGAGTAACTGAAAATTGTTCTTCGATAATTGACCTTATTTTATGTAACAAACCAGAAAATATAGTTAAATCCGGGTCAATTTGTGTTGGTTTAAGTGATCATAATATAATATATTGTTGTAGAAAAATCAAAAGAACAACAAGTGGTAAACATACAAACATCAAAATAAGATGTTTAAAAAAGTATAATACTGCTAGTTTTGTTGAAGAATTAAATAAAATAGACTGGACAAAGTGTAATGAGACAAAACCAGTAAATGAAAATTGGAATTGTTTCAGGAAATTATTTACAGGTGTTCTAGATATTGTTACTCCATTGAAAGAAATTAGAGTAAAACAAAATACAGAGCCTTGGATGTCAACAGAAATATTAAATCTCATAAAAGAAAGAGATGAATTATTACTGAAATATAGAAAATCTAATAATTCAGAAGATCATAAAAAATTCTGTATTATAAGAAATAAAGTTCAAAGAGAGGTGAAATCAGCTAGATCAAATTACTTTTCTGACAAAATTGAAGAAAATAAAAATGATCCAAAAAAACTGTGGAAACAGTTAACAGATCTGGGGTACAAAAGTAAAACTGAAGAAGCAAGTATTGTTCTGAATATAAACAATGAACTGTGTCATGATTCTAAAACTATTGCTGATTTTTTTAATAATTTTTTTACTACAGTGGCTTCTGAGCTTGTAAAAAAAACTTGCAAAAGCAAAAGGTATATATAGTGTTACCTCACAATTATTTTTAATTTTTTATAAAAGGAGAAATCCTCATAACAAAAAACTTGTTTTACAACCTGTAACTGAAGAGTTTGTTTTTAAAGAGTTATGTTCTCTTAATGCCAATAAAAGCACTGGTTTAGATGAAATTCCAGCTCGATTTATAAAAGATGGAGGTAATGTAATAAAAGTTCCTATTATAGCTATAATTAATCAGTCAATTACCACAGGGGTTGTTCCCCAAAGCATGAAATATGCCAGAGTTAAACCTCTATTTAAGAAAAACAGCCCGTTAGAGGTTGGTAATTATAGACCAATCAGTATATTGAGTATAGTATCTAAAATATTAGAAAGGAGTTTGTATAAACAACTTGTTGAATTTTTACAAGAAAACAAAATGTTATATCATTTACAGTCAGGTTTTAAACAAAAGTATTCCATAGACACATGTCTCATATATCTGTTAGACTATTTAAGAACTAATAATGCTAAAGGTGTGTATACAGGGATGATAATGTTAGACCTACAGAAGGCTTTTGACACGGTCGATAACAATATTTTGTGTAGTAAGCTGAAAGTCATGGGTGTACAGTCAGTAGATTGGTTTGAGTCATATCTAACAGATAGAATCCAGTTAGTATCTGTAAACAGTACAATTTCAGAATCTATGAATGTATCATGTGGGGTGCCCCAGGGTAGTTAGTATACTGGGGCCCCTGCTTTTTTTGACCTATGTCAATGATATGTCAATAAGTATAGATGGAGACTGTAAACTGATATTGTATGCAGATGATAGTGCAATACTGTATACACATAAAGATCCTAATATTATATCGTCTAAATTAGGCAATGTATTAGAAAAATGTTCAGACTGGTTAACTGATAATAAATTGACTTTACACCTTGGCAAGACTGAATGTATGCTTTTTGGCCCTAAAAGAAAGATCAGACAAATTAAAAACTTTTATGTGAAATGTTATGAACATGTTATTACATCAACAGAGGTAGTTAAATATTTAGGAGTACATATTGATAAATATTTAAATTTTGAAAATATAGTCTCAAATATTGTCAGTAAGGTAAATGGTAGACTTAAATTTTTATATAGAAATGCAAAAAGTCTTGATCCCAGGTCGAGAAAAACACTCTCAACAGTTTTAATTCAGTGTTATTTTGATTATTCATGTTCTTCATGGTACAGTGGTTTAGGCTCGGGATTGACCAAACAACTTCAAATATTACAGAATAAGGTTGTGAGATTTGTCCTCGACCTGGGATCCAGAACTCGCATAAATTGTGATATACTAGACAGTGTTGGAATGCTTTCTGTACCAGACAGAGTAAGTCAACTTAGAATTAACCATGTTTTTAATATATATCATGGTAGAGCACCATAATATTTATGTGAAAATTTTAATATTAATCAAGGAAATATAAGGGGAGCCTCTAATTTAAATTTTAGTACTCCAAACACAAATTTATATAGCACTAATAGCTTTTCATATAATGCAATAAGAGACTGGAACAGTTTGCCAATTTCTATTAAGAATGTTAATAATAAGGAAGCATTTAAAAATGCAGTAAAAGAATTTTTTAAATTTGAGGCAAGAAGAAGAGAAGAAAATGAATATTTTTATTTTTGAAAATCACTCATCAAAATTTTTAATTATTTTTGTTCAGGCAAACTCAATATAGTACTTGTAATTTAGTGCTTTATTTTAAAATATTTTATGTGCTAGTGTGTTTTATGAGTAAACAATTGTTATTATTTTACTCTTGTAATCTTACAAGACAAGGACCCCATTGGAAATAAGCTCAATTTATTGGGCTTTATGGGTTATCCTAGGTTGTCAAGTTGGTGTCATCCTGGTTTGCCCACTTTTAATTACAGGTATAAATAAACATTATATATTTTTACCTGTATTTTAACTGTAAAATCTTGTGGAGAATTATATAATTTACTATTGAATTAAGTGAAATATGCATATTTTAAAAATAAATCTTTCACAAACTCTGTAGAAATATGCTTAATTTTAATAAAAAAAAAATTGCAAAACTTATACAATTTTGACGAAATATCTTACAAATTTGCCAAAATATGTATGATTTTGGTGAAATATCTTTAACATGTTTAACAAAATATGCAAATTGTTTTTTTTGAATTGGTAAAATTATGACAGATAATTAAGTTCAATCAATCATCTTTATTCTCATAAACCATATAAAACGGTACAGAGAAGACATAAATATACATATAACAAATACAGAACATATATACAGTATATACAACAAAGACATGGGTGTGAGACAGCCGAGAGAACAAAAGATTTATTTATATTTCGTATAAATAAAGTCCACAAAAAGCATAAAAAAAATCAAGTGTTCGCGACAGTAGCAATTTAACATAGAAATAACGATTTGTTTTATTGTACAAAGTAGCTGAAATTAGCAGCCATGGCAAATATTCATACTATTGATCAGTATTTATCGCCTTTGAGATATTTCCTAATCATAACTATCGTTAAACTGCAATATAATGCTCAATAACAATAAGATCAGTGGTATTTACATACTGACAAACCCGGCTATTTTTAAATGACCCAACCGGTTTGTATACATGTTTACATTTTGACCAATCCGGATTTCAAAAACATCTGTTGACATCATGTTTGAGGGTATAACTAGTTACTAATTGACTTTTCATCAACAAAATAGTATTTTTAAGTAAAATCAATCATTCATCAATATGTTTTTCTTTTTGGGAAACATTTAATTCATTCGTAAATGCAAGATATAGCGATATTTCAGTTGATTGTAATGATTTTGAAGCCGGATTCCTTATAAATTATAGAAAAATCTAATTTTACACTGCAAAAATAAATGATATTTGGACAAAAAATGAAATTAATAATAATAACAATCATAAAGCATCATAATTCAAAACATTATATACACAGTATATTCATAAATACTTACGATAATTATCTGTGTCTTCTTTAAAAATACCGCTTTAAAATATCCCGGATGTTGACCAAGCATTTTCGATCGGAGCTCTTTGACGACAGTGAAATAGTAGTCCGGTGAACATCGTCTATCGAAAAATAAAATGACAAAACCCCGCCTCCATAAGCGCTTATACCCAATCAGAGTATAGGATTTCTAATTATGTAAATCATATAAGAATTATCAAAATATAAATGGCTATGGAAAATGTGTACTAGAATTATGTAATGATAGTCAACTTAGGATATTGAATGGTAGGACTCTTGGGGACACTGCTGGAAAAGCAACATTTTTTAACCACAATGGTGTATCCATAGATGATTACTGCATATGCAGTTCTTCGTTTTTATCTAATATTGTTAACTTTCAAGTTGAAGAATTTATACCTAATTTATCTGATCATTGTCCAATAACTGTAAATGTTTTGTCACAATATTCTGAAAACATTTCATCCAGTACACTTAGGCCCTTGCCATTTAATATAAAGTGGACAAAAGATGTTGAAAACAAATTTGTTTCTAACCTGAAAATCAATGATTTTAGGGGTATTTTTTTAATAAATTAGACAATTTCACACAAAAATATATACAATCAGATTTTATAAAAAAAATCATGAATCTGATGCATGTAGTTCAAACACACATAATGTTATATGTAACAATGAACTCGATGACAAATGTAACAAGTTTTTCTGAAACTTTGAAAAATGCAGCCATTGGAGCAAATAAAGGTAGAAATAAACATAAAGATAAACCTTGGCATGATATTGATTGTAAATCTAAATTACGACATATAAAAAGCCTTGGGCGATTGTTGGGTAACTCCCCTAGGGACAAATCTTTAAGGTTAAAGTCATGTATGAGAAAAAACAGTATAATAAACTTGTGCGCAAAAAACATAGGATATTTAAATCCAAATTATTACAGAATCTTATTGAATCGTCTGATAATAACCCCAGAGTTTTGGATAATTGTAAATTTATGAAAAAAAAAAAATGTGAAGATCCTAGTCAAAATATATCACCCCAGGAATGGTATGATTACTTCAATACATTGATGAACCCGAAATATGATAATAACTTTAATGTTACAAATATTTGTAAATATGTTGATTCTAATTTAGATGAGTTGAATGCTGACATCACAGCTGAGGAGGTAATTAAAGCTGTTAAATCATTGAAAATAAAAAAAATCTTGTGGTTTTGATTGTATAACAAATGAGATGATAAAGGTATCTTGTAGTATACATGTTCAAATATATACTGATATTTTTAATGTTATTTTAAAATCTGGTATATACCCTTCATTATGGAGGGAGAATTTTATTAAGCCACTTTTTAAAGGCGGATGTTCAAATGATCCATCATGCTATAGAGGCATTGCCATATCTAGTTGTTTGAGTATTTTTTTTTATTAGAATACTATATAATAGATTAGATAAATATCTTGAGAAAAACAATATTATATGTCCAGAACAGATAGGATTTAGAAAAGGGTGCAGAACGAGTGATCATGTGTTTACACTCAAAACAATTAGGGACCGACCATTTAACTTGAAGGGGGGTTATGGTTTTTTGCTTCATTCAGAATTTTTTTTTCCAACAACACGAGTTAGAATATATTTTTTTTTTTGTCGCGCAAAGCGCGAATTTTTTTTCCAGATTTCAACATTACGTTATATGACAAAAACTCTGAATCAGATTTTTTTTTTCCTCCATCAAAATCAGAATATTTTTTTCAGCAACATTGGGAATCAGAATATTTTTTGGAAAAAAACCATAACCCCCCCTTCAAGTTAAATGGTCGTTCCCTTATAGATAAATTTTGTAAGAAAAATAAATATCTTTTTGCTTGCTTCGTAGATTTAAAAAAAGCGTTTGATACCGTGAACAGACAGGCTCTGCTGTATAAGCTTTCAAAATATAATATAGATGGTAGATTTTTTTAATATTCTGGAGGATATGTATAAAGATGTCTTATTCTCGATTAAACTTCCAGATGGCATCACTGAGACATTCAATTCTAGTATAGGTGTAAAACAGGGCTGTATTTTGATTCCGTTTTATTCTCTTTATATATTAATGATTTAGTTAACAATTTTGATTCAACATGTGATCCTGTATATGTAAACGACAGGGAAGTTTCGTGTCTTATGTATGCTGATGATCTAGTTCTTTTGTCATAATCTTATGAAGGTCTACAGTCCTTGCTTGAAAGGCTTAAATCTTTTTGTGACACATGGAACCTTAAGGTAAATGTAGATAAGACAAAAATAATGAAATATTGAAAAAAAATTCATTTAGGTATGAGAACCAACATATTGAAATCACTAATGAGTATAAATATCTTGGTATCAATTTTAAACCTTCTGGAACTTTTTCATATGCTACTAGTCATCTATCTAAGAAAGCTAGCAAAGCTATGTTTTGTATCAGAAAATCCTTATTTTCAGACAGAATTAATTTAGTTTCACATTTAAAACATTTTGAAGCTTGCGTTAAACTTATTCTTCTCTACTGTAGTGAGATATGGGGTCTTCCTTTGATTGTTAATGAAAAGTTCTATTGAATCAAAGTATGACTCTTTCATACCCAACAAAATTCAGATAAAATATGCTAAGTCAGGGTTCTCAAAAAGAATTGAAGTAGGAGTCTCAATTTATAAAGTAGGGGGAGAGTTGAATGCCGGAGGCACGAACCGAGCGCCGCAGGCGCAAGTGGAGGAGAGCCTGAGAGAGGGAAATCCCCCTCTCTGGTAGGCGGGGTGTACGGGAGTTTTCCCCCTGAAAATTTTGAAATTCTAGATTGTGGGAGATGCATTCTGAGCATATTTTGCCATTGAATTCTCCTAATATGTTTGGTACTCTGAAATACATTTTTTTGTAAAATATACTACAATGTTGTATCAGTGGCAGCTGGTGAAAAACAAGGTTATACAAAGCAATTTTCCAGGAAACTTTCATGACAAAATCAGCCTCAGAATATCTCTTCTGCAAGAAGAATTGAAAAATGTTGTAATATATAACAATAAATAACTAGAGGTCTCATATTTTAATCTGAATATTACTCTCACGTTGAATAATGAATGAAATCTCAAGGAATGTTGGCTTAAATCCAGTCCCAGTGAAACTTACCTTTTTTTTAACAGGAAAGAAGGTCCCGTGTAGATAAAAATTTCACTGGACCTTCATTGCTTCCACGTGACCTCCTTTCTTTAAAAATTTTTTTTAAATTCACAGGACACAACGACCAGTAATCTTTTCGTAATCATCAATGACCTGAAAAAAATAGTTTTGACTTGCAACAAAATTCGTGCTTTACTACAAAAAATAGGATCACGAGTGATGCTACCAAGCATAAATAGTAACGTTCTCGCTTTCAAAATTATCCGAAAACTTTAAATTACCGAAAAACCGTTAAATCTTCATCGACTTCCTTGCTTGTTTTTACGTTCCGTATAGGGATATCCCAGCTTTTGGAATGTGACGACTGCACATCCTTCATGAGCATATACTCCACTCGGAACGCTTCGCGCATCTATATAGTAGAAACAAGTGAAGTCCGAAATGTTGTGTAGTAGAATGTCCGCACTCGTCGCAACTTCGGCTGATTCCGTACCTTCATCATACCTCATCCGTATTACGATAGCTCCCATTGGAACTACTTTCGGAAATCTTCAATGAAGGAGGTATTAAAATAATTTCACTTTCGAATATTCGTCCAATAATAATATATTTTCATTCGTCGCAATGTCGGCTGATTCCGTACCTTCATCAAAGACCAATATTTTTCAAAGCAAACTCATCTATTGTCGCCATTTTATAACTTATTCGCGGTGCGCAATGTTTGATTGAAGTGATACGGTCTTCCGGCGAAGAAATGTGACGCGTAGACGCATATCAAATACCGTATTACAGCCGAGGTATTGAGGGAGAGAAGCGGACTCACCCGAGGTTTGCCGATTGAGAATATCCGTAGTTCCCACCGTGATGTCACCGGGAGTTAGATATATTTAGAAAATGGTGGATTTGTTAGTGTTCAGTTGATTGCAATTGTAAAAGTAATCGATAAGAAGATATAGATCAACAAAACGCGATATCGACAATTCACATAAACATAAAGATAGTTGGAAAACCCATGCTAGATAAATCATTAACCGGCGAGAATGTGAAAGTAAACGGCGAAATCGCCGGTGGCCGGCACATTTTGAGAACCCTGCTAAGTATATTTAAGGTGTTGACAAATCCGCTACTAATCTGGCTGTCATGTCTGAACTTGGATTATTTCCCCTTGGGATAAGTGCTATTGGTTTTTGGTTACATACTATAAACATGGACGATACTTTCTTAGTAAAGAATGCATTTAGTGATAATTTTATTATAAAAGATAGCTTCTGTGGTAAGATTAAGTTATTATTGGACAGACTAGGTTTTTCACATGTTTGGGACAATCAAGGCACTTTCTCTAAATGCTGTTTGGAAATTAAAAATATTGGATGATGATAATAAAGTTAATGGTAATAAGTTAAGAACATATAGAAAGTTAAAACTTGAGTATGAAACTGATTTTTTTTTTATATCTAGATGTTGACAGAAGTGCAGTTTCTTGTTTTGTCAAAATTCGTATCAGCAATAGTATTCTCAATATAGAAAAAGGTAGACATTTAAAAATACCAGTTGAACAAAGAATTTGTCCACTATGTAAGCATGAAATCGAGGATGAATATCATTTTATCATGAAATGTCAGAAGTTAGATGAACTGAGAAACACATTTTTTGACGAAATTATTTCAGTTGTTTCTCCTTTTTCAGCCATGAACAACACAGAACAATTCAATTTTATTTTAAGCAGTCAAGATCTAGACATAAGTAAAATTCTTGTGATCAGCGTATTTAATATGCACAATTTAAATCAATCCCTGAAATTGATGTAACGTTGCAACTTGGTAGCTTTACAGCAATTATGAATAACGAAATTAACGACAACATACCGGCTAGGACGTCACCCGGGTTAACAAGGTCCTCATTTGCTACTACACGGAACAGGGTAGCAAATGATATATGCGTTCCACGGAATATCCTACGGGATACCCCCGATTTGTCTTACGTTCAGCCAGAGGGTAATTATTATTTCAAAACTTCAGATTCGTATCAAATTTTAAAATCTTGTTCTATTAATATTTCGGACTGTCTTAAATCTCCAGGTACTTGTGACTCTTCTCCATGCATTACTACTTGCAAAATAAAAACTGACAAAAATAATACTTGTAAAACATGCGTCATGCTAATAACTTCTCCTGAATTTACAAGTAATTTAACTGGAAAAACGTACTACACCAAATCGTTTGACCCTCTGGACTGTTCTACTAAAAATGCCATTTACGGCATAGAATGTACACTCTGTGGACTTTTGTATGTTGGTGAAACTCGTCAAGCATTGCGAAGTAGGATGAGCCAACATCGATATGATGCAAAAGATCCCAAATACAGGATTTTGCATAATCATTTCAATCAACCGGGTCATGACCGTTGTTTGACGATGAAAGTTCGAATCATCGAGAAGATTTACCATCATACAAACAGTCCTATTCTTAGTACACCTTACCGTACCGATAGAGAGTTGTTCTGGATAAAAGAATTAGGCACTGCAATGCCTTACGGTTGCAATGATAACATCAAAGGAGTGGGAAATTTGTCAAGTCCTGGATGCAACGAAATCAACGTGATGAGCCTTTTTAATACTATTCCAAGAACTAAACGTAGCCATGGTCATAAAAGAATTCAACATCCTAATGTTAAAAAGTCCTCTAAACCAAGAACGTTACAAGATACTTTTAATGATTTACTTTCTAATATACAGAAACCTCTTGGAATTCATCATATTCGTACAATCTTATTTTCACTACCTGTAAACTACCTCAAAGATCTTAGGGATTTTGGACATGACAAAGGAGGCGTAGATCCTTTTTCTCCTAAGTACAGATTGTCTAGTATTATATGTGACGTGGCGTCCTTTCGTCTTTTTAAACCAGTTCGATCTGAACCTCTTCATGATAACAACAGAAAATTCCTCCATATTCCGTTTGCTAACAAAGGAATCGATGTTATTAACATCAGCAACATTCTTAGTAGAAAAGAGGTCGTAAAAGAAATTCCACCATATTTCAAAAATCAATCTGTTCCCATTGTCTCCTATAGCTACACTAACAGCATTGGCCGTAAAATTTTCAACTACAAAGAAGCATTGCAAGATATTAACATAGAAGAGTACCTTAAGAACCCTCTGACTTGTGACTGCTCCCACTCTGCTTTTCAATACAACCCATCTGGACATGTAATCACTGGTGATCTGAATATCATTCAACATGAGAGTCTCCGAAAGGTGATTTCTCATGGTCCTAAATTCAGAGAACATCAACACATCAATTGGAAACATAATTTCAAGATAATTATGGATGCTGTTGAAGATTATGCCAGAAGGTGGATAAAGAGAGAAGTAGACCAAGATCCTGCGTTAGAGTCCTTGTCAGACTGGGTTAGAACAATTAGGTCTCTAGTACAAGGTCGGATTCACAAACTCAAAAATTGTGTTAATAGTCGACCTAAGTCTGTATTTAAAGACCAAGAAGCTGTTAAGTGTCTTTCCTCTCTTCATGACAAATATGTTATCGTTCCTGCGGACAAGGCTTCCAACAATATCGTGTTTGTATGTAAATCATATTACTTCGAATGCCTAATCAAGGAATTAGGCATAAATAGCAATACCTCTAGTAATACCACATACAAACCAACTTCGTTCGACAAAGATGAAATCCTAGCTAACCACAGATCATTCATGACCTCTTTAAACATTCCCTCTGGTAAAGAGTCTGAGGATTTACCCTATTTATATTGGATACCTAAACTCCATAAGACACCATACAAAGAAAGGTACATAGCGGGATCATCAACTTGTTCGACGAAAGAATTGTCTATTCACCTGACAAAGATTCTGTCTGCAGTAAAAGAGGGACAACAGAAATATTGTGAAACTGTTTACTCGCGTAGTGGCATAAATCACATGTGGATTTTGAAAAA
Source organism: Bathymodiolus brooksi (assembly GCA_963680875.1). Lineage (NCBI taxonomy): Eukaryota > Metazoa > Mollusca > Bivalvia > Mytilida > Modiolidae > Bathymodiolus > Bathymodiolus brooksi. The sequence continues at coordinate 131,319,934 of OY804576.1, read as the reverse complement.
CTCTAAAGATCTTTTGGATAACCTGAAATCAAGATCTTTCTCTCAGGTATCCTCCATCAAAACTTTTGATTTTTCAACTCTATATACCACCCTACCGCATGACAAATTAAAAACCCGCTTAAAAGAAACAATTCATAAAGCTTTTAGTCATAGAAACTATGGCTCAAAATTTGTTGTGTTAGGCTACAATTCCACATATTTTTCAAACAAAATTCATAAAGGTAAAACATGCTACTCCGAGGAACAAGTGATCAGTATGCTGGAGTTCCTCATCGATAACATATTTGTCTCCTTTGGAGGGACACTGTTTCAGCAGCTCGACGGCATACCAATGGGTACGAATTGTGCCCCTCTTCTAGCCGATTTATTTTTATACTCATATGAGTCGGAGTTTCTTCAAAAGCTTGTAAAAGATTAGAAGATTCATGAGGCTAGAGCCTTTAATTTCACATACAGGTATATTGATGACGTTTTATCTATCAATAATTCTAGATTTGCAGAATTTCTTCCGTTGATATATCCTCCAGAACTGGAAGTTAAAGAGACCACCGATACAGCTTCGTCCGCATCATTTTTGGACTTATACCTCGAATTTGACGACAGTGGTCAACTCAGTACTAAAATTTATGATAAGCGGGACGACTTCAATTTTAAAATCATAAATTTTCCAAACATGTGCAGCAATATACCAGCTTCTCCTGCATATGGTGTTTACATCTCGCAATTGATTCGCTATGCAAGGGCCAGTAGCAATTATTCTGATTTCCTGAAACGTCATCTTCATCTGAGAAACAGGCTACTGGACCAGGGCTATAAAAAGATTCGCCTTATTCGATCTCTTAAACAGTTTATATTCCGATACCAATATCTTGTCGAAATATATTCCGTCTCTGCAGAAAAAATTATAAGCGATGCATTTTAATATAGTGAAAATGTATAAAGATAAAGAAGTCAAAAATGTTTTTTGTCAATGTGTGACGTAAAAATATTTTTGACATTTACGTCACCGAATATGGTACTGCTTTGACAACTATTTTACCTATTTTGTTCCTGTATTTAAATACTGTTACAGTGACAGCCGGAACCTTTGAACCGTAATGAGAGCGGGAGGTTTGGCGCCTTAAAATCTGATTCAACCCACCATTTCTTTAGAAATGCCTGTACCAAGTGAGGGTCATTACGGTTTTCACAGTTTTCCGGTGTTGACTGATTTTGTCTGTTTATATAATTATGAGTTTTGACTTTCCCTTTGTAAGATTGTTCGGAGTTCGGTAATTTTGTTATTACCCTTATATACCCATTAGTATTATATGATAGATACATTATGTACGACGGGAGATAACCCCTGATTGTCTCCTCAGCTGTGATGCTTTATATGTTTGTATTGTGTATTTTGTATTGTTTTTGATGATAATCCATTTACTGGATTTTATATCAATAAATAATTTGAATTTGAATTTGAATTTGTCCACTATTTTCCTCACTAGAAGCCAGTACGAGTTATCTCGCATGCTTTCAGTGTTTTCTTTTGTCAAGTTTTTATCTTTTATGGATAATGCTACATCTTATCAGACGGCCTGCTGTGGTGTGATAGATAATGTCGCCATCCTTCACTGATTAAATATTATCAGTTACGCGTATCATCACGACATGTTTGTTAATTAAATTTTCGTAATCATCATGAATAAAAACTTGTATAACTTCATATACTATTACAAAGCGATAATGGTCGTGCATTTACAGCTTTGGTAATCTCCGAGTTAAAACTTATGTGGCCAGAGTTAGTAATTGTTCACGGGAAGCCCAGACACCCCCAATCTGAGGGGAGTGTTGGGAGATCAAACGGCGACATTCATGACATGCTTACTGCATGGATGAGAGACAATGAATAAAAAAAGTGGTCAATTGGGATAACATTTGTCCAGTTGCAAAAAAATTCTGCCCTCAACAAAGGAATTGGACGATCACCTTACGAAGCTCTCTTTGGGAAATACGCAACTGTAGGTTTAACCTCGGAGACCAAAATTCCGAAAGAAATCTTAGCCACCCTAGAAAAAGAGGAAGACTTCAAAATGACTCCATACATACCCAGCCTGTCGCTGAAACTAATTCAGAAACTATAGCTGATGTTCAGGAAATTGTCTACTCTGTACAGAACATTCTGCAGAACCCAGTACTTCAGTCACTATTGAGATGCCTAAGGTATGCAGCTATTGATTCTAATGAAACCTTTTATTCATAAGGCCACACCAGTTTTCATCATATTCTTCAGAATTTTTAAAAATACATGTATTTCTTTTAACTTTAATAGTTTAATGACAATGCGTTTCAAGTCTCAATTCAATGAGTTGGTGTGGTCTAATCAATAAATATTGTTTAACTGATTACATTTCATGCTTATTTCGCTGTCTATGTCTGGCTGTTCGTGTCCCGTAAGTTAGTGCACACCAAATAAAATATAATCATATGAAAGATTTTCGTGAAACTTATACCATCTGGAGCTGTGCATGAACGAAAATAAGATATACAGTTAAATACACATTTAATAACATTGCCATACCAATAGTAGGCAAACCTTTGCAGTTAAAAATCATGAGCGTGGTCTTCGTATAATAAACATCTTTTTTTTTTTATCTTGAAATGCTATGTTTGTGACATGGACACCTCAGCAGCTTACACTTGTATCACATGTGACAAATACATCTATGTTTTATGTGGAACTTCGTGTGAGGAGGGGTTGCTATGTCCGAATTGCAAGGTTGATTCCAACAAAGTTCGTCATCGTTCAGGGGCCATGGACAGTCAACTAAAACAGGCAAACACAATGGTAGCTAGGAGTAAAAAGGAACTAGAGACACCAGTAATCGGCCAAACAGTTGCAGTGCCAATACCTACGTTTGATCGAGGGAAGGAAGATAGTAGAAATTTACTAGGAAGAATTATTAAGGTATTTAATTTAACCATTTTGTTATGATCGTTATTCGTTTATCAAGTTTTAAAAAGTTTTTATTCATTTAAAAACAATAGCTCAAAACGGCAATAGGATAAAAAGAGACAACAGCCTAAAACTGAATAACTTAACTAAATCGCTATGTTTGTTTAAAAAGAAGAGATGTTGATAATGTAAGAGAGACACAATCCCTTCTCCTAAGAACGACAGCAAATGCGTCATCCAGAGGTCATCTCAAGGTCTTCAACACAGTGGAAACCCACAACATGCATTGAGCTCCGACAACACAACACATTGCACAAATCAGTAAAACACTGTTAAGCAAAACATAATGCAAATACCTACCTTCCCTATTTTTCTTAGCTTGGGGACAAGAATAACACATATATTTTGTTTGGCCTAAGCCAAAATACTACAATAATAAGATGACTAACAAACCTCAAAAAGAGAAGTAATTTGGACTCTTTATATTTTCTATTCTTTTGGTACGAGTTTCCCTACTTGTTTTTCAGGTGAACGACAAAGGAAATGCAGTTATTGGTACGCGATATGGACGACTTAACGGCATGTTTGGAGCTAATGAGATGAGTATCTGCAAGCAGGATTTGATTTTACAAGAGGAACTTAACTGTGAAACATCTATCAGTGTTCGCGAAGCTGCATCTCAGCAGTCCTTATCGGGTGGTCAGGGATTTTTTAAATGTTCGTGTAAATCAAAATGCTCAAGTAACAGATGCAAGTGTAAGAAAAATGGAGTACTGTGCAATAGTCGGTGCCATAGCTCTGGATCATGTGATAACAAATGATTTTTAATATATGACTTTAAATATTTACATAAAACTTTATTTTTTAATATGTTATTCTATTTAGCATTTTAAGTGAATGATGTAGTTTTAGAAATGATTTTTATTTCAGGTATTTGACATTTTAAATATCTCGTTTTAATATAAAATTGCCAATGTTTTACTGACTTATAATATTAATAAATGTATTATATCTATGTTTTTTTTATGTTTTAGTCATTAAGCCTAATGCCCGGACATATATTTCAGGCATTAAGCTTAATGCCTAACACAATTTAGGCATTAAGCTTAATACCCAGGCAATATCTTATTGCCTAGGATTTAAGCTTAATGCCTGATTTCGCTTATTACCGCTAACATATATAAAGACTACCAAAGTAGACAAAACCAAAGTGTATGCAATACACATGTCCGGAGAAATGCAACCAAACAAGGCCAAAGCTGTATGCAATACACATATCCGCATAAATACAACCAAACTAAACCTGTAGAAACAATGAAAAATATGTAATTTCTTTACTTTTATTTGTCATTCATGTATTTGTTGAAGCAATATATCAACATTATAAGATTTAACTACCAAAAATCACTAATGCAGATAAATAGTTTGTCTTTTCATGGGAGGACATGAAATTTCAATAAAATCAATATTTGATTTTCGTACATCTCTTCCAATAAATGAGATATTATATATACAATACATAAATACCTACAATGTATATACAACAGATAACTTATTTATTTCCGGGTAAATATTATCGTCGACAAAACAGAATTTGGGTATTTGTTTCTTTTGTACAGAAAATAGCAATATAAGATGAGGAATAATTCGTAGTTACTTTTGACTACCGATAAATCGGTCCTGATATGAGGACGCAGAAAGTAACAACATAATCATTGTCGTTTACTCTTTAAAAGGTCTAAAGGTTTTTCTCTGTTTTTTAATCTCTTTTCAACGCCTATTGTTTTCAATTCGTCTCTAATCTCGGTTACGGAAAGTCGTCGATTGAACAAGGGACCGGGTCATTTTCAGAATATTTGTCAGCTACGAGTGACATTTCCTCAGAAATTTTAGCCTTTTTAGCGACTCTTTGCCTAAAAATTATATCACTCCAATATTCGTTCGTACTTTTGGTGTAGTTTCGCTTATCACGCTCGCAGTTCTCTGAAGTCAAATGTTCTATCCTTTTTCGAACTTGTAAGGCATCGACCGTTGCGTCCCATTTGTTTGTTTTTGAATGATGATTTTTTTTTATATCATCATTGATCTTTTCTACGCCCTGCTCACTGAAACGTAAAAGTTTTTCATACTTTTTAGTGAAAAACGGAACATGGTATACAAGACAATGCATATAAGGAGTAACGCTATCAGCACCTTTTCTCCCCAATGATCCTAAAGCAAGAAAGTCATTTACCCACCCTTCACATTTTTTCAAAAATATCTTCAATGTTAGAGAACTGGTGTATTTCTAACGTCACGAAACGATATAAATTCAAAAATGAATTCCAAATTTTGACAGTATGATCATGGGTATCATGATGGATCAGATAGCATAATTGTGAAGGAAGATTTTCCAAAAGCTTTCTATAGTCAGGCCCCGTCAATGACGACCAATCCAATTCACCTTGAGTACCCTTTTTTGTCCAAAGGTAAAACGAAATGCCGCATCCTCTTGAATTCTCTGTAAGCTGTCCTAAGAAATCTGACTTCTCACCATGAACGGCATTTTTGTCATCGAGCGTTTTTGTGTCTAATATTAAGTTCCTTAACAGTTTATCACCAGTATGTATCATAGTTGTGATCAATTTCTATTGAAAAAGTGTGAGGGTATCTACACATAACCTATGAAAGGAATTCAGTGCATACTATTGGTCGACCAATCAGAAACCAGAAAACCAGTTCAAAATTTTCAAGACAGCTAACTTGACGGAGAAACTTGTACTAAGCAAATCCTCTAACTCCTAAAACGGGCGTATAAAGAAAAAAAAAACATGGGGCGGGGGAAGAGGGTGGCAAAAGAAAAAAATGTATTGAATAAAAATAACATTTCAAGTTCTGTGGAAGATTCTCCAATAGTTTATGCGACTTTCTCATCAACGTATTAGACTCCTTTCAGTCTGTAGCACAATATATAATATAAATTCAAAAAGGCTTCTCTTGAAACGTTATCGTCATGAAAATATAAAATTATGCCCTGCCCTAAATTTGTGCAAAAATGCAAAAAGAAACATTTTCCAAATGTTAAAGCGAAACAATTCATTCAAAAATCAATTTTCCTTCATGCCGAGGTTAGATCCAGGTGAAAAGTTTAAAACGCATCCATTGAAAACGATATCTTTACTACTACTAGTACTACAACCAGATTGAGACTCGGGCTTTATTTTCTCTAGCGACCCCGCATCGGTTTCCCGCTTAATCTTTTTCGCTACTCCCTCCAGTCCCTGTGCTGGTTCTAAAATATTTGAAATGTCTCTAAGCATTTCGGTTGACGGACGCTTGTATTTGCGCACACTCACGACTGAGTGGTGTCCTGTGCGTGCCATAATCTCCTGCTCCGGCACACCGGCTTGGTATAAAACTGTTGCACACGTTCGCTTTCCTGAGTGGTTCGAAAAATAGCTGTCAAGTCCGGCCTCCTTACACATTCTTTTAATGATTGTTCCTAACTTGTTAACTCCTACAGGCTGTACACAACATGTTTTGCCTTTTGCGCTCGGTCTACGGTAGAAAGCATCACCGCCCAGTTGGCTAAGAATATCCAAATACTCCTCATAAATTTTGAATAAGGCTTCATTTTGGCAGTAATGTTCTTTGCACTAACGTGTCGCTGATTAAGACCGCCTGCAAATGAAATGGAATATCAATTTATTTGACGTTTACTACAGACATTTAAAATAATTTTCAATATTTGAATTTGTCGACAATGAAAACAGTTAGATTTTCGGGAAATCTATTTTGATTAGAACAGAAGCGCGGACCTCGACAAAAACACCTTGATTTTCGGAAAGTCAAGTTTATTTTTTTTGGACTTATTAAGAAAGTTGTACTACTCACTCGATCAAAGCGTTAGCAATTATTATTAGAAAATTGAAATTAAAAAAACGCTTAATATAAGAACAAATTGAAAGGATATGGAGAGTAGATGTACACGAGACACAATCCCAGTCAATACAGAGTAAGACATAACAAAGGAAGAACGCTTTTATTGTTCTTCTTCATCTTGAAGTCATCATGATGCCTTTAACAATGAACAAATAAATCACACCTTATAGCAAGTTCAAGACGACTCCTAGCACCGGCTTAAGCAGAATTCGTTGCTAATTGTCGATCAACGCTACATTCGTGCTCTTTTCGCTCCACGGATGCGGGATTGTCAACAAATTTCAAAATTACGGGCAAAGTACACTTACAAACACTGTCATCCGTTGCCCGACAAAATACGTAGTGACAATTACAACATAAAAAACAAACAATCTTACCTTTATAAGTCTTACTGGCTCTCCCATTGAACATTATGTATTTTCCAGTCTGGTCGTTCCAATACTTATTTGATTCATGCATAGCTCTCTGTGTTCATCAACCCCGCGTAGGCCAAATAATTTACTATTGTAGAAGAACACTGTGTTCAAAATAGAATTCGAACTAGAGTCACCTAAAAGTCCCTTGTTCCATAGCATGTTCTCACTTTCTTCACCGATAGGTTCTGCCTGTTTAGTGGTCGTACCATCACCCTGCTTGGTGGGTTCGCTCATTCTCGCACTGCGCGCTCGACGAAATTCATTAAATACAGAGTTCTGTTCATCTAGAAAATTCAGATGAATTCCATTTCCCTTAAATGCCTTAATAGTCCTACACACAGCATATACAACGTTAATACAAGAAACATTGTCACAAGTACGTGTATGAGTGTAACGAAGTGGTTTACAGAGAATTCGGGGTCCGTAATGTTTATGGGGATGTGCGGAATGTTGTCAAAATTGTATACTCGAAATAATAAAGGAAGAAGTCCTTTTAACTGTAGGCTGTACGATTTTTCTAGCTGCAATAATGTAGCTCCTGTGACAAACTTGTGTCTCGGCGGAGCTACAAAGCGGTCACATTCGTCACAATGGAGCAAAAAAGTAAATTGCAGTTGAAGCATACAACTCACTATTTACGCTTCAAACATTTCATTATAACTATTACTGATGATCCCAGTCCTTGTTAAATCGGTTTGGCTGAGAAATGTATGCTTTTCAAAGGGAGCAAGAACCTTGTTCCAATTTATCGATCATTCGCCATAATGTGTACCATGTGACATAACCGGAAACTACGGAAGGCGGAGCTTTTCTCAATATGGTATTTCTTACTATGATGTTTACTACGGCTGATGTTTTCGGGGGTAAACATTAACGCCTCAAATCGCCAAATATGGTATCGACATCTAAATAAGGAAAATACCAAAGTGAGGCTTTGACCGGAAATGATGAAATTCAAAATGTCCAGAGAGAAAGTAAACATGGATTTTTATTTTGTGGGAATTACATTCTAAAATACTGGTAGGTGATAAAAACTGGTTATAATAGTGGACTAAAGGAAAGGTTATGTCTTATTATTGATAAACGCAGCCGTCAGAAACTCTGTAAGCGAACCACAGGCACTTGTTTCATTCAAAGAATATATGCCCCCTCCTCTTCCTTACTTCAAGGTAAACATCTGCCCTTTACCCCTTCCCCACTTCGCCTCAATATTTTTCGCTTATTTGTGATCCTTTCGCTGACCCAATTATATCGTTACACTCCCGAGATATTTCTCTTTTCGACTGCCACATTTAAATATAAATACCGTGCCCCCCTCAGACGAATTGGAAAAGGATATTCAGCGAAAGTTGCATTTTCTATTTTCCAGTCAATGAAACAGATACAGTCACTTCCGGTCCGTTCTAAATAGATTTAGAAACTAAAAAAAAGGTGTTTTAAAAATCAAATGTCAGTAATTTGGAGTTGAACATATTTTAATAATCTGCATTGGAACAATTATTTGTATTTTAAAGGCTTACTTTACATTTGAGAGGAGATGATCATGATGGCATTGTTGCACATGGCCGGTCTAGAGAATTCCGAATGCATATGAAAAATCCAGCGCAAACCGGAAGTGGTTGTATCCGTTTCATTGACTGAAAAATAGAAAATGCGACTTTCGCTGAATATCCTTGTCCAATTCGTCTGAGGGGGGCCCGGTATTTATATTTAAATGTGGCAGTCGAAAAGAGAAATATCTCGGGAGTGTAACGATATAATTGGGTCAGCGAAAGGATCACAAATAAGCGAGAAATATTGAGGCGAAGAGGGAAAGGGGTAAAGGGCAGATGTTTACCTTGAAGTAAGGAAGAGGAGGGGGCATATATTTTTTGAATCAAACAAGTATCTGTGAAGCGAACGCAAAAAATCTCGGCGGCTTCTCCATTACGTGTAATGGCATCACATTAAAACCCTTGCGAGTAAGCGAGCATTTAGGGTTTTATTATTAGAACTTGATTTTTCCTCCTTTCTATAAGAGTCGACTCCTATGTATCTATTCATTGCCAACTATCTTTTCACCGGAAGTTTTAAAAATAGATCAATTGATATTTAGAAACGCAAAAAAATATAAATATCAATGAAAAATTCCCTATGCAAAATCGAAATAAACTTGAAATACAATTCTGATTAATCTCTTTCTATGAGATTCTCGGCGGAACAGCCAAAAGTCAAAGAGAGATAACTCCAGCCAAATAATTAAACAAAAACTTTAAAAAGTACTTGAAAAAAAAAATACATTCCCTTCTCACGCCTCCCTCTTAAAATTATAGGACTTCGCCCTTCAAACAGGTTGTGCCTGTCTCATATTAATTGCGTCAAAACATTATAGACCAAATTAATTTAACTTCACAGCAGGAATTGTGCTATCAGAAGCAGAAGCCCATTACTTGTCAATATTTAATTTTTAAATTGATCACTCAATTATAACAAGACAATGGTTTTATAAGCTTCTGATTTAACGACAATTCACCGCGTCAGCTATTTTACCTCTATATATATGAAGTATAGGGACATCCCCCGAAAGACATACGGTATATAAAATGAGAAAAATTGTCTAAAAATTATGAGGAAAGAGAAATTTATGCTCCTAAGAAAAGTGTTCATTCAATTCTGAGCCTAACAAGTTTATTAAACAGATAATATTCTCTTTTCCGGGGTGACGTCACTTAATTCCCCTAACAACAAAAGTCGGCCATCTTGAGGAGGTGAAGCTATCACGGTGTCGGCCCAATAGTCCGAAGGCCCAATAGTCCGAAGATCCAATAGTCCGAAGGTCCGATAGTCCGAAAGCCGAATAGTTACAATTTAATTTATTTAGAATGATTTTGAATCTGACTGCTTTCTTGTAATTAAAGGTAACCCAGACAAATATGACGACCACCAGGTTTTTCTAGCGATTGAATACTATCTAAAGCAAATCTTCAGATTGTTATATTGATAAAACAAACCAGCACATTGACCACATAAAGTATGCACCCCCATTTCACAAGGGAATACTTATTCTTCTCTTTACTAGCAGAAAGAGTTTTAGTTCTCCTGCCCCGAATATTGGCATTGAAGATATAGCCATTATTTGGAGGCCTTCGTAATATGTCCATTAACTTTTACCTTTTAAGCTTCTTGAAAACCAATGAACAGATGAATAGCAGAAATTTTCCCCAACAAGGTCTGGCACAGCAGTCACATGACTGGATATTTTGATGGTCAATATTTGAAGAATTTTTTCTCAACAACATCCTAAGGGTTTTGAATGAATTTTATAATACATGAATCTATTAATGAGGTGTCCATATTAATGTTCTACGGAAGCAAACACGGAGGTCTGAAAATATGTTTTGTTATATATCTGAAAAAGATTAAAAAACAAAGTCATATCGAAACATTTTTTTGGTAACAAAGTCGTGCGCACACGTTAGTAGGAGGTGTATGGTATTCAACGCCACTTCCAACAATATTTCAGTTATTTCATGACGGTCAGTTTTATTGGTGGAGAAAACCACCGACCTGCCGCAAGTCACTGGCAAACTTTATCACATAATGTTGTATCGAGTGCACCTCGCCTGAGTGGAGTTCAAACTCACAACGTTAGTAGTCATAGGCACTGATTGCATATGTGGTTATATATCAAACTACCATACGATCACGACGGTCACAATAATAGTTTTGGTGTAGATCAGAAGTTCAAAATGGTCATCAGCCACAGTCAAAGCTTTTTGTGAAATTCATTATCATCTCTTGGAGAGGCAATACAGAGAATGAATTAAATTAAATTTGGCAGAGATGTTTCCTGTCAGATCATGCACACATATTACAACTTAGTTACAAATGTGTACACAGATATGGCAGCAAAGATATCAATTGATTGAAGTTTCTGATAATTTCTCATGGGCTTGACTCAGGTGAACAATTCGGGATCTTGTGAGCCTCTCGATGACTTTTTCCATCTATGTTATTATCATAAATGTATGTGTTTCAACTTAAATATCAAGTGGCGTAACCATGACAAAATTGGATGTTTACATTCCGATTTCAAATTACTTTGAAAATAAATTAAATAATAAATGAAATTAACGGTAAAATCCCCCATTATATTTGGCTTTCGGACTATCAAACCTTCGGAATATCGGACTATTGGACCTTCGGTCTATCGGACCTTCGGACAATCGGGACTTCGGACTATTGGATATTCGGACCGTCACCGCTATCACGTGGATACATACGGCTTCAGTGGAGAATAGGTGAGTTATCTATAAATTGAGTGGTAATTAACACCTTATCATTACTTTGCAATAAACAACCGTGAAATATACATGTGTACTAGTGTTACTTATGTCCTTCAGCTATGAAGAGACGTTAAATGGTGAATCAAAATTAAGTGTAAGCTGTAAAGAGTACTAGTGCCCTTACAAGTTACCAGCAAGGTGTTTGGGAAAATAATCCGTGCAAGTGTCCTGATCTTCAGTATGGGGATATGTATTCATACCTGATAGAAAGTCCTTGTACATGTACATTACCCTTTTAAAAAAAATTATGACTCAATATCTTTATCATAAATGATTTTTTATTAACAAATAAGTAATGTATATATCACTCAGCATGTGAAATGTACCTACAAATGTCGCTATATCGTAATAAGGTTTAATGTCTCAAATATATATATTAATGAAAAGACAGAAATTATTACATATCATGCAACTTAGAATATTTCTTTATTGGAAACAAACTCCTTCCATAAAAGTCAACTATCTGAAACCATCATGGCATGGATATAAACATGGAATCGTGTAGAAAAACAAGGTTATTATCATAATTATTAAATATTAAATCAGATCATTGATGAAATAAAACTTAAAGAAAACTGCCAAAATCGTAAATTTTTGTTACCCATAAAAACTATCAGATATGATTGATGCCTTAATAAAACGTGTTTCTGTAACTTATAAATGTTATGAAATGTACGCGCATCGCGGAAAAAAGGTGCAACTGCTCGTGTTTTGAGATCGATCAAGAAATGGACGCCATCTTATTAATTATCGGCATTGTTTACGGAGTTTGCCGAATCGTCATTAAATCAGCACAACAATGCACTAATTTTTTATTTTCTGTGAATCTGCTTTTAATCGGCATTAATTACGGACAAAGAACCATGCAAGTTTGCAGTTAATAAGCGACAAAGTACAAATTATTCGTTTTTACCTGTCACTAGTAAGGTCAGATGCATACAGAGAAAGCGAGGTCAAATTATTTGCTTGCAAGGAAATAATAAATCGATGGTAATTTTCCTTCTGAAAAGGCGAAAAGTGGTACGATAAGCTGTTTAATGTGAAATATTTACCTTTATTTCATCATTTTAAAGCTATTTACCAATTTCCAAAACATATATTTTTTTTGGTCAAAATCGTAGCTAATGCCTCTTTAAATGAATAATTACTATTTTTTAAATATTAAAACATATTAATTTTTATTTCAAAGTTGGAAAGTAAATAAAAGCTAAAAGTTTGAATTCACTCTTATTTATGATGATGATGGCTGATTAAAATTGGAAGAGCACCTACTGTGAAGCCATCTATTTGGAGAAGCCATTCAATGAAAATAACAACCTGACCATATTGTTACATAATAAGATAAGAATTAGATAAGAAATTAAAATTTATAGAAGGAAAGTATGTTTTTTTTAGTGAAAATTAATTAACCCATTAAGTCACATTTCATTTACTTAGCCTAACTTGGGTCAGTTATCAATTAAAAAGACGAAAATATTAAAATAAATCTGTCTAATAAGTATTTACCTAAATAACGATATTGTGATTGGTATTTCTTAATAAATTGTATTAAAAATCATTTTAATTTATGAATTAATCAATGTTCTGTTTACATATTTATTTTCAATAAAATTTCTTTATTATTTCATCCCATTTTCCTTAATTTAACTTGTGTATATCCATATTTATACAATCTGATGTTAACAGCAAGTTACATGTGTCGACCCTATATATACTATTATTATCCGCAATAAATTCAAGAAAAAAGAGATGAAATAATAAAGAAATTTTATTATATTGAAAATAAATAAGTACTCAAACAGGGGGTGGTAATTCCGTGCCAAGAGTGCCTTTGCTAACAATAATTTAAAAAAAAAGTCACTTTTATTGTCCCACATACATGTTAAATGTGTATAGTGACATTTCATTGTTATAACATTATTTAACCCAAAATATTAATTGTGACTTTTTGTCCTATAAAATTGTGACTTTATGTCTTGTAACGTTCTGTCCGTTTACCCAAATTAATACTATTGCCTGTATGGTACTTTACTTATTTGTGTACTGTCTACTATTATTAAGGGAAGCCTTTTTTGTAATATATTTCTGAAGATAATATAAGGACAAATTGAGTAACAATTTCTCATTTATTTTAGGTATATTCACCAGAGAAAGCTACAGCCCAGAGCAATCTACAATCATCATCCTCTAAGCTGATGTCACACCATTCTTGAGAGTGTTGCTAAAAGTTGTTTTTATTATTATTTCACTTATCCAGTGATCTAAGAGTATTGTATTGTGAATTTGTTGCTTTATTCAGGGTCGTAACCAGGATTTATATATATAAACCAAGGCATATCGTGTCAAAAGCACGATCCAGATCTAGAGCGCAGCTGACACGACGTGGGATGAGCTCGAGAGGGGGTACCCCTTTCTTTCATTCTCCCCCAGACAATTTTGAATACAGACTGCAGGAGATGCACTCTCAGGCCAATCGGGGCAGAATTTAACTGTTAGCGATTTTACCAGTTTTGCCTTTTTTTTTGGCAACCAAAATCTGATTAAGACATAATTTTCTCTTTCTCGTGGGTACAATTTTCACACAATTTGTCATACATTGATTCCGATGATTAGTAGCAACACAGGAATAATTTAATTATCTGAAAGGACAAAAGACACAATTTATATGCATACAAAACGATTTGAGCTCGTCTGGAATTACACGTTAAAAGTTAAGCAACAAAAGACAGGCATTGAATAGAAAGCGATGACAATAGCACATCTTATCATCTGGGTCAGTATTAGTTGAAGTCAAGAAACAAAAATAGAAACGGCTTGCCCACAGCCAGTAAATTGGACTGACGGTTTGTTCTATATCATTCCAAAAACATTTTCACGCAGCATACTTAAGACCTGCAGTGGGTGTCCATTATGTAATTAACTATTCAATAATATAATCTATGGTCCTATGAAGGCAGACAAACACAGAATGATGATGCAGGCCACAAATCTGACATTGTTATTAATAATATTCATTAATGCATGTGAATAAAAAAGGTACAAGTAGTAAATATTTAAATTGAAATAACATGAATACAAAATGGTAATTCATCAAAATATATTTACAAATGACATGGAATAAATTCATAACAAATACAAAATTTAGAAAATGTTTGGGTTATCTCCCTTGCTTTATTGAAAGTATATAAAATTTGGGAGCAGAAACCGCCATGACGTAAGATGCTGTAAATCTGAAAGCATCGAACGCTGCCCCAAATGGAGCCTACATCAAAGAATAAAATTGTGTAACATTTGCATAAATGCCTGTTATGGCAATATCATGAATATCAATGTTTTACTAAAAAAAAAAAAATAACAAATACCAATCTACCATGTTAAATATTCCCAAGACACATTCAAACAATTTGTCAAATGTACAACTTTTACCTAGTATGTATCAACATGACACAGACAACCAATGTGTCAAAAAAAAATACCAAAAAGACACTGTCAACCAATGTGTCAAATATATCTATAATAAAGACACAGTCAAAAAGTATAACGTATAAATAAGTTTTAACGTTTTATTTAAAGTCGGAGTTTTTACAAACATATAACATAAGCTCTGTAGAGCTTTTTATCGACATTTATAACAATAGACAAAATATATTATGACAGAAGGCATACAAACATTTGCAGATTACAGACAAACATACAA
The DNA here is from genome assembly GCA_963680875.1 of Bathymodiolus brooksi. Lineage (NCBI taxonomy): Eukaryota > Metazoa > Mollusca > Bivalvia > Mytilida > Modiolidae > Bathymodiolus > Bathymodiolus brooksi. Next base: position 131,304,640 of record OY804576.1, on the reverse strand, counting down.
AGCAAATGTGTCAAATTTATCTACCAACAGACACAGTCAACCAATGTGTCAAAATTATCTACTAGAAGACACAGTCAACCAATGTGTCAAATTTATCTACCAAAAGACACAGTCAACCAATGTGTCAAATTTATCTACCAACAGACACAGTCAACCAATGTGTCAAATTATCTACCAAAAGATACAGTCAACCAATGTGTCAAATTTATCTACCAACAGACACAGTCAACCAATGTGTCAAATTTATTTACCAAAAGACACAGTCAACCAATATGTCAAATTTATCTACCAAAAGACACAGTCAACCAATGTGTCAAATTTATCTACCAACAGACACAGTCAACCAATGTGTCAAAATTATCTACTAGAAGACACAGTCAACCAATGTGTCAAATTTATCTACCATAAGACACAGTCAACCAATGTGTCAAAATTATCTACTAGAAGACACAGTGAACCAATGTGTCAAATTTATCTACCAAAAGACACAGTCAACCAATGTGTCAAATTTATCTACCAACAGACACAGTCAACCAATGTGTCTAAAATTATCTACCAAAAGACACAGTCAACCAATGTGTCAAATTTATCTACCAAAAGACACAGTCAACCAATGTGTCAAATTTATCTACCAACAGACACAGTCAACCAATGTGTCAAAATTATCTACTAGAAGACACAGTCAACCAATGTGTCAAATTTATCTACCAACAGACACAGTCAACCAATGTGTCAAAATTATCTACTAGAAGACACAGTCAACCAATGTGTCAAATTTATCTACCATAAGACACAGTCAACCAATGTGTCAAAATTATCTACTAGAAGACACAGTGAACCAATGTGTCAAATTTATCTACCAAAAGACACAGTCAACCAATGTGTCAAATTTATCTACCAACAGACACAGTCAACCAATGTGTCTAAAATTATCTACCAAAAGACACAGTCAACCAATGTGTCAAATTTATCTACCAAAAGACACAGTCAACCAATGTGTCGAAATTATCTACCAAAAGACACAGTCAACCAATGTGTCAAATTTACCTATCAAAAGACACAGTCAACCAATGTGTCAAAATTATCTACTAGAAGACACAGTCAACCAATGTGTCAAATTTATCTACCAACAGACACAGTCAACCAATGTGTCAAAATTATCTACTAGAAGACACAGTCAACCAATGTGTCAAATTTATCTACCATAAGACACAGTCAACCAATGTGTCAAAATTATCTACTAGAAGACACAGTGAACCAATGTGTCAAATTTATCTACCAAAAGACACAGTCAACCAATGTGTCAAATTTATCTACCAACAGACACAGTCAACCAATGTGTCTAAAATTATCTACCAAAAGACACAGTCAACCAATGTGTCAAATTTATCTACCAAAAGACACAGTCAACCAATGTGTCGAAATTATCTACCAAAAGACACAGTCAACCAATGTGTCAAATTTACCTATCAAAAGACACAGTCAACCAATGTGTCAAAATTATCTACCAAAAGACACAGTCAACCAATGTGTCAAATTTATCTACCAAAAGACACAGTCAACCAATGTGTCCAAATTATTTATCAAAAGACACAGTCAACCAATGTGTCAATATTATTTACCAACAGACACAGTCAACCAATGTGTCAAAATTATCTACCAAAAGACACAGTCAACCAATGTGTCAAATTTATCTACCAAAAGACACAGTCAACCAATGTGTCCAAATTATTTATCAAAAGACACAGTCAACCAATGTGTCAATATTATTTACCAACAGACACAGTCAACCAATGTGTCTAAAATAAAAAAGATGCAGTGAACAGACTTGGGGTCAATTACTTTCAAATGTAATCGATTACATTACAATTACTTTCAAATTTTCATGATTACATTACATTACGATTACATCAATTTTCAAATAAAATCGATTAAATTACAATCACTTTGTAAATGTAATCGATTACATTACTGATTACATTTAATGTCATGACAACCAATATATTAGTGTTTTATGTTATTTTGTCTCCTGTGCATCTGTCCAATATTTCTTATTTTTTTAATGTATTTCTTAATCAGAACTATGAATTACAATTCAGTTGTAATGTGATCATTACATGCAATAACAAACAGTACATTGTAAATTATAAACAGCAATTCTCATTTTCCTATTTTTCATATAATATGTCTTCCTTTATTACTATTTATGACCGTCCAATATTGATTCCATCTTATAATATTAGTAAATATTATAACATACATTTGCACATTTTAATAATATATATCAAAGAATTTCAAACATCGTGTGAAAGTCTATTGGGGATAATAAACTAGCAGTTAATTACCTGATAAATTTTGTAATAAAGGTATTATTTATGACACCAAATTATGTAACAATCACCATTGACATTACTAAATTTCACACCATTTGAATGTTTGTCCTTGATATATAATTCAGAAGATAAAAAAAACAAAAATCATTCTGATTCTAAAAACTTGCTTAAAAATGTACATAATTTCTCAGTCTAAATATGAAAACTAAATCCTTAATTTATGTAAATAAGTTTAATAAAATATTCATTACAAGTTGCATAGTAACCCACAAGTAATGAATTTTTTTTTCATATAATCCAATATTAAAAGGAAAATCAGCACCAAAATAAAACGCAGAAATATCACATATATCTGAATATCAGATACAAGCCCCATTAGAATATTCTTTAAACAAAATATAATTATTTTTACAAATATTACAACTTGCTATTTATCAGTTAATTTGTAATATACATGTATGTACGAGCATCATAAATAAATGTTTCTGAAAATTACAATTTACATTTTGCTTTTTATATAATATCTTTATTGAAATTTAAATCTCTTTTTAAACTTGTATAAGAAATCTTCATGAGATACCTATGTTTTGGTTTGTATAAAATATTTCTTTATCTTATGCGAATCATGAGGACATGGTGATAGTTTTTCATAGAAGCAATTTCATATATGAAATCTTGAAAGTTGTGTTAGATAATTTAAAATGTTAGAGCTTGTTGTGTTTTACACAAGCCGACAAACTGTTTTCACTGAATTTGTGAAACCCTAAAGAAATTGAAATTGAGATATTATTTGTTTGGATATATCAAGTTTTTGAAGTCATAATTTATACTTAATATTTGTTGTAGCTGTGATAGTTTTGATTGCAATTAAGCATATAATAATATCTACATTGTATATTATTTGTTTAACAAATTTCATGAAGAAAATTCATTTACATAAATCATACATTAAATATCTAAGGAGGTATATGTTTCAGTTAAGATAAAATAAGTCAAAATGATGAAAAGCAATCTAAATGTAATCAGAAAGTAACCATGATTACAGGATCAAAATGAATGTAATCGATTACATTACGATTACATGTAATCTCCGATTACAGATTACATTCGATTACATGAAAAATGTAATCGATTACAACCGATTACGATTACAAATTACGATTACCCCATGTCTGGCAGTGAACCAAAGCATCAACTTGACTTTTGGAAGTTAAATTTATGTGCTTTTTTATAAGTTTTCAACAATACAAACAATAACAGGCATACACTTAGATTATTTAAACTGCAAATATAAATTTGTAAAGTATACACATGTAATAAATCTTGTTGTCCATAAGAACATCTTTCATGAATAGAACAGAGAACCCACAAGTTCTGAATGTTTTTCACTCATCAATAGTAACACGATTGTCTATGCTTTGTATTAAATTCATTACATTTAAGATTACCGGTACCATTATTACAGTTCTGACAACACAAGTTCTGCAATACCTTTCTTTTACTTCTAGGAACTGTGAATCCACAAGCCCTGTACAAAATATATAAAGAAAGCAGCAGCAGTAAATGTTCTTCGATCAACAATACTTCATCATATAAGTGAAACATATATTTTAAATGTACAAGTAAACTTACTGAATGTCGGAAATTTGTTTTGACTGCCTTAGATACAATTTGTAGGCATCAGATTTCCATCTACCCAAAGACATGATTGTTTCAGTAGAGTAGCCTGTATATGGCTGCCTCAGTAGCAAAACCTATTCTGAAACTATGTGCTTTGCATAGTTTTGTATTTAAATCACAGACGTTCAATGCATCATTTAGAGCAGTTTGGAAAAATTTCCTACTAACTGCTTGTCCATTTGATTGAATAAACCATGGTCCAGGTTTTTGATTACGCAAGGCCAACTATTTTTTACAAGCTGATACTGCACATATATTACCGTTCTTATGTTTAACTATTTCCAATCGAAAATGTTTCCCATCAGAATGTTGATAATTAATAAATGTAATAATAATCTTGCTACATAAAATCTCTAACTGGTTTAAATCTATTACATTGATACAACTATTATTGTTTACAGTCATTTCACCAATTCTAAGCAGACCATGATATGCTAAGGTAAACATACACGTTAATAAAGATTGCTCAAATTTGCTTGACACTATAACTAAAGAGCATTCACAAGTTGGTTTAGAATTGAACTTGTGATTGGAAGTCTGCTGTCTGATCTCTTTTGTTTGTGAACAGATTGAATAAGTTTTTCTATCAAGAATGCCTCTGTTGGATCTGGCAATTTGTTTATTTTATGTATAAAATCTAATGCTGACACCTATGTTGAAATAGTCCTAGCAGCAAAAGACGCATCTTTTTGCCCCTGTTTTTGTTTTGTGCATACGATAGCTCAGTTCTCCAGAATTTTAAGATTTTCACAATCGTTGAAGTTAATGCAGTGGTACGTCACTTCCGTCATCCGTCATCCGTGGGTCCTTATACGAAAAGCTTGGCAATAAATGTGTGAACATCTTAAATTTCTGGAGAACTGAGCTATCGTATGCACAAATCAAAAACAGGGGCAAAAAGATGCGTCTTCTAGGAATGGATACATGTCCTAGTTTGAATGACAATAATGGAAATAAGGTGCAATAAATGTACTCGAAGCGAGCAGGGGTACGATTTTTAAACCTGTCGAGTTGCATGCCTTTTGGATTTTTAGTATCTATATAGGGTCGACACATGCAATTTGATGTTAACATAAGATTGTATGAATATTGACACGAACAAGTTAAAATAAGGAAAAAGAGATGAAATAATAAAGAAATAAAGAAATTTTATTGAAAATAAATTTGTAAACAGAAAGTTAGAAAAAGGGGGGTGGTAAGTCCATGTCACGAACGCCTGTGGATTCAACAGTAATTTATAACCATATTTCACCGGACTTGTTTGAATGTAAATATACACTGTTACTCGGTCGACCAATACATACAAGGTGTGTGTAGTTTCTTACATTGATTGCTTTGACCAGTGCAGTGTTATGATATTCTCTAATGAAGCATGTAAATATACGGGATGCTTAATTACCACATTTTGATAATTTATTCTGTATTCTGTATTCTTCGTGTCATAGTCACTGGATTGTCCCTCTTGTAATTTTGGTATCGTCTACGCGCATGTACAATTTACACTCGGTAATTTCAACACACCTGAACTTTTGATAGGTGGACACTGATATAAAAATAAAATAAAAGTAAATAAAATAATTACGGTAGAAAATAATAAATAAATTAAAAATCGAAGCGTTTGGTTTCCTGTATATAATCTGCTAGAAGTCGAATTCGTTCCGTTTCCGTTAGTGAAACTTCTTCATCTGCTCCTACTTGTAAGGAGCACCTCCAGACTGAGGTGCATTGAGCCAGACAATAAAAACATGTCATGAATTAGTTTTTCTCTTGCTTCTTCATATTGGTCACAATGGAGAATATAATGTTCAACGGTTTCCCTTTCTCCACATTGACAGTTTGCATTTTCTGTGATGTTAATTTGTGGCAGTAATCATTAAGTTTGGCATATTCTGATCTGAGGTTGTAAATTACTGTTGAAATTATTTTGTTTGGAAAGTCATGAAGGTTTTTTGTTTTTACTTGATGATGGAAATTGTGGTAGAATCTTCCTCTATTACTGAAATTCCATCTGTTTTGCCATTTTTCCATAATATGGTCCCTTGATGCTTTTTTCACATCTTGTTTAGTTATAGTATTGTGAGTGTCTGATTGATTTTGTTCTGCTTCCTTTGCAGCTTCTTTAGCTAATCTGTCAGCTACTTCATTTCCATTAACATTCGCATGTCCTGGTGTCCAATGAATTTTTATTTCGATTCCATTTTTTGCATTCTTTTCATTTTATCCAAAATTTCGAGTGTAATTCTTTTATGGTTTTCAATTTTCCAATGTAGGGTAAGTATTCCAATTGCTGTTTGACTGTCCGAAATTATTGTAAGTTGTTCTATTTTTCTTCTTATTTCTGGTTGATCTATATATTCTAACACTATTTTGTTTGCTATTAACTCTCCTAATAATATAGATCCTTTTTGCAAACCGGTTGTTTTAGTTCTATTGTTTCTTCCTCTATAAATACTATTTCCCCTGCTCCACATGGTCCAGGATTATTAAGGCATGCACCATCGGTGAATGAAATTGCTGTATTTTCGGTTGTTTCAGTGATCTTTTGAAGTATCAAATCTCTACCTTTGATTTCCTGTTCCTTTGTTCTAGTTTTTGATGATCCCAAATTTCTCCAATATTCTTCTTTGTTTTTATTTGGCCTAGTCCTTTGATTTCTTTCAACATTCCTAATGAATGTCCTGCTTTCCTCTCAATATTCTGAATGTGTTGTCCAAAGTTAAGCTTTTTATCTAGTGTTACTCCCAATAATTTTGTATTTCTATTGTATTTTAGAATTTTGTTGTTTAATTTTAAGATTGTATGTCGGGGATTTTGTTTTAATCTAGAGAATATGCAATATTCTGTTTTGTCTGCATTGATATTGATTCTCCATTTCTACTCCATTCCATAATTTCATTGATGTCCTTTTGCATACGTTCAGAAACTTCTACTAAATTATCCCCTGATTTCCACATTGTACTGTCATCTGCAAACTTGCATCTTTGTGAAACAATTTTTTCAAACAAATCTTTGACATATATGTTAAACAATATTGGAGAAATCACTGCCCCTGGAGGTAATCCAATGTTGGTTTTAAACCATTCTCCCTCTGTGTTGTTGACTAAGCATTTTGCTAGCCTTTCATCTAAGAAGTTTTGTATCCACTTCCACATTTTCCCTTGTATTCCAGATTTAAACAACTTTACTAATAGCCCCTCTCTCCAGACACTGTCATAAACCTTTTCGAAGTCAATTAATACGGCTAGTGTAAATTTCTCTTCATTAAAACCATCCACTATAGATTGTGTTAAATTTAAAAGAACGTTTGTTGTTGATCAATAATGTCGAAATCCTTCCTGTTCCTCATCTAATATGTCATTTGTTTCTACATATCCTTCAAGACGACTTGTAATTATTCGTTCCATTAGTTTGCCAATGATACTGGTTAAACTTATAGGTCGATATGATGATGAGTTATTGTAATTAGGTGTTCCTGGTTTTTTTGTAGAAATTTTACATTTGCCTTTTTCCATTGTTTGGGCAAGTATCCTTCTTTCCAAATTTTGTTAAAAATTTGTACTAGAAAATCCAAAACTGTTTTATCTGCGTTGATAAGTAATTTAGAAAATATGTTGTCTGGTCCTGGTGCTGAGTCAATTTTCAATCTTGATACTGCTCCCTCCAATTCATCCATGCTAATTTCTTTGTTGTAATAATCATCTTCTCCTTCATCATCACTTAGTGTCATTGTTATATATTCACCCATCACTTCATCATAATTTTTTTTATCAAATTGATTAATATTTAAGTGTTTTCCTTTAAAGAATGTTTCTTCTAATTCAATTGCTTTGCTGTTTTCTTCGAATATAACTGTATTATCTGGTTGAATAAATGGTAGTATTGTGTTGTTACTTTTTCTGTTAGTGAACTTTCTAAATTCCATCCATTTGGCTTTTATATTTCTTGCATTGTTGATATTTGCACAAATATTTTCTGACCATTTCTCTAGAGCAGCTCCTTTTGTCTCTATATATTCCTCTTCAGGTTTGATTAGAGATGATAGATTCGTTGGTGAACTCTTGAGTTTGAAAGTTCTTTGCGATTTATTTAGGTCATGTTTTTTCTCTCCAACTTCTGGATTCCACCAACATGGTCTTTTGAATTTCTTGCTTGATTTTGAAATTTTTGGGACAGCTATTTCAGTTTAGGAAATTATCTTCAAATTGTTGGTACATATGTTCTAAATTTTGGTCATCATTTAATTGTACATTTGAAAATTGATATTTCGTTGTTTGTTTCCATAATCCTAAATCACATTTGTGATTGTTCCATTTTGGGTCTTCATCTTCTCTTTTAGAGTCAGTAATTTCACATAAATTCCTATATGGTCTTATTTAACATTTTCATGTGTTAACGTGGTACATTCCAAAGACTTTCTGTATGTGGTTTGGGTAGTTAAAGCCAAATCTATTATACTGTTACTATTGCGTCTGGTTGCCTGTCCATCAAAAAGGCATCATTCAAACAAATTAACTGATTTTGAGTCATTCAATCCTCTAATAATCTTCCATGACTGTTTTCATTCCCGTTATTCCACTGATAACGTTTGGGATTTAGATCTCTTACTAAGATGGTATTTTCTGACATCTTTCTATTTATATGATTACATGATTTATCTTTGACTTGCTTTGTTGTTTTTTACTGGTGGTAATTGAAAAGTCTATATTAATACCGTAAGTCAAATCCGGTTAACCCAGAAATTTCGAACAGGATTGATCATCACAGAACTAAAACTTGAAGCCAAAAAGAAGACAAAACCTATTATAATAGCTCTGACTGACGCTCAAAAAGCATTTGATATTGTTTGACACGCAGGATTAATGAGGGAAATGAACAAAATCGGCATGTCGGATGACAACTGGCTCTTATTCCAACAATGGTACACAAACTTAAGTTCTAAAATAAAATGGCAAGGGATGATGTCAAGGACGATTACAGAAAAGCAAGGTGCGGCAAGGTGGAGTTTGGTCTCCAACGGCATACAGGGTGTTTGTAAACTCATTACTAAAAGCATTTGAAGACCGTAAGCTTGGTGCTCACCTTGGATCATTATACTGTGGAATCCCTACTGTGGCGGATGATGTCACCCTCGTGTCTAATGATCCAAATGAACTACAGGTTATGCTAAACGTACAATCTTCGTTTGCAATAAGCAAAGATTTATTATCAGCTCAAAGATATCCTGCGTTCTTCAAAATGGGTGTGATCAGGATCAACAGGGGACAATTAATAATGAGACACTTCAAACTCCTACTAGTGCTCCACATTTGGGTATACAACGGGACAATTACTCAAAGTTTGGAGTCAAGGAAGTTATACACAGTCGTATTAAAACTGCACGTAGAACTGTCTATGCCTTGATGGGAGCTGGCCTCCATGGATTAAATGATCTTAATCCGAAAGCCTCTGTTCATCTTATAAAATGCTATGTACTGCCTCGTCTTTTGTATGGCCTGGAGGTAACCTGCAACAGATTGCCAGATATTTTACAAAACTGATCAAACAAATTCAACATTTGCCAGAAAGAACTGCTAACGTAGCCTCATTATGACTTGTTGGACAACTACCGATAGAACCAGAAATACATAGAAGAATGATCAACCTTTTTGGAAACATAATTAGAAACTTTGAGTCCATTGAAAGAGATATTGCTATACGTCAACTAGCAACAAAACCTAAAACATCGGATAGTTTGTTTATTGAAATTGTCAAACTTTTGGAACTTTATGAATTGCCATCGCCTCATGATCTTATAATGAGTCCGCCATATAAATTACAATGGAAACACCAAGTTAAAAGTGCTATTCATTTTACTGGACCCGTAAATTGAAACTGGAAGCAAAAGAAAAGTCATCTTTAAAATTTTGAACCCGGATCAATTAATACACCTGGTACTGTTCATAATATCTGGGAGAGCTGTGAATCTGTAGCCCTTCTTACCATAAAAAATTGTCGTAAGTGTAAAACTAAGATTAAAAAGAGTTTCACAAAAATACTTACGATAATCTTAAGTGTAAGAATAGTCCCAACTTTACGCGTAAAACTACCCTGTCGTAAGTGTAAAATTTTAAACGTAAGAGAAATATTTGTCTCATCTTTTATCGTAAGTGAAAAAATAGAAAAAAAGATGGACGATGCATTGGCGCTTCGGCTTGGAAATAAGAGAGCAATTCACCGTTAGCGCATTTTCTCTGACCGTTTGACAAACCTCATTACACATATTGATAAATATTCATTGAAATAAATATGGTTTAATACAAATAGACGCCACAAATGACATTGTTGTTTACTCCTTTTTGGCGTGACAAATAACAGAGTATAACGATGCAGTCCGTACATTTACCTTTCCAATGCAGCAAAGTGTATCGTTTACATATCAACTACCATATGACAAAAAAAAAATCAGGATAATTCTTTTAATTTTAGATTTCAAATTGGGAACGGTCAACAATCGAAAAGACTAATTGCAAACTTGGGGAGAATTCTTCTTTTTCATTTATATATTTTGTTTTATATATAAAAACAGGAATACAGGATTTTCTTCTAAACATCTACTCTGCTTACAAAAGTTTTGTATGAACAGCCGCTATGGGACTGGAAGTTTCAGTATCCAATAATATCGTTTCGATATTGCCTTTATATTAGTAATATAATTTATTAATTTCTGGCAACTTCGATAATCATCGAACACTCTGGCAATACATAAACACATCTTAATTTGGGTTATTTCAGAAAAATTGGGATAAATTTTCGTCAGTAAAAGAACAAGCGTTTAATTTTATATGAAATGGGATTAAATGGGAAAAGGGTGGGGTAAATATTTTGCTGAAACACAACCGATAAAATGAATTATCCAGCATGGATAATATATATGAAAAGGGCTTTTTTCGAACTCCAGATGCACTCCCTTAAAAAAAGACTTCTACCAAAAGTGATCACGCGTGGATGATGACGAATAACTCCAAGTAATGACAAATTTTATAGATAATTATAATTTACATGCATAAGAAATTTTCCTTTATACGAAAATCATACCCGTTCATATTTTCTGGAGTTATTGTTGACCAATTCATATACTAGATAAATATTCAATATAAACATACAAACACAGTCTCATACTCGGATTTGATTACATAAGGATGTAAATGCCAACTGATTTAGTGTTCCAACACTGATTTTACAAAACTTTTGCAATATATACATTTATGTATGCATCATAACTTCTTGTCACTTGTGATGTTCAATCGGACGGCTTGCTTTTGTAAATGCAGACGAGATAGAAGACCCGATGTTATGGTAACATCATAACATAAAAATTGCTTATAAATTAGTACCGGGAATGTTTTATAGAATATGTTTATTTAAAAAAAAAGAAAATTGCATCAGTAAATTCTCTGAGACTGTCTGTGATAAAGGGACCACTTTTCTAAGTAATCGTAGTTCAGATAATATTGAAAGTAATATAAAGACATTGTTCAATGAAAATGAAACTAGGTTGCTGCGAAAGATAGTTTATTTTCAACAATATTTCAGTTATATCGTGGCGGTCGGTTTTATTGGTTGAGGAAACCGGAGTACCCGGAGAAAACCACCGACCTGCCGCAAGTCACTGACAAACTTTATCACACAATGTTGTATCGAGCACACCTAAGGAAGAATTTTTTTTATCGTAAGTGTAATTTTAGTCGTAAGATTAAAATTTGTGGTAAGATAATCTTTGTGAAAATGACTTAGGAATTGTCGTAGGATTAATTGTAAGTGAAAAAATTAAGATTATACTTGCGAATTTTTGTGAAAAGTGCTACTGAACCTTTTGCCACGACCTCAACGAGTATCAAATGTAAGATTGCTTGTGGGACATATACCTTACAGAAGGACAAAGCAAAATTTAGCAAAAATGACAGAATCAGCTCTACTTGCAAATTGTGCTCAAAAGACTCATACTATCATGTGAAGCCTTACAACCATTGCGGATAGATTTTTTGACGTTGCTCAGAGATGAACTTTTAAATCATACTGATTTTGGAACTACTTCTGAAATATTCAGTAAATGATGATCTGCTGACTCAACTTATTATTGACTGCACACAATTCAGCTTCTTGAATTCTGAAACAGTATTCAAGATCGAAACTATTTCTAGAGGATTCTGCTATAAGCTGCATCAGAAACGCTCAGCCCTGTTAGCTCAACAAGTAACTTGATGTATTGTACAGATGTGATTTTTTCTTTTATCAGAGAGACTATAATGATGTATTTTTATGGACTTTGTAAATAGTCCGGGGGATTGGGAGCATCATGTACATAGGCACTGTAAAATACACTTCACCAAGTATTTTTAGATTTTAAAACTGATGGTTTTAATGTGTTTGTCTGCAAATTTGACGATAAGGGATTACACTGAAGATACTTTAGTGGTGCGCCTGATAAAGGCGGTAGTAACAGACTAGGTAACAGGTAGCTGCGGAACCGTAGCCCTTTATGGTCCTTTTTTTTTGGCAGACCATAGGGCTATGGATTTCACCCTAACAAAAATTTGCGGAACTGAGACCAAGAATTCGTCGCACCTTTCACCAGTAATTTTCACAATAAAACGCTTTGTGAGAGCGGAGTCATGTGGATAACTCGTTTCGTTACATATTTATCTATCGTTTTTCATATTTACTTACTTATTATTATTCATTTCTTGCTCATTATAATACAAAATGTTTCGATATTAACTGATTTCACCTACTTAGTCCCGCCATCTTGTCTTTGTGGTATTCTCGCTTTGAGGTCACATGACTTTTGAGAGATGACTCTAACAGCAAAACACGTGTTCGGCTTGTTTACATGAAAAACTTGAAAATGTTGAATGAGAGTTCACCTCAGTTGGAATAATCATAGAAGAAAATAACATTTCTGGTTAATATATGTAAAATATTTCCCTCTAGGTTGAATAGATATTTTATTTCAGATAAAAAATCGCCGTGCAAAACCTCCGGTAAAACGTAAGACTTTTTCTTCTGTCTTACCGTACTTTTTAAACCTAAATTCCGACATGGGAAATCTCGTTGTCAGGGCACAGATTACCACTCGTCCGACTTTACATCTGTTAACAAGAAGCGTGCCTAAAGTAATGATCTTAAATGCAATTTCGTCTGCTGATGATTCCTCTGTAACATCGTTACCGCCCACAATCAGGACTCCACAATCAGTTTTTCTGTTTTGAACTATGCGTATGTCGTGTTTTATTAGCTGGATCAGTGTTCTTCCACCGATTCCATGCCATGCTACCGTGGTCATTTCTTTAATATTAAAATCTGCACTTAATCTGCGGTCCTTTTTGGTTAATAAATAATGTTCCAACCATTTGCATATTGAATGACCAATAATCAGTGTATGTAAGGGCATAATTATGTTATTTTGTCCTACCTTGATATCTACAATAAATATAAATTTTTTGAAAAACCTTCCTTAATGTTTTTTGTGTCTACATCCAATGGCCGTGAATCCAAAAGAGGCTGATTCTGAACATGTGCTTTCTAGCATCTCGGAAATGACGTCAGTAATAGGTTCTGGCATTACACAAAGGAAATTCTAAATTTACAGTTCACAGAGTACAGATGCAGATAACTGCAAGTTTCCAATTGCAAAGTTTTGTCAAAAACTAATAAAAACAGTGTGGAAATAATATTCCCACTAAATAACTGTGGAACCAAAACCAAATTATTAAATTTAAAATAAAATAAATAACATAAAGACTTTTACAAATTACCATAAAGTCACTTATGATTCTCATAGGTTATTTTCCAGTAGATACAGAGATTAGTTCGGAATAAAATATTTCAGAATGCAATACCCCTGAATTTTCCGACTCTGCTCTCCCGATCCAGCCTAAGTAACGCCCATAAGCATTGCACACTAACATTTTTGTCTTCACGCATGAAAAAACATTTCATGTTTCAAAGACATGACAAGAATAAACAGACATTAATATGTCTAAATCAACAATAGTACCAGTATGTAATTGCCAATGTGTTCCACAAGTAAGTTAAATGCAGTACAATGGAGAAAGTGTGACAGACGTACTCGGAACGATTCAATAAACGCTGAATATAAGTAGAGCACTTTGTGTTCAAAGGGAAAGCGACAAAGTTTTTATATTGTTCATTGCTACTAAACATATTTGGTTCCCGTGTGAGCACAAAAGTCACTCGTCTCTATATCGACAATATTATACATATGTACAATCTAGTTTGCAGATGTAATGTTTATTTTAAGTCTAAGCATGGGGACTACTCAAGAGAAAGCAGTGTTACATCTATTCTAAAGGAACTAAAATGGCCAACTTTACAACAAAGAAGAACCAACACAAAAATGGTAATGATGTACAGGATAGTCCACCACCTTATAGCCATACCATCGCAAATGTACCTTACTCCTGCAACCACCAGAACAACAAGTGACCATGACCAAAAATCCCAAATACCATTCTTGAGAATACAGAGTCACCAAAACACATACTTCCCTTCAGCAATCCGAACATGGAATAACTTGACAGCAGTGTTAGTAAGTGTTCCCATACGTGAAGCGTTCAAAGTGGAGCTGGCTGATGTGTAAACATTCACATCATAGTTTTAACTGTATATATTACTTTTTTGAGAAGTGTTTCAATCACATGCCTCCTTGTCGGCGAATGTACATAGCACAAGTTTGATAATACTCATGATCTGAGGGATGAGCTTTATTGGGAGAAAAGTACGATTCATTTAGAATTTAACTTTGGCTTACTTACATTTGACAAAATTTCAACAGTAGTTTCGACCCTGTGATTGCCTCTGTAGGTGTATTTTATACCTGCCAGGGCCGTATATAGGGGTTTAAAACAGGGGAGGCAGTGTCATGGGGACCACCTATGTAAGGGGGGTCCATACGGGCTAAGCACCCCCTCTCCCTTGGCCGAAAATTGTGACTTAACGGCCCGAAATAGCGCATTTTGTTTTTATCAATTTCTATATTACTGAGACGCTTTATATACCAGTTACTATCGTAAATAGCGACCACGTCGCCGAAGCTTCTATGGTAAATTAAGCATAATATAACTGATTGATATTTAAAGTAATAGTTTAATGAACAATTTCAAATGACAGTCGGTGATTGCAAGATGGAATTTCCTATTGCCACTCGAATCCCATCTTTTGAGAACAGCTTCAGGATTAAACTGCCCGACAGTATCATTACGGTGGATGTGAAGCATCGCCAAACCACTACATCGGAGCAAATCCAAAATAGAGAAAGAAGGACGGATCCAGCTGGGTCTAAATTAACGAAACCAAACTCTGGAAAAAGTTCCTGAATCCAACAACCCCCCCCCTCCAAAGGAGAAACGACTTGAAAAATTGCTAGTTTGAACACCTGCCATTTACTTTTCTGAAAAATGTTAAAACTGTCATGGTCTCTCTTTTCTTTTTTTCCAGGAAATCAGACGAGACACCTGCCTCGTCTGCCTCAATGGTAACTATACGGCCCTACCTGCCGAGTAACTCGATTTATGAATGACTTCCGTTCAAATTGGCCGTTTTTCAGAGGAAATAATTTTTTTAACATGTGATGCTTAAAACTCAGTGTTTGAAAGACTGACCGATTAAGTACTCGTAACCTTTCTAAAAATATATATGAAAAATAAGGTAAACAAAATATGTGTTTTCAATATTCAGGAGAAAGTCACTGTGTAATACCATGCAGGCATCATTGGATAATTACATTCTACAGGAATAGCACAGGGAGTATGCGTATTCTGTCAAATGTTTAGGATTACATTGTATGTCATGGTATTGGGCTAGGGTTATGGTGTTTAAAGCCAATTCTAACCATATTTCAGTTAATCGTGGCTGTCAGTTTTATTTGTGGAAGAAACCGAAGTACCCAGAGAAAACCACCAACCTGTCGCAAACCACCGACAGACTTTATGACGTAAAGTTGTATAGAGTAAACCTCGTGATGATGTCATGGTATAAATAGATTTAAATTATGGGGCAGTTTTAAATCTTCCAATCCATTTACAAAATATATGTTAGTTGTCGTATCTGTCTTGTCTACGAAGATTTATACAACCACTAATATAGTTCTGTTTGAGTTTTGTTTTACATTTTAAAGAATGTGTACATTACATGTATAATATCACTGAAGATACAAACAACCGAAAATATATTCATATCTAAAAAATGATTTAAATAGAGTAATAGGTTCTTACACGAGTCCCTATTGAAGATCTGGGATGTGAGAAATTCCGTCTTTGCACGAGTGGAGCGTGGCGAAACGAGTGGAAGAAATCCCAGATCTTCAATAAGGACGAATGCAAGTACCAGTTTCTTCCGTTTCAACTTAAAAACAAAGCATGTCGATTTCATTCATTCATTTGCATGTCAATGTCATGTTTACTACACAAAATATTACAACGCCACGTTCAATGTAGTAAATACACACTTATTTAAAACCGCATTAAATCTATTAGGGAAAATCAGTTAAAATTCAGGTAAAATTGATATTTGAAGCTTTTTTAGATCTACTAAGACGACAATTTATATTACTACAGCAGTCGTAGAAGCGGACTCCATTGATTATACTCGGTCGATTTGATTGGCTGACAATGCCATGTAAGACAAGGTCACGCGCAGCTGTCTTTATGGCTTGTCTTACATAGAAAACGCATCAAAACGGAAGAATGTATTGTCTTAAGTGTTCGAAATTAGATTAAGTCAATACTTGAAATGCAAATGATTGTGCTTTCTAATGAGAGTATGCTGATTATCAATCGGGCTTTGTGATTTGTAAATGCACACTAAATTGCCCAAAATGCAACCGATGGAATATCCATGAATAGACTACTATAAAATGCATGCATATTGAACTGTGCACTGTCCATGATTATGTTGCCATTCAATTTTTTGTACCAGTACATGTATGTTGTCTTTTTGAGTAGAAGCGAGTCTTCATATTCTGTTTATTATTCGTTTATATATGTATTGCCATTGTAGATCCATGCCAGTTGTCAATAGGGGGGGGGGGGGGGTTATGATCCCATTAACGGACATAAACATGTCACACGTGTGTACATGTCCAAAGACAGAACCTAGATTTTCAACGTCGTCTTGCCGTTGTTTTTTTTCATGTTCAGTGATGTGAGAGGTGAGTCGTGTATTGGAACTGATATCTGTGGAATTGTTTACCATCACTATTTAAGCTTTCTATTCACAATTCATACGTTATTATGCCTTATGTCACAAGATTCAGATATTTGTAGATGATGGAGAATCTAGTTTAATTATTTTGACAAGTTCATAGAGTGGTCTACTATAAATATGTTTAGACATTGGGAAACGTATCTGTGTGTGCATTGGTTTGGCCTTCATGTGAGAACATTAACAACAATATGGACATGTGTATAGCTATTTTGTAAGTCATGATAAAACTGGAAAATTAACACACATTTATGTGACACATCAACTCTGTTGTCAACTTGACTTCCATTTTGAAATTGCATCTGGTAATTCCTTTCTAACTTCTTGACGGTGTGTGCCTACTAGTACTATATGATAGGCTTACGTCGAACTTTCAGGAAATAATTCACCCAATATGACTATACAGGATGGCTGAAAATCGATTGTTACACTAAACAGTGTTTTGTGAAAACACTTTTGTCTTAGGTCATTATGTTTTCATTGCAACCCCATGAAAACAATGAAGTGTAACTACACATGTATATGACTTCTCCAATGCATACGACCCCTACGATAGGTACATTTTGGTAGTGCAAAATTCTAACATGATGTCCTTCATTGGCTATATAAATAATACCGCATAAAACTCCTGATACATATATGATGATATGATGCGTACTGTCGAACAAATTATTAACATTATTCATAAGTGAATAATGTATTCATACATGACCGTGGTGCATACAACAATTTGTTTTTGTTTCTTTACATTTAACTTGCCCCGAAAAAAAATACTGAAGACAACCTTCTATCGACTTTGACTTTTATTTTGTGATCTTCCGGTGAAGTAGTTTACAAGGAAAGCTGGTGACATTGACACAAGCTCGTTACTGATTTATTTTTCAATTTTGTGAGCATTTTACTTATTTAAGTTGCTAAAATCAAAATGCCATCAAATTGGAAAATATCAATAACTTAATTGCAACACAATCAAGCTAGTTATCTATGCTAGTTATCTAAGAAAACAACAACTGTAAACATGAAGATTAGTGGATTTTGTTATGACATGCATTTCCATTACTGTCACTTCCACTTAAAAAAACAAGCCAAAGTCTTCCTGTCAGAATCGAAATAATTCTCATGAAAATCATTGTTATATAACGTTTTAACATGGGTAATATCATTTTCGTTGCATATTATCCCTCGCTATCTCTCGGATAACATTTTTATGAAAATAATGTTACCTGTGTTAAACCTAGATACACACTATGTCTTCCATGAATTATGTCTTAAATGCATCAAAATAAACAACTTACAAGGTGAACAACATATGCATACATCACAAGAAGTTTCAATGAAGCGCCTGACATCGTAAGTTTTTATTATTCATATTTTTGCATTTGATGGGAAGCTATATTAGTTATTGCAAAGTACACTATCCATCTCGAGCATGTTTTCTCATGTGAAAATGTGTAAAACGAAGCCTTCGTAATGCGCGAAACGTGTTTGGAGATGTGGATCCCTTGTAAAGACAATTTTCAGCAGCTCATAGGAACAAATTATATTAGGAATGCCCGTTGATGGTTATTACAAGACAACATTTTCTGACGCCATCTATTATCTCTCCTGTAACTTATGCCCATTGCAACATCCGAATTGTTTGTTTTCAGAGTATTCAATCTGGGTATACATGGTTTACTAGATATGTGTGCTATTGAAATTTACAGCTCCTAAATAATGGAATTATTAATAAAACTCAGGATTATTTCGGCCAGTCATAGGTGACCATAGCCGATTTTGGCTATCATGTTTATGCCCTTTGGTTTACGTGCTCGGCACAAATACTTTTAAATTATTTTTCTTTCTGTTTTGATTATAGGTGTACCTGATGCAGGTTTTTCAGAAACGCATCGAGCGTGTTAAATTCGATATCTACGTTTTTATTCATACACAAATCTTCTCCAAAAACCACCATTGTGTCGCTTCAAGCAGTCCTGTCGGCTTCCACGATTGCCATCTTTACTGAAGCAAGAACTTCTGTAGTTAGCATGCTTAGACTAAAATTGATTGCAATATTGCTGTAAAACATGTACATGTACGTTTTGAGTTTTATTTATTAAGTTTGTAATTTTGCATTAATGATTATAACAGATGATATACAAAAGTCATACAATGAAAAATAACAATTGGGAGAGCAAACTTAACAACTATTTAATAGGGAACAATAAATTAGGGTTAGGGTTGTGGTGTTTAACGTCATTTGCAACAATATTTCAGTTTTATCGCGGCGGTCAGTTTTATTGGCGGAGGAAACAAGAGTACCCGGAGAAAACCACCGGAATGCCGCAAGTCATTGACAAACTTTATCACATAATATTTTATCATCGAGTACGCATCGCCACGAGTGGTGCACTGACTGCATGTAGTTGCGATCCAACTAACATACAATCACGATCCGACGGCCCCTGAACCGTTAAATTACTCAAATTGTTGTGATCTGCAAATACTATCATAGTAGCTTTACACAAACCGATTATCTATTTAATTCCTCCTGAGGTGGTTTCTCGACCCACGGAAAGATCTGATCGAATACTTGGCAGCATTCCTGTTGGTGATAACACGTGATAGATCACAACCTATTATTAAAATGATTGGAATAATAATCATTACACTACCAAAATAACCGATAACAATTGAAGACATCCGATTATCGGAAGCAGAATTTTTCTTGTTCAAATATGCTGATGTTTTCTTAACATCGGTTGCTATTGTTTGTGTGAGTTGTAATAAATCTTTACTCAAATGCAATACGAGCTGTTCTCTTGTTAAATTTAGTCCATCTAAGTAGTCCCATTTCGTACCGATAGACGTACGCGGACACATGCAGTTCTGACCAAGGTTATTTGTCAGAGTTGTGTCAGGATAAATTTCCGTGGTAGTAGAATCATTACAGGCACTGTTGTCCATAGTTGAAGTTAGATTTGTATTAATTTGAGATCCATGTGTTGTAGATATGTCGTAGCTGTCATCTGGTAAGGAAATATGAGTGTCATTACCTGAAATTGTAAATTTTAAATATTATTCAATATTGAAATTTTGGGTGCTTGAGAAGAAAAAGGGGGAGGTGCGTGTCTATGGGTAGAAGTATGTGCTAAAATATATCATTGAATTTGGTTATTGCTGTTTATCATAACTTTCAGCATTTTTCCTGAGATATATCGCGACTACCATACTCATCGTGGGAGGAAAAACAGAGAGGTATAGCCAACTGGTTGGTTACATGTATATAGACAGCCTTGGAGTGAGGTTCGAGGCTCAACCACAGGAACATCCAGGACATAATGTATTTAGTAATAGAATACGACTACACAAGCATAATGAAAAGACGGAACTACCAAGCACTGAAGATGACAATGTCAATTTAGTTCACCAGATCCACACATTTCTATACAACTCCTACAGTTGTGCTCCAACACAAACAGTGGATAAACAAATCTTAAAATCAATTAAATATTAAAGGCAGAACAATGCCAACACCTCCCAAATACAGCCAACCAAATTAATTTTCATACATTTGTTTAGCATAAAATAATAAAATTTAATGTACCTAAATTTCGGAAATCAGTTAGTTTTTAATAAAAAAAAAAGTAATTTTAATTACGGTAGATTTTTCTCTGATACTTGTAAAACAAACAGTACATTAGCACTAACACCGTCGTTAAATAGTAAAGCATTCAAAAGTTAGAAAGTCATAACTCCTACATAATTGATCTGTTTGAAAAATCGTTATACTATGCACATGTACTTATCATACCAAGACATTATACGAAATATGAACAAGTTCCACTAAAAGATCAAAGACCAGTTTCTGAAACACTATCAATTAGCTTCATGTCAGCAATTTTCCTTTTTATATTTGTAAAAACAACGTGTAAATGTGTGATCTTGTCATACAAATGATAAAAATAGTAAAACATTTAAAAGACAATCACAATAAAATCTACATTTTTTATTATCATCACTGGGTTGATACCTCTGCTGGTAGACTATGGTAGATTCCTCCGTGTCTGGAAAATCAAAATAGGCCAAGGTTAGCTATGCCTGAAGGAGATCGAGCTTAGCTCTAATAAATTACATTATTAAGGAACTATACATTTCAAACATACATATATCTAATAAACCATGTCAGTGCCAAAACATTGATTATAGGGCGGGAATTAATAGTCTACCAGCAGAGGCATCGACCGAGTGACAGTAATAAGAAATGTAGATACATGTATCTAATATTGTGCGCTCGACGCGTTTCTGGAATAACCTTCATCAGATACGCCCATTGTCCAATGTTTGAAAAGCCATTCTGTGTCATTTATTAAACACATTGTTACACCTTAATATGAAACAGGCACGGTCATGAATGCTCCCTAATCTGAAAATTATCTGCAAATTTCACGCTCATCCAGTGCATCAAAATAGTGTCGAGATTTTTTGGGCCGAGATATATCAGGGGCGAATTTTCTAGGGTCGAATCTAGTCCCATTCAATCGAACTCTCGTTCCTTACGAGATCTCAAAAGTTAACTTCCGCGCAGAATATTTTTTCTTGTCAGTATGTCAGAAGAGATTTAATAAAATTGGAAAATAGCAATATAAGTAGAACAAGCTAACTAAATGACAATTACACACGGGTTCCGGGTTTCAGTGGTATCGGACGTACGAGAGAGGGTTCGAGATTTAGTATCACCTTTGAGCTTTATGTTAAGAAGAAAAAAAGATATCCATCAATATGTGAAGCCATGTGAAGATTGAAGAAGATTAAATTTGTCAAAAAATCCTAGGTACACATTTTTTTACCATAAAGAGCTCGCTTCGCTCGCATATTAAGAGTGCTGACGGTTGTAGATATTTTTCTATCTGGATGAACTCAAGTACTCCGGAAAGGTAGGCATGTCCTGTTCCACTAGTGGCACTCATGGAGTTACTCTTGTCGAAAATCAGATGGTAACTCATTTGAAGAAAGGATGGGATTGTGGTTGCCTTAAAGAGGCGTATATATTCTGTAACTGTCATGATGGCGACCATAAAATATTCACATTGATTACTTTAACTTAACCACTAGCCGCTAGGAACTCCTGGTTCAGTAGCTGTTTTGTAAACAATTTAACAATGCAAAGTCTTATGTGCTCAGTCTTCACAAGATGCATATACAATGTAGCGGTTGTAAGACATTAAAACGTATAATATTATATATCTAACCATGCACATACAAATAAAAACGTAGACATCTAATTTAGTGCGCACGACACGTTTCAGGAGCAACCTTCGTCATGTACGTTGAATCAGCGGTCACGTTTCTTCTACAATAAACAGTTGTAAAAGAAAAAAAACACTGGGAAAGGAGATACCTTTCAAAATTAAATCAACTATATCTTTGTATTTTTGTTCAGACAATGTGTTAGCATCTATGATTTTCTTAATATCTATATCTTAATAGTTTATTTTTATATTGTTCTTGTTGTAATTTTCTATTTAACCGGTATACCACATTGACCACTGGCAATAGGAGGGGATCATGCCAAACTTGAACATTTAAAAACACCACTAAAGTATAACTGTTACAAGACAGAAGTACCTATGAAATAAACAGCTAATCTGCCATAGAATCCACCACACATATCAGCTGTTTTTACTGGACAAATACCGCCACATTCATTTATACTATAAACAGTGACTATTGCAAGATTATCCCCACAGCAACACAGAACGTTATAATCTGTATTGGCCTACAAAATAAAGAAAAATGGCATGTTGCTATATTTTATTGAGCCACGTAATAAATCGTGTGGAACAAATTATCAGGATAGGGGAGCAATGAGTTTAATGACACATTTACAACAAATACTGCAAATGTTAGAGGTAGAATATCATTGTTCAGGGATGGTATAATAAAAACCATATAAACACGATCAATAACCAACAAAAAGAACTGCTTAAGTTTGACTATAATTATTATGTGTTGCACTCCTATCATTATTT
Organism: Bathymodiolus brooksi; assembly: GCA_963680875.1. NCBI lineage: Eukaryota > Metazoa > Mollusca > Bivalvia > Mytilida > Modiolidae > Bathymodiolus > Bathymodiolus brooksi. The sequence goes on along the minus strand of OY804576.1, from coordinate 131,281,356 downwards.
GTTTTTTAATTCCATGTTGTAGTTTGAAATTTGTTTAAAGAAGGAATTATCATATAATACATTTTCGATATTAAAAAGCAATTTAAAACAAAACAAAAAAAATTCAATAATATTAAAAACTAACAGATACCACAAGCTTATATTCCATTATATTCAATGATTTCTTTAAAAATAAAACACAAAGAAAAAAAAAGAAAAAACAAGAACCCCCCCCCCCTCCTCACCAAAAAATCCAATCCACCACAACGTTTGTAATTATCCAACGTGTGAATTGTAGATTTCGGTCGGATATCACAATATGGTCAACTAAACATGAAATATATTTTCATAAACTCATTTGAGCGGATAATTTGCATTGACTAGATTATTATAATTATATACAATCATTGACAAACATATAGCTTTCCTGTACCCCTTTAATATGTTTTACATTTTGAGGGTTTGGGTAATTGTATTTAACGCCACTTTCAACAATATTTCCAAAAAGGAAGGCATGTTTTTAGCTACAAGTAGTAATACCTGCGTTTTATGAGTTCCAGCATACATATGTCCATTTGCAATACAATGCTCAAAGCACGCAACTGTAGAATTGACAATAGTGTTGTTATAAAGCTTGTCGCCATTTTGTGCAATCGAATATAGCGCATGTAATTCATCATTCCAGAAACAACCTTTATATTCAAAGCCTGAAATATACGAAACAAATTATATATATTAATAAGATATGAATGGAAACACCAAATGTTCTCAGAGAAAGAATCTATATGGATATTGTTTTAAGGTGTTAAGGTGTAACAGCGGATATGCAATAGTGATGTAGCCAATGCCCTGTGACAGGATGTCTATGATTTGTCCCACAAATAAAACTAAACTATTGATAACTGGTTAATGTGATTTAATCAGGTGTGCACGACTCATTTATGGAATAGCATTTATAAAGTACAATTAACGTTAAAGATTGGAAAAACAAAAATCACTTGAATCTAAGAAGCAATACAAATAAAGGGCCTAAACAGAAAACAATACACAAATCAAACATTTTTGCATTTCAATCAGACGCTTTGTACACGACACGCATATACCAAGTATATTATCGACAACCGGATGTTTACGATTCAGTTTGAAAATGGACTTTGAAGTGAAAACATCTCGTTAAAAAAAATACTTAAATTAAACGTGAATTTATCCAGCTGTCTAAATTAATTTTCAATATGGGATCTCTTGAAATGTATGATCGCAATACAAAAAGTGTACAAATATTGTTATTCCCTTCCCCCAATAGTTGAACTCTATTGATTATGATTATTTTTCTGTTCTGTTATGGAGTTTTAATGAAATTGTGTTTTTATTTAAAGAATCATAATTAATTGTCCAAATACATTTTTTTTTCTCACTTATTTGACTTTTTTTTTTTTTTTTTATAGAAAAACGGTTATAGTTGAGTTGTTGCACAATACACAAACATGTCTCTGCAATAAACATCTACAACATCTATCATAAATCCACAATTATTAAAGATCATTAAACTTTAGTTACGCAACAATACTAAAACATTCTTATCAAAATCACATACAGTGTATGCACTAATTAGTTCTCAGGTAAAATACAGGTAACAATACTTCGACAATACTTGTACTTTTTTTATCATATATTTTTTTATTATATACGTGTATTTGTATACATAAAGTTCACGTGATCCTCAATATGTTTTAGTGTGAAATCGTATAATCACCATTAAAAAGGCTAAAATATGATATTCTGTGGATTCAAATAGTCACAGGAGATGGTTGATACAACACAAATCACGAAGAATTGGGGGATTTTTCAAGGTCAATTGTGGCGCAATGGATGGAGACTTAAGGAGACTTAAGAAAATATTGGAAGCCTCATGATTGATCTATGTCATACTAAAAGGGATAGGAAAAGTCTCCAACAGATTTTACAAATTTTCATTTTTAATGTTGATCGGTTGAGGACGCTATGAATGAAAAAAAAGATGGCGACAAAATGTCCCTCTCGAAAATTGCAGATGATCACATTTAACATTCAACCCAAACATTCTTATGTTAATTCCATTCATATATAGATATCTATCAATAATTTACCGAGAGGGACTCGCCATTAATCATCCATGAACGCAGTAATCGGCCTAGTAAAACACTGAAAATTCGATAATGTCACCCTCATCAGATAACGATATATTGATGCCGACTTCCGGTTGAGCAACATGTAATTTTTTGCATACGACACCAACGTGTCGTGCCTCCTCTGCATTTCAATATGAAAAGAGAAAGACGTTCATATTTTTATGTATTGCATTATTAATAATGTTTGATATTTGTATGAATATTGGACACCTTTATAATACCAACTGATTCATATTACCGCTCTTTGTAGTAAATGTATATCAGGAAATTTGACAGGAGCTATATCAAATTTTAATAGATAATGTAATATGCACCGCAAAACGGTTGATTTCTGCGAAATAGTAATAATAGTAATTACGGTGTTTCGTCAGTAGAAAACTAAAACTGTTTTAAACTAAATTATGAAAAACTAAACCTAAATCATGAAAAAACACTGTGTAACAATTCTTGAATAAAATAACTGGAATTATATTTGAAAATTTTAATAAAACAATTGGTAATATTTCTGCATTTCCGCAATCTTTTACGTCCTTAGCCCATTCCCCCTATTCAAATCGATTTGCATTTCAATATAAAAAGAGAAAGACGTTCATATTTTTATGTATTGCATTATTAATAATGTTTGATATTTGTATGAATATTGGACACCTTTATAATACCAACTGATTCATATTACCGCTCTTTGTAGTAAATGTATATCAGGAAATTTGACAGGAGCTATATCAAATTTTAATAGATAATGTAATATGCACCGCAAAACGGTTGATTTCTGCGAAATAGTAATAATAGTAATTACGGTGTTTCGTCAGTAGAAAACTAAAACTGTTTTAAACTAAATTATGAAAACTAAACCTAAATCATGAAAAAACACTGTGTAACAATTCTTGAATAAAATAACTGGAATTATATTTGAAAACTTTAATAAAACAATTAGTAATATTTCTGCATTTCGCAATCTTTTACGTCCTTAGCCCATTCCCCCTATTCAAATCGATTTTCTTTTCAATTATTCAATCAGAATATTAATTGTTTCGTATTATTAATTAAATATTTATTTGTAATTCATTAAATACAAAGTGTGGACACTCCAAACTACTATGAATATTGTAATTAATTCATTTGCGTAACCCTGCCACTTTTTACTGAAGTGCCTGTACATGTGAGTCGTCATGCATGTATTTGTGTATTTGGAGTATCGATTTTGCCTCTTTCTACGATTTTTCTATTGGATTTTAGAAATGTTCTGACAATGTGGTATTTTGTTCCGTTTTTCATTGTATTCGTATAACAAATGTCAACGGTAGATTAAACATTATTACGACCAAGACCACTGTCGTCAAAGAGCTCCGATCGAAAATGTTTGGTCAACATCCGGGATATTTTAAAGCGGTATTTTTAAAGCAGACACGGATAATTATCGTAAGTATTTATAAATATACTGTGTATATAATGTTTTGAATTTTGATGCTTTATGATTGTTATTATTATTAATTTTATTTTTTGTCCAAATATCATTTATTTTTGCAGTGTAAAATTAGATTTTTCTATAAGTTATAAGGAATCCGGCTTCAAAATCATTACAATCAACTGAAATATCGCTATATCTTGCATTTACGAATGAATTAAATGTTGCCCAAAAAGAAAAACATATTGATGAATGATTGATTTTACTTAAAAATACTATTTTGTTGATGAAAAGTCAATTAGTAACTAGTTATACCCTAAAACATGATGTCAACTGATGTTTTTGAAATCCGGCTTGGTCAAAATGTAAACATGTATACAAACCGGTTGAGTCATTTATAAATAACCGGGTTTGTCAGTATGTAAATACCACTGATCTTATTGTAATTGAGCATTATATTGCAATTTAACAATAGCTATGATTAGGAAAGATCTCAAAGGCGATAAATACTGATCCATAGTATGAATATTCGCCATGGCTACTAATTTCAGCTACTTTGAACAATAAAAAAATCGTTATTTCTATGTTAAATTGCTACTGTCGCGGACACTTGATTTTTTTTAATGCTCTTTGTGGCGCTGACATCACGATTGGTGCTCAATACGCTACACTCACTTTAAGTAGTTGTCCAGGCGCATCAATTGAGTAGTGGGAGATTCTTTTTATAACGCAATATTTTAATTTTATACTCGTTGATAACGAAGTAAGTCACTCTGTGGAAATAACTTCATGAATACGATATTTAAGTTTCTTCACAGAATAATGGTTACATTAACATTACAGATAAGCAAATTAACAGAGGCTGTAGTATTGAATTCCTTTCCGCACGGACGATTTTGGCAGTTTGTATACAAAGAAAATGTTAGGTGTACTCGATTAATGCAACGTTCGTTACAAGTTGTAATACGACAAATGTTCGTGCTTTGCTCACTGAAAATAGAGGATCAGTGGTCTGAGCCTATGTCGTTCACCTTTCATTCTACTTTGAGGAAACTTAATACAGATAGAACCTTCTATAGGTGCTTCCCACCAAAGTTCGGCTCATTTGACTAAGCAGTTTCAGAGAAGAAGATTGTTAGATATCGGCCAATCAGAAACAAGAATTGTCTGTGGTGACCATGTTTGTCAACGGATCGGGATGAAATGTGCAATCTTTATAGAAGACCTTCCATAGTTGCTTCCTACCAAGTTTCAGTTCATTTGGCTAAGCAGTTTGAGAAGAGAAGATATTTATAAAATCGGCCAATTAGAAACAAGAATTATCTGTGGAGACCATGTTTGTTAACGGATCGGGATGAAATGAGCAATCTTTATAGAAGACCTTACATAGTTGCTTCATACCAAGTTTCGGTTCATTTGGCTAAGAACTTTTAGAGGAGAAGATTTTTTTTTAAATCTGCCAATCAGAAACAAGAATAGCTAATTGTAACTACTCGGCCATTCTCGCTACCCTACAACTAACCTCGTATGCATTAGGCGTATAAAAATTGCACTACTTTTCACATGTCAGTTACATGCAAGTTTGATAAAGTTATATTTTAAAAATTTTTCTATATTTCAATTATTTTCATGGATAAAAGTTAAAGTTTTAATTAGTTTTGCATGATTAGATTTTACTTAGTATGTCTTCCATATTGGATTTTCGTGGACTATATTTTTGTGCGGCTTAACTTAACTTAACTTCCGGCAAACAATTTAAGAAAAATTTCTACTATTACGTACGAGGTTATTTGTAGGGTAGCGAGAATGCCGAATAGTTACGATTGCAAGAATCGCTTGTGGTGACCATGTTTGTTTTACGGATCGGGACGAAATGAGTAATCGTTACAGAGGACCTTCCATCGATGCTTCCTACTAAGTTTCACTTCATTTGGTTGAGGCGTTTCAGAGGAGAAGATTAAAATGTGAATAGTTAATGGACGACAGACGACGAACGAAAGACGACGGAGTGGTGATAAAAGCTCACGTTGCCTTTGGCAAGGTGAGCTAACAACAGTCATTGGGTAGATATGTCGCTCCACTCGGCCACATTATTCTGATTCCGAGCCAACCAGTCTTTGCTCTTTCTCCTTAATGCTGCGTTCTTAGCGGAGAAACAACAAATACCAATTTTATATTCTTTAGTTTGACAAGACCGCAGTTCGTACCCACAATCTATCACACTCGAGGCGAGCACGCTAACCATTACGCTACCGATGTAGTTCCCTATTTTTATTTTCTTTTTATTATTTTTGTAATCAAAATTTCTTATTGTCCTTCAACATATTATTTGAAAACAAAAATTAATCCAAAACAATAAGAGTTACTTGATATCTATATAAACATTGAGAGTTCCTACTTTTGTTCAAACACTCTTTGAATATTGCAATAATCCAACTGCATAGCAAATAAAGAAAACGAATTATAAGTTCTATACAAAATCATGACCATTCTGTCGAAGGTGACATGGCGAATGCCAATTCTGCACAAACCGTTTGGAATTTCTTTCTTTTAATGTTATACAAAACATCCACATGTAAAATATTTTGACTATGTGCTGTTGGTCTTTTTTTCACAACTTTTATTCATTGAAGACAATTTTTTGTTTTTTCTTTTTATCAATTTGCAAGTCGAACATATCCTTGACAAGTGTTATAATGAACCTTAAATAAATTACAAAACATAATTGTGATATTGAGCTGTTTTCGCTATTCTTTCAATTTTTTACATAGACAGAACCGGTTCTACTGAAAAACAATTTTTGGGACCCAACCGGAAAGTAGTGGCTGACAGAACCTGAACGAATGTACGTAAATAAGCATCGTGTTTTTTACTGTAGCAAGTCTAAAACTATTCATGGTGGCACGCCAGTGCAAACTATCATGTATATAAGCATTACAAAGGGTTTGTGTACTTTAATTACACATATAGACTACTTTTTATAGCTTTATTTGATGATTTCAATCTCATTATTAGCATTTTTCATTGTTTATGTCCATCATTTTATCTATATCTGAGTAATCTATTAAGTTAACCACAGAAACATATAGGTAAAAACAAGCAAAAATAATCGACCGATAACGACATCTTCTGGATTCAAGATATAATAAAACTATTTGATCGTAATACTTACATTTTGTCGTCGCCTGTATGTCAAACATGCCTAATTGACTTGTACCGGAAGATGACAGAACAATTCCGACCGCAGCTCTTTGACGACAGTGAAGACTGTAATTAATTTTGTAAAGTGTTTGAAAATACAGCCATTCAGGAAAGTAACAGACCTTCACGCGATGACCTTGTCCGGATGATATACAAAAGGTCAAGTAGCTTTTTACGATCGTTGTTATTTAGAACGGATACAAGGAACTAAATATACTGTTAATGTCTTGTATCGTGATGCGCCATTAGTAGAATCCTATGTAATTGATATTGTTTTACAAGTATTTTTAGGAGTAAGTTCACCATTAGTGATCATATCATCGCCATTATAGAAAACGTTTGCATGACGGGACCGATTCTATAAGTTAACGAACACATTAAGACACTTTGTCACAAAACATGACTATAAATATACTTTCTATTACACTCAATTACAGGGGGAAAAAGAAAAGCTTGCAGAAATCACAAAAGTTATCAGAAGCCGTAGGTCGAAGGACAGGCAATGGTCAAAAGAAAAAGACAAAAGGACAAACAACAATCCACAAAGCATTACACAGAAAACTAATAAAAAAAACAGGGCTGAACGCGATGCCCCTTTCACGCTTGCTTAGTAGCATATGAAGATTCGCATATCGAAACGCCAACTTGATCGGACTTTTGTAAAGGAGTTATTGCACGTTTTCTTTAAGAATCTTTAATCAAATGTTTGTACGAATATCTATAATTAACTAGAATTTCCTCAAAACTTTGTATACTTGCTTACTACAACAGGAATATACATACATCGTTACAGCAGTTTGATTGATCGTCTTTGAAGGAGTTCGTTATCCCTTTTAGCTTAAACTCTTAACCATATTCACACAACTTAAACATGTTAAAAAAAAAGCACTTGCACCTTTACACTTCATTTGTTTGTTTCTTTTTATTTATTTTTCTTACTAAAGCACACCAAATAACATTGACAACGACTGATTAACACTTGATTAATTCTCAATACACTTCTACCTTTCAATACTAATTAAACCTTGAACACCAGATAACAACAGGGATACAGATTAATATAAGTTTAACCAATTGTTTCCGAATCCTATTGATTAATTTAAATGTATATATAATTTATATGTATATTATCATAATGTGTAATATTGAATTAATTAATAAAATATGTTTATACTAAATTATTTCATCAAAACGTTTGTAATCAGAATTATTTCTTCATTTTAAATGGGAATTTCTAAAAACTTTGCACGATTGGTTATTGCCATATGCAGATTCACATATCATTATGACAGTTTGATTTGACAATTTATGAAGGTGTTATTGCACTTTTTGACAATTCTCCTAAATGTTATTATTAGGTGTCTTTCTCATAGGCATATGTTATCTGGATGTGAATTGATTGATACCAAAAATATCACCCTGCCGATGTAGAATATGAAGTTTGTTGGCGAGTGAGCAAGCGAACGAGTCACAAACTTCAAATTCTGTCGAGCAGGCTGGTATTTGTCAGTATCAATCATATTTACATTCAGATGACATGTTTATCATTCTTAAATCAAACACAAACACAGATATATGGTACATCTATAGGTTTCGATATTTGTATTTTCGTGGGAAAAATCACATGATCCAAAATATTCACCCAAACCCACTCCTTTAGACAAACTACGCTTCAAAGCATAGTTCTGAAGTAGTTTGCAAATATACCATTCATTATTACAGTGAATGGTGGATTTTATAACGTAATCTGATGAAAATAAAACAAAAAAGCATAGTCCAAAGACAATAATTTAGAATAATGAAAATTTAAATGAAATCATAATCTAGCGCCGCATTTTGTTTACCAATTCCGTTCCGTTTTAAAAAGCACAAAGGTCACGACCTCAATTATGACGTCAAAAAACAATAGTCTTAGCAGAGGTTATCAAGAATTGTGTCAAGTACATTTTTGTAGGACGATGCTTGGTGATATTGCTTACACGACAGTGATTTGACGTCCCTTTCAGTTGGTAGTGTTTCACAGTATGATTTAATAAATAGTAATAATTATGTTATACCTAATTGTCGATTAGAAATGACCAAAAAATCCCGGGACTGGAACAATCTAAATCCGGAAATTAGAAATTCTGGTAATATTAACATATTCAAAAGAAAAATTAAAATATTACTTAAGAAAGTGCCTTTTTTATTTCAGTTGGGGTGATAGAAAACTAAATATTATTCATAGTAGACTTAGAAATATGTGCAGTTCGCTAAATGCAGATTTGCACCTTGTCAATCTAAAGCCAAGTCCTGCATGTATGTGTGGTCATGGTGTTGAATATTGTATACACTTTCTCTTTGAATGTCCTTTTTTTAATGAAAATAGGGCAATCTTGTTTGATAAATTAAAGGATTACATAGTTACAATTGAATTGATATTAGCTGGTGATGAAAATCTGACTCCTAATCAAAACATTGAAATCTTCTCTGCTGTTTATTCTTTTATTAGAAGCACCCAGAGCTTTAACTAATGTACTAGCATACTCACTCCAGTCAATGTTGTTTTTTGTTTGTTTTTGTTTGTTTGAAACCCTTCTTCTTCTTTATTCCACTGTATTGAACATATTATTTCACCTTATTCTTCTTTATACTTACTTTATTATTATCGTTTAATTATATCATGTTGTAAAATTTATTTGTATAATTATCCCCATTATGTGCAATCATTTTTTGTTTATATTTTTGTAAAAGGGAAAGGACTTCAGTAATGTTGTTATAATTTGTGTTCAATCCCATTTGCAACTTTTTATGCAAATAAAATATGCTTAAACTAAACACGACAGTTCCTAATCTGATTTATAATTAAAAAATGAAATGGTAACTAGCTAATGGTGTTGATGAATTTTATTTACTTTTGTCATCTTCATATGAATTATCGATTACATGTTGGGAGAATTTAGTGATAACTCATGCTGACTGTTGATAAGTGCTGCTCAGCTCACGCGAACTTTGATACGAGTTTTGCTTATGGAGTCATCAGGTAGATATAGCTGGAGGGAAGGATGATAAGATGAAAATTGTGGGACGGGAACATTTAATATGATATATCAACATCTAAATGATGTGTTACATGTATATACAACCTTGTAATTTATGAAGGCCATTTTATTTTGTACATATAAGCTGGAAATATCAATTTGATTTTTAATTGTAAAACTGTCAGATCTTATTTACCTTTTTAACTAGGAGGAAATAAACTACGAGTATCTTCCGATCATTCTGCCAACCGTTATAATATCGTTGATGTTTGCAGTGGTATTCATCGACCCTGCTATTTTCTGTGTAGTGTTGTCTTCGTCCTGTGTTGTCAGTAACTCTGGTTTGTTTATTCTTCATGATCCCTTCATTTTTCTCTAACGTTTATTGTACTGTCCTTGTTTATGTGTCTCGTCATTTGTGTGATATAATGTGGTCTTATTTGAATTAAAACGAATCTGTGCAGGTTGTTTGTCGTTTGTTTATGCATGCGGTGCCATTGGGGATCCAATTATCAAGAGGGGAGGGTTGGACTACTATTAACCGGTTTAACACCAGCACATTTTAACGCCCGTCCCAAGCCAGGACATGAATTTCCAACGTCATATGTCTTGATCTTTTCAACGAGTTGAAATGAAAAGTCATTGTTCGTTTTGCTGATATTGGTGGAAATTTTGTCCATCATTGTGTAAAGTTTCTTTTCATAATTAAATACTATTTACATCGCTACATAAGATTTCATTACTGTGGCTACCATGTAGTGGTGTAATATTTCTTTTGCCAGAGTCTCATACGGCACTACATGATTTGTGTTTCTGTCTCGTAGACGTTTTATAGGGTAGGTCTTTAGTTGTTTTTAACTTTTTTGGACAAAGCATAAGAGTTGCATTTGCATCATTAGATATGGTATTATGTGATTGTTTCTTGAAAGATAGTGTTTTTATAGATATTCCACTAAAAAAAATTATATAGCAATAATTTATTTAACAACACCTTGCTTGTACAATGATACAAGACGTAGACCGGAAGCCGACTTAGGGCCCCTTGTTTTGATACAATTCATTTGCTCAAAGGAAAATGAAATGAATACACATTACAAAAAGCAAAAATGTACCACATAACTTCATAACATTAATTAATTAACAAATTGTATCTCACTATTTAGTTTTTATCTAACCTTCAAACTCTTTTAACTTTTTATTTTATCTTAAATAACAATTTCATACATGTTGGAGGGAACACAGTTTTTCACTTAGTTCCATCTTATTGGATTTTTTATGTGTAAGAAATGAATATCGTTATTTTGATTAAACTTTTTAAAAGAAATAATTGTATGGCAAATTGAAATAGAGGCTATCAGGAGCATGTACTCGCTTACCTGGTTTTGAATTTGACTTCTAAATATCACAGAAAAAAACCGGAATATATGTTAAATAACTCATTGTCATGGTTATATTTTGTGCTCATTTCGATTTCTAATAAAACAGCAATGGACAATTGAAGAAATGTCTATATTTAGTAACAGCAGCCATCTTGAATGCGGGGTAAGGGTTGTCGGACACTATTTTGAAAGGGGAACAAATAAGGACCATCCCAGCCAAAGTTGGGTTAATTTGGATCAGCAGTTTCAGAGCAGATGATTTAAATGTGATCTTTTATCAAAGTATGCATAATTTGTATAATCGGCATAAATCGACTGAAAGAAGAACTTCACAGAAAAATCCGGAATATGTACTAAGCTACTCGTTTCGATGTAGATGTAGTTAAAATTTGGGCTCATATTGTCAATGGAAAATTGAAGACATTTTCAATTTGACTTCTAAATTTCATAGAAAAATTACAGCTGATTATTTTACTTTTTGCCATTTGAATTTTTTGCTAATAGTAATGGCAGTCACATTTGACCAAAGATCATTTCAACTCTTGAGAGTAGTAGATCAAATGTCTGTTCTGGCCACCGGAAGTGTAATGTTATTACAATGTGGAAAAGGTAAACCTCCTTGAGTAAGCATCCCAGTGTGACGCTTACCGTATATGACGTCACATAATTAGATGGTTGATTCCTTAATTAGGTGTTAATTGGTGTATTGCAATTAATCAATATGTTGTAATAGGTGTTGTAATTAATTTGTGTATTTAATTGGTAATATTTTGATTGGTATACATCATGTCTATATTTAAATCACCTAGGGTTCACCTGAGTTGATTGTGTATTGATTAAAGTCCAGCGACTTCGTACTTGAATTAATGTCTGCTTTTAAAAACCGTTGAGGTGTGACTAAGGTGTGTATGTTGTGTGTGCCAAGGTAATATTGGATTGGAAAATCTTTTCAATACAATGTTGTTTGCTAAGGTATTATTGTTTGTGTAAGGTATCTTTCCTTGATCTCCATAGGAATATACGACAAGAATATGATATATACAATATTTAATATCTCCGTCAATATAGACAGACGTGGGTCGGAGAGCCATCCACACGAATGCCTTTACAATAAATTCCTAACCTTGACCATTCATACATCTAGATATTAGAAAATACGAGAGTTGTCTACCACTCGACAATATCTTCAACCTCACGAAAGGGCCAATAGTATGCTATCTTTCGTACAGGGGCGTAAATTGTCGAGACCTTGAAGCTAGCCTTTCCGGAATAGTTCACTCTCATTGATAATAAAATCAAAGATTATTTACATCGCGAGCAGAGATCCACGAATTGAATTTCCTTTGCCAGTGTAGCCATTTAATGAAATGGTGTTTATTGTTTCCTATCCTTTTGTTTTTCAGAATTTTCTCTATTTTCCATATGTCATCGTCTCTAACATCTAACATCGGAGTTCGGTAATTTTGTTATTTCCCTTATCTACTTTTTGCAACTCTGATTGATAGAACGTTCCTTTTATTTCGTCGTCATGAAAATCCTTCAATCTGTATATTGGGAGTCCACCACGCAGTATTGGTGGTGTCAGTGGTGGTGGTAGTGGTGGTGGTGGTGGTGATGTCAGTGGTGGGGGCGGATATGCTTAACTGCTCTGTGGATACGCATCACTGCTCTGTGGATACGTCTGATTTGTTCCATGCCTATTTCTTTTATGTCTCAGCCGAGCGTCTTTTCTCGGAAAATCCATATCACACTCCGGACAAGTCGCAGACATCATCGTGAGCTTTAAAAAACACTACTTTTGAAGGTCTATCATGAAATGACTTTACATGTTGATTTACAGCATATTTATATTCTCCAGTGGACATAGGCTAGACTGTCAACACCATCGTCTAGAATATACCGTTTATCGTCGAATGGACAGAGTCCAAGTTTATTGATGGCGATATTGTATAGCTGATGATCGTCGGATCTTATCTGGTTTATGGTAGATATATGCATAGTTTTATCGAAGATACACTGTTTGTGATGTTCGATGACACTCTTTTTTATACCTTTGGCCGTCTTCTTTTCTTTTAAGCATTCTTCCTCTTCATAGATCATGGAATACATCTTTGATTTGAGACCCACGAATTATTGTAATACGATGCCATGTGTTTCGTCCTTCATTTTCCCAAGGACGTCCTTATTTTCTGTGCTGTATAATGGGTGTTCTGGATCATATTCTGATGTGTCAAATAAATGTATGTCTCTCATCATATCCTCATATATATTTTCCGCTGAGATGTTGTAGCACAGACTATCAGTGTCTATTAACAACTTAGCACATTGTCCATACTTTTTCTTAATGTAGTTGTAGTCAAAGTCGTACATGAGTGTCTTAGACACATCTAATATAGTAAACCCTACATAAATAGGTCTGTTGAGATAGAGACGTTGTTTCGACATGTGAACGGCCACTAGATCCTCGTTAAATATTCTAAAGGCGTGGAAGGTAGGCTTGCTGGTGAGCTTCCTCGCTATTGATTGGTTGTTTACCAACTGGACTATAGGTCTCTTGCGTAAGGTCTCCATCGTTTTTCCAAACACGGCGTTGTTCATGAGTTTGAAAAAAATCTTTCTCAAACTCGTTATTTGCCATCCGTTTTTTCTGGGTATTAAAATCTATATATGTCTTCAACCACGGTTGCTGCTTGAAAGTCATGACTCTATGAATCATGGTAAGTCTCATTCCCAAGGACAAATACAGCTTAAGGTTTCTGTAATGTACCACATATTTCTCCTTTGGGTGTAGATTGGGTATGAGTTTTTCTGTTAAGGTACCTTTCATTTCCAGCTCTTCTAACAATTGCTTTGCCTAGGGTGACAGCATGTTTTCTGTGACTTTCATTTTCTCGGGGGATAATGGATATTCATTGTGGTGGTCGTGCAGTTCCGGTGGATAATCGAGGTCAACTTCTAATATATAGCCATCTTCACTATCATCAGACACAGAGTTAATGTATAAATGTTCAAATTCTTCTTTTTCAAGCCATCTGAACCCATCAACCGGAAGTGCCTGAGGCATCGCCCACCCGTATAGGTTGTTGGCATCTAGATAGGTCACGTGACTACTTGGTTGACTGGGTAGTCGGGTACATATCTGTTGTTGGCTTTAGCTGATGTATTCGAAAATTTCAGAGAGATATGTATCAACTATTATGGATTAGACTCTGCACATTTTTACACGTCACTGGGACTGGCTTGGCAAGCAGCCTTGAAAATGACTGGTGTATGACTTGAATTGCTAACTGACACATCAACATGCACTTGTTCATTGTAAAAGGGTTGAGAGGTGAAATCTCCATGATCTCTCATCGTCATGCCAAAGCCAAAAACATATATGTACCCGACTACGATCCCAGTCAGCCAAGTATTCACGTGACCTATCTAGATGCCAAGAACCTATACGGGTGGGCGATGTCTCAAGCACTTCCGGTTGGTGGGTTCAGATGGCTTGAAAAAGAAGAATTTGAACATTTAAACATTAACTCTGTGTCTGATGATAGTGAAGATGGCTATATATTAGAAGTTGACCTCGATTATCCACCGTAACTGCACGACCACCACAATGAATATCCATTAGCCCCCGAGAAAATGAAAGTCACAGAAAACATGCTGTCACCCTATGCAAAGCAAATGTTAGAAGAGCTGGAATTGAAAGGTACCTCAACAGAAAAACTCATACCCAATCTACACCCAAAGGAGAAATATGTGGTACATTACAGAAACCTTAAGCTGTATTTGTCCTTGGGAATGAGACTTACCATGATTCATAGAGTCATGACTTTCAAGCAGCAACCGTGGTTGAAGACATATATAGATTTTAATACCCAGAAAAGAAAGATGGCAAATAACGAATTTGAGAAAGATTTTTTCAAACTCATGAACAACGCCGCGTTTGGAAAAACGATGGAGAACCTACGCAAGAGACCTATAGTCCAGTTGGCAAACAACCAATCAAAAGCGAGGAAGCTCACCAGCAAGCCTACCTTCCACGCCTTTAGAATATTTAACGAGGATCTAGTGGCCGTTCACATGTTGAAGCAACGTCTCTATCTCAACAGACCTATCTATGTAGGGTTTACTATATTAGATGTGTCTAAGACACTGATATACGACTTTCACTACAACTACATTAAGAAAAAGTATGGACAATGTGCTAAGTTGTTGTTCACCGACACTGATAGTCTGTGCTACAACATCTCCACCGAAAATATATATGAGGATATGATGAGAAACATACATTTATTTGACACATCAGAATATGATCCAGAACACCCATTATACAGCACAGAAAATAAGAACGTCCTTGGGAAAATGAAGGACGAAACACATGGCATCGTAATACAATAATTCGTGGGTTTCAAATCAAAGATGTATTCCATGATCTATGAAGAGGAAGGATGCTTACAAGAAAAGAAGACGGCCAAAGGTATAAAAAAGAGTGTCATCAAACATCACACCAAGCACGAACATTACAAACAGTGTCTCTCCGATAAAACTATGCATATATATACCATAAACCAGATAAGATCCTACGATCATCAGTTATATAATATCACCATCAATAAACTTGGACTCTCTCTATTCGACGATAAGCGGTATATTCTAGACGATGGTATTGACAGTCTAGCCTATGGTCACTGGAGAATATAAATATGCTGTAAATCAACATGCTAAGTCATTTCATGATAGATCTTCAAAGGAGTGTTTTCTGAAAGCTCACGATGATGTCTGTGACTTGTCCGGAGTGTGATATGGATTTTTCGAGAGGACGCTCTGCTGAGACAACAGAAATAGGCATGAAGCAACTCAGACGTATCCACAGAGCAGTGATGCGTATCCACCGAGCAGTCAAGCATAACCACCACTACTGACATCACCACCACCACCGCTGACACCACCACCGCTGACACCACCACCGCTGACAACACCACCACTGACACCACCATCACCACCACCACCACCACTACCACCACTGACACCACCAATACTGCGTGGTGGACTCCCAATATACAGATTGAAGGATTTTCATGACGAAGAAATAAAAGGAACGTTCTATTAATCAGAGTTGCAAAAAGTAGATGGTAGAGACGATGACATGGAAAATAGAGAAAATTCTGAAGACGAAAGGAACAGGAAACAATAAACACTATTTCATTAAATGGCTACACTGGCCAAAGAAATTCAATTCGTGGATCTCTGCTCGCGATGTAAATAATCTTTAATTTTATTATCAATGAGAGTGAACTATTCCGGAAAGGCTAGCTTCAAGTCTCGACAATTTACGCCCGTGCACGAAAGATAGCATACTATTGGCCCTTTCGTGAGGTTGAAAATATTGTCGAGTGGTAGACGACTCTCGTATTTTCTAATATCTAGATGTATAAATGGTCAAGGTTAAGAATATATTGTAAAGGCATTCGTGTGGATGACTCTCCATCTCACGTCTGTCTATATTGACGGAGATATTAAATATTGTATATATCATATTCTTGTCGTATATTCCTATGGAGATCAAAGAACGATACCTTACACAAACAATAATACCTTAACAAACAACATGGTATTGAAAAGATTTTCCAATCCAATATTACCATGGCACACACAACATATACACCTTAGTCACACCTCAACAGGTTTTACAAGCAGACATTAATTCAAGTACGAAGTCGCTGGACTTTAATCAATACACAATCAACTCAGGTGAACCCTAGGTGATTTAAATATAGACATGATGTATACCAATCCAAATATTATCAATTAAATACACAAATTAATTACAACACCTATTACAACATATTGATTAATTGCAATACACCAATTAACACCTAATTAAGGAATTAACCACCTAATTATGTGACGTCATATACGTTAAGCATCACACTGGGAGGCTTACTCAAGGAGGTTTACCTTTTCCACAGAACAGACATTTGACCTACTACTTCTGAGCTGAAGATTTTAGGTGAATTTTAACTCAAAATATGCAAAATCGGTATAATTTGGCTGGAAGAAATATTTCATAGAAAATATATATGCTAAACTATTTATTGCCATGTTGCTGCTGTTAAAATTTGAGGTCATTTTGACTGAAAATAAAGCAGCAAAAGACAATTAAAGAAATTTTTATTTTTAGTAACATCCGCCATCTTGAATGAAGGGCTGGTCTGTCCGAAACAATTTTAAAAGGGAATAACCCATGAACCATCCCAGACAAATATGGTTTAATTTGGTTCAGGAGAGAAGACTTAAATGTGATCTTTTTATCAAAATATGCCTAATTTGCATAATCAGTACATATCGGCTGAACGGAAAGCTTGACAGAAAAACCCAGAATATATGTTACGTGAATTATCGCCATGTAATTGCAATTATAATTTTAGCATTATTTGATTTATAATAGAGAACCATCTATTTTTGTAGCAGCAGCCATCTTCAATGGATTGCGGTGCTGTCGGATATAATTTTGAAAGAGACCAACTAAAGGACCATCCCTGCCAGGTATGTCTCAGTCGATTCAGAGGAGAAGATTTAAATGTGAAAGTTTACGACGTAAGACGGACGGATGGACTCCCAAGTGATGACACAAACTCACGTGGCCTTCGGCCAGGTGAGCTAAAACAATATATAAATTAACGGTTTGAAGACGTACTAACTTCATCAAATAGACTGAAGTAACCTAAGGAATCGAACACACTAGACTGTTTTGAAGATATATCTACAACAGTAGATTCCGCTAAATATGACATTTTCTGTGGATTTCAAAATTTGGTTGTACCGTGTGTACGCAAATAATATAAACGCATAGATATTTGTCTGAATCGAATGACACTGGCCATTCCTCCATTCAATTTTTCACTTTGGGTAAGACTAATTGTAAAGTATAGCAATCCGATAGAGAATATACTTTTTTAGTTTTGTGGACGATTGTATCATCAGCAAAGAGGGGAACTTGGTCTTTAAGCTTAAGACTGTTTGGTATATCATTAATGTAAATTAGAAATAAACAGGTCGACGCACAGAGATTTAGTGAAGGCTCGATTTGTCTGTAATATTTAGAATCTCTTTTTGACCCTTTTATAAATGATACAGTACCAGTGTTTAACAATGAAGTAAACAGGTTGGGTGTCGTATGCGGTATTTCACCATTAATGTTTTGAGAAATGAAGGCGATATCTTTTCTGGACGAAGTGCCATTTAATATTAGATTAGTATGTTTGGCCTTTCCGATTTATCCATTTTAGTTTATATGATGTTCGGTCAAAATGCATGTTTAATGAATTTGGCATGGGGAAATCGTAAAGAAATAGATTGTATAGTTCATTTGTTTTGTCAAAAGAGCTGGTTATCATTACATCCCGAGTGGTGACGCACCTCTATTCCTAAGTTGAAGTCCACACTGCAAAAATTCCACCGTCGTCATCACAATCTGGATCTTTTACCTTTTACGGAGATGTTTTCTTTCCTCTATCACTACCAAGACTTTTACCGGACTTGACTGTATACATTAGTAACACGGTGCCTTCACGAGCACATGGATTGATCCCCGGTTGTTGGTGGGGTCCGTGTTGCACATTGTTTTTCTGTGTTGTATTTTTTGTTTTGTTTGTCTGTGTCCAATGTCTTGTGTATCCAATGTTGCCAGTTACTCTGGAGTGTCCATGCTTGATTGTCCCTTCTGGTTTGTCTAACGTTTATTCAATCTGCTTAATTCGTATGAAGGACCACAATTGATAACTTTCGGCATTTTCGCTATCTTCAACCTAGTTTTCGTCTATGGACCTCCAGTACAGTGTCTGAGCGACAGACAGAATCGAATTGATATTGCCAGTGTAACTAGTAAAAAGTTAAACTTACCCCAATTTGTAGATGCTACTAGTTTAATTTATGAATATTAAGAGTTCATTATCAATATTTTACTGACCATCGTATATAAAAGTTACATTTAGATATCAAAATAAATTATCAATAGTTTTCATTTAGTAGCCGAAGGAATAGAAATAAATATTTCAATTGAAACTTCCATAAATTTTAAAACATCCATAGCCATTGCTAGTAGATATCATCCATCACAAATTAATTATAAATATCTTACCTTCAGTAGACAGAATTAAGATAGCCATTGCAAAAGTAACAGCTAAAACGTGTAAAACTGACCAGAATCCATGAACAATTACGGCAACAATATCTTCAAAGCGTGTGCTCCACATGACGATCCTCTACATACTGTAGGTCACTTTTAATTTATGTCGAAATATTCTATAACTTGCAGCGGGAGACAAAAGCAGTAAACACTGGTATATTTTATCATTGTGCAAAATATCAATTGAAATGCAAAACGGTCTTCAATAATTAAATAGCATGCACTGTTTAAATTCAGAATTTAAAACACCAGATAATCTGAGCTTAAATTGCAGTATTGATATATGAATATCCCTAAAAGAGCATTCTCCAGTTTGTTTTCTTGGAATATGATCAATACAGGATATTAAAACGGTTCAACCTCGCAAACGTTTAAATAGGTGCATATGTGACGGAAAGGGATACACAGCATTTTGATATTTCGCCAATTATCTTATCAATAGAGTGAGTGACTAGCCTTTATAAATAGTTTTTTATCATTCTCCTTACCGTTTATAATTAGCGGGTGTTGATTGGATTATGGATAACTTATAGAAGTAAAACCACAAATCAGGTCTAAGAGAACCATTACATAATTTCTTTAAGATTTTTCTAGTTTATTGTGCATGTTTCAAGCCAGGGATGTGTGCTGGTATGTTAGGGGTATCGGTTTTGTCTCTTCCTACGAATTTGATATTTAATTTTGGATCTGTTCCGGCAGTGTGGTATTTTTTGTTTTTCATTTATTTCTAAAGTAGTGAATTTTGTAGCCGACCTGCCCATTTATCTGAAGTTTAGCATTTCCTCCACCATATATTTTCTTTTAAAACCGTATTCTAAAAAACACCATTGTTTTTGGAATAACAGTAATCAGATACGCTCAAAATCAATAGATGGTTTTTAAGATGTATATAATATTAAAACTTACACTTTATATTACCTTTGTATACAGAGGCGGATTTAGAGGGGGCGTGCGGGGCGTGCGCCCCCCTAAAATTCGCAAAGCATATTTTATACAACGTTAATTAAACAACTTTTTCATGAATGGCTGACTCGTGACCTGTAGTAAAATATTCCTACACATTGTAAATACACGTTGGGTGTGTTTGTTGATTCATATATGGATTGCTGTCAGTAGTTCAAAGATTATTCCATTCTGATTGGTTCCGAGGTACCAGACATCAACTATTTTCTCATGCTAATTAAGCATGATTTCTTCAGTCAATTTTACAACTATAAGAAAAACAAATATTTACAGATCAAAGCATTTAGTAAACTTAAATCCTAATACTGATGTTCTTTCAACATCAGTATCATTCATAAGGGACTGACCATTTAACTTCCAGGGGGAGTTTCTAAAAAAATATTCTGATTCCCAATGTTGCTGAAAAAATATTCCGATTTTGGTGGAGGAAAAAAAAAAATCTGATTCAGAGTTTTTGACATATAACCTAATGTTAATTTCTGGAAAAAAAATTTGCGCTTTGCACGAAAAAAAAAAAAAAAAATACTAACTCTCGTGTTGTCCGAAAAAATTTTCTGAATGAAAAAAAACCCCCATAATCAATGGTCGGTCCCTAACCAGATACAAATTGATGAATTACACGCAGAAGACATCTTCATGATCATATTACTGTCCGCTCAGATGAAGCTTTTCGTTTCGCTGTTGGTTCATTCACTGAAAACGTATGATTCGTTCTTGTTTATAGACAAACAAAGGCGAATATGTTAACATTAATGCTGCATGAAACGATTCTGATCATCTAATTTAGTTACGGTAGTTAATCAGAAATCAACAACAAGTTCATGCATTGACAATTTCTGCTTTCGTTTGTCTTTAAACAAGAACGGTCGAATCGTACGTTTTCAATGAATGAATCAAACGACGAAAAGAAAAGCTCCATCCGGACGGGCAGTATTAACTAGAACCACCTGAAAGGACAAGCACCGAAAGTACAGTGAAATGAGGAATGCGTTAAAACTAGTAAACCAATAGTTCTTTGAAGGGTTAAAATATCGTGATCGATCAGTCATGAGTTGAACAATTTGCATCACGGTTGTTCAAAAAAAGTTTTACTTTAGGTTCTTATAATCTGACATAAACATACTGTTAACAATTATCCGACAAAATTTTCTCAAAGTCAAGTTTTTTTGGTCTGATAAAAATGGTGTGGTTGGTTCAAAATTGTCGTTCAAATAAATGTCTGTAATTCCTCAAACCCCCAGAGCTTCCGGTGGGCTTGGCCCCCGGGGCTCTGCCCTGGACCCGCTGGGAACCATATGCTGTCCCCAGACCCCTCGCCTACTCACGTCCCCCTAACCACAAATCCTGGATCCGCCCCTGGTATATATGCAAATTCACTCAACAATAAAATAAACGATATTCTAAGGAGAAACGTGGTAATACTTAATTGTGAATATCTGAATACAAACCAACTTATACGGAGTAATGGAGTCGGCCTTGTTGTGATGATAAAAGGTCGATTAGAAAAGCTGCTGTATGTTGTCTTTAATGTGTCTTTAATGTGTAAGTAACGTGACATTCTCCGTACACTAGGCACTGATTGCTTGTCTCGTCCGAAGTGTGGTTTGTGCATTAGAATCACCACGCACTAGAGAACACCCCTTTTGAGGTTGTTTTCCCGCACAGTAAAAAAATAGGTCCTATTTCTATTCTCCGGTGTACTGGGATTGCATAATTGATATATTATTTCATTGATGGATCCCGTATACTAAAATCTAAATACAGTAACATAAACAAATAGACGAATTTGATGGTTTATTCACGAGAACCCAGAAGCTGTTTATTAATTGGATTTCTTATTTTATTTTGATATCGGTTGTTGACAGTGTTAATGATTCCACTTTACAATAATTTTTCTGGTACCCCTCAGAAGGCTAGTAGTTTAGAGGATAATAGTTGATTGGTCGATTGTTGTTTAACATCAAAAAGGCAGTGCTCGAAATGTCCACAAAAGTTAACGTTGCTAAGTAATTGCCCTTCGATATTCTCTATCGTTTATTAGCCTTAATTAGAATCACTGACACCGTTTAGTATGAGTTACCACCACTGTCTCAGTATCGTCTAATGGACCGTTGCAGCACCGTTGACGGAGCATCCCAAAAGACTATAAAAGTAACAGCAACAGCACATGGATTCGCAAACTAACAAATTGATATGTTAAAAATTGACTATGATTCTTCAATAGAACTAGGCTCTATAAATTGTGATAGAGGTGAGATGATACAATGTCCAATAATTTCATTATTAGCAATAAATAAAAACATAGCCAGACTAATCAAAGTAATTTCATTAACATTGGACAGAAATTTAAAAATCAATCATGTTCCAGAAAACAGTTGATTCTTTAATTAATCCAGAGAGTTATGAAGACTTTCCTCAGTATCAATAATTCGGGAATTGATACACTGAGAGAGCACAGAACCGAAATTGAATAACAAGCACGCCATAATAGTAGAAAAGGGTAAAAAAGCAAAATGTAAGCAACGATCCACTTAATGTTATACATGGTCACCGTTGGAAGAGATTTCTCGTTGTATGGACATGGGCTATGATTAGTGTTTCTTTAGCTTTTCTATGGTATGTATTTACATATCCATGAAGATGACAGGAATATTTACGAAGTGGACATATTTACAACTCTGCACTGTCGAATGTAATAAATAGGTATAAGAGGGATTGTAGAAAACGGAACAAGCGGTACCCTGTTTCTTACTATACCAAACACTGACCATCGTCAACATGTTGAATATTATGTCAGAGGTTGCACATGGCATTTGAAGAAGGCTAAACATAGGTGACCTTAGTCGATGTTAGCTATCCTGTTTTGTTTTATTACTCTCGAATAGTTTTACATTATTTGGCTTTCAAGTTTTTCGGTTTTGAGCGTCCCCTAATCAAGGCTATTCTGAGCGTACCTAATGAAGGCTATTCTGGGCGTACCTAATGAAGGCTATTCTGGGCGTACCTAATGAAGGCTATTCTGAGCGTACCTAATGAAGGCTATTCTGGGCGTACCTAATGAAGGCTATTCTGAGCGTACCTAATGAAGGCTATTCTGAGCGTACCTAATGACGGCTATTCTGAGCGTACCTAATGAAGGCTATTCTGGGCGTACCTAATGAAGGCTATTCTGAGCGTACCTAATGAAGGCTATTCTGGGCGTACCTAATGAAGGCTATTCTGGGCGTACCTAATGAAGGCTATTATGAGCGTACCTAATGAAGGCTATTCTGAGCGTACCTAATGAAGGCTATTCTGAGCGTACCTAATGAGGGCTATTCTGAGCGTACCTAATGAAGGCTATTCTGAGCGTACCTAATGAAGGCTATTCTGAGCGTACCTAATGAAGGCTATTCCAGTAACGTACCTAATGAAGGCTATTCTGGGCGTACCTAATGAAGGCTATTCTGAGCGTACCTAATGAAGGCTATTCTGAGCGTACCTAATGAAGGCTATTCTGAGCGTACCTAATGAAGGCTATTCTGAGCGTACCTAATGAAGGCTATTCTGAGCGTACCTAATGAAGGCTATTCCAGTAACGTACTTAATGAAGGCTATTCTGGGCGTACCTAATGAAGGCTATTCTGAGCGTACCTAATGAAAAGGCTATTCTGAGCGTACCTAATGAAGGCTATTCTGAGCGTACCTAATGAAGGCTATTCTGAGCGTACCTAATGTAGGCTATTCTGAGCGTACCTAATGAAGGCTATTCTGAGCGTACCTAATGAAGGCTATTCTGAGCGTACCTAATGAAGGCTATTCTGAGCGTACCTAATGAAGGCTATTCCAGTAACGTACCTAATGAAGGCTATTCTGGGCGTACCTAATGAAGGCTATTCTGAGCGTACCTAATGGAGGCTATTCTGAGCGTACCTAATGAAGGCTATTCTGAGCGTACCTAATGAAGGCTATTCTGAGCGTACCTAATGGAGGCTATTCTGAGCGTACCTAATGAAGGCTATTCTGAGCGTACCTAATGAAGGCTATTCTGAGCGTACCTAATGAAGGCTATTCTGAGCGTACCTAATGAAGGCTATTCCAAAAACGGGTCGTACGCACTAATTTTTATATCTACGTTTTTTATTACAGGTTTCATAAATTAGTATTCAAAAGAAAAGACAGCAGCCATGGATGATTCAATCGAGCCACACGAAACTATGGACACCATTCGATGTAGTGATAGTATCATCCAACAGTTAAACAGGTACTGGTTAGAGCAATAGGCCTTGCTCCGACCGACCGTTTATTGTATAATACTGTTGAGGCAGAGGATGATTATGATGACATTGATGTTTGTCACATTGACAAGAAATGTGCTTTAATGAGAGACAACTACCTCAAAATATGAACAAGATATACCTTGGTCATTCTTCAACTCCCTCATAGGGGCCGTCGTGGCCGTGATCGTATGATAGTTGGATTTTTAAACTACCTGTGCAACCAATGTCTATCACCACTAACGTTGCGAGATCGAGTCCCACCCAGGCGAGGTGTACTTGATACAACATTATGTGAAAAATTTTGTCAGTGAGTAGCGACATGTCGGTGGTTTTCTGCGGGTAATCCGGTTTCCTCCACCAATAAAACTGAATGCCACGATATAGCTGAAATATTGTTGAAAGTGGCGTTATGCACTATAAAACTAACCAACCAACCATTCCCAAATACAGTCACATGTATATAATAGGCAATAACAATTTTAAACATATTTCTTGCTGATTTTTCTTCTTCATCATCTGTATTTGATACTAAAATATAAAATATTATTGTATAATGTAAAACAAATCTAATTGGCGGAATTAGTTTGTTTTCATGCCACTAGAAAACAAAAATCTTAATCCAGTAACATATCACAAAGGCCCAGTTTCGACTTTCCGTCTGAAATGTGAGCAAAAGTATCTCTTTAAGAACAAAAATCACAAAAAAACAGAAATTTAATGTCTAAGCTTAAACGTTACTGCTAATTTTCCTACGAGGAAGAAATAAATGCTCCGAATATG
Source organism: Bathymodiolus brooksi (assembly GCA_963680875.1). Lineage (NCBI taxonomy): Eukaryota > Metazoa > Mollusca > Bivalvia > Mytilida > Modiolidae > Bathymodiolus > Bathymodiolus brooksi. Next base: position 131,256,020 of record OY804576.1, on the reverse strand, counting down.
TTGGTCAGAGTTTTTTTGGCATTTTCGTAACGGACGTCAAAATGTCGGGGTAAAGGGTAGATTGTAAAGGGTAGCTATATAGATTACCGAACGTTATATGCCGTGAGATAAAGACATTTGGTGCCATTGTGTATTAGGATAATGGCAGAAAGCTGGTCGATAACGATTATGATGGCAAGTCTTTGTTAAAAACCATTTGGAAATTAGTGCCTGTATTATGTGTCATTATCATACATTCGTTTTCAAACACAAAGATCCGGTGATGTGATATATGTAATTCCACTCGGTAAACTTTGTGTACTGCTTTACAAACAGAAAAAAAACCATATCATTTCCGTGACATGCAATTATTTAAGGTAGTGACATGGAAGTGCTAAGGAAATGGCTGTCACGTTTTGCATGGCACTATTTGTTGTGTTATTGCTCAAGAATAATCGAAATAGAAATTAATTTTCAATGAATAAATAAAAGATTACAAGGAAGTTTTCTTTCTTTCAAATCGTATTTTGCAGTCCATATTGGTATTGATTATTCATAATGATCATTACGGTACCAACTTGGTCATTATCTTAACGTAATGTCATTGGCGTGTATGTAACTGTTGCATTTCTGTCAATGATAAAGCTTTTTAAAACTTTCAAACGTTTCTAATTTCCGTTATGTCATCAGCTGAATATAACATACTATAACTGCACTCTTTATGTCTTAAACAAAACAAAAAAACTTTCAGATACTTATTGTTTTGAAAAATAAATATTATCACCTTTATTCAGAAACCACTTGTTAAATAATCAAAAATCACCTTAAAAGAGAACTCAATTGAAATTGTATCGTTTGATAAATAGTCATTTAAAAGAATGAATGCGATTGTTTTTGAAAGTAGTGCATAATTCTGATACAATGTAAATATAGCACAAACACTATTTCCATTGGAACACAAACAACAACTTTTAAAGCAATTTGTTGACTTTGTTTTGTCTGTTCCTGAACAATTTCATAATATCTGCAGAAATGATAAGAATTATAGGAATACAAGTGATGAACCCGCCAATCCACCCAATCATGATGGAGGAAGTTCTGTCATCTGTTGCTGATCTTTTAGAGTTCTTGTAGGCGGAAGTAGTTTTTACAGGAACTGTTAGATTTTGTTTCAGCTCTTCCAGGTCAAGTTTTAGTAAACTTACAAGTTGTTCTCTACTTATATTGACCTCCTTAAGAAAGCTCCATTTATTACTGGTGAAGATACAAGGACATTGGCATGTATATTCTGGAGTAGAGAAGTCTGTGGAATGTACAGTTGTAGTGTCTACTTGTTGTTGTTTAATTACAACAGGTATATTTTCATCAGCTATAAAATTAAAAACAAATATGTGATCACATCAAAATTCAATTATATGTTTAATTACGAAGATACATAATATTATACTGCCAACATCGGCCATGAGATTTTACTTGAAAGAAATTTTATAAGTTTGATATTTGTATATAATACCACACATCTTTAATAGTCTTTCATGATTTTTTTCATAGTGGCTTACATAAAAGTCATATATATTGTTGATATTGGATATAGATGTTATGTATACATCAGGTGATAATTTTGTAGTGGGGTTCGTAATACTCGATCTTTAATTTTATGTATATGTTTTGTAGATCGTTGTTTGTCCCTTTTTAGTTTTGGCCATTGCGTTGTCTAGTCTTCCTCGATATACGGATTCTAATTACCCCTTTGGTATCGTCAAACTATGTTTTTGGCTTGTCTTGTCACAGTGATACTAAAAATATTGATATGTAAACGAGTCGAATAGATTGAATTGGATTAATTGAGTTTCAATGCCATTTTCGACAGTATGTCAATTTATTGTGGAGATCAGATTTATATGTGGAGGACATCAAAGTCCACACGAAAACACTGACCTGCTGTAAGTAAGTGAAAAATTGAATCACTTAAATTTGTATTCAATACACTTCGCTAAGAACGGGAAGCAACATCTAACTCTAGTATCGGTAGGCATGAATTACACAAGTAGACGTAACTCAATTGTATGCGACAAGAACGCCATCCTTAAAATTAGAAATCAACTGCAGATAACTGTAGCACTGCATGTTTAGTTATTTATTGACAAAACGTGCATAACTTGCATAACCTATAGGAAAATTCTGAAGATACCCCAGGGGTAATCAGTAGCCGGAAATTTGAAGATGGACAGATAATACGATGATCAAAGGAAAAAGGACAAACAATGATCTACAGAACACTACACAGACAAGCAAAGATTGACCACCACGAATCCTACTAAAAACCAAGGGTGAACACAGGTGCTCATAGAAGGACATCTTAAATATTCAATTCAAATTCCAGACAATGCTCGTTAAATATGAAGATGATTTCGCGACAGAGGCATAATAAAGAGGGTTGTGTGATATATATTGACATTGAACATGGATTAAATAGAATGGGATTATCTAAGGTTCAACGGTGTTGACAGTTTGATTACCGTTGACAGTTTTGTCAACACCATATTAAAACACAAACCATTTTTTTTTATAACTGTAAAATAATATTTGCCGTTATTCAATATATTAAAACTCGGTAAAAATATATCATTAGACGAAAAGTGCAGGATTTTTGGTTTTTATAAAGTACAGAAGAAAGTGTTGTTTAATTGCGAAATATACTTATATATGTTGCCAGGTGTACAATTTGAAAACAACAAAATAAAGACGAGAATATATTGTTTCCATCAGCTATATTCATTAGAATATTTAAAGCTGAACTGAAAGTAAGTCTCGTTATCAGACAAAAATACCATTATAATATTTCACCATATACAGATAATGAAATAATTATGATATGATTGTAATTTGAATTAAATACATTACTGTATTAGAAAACATATCATTATCACAATGTAATCCACGTTTTATTGCAGAATCTAAACCTAAAAGACAGGTGTACGTGTATTGTTGTTCATTATTATTTGACCTCTTTTTGTAACACATTGATGAAGATACACATATGTCAAATAAGGGTAATAACAAAATTACCGAACTCCGAACAATCTAACAAAGGGAAAGTCAAAACTCATAAATATATAAACAGACAAAATCAGTCAACAACCGGAAAACTGTGAAAACCGTAATGACCCTGACTTGGTACAGGCATTTCTAAAGAAAGGATAAGACATTAATGAAATAAAAAAGTCATACTTTTGTCCACCATAACTGACCATTGAAACAACAAAATCACATAGCTGTAAAAGTGAATCGCCAAAAGACATATTTTTTTTAACTAACTTCAGTTGTTGTCTGTATATGCCCATAACAAAAGATAACAGAAGGACGGTTGGCCTGGTGGATTCATGTAACAGAAATATTCATCGTTGCTATCATATGAAATCTAGTGCACATTAAAGAAATATGGAGACTTATTAGCTGGCCACTACATCTATTATGGTTACTTATAATGTTTAAACTGATAATGAAAGTGCATAATATGAGCTAATAAAAACGTAGATAGCGAATTTAGTGCGCACGACGCCATTCTGGAATATTCTTCATCAGGTACGCTAGACTAACACGACGGGTGCCACTAGTGGAGCACCAGCGTTCACCCCCGGTTTTTATTGAGGTTCGTGTTATTTGGTCTTTAGTTTTATGTGTATGTTTTGTAGATCGTTGTTTGTCCTATGCAAACTCTTCTCATAATAATTTAAAAGCTACAATATGTTTAATATAGACATACTAATGTTATATACAGCTAATTTATTAAATCCTCCACAGATATCGCTTGATGTTAAAGGACATGGAACGTCGCAGTGTTTCCCTGGATATGTTCCATGATCACGTACGTCTTTTCCACAATAACAAGCTAATGGGTTCTACAAATGTGTTAGAATAATGATTATACATGACTAGGAACACGAGTATTGAGTATCGATTATTGAGCAAAATAAAGGTTATTGTACCTTGTTAAATACCACACGACTTAAAGTCCGTTGATGTAAACACATTAATATTTTTAATATCAGACATTATTATACCTCACTAACTTCTCATTGGCTTAAATTAAATCACATGACCTGAAACAATTTTAATGTTTTGTGAAAAGTAACCCAAACGGGAAACAACTAGTTGTTTACCGGGTAACAACCCTATTGTTTCCCGGTAAACAACCCAGTGCGTGCCTCACAAGGGAATCAACTCTTTCAAAAATTTCATAAAATTTCAAAATACTAAAATCAATAAAAAAAAAAAAAAAAATAAAGTTCAAAATTTTCAAAAAATTCCAATATTTAAAAAATTCGAAAAAATTTCAATATTACAAAAATTTGTCAAAAGTTATTAAACACACATTTTGCTTAAATACATGTATTTATTTAAATGTCCAATCCTTGGTCTGTTGTTCGGTATAATAAAACAGTTATTGCCTTCAATGGATTGTAAACATCAGAATTGTTAACCCTCAAGGGGTTGTTTCCCTCGGGCTAAAGCCCTCGGGAAAACAACCCCCATCAGGTTAACAATTCTGGATGTTTACATCCATTGAAGGCAATAATTGTTTATTATCTAAATGGATTAAATGTTTTGATGCCCGATAAGATTTCCGCATAAAAAACGATGTTCTGTTCGTCTAAGCTTGTTTGGTTTGAAAGGTGTTCATGTTATATTTATGTTATTTGTATTTATTTACGTATACAAAAACGACGAGAGTTACCAGTGGAACAGAAACTGTTTACCAATTAGACAAACCGACCATAAAGCAAAATGAAAGCATTGAGTTTGAACATTTCTTCTTTGTGTTTTGCCATATACATTTTCCAACCCAGAAATTATAAAGTCGATGTATTTACAAACTGAAATATTTTTCTTGCAGTAACCACTATTGTAAGAACAATTTAAATAAACTAAAAATGCGAATAAATATTAAAGAAAAACGCCATGGTCTTAACAAATTGGTATGATAATTTTAATGGCAGTTAATAAAAGACATTTGTGTTAATAAAAAATGAAAATAGTCTACGTAAGGTAGAATTGGGTGATTGAGGTAGCATGTAGCATCAAATAATGGTAATATCCATTTTGTTTTAGAACTCTTCAATGTGAGGAGACAAAAGGCCTAATCCATTCTCGGATTATACCTGGAAGAGCCGTGACGTCACAAAGTCGGTATCGTATAACAGCATCAGTTGCAATTTTATCATTAACATTATGTAAATCGTAAAATAACGCTGTATATTTATCTTTGGATATTTACCAAATCAATATGCCTTCATGTCAAGCATTTAATTGCACTAACGAAAATGGAAAGTGTGAGGAGAATGTTTTTGCAATTACCGATCCTGCCCTTTTCAACACATTAACTACTGTCCGCAAAGAACACGGGCAAGTACGGCAGCATTTGAAAGTAAAAAAAAACCACACTTGCATGGATAAAACGAGCTAAAAAGACAGTTAATTAACCTACGGCCAATCATATAGAACATGAAATTATACCCCCCCCCCCCCCCCCCCAAGAAAACCAAAGAAACAAGCAAACACAAACTCGTATGCTTTATGTCCAAAGTAACATGGGATGGGAATATTAAGAAACAAATTAGGATGACAGATAAATTGTAAACATTGTGTTGCAGTTGATCTGCTATTAAAACATAATCAATAGGGCTAGAGGTTGGGAAGGGTCAGATACATTATTTCTTCCGCTAGCATGAACCTGACTTTGTGATGTCACATGAATAGGTGTCATGGCCGCTTACTCTACGACAGGAAATTCTAAATATGAATATTTCTAGTCGTGTATATTAATGTTAATAGCTCTTTACGAATAAAAGGATATACTATTATATTGAATTATAACAATTGTTCAACTGACTGGAGTTTTCCTTTAAGACCCAAGGATATGACGATCTTATACATGGAAGTCGACACATTTTCAAGTCGATATCACAATTATAGTAGTTTCCATATGTCGACCTTTCAATCCTTAAAAAACTACCATCTCGCTTTTCAGTGGAGTTCGTGTTTCTCGATATCCAGTTTTCTGGATCATTGATTGTCATTTTGTCCTATCTCTTCTGGCCATTGTATTTACGCTTTTGATTACCCCTTTGGTATCTTCACACTTTTCTTGCGTCAATCAAACTATTCGCTGAATCCACGACCACAAAATCAAAGGCAAGCTATATTGTGAAAGTCGCATCTCTTTATTAAAAAGAGTTTCTTAGTAACAGATTACGCTTAATGTTATCACTGTTGTAGAAAAAATGAGACCAACATGATTATTAAAATATAAAATAAACAACATATTATTGAAATGATTACACGAGTACACAGATAACATCAAAATTATTATTTTGAAGTAGCTTACCTTCTGTGTCCCAGCGTACATGAAGTTCTGGCCTGCACTGATGCAAGTTAAAAAGCATTCTATAGTGGTTGCAGACGGTGAGTGTCTATTAGCCAATGTATTATTTAGATCATTCCTATAGCACCCAACATAATTGAAACCTAAAACTAAAAATTACATCACTTATTGATCACTTCTGATTTTCCTGCTCCCAAAGACTTTTAAATTATTTGGCATTCCAATCTTTTGAATTTGGGCGTATCTAATGAAGGTTATTCCAAATCCGTGTCATGCAGACTACGTTAGATATCTACGTTTTCTTCCTATTTATTTATATCTAAAGCTAATATTTGTAAATGAATATTATTTTTCGTCGTGAGTGATTATTGTTTAACGTCAATTTTTCAGCTATATCATTTTCAATGAGAGATGATGAGGTCTACTTTGTACTAGACCAACACCCTTTGTTGTATATTTTTATAGTGCTAGCTCACTGGAACGACCGACCACTCGCACACATTATTCTGATTCCGAGACAACCAGTCTATGCTCTTTCTCCTTATTGTTAAGAGCTTAGCGGAGAAGCAAAAAATGCAAATTTTACAGACTCTGGCTTAACCTGATCGAGACTCGAACTCACGATCTACCACACTCGAGGCGAGCACGCTAACCACTACACCACCAATGCGGTTATTATATTCAGAGATCACAAAACGTGTGTACATTTTGTATATTTGTATATAATACTGAAGCATCTAGACAATATTAGTGTTGATTGATCCAATATTTACTTGGTTGATCATTAGGGATGGTTTTGTTTTCAATAGATTTTGTTCAGAACAATACATGCACGTGCTATGCTCAAGAGCTGCAATGTAGCAATTCCATGAACATCCGGGTATGCAAATAGAACTCAGTTTCGCTAGAATGTTGATTGCTTACTAGTTAACGGCAAAGCGAGAAATAAGGTAGGTAAAAGGTTGGTGTTTAATATGGTAGGTAAAAGGTTGGTGCTGGACGAGCTTTTGACCTAATGTTTTAAGTGAGTGAGTTATTGTTGCTTAGCGTCAACTCAGCAATTCTTAGTTGTATGACGATAGTCAGAAGTAAGATGGCAAATGGCGGATGAGGTTGGTAAGTTTTCTCTAATAACGTACAACAAACGACCACTCCTAGCAAGTTGTCTTTGACGAGAAAGGAACATGACAATCTCCAAATGCAATACATTTCGGGAGTTGTTTATTGTTTTCGTACAAGCGGACGCCAGATGTTGAGGGATTATCCTCCTCAATTAAGAAAGAAACTTTTTTTTGTAATTTGTTTATTTTCAAAGAAAAGCAGAGGCAGATACAAATACAGAAAAAAACATATTATATGTATATACAATTTTACCTTAGACAAAACGATCTCCAAACCGCCATACTATATTTTTATAAAACTTATTGTACTGTTCGTGTTTTTATTTTCATACTCTCCGAAATATTATGTTTTGAATCGTGGCAAATTGCGCATGCACGAGGTACACAGATGTAAATATGGAATGCTGTATCAACATAGTATTGACATGGAATGGGCATACGGATGCTACCAGATATTCACTAGAAAATATATAACACAGGTTTATAGTTGTTCACCTCTGAACGATCGGTTGTTGCTTCCATAATGACAGTGGTATTTCAGCGATATTCACGAGGAGAACACATTTTCAAGCAATAAATCCCGTAGATAGCTGATAGCGTTATGATGCCAAAAAGATGATAGATTGAGTCGTATATTTTCGACAAACAACAGACCATTACGAACCACCCCTAATAAACATTGGCATGTTGTCTTATAACAAAAATAGCATGAAATTCTGAAAACACTTTAACTCTCGCTGTTAATAGCTAGTTGTGTATGTCATTCCCCGTACATGATCAGCAGGTTCCCTTTATGGTTGGTAAGAACCGAGCAGCGATGAAAACATGTCTTATTTATATACTTCGATGCTACATCGCGAGGAGGTAATTTTTGGTAATACTTAAAGAAATGACTTATACTGATAATCATCGTAGCTCTTCAGAGGTACAGATGATGCTGATGAATTCACAAATTTGCATGGTACATTATACCGACTGTGTACGAACCTACGCAAATACCCTACGGCCTCAAGTCAAAAATAAACTTTTATTTTTTAGCTTCAGCTAATATAGATAGATACAGGTATTGTGGTTGTGGTGTTTAGCGCCACTTTCAACAATATGTCATTATATCGTGGTTGTAAGTCTTCTTGGCGAAGGAAACCAAGAGTACCTAGAGAAAACCACAGACTTACCGCAAGTCATTGACAAACTTTGTCACATAATGTTGTATTGAGTAGACCTCGCCATGATCGGTATTTGAACTCAGAACAAAACTGGTTGCATAGGTAGTTGTTATTCCAACTACCATACGATCACGACTGTCCCAATATACGTACAGATTGCGGTCATGATCAAAAGCAACAACGAAATTGTTTCTTGCAACTGAGATATATATTAATAAATAAGTAGATTTAAAAAGACCTGGGTGGCCAGTTGTTAATGTTGTTTACTGACTACAATATCACTAATTATTAACAGCGTGCCAACCAAATCAGAATAATGCTTTAATAAATAACACTTTTAAATGATTGGAGTTTATCTTGAATTATTCTTAGCGAAAACGTTCATCAACGGATGATTTATTATTAAATGTCCCACAATACATTAGGACAGTAAAGTTCTGAGTAAACACCTGTCTGATGAACACTTATGGAGGTCGTTGGAAATTATCAGCTATGGTAATACCAAGATCACGGAGATATGTGGACGAAACCTCTCCTTCTTGTATCGAATATTTTAAAGCACATTACCTGTGATTATTTTTCTGACAAATGGAAAAATAAGATCCTTTAGGACAGATATGAATTATTTCAATAATATTCTGATAGCGTTAGCATTTTTCTGTTTTCGTTCAATAACTTCTCTTTCTGTTGACATAAATTCAAGTACTGAGAAATAAAAATGAAAGATTGTGTCTATAGGACATATAATACCTGCCATCCCACAACCGCTAAAATAATTTTTGCTAGGTGTTTTGAAATTTTTCTATTTTGGTCACTCTATAATAAAATGGGTAAAAGTATTCTACACTAATATAATCTCAAGGCGGTATCAGATGTTCTTTAAATGTAGGGCACTGCTGTAGACAAATAGATCCGTTATCACCTTACCTTTTTATACTCTGTGCAGAAATATTAGCTATAAAAATTAGAAACAATACAAAATAAATTCAGGTATCACAGAAGAATATAAAATCTCTCAGATGATACGTCTCTGATTTTGGATGGTACCGAAGGATCTTTGAAAGAAAGCTTACGAGAATTAGTCTGGTTTGCAAAATTATCTGGATTAACATACAATTATTCTAAAACGCAGGTAATATGGATTGGCACCAAAAAGTACAGAGAGGTAATTATATGTGCAAATATGAATCTTTCGTGTGGAGAAACATCGACTTTTAATCATTGTTTTTAAAGTAGATCTTGATAGAATCATTAAATTAAATTATGAGGAAAACATCCTTCAGATAAAAAATATAATCAAGCAAGCAATGGTCCAAGGCAATTATTGGTAGAATTACTGTTGTAAAAACTCTGTTGTTGCATGCATTGAACCATTTATTTATGGTTAACCCATATAAAGACAATACATATAGATTATAACATGGCTTTTTCCATATCGGTCCTGGTATCATCCCGAGACTCCCATATCGGCCAAAGGCCCGTATTCCAAAAGTGTAAGTTTTACGTACAAATATGTGATAAAACATATGTGATCTTATACATACTTTTATATGAAATTCACCATTTCATATAATCAAAAAAGAAGTATTACAAAAAATATTTTAAATGGTGGACTGTTTGATAAATTGCTTTATATTCGGCGGCAAATATTTACATGCATATTCAAGACGAGAACAATCTCAACAATATTAACATATATATATATATATAGGGAGTGGATGTGGTCGAGTGGTCTAGGGCGCTGGACGTAAGGCTAAGCGAATGGTGCTGCAGTGTATCAATGGTGTGGGTTCAAATCCCGTCGAGGGAAGAACAAAAATTTGACAGCTCTAAAATCTAATTCTAACACTGTTTGGTTTAATTTTCAGACGTATATATATATATAGAAAAGAGACAAGAGGGGATAACCGAGGCACCGAAATACTCACGTAAAATATACGAATAAAAAGCGAAATTCTCAAAATAGTGATTGTTATTTAACGCTAAATGAGCAATTTTTTCAGCTATATCATATAGCGAGAATTTGTTACATTCAATGAAGTGATGATAATTCTAAATTAGTACTAGACCAACATGCTTAATAGGATCTTCATAGTGCTGGCTCACTGAAACAACAGTCCGCGGATAGACATGTCACTCCACTCGGATACATTATCCTGATTCTGAGGCAACCAGTCTTTACCCTTACTTGTTAAAGTTGTTTACTTCGGGGAGAAGCAGCTAATACTCATTTTATTGTCTTTGGTTTCGCATGACCTGGGCTCAAATCCAGAATTCACGGCATTTGAAGCGAGCGTCATAACCATTACATAACCAATATTGAGTACACAGAACTCACGTTTAAATTTAACACAGAACATATGTTCTCTTATCTACTTGCCAGTAACAAAATAGTGATTATGATATTCAGTTCTTCTGCAAATATACGTGAATTGTAAATATTGTCCTAAAATTGTGATCGGTATTATTGCATTTTCAAAATGATATTAATTGAAATATTAAACATCAATTTTGAAATTAATATCAACGTTGTCAGACTACAATGTGCTTGTCATTTCCCAGATATATGTACCTGTAATCAAGAGTTTGGACGACTATTTTTAATAAGCAGATTTAAAACAAAATTATGAACTACTTTATGATCAATAGATATGAGTATTTAAATTTTTGTGATATCAATAAAGGCAATGAGTGCAGAATAATGGTTCGGTTTACCTTTATAAATGTTAACGAATACCGATGGGGCCATCAAAAATGGGCAATCCAAAGAAACTGGCAACAAGACGAAAAAACAAAAAACAAAAAAAACACAACACACTATGTGTTGGACACAACTACACGCAAACACACATAAACAACGTAAATACACAGGAGCCATCATACAAACAACTGTAATCTCAGTCCGAGAGATTGATTGATTGCTGTTTAACGTCAATAAGGGTAATAACAAAATTACCGAACTCCGAAGTGAGTATTAATTCACAAATATCCACTGTGTTGTCTATTCTTCTTAGATGTACGGATTGATATCTTGATATTCTTCCATGCCGAGAACAAGTTTACAGAAAACGAATTATTTTAGTATGAACCTATATGGATCGATGGTTTGGTTTACCATGTGGTAACATTGAGATGGTGGATATGGTCAGAAAGTTTTACTTGCAACGGGCCATCAACGCTTTCTCTTAACAAACTGTTGAACATTATAAAGTTGTGAGTTCGAACCCCGCTCATGACGTGGTGTAGTTGATGCAACATTATGTGATAATGTTTGTAAGTGACTTGCGACAGGTCAGTGGTTTTCTTCGAGTACTCCGGTTTCCCCACCAGTAAAACTGACACATTGTTGAAAGAGGCGTTAAACACCATAATCCCAAACCCTGCAATAAACATGGGGTTCTCCCAACAAGCTGCGCTTATTTACGACCCGTCCTAAAGAGAGAGTTGTGTATTTGATTCGTTCTGCACAACAAGCGGATAGTAATTGTTGGGGGGGGGGGGGAATTCTAGATCTGATGCTACGAAGTCTCAGATGTCGGATGTTTCTCGATTGTTACGACATAATTTATACTAAGCTAATCGATATTTGTTAGCGTTTTAGTAATTATTGAATTCATTACTCTATGTAGACTACTTTAATAATGTCACAAGTAATATAATATCTGGTAGATAAGAACTTTTGAAGTCCTCCAAATTGTTCGTTGGCCATATTCCACCATATATAAATTATATAAAAAAATAGTTCTTTGTCATGCCTATCTGTTATCGTTTTAATGAATATGTTTACAAAATCAGCTGGCCATAGCACTGCACTGTCCTTCTACTTCTGATTACTGTTTTTGGTAAGGTCAAAGTTTCTTACAAGCTCCAACGATTATACTGGCATGACAAGTTCTTACGATTATACAAGTATTGCAAATTTGTTTTAAAATCATGTAGATTTTAAAAGCTCTACAATATACATATATTGCCAATTCTTGGACTATATTTATCTATTTCTGGAAATTTGTCTCATGTAAACTACCACGTAATACATGTACTTTTCTTTCAACATCTAATTAACCTTGAATAATTCCAGAGATTACCAGCAAAAACAGATACGTATAAGAGGTTTGTTAGAGTATAATATTAAATACCAGTTATAAAATTAACATATAAAATGACAATCGACGGTTCCTAACATACCTTTGAAGGAATTTAAATGTCCTGTAATAATATTGCATATCAATATATACGTTAAATGATGAATCATGGTCCGGATGTCAATTGTAGAAATTAAACATCAGATACTGGTCAACAACAATGTAACAATTTCAAGGAAATTTCATATTACACGCTCTATTGATTCTCTAGGGTTTTCTAAGTCCATAAATCAGAAGTGTTGATGACAGAATAATCCATTTTCCAAGCATTTCCCATCATATTATCGCTTAAGGAAAATCAGGACAACTTTGGTAAACAATTGCTTATTTGGTTTTCTGGGTAACTCTTAGATTAAAGATAAATAGCCGTTGGTTATTCACAAATGTATCAATATTATATAAACCTGTTATTCGAGTTGCAAAAAAGGACAGAAAATCGAGGTTCAATGATTGGTTGTATAGCGTTAGGTGGGACATATGTAAACTATATTGAGGTTTTAAAAGAGGAAATCAAATATGTAGGCACCGTCGGTAACCCATATCTGATCACACTCCGATATTCTCCACTCATCACCCGTAGGGCAATTGATTCGATTAGATTCGCTTCGGACTTTTCCGGCAACTGCTAGTTAAAGACCAATTTTGAAGATTTTGGAAATAATAAGGCACACTGTAGCCCTTTCAAAATGCTATTTTATTTTCTTGTGCCTACCCAACTCTTCCTATTTTTCCTCTTTGACAATGGATATATCTTGATATGTGGAAGAGGAATGAGTTTACTGACAAATATCAATTTTAATTAATTTCCTATTTCAATAGGAATGGTGCACTAACGGTATTCTATGTCGGTTATTTTGTTTTATTGTTATTACAAGAATTCAATCAAACATATTTAGAGCTTGAAAATTTAACAATCTGTTCAATACTTTAGTAACTCATTTGTATATTTGTTAAGACATAGTTGTAATTTTCTTTCGATGATGTTCATATTGTAGCATATATTTAAAAATCCAAATATATGTAACAGAAAAATGGTAAATTGGGGAAAAGCCCATTCTTAAAAAATAACAACTAAAAGGTCAGATAAGGTCGAATTTACTTTTACTTTAAATTTGTTCTCTTCTTAAAAATAGAAATGAATTAAGTTAGTCTACTTTTCGAATGTGAAATGCACATGCTGGTCTGGAGTACATCGCCCTTTGGTTGTTAGGAAGAAGACACTTAGATTCAGGAAAGAAAAGAAGGATATTATTGATCATCCTGTCCATTGCTATACAGACGCAAAATGCACGAGCCGTATGGTGATATAGTTTGACGATTCAGAGTTATCGTTTGTTGTTTTTGTGTGCGTATTGCACAATCTTTAGTTTTTCGTGTAGTGTTTTGTGAAATTGTAATTAATGTTTTTGTATATCCAATTGATCTATTTCACACCAACATTTATTCTAGTTCCAGAAATATATGGTTGTGATGTCCTGATCTAATGACAAAATAGACCAGAGAGACGCTACACACCGTATTGGTGATTGGCAGCGTAATGTCAACTAACGTTAGAACTCAGGACAATTTGTAACGTCCTTATAACTGCAATGCGATTTGTGAATCACAAAAAATATGTATATGAAAGTAATATTTCTAGTACATTTAAAACTCTTTTAGTAAGTGCTGAAAAGACTTATAAGTTTTATTAAATGAAAGAAAAACATTTAAAATACTGTGACGCTCGTTTCTTTGATGTTTCTTTCTAATAAAAGAAAAGGTACTAAAATGATAGTTTTTATGAATATATTAAATTCATGTGTTCATTTATACATCATCGAGACTGTCCAAGATATCGAGGTGGAAACTCTCGGGCATTGTAATTAAATCACGAATGGGATTCAAATATGTAAAAATCGGATTTCAGGAAAAAGCTGTTGTGTTTTTTATATACCAAGCTTGGAATTGCAATCTGTCTCACACCATAACTCATAAAATATATGAAGTTTATAAAGGTAATAACAAAATTACCGAACTCCGAACAATCTTACAAAGGGAAAGTCAAAACTCATAATTATATAAACAGACAAAATCAGTCAACAACCGGAAAACTGTGAAATTATATCTTACTTACTAGAGTTATCGCGTAAAAAAAACTGAATTCTTACAAACTACATTTTCTCATAAAAGTTCCCAAGACTAATTGTTCAGTCTCTTGCATCTAATGAATTGTCTATGATATTTCTTTCGTGTTTTTTTTTCTTCATATTTGACTTCGGATAAAACGTATCTTTAGAAATATTTATTCAATCTCTTCCATCTAACAACTCTTCCAATGTGTCTCAGGTGTTTTCATATTTACAATCTTCTGGTAAAAACAACACACACAAATAAATTAAACAAAACCAAATAAATGCTTGCTTAAATAAATGTTCAAAGAGACATAACTCTATCAGACATGTTGAAAGTAGAACATTTTACAGTGTTATAATAATACACCTGGCTTAGGCACATCCTGGAATCATTTACACAATATAGTAATTCCAATGGTGTGGGGTAAAATACATAGGAAATAATGTTACCCATCTTAGCATGTCATGCAAGCTATGGCTTTCATGTCTTATTTCGATTCCAATAAAAAAAAAGGCGAAATGCGTCTTAAGCGAAAAGCAGTATGTGAAATGCTTCTAAAAACCACCTCCAAAATCGAACAACAATCCCTAATGTAAACAATGAACTATTTTCAACATTCCAGTATTTTCCTTTGCTCGTGCTATGTCATAAACAACACAAATGTAACGGACAGAAAGACGAGGGTCTTAACTTATTCCCGCCACATATTTTAGATCTTAATACCTCCTTATTTAGTTAACCTTTCCTTTGAAAGTAGTGTATGCGCTTTACAGTTTTCAACAACAATGTAACAGTGATCACCAATACCAGCTATACAATGGGATGTAATCCATGAAGCTACTGCTCTTTCAGGTTATTTGAAAAAGTTTGAGTAAACACATAGAGCAGTCGAAGTGGTTACACATGCATGGAACCAAAGCAGCCTGTTTTAGAGAGTACAATTGATTACATTAAGATTGGAATAAATGGTAAATTAGAACTAGTATGTGCCCATAAATGTGGATACTATAAACAAGTGATGACACAGTTAGCATTTAGTGAGGAAAAAGGTGCTACTTTAATTATTAGGACTAAAGTAGGTTTTATAGATTTACCAATACAATTTGATGAGCAATACTGGTGTTAGTCCATGCTACCAAATTAAAACAATTCTTTGAAACCATTGTTGTCACAGAAATACTGATAGGACACCTGAAAAAAAACTGGACTCGAACATCTCTGAGAATGTTAACACTGTGACTAACTTTGATGAAACAATTGAGGAAAAGAAGGAAGACCTTGATGGCAGCCTTTCAAACTCATCCTCGGGAAAGTAAAATGATATAAAGAGCCTATGAGCCACCATTTCTTTAATCCACTCTTATTTGCCTTTCTTACTAATCTTGTATTGTTGGGAATGTGAGATCTAGACACCTGAGCAAAATGAATAACATTAGTTACATCTTTGGCTCCTTGTAGACTGTTTTGGTTTCCAAATGCACTTCAACATCGGAATGGATTCAATATTTACAAATTTGGAAAACAGCCTCGCTGATACTTTTTTTGATAGACAATGCAAGAGTCTTGCGCAAGAACTAATGATAATTACAAAATTACTGAACACTAAGTAAATTTTCCGAAGGGAAAGGTAAAAAGCCATCGTCCAAAAACAGACAAAATCAAGAGTTAACAACTGGAATAACTGAAAACCATTATGTCCCTGACCTGGTACAGGCATTTCCAGAGAAATTTAAGCTTGAAACTATGTTGTCAGTTATTTGTATAAATATATAGGTTTTTAGTTGAATTTGTATTAAGTCTTTTTTAATTTGCAGACAATGAGCAAAATGAAAGTACAATAAAGGATGACGAGGTTACCAAAAGCTGGAATATAGGCTGTGCTGTCTATTGTAATGCTCACAAGAGTCCAACTTACTCAAAAGTGAAAGGAATGATGTTGGTTTGTGGTGTAAACCTTTTGTGTCAGAAATATACCAGATACCATTGGTTTTGTGAGAGATTTAGGAGTCTTTACAACAACTATGAAAAGAAAATTTATGTTTGCCTTAAATGTAGGCCAGTTCACCCAAATAGTGACATGTTGAAATTAACAAATGGAGTTTTGTAAGAAGTTACCAGATTGATCATGAGATCTTTGGATTTTGCAGCCCCAAGTTTATATAGTTTTTATGAATAAATAGTTTGTATTAACAAATTCTAAAAATTGAGATGTTTTGTCCTAATGGTATTAATTAATGAAAAAAACATTTGGAATACCATATTGCCTTTGCAGTCTTGAAAAATTCAACACTTTAACATAATTTGCCCATACACATTCTTTCTTAATCAAAAACCTGAAAAACTATGAATCAATTTGGTATAGCTGATACATATCTACATCCATCAGTAACTATTTACATTTTCTGTGACAGTAGCTTATATCATGATGCACTTTACAAAACTGTTCATTAATACATGTATTTGTACTGCTACTTTTTGACAACAGGGCATTGTAAATTCTCCAAATAAGCACAGACTGTCAATATTTGTTCTGCAATATCCTTCATAGATAATTTGTCCTCACCATCAAATATGTGGAATGTTTTGATTCTCTGGATTGCTCTTTCAACATGGATTCTTACTTTGGAAATGTTCTCAGATCTAATAGTCCTTGAACTTGTCAGTTGTGTTCTCTCTGTCCCCTTAAATGATGGCATCATGATGTATGAAAATAAAGATATTTCAACTCTACCAGCTAAACAATGGGGTTTAATGCATGAAGCTACTGCTCTTTCAGGTTATTTGAAAAAGTTTGAGGAAACACATAGAGCAGTCGAAGTGGTTACACCTGCATGGAACCAAAGCAGCCTGTTTTAGAGAGTAAAATTGATTACGTTAAGATTGGAATACATGGTAAATTAGAACTAGTATGTGCCCATAAATATGGATACTATGAACAAGTGATGACACAGTTACCATGTAGTGAGGTAAAAGGTGCCACTTTAATTATTCGGACCAAGTTAGGCTTTATAGATTTATCAATGCAATTTGATGAGCAATACTGGTGTAAGCCCATGCTACCAAAATTAAAACAATTCTTTGAAACCATTGTTTTCACAGAAATACTGATAGGACACCTGAAAAAAACAGCTGGACTCGAACATCTCTGAGAATGTTGACATTGTGACTAACTTTGATGAAACAATCGAGGAAAAGAAGGAAGACCTGGATGACAACCTTTCAAACTCATCCTCGGGTAAGTAAAATGATATAAAGAACCTGTGAGCCACCATTTCTTTTATCCACTCTTATTTGCTTTTCTTACTAATCCTGTATTGTTGGGAATGTGAGATCTAGAAACCTGAGCAAAATCAATAACTTTAGTTACATTGTTGACTCCTTTTAGACTGTTTTGGTTTCCAAATGCACTTCAACTTCGGAATGGATTCAATATTTATCAATTTGAAAACAGATACTTTTATATAGACAATGCAAGAGTCTTGCGCAAGAACTAATGATAATTACAAAATTACTGAACACTAAGTCAATTTTCCGAAGGGAAAGGTAAATAGCCATCGTCCAGAAAGAGACAAAATCAAGAGTTAACAACTGGAATAACTGTGAAAACCATTATGGCCCTGACCTGGTACATGCATTTCCAGAGAAACTTAAGCTTGAAACTATGTTGTCAGTTATTTGTATAAATATATAGGTTTTTAGTTCAATTTGTTTTTAAGTCGTTTTTAATTTGCAGACAATGAGCAAAATGAAAGTACAATAAAGGATGACGAGGTTATCAAAAGCTGGAATTTGGGCTGTGCTGCCTATTGTAAGGATCACAAGATTCGAACTTACTGTAAATATTTGTTCTGCAATATCCTTCATAGATAATTTGACCTCACCATCTAATATGTGGAATGTTTTTATTCTCTGGATTGCTCTTTCAACATTGATTCTTACTTTGGAAATGTTCTCAGACCTGATGTCTCTGAATTTGTCAGCTGTGTTCTCTCTGTTCCCTTAGATGATGGCATGTGAAGCTTGACACCCATATCGTTGAATATTCCACTTATTAAAATCAATCAAAAGCCATGAGGGATTTTGAAGATGTCCGGGTAATTTTAAATTTCACAGAGATTTTTGTACAAAACCCATCCAAATTAGATGCAAGGAAACATGTATATTCAAATTATAAACTTCATAATACATTCAAGTTTCTGGTTGGGGTCAGTCCACATATGGGAATACGTGAGCAGAATGTATGGTGGTCGTGCATCTGATAAATGTATCGCCTCTGATTCAGAGGATCTATTTCAAAATTTAGAGAGCAGTAAAAGTTCAATTATGGCTGTCGGAGGGTTTTTAATAAGTGGAATAATAAACAACATTAATTTCAACATGTCACTATTTGGGTGAACTGGCCTACATTTAGGGAAAACATAGCTCTTCTTTTCAAAGTTGTTGTAGAGCCTCCTAAACCCCTCATAAAACCAATATGATCTGGTATATTTCTGACACAAAAGGTTTACACCACAAACCAACATCCTTCTTTTCACTTTTGAGTAAGTTGGACTCTTGTGATACTTACAATAAGCAGCACTGCCTAAATTCCAGCTTTTGGTTACCTCATCATCCTTTATTGTACTTTCATTTTGCTCATTGTCTGCAAATTAAAAAGACTAATAACAAATTGTTGTCCAGCTGTGTTTTCAGGTGTCCTGTAAGTATTTCTGTGACAACAATGGATTCAAAAAATTGTTTTAATTTGGTAGCATGGACTTACACCAGTATTGCTCATCAAATTGTATTGGTAAATCTATAAAGCCTACTTTAGTCCTAATAATTAAAGTAGCACATTTTTCCTCACTACATGCTAACTGTGTCTTCACTTGTTCATAG
This sequence comes from Bathymodiolus brooksi, assembly GCA_963680875.1. Classification (NCBI taxonomy): domain Eukaryota; kingdom Metazoa; phylum Mollusca; class Bivalvia; order Mytilida; family Modiolidae; genus Bathymodiolus; species Bathymodiolus brooksi. The sequence goes on along the minus strand of OY804576.1, from coordinate 131,236,237 downwards.
TATCCATACTAGTTCTTTCACTTTTGAGTAAGTTGGACTTTTGTTATCCTTACAATAAGCAGCACAGCCTAACTTCCAGCTTTTGGTAAACTCATCATTCTTTATTGTACTTTCATTTTGCTCATTGTCTGCAAATTAACAAGACTTTAAAACAATTTAACTAAAAGCCTACATATTAATACAAATAACTGACAACAAAGTGTCAAGCTTACATTTCTCTGGAAATGCCTGTACCAGGTCAGGGCCATAATGGTTTTCACAGTTATTCCATATGTTCACTCTTGATTTTGTCTGTTTTTGGACGATGGCTTTTTACCTTTTTCTTCGGACAATTATTTTAGTGTTCAGAAATTTGTAATTACCATTATTTCTTGCGCAAGACTCTTTGCAGTTGGAAACCAAAACAGTCTAAAAGGAGCCAAAGATGTAACTAAAGTCATTGATTTTGCTCAGGTGTCTAGATTGCACACTCCAAACAATACAGAATTAGTAAGAAAAGCAAATAAGAGTGGATGAAAGAAATGGTGGCTCACAGGCTCTTTATATCATTTTACTTACCCGTTGATGAGTTTGAAAGGTTGCCATCAAGGTCTTCCTTCTTGTACTCAATTTGTGCATCAGTTAGTCACAGTGTCAACATTCTCAGAGATGTTCAAGTCCAGCTGTTTTTTCAGGTGTCCTGTAAGTATTTCTGTGACAACAATGGTTTCAAAGAATTGTTTTAATTTTGGTAGCATGGACTTACACCAGTATTGCTCATCAAATTGTATTGGTATATCAATAGAGCCTTATTTGGTGCAAATAATTAAAGTTGCACTTTTTTCCTCACTACATGCTAACTGTGTCTTCACTTGTTCATAGTATCCATATTTATGGGCACATACTAGTTCTAATTTACCATTTATTCCAATCTTAACGTAATCAATTGTACTCTCTAAACCAGCCTGCGTTGGTTCCATGCATGTCTAACCACTTCGACTGCTCTATGTGTTTCCTCAAAACCTTTTCAAATAACCTGAAAGAGCAGTAGCTTCATGCCTTAAACCCCATTGTTTAGCTGGTAGAGTTGAAATATCTCTATTTTCGTACATCATGATGTCACAAAGAAGTGATCTGCTTGGTTGATTTCCACTGCTATTTGTCATAACACGATAGGCTTTGCTAGCTGTTATTGTCCCTGGAAATACATATAAACAAATACTTTCATAATTTCATTCTCTTAATTTTGTTAATTAAAAAAAAGCAATTTTATTTCCGAAAAAATCCTTTCTAAAAAAAAACAGGCTTTTGATATAAGATTTTTTTTGCTACTTTTCCCCAATAATTTTAAGATGAGGTAAAGCTTAATTGTATTTAAATTTCTGGTAGAACACAGAGTAATTCCCTCCATTTGCACCAGCTATGCTATAAACTACTTGTACTAATTATAAAGCACAGCATGTGAGTATTCTGAGAAACATTGCTGTATTTTTTCGAGAACGAGTAATGTAATTTTCATACCCTGGGTGGGAATCGAACCCACATACCAGAAACAGTGAACTGATGTAAAGTTACAGATATTTTTCTAATTTAATCAACTAGATTTTCAAAATTTGGGTACTCTGACGTTATGCCATCTGGGAGAGTGTGCCCACCTGTAAAATAAATTACTTTTTTTAAATTGTCTTTTTTTGATTTTTTTTTCTAGACAAAGCTGCTTCTTCCAATAAGGGTAATAACAAAATTACCGAACTCCGAACAATCTTACAAAGGGAAAGTCAAAACTCATAATTATATAAACAGACAAAATCAGTCAACAACCGGAAAACTGTGAAAACCGTAATGACCCTGACTTGGTACAGGCATTTCTAAAGAAATGGTGGGTTGAATCAGATTTTAAGGCGCCAAACCTCCCGCTCTCATTACGGTTCAAAGGTTCCGGCTGTCACTATAACAGTATTTAAATACAGGAACAAAATAGGTAAAATAGTTGTCAAAGCAGTACCATATTCGGTGACGTAAATGTCAAGAATATTTTTACGTCACACATTGACAAAAAAAATATATTAACCCAACTATACATGTACAAAATCCACCATATGGTTCCCCACTTTGTTTGTGGAGAATTACATGTAGGTGTTTAATCTTGGTCTCATCACCACTTTGGAAAGGTATGCAAGAAGCATTGACACTAACCAAACTAAATCACATTTTTACCTCAGTCAGTAACTCCTGAACAAAAAATGCTGAAATTCTTCTAACTTTTTAATTTCTGAATTTAAAAAAAAAAATTAAATCAGAAGTACACAAATAAAATTGAACATAAACATATGGCTGCACAGTGGTAAGACCAAAATTATGGGTTTATTGTAATCTGCTTGACACAATTATGGTTGTTTGAAAGCAATTTGTTTTTTGCCTTCAGTCTATGGGTAATACATGTTTATATTGAGACCTTAATATTTTTTGATGAAAATCTGTTAAAAATCACAAAGAAAAGCTAAGTGTAGTGTGTCTTAAAATATGAATGCTTGGGTGACAGTTAACACACACATTATTTGTTTTGCCTAAAAGCTATTAAGTAACACTTTACTTATATCAGCAGAGAATAATATATCATAAATATGAATGTACAAATGTACATTATAGCAAACCACCTAAGGAATCAGGATTTTTGACTGGGTTATGCAAAATATGGTTGTTATACAACATAAAGAAGTGCACCACTTTCATTAATTTCTTATTATTTATCTTTTAATTAAATGATTTTTTTTTGTAAACTAACGAAAGATTTCTGAAGTCAATATCATCATATATTGGAATATTTTCTGAATTTTTCATATCGACTTCCTTAATTATGACCAAAATGAAATATTGTCCATGTCAAGGAAAAATGATCTCTCTTGTACTTTTCCGGGAAACAATAGAAATTACTTTGTTTATTAGCTTCTTGATCAACTTTTTTTGTAGTCACCTATTTGATATTGACTCATCATTTGAAAACTTTATTTTCTGGCATTGGCGTTGAAAACCCAACTTTTGCCACACTGATGAAAATTTCTCTGGTAAGGCCAAAACAAAACGTTTGTTCTGTGTTATGTCTCGAAGCTAATTAAAATGGGTACATATTAATAAAAACAGTGTAGATAATATGTTATATTGAATAAATGGTATATAAATGTTAACTTTAAGCGTGCTTAATCCAAACTGATCATTAAATATGAGAGGATAGGACATTTGTAGGGTAAACATGTGGGTATGGTACGAAGCCTGGAAACAGTCAGATAACATTTGGCTTAGGGAAGGATGAATAATTATTCATGGTGGTCATATGTTTATATTGTGCTTACCGCAAATGTGCCATTTATGTCACAATGTTTTACCAAGACTGTTAGCGAGGGGTAATATGCTAACATAAAGGTAACAGTTTTATAAACATATGAATACCATGGAATATGTTGATTCTTATATTTAAAAATAAGCAAAGTATTCTTGAAAATGGTCTTTGACATCATCAATGACAATTGGTATAGATTTATATTATTTTTACCCCAGGTTTGGAAAGTGTTTGATAGAAGTCATATTAGAATATAAGTTAATACTTGAAACATTGTTAAAATTATCAGCAAAAGCATACATTTTTAATATTATGAAAACCGTTTAAATGTTAGTCTGAGAATATCTAAAGACATGTCTCGTAGGAAACATCTGCACAAACCAAACCATTTTTATTCTCAAAAGTCCACCATTCCCACAGATCAGTAGTAAAACTTGTCTACATGGTGTAGAATATTATTAAATAAAAATTAAATTACCTCTCAAGTTACAAAAAATATCAACACTATATCAACAACATGATATTGTCAAGTTGAATTTAAACAAGTTTCACATCTAACAGACACTTAATTTCAATTATATTAAAACCGTGACAATTGCAGCTAATAATTGCATCATGTGATTCCCTTTTTGTCAGTAAGCCAGGTCTAGCCACTTCAACTGCTCTGTGTGCTTCCTCAAACTTTTTCAAATCAGCTGAAAGAGCAGTAGCTTCATGCTTTAAACCTCAATTAATAGCGGGTATAGATGAACTATCTTTGTTTTTGAACATCACGATGTCACATACAAGTAATATGCTTGGTTGATTTCCAGTTCCACTGTTATTCATCATAACATGGTAGGCTTTACTAGCAGTTATTGTTCCTGAAAATACATGTAACAAATACTTTCATAACTTCATTCTCTGAATTTTGTGAATTAAAAAGAAGAGATGTTATCACCAGAGACAAATTCCTCTCTTCAGAAAACGGTCTTTTGATGTAAGATATGCTTTGCTATTTTTTCCCAACAAATTTTAAGATGAGGCAAAGCTTAATTGTATTTAAGTTTCTGGTGGAGGCACAGGGTAATTTCCTCCGTTTGCACCAGCTATATCATAAACTACTTGTACTAATTATAAAGCACAGCATATGAGTATTTTGAGATACATTGCTGTATTATTTCCAGTACAAGTAATTTGATTTTCATACCCTGGGTGGGAATCGAACCCACATACCAGAAACAGCAAGTAATTACTTTACCTTTTGAGAGAAAAAATATATAAACAAATGCATTTACTGGTTTAAGATCTCCATATTGATCTTCACACCCCCTCCACATTCAGTGAATTGATGTAAAGTTACAGATATTTTTTCTAATTTAATCAACTAAATTTTCAAAATTTGGGTACTCTAACCTTATGCCATCTGGGAGAGTAAACTACTTTTGTTAAATTGTTTTTCTGATTTTATTCTAGACAAAGCTGCTTCTTCCAATAATATATTAACCCAACTGTGCATGTACAAAATCCACCATATGGTTCCCCAGTTTGCTTTGGAATAATTACATGTAGGTGTTGAATCTTGGCCTCATCACCAGTGTGGGGAGGTATGCAAGAAGCCTTAATTGCACAAAAGTTTACATTACATATGTAATTTGCATCTAGATGTTCATATGTTCTGAACAATTTGAAATGTCTCAATGAAGTGGAAGAAATTCCTGTGCCTTTCTATTAAGCAGATACTTCTTCACTGTAGATACATCAATGTCTGGCAGCTGACTGGTATCCTGCTTTAATGAATATGTGGGGGTAAGAGATTTATACTCACCAAGCTGCTGATTATCGAACAAGTGGTTTGAACATTTCAGAATTGTGTGCTCAAAGTCATCTCCTGCATCTACCCCTCAGGTCCTTATAAGTTATACCCAACTCAATGCAAACAACTTACAATCCCCCTTTCCAGCACCGTCCATGGATCCTTACACAGAGCCCTAAGATCTCTCAAACCAATTGATTTAACTTCTTTAAACGACTTTGGTGTAATTGGGATGGGTTTAGCAGTGTATCGTGGCTCAGTTTTACGATTTTGCACCCTTTGACATAGTTTCTTCATTTACCTTATTGTTTACCTTTGTACCGGAACTCCGACAGCATGCAAGGTATCATGCGATGGCTTTACAAAAGTTACAGGGGATGCACAACTGTGCCCTTGGGTTTTTGGGAAATGCTTCAGTTGCTGAGAGAGCACCCTCATTATCTTCTAATCTCAAGATGGATGTTGATGTTATCAAAGCTAAAACAAAACAATCAGAGCCAACAAAAGAAATCATTTAAAGAGCTTGAATACATACTTCAGGGTAAACTCATTACAGCAAGATTAACCTGTCCTTCTGATTTCAAGGGAAGTTGGGCCATTGATAAAGATATACCAAACTGACAAACCAATGACTGCATTTATGTATTATGATTTGTCCTCTCTGATCAGGAGTCTCATGTAAACAAATTTAATAAAGCAGATTTATTGAAAGCTGAAATTACTGACATTAGATGCGAACAAGTGAAGTAACTATGTAGAAGCATCTAAAATTAAGGTTGGATTTATAACAGAAAACATTCGCAAAGATCTGAGTGACAGAGACATTTATGACTTCCGACAAGAGTGTATAAATATTCTGGCAAACGTTTTAACAAAGCACCATTGACTTTGGACCCTATCCTTGTTTTAGAGGACAAGGACAAGAATACATTGAAATTGACAAATGAAGCTATGACTGAGACGAGAAAACTTCAGTAATTTGTTTGATCAGATGCTAAAGGACAAGTAAGATTACTTCAGAGTCTATTCTCAAGAAGAGGACAGAATTAAGCTGCTGCTCTTGCTTTCGCATGGGCAGGCCTTAGTAGAGAGAGAGTTTTATGTTAATAAAGAGGTCTGTCTCAGTTAAACATTTAGCAGAAACATCGCTTATAGCACAGAGAACAATGTTGACCATATAAGCAGTGTTGGTGGATTCTTGAAAGTGGACTATTGTAAAGAACTACTGCTTTCAGCATCTAGTGCTAGGTCCAAATAAACAAATCAGCCAAAGAATATGCAGATAAAACTCGAAATAAAAGGAAATTTACGCTTATTGCCACGTCAAGCAGTATGAGAAGAAGTGCAAAGGACAAACTAAAAACTCTAGAAACTCTTGAGAAAGAGTTACAGGACAAAATGAAAGAACTGACACAATTTAAATAAAACTAATTTTGTTTGTTGCATGTATATCTGTCAATAATAAACTAATATGAATTTGAAATTTGCATAATGTTGAAAAGACATAAATGTAAAATGCCTTAGTTGTTTTGAAAAGTTTTCCTGTTTGCAGTCCTTGAAAAACTCATATTTTGAATAGGAAAGTCCTTGAATGCTGATAGCAAAAAAAAAGAGCCTCACCCTGATTATATGTCACATGGTGATAATGATACTCCAGCCAATATGCTAAAGAAAAACGTACTACGAATACGTCTATTAATATAATCTATTTATTGGGTATAACCCATATATTAGTAGTGCGAAGTCTGGATCATTAGCTGAAAGTTATATTATGCTTGAACAATTGTGAAGTTGTTGTTTTCCCTATTTCATTCCAAAGCTTCTATGAAAATTAATTATGATAAAATGTCCTATTCCAAAGAGGTGTAATAATACTTTGCAATTTAGTTAACTATTTATTGCTGAACCGCAACAAATTTAATATGACAAAAGTGTGAAACAGTGAAAACAATTGTGCAAAGAGGTGAATGAGACCTAAGAAGCATTAATTAACCTACTTTCAGTCACCTAAAGCCATACATAGAATGAGTGGCCTGCTGCGCACTTTTAATTAGGAATGTTGAAACTATCATGTGCTATGATTAATTGTTGGTTGCCAAGATATGTATGTCCTAAAACAAGAGAAACAAACACCTAAATGATTGAAACAAGCACTGACTGCCCCAAAGCATATATCTTTGGAGCATACAATGTAATCAATAGTGATGTGTAGATCCTTAAACTATGCCAGTATATCATTGTGCTTTACTAATATCTTCAAAGCATTGGAATTAATTTTGGTGTAAAAATAACCTTTTTTTCTTTGTGCTTAAATCATGCAATCAACTTATTCAATACTGGTGGCCATTTTTTTTAAATAATAATAATAAATATCATAAAAACAACTCCATGGTCTATCTGTAATTGATTATGTCTTCGGGGGAAAATCCTCAAATGTACCTCATTGTTTAGATCAACACATGTGTAGTCACTCTCAGCTTGTACCTTGTAGGGATATTTTGAACTGTAGTACAGTTTTAATGGCTTCAAAAACCATACAATTCAGGTCTTTACATGAATTTCGGATACATTAGTATGCAAAAACATTCCTCTGCAACATCGATGTCACATTTCCAGTGTATATGCATAGCTATCATGATATGCACTTGGGGTGTCATATTATTTTTATGCAGCATTAAATTCATGTATCATAATTTACAAACAACAAAAATGAGTAGAATTTAATATAATATATATTCTTATTGTCTACTGAATATATTATTATTGAAATCTATAGTTCCTACATAATGTAAGTTTCCTCCTCTCTCTCATGTATATGCAACATTATGTTACATTGGCTAATTTAGTTACGACCTTTGGTTTTCTAGTTCTCAAACTTTTAGATATATCCGTTTTTATCATTCGTTTTCAAGACGCTTATTCTTATTAGAATCAAATCCACAAAAATAAAAAGACAAACCAGACAAAATTATTGAATTGAAAGACAATTAAGCATTTCGAAACCCAAACGCTCTTGTTAATATAATAATAATAATAATAAACATTACAAAACGAATGTCATTTTCTAACTACCGGTACTCATTGACCTTCACACAGTTTTGTTCCGCCTTCATACTGTTCACCCCCACCCTCCCCCTCCCGTTATGTTGTCGTTTAACATGGTGTTGAGTTTTGTTTTCCTTTATTTGCGTGCAGATGATTGTCTTATTTCAATGAATATCGTTTTGTAAATGTATATTACATGTACGCATGCGCTGATCAATTACTCCATTAGTATACCATACTTCCTGTTCATATTGATCTGATTTATAATGCCTATTACCGAGTCCTGGAGTCACGTAAGTTAGTCATCATTGTGTAGCTCTGTTCGCGACCGGCTGTATATCTGAACAGTCGCTAAGTTGAGTCTGTTTGCGACTCATTTGTTTTATTTCTATTTTCCCTTTATAAACCTTTGCAAGTAACTGACGTTAGTCAACGATATTGCGTGTATGTTGTTGTTATATATTCAGATTTGTTCAAGCAAAGTGCATCTTCTTTATTTGAGCAAGCAGACCTGATACCGGAAAGGTTTGAAGATAACAAAGGGGTAATAAGAAGCCGTGATTGAAAGATTGACGTGTAATACAATGGCCACAAGATTAGGACAAGCAAACAAACAATGACCCACAAAGCATTACACAGACAACTAAAGACAGAGAATAACTATTTTGTATGACAAAAACATGTATAATTTAGTAAGCAGTGTCATGGAAGCAAAGATCCGAAGATAGATCTCATCACCAATACAAATATTAATACTGGGACTTCATGCAACAGTGACAAAGCTTCACAGTTTATGACACCAGCAAAGAATAGTGCTGCGTCTACTAGTAGGACAACGTCTCGTGTTGGCTTATCTTCATTTGTTGCTAACAAACGATACACTTACATCAGAAATTTGTTGGACAATTAAAGGAATAACCAGTCACTATTCTTACAAATCTTGTGAAAATGTTGGACATATTTTTCAGTTGATGTTTCCTGATTCACTGATCGCACAAACATTTGCATGTGCTGAAAGGAAATCTTCCTATTTGGCTACATTTAGGATTGCAACACAATTTGTGACTTTATTAAAAGAAAATGCAAAGAAACAAAATGGTTACGCTTAGCCCTAATGAAAGCATGAACAGTGAACCAGAATCAAGTCAAATGGATGTTCATTTAATTGGGATGCTGTTACTGTTTAAGCGAGATATTTGTCTTCCTTTTTCATGGGTTAGTCACCTAAAGCCATACATATAATGAGTGGCCAAACCTGTGCACTTTTAATTAGGAATGTTGGAACTATCATGTGCTATGATTAATTGTTGGTTGCCAAGATATGTATGTCCTAAAACAAGAGAAAGAAAACAATCTAAATGATTGAAACAAGCACTGACTGCCCCAAAGCATATATCTTTGGAGCATACAATTTAATCAATAGTGATGTGTAGATCCTTAAACTATGCCAGTATATCATTGTGCTTTACTAATATCTTCAATGCATTGGAATTATTTTTGGTGTAAAAATAACCTTTTTTTCTTTGTGCTTAAATCATGCAATCAACTTATTCACTACTGGTGGCCATTTTTTTAAATAATAATAATAAATATCATTAAAACAACTCCATGGTCTATTTGTAATTGATTATGTCTTCGAGGGAAAATCCTCAAATGTACCTCATTGTTTAGATCAACATATGTGTAGTCACTCTCAGCTTGTACCTTGTAGGGATATTTTGAACTGTAGTGCAGTTTTAATGGCTTCAAAATCATACAATTCAGGTCTTTACATGAATTTCGGATACATTAGTATGCAAAAACATTCCTCTGCAACATTGATGTCACATTTCCAGTGCATATGCATAGCTATCATCGTATGCACTTGGGGTGTCATATTATTTTTATGCAGCATTAAATTCATGTATCATAATTTACAAACAACAAAAATGAGTAGAATTTAATATAATATATATTCTTATTGTCTACTGAATATATTATTATTGAAATCTATAGTTCCTACATAATGTAAGTTTCCTCCTCTCTCTCATGTATATGCAACATTATGTGACATTGGCTAATTTAGTTACGACCTTTGGTTTTCTAGTTCTCAAACTTTTAGATATATCCGTTTTTATCATTCGTTTTCAAGACGCTTATTCTTATTAGAATCAAATCCACAAAAATAAAAAGACAAATCAGACAAAATTATTGAATTGAAAGACAATTAAGCATTTCGAAACCCAAACGCTCTTGTTAATATAATAATAATAATAATAATAAACATTACAAAACGAATGTCATTTTCTAACTACCGGTACTCATTGACCTTCACACAGTTTTGTTCCGCCTTCATACTGTTCACCCCCACCCTCCCCCTCCCGTTATGTTGTCTTTTAACATGGTGTTGAGTTTTGTTTTCCTTTATTTGCGTGCAGATGATTGTCTTATTTCAATGAATCTCGTTTTGTAAATGTATATTACATGTACGCATGCGCTGATCGATTACTCCATTAGTATACCATACTTCCTGTTCATATTGATCTGATTTATAATGCCTATTATCGAGTCATGGAGTCACGTAAGTTAGTCATCATTGTGTAGCTCTGTTCGCGACCGGCTGTATATCCGAACAGTCGCTAAGTTGAGTCTGTTTGCGACTCATTTGTTTTATTTCTATTTTCCCTTTATAAACCTTTGCAAGTAACTGACGGTAGTCAACGATATTGCATGTATGTTGTTGTTATATATTCAGATTTGTTCAAGCAAAGTGCATCTTCTTTATTTGAGCAAGCAGACCTGATACCGGAAAGGTTTGAAGATAACAAAGGGGTAATAAGAAGCCGTGATTGAAAGATGGACGTGTAATACAATGGCCACAAGATTAGGACAAGCAAACAAACAATGACCCACAAAGCATTACACAGACAACTAAAGACAGAGAATAACTATTTTGTAAGACAAAAACATGTATAATTTAGTAAGCGGTGTCCTGGAAGCAAAGATCCGAAGATAGATCTCATCACCAATACAAATATTAATACTGGGACTTCATGCAACAGTGACAAAGCTTCACAGTTTATGACACCAGCAAAGAATAGTGCTGCGTCTACTAGTAGTACAACGTCACGTATGGACTTATCTTCATTTGTTGCAAATAAAATACCGACACACTTACATCAGATATTTGTTGGACAATTAAAGCAATAAATAGTCACTATTCTTACAAATCTTGTGGAAATGTTGGACATATTTTTCAGTTTATGTTTCCTGATTCACTGATAGCAAAACCATTTGCATGTGCTGAAAGGAAAACTTCCTATTTGGCCACATTTAGTATTGCGACACTGTATTAAAAGAAAATGCTAAGAAACAAAATGGTTACGTTTAGTTCTGATGAAAGCATGAACAGTGAACCAGAATCAAGTCAAATGGATGTTCAATTAATGTTTTGGGATGCATTTACTGTTCACTCTAGATATTTCTCTTCCCTTTTCATGTGTCATCATACATCAGAACAGATCTATGAGAAGCTTGAAACTGTATTTCAAGGCTATTACAGTTGTCTATGGATGGCCCAAACTGACAACCCAGTGATTGTATGTATACGTTATGATTTGTCTTCTCTGATCATGAGTCTCATGTAAAAAGAACATTTTAGAGCAGATTTATTGAAAGATGCAACAAACACTCTGAAATTACTGAAAATAGATGTAAATAAGGGAAGTAACTATGTAGAAGTATCTAAAATTAAGGTTGGATTTATAATAGAAAACATATTCAAACAACACATTTAAGACTTCCAACAGGAGTGTAGAAATGTTCTTGTAAAACGTGTCAGCAAACTTTTTAACAAGTCACCATTCAAGTGTCAAATTGTAAGACACATAAGCGTGTTGGACCCAATGTTTGTTTTAGAGGACAAAGACAAGATGCATCTGTTTGTGACAGTATATTGCATGAATTCAGTAATTTGTTTGATCAGATGTCAAAGGACAAGTAGGATACTTCAGAGACTATTCTCAAGAGGAGGACAGACTAGACTATTGTTATAGTGAAATAATAGGTTAATAGATCTGAATCTCCAAATCTGTGGAGTGTAATTAAGCTGCTGCTCTTGCTTTCGCATGGCCAGGCCTCAGTAGAGAGGGATTTCTGTTAATAAAGAGGTCAGTTGAACATTTAGCAGAAACATCACTTATTGCACAGAGAATTATTGTTGACCATATAAGCAGTGTTGGTGGATTCTTGAAAGTGGACTATTGTAAGGAACTACTGTTTTCAAAATCTAGTGCTAGATGCACATACTACCAGTACTTAAATGACAAAAAAAAAGAAGCAGAAAACAAAACAAGAAATAACAGAAAGTGAAAAGTGATTGAGGAAATTTTAGATATCGAGAAGAAAAAGAAAAGAACGAAGGATGACAACAAAGTTTTAAACAAATCAGCCAAGGAATATGCAGATAAAACCTAAAATACAGGGACATTTAGGCTTATTGCCAAGTCAAACAGTATGAGAAGGAGTTCAATAGACAAACAAAAAACTCTAGAAACTATTGAGAAAGAATTACTGGACAAAATGAAAGTGAACTGCAAAACACAATTTAAATAAAACTCATTTTGTTTGTTACATGCATACATGTCAATAATAAACTAATATGCGTTTGATTTTTCTTAAATGTTGAAAAGACCTAAGTGTAAAATGTTTTTCCTGTTTGCAGACCTTGAAAAACTTATATTTTGGCCTGAAAAGTCCTTGAATTTTGATACCAAGAAAAGAGCATGAACCCTAATTATTTGTCACACGGTGATGATGATTTTCCGGCTAATTATTTAAAAAAGTAATATGATTATTTCAATTAATATCATCTATTTGTGGAGTATTTCAAAGTAAAACTATCAATTATGGTTGATCATAACCCATATGTTAGCAATGTTCACGTTTTTTTCCTATTCCATTCCATAGCTTCTATGAAAACTAATGATGTAAAATGTAAAAAAAAAAATATTTCCTATTCCAAAGAGGTATACTAATATTTTGCAATTTGGTGAACCATTTATTGCTGAACCGCAACAAATTTAATGACAACAATACGAAACAGTGGAAACAATTGTGCAAAGAGGTGAATGAGACCTAAGCAGTGTTAACCGACTTTCAGTCACATAAAGCCATACGTATTATGAGTGGCCAAACCTGCTGTGCACTTTTAACTAGGGATGTTGAAACTAATCACGTGTTATGATTAATTGTTGGTTACTATGATATTTATGTCCGAAAACAAGAGAAACAAAAATCTAAATGATTAAAACAAGAACTGACTGCCTCAAAGCATACATCTTTGGAGCATACAATTTAATATAATCATTTGTCGATCACTAAACTATATGTTATTGTGTTTTGTTCATATCTTCAATCCATTGTTATTTTTTTTAAGCATTTCTTCAACAGTATTTTTGTCTTTCATTTTAAATCAAGCAATCTGCTTATTAAATATTATGTCAATTTTTTAAGTAAATGTCATGAAAAAAACCTCCTCGACCATCTTCACGAACAGTTTTAACTAGCGGTACTCATTGAACGTAATACAGTTTTCCGCCAGTACTATGTCGTTTCCACATGGTCTTTCCGGTTTCGTTTTGCATGTGTATATAATAACATATATGCATGCGCTAATCGATAACTCCGTCATACCATTTGTGTTGTTCTGATTTATGATGGCTATACCCGTGTCCTGGGGTTATCTAAGTTAACCCTCATTTTGTAGCCGTCCGTGACCGGCTGTACATATTAAAGTCGCTAACTTGAGCCTATTTGCAACACTGTTCTATTTCCATTTTCACTATATAAACATACAGTAGTCAACACACTTGTAGAAGTGAAGCTTACATATATATTTATTGATGTATTGCAAGCTTATTGCTATATATTCAGAATTGTTCGAACAAAGTTTTCTCTTCTATATTTGAAGATATCAAATGGGTATTCAGACGCCGTCATTAAACGATGGACGTATAATACAATGGACACACGAAAAAGGACAAACAGACAAACAATAATCCACAAAGCACTACACAGTCAACTAGTGATTGACCCGGATGTGAAGCATTGGCGAGTACACGATACATGTTTGGAAACAATAAATCCTGTAGTTGCTGGAATGGTCAAACAGGCGGACATGGTGTCACAGAATTGACCAAATCGTGGAATTAGGCTGGATAATTGTATCTTACAGCTGGTAGCAAGCAATCACTACGAACAAGATGCTGATGAATATGAGCTGCTGCAAACTTTTTGAAACATGCAGATAGTGTAGCATTTATTATCCATGCATGAGAAACTACCTGAAGGCTTGTACTAAAGGGACATTGCCTATATGATTCGCTCAAACAACTAATTGACATTAGAAAGGGAGTATTCCTCTTAGAGTTTCCCAGCAACCCAATTTCATATATCATATATTAAGGCTACTATGTTAAACCCTAATATCGTGAAATTAAACTCAATCGTTGATTGCAACTTTGTTTTCAACTTTCGTCTATTACTCTGTGTACTTTGTTTGGATTTGACCATTAACGGTGACCAGACTCGGTGACTAAAATATAAGACGGTAATATAGAATTGTCATCACTTACCAGGAAGAACCCATAATAAACATGATATGTTGCTAAGGTATTTGCAATAACGTTTCAAAAATGGACCGTCTGACATACTGATGATCATTTTCGTACTTAGCTGTGCCTCACCAAAACGTGTAATACAATGGACAAGCGAAAAAGGACAAGCAGACAAACAATGATCCACAAAGCACTACACAGTCAACTAGTGATTGACCCGGATGTGAAGCATTGGCGAGAACACGATACATGATTGGAAACAATAAATCCTGTAGTTGCTGGAATGGTCAAACAGGCGGAAATTGTGTCACAGGAATGACAAAATCGTGGAATTAGGCTGGATAATTGTATCTTGCAGCTGGTAGCATGCAATCACTACGAACAGGATGATAATGAGTATGAGATGCTGTAAACCTTTTGAAACATGCAGATAGTGTAGCATTTATTATCCATGCATGAGAAACTACCTAAAGGGATGTTTCCTATATGATTCGCTCACACAACTATTTGGCATTAGAAATGGGATGTTCCTCTTAGAGTTTGCCAGCAACACAATTCCATATATCATATATTAAGGCTACTATGTTTAAGCCCTACTATCGTGAAATTAAACTCAGTCGTTGATTGAAACTTTGTTTTCAACTTTCGTCTATTAGTCTGTGTACTTTGTTTGTGTTTGACCATTAACGGTGACTTAAATATGGGACGGTAGTATAGAATTGTCATCACTTTCCAGGAAGAACCCATAATAAATATGATATGTTGCTAAGGTATTTGCAATAACGTTTCAAAATTGTACTGTCTGACATACTGATGATCATTTTCGTACTTAGCTGTGATTCACCAAAGCGTTTACTTCCTTTGCAAGTGTGCGGTTTATGAATCTGTGTCGCTCACCTGTCATTCTGTTTTGCGGAAACTTAATACAGAACCTTCCATAGGTACTTCCTACCAAATTTCGGTTCATTTGGTTACTCAGTTTCAGAGGAGGAGATTATCAAGAAATCAACCAACCAGAAACAAGAATTGCCTATGGTGGCCATGTTTGTTTAATTAATCGGGACTAACTTAGCTCTTTTTCATAGCGGTTCTTCCATAGATGCTTCCTACCAAGATATGGTTCATTTGCCCAAGTAGTTTCAGAGGAGTTTTTCAGAAATCGACCAACCAGAAACAAGATTTGACTGGCGGCCATCTTTGTTAATGGATCGGGACGAAATGAGCAATATTAATAACGAACTTTCCATAGATCCTTCCTACTAAGTTACGGTTAATTTGCCAAAGCGGTTCCAGAGGAGAAGATTTCTTAGAAATCAACCGATCAGAAATAAGAATTGCCTGTTGCGGCCATGTTTGTCATCGGATCGGATCAAAAATGGCAATCGTTATAGAGGACTTTCCATATATGCATCCGACCAAGGTTCGATTTATTTGGCAAAGCGGTTTCAGAAGAGATGATTTTTTAGAAATCGACCAATCAGAAACAAGAATTGCCTGTGACGGCCATGTTTGTTAAAGGATCGAGACGAAATGAGCAATCATTATAGAGGACCTTCCAATGCTGCTTCCTGCCAAGGGTCGGTTTATTAGGCCAAGAGGTTTCAGAGAAGACAATTTTTTAGAAATCGACTAATCAGAAACAAGAATTGCATGTGACGGCCATGTTTGTTAATGGATCCTACCAAGTTTCGGTTCATTGGACAAAGCGCTTTAAGTGGAGGAATTTTTTAGAAATTGACCAATCAGAAACAAGAATTGCCTGTGGCGGCCATATTTTTACCGAATCGGGACGAAATGAGCATTCTTTATAGAGGACATTCCAAGGATGCTTCCTACCAAATGTTGGTTCATTTTGGGAAAACGGTTTCAGAGGAGAAGATATTTTAAAAATCGACCAATCAGAAACAAGAATTGCCTGTGATGGCCATGTTTGTTAACGGATTGGGACGAAATGAGCAATCCTTATAGAAGACCTTTCATAGATGCATCCTACCAAGTTTCGATTCATTGGACAACGCGCTTTCAGAGGAGAATATTTTTTTAGAAATCGACCAATCAGAAACAAGAATTACCTGTGGCAGTCATGTTTGTTAACGAATCGGGACGAAATGAGCAATTTTAGAGGAAATTCTAAGGGTACTTCCTACCAAATGTTGGTTCATTTGGGAAAGCAGTTTCGGAGGAGAAGATTATCAAGAAATCGACCCACAAGAAACAATAATTGCCTGTGACGGGCATGTTTGTTAACGGATCGGGACGAACTTAGCAATCTTGATAGAGGACGTTCCATAGATGCTTCCTACCAAGTTTCGGTTCATTTGGGAAAGCAGTTTGAGAGGAGAAGATTTTTTTAGAAATCGACCAATCAGAAACAAGAATTGGCTGTGGCGGCAATGTTTGTTAACGGATCGGGACGAAATGAGCAATCTTTATAGAGGACCTTCCATAGATGCTTCCTACCATGTTTCGGTTCATTTGGCCAAACGGTTTCAGAAGAGATGATTTTATTTAAATCGGCCAATCTGAAACAAGAATTGCCTGTGGCAGCCATATTTGTCAATGGATCGGGACAACATGAGCAATCTTTATAGAGGACCTTCCATAGATGCTTCCTACCAAGTTGCAGCTCATTTGGCTAAGGGGTTTCAGAGGAAAAGATTAAAATGTGAAAAGTTAACGGACGACAGACGACGGACGCTAAGTGATGGCAAAAGTTCACGTTGCCTTTGGCAAGGTGAGCAACAAATGCAATCAATATTTTTCATTTGACAGTATATCAAACAATATTTCTTATTTTATATACTTGAAGTATTCCTCAGTTTGTGAAAAAAAATATTTCATGTTCATTGCCTGTATTATCCAATCAGAAGTAGTCCTTTAGTATTCACTGTTAATCTTTAATCTGATTGAATTTTTTTTTAATGGATTGCCATTGTTGGTTTAACGTGTAGATATTAATTAGTCTTCACACCCCTTCTAATATTAAACTTCGCCATAAAAGGTATCAATGCCTAATGGAATACTAGGTATTGGTCAGGAATCTAAGGGTTCAACTCACAGAGTTGTCTAGAATGTTACCATATAGGCAGGTACATGGGGTTGCCAGAAACAGAGACAGCATTGTTCATATTTCAGTTGATTTCAATAAAATATACTAACACGTATTTGTACATGTATGACAAATTTTGAAATCGAATTATTTTTGTTTTAAAACAAGTGTGGACACAGAAATGTGCTGTCCAAAAGGCAAGTGTGGATGTCAATATTTCATATTATTAACTTTAAAAAATAAAAAAAAATTCATTGACACAGGGTCCTGGAGTTTTTTTTAATAAACAAACTAATCCTGGATTATTATTTTTGCTTAAAATCCGGTCCTGTGTTTTTATTTGAAATTTTCATCATAGCCCCCCTCCACCTCCCAAGGGATAACAAATTGTATTATTAATAATAAATTAATAAATAATAAATTCAGATTTTCTATTCAAAATAAATCTCATTTACAAAACCACTGATATTTGTTCAATTTTTAACGCTGATTTAAACTTTAGTCGCAACATTTTTTTATTTTTCTCTTTAAACTGTCGAAACATAACATTTATTTAACTGTAAAATTCAGAAATAAAATCCCCCCCCCTTTTTCCCTTTTTTCTTGTTTAAATCAATGATCAACAATATTCCAGAATCAAACAAATGATTAAATATAACAGATTTCTTTTACATGCATCTTTTTACCATGCAGAGTCAGTGTGTTTTAAATCGGTCATCCAATCAGGACGCTCATTATTCTTGTCCAAGATAAAAATACATCGCTAAAGTAAATTTACCTGTGGTTTCAGAGTAGAAGATTTTTAGAAATCGAACATAAAATTTCCCCACTTCAACTCGTAAATTTACATAGTAATCGGAGATATTTCGTCATAAAACTTCACACATGGTTTTGTCTATCATATTTCTTGAAGACAAACATAAAGTTTTATTGCATTTATCAATATTTTATGAGTATCAACAGTTTTTTTCAACACCGTATCTGTTTCTCGATACAGCCGACCGATTACAGTGACCCATGACTCAGATTAGCACGTTCCAGCAGTTTTTTCTTAATACTGTTATTTAAAACAATACTTTAAACTGACTCAAATAAGACGTTGCACTACTTGAAATGTACTGAAGTTGACAATATGTATTTTTTATTGTTAAAATATACAATTGGGTTAATAAGGATACATAAATCACTATCATTGCAGATTGAAACCCTTTTTTTCACATAATATTTTAAACACTTGTGTCCAGTACTGATCGGGAAACGGAGAGCACGGTTTTATTAAATTTATATTGATCGTTGATTCCATGAAAATTGGATTACGGGTGTATCGTTTACGGTTCAGCACGTCCATCTTTATATCAAGTAAGTTGTTTGATACAGTTCATCATCAAGGATTACGACTCTCACTTGGAGCGTTCAGAACGTCTCTAGTTGAGAGTGTGTGTGTTGAGGCAAACGAGTCTTCCCTTGAAAACAGACGTATCCAACCTGGTATGCAATATGCAACCAAATGAAGGCTTATCAATCAAGTCTTGCATACGACTGCGTTTTTAATCCTTTATATGAAAATGTTTACCATAACAACCCAATACAATTAAAACTTTTGGACTTCTGATATACATGTGGATGACATAACACCTCTTGTAGTTCCCGAAAACCCACCATGGATAAATCCAAATCTTGTCTTTAATTTTAAACTTACAAAATAATAAATGACAAACCCTTTACTAATTCAGCAACATTTTGCTGAAATTAGATCTGTAACATCTGAATAATCTACAATTTATACTGATTGTTTTAAAGACAGTTAAAGGGTAGCGTCGGCAGCTGTTTTCGGACAGCGGGTCTATTCTCTTCAATTACCCTCTGCCAATTCTATTTTCTTGCTTTGAAGTTCGTTGCCTCATCTGATGAGAGTAAATTCAATGATCTGTTCGGGTTCTCTTTCTTGCCTGCTGGCAATGGAGAGTTGTTAAAATCAAAGCCCTTTCATTTTAAAAATAGTTGAAATTTATAAAAAAAAAGCCTTGTTGCTATTGGTAAACATGTCATATTCATATATGCATTGGAATCCATGGGAACACAGTCGTTGACACGGAAGCCAAGGAGCACATTGGATGATCATGTATCTAACTGTTCTCTTCAATATTCTGATTTTAAATTAGTGTTAAGCACCAATCTATCAATCAATTTTAGGGTTATATTTCCGCTATATCGTGGTGGTCAGTTTTATTGGTGGCGAAACTCTGCGAAAACCACCGACCAGCAACAAGTCACTGACATACTTTATCACATAATGTTGCATGGAGTACACCTCGTCATTTCTTGTTCCAAATAAAACATACTATATCTAAATGAATAGAATGTTCAATGTTTTTCTATGAAAGCTTCAACAATTTGTAAATTAAATCTTCTAAATTTATACCCCAAGTGCTAATAATGTAGGAAACGAATATTTGAAATCTTAAATTGATTATTTTCAGTGAAAATAAATCAGTGTTACTATGCAAGTCTTGTTTCAAATAGTACACTTCACTAAGATGAATAAGAAGAGTTTGAAGATACCTTTGGGGTATTCAGAATCTAGGAAAAGCTTCAACAATCTGTAAATTAAATGTTCTAAGCTACCACTATTGCGAATAATGACGAATATGAATATTTGGAATTTTACAATAATGAATTGCTATTTGTACGCACAAAATCAGTGCTACTGTGCACATCTTGTTCCAATGGTTCATATAATATCTAAGATGAGTAAATCCCCAATGTTTTCTATAATTTCCACCAATCTGGAAATTGATTTTTCAAAGCTTACACCACTATTGCCAATCAAAAAGTAAATTTAAAAAAGTGCTGAATTAATCAACAGACAAGAAATTAACTGCTTACCAGTTTGTAAAGTAGGATCCAAATATATATGCCAACATTAAAACATAGGTATGAATGGCTGATATATAGATAAGTCTGTCAAATTTATATGGTTCTATTTTTATAAAAAGAATTACATTTGAATATTTACCTACGTAATAGGAGAAACACAATGTTTAGGTATAATATGCATTAGAATATTTAAATACGTAATACAATGTTTACCTGTATATACATATAAGTAAGATACAGTCAGACTGGCGCCGCGTATTGGATATTACGGATGTCTTTTTCCGTATGAGTACTTAGGTGACGACCGAGGTGCGTATCACCAAAGCCGCGTCACCCGAGTATGAATGCGGAAAAAGAAATCCATGATATCCAATACGGGCAACTTCTTTTATTTCAATACTAATGTGTCTAACTTGTAGAATAATAGTGTTGTTGAAACGCCCACAGGTAATTTTAGCGATGTATTTTTATTTTGGACAAGAATAATGAGCGTCCTGATTGGATGACCGATTTAAAGCACACTGACTCCGCATGGTAAAAAGATGCATGTAAAAGAAATCTATGTTATATTTATTCACATTTGTTTGATTCTGGAATATTGTTGATCATTGATTTAAACAAGAAAAAAGGGAAAAAGGGGGGGGGGGTGAATTTTATTTGTGAATTTTACAGTTAAATAAATGTTATGTTTCGACAGTTTAAAGAGAAAAATAAAAATATGTTGCGACTAAAGCTTAAATCAGCGTTACAAATTGAACAAATACCAGTGGTTTTGTAAAACTGTTGATACTCATAAAATATTGATAAATGCAATAAATCTTTATGTTTGTCTTCAAGAAATATGATAGACAAAACCATGTGTGAAGTTTTATAACGAAATATCTCCGATTTCTATGTAAATTTACGAGTTGAAGTGGGAAAATTTTATGTTCGATTTCTAAAAATCTTCTACTCTGAAACCACAGGTAAATTTACTTTAGCGATGTATTTTTATCTTGGACAAGAATAATGAGCGTCCTGATTGGATGACCGATTTAAAACACACTGACTCTGCATGGTAAAAAGATGCATGTAAAAGAAATCTGTTATAGTTATTCATTTGTTTGATTCTGGAATATTGTTGATCATTGATTTAAACAGGGAAAACGGGGGGTGGGGGGGGGGGGGGGAGGGGGAGGGGGTGACTTTTATTTGTAAATTGTACAGTTGAATAAATGTTATGTTTCGACAGTTTAAAGAGAAAAATAAAAATATGTTGCGACTAAAGTTTAAATCAGCGTTAAAAATTGAACAAATAGCAGTGGTTTTGTAAATGAGATTTATTTTAAATAGAAAATCTGAATTTATTATTTATTAATTTATTATTAACGATACAATTTTATATCCCTTGGGAGGGGGAGGGGGAGGGGGAGGGGGGCTATGATGAAAATTTGAAATAAAAACACAGGACCGAATTTTAAGCAAAAATAATAATCCAGGATTAGTTAAACAACCTTATTAATAAAAAAAACTGCTGGGATGTTCTAATCTGGGTCACGGGTCACTGTAATCGGGCGGCTGTATCGAGAAACAGATACGGTCTTGAAAAAACTGTTGATACTCATAAAATATTGATAAATGCTATAAAATTTTATGTTTGTCTTCATTAAACAACATTATTTAGAAAAAAACTGCTTGAACGTGCTAATCTGGGTCACAGGCCACTGTAATCGGGCGGCTGTATCGAGAAACAGATACGGTGTTGAAAAAACTGTTGATACTCATAAAATATTGATAAATGCAATACCATTATTTGTTTGTCTTCAAGAAATATCATAGACAAAACCATGTGTGAAGTTTTATGACGAAATATCTCCGATTACTATGTAAATTTACGAGTTGAAGTGGGGAAATTTTATGTTCGATTTCTAAAAATCTTCTACTCTGAAACCACAGGTAAATTTACTTTAGCGATGTATTTTTATCTTGGACAAGAATAATGAGCGTCCTGATTGGATGACCGATTTAAAACACACTGACTCTGCATGGTAAAAAGATGCATGTAAAAGAAATCTGTTATATTTAATCTTTTGTTTGATTCTGGAATATTGTTGATCATTGATTTAAACAAGAAAAAAGGGAAAAAGGGGGTGAATTTTATTTGTGAATTTTACAGTTAAATAAATGTTATGTTTCGACAGTTTAAAGAGAAAAATAAAAATTGGTTGCGACTAAAGTTTAAATCAGCGTTAAAAATTGATCAAATATCAGTGGTTTTGTAAATGAGATTTATTTTGAATAGAAAATCTGAATTTATTATTTATTAATTTATTATTAATGATACAATTTTATATCCCGTGATAGGGGGAGGGGGGCTATGATGAAAATTTGAAATAAAAACACAGGACCGGACTTTAAGCAAAAATATTAATCCAGGATTAGTTTTTTATTAAAAAAATCCAGGACCCCTGTGTCCATGAATTTTTTTTATTTAAAGTTAATAATATGAAATATTGGCATTCACACTTGCCTTTTGGACAGCACATTTCTGTGTCCACACTTGTACTATAGTAAAATATAATACGGCAATTTATAAGAATAATGTTATTACTATTTTAAATGAATATTTTATATAATTATATTTTAGTTTATAAATTAATTTCTTTTAAAAAAAATTCAAAATAGTGTCACCTGTAATATTTGTAAATAAATCAGATAGAGTGTTGACATTGTAGAATGTCTGCCGAATATCAGAAACATCTACGAAGTCGACAAAAATATTCCTCAGTGAATTCTTGGAACCACACTAAATACACTCCGGTCTTACCACATTATCCAATAGATAGACACATTTGATATTAGTGCTATATATGCTACAACTAATTCATGGCAGTGGGGGGGGGGGGGGGGGGGGGGGCGAAATGACAGTTTATGGACCAGTCGGTCATCCTAGAATTACTATATGAACGAAGGCAGAAGGAAGGTATGATATTTGCCACGTTCTGATCGTGACATGCGTGTCCTTCCACAGCACACGATGTCATACTCAGTTTTCATGATGTTGCGTGTTTTTGCTTTCTTTGTACTAATATTTGTTTCATCTGATTGTGTTGCATTTTATCCTTTTATCTAATCTTGTGTATATATGAATTCTGAATTGTCGACATGTTTTTTTATTATACAATTCTGGCAAAAAGAAATTAAAAAGAAGAGATCTGAAAATTTTTCATTTCTTGGACTGAGTGGCCTATAATGGTTTCTAACTTTCACGAAAGACATTCATATTATTATCAAAACAATGTATCAAGCCAGTAATTTGTTCAGCCATGAGATAACTCTATTCAAAAATACCCAAAGTTAACAAAGACATTCAATTTCTATTACAGAATTGTTGTGAGTTACATCCAAGGTTTAGCAGAACTGTGGAGATTTGGGAAATAACTCATCAAAGGATCAGGCTAAGCAGAACTGTGGAAATTGTCGAAATGGCACATGGAAGGTAAATGTAGTAAACTTAGAGCCAGTAAATCTTTGACATTAACAGCCTTGTCAGTACTTATAGAAGGTAACAACCGGTCGATCATTAGTATGTCCATTTGGTTGACACTGGGTTAGCCACCAATAATGTTGTTATGATAATATCATTTAACACCTTAAGATTATTATACTATAATGTCTCAGAGAAACTCTATGACATGTCGTTATTGCGGTATACGACATATATCATTCCGAATCATCTAGTTAATGATATCTACTCTTCCTAATCATCTAGTTAATGGCATGTATCCTTCTGAATCATCTAGTTAACGTTATATACCCTTCCTAATCATCTAGTTTATGGCATGTATCCTTCTGAATCATATAGTTAACGGTATATACCTCTTTAAGTCATCTAGTTAACGGTATATACACTTCTGAACCATCTAGTTAACGGTATATACCTGTTTAAGTCATCTAGTTAACGGTATATACCCTTCTGAACCATCTAGTTAACGGTATATACCTGTTTAAGTCATCTAGTTAACGGTATATACCCTTCTGAACCATCTAGTTAACGGTATCTACCCTTCTGAACCATCTAGTTAACGGTATATACCTGTTTAAGTCATCTAGTTAACGGTATGTACCCTTCTGAACCATCTAGTTAACGGTATATACCTCTTTAAGTCATCTAGTTAACGGTATATACCTTTCTGAACCATCTAGTTAACGGTATATACCCTTCTGAACCATCTAGTTAACGGTATATACCCTTCTGAACCATCTAGTTAACGGTATATACCTCTTTAAGTCATCTAGTTAACGGTATATACCATTCTGAACCATCTAGTTAACGGTATCTACCCTTCTGAACCATCTAGTTAACGGTATATACCTCTTTAAGTCATCTAGTTAACGGTATATACCCTTCTGAACCATCTAGTTAACGGAATATACCTTTCTGAACCATCTAGTGAACGCTATGTACCCATCCGTATCATCTAGTTAACTATATGTAGCTTTCCGAATCATCTAGTTTACGGTACTTCTTGTCGCCCTAGTGTTTTCGTTCATATATATATCTTATTTCATCATGTTATCTATAATTGCATGCATAGGCGCTATATTTCCTCACGCATCTTGCCAATGGATATTCGTTGACGATATTATTTGAAACAATGAAAACCATCTACATTATGATGTGTAAATGTAATCAGTAGTCATATCATCAAATGTTAAATAATGTGGAGTGAGTGGTTGCTATTTGACGCTATATCAAGGCTAGAATATGTTACCTTACGATGAGATCATGATTATTTCTGCTTTGTACTCAACCAATACGATTAGTTGGATAGTGTTAGCTTACTGAAACAACATTTGCCGGGTAGACATGTAAACACATTATCATGATTTCCCCTTAGTGTTGCGTGCTTAGCGGAGAGGCACCTAATACCAATTTTATAATCTTTGATTTGATCTGACCAGAAAGACAATTGTTTTCTATGGGTTTCTCTTGTGTTGTCGAACAACAAAACTATTGGAGAAACAGTAACATATAATCTCCGTAATAATGATGACTATCGCACTCAGAGGTGTCGTCTGCAAACTAGTTCCAAGTCTTTCTTTCCTTCCACTATAAAGTTGTGGAATTCCTTACCTGATAGTGTAAAATCTCTACCCACTTATTCCAAATTTAAAAAAGCCATTCAGCCTGTCCAAATTCCGGTGGCTTCATTTTACAATATTGGCGATAAGAAAACTAACATAATACATACTAAGCTAAGACATAGATGTAGTGGCCTTAATGCCGATTTATATAGAGTAAATTTGAAGAATGATCCACGTTGTGTATGTGGTCATCTATTTGAGGATGCTATTCATTTTTTTCTTGAATGTCCACTTTATCAACACGATAGAACTTCTCTGTTTAACTATTTTAATAACATTGTTCCCATCTCTATAGAATATATACTCTTTGGATGTAACGTAATTAGTGAAGAATTGAATACTTTATTGTTCAAATCAGTGCAAAAATTTATTCGACAAACTTGTAGATTTAATAATTATTATCCCCAACCGTGATATTATCTCAACACAATTTATTAGTTTATCCCCCCCTTTTTTTTCTGTTAAATATTAAAACAATATTTAATATGTATGCTTAGTTTGACATGATTTGGCTTAATTTACTAATTATAATTGATATAGCCTGTACATTTGCTGTCATTTGATTTGTTTTGTTTATGCTATTAATGTATTAGTATGGAGAGGGACTAGTAAGTTGTAAAAACTTGTTCCCAATCCAATTGTATATATATATTGACAATAAAATCATTATAAAGTAACAAAACTATCTGGCATAATATGACTAAACATCGCTATAAGTGGGGTTAGCACATATTACCCTAACGGGCTAACCTAACAGTATTATATTCAGATAATACATGGTACCTTAATTTCGTACCATTGTGTTGAAGTATTATAATAGAATACATGCAGAACTATTGTATTTGTTCATGTAGCTATGCTATACATATTATAAAGGACTAACATTGTTTTCTCTACAGGAGAATACCAAGAAGAATAAGAACAAGAGAAAGTAAGTATAATTTTATTGTTCAATGAAGTTTTTAACCGCAAGGTAGAGAGAAAGCCCAATTCAAACAAAATATTTTTACAGAAAATGAATGAACCGGATATAGATATAACAGTACAAACAGAGAACATAATAAAACAAAATACTAAAATAACCAACACGAAACATCGAGAGTGGATTCTTAAAATAATCAAGACAAATGAGTCTTGTTTTATTGTCTTATTTTTCTATAGTTAGGTTGTTAGTGAATGGTGAATATTTATACACATTGCGACATAACCACTCGAACATACATACAATACAAAAGACATACAAAAATGTTAATTTTTATAGGTATACAGTGTCCTCAATTCATGAAAATGAGGTGCATTATAAAGGATGTTAATTGGATTTAAAGGACTTTTTAGTTTATCAATAATGGTAAAGTTTAAAAATTTTGCTTTACTTTATCAAAATGATGTTTATATATCTATATGAAAATGAATAATTTAGAAGAAATGATAATCCTAATCAATATTATTAATACAGACCCTTCCCTCTTGTTTTATCTTTCTATGATTCCCTGCTTCAATTTGAAATTTGCCTACACAAATTCTGAATTTACTAAGTATATTTTGCTTTCCAAATTTGAATGTGAAAGATAGTAATTTATTTTACCAATATCTATCTTGATACATTTCAATAATATAAAAATATTCTGATGAATGAATAGGTACAATTTAGGTTGCATTTCACTTTTCAATTTTTAAAATTTTAAATAGAAATCCATATGTTTTACACAGGATATGCTATTATGAAGGACAAGTCCAAAATACCAAATGCATTTATTCATTGCAAATAAAACCTCTGACAAGACAAGGTAATGAAGACAAAATAAGATATTTCTATATACAAATGGCACATATTGGTCATCTTGTAACTATGTTATTCGTGGGAAATTCCGACAGCTTTGATTGAAAACCAACTCTTTGTTGGTTCTCCCACAGGCGCTTGTGATATGAAATCAACCCCCCCCCCCTCTTTAACTTTCTGTTTACATATTTATTTTCAATATCATTTCTTTATTGTGTACTGTCTTTTTACTTTATTAAACATGTGTATATCCATACAATCGAATGGTAATACCATATTAAATGTGTGTTCTATTCAGTGCTGTCTTAACGCAAGGACATTATTTATTTAATAAACTTCTAATGTTCAGCAAATAAATACACTTTTCTTTAAATTCTAGTCATAATTACCATTAATGTGTCCAACAGCCGTTACAAGTTCATGTCGTAGTAATATATAGGACGCAGTGCGTCCTAGCAACAGAATTGTGTAGAGGTCCGCCAAAGAATTTTGAAATACAGTTCGTGTTAAATAATGGGAGAAACAAATTCTCCTTCAGTTGCCCATGTGGGTTACGATATTTCTCCACTCTGGAGAGTTAAATTTAACTCCCATGAGTGGAGAAATATCGTATCCCACGGGCAACTGAAGGAGAATCTATATATCTACCACACTCGAGGCGAGCACGCTAACCATTACGCCACCGATATGGTGCTTTTGATTGATGTTACCACGTGAATATACTTTGTCACAGTATGATAGTAGTTCTCCATTGACTGCATGCCAAATGTTAGTCATAGTTATAGATAGTTCTTTTGTTGAACAAGTAGAAGAACCGGGAATATACCTGTCTAAATATTGATTCTTCTGAAATTTTGGTATTCAATATAAAGTAGATAATTCACAATTTTCTTCATTTATCGGAATAATCAGTGATGACATGTATGACTTGTGATTTGCCAAAATGTCTTTTTTGACAAAATTAGTATTTTTGTAAGGTTTACCAGAGTTCTTGGAAATACCAAGTTCTTCATATTGCTCGTTTGGCGTTAAACAACAATCACTCACTTCATTACTCTTTCTTATTTACCAAACCTTATTTCATGTGGTTTACCTATTTGAAATTAAGCATGTTTGTAAGCTCAATTGGCCAAACCGGCCAAGTGAAGTATTATCATTTAGTGTCCGTCGTCTGTTATCCATAACTTTTCATATTAATATTTAATCTTTTTCTTAGAAACTGCAGAATCAAATACTTTAACTATTTTACGTTATCAAGTTTTGGGACTATTTTGTAGCGCGTGCATATATAGTACATGTTTATACAAAACGCACATGGATCAACGCTTACCTCACCATGACCAGACCCAAAGGGTCATGTAAGGTATTATCATCACATTGCGTCCAGCGTGGTCTCTAAATCTTTAACATTAACATTGCATGGATGTAGGAGAGGTGTGTATTCAGTGCCGTCGTAACGCATGGGCACGCTGGGCATAGGGGCCCCATGCTTATCTATGTATGTTGTGTACTGTATGTTTTTCTAATGTTTAAACACTGACTTTGTTGGAAATACCAATACAATAAATATATGTTTAATTTTATATACATTTACAGTTTTATTCCTTTGAGTGGTTGTGTAGGTATGGGCCCCAGCGCATTGCTTTGTCCGGGGCCCCGTGATGCTGTTAAGTCGGCCCTGCTTCTATTGTTATTATCCAAAAAGCAGTAGAGAGGGTCTACACATGTAAAATGCACATGTATTTCAGCAGATAACCATTACAAATTAATTTGTGAAGAAAGAAGCTTTTAAAGCACATCTATAAAACATGTATTTAAGGAAAATTGTTACTACGCTGATTATTAAATGAAAATGAAAATGACGATTGTATTACATTACGTTTACTGTGACGTAAGTAGTATATGGGGGCGGGCAAATTAGTATTTGCGGAGGTGCTGTGAGGTGCTACTGGAAGTTACGTGACCGGAAGTGACGTCAGTCACGTGACCGAAAATGACCATGCCCGGAAGTATGTCCTGCGCATGCGCAAC
This sequence comes from Bathymodiolus brooksi, assembly GCA_963680875.1. NCBI lineage: Eukaryota > Metazoa > Mollusca > Bivalvia > Mytilida > Modiolidae > Bathymodiolus > Bathymodiolus brooksi. Next base: position 131,206,621 of record OY804576.1, on the reverse strand, counting down.
CGGAGGTTGCGCCATATCCGCCCTAGTGGGACCTTTTGACCGGAAGTGACAAAGTCACGTGACCGGAAGAGGCCCTGCCCGGAAGTGTTCCTGACCGGAAGTAGGTTCTGCGCATGCCCGGCTTTTCCCCGCGTTTTCTTTCTTAGTAGTAGTAACATGGCTACCGGATGTGACCGAAGGTTACTTGACCCTTTCGGGGTTCCCTTGGGTGTGCGCAACCGGAAGTTGCGCAACACCCTTAATGACCGAAGATCATGTGACCCCTTCGGAAGTGTCCATGGGGTGTTCTCTACGACGTCTGCGTCCTATAACCATAGGAAACCCCTATATTTAGCATGGTTACTGGAACTAGTGCTGGTTATCTGCCCCTTTTGTTTTCATATAGTGTCTATATAGGTTGTGTCGTACTTCTACTTTGCTAAGAGTACATTTATTACATATCCAAAAAGCCTAAATTTTTTCAAAGAGCCTATTTTTAGGCTTTTCAAACTACCCCCCTCGACTGCCAACGTCCTATTTATAAGCTTTGTGTAACACCGCATTCATCGATGACGTCACAGTAAACATGACGTCACAACGTTGCATGAGACGTTCTCTGCCAAATTACTTAGTCATGACGTCATATCTTTGGAATGTGAGACAAAACATACTAACCTGACGATGGTGAATGAACGACAAAATAACGTGACATCATGCACGAATTGTTCTTACCTTATTTCTATCTTTATTCCATTGAATGTCAATAATGTTGGGGACAGTTTTTATTTATTTACCTTATTTCTACCTTTATTCCATTGGATGTCGATAAGTTTGGGGATAGTTTTTATTTATTTTTATTTGTCACTGAAAAAAAAAACCAAACTATTTCTAGGTGTCGAGAAAAAATTTTTTGGGTAGTTTGTTTTTTTATTGTTTTTCAACTTTTTGTCAGCTGAACGTTTTTTTTTAAAATACGCGTTACTGGTTTGAAATTTAACAAAAGATTTGTTTTCGAGTACCTTAAATATTTCATTCGCCAAAGATGGCTACCTGTGACCGAAGGTCACTTGACCCCAACGTCGTCTGAGGCATTTCCCCATAATGCATCACATTACGTCATAATAAATTATCCCGATAGGTGGCGTTACTATCTCGTAGCTTGGTAACTTCATAACCAAGGTCTTTCGTAACTTATTTCGTAACATCTTCGTACCTTTTTTTCGTAACTTCGTACCATGTTCGTAACTTCGTACCATGTTCGTAACTTCGTACCTTTTTCTTATATTCGTACCTTTTTCGTAGCTTCGTACCTTTTTCGTTAAAAAAAAATTGTTTACTTGTCGTTTGCCGTCTCGGTAATTTAGCTGGCGCAATGAAAAGGTCACATGACTTGCATGACGTCATTTAATTTAAACCAATGAGATGAATAATTTAGAGAGGTCCGGGGGAATAGTCATGCAGTTGATTTAAGGATGTAATAGCAAAACTACTGTTATGTTTTTATAAAGGAAAAACGTATTATTTAAGAATTGAATGCATTTTATTTGTAGTTTTATTGGCGTGTAAAAGCGTGGACCGAAGCACATTTTGCATGAAGCGCTCTAGCATTCAATTCTTATAATTACATTTAAATCACACCAAAATTTAATATAGTTGACTTTTTCGTTGTGAATTTTATTTGTGTTAGATTATTTGCTGTTGGAATTTACTACGCCATGGATTGCTTACATCTGACGTCGTCATGGAGGCACGTGCAACTTCGGGTTTGAGTTTTATTGAGATGTATAACATCTCTTTTATAATCATGTGACCACTTCATAACCAATCATATTGTAACATTTCAATGAAAAACGGAAGTAATGTAATTATAACAACATACATAAACTGAAGATATTTAGTAGGACACCACAATCAAGAAACACTGCGTTTGTGGCATAGTATTATAATGTGTTGACTTGTTAGGATGAGTACGAGTTTCTGATTTTTAAATTAATTGTGACTTTATGTTATTTCCAGATCTATAACAGAAGAAGACGACACACATCCTCACAATGGGGTTGTTCATCATTCCTTTTTCAGATGTATTTCATATAAAGATCTACTGCATAATATATATTTATATAACTATTCTATGCGTGTTCAAGTCTATGTGATTTTTATACACATATGCTCATAAAAATAACATTGCCTATTGTTTACCAATGAATCAAAGCACATTATAATTCGCCAATTATAATGAAGATGCAAACGGGGCTTGTTTTAATTATTGATAGTATACATTTTAGATTTTGAATGGAAATGATAATAAATGCATGTGGCATATTTATCAATATTATATCAATAAAAGGAAAAATTTTAGCTTTCTTTACGTTGTTCATATTACTATCATTTAACAATTTTCTGATGAATATGGTTATAGCTACTCCACAACCAACATATATTCACAACCCGAAATAATGTCATCTTTATTCAAATGTTACATGAAGTCGTTCTTATGAGGATAGTACAGACATTCCTTGAAGAACCTAAGACAGACAAATTTTATCCATAATCCATCAACATAAACAACCGCATTTACATACGCTAAATCCTACCCAAAAATATTTAACAGTATTGACAGACCATTACATAAGCATCACATAGCGCAGATAATAGCATACCCCATATGGTATTGGTGTAGATCATCCAGAAATGGCAGTTGCTGTGTCTGGCAATACGCATTTGCGAATCATAAAATATATCGAAAATTTCATCACGGGTAAGACAAGCTATGCCGTCGCCACCATGACTTGATTGACCGCTATGGAATATCTGTGTCACAAATGACCACGGATATGTTCCACTTGTCGTAAAAACTTTCCGGTCCTTTCCTCATTCATGGCTTATCACCGGGTTTGTAACTAGCTTAACACGACAGGTGTCACTAGTGGAACAGGAACTGCTTACCCTTCCATTTTTAGTGGGGTTCGTGTTACTCGATCTTTAGTTTTATATATATGTTTTGTAGATCGTTGTTTGTCCTTTTGTACTTTTTCTTTTGGCCATTGTGTTGTCTGTTCTTCTTCGATATACGGATTCTCATTACCCCTTTGGTATCTTCAAACTCTTCATAACAGCGTTTTCCTGCAAAACTGTTTTTCATTGTTGAAGTAAATTGTCGATTCCAGCATTACCTGCATATGTATTATATGTCTCAGTTGACACGATATTCCGGGGCGCGATTCCTCTGTTAGTGAGTTGCTGCTAACAAGGAAGCTACTGAATCAAGGGTTCCTCGTGATTAAATTGAAGTGACCATCATGACTTGGTTAACCGATACGGAATTTCTGATAACCGTTCAATTTTTTAAACAACGACTTCTACTGTACCATTGGGAACCATTGAAGCAGCAGCTTCCTTGTTAGTAGCAAACCTCTATCAAGGGAAATCGCATTGAAGATCCAAGCTATGTGTCTACACAAAATTAGTTTACTGTATTTTAATCAAATTAATGCTACAAAGTCTACTTTTTTCGCTATTTCTTTTTGTAAGCATGTAATATATAACCTACCATTACAAATAAATGTGTCAAAAAGGCTATTTCCCGTACGGGAAAAATGTCACACGAAATATATATCCCATGAACATGTAAAAAATGAAATATTGTATAAAGGAAAAAAAATGAAATATTGTATAAAGGAAAAATTTCAATTATTTTTAAATCCGTATTATTTGACCATCTATAAGGTACTGACGAGGAATAATCAGGATCATATATAAGATATTGCATGAAGGGAAAGAATCTGGATTTTTAAAAGAAAGTTTATGTGATTTAAGCACCAAATGAACGTGTCAATCGTATGCTCTACAGGCATAGCTGCAACACGTTACGGTGAGTTGTGAGTACAAACGTTGCGCAAACCTTAATACCTTTGATTGAAAGGCATGTGTCTCCTGGAAGTCGTATATTTGCAGACAGTTGAGCTGCCTACCTACACCTCAAGCAATTAGGCTATGAGCATTTTTCAGCAACTCGTAAATCAATTTTCTAACAATCGTATAGAAATGTTCAAACAGGCGAAACTGTTGTGTGTACAAGAAACAAAATTGAAGGAACATGACAAATACTTGAGAAGAAGTAATGGGACACATACGACAAATTGTTATCTACATTTGTATCAAATGATCTGCAGGAACCATATGCATAATAAATATTTATAATAAATTCTTCCAATCAGTCAAGTCAATATTTCGACTTTACTGTGATCCTAAATATTCATATCCGATACCGTCATCCCGGAGTTTAACTCCTCTGAGTCACCATATTTCATGAGATTGACTCGGGAGGAAAAGGTGTCGTGTGCACCAAGGAGCTCACTGGACCGGTCTGCTCCAGGCCCTAGTCACATAATAAGTGGTAAATCAGAGTTCATCTCTACCACCACGCTATAAAATTGTGCGCATGAAGACAGTGAAAACGGCAATACACATTAATTTTTTTCTGGAGGATTTCAAACCTTTAGAAACTAGCAATACAAATAAGTACAACTCTTATAGAACAAAACGTCCGATAATAACTATTCTAAGTCTGCATTTCCGTTCGAGTTCTCAAGCAGTGACAGTGCATTTAGATAAAGGCATGACCTGGTAAGTAAAACATGTTTACAAATGTATTTATAAACACATGCAATCTCATTTACGAAAAACAGTAAATCTGCTTGTTTTCATTCTTTATAGTGTTGATTGGGACTTCGTTTAGGTTAAAGTTATCAACTTTTTACGTGCCACAAGGCTAATTCATATTGTAGCAATATCTGTTACACTTCCAAAATGAATGCTCAAGTTAACACACGCAACACACATTCGAGTACCGATAGCAGAATAAAGACAAAAAAGGTACAAACGAATACATTGATGGAACCATTTGCAGGTATGTTCATAAAATATTAAGGTAGGAATTTTAAAATGATTTGTAAGTAAATAAGTTACACTTATTCTCCTTTGATCGCGTATGCAATGTGATGATTTCTATTTCGGGACTTTCCATAGTACTCAAATGTGTGTGTGTGTGTCTTTCTGTATGGCCATAACGACATTCGTCCATTGGTCCACCACATTCCTATCGTATCTCATATAAGACAATTTGTGTCATGAATATAGCAAATTTACTATTCTCACGAGAGGTTAGCTTGTTTATATTTTGTATTCAAGTGAGCTGGGAAAACTAGTTTTTCCAAATACCTTTGTTTAATGACTAACCTGTTTTATCTTTTATATATCCAAATTTGTTGTTAATTAAAGAGTTATTACTACTGATAAATATTTGATGAACAGCATCAAAATCTAAGCTGTTGTCAATAAGCAATCTACATATGTCGCTAGTGCGGTTCAGTTCGAAAGCAACACATACAATCCAGCCTGCGCATCTATCTTCAGATTTAGAATAACTGTTATAATCCTTTGTGTCTTGATGCCAATACAAGACCGATTCATCAAATCTTATGGTAATATTTTCATATTGTTCTGTTGGTGGAACTGAATAGCATAAGATAGCATAATTATGTCTGATGTAAATATGAAAATTAAAATGCCGGTCATCTGCACACGAAATCCGATTTTGGCTATCCTGTAGAGACTCTTTGGTTTTCTTGCTCCCCAGATTTTGGCCATCCTGTTGAGGCTCTTTGGTTTTCTTGCTCCCCAGATTTTGGCTATCCTGTAAAGACTCTTTGGTTTTCTTGCTCCCCAGATTTTGGCTATCCTGTAGAGGCTCTTTGGGTTTCTTTCTCCCCAGCTTTTGACCATCCTGTGGAGGCTCTTTGGTTTTCTTGTTCCCAGATTTTGGCTATCTTGTAGAGGCTCTTTGGTTTTCTTGCTCCCCAGATTTTGGCTATCCTGTAAAGACTCTGGTTTTCTTGCTCACCAGATTTTGGCTATCCTGTAGAGGCTCTTTGATTTTCTTGCTTCCCAGATTTTGGCCATCCTGTAGAGACTCTTTGGTTTTCTTGCTCCCCAAATTTTGGCCATCATGTAGAGATTCTTTGGTTTTCTTGCTCCCCATATTTTGGCCATCCTGTAGAGGCTCTATGCTTTTATTGCTCCCCAGATATTGGCTATCTTGTAGAGGCTCTTTGGTTTTCTTGCTCCCCTGATATTGGCCATCCTGTAGAGACACTTTGGTTTGCTTGCTGCCCAGATTTTGGCCATCATGTAGAGGCTCTTTGGTTTTCTTGCTCCCCAGATTTTGGCTGTCTTGTAGAGGCTCTTTGGTTTTCTTGCTTCCCAGATTTTGGCTATCCTGTAGAGATTCTTTGGTTGTCTTGCTCCACAGATTTTGGCCATTCTGTAGAGACTCTTTGGTTGTCTTGCCCCCCCCCCAGATGTTGGCTATCCTGTAGAGGCTCTTTGGTTTTCTTGCTCCCAATATTTTGGCTATCCTGTAGAGGATCTTTGGTTTTCTTGCTCCCCAGATTTTGGCCATCCTGTAGAGGCTCTTTGGTTTTCTTGCTCCCCAAGACTTTTAATTTTTGTGGCTTTCCATTCTTTTGATCTCAAATTATACCTGATAAAGGTTATTTAAAAAAAATAAAAAAAAATGCGATGTACACGCTAAGATGGAAATCTACGTTTTCACTAGCCAACTTTCAATACTTGTCCATTAACAGTCAAAAGTTGCTGGTCCCGTTGTTCCATCCCTTTCCCATTTCTGTATAGTTTTTGTATATTGTTGAACTTAATCCTGTCCTGATTTTGCTGAATACACATTGGAATATTTTCAGCTGGACGTTGAGTAACCAACACTAAAGTAATATTTGATTAGGTATGGAGGTGAAAAAGAATAATAAAAACAAGTGTCCTGCGACAAGTTTATATGCATGTCTTTAGATATTGTTGATACCTGCGCAACTGTTTCAATGTATAAATCATGATTGTTCGTTGTGTCTCTGTGCCAGTTCCAGTTGCAATATTGGTCTTGTAATGTTTACAACTGTTTCGTGTTGTATTAGTACGTCCACTGTATATTGTATTTCTTAAAAGCCAATTTTCAATATCATTTATTATGAGTTCTACTTGATTTATGGTCTGGAATATGAAGAAACATGTTTTCATCTAAACTGTCTAGTATATTTTGGAAAGGGTGCAATCAAAAGGGGAACATCTGCTAGAATAATATGGTCTTGTTGCACAGTATATGTTTCACAATTCATTATTAACTTTTTTTTTAAATTTTAAGACGATTTCCAGGTATAATTAGACACAATCACAATTTGAAAGAAAAAAATCCACTTTGCATATTCACAGGAATAATTATTAATAATGCCAGTTATTTTAGTATACCAGACGGATGCCACTGGTGGAGCTGGAACTGCAGACTCTTCTGAAGCACCAAAGTTCACCCCTGCATTTTAGTGCTGTTCGTGTTACTCGATCTTTAGTTTTCTGTGTACATAGTGAAAGGACAAACAACTATCTACAAACCTTCCATAGGTGCTTCCCACCAAGTTTCGGTTCATTTGGCTAAGCAGTTTCAGAGAAGATTCTTAGAAATCAACCAACCAGAAACAAGAATTGTCTATGGCAGCCATGTTTGTTAACAGATCGGGATGAAATTAGCAACCTTTATAGAGAACCTTCCATAGACGCTTCCTACCAACTGTCGGTTCAATTGGCTGAGCAGGGAAGACGAAATTTAGAAATCAATCAATCTGAGACAATAATTTTCTGTAGCAGCCATGTTTGCTAACGAATCAGGATGAAATGAGCAATCTTTATAGAGGACCTTCCATACATGCTTTCTACCAAATTTCAGTTCATTCGGGAAAACAGTTTCAGAGGAGAATATTTTTTTTAGAGATCAACCAATCAGAAACAAGAATGGCTTGTGGCGGCCATTTTTGTCAATGGATCGGGACGAAATGAGCAATCTTTATAAAGGACCTTCAATAGATGCTTCCTACCAAGTTTCGTTTCATTTGGCCAAGCGGTTTCAGAGGAGAAGATTTTAAAAAATCGGCCAATCTGAAACAAGAATTGGCTATGGCGGCCATGTTTGTCAATGGATCGGGACAAAATGAGCATTCTTTATAGAGAAAATTCCTTAGATGCTTCCTACCAAATTTCAGTTCATTTGGGAAAGCGGTTTCAGAGGAAAACATTTTTTAGAAATCAACCAATCAAAAACAAGAATGGCCTGTGGCGGCCATGTTTGCTAACAGATCGGCCATGTTTGTTAACAGATCGGAACTAAATGAGCTATCTTTATAGAGGACCTTCCAATGATGCTTCCTACCAGGTTTTGATCCATTTGGTCAGATTAGCAGAAAATATTCATCATATTGTTTTCTAGCTGATGAACTGTCGATCGAGAAAAAAAATAGGCAGGCAGCATATAGCCAGTCAATGGGCTTTGCAATTAATATTTCGCATGCACAATAGGGACCCCACACCACAAGGTGTGGAAAATAGAAATATTATGCTGTCGTTTAAATGCGTATTAACTGCATTACATGTAAACTGTATGATTCTGTTTGATAAAGTTCTTTAACTAGAACAGGAAAAAAATGTACACTTGAGTGAAATATATTAATAGTGTTCTAATAACAGATCGTGAACGTGATGTAGAATTCTTTCAAGGTATATTTTAAATGACGTTGAAACAAGTCGCCATTTGATATCAATTCATTCGGTTTTATTTCATTTTGACGATTGTAATTACGGAAGACGATCACAACCATATTTTTTTTAAACAATTGCAACTCATCTGTTTTTTTTTTGCATAACCTACAATAAAATGAAAAAAATATATATCACACTGTCGGAACAGTTCCAGCATTCAATAGAAAAAATCTTAGAAATATGTAAATTCGCTATCCCTATTAAGTTTTTCCTCATAATCTTCATATACTTTTGTGATTTAAAATAAGACAATGATATGAAGATTATAACAACAAACTTCAACACATTTAGTAATTCAATCAATTCAATTCAATATTTTATTTAAGTCTCATCTCTCAATTACAGGTCATAATTAAACAACCTTATTAATAAAAAAAACTGCTGGGATGTGCTAATCTGGGTCACCGGTCACTGTAATCGGGCGGCTGTATCGAGAAACAGATACGGTGTTGAAAAAAACTGTTGATACTCATAAAATATTGATAAATGCAATAAATCTTTATGTTTGTCTTCAAGAAATATGATAGACAAAACCATGTGTGAAGTTTTATAACGAAATATCTCCGATTTCTATGTAAATTTACGAGTTGAAGTGGGGAAATTTATGTTCGATTTCTAAAAATCTTCTACTCTGAAACCACAGGTAAATTTACTTTAGCGATGTATTTTTATCTTGGACAAGAATAATGAGCGTCCTGATTGGATGACCGATTTAAAACACACTTACTCTGCATGGTAAAAAGATTCATGTAAAAGAAATCTGTTATAGTTATTCATTTGTTTGATTCTGGAATATTGTTGATCATTAATTTAAACAGGGAAAAAAGGGGGGGGGGTGACTTTTATTTGTAAATTGTACAGTTGAATAAATGTTATGTTTCGACAGTTTAAAGAGGAAAATAAAAATATGTTGCGACTAAAGCTTAAATCAGCGTTAAAAATTGAACAAATATCACTGATTTTGTAAATGAGATTTATTTTAAATAGAAAATCTGAATTTATTATTTATTAATTTATTATTAACGATACAATTTTATATCCCTTGGGAGGGGGAGGGGGAGGGGGGCTATGATGAAAATTTGAAATAAAAACACAGGACCGGATTTTAAGCAAAAATAATAATCCAGGATTAGTTAAACAACCTTATTAATAAAAAAAACTGCTGGGATGTTCTAATCTGGGTCACGGGTCATTGTAATCGGGCGGCTGTATCGAGAAACAGATACGGTCTTGAAAAAACTGTTGATACTCATAAAATATTGATAAATGCTATAAAATTTTATGTTTGTCTTCATTAAACAACATTATTTAGAAAAAACTGCTTGAACGTGCTAATCTGGGTCACAGGTCACTGTAATCGGGCGGCTGTATCGAGAAACAAATACGGTGTTGAAAAAACTGTTGATACTCATAAAATATTGATAAATGCAATACCATTATTTGTTTGTCTTCAAGAAATATCATAGACAAAACCATGTGTGAAGTTTTATGACGAAATATCTACGATTTCTATGTAAATTTACGATTTGAAGTTGCGGCTGTATCGAAAAACAGATACGGTGTTGAAAAAAACTGTTGATACTCATAAAATATTGATAAATGCAATAAATCTTTATGTTTGTCTTCAAGAAATATGATAGACAAAACCATGTGTGAAGTTTTATAACGAAATATCTCCGATTTCTATGTAAATTTACTAGTTGAAGTGGGGAAATTTATGTTCGATTTCTAAAAATCTTCTACTCTGAAACCACAGGTAAATTTACTTTAGCGATGTATTTTTATCTTGGACAAGAATAATGAGCGTCCTGATTGGATGACCGATTTAAAACACACTTACTCTGCATGGTAAAAAGATTCATGTAAAAGAAATCTGTTATAGTTATTCATTTGTTTGATACTGGAATATTGTTGATCATTGATTTAAACAGGGAAAATGGGGGGGGGGGGGGGGGGGGGGGGGGGGGTGACTTTTATTTGTAAATTGTACAGTTGAATAAATGTTATGTTTCGACAGTTTAAAGAGAAAAATAAAAATATGTTGCGACTAAAGCTTAAATCAGCGTTATAAATTGAACAAATATCACTGATTTTGTAAATGAGATTTATTTTAAATAGAAAATCTGAATTTATTATTTATTAATCTATTATTAACGATACAATTTTATATCCCTTGGGAGGGGGAGGGGGAGGGGGGCTATGATGAAAATTTGAAATAAAAACACAGGACCGGATTTTAAGCAAAAATAATAATCCAGGATTAGTTAAACAACCTTATTAATAAAAAAACTGCTGGGATGTTCTAATCTGGGTCACGGGTCACTGTAATCGGGCGGCTGTATCGAGAAACAGATAGGTCTTGAAAAAACTGTTGATACTCATAAAATATTGATAAATGCTATAAAATTTTATGTTTGTCTTCATTAAACAACATTATTTAGAAAAAACTGCTTGAACGTGCTAATCTGGGTCACAGGTCACTGTAATCGGGCGGCTGTATCGAGAAACAAATACGGTGTTGAAAAAACTGTTGATACTCATAAAATATTGATAAATGCAATACCATTATTTGTTTGTCTTCAAGAAATATCATAGACAAAACCATGTGTGAAGTTTTATGACGAAATATCTACGATTTCTATGTAAATTTACGATTTGAAGTTGCGGCTGTATCGAAAAACAGATACGGTGTTGAAAAAAACTGTTGATACTCATAAAATATTGATAAATGCAATAAATCTTTATGTTTGTCTTCAAGAAATATGATAGACAAAACCATGTGTGAAGTTTTATAACGAAATATCTCCGATTTCTATGTAAATTTACGAGTTGAAGTGGGGAAATTTATGTTCGATTTCTAAAAATCTTCTACTCTGAAACCACAGGTAAATTTACTTTAGCGATGTATTTTTATCTTGGACAAGAATAATGAGCGTCCTGATTGGATGACCGATTTAAAACACACTTACTCTGCATGGTAAAAAGATTCATGTAAAAGAAATCTGTTATAGTTATTCATTTGTTTGATACTGGAATATTGTTGATCATTGATTTAAACAGGGAAAATGGGGGGGGGGGGGGGGGGGGGGGGGGGGTGACTTTTATTTGTAAATTGTACAGTTGAATAAATGTTATGTTTCGACAGTTTAAAGAGAAAAATAAAAATATGTTGCGACTAAAGCTTAAATCAGCGTTATAAATTGAACAAATATCACTGATTTTGTAAATGAGATTTATTTTAAATAGAAAATCTGAATTTATTATTTATTAATCTATTATTAACGATACAATTTTATATCCCTTGGGAGGGGGAGGGGGAGGGGGGCTATGATGAAAATTTGAAATAAAAACACAGGACCGGATTTTAAGCAAAAATAATAATCCAGGATTAGTTAAACAACCTTATTAATAAAAAAACTGCTGGGATGTTCTAATCTGGGTCACGGGTCACTGTAATCGGGCGGCTGTATCGAGAAACAGATAGGTCTTGAAAAAACTGTTGATACTCATAAAATATTGATAAATGCTATAAAATTTTATGTTTGTCTTCATTAAACAACATTATTTAGAAAAAACTGCTTGAACGTGCTAATCTGGGTCACAGGTCACTGTAATCGGGCGGCTGTATCGAGAAACAAATACGGTGTTGAAAAAACTGTTGATACTCATAAAATATTGATAAATGCAATACCATTATTTGTTTGTCTTCAAGAAATATCATAGACAAAACCATGTGTGAAGTTTTATGACGAAATATCTACGATTTCTATGTAAATTTACGATTTGAAGTTGCGGCTGTATCGAAAAACAGATACGGTGTTGAAAAAAACTGTTGATACTCATAAAATATTGATAAATGCAATAAATCTTTATGTTTGTCTTCAAGAAATATGATAGACAAAACCATGTGTGAAGTTTTATAACGAAATATCTCCGATTTCTATGTAAATTTACGAATTGAAGTGGGGAAATTTATGTTCGATTTCTAAAAATCTTCTACTCTGAAACCACAGGTAAATTTACTTTAGCGATGTATTTTTATCTTGGACAAGAATAATGAGCGTCCTGATTGGATGACCGATTTAAAACACACTTACTCTGCATGGTAAAAAGATTCATGTAAAAGAAATCTGTTATAGTTATTCATTTGTTTGATACTGGAATATTGTTGATCATTGATTTAAACAGGGAAAATGGGGGGGGGGGGGGGGGGGGGGGGTGACTTTTATTTGTAAATTGTACAGTTGAATAAATGTTATGTTTCGACAGTTTAAAGAGAAAAATAAAAATATGTTGCGACTAAAGCTTAAATCAGCGTTAAAAATTGAACAAATATCACTGATTTTGTAAATGAGATTTATTTTAAATAGAAAATCTGAATTTATTATTTATTAATTTATTATTAACGATACAATTTTATATCCCTTGGGAGGGGGAGGGGGAGGGGGGCTATGATGAAAATTTGAAATAAAAACACAGGACCGGATTTTAAGCAAAAATAATAATCCAGGATTAGTTAAACAACCTTATTAATAAAAAAACTGCTGGGATGTTCTAATCTGGGTCACGGGTCACTGTAATCGGGCGGCTGTATCGAGAAACAGATACGGTCTTGAAAAAACTGTTGATACTCATAAAATATTGATAAATGCTATAAAATTTTATGTTTTTCTTCATTAAACAACATTATTTAGAAAAAACTGCTTGAACGTGCTAATCTTGGTCACAGGTCACTGTAATCGGGCGGCTGTATCGAGAAACAAATACGGTGTTGAAAAAACTGTTGATACTCATAAAATATTGATAAATGCAATACCATTATTTGTTTGTCTTCAAGAAATATCATAGACAAAACCATGTGTGAAGTTTTATGACGAAATATCTACGATTTCTATGTAAATTTACGATTTGAAGTTGCGGCTGTATCGAAAAACAGATACGGTGTTGAAAAAAACTGTTGATACTCATAAAATATTGATAAATGCAATAAATCTTTATGTTTGTCTTCAAGAAATATGATAGACAAAACCATGTGTGAAGTTTTATATCGAAATATCTCCGATTTCTATGTAAATTTACGAGTTGAAGTGGGGAAATTTATGTTCGATTTCTAAAAATCTTCTACTCTGAAACCACAGGTAAATTTACTTTAGCGATGTATTTTTATCTTGGACAAGAATAATGAGCGTCCTGATTGGATGACCGATTTAAAACACACTTACTCTGCATGGTAAAAAGATGCATGTAAAAGAAATCTGTTATAGTTATTCATTTGTTTGATTCTGGAATATTGGTGATCATTGATTTAAACAGGGAAAAAGGGGGGGGGGGGTGACTTTTATTTGTAAATTGTACAGTTGAATAAATGTTATGTTTCGACAGTTTAAAGAGAAAAATAAAAATATGTTGCGACTAAAGCTTAAATCAGCGTTAAAAATTGAACAAATATCACTGATTTTGTAAATGAGATTTATTTTAAATAGAAAATCTGAATTTATTATTTATTAATTTATTATTAACGATACAATTTTATATCCCTTGGGAGGGGGAGGGGGAGGGGGAGGGGGGCTATGATGAAAATTTGAAATAAAAACACAGGATCGGATTTTAAGCAAAAATAATAATCCAGGATTAGTTAAACAACCTTATTAATAAAAAAAACTGCTGGGATGTTCTAATCTGGGTCACGGGTCACTGTAATCGGGCGGCTGTATCGAGAAACAGATACTGTCTTGAAAAAACTGTTGATACTCATAAAATATTGATAAATGCTATAAAATTTTATGTTTGTCTTCATTAAACAACATTATTTAGAAAAAACTGCTTGAACGTGCTAATCTGGGTCACAGGTCACTGTAATTGGGCGGCTGTATCGAGAAACAAATATGGTGTTGAAAAAACTGTTGATACTCATAAAATATTGATAAATGCAATACCATTATTTGTTTGTCTTCAAGAAATATCATAGACAAAACCATGTGTGAAGTTTTATGACGAAATATCTACGATTTCTATGTAAATTTACGATTTGAAGTTGCGGCTGTATCGAGAAACAGATACGGTGTTGAAAAAAATTGTTGATACTCATCAAATATTGATAAATGCAATAACATTTTATGTTTGTCTTCAAGAAATATGATAGACAAAACCATGTGTGAAGTTTTATGACGAAATATCTCCGATTACTATGTAAATTTACGATTTGAAGTGGGGAAACACCCACAGGTAATTTTAGCGATGTATTTTTATCTTGGACAAGAATAATGGATGACCGATTTAAAACACACTGACTCTGCATGGTAAAAAGATGCATGTAAAAGAAATCTATGTTATATTTATTCATTTGTTTGATTCTGGAATATTGTTGATCATTGATTTAAACAAGAAAAAAGGGAAAAGGGGGGGGGGGATTTTATTTGTGAATTTTACAGTTAAATAAATGTTATGTTTCGACAGTTTAAAGGGAAAAAATAAAAATGTGTTGCGATTAAAGCTTAAATCAGCGTTAAAAATTGAACAAAATCAGTGGTTTTGCAAATGAGATTTATTTTAAAAAGGAAATCTGAATTTATTATTTATTAATTTATTATTAATGATACAATTTTATATCCCTTGGGAGGGGGAGGGGGGCTATGATGAAAATTTGAAATAAAAACACAGGACCGACTTTAAGCAAAAATATTAATCCAGGATTAGTTTTTTATTAAAAAAATCCAGGACCCCTGTGTCCATGAATTTTTTTTTTATTTTAAAGTTAATAATATGAAATATTGACATCCACACTTGCCTTTTGGACAGCACATTTCTGTGTCCACACTTGTACACATATAAAAAAATCATAAAACAACAAATTAGAGAGCCATTCTTTACAGAATTATAAGAGACTATAATTAAAACAGTATCTATAGCACAAATATATAAAACAATCTTATATCAATATATTACATACATATATATATATATACAAAATCAACATTATTTACAATATAAAACATTTCTTCTTTCATTTAAAATTAAATTACAGGTTTTGGCGCATATCCTTATATTAAAATCTGAGAATAAAAACACTAGTTTCTAATTATCATTAAAAGACAAAAAAATTCAATTAAAAGTACAAACAATATCAAATAAATGATCTCTAAAGGTACTATAAAGGGGACACCGTAATAAAAAATGAGCTGCCTTCGTCCTCAACTTCACCCGAACACACACTACACATTCGCTCATTTAACCTAAAATTTGTGAGCGGAAATTTCGGCAAAATATTTCAAGAAATTACCTCGGTATACTTTTTTGAAAAAAGTTGTTTTACATGAATTATATAGAGGAAAATCGGAGATAACAACCAATTATTTCCAGTTACGGTATATTCAAACTTTTTTCCTTCTTTCAATTAAATAAAGTAACCGAATATGCAAGAGTCAACAAAAAGTTATTCTTAACTCGCTGGCTATTTTTAGTACGTAGTTACCGTGATGTACAACATACAAATTTCTAATGTCATTAGAAATAAAAATTTGTACGTCAATAACATACAACGAATGTGCCATATTTTATTATATAACAGCTTGTACCGAGTGGAACGATCTGATTGACGTGTTGGTCTTAGCGTTCTTCTGCTTGTCCCATGTCAGCTGAGCTAAACGACGTTTCTGTGAAGGCATGTTTGAAACTGGATGAACTATACTTTATTTGTATGGATATGTATAACAACGAGCGGCTGTGACACTAATCTTGAGAATGAGTAGTGTACCAAGCTGAACACCAAAAGCCGCCGACACTTCAATTATTTCTTTAATGTCTTTCACCAAAATGAATGATCGCAAATTAAGGTTAATTGCCTTTGATCACCTGTACTACAGTCAGACCATACAACAGGTGTCAAATTTTGTGATGTAATCTGTTAATTGGCAGATCATAAACATCGATCGATATTTTTAACAGGAGAAAGGCAGCTTTAGTATAAGTTTTAAAAAATACTTACGAAAAAGGCACGAGGGCGTTTTGGATATGATACTAGGGACAGAAGGGCGCGACCAAGGGCATCAAGGGCGCGGCGCCCTTCTAAAATACCGTGGCGATTGGTCTGTTTTTTACCCATTGTGTTGTCTGTCCTTCTTCGATTTACGGAATCTGATAACCCTTTGGTATCTTCAAACTCTTCTAACTCAGCGCGGTCGACAATGTAGTCATCGCAATCTGTTGTTAAACCAAATATAAATACGTAACAATGAAGAACATACACCCTCGATTTAACACCTTTATCGAAATAACTGTCATTTTGCTAAAATTGATATTCTAACTTTATCATGCCATTGTCTGACAGGGTGTGGAAGGGATTACAACATGTTCAATGTGGTCTAATTTAATTTGAGAGAAGACAGAAATGTGCAAGATCGACGCTCATGACAACATGATGATAAAAACCAATACATGTGCCTTGGCACTCGCAATATGCACCCGAGCTACAACATATAATAAACGTCCAATAATGTTGCCTTGGAAACGTATATTATTTCAATTATACAAATCTCGCTGTAAACATTTACCATATCAGTAGTAAACACAGATATACGGGTGTTTATCATAGCATTCGTCAATGCCGTAACTGACTTCTACATTTGATGTATTTAGAACCATACATCCTGTCTGACCCTCCGCGGCCATGAAAACAAGGTACTTTGTATCGACATTGCAGGAACGTGCTTTGTAGACATCACCATTCACTATGTGTTTTATCCTTCCTATCCAAATTAGATGATCCGTCAATCTATATTGAATAAATATGCGATTACGCTAATTATTACAAACATAAGCTTGTTTGTTTGATGGTGTTTATCGCCACTTTCAACAATATTTAAGTTATATTGTGGCGGTCAGTTTTATAGGTGTAGGAAACCGGAGGACCAAGAGAACACCTCCGACCTGTCGGAATTCACTGACAAACTTTATCACATAATGATCGAGATTCGATATCACAACATCAGTGGTGATAGGCATTGATTGCATAGATAGTTGTAAATCCAACTACCATACGATCACAGCCACGGCGGCCCCTTCAAGCAGAAGCAATACTAGCAGATGAGTTATCTTGCGGCACTGATACGTAATGTATTACAATGTTCACAGAAAACAATATGTTAAACTTACTACTTGGAAAGGAACGTTCGTTGTACTGCATGGGGCTTGGGATATTTGTATTATATATTTAGGGTAGTATGAAACAAACTGATGAGCGGACACCATTTTGGAGCCAGATTTGAAAATCAATATTCTGATCAACTTCACATATGGAAAAGATACTGTAAAATGCTACTAACTTTTCAACTAAATAAATGAAATCGTGTGTTTTTGGTTATCATCTTTAGGACATTTTGTTTTCTCGCTGCTAAAGACTTTAAAAGGCTTTCAAATATTTTGGCTTTGAGTGTATCTGATGAAGGTAAAAACCATAAAGGCGTTGTGCGCACTTAATTTGCTTGAAGTTTGCATTAATATCGCTGGGTCGATACATCTACTAGTGGACTATTTATCCCCGAGGCTATCATCCGCCCAGTATTCAGTTATTTAGCACTGACATGGTTTATTAGATATATTTTTATCGAAATTATAACAGTTCCCAAATTATGTAATTATTATTAAAACTAAGGTTCTCCTCCCTCGGGCATTGGTGACATTGGCTTTGTTTTGTTATCCTGTTGAGGCCTTATTGGTTTTCTTGCTCCCAGAGACTGTTAAATTATGTGGCTTTCATATATACACTCCGACAAAAGTTAAGCACCACCCTATATTTTTATCGAAATATTTTTTTACATCAATACTGTTAAAACAATGAAATAGATATCACCATTTTTCTTACACTTCTTAAAAGACTACACCAAGGGCTTTAATATTACAATTCTACGAAGTATTTATCATCCTGAAAGAGGTGACTATGATGTGGCAAAAATGGGGTTCAAAACAGGCGCTGGAAAAATGTAAAACCAGTTTGTCTTTGATGGAGTTTTTAACACTGCATTAAAATGCAGAGTCTTCAGATTTTAAGAACTTTTAAATGCATCTATTGTGTAAGGTATAAAAATCAATAACGAGTATATCCACCGCGTTTATTGTGAAGTTCTGTAACACGCCTCGTCATGCTTCGCACAAGACGCATAAGCCGTTCTTGGGGGAACTTTTGTCACTCCTGTAAGATACCAGTTCTTAATTCGTCAATATTTTGACATTTTGGATTGCGTTGGTTAATTTTTCGGCCAATAAAGTCCCATACATGCTCTATAGGGTTCATGTCTGGCGACATCGCAGGCCATGGAATTGTCTGAACAGCCTCTTGCTGTAAAAAATGCTATACAATTCGGGCTCTATGTGGCCTAGCGTTGTCGTGCATGAACATTGGCCTGTCAGCCAACGGATAATTGTCGAAATGGGGGACTACGCGTGGAGCGAGCACATTGTCACGGTATTTTTGGCCTGTCAGATTACCATCAAGAACTTACAAGTCCAACTTACAGTCAAAACAAAAACAACCCCAGACAGTTACACCCCCACCCCCAAAAGCAGTTGTGCCCAACATGTGGTTGTCCTGAAATGAAGTGTTTCGTTGGCGCCAAACCCTTGCATGACCGTCGGTAGGGCGTAACAAAAAACGACTTTCATCAGACCAGTGGACCCGTCTCCATGCGCGAATAGTCAACCCCAAATGATCATGTGACCAGTCAAATCGAGCATGGCGATGACGTAATGTCAACTGTGGACGTTTTATGGGTCTTCGCGCTCGCATTCCCTGATGGTGGAGGCATCTGATTACAGTGCGTGTGCTAATGTGGCCTCCAAACGCTAAAATACCACGAAGTTCACCAGTTGTACTGAACGGCCGTTGCCGCGCCCGTCTGGATATGAGCCGGTCCTCTCTCGGCGTCGTTTTCCGAGGTCTACCTGCACGTGGAAGGTCAGTAACATTCCCCGTTTGACGAAAACGCTGCATCAGTCGTACAATGATGGAATGGTTAGCCCTGAAGTGGTCTGCCACCCTTCTATGGCTAAAACCACCGTTATGCATGCCAACATCTTGCCACCTGTCTGGTATGGTTAATTTTCGCCGCACCATACCAATCCAATAGAAAATGAAACTTAAAACTCTGCACTAAAATATCAGCTTTCGTTCGCAAACACAAATGTTGAAAAGTACACGTGGCACTTTACACACCCTGTCATATACACATAAATAAAAATCGATCAATAACCCGTTTCACAGGTAAGTGAGTATGTGTGTACAGTAACGAAAACAGCAAACCGATTTGAAATAAGTTCATTATTAGAAAAGATATTATTATAACAAGTCAGGTGGTGCTTAACCTTTGTCGGACTGTATATTTAGCTTTGAGAGTAACAGAAACGCGTCGTGCGCACTAAATTTGAAATCATAGTTTGAATAGAAGAAAACGTTTGTGTATGTTCCAACAGTAATGGGCAGTTGTCTCGCACGTTCATGTTCACACATCGTTTGTTTCTATGTTTGTATATTCCCGCAATTTTAACATGTGCAGACACTTAACATATTTTTCATTACTCCCTGTATTTAACATGTGCAGACAATTAACATTGTTATTTGTCTGCACATGTTAAATACAGGGAGTAATGAAAAATAAAATCTGACGTTTTGTCAGATTTCAAATAAGTTAGGTACATTGTACCAATATATTTTATAATTACAATGTATAAATATAATAATTTCATGCTTGTTCAAGCCTAATGAATAAAGGTAATAACAAAATTACCGAACTCCGAACAATCTTATAAAGGGAAAGTCAAAACTCATAATTATATAAACAGACAAAATCAGTCAACAACCGGAAAACTGTGAAAACCGTAATGACCCTGACTTGGTACAGGCATTTCTAAAGAAATGGTGGGTTTCAGTTTATATATGTTATACATGTTATACAAGACATGCACGATGCTTAATTAGAAAAACAATGTTCATTGTTTTGATGATACATGGGTACATGTATACTGTAATTGAATAATGACGTTTATTGTAGGAAAATGTCGAAGCAGCCAATGAAACGGCGTCGCATTAATTCGAAGGAGGAGATGAAATCCACGATGAAGGAACTAGTAGGGGAAATGGTTCCCGTAATCGTTGATTTAGTAACATCAAAATCACAGGGATCTACTGTTCAAACGGGTTCAGTTACTCAAAGTCAGGAGCAGGATGCTTGTACGTCTGGGCAAACTCAAGCAAACATACATGTCACACCATCTGCACCAGTTCCTAATGTGGCTTTGCCAACAAGTTCAGAGCACACAGTATCCACTTGTACAAGTGATAATCTTCAGCAGACATCAGTTGCAAGTCAAAATGAAACAAACAAACAAGGAAATAATATAGACATAACGGGACCATTACACGCTGGCAGGCCATTGGGGCAAGCGTTGATAGTCAAATAAAATCAAAGATATGGATTGAGGAATATATCCAACTGGGATAGTTTTTATACAAACTGACATATGCGAAGTTGGAAACCGTACAAGATTCAGACAATAACATCACATTTTTTACAAAAGGAGCAAACATATTAAGTTCTTTCAACAGTGGGTTAATGCCTTTCGTATATTTGTTTCTATTTATTGTCAGAAATTTCAAGCACAATCCTCAAACTTGATGAAATATATGGCAATAATTTAAAAATTTTACCATGATGTAGATGAAAAAGCTGCCCTTTATTATGATAAACACTTCAGAATATGGAGGGCCGAAAATCCTAATACTATGTACTGGGATCAAATTAACCCGGTGCTTCACGCAGAAGCGCTTCAAATTGGCGTGAAAACAAAACTGGATATGTTGGGAAAACAGTCTAAAAACGATAGTCAGCGTTCTTTTCGTGAAAAAGGTGCCAGTGATAGAAAAAGCTTGTGTTTCAGCTTTAGCAACAATTCAGGAAAATGTCTTAGAAAAAATTGCACCTTCCCACATGTCTGCAGTAAATGTTATGGGAACCACCATAAACGAGTATGTCCCATGTCACCAGATGGACCAAAAACACATCAACCACTGTCCAACCTAGGAACATGTCAGGGCAATCAAAAGAAACATAATGCAATTGTAAACAAATATATTGTAACTCCAATTAATGTCAAAGCATTACATCATTGGTTACAGGGATATGATAATGAAAAACTGAATTATTTGGTGAAAGGTTTTACTTTTGGTTTTCGCATTCCTTATATGGGGCAGCGGAGATATAGATACAGTAAAAATATAAAACCAGCTAACGATAAGTTGAACATACTAAAACAGAAAATTGAAGTTGAGGTTGTATCTGGTAGGGTGGGGGG
The DNA here is from genome assembly GCA_963680875.1 of Bathymodiolus brooksi. Classification (NCBI taxonomy): domain Eukaryota; kingdom Metazoa; phylum Mollusca; class Bivalvia; order Mytilida; family Modiolidae; genus Bathymodiolus; species Bathymodiolus brooksi. Next base: position 131,184,646 of record OY804576.1, on the reverse strand, counting down.
TCCCTTTACGGTAGACAATTTACCTTTTGGCAACTTGCAAATTTCCCCCCTTGGATTAGAACCAAAGCAAAAACCAGGTGAATATAGAGTAATTCACCATTTGTCTTATCCAGATGGGTTGTCAATTAATGATGACATTGCAAAAGAAGATTCAGCTGTCTCATATCAAACCATTGATGATGCGGTGACATTAATTAAACAGTTTGGTAAGGGAGCACTTTTATCAAAAACTGATATTGAGCATGGTTATAAAAAATATACCTATGCATTCTGCTGACCATGCTATTGGTAGTGAACTTTATTATGATAAAACATTACCTATGGGTTTAAGTTCTGCTTGCAATTTGTTGAAAACTTTTCTTCAGCCTTACATTGGGTAGCAAATGAGGAACTAAAAATTCATTTTATGTTGTGTACATTTATTAGATGATTTTTTACTTGTAGGACCCCCAACATTGTCTATGTGTGAGGGCCAGTTGGCATTGTTCCTGCAGTTTTTAGATCATGTCAAAGTTCCCATTAAGCATGAGAAAACAATATTTCCAACTACTGTTCTGATCTTTTTAGGGCTTGTATTAGATACAGACGCAATGGAAATAAGGTTACCCCATGACAAACTGGATAAATTACGTGATAAAATAAATTATGCTAAAAATAGACAAACACTGACACTTCAGGAACTTCAATCCCTTATTAGACTGCTACACTTTGCTTGTGCAGTGGTACCACCAGGTCGAACATTTCTTCGCCGCCTTATTGATTTAACAAAAGGCCTAAAGAAACCCCATCATAAACGTCGGCTAAACAAAGAAGCTAGGGCTGACCTTGCAGCTTGGTCTTTGTTTCTTGAGCATTTCAACGGTACATCCTTGTTCTTGGAAGATATTTTGCAAACATCAGCCACATTACAACTATACACTGATGCCAGTCGTCTAGGTTTTGGGGGAACTTTTGGTACTAAGTGGTTTTCAGAAAAATGGAAAAATGAATGGAAAGACTACCCTATATATGTGAAAGAGTTATTTCCCATTGTTATTACGGTAGAGATATGGGGACAAGTTATGGCAAATAAGTAAGTTTTTTTCTTTTCGGACAATATGGCAGTAGTGCAAGTCATCAATAAACAGACTGCAAAAGACCGTAACATTATGAAATTATTACGTCGCTTTATTGTCCATTGTTTAAAATCTAAAATTTTGTTTCGGGCTAGACATGTTCCTGGTATAGATAACGTTCTAAGTGATAAATGGTCTCGTTTGCAGATAGCCGAGCTCCATCGGTTAGTACCACAGATGGATCAATTCCCGGTCGAAGTTCCACCAGCAATGTTCAACATCTGAAGACAGTATCAGATTTTCTGATAAAAAGTGCTTTGACAGTAAAAACACACTCTTCTTACAATAGGGCCAAAGTAGTCTATGAGGAATTTTTACAGACTTTCCAGGATCATGTCCATTCCCATGAGAGGTGGAACATTTGGTTCTATTTATTTCATATTGTTACACCAAGCTCTTAGCACCCCAAACTGTCACAACATACATTTCCGCTAAGTCATTTCAATATGTTGGTAGGTTACGAGGACACAACTCAGGTATTTGTTGTTCGAAGGGCCCTACAAGGTTTTAAAAAAATTGAAACGTACTCCAGATATCAGATTACCGATAACGCCATCAATTCTGCGTAAACTTGTTGAGTCCCTCCCAATTTGTACCTCCTCGTTTTACCAACGCTCTTTATTTCAGGCGATGTGTTTACTTGCTTTCCATGCATTTTTGAGAGTAGGTGAAATTACAAGCTCTGAGGACTCGACGTCTGTATTGCAGTTTGCATCAATTCAATTTGGACAGATATCAGAAAATGAACCACAAGATCTTACTCTGACCCTGTCTAATTTTAAGCACCATCAAGGAAAACCACCTGTTAATCTGCATTGAGCTACCACGCAGGACAATAAAGACTTGTGTCCTATTTCAGCTATGTGGGAATATTGTAAAATGAGGGGCAAAGCAAATGGTCCCCTGTTCATGTTTCAAGACAACACCCCAATTTCTCGTGACATGTTTAGCAATCAGTTGCAAACTTCATTAACATTCTTAGGTTATGATACTAAATTTTACAAGAGCCACTCATTTCGCATTGGCGCAGCCACTTGGGCAAAATCTCGGGGTGTTTCTGATGATCAAATACAATTATGTGGTAGATGGAAATCTGATGCATACAAGAAATATATGCGTATCCCCTTTTGAATATTTGAGGGGATCATTACAAATGTGTATACGCTTGTAATCCATTAAACACTGGGATACTTATGTACGGATATATATTAAATCAATTTTTGAACAAAGGGAGTTTGGTTTCATAGGAAAATTGGTATCAGGACATACTTTTACTAGGATTATTTCCCATGTAAAATTCTTTTGTCAAATTTACAACAAATATTCAAACTGGGTTTTGTGTTAATAGATGCAAGGTAACAGATATGAGACATGGGGATATGGACCTCTGTCTCATATTGAGTATGTAGTATACTCATAACAGTTAATTGTTTATTAGTTAAATTGCAAGGTAACAGTTATAAGATATGGGGATATGGACCTCTGTCTCATATTGAGTATGTAGTATACTCATAACAGTTAATTGTTTATTAGTTAAATTGCAAGGTAACAGTTATGAGACATGGAGATATGGACCTCTGTCTCATATTGAGTATGTAGTATACTCATAACAGTTAATTGTTTATTAGTTAAATTGCAAGGTAACAGTTATGAGACATGGAGATATGGACCTCTGTCTCATATTGAGTATGTAGTATACTCATAACAGTTAATTGTTTATTAGTTAAATTGCAAGGTAACAGTTATGAGACATGGAGATATGGACCTCTGTCTCATATTGAGTATGTAGTATACTCATAACAGTTAATTGTTTATTAGTTAAATTGCAAGGTAACAGTTATGAGACATGGAGATATGGACCTCTGTCTCATATTGAGTATGTAGTATACTCATAACAGTTAATTGTTTATTAGTTAAATTGCAAGGTAACAGTTATGAGACATGGAGATATGGACCTCTGTCTCATATTGAGTATGTAGTATACTCATAACAGTTAATTGTTTATTAGTTAAATTGCAAGGTAACAGTTATGAGACATGGAGATATGGACCTCTGTCTCATATTGAGTATGTAGTATACTCATAACAGTTAATTGTTTATTAGTTAAATTGCAAGGTAACAGTTATGAGACATGGAGATATGGACCTCTGTCTCATATTGAGTATGTAGTATACTCATAACAGTTAATTGTTTATTAGTTAAATTGCAAGGTAACAGTTATGAGACATGGAGATATGGACCTCTGTCTCATATTGAGTATGTAGTATACTCATAACAGTTAATTGTTTATTAGTTAAATTGCAAGGTAACAGTTATGAGACATGGAGATATGGACCTCTGTCTCATATTGAGTATGTAGTATACTCATAACAGTTAATTGTTTATTAGTTAAATTGCAAGGTAACAGTTATGAGACATGGAGATATGGACCTCTGTCTCATATTGAGTATGTAGTATACTCATAACAGTTAATTGTTTATTAGTTAAATTACAAGGTAACAGTTATGAGACATGGGGATATGGACCTCTGTCTCATATTGAGTATGTAGTATACTCATAACAGTTAATTGTTTATTAGTTAAATTACAAGGTAACAGTTATGAGACATGGAGATATGGACCTCTGTCTCATATTGAGTATGTAGTATACTCATAACAGTTAATTGTTTATTAGTTAAATTACAAGGTAACAGTTATGAGACATGGGGATATGGACCTCTGTCTCATAGTGAATCTATAATCATTACAGTTTATTTTTCATTAGTTAGATTGAACTTAATTATTGGTTTGCTTAAGTTCACTTGGCATTTATAAAATGTATATTTTGTACTACATGTTCATATAGATGGATCTTTGGGAGGACAGATACTAAATTGTCGCTTAACATGCTTCCAATTCAGTGGACTATTTGTACCCAAATTAAAGCATGAATGACATTCAAGGTGGCAAGGATTGTTAATGTTACTCAGGTCCTTATTACAAATGTACAGTGTTAATTGGTATCAAATATTGGGTACATAAATAGTAACTGGTGGTATGCAATTCATTGCGCGAATTGGTTACCTGAAAATTGAAATCCTAGTGTTCATGCCTCAGGTTTAGACTTTTGGTGCTTGTTTTTGTAATCCATCTCTCCCTCAAGACTTCTGGGGGGGGGGGGGGGGGGGTATTTCCAATTATGTAGTAATTAGCAATACTTTGGGAAATTTTTGGCCGCTCACCTTCGATTTCCTGGGGAATGGAAAACACTTAACTTTTTGTCGCAATGTTCTGATAATATTGTGTATATCATCTTGTACATATATGTTTTTGTATTGCTAGTTTGCTTCGTCATTTTATTAATAAATGTCATTTTTCAATTCAAGTATGCATTTTAGTTTTTAATCGAAAATCAAACCGAGCAGAAGTCTCTCAGGATGAGGTGACAAACAACTACATTTATAGTTCTATAAATGCATTTTTGGCACGAGCTGCCCCCTTTTGTAATATCATATTTTACTTGAACAAGAAAAGAGTTATCTCTCACTACAGTCCGATAGGACGTAGTGTTACTCATTAATAATCATGAGATAAACAGAAAAATTATGTAAACACGTAGTTAATCGGAGAGAAGAATTAATAGTTTCCCACCTCCCTCCCAAACCTGGATATTACTTTGTTGTGAAAACTTGAAAAGTACACTTATTTCATATGTTGTATTGTTCGTACATGCTGTTTTTAATGTTGGGAAATGTTTGGCCCCTCACCTTTTAATTTCTGGGGCATGAAAAACACTTACCTTTTTGTCGCAATGTACTGAAGATGTTTTGTATATCATCTTGTACATATATGTTTTTGTATTGCTAGTTTGCTTCGTCATTTTATTAATAAATGTCATTTTTTCAATTCAAGTATGCATTTTAGTTTTTAATTGAAAATCAAACCGAGCAGAAGACTCTCAGGATGAGGTGACAAAACAATGTTTAGATCTTAACTTCAAATTTACTGATAGCTGCAAAATTATCAAGCAACACCCACTCACTGAAATTGACCGATATAGGTACATATGTACTTATCGCAACGTTTGTACATTTTTTGTAGTTCTGAAATTATAGAACATTGAAATGTTGAGAAGTCTACGTGTGCTGCTTGTCAAGTTATATATTATAATCTATAACAGAATATTCATGTATATAGCTTACCAATAAGACATACAAAATGTAGACAAAGTGGTTCAATATCCATCACTCGCGATCCACAATCTACATATGGCATCACAAAAAATATAACAGAATAGAAATATTCCACCCCCTATCTACCTTCTATAAATAACTTAACAAGTATAATTATTAATCATTAATGCATTTTCAGTCTTTTATATCACTTTGTGGAACTTTGTTAAATTGACTCAGTTCCGATGATCGAACATGGAAGCATATAAACGAGTTTCACCGTTGAAAACGTGAGAGATTTTTAACAATAAAATGATTTATATATTCCCAAATTGCTATTAAATATTTAAACAGCTATTTATCAACTAATGTAAATTACATAATAAAACAAAACAAAAATCATATCTTAGTCTGCGTTTTATTTAATTCGGAAAATAAAATTCAATATCGATTACTAGTTTATTTGTACAATGTCTTGTTAATATACATTAAATTTGTAAGTATACCGTCCGTCCGAGAATCATGAAATACAAAGTCATTTGATATAATATTTTATTACTTCGATCTTGAAAACGTACTTACTATCAAAGCACTTGTATAAGTCCCGGGATAAGAGCGGATTGCAAATTCACAACATTTAACAACAGTTGTTTAAAGTTACACCCCCCAATAGGACAATTAAATGACACAGAATAAACATAACATGCAAGTCAAATATTTCAGTCTTTCAAAGGAAGCTTAGACAGATTAAACTAAATATAAAGATATCTTTTTAGTTGCTTGTGTTGTCTTATTATGTGTCTTTACGTTCTGATTTCTGTTTTGTGATGTCCGTTACGATTTCATGTCTTATTTACGCTATTTGTGTTTGTTTTTGGCATAGTGGTGTCCAACACATATTGTGTTGTGTTTTTGTTTTGTTTTTCTTCGTCTTTTATACCTAGTTGCGATATTCTCTGGATTATCCATTTTTAATTGTTCCATCGATATCCTCTAACGTTTAGTTTTCCCAATTGAATATCTGCAACGAAGTATTTCAATTTAATACTAATTACTATTAGAAATATTTCAGATTTTCATTGTATCTAGTCACGACTCCTGTTAAAATAGTCAAGAAAAATAAATATCCCTCCCTCTTCACTAGACATCCTTACAACCGGAACATGGATATAACATGTGCTTATTTTCCCATGACACCAATTATGGTTTTTTACAGTACTGTAGTTGAAATATACTTTAGTTTCCAATCTAAATTATAGATGCCGGGGTATGGAAATAACATCTGTGAACGGTGTCCGGTGTGTGTGCCGGACGAATCACATACACAATTCTTTGTTAAGACAGACGTCATTATATACTTCTTGTATGGAGAATGACAACCTTGTATGTAAAATATTAAAGTGTATCAGTTCCTTATGAGAAATAGTTTGTACAAAGTTGTTGTTAGGCCATTACAAGACAAAATTGTTCGAGACTATTGATTATCTTCCCTTTGTATCAATCAAAACATCCGTTGATATAACTACCCAATGCCACTTTTTACCAACGTAACTTATTGTTTTAAAAATTGTTTTTATCTTCAGCAATATAACTTGAATTCTACTTTATTGACATTAAACAGCAATTAATCAATCAATTCCATCGTGGAGCTGTGCAGATGAACACCACTGGGTCAATGTGTTCTTTTGACAGTGATGATATGATATAAACAAACGAGTTTTATCTGACATGATGTATCGTTGCAATTATGAAGGTCCCTAAAGGGTTCCAACTGGGTCAATGGTTATAACCTGTAGCGAGCAAAGTGGTAAATCAATTTCATCCAAAGAAAGAAACCACGGAAATTCAACTGTAGTTAGCTTGAACTGACTACTTGTCACCTATATAAAAGCAAACCACATTTTGAGACATCGTTGTCATATTGGGAAAATATCATTTATGTTTTTTATCATTGATTGCTGTTTTCACTTTTCAACAAAAACATAACATAACAAAACATAGCAGATATCAGGGTGGAACTGGGAGGTGTCTATTATTTGGCGATTTGATCGGTACAACTTAAACAATAGACGCTTGTTAAGGTCGGAAAAAGTTTATTTCCTTGCAACGGGTCAACGACCACTCATTATCATTATATGTCTACCCGTGGACTGTTGCTTCAGTAGTGCGTTACCACTATAACATTCCAACTCTGTGTGTTGGTAAAGTACAAAGCGAACATAATTATCATAATAATCTCATCGAGAAGTTCCAACCACATTCATGGCGAGGTGTACTCGATACAACATTATGTGATAAAGTTTGTCAGTGACTTGCGGCAGTTCAGTGGTTTTCTCCGGGTACTCCGATTTCCTCCACCAATAAAACTGATCGTCACGATATAACTGAAATTGGCGTTAAGCACAACAAACCACTAACCATGTAACTTGGTCTCGCCATGATATAGGTGAATATTTGCTCTTGGCGTATAACAATAATACAGCACTCGCTCACTAAAAATCAGAACAAATGGGAGATGTCTGTTTGTGTAAATTGGACAAAGGAGGACACAGTTTCGACGATGTTAACACTTATGTACACCCTTTGTTTTAACTAAGTTATTTATCTCCAAAACTCGAAAACCACGGGCTTTAAGTGTTCACAAAAGCTGTTGTTTAACCTGTAGCTTAATTACAACAAAATCAAGCTATCTGATTGGCTGAGAACACTTTACTATGTTCCTAAGCAATTACAGACTTTTGTATCAGTTAATGCGATCTCCTGAACTATTTCTGATGTCCATAAAATTCATATCGACCTCTACAAAAGACGATAATTCTATATAATATAAAATGCAATATTAGTACAAATACCTTTTCATACAAACAAACTGTTATTAAAATATTGATATTTTAATGTATTTTCCTTGAATACATATCACAAAGCATGACTATTTTAATTGAAGTTATCATTTTACCTAAAACAAACTTTTATTCATGACTATCATGGTACAACGACACAATTAAAACAAATTTGTAATTGATAATACGAATGCAAGTCAAATCGCCCACTGCAAAATCGCCCCCGTCAATATCGTCCCCACATTTATCAAAATCGCCCCCACATAACTTGAGATCAATATTTTTATATTATTGCTTGTAAATCAGTTTGATAATCGCAATGTATAATATCTTTAATATTTGTTTGTATCATTTTGGAGTTTTAATTGAAATATTGGTGTAATAGTTAGCGTGCTCTCCTCGAGTGAGGTAGATCGTGGGTTTGAGTCCCGATCGGGTATAAACCAAAAACTATAACATTGGTATTAAGGAGAAAGAGCAAAGACTGGTTGGCTAGGTATCAGGCTAATGGGTCCTTGAGGTAGACATGCTAGTGAGCTAGCACTATAAAATTATAAATCCAACTTAGCGTGTCATTTGTTGAAATTATAATGATAGCAGATTTATATAATTTCATTACCAGCTTGGGCAAGCTTAATTATGGCTTCGCAGAACGTTTTTATTGTAATATCAATAATATGTATCATTGGCTTGATTCTCCTTGATGTGTTTCCGATTGGAACAACAACAAAACAAAACTAACCAGGTGTCTACGATGGTGAAGGTAAGGACATCCTCTGCATAGCCAGTACGTGCCGGATTTTGGTGGCGCTTTGAGGCCAACATATTTAAGATGGTTCTGGCACACTCTAAACATCCATCGCAAACTATGGATGCATAAAGATGAACATCAATTTTACAGACTGAACAGGTCCATTCGGCTGTTTCTTTTGTTTTACTAATTTGTTTTTTCCAGGTAATTCTAGCAAATAAAATTACGATTACCCGATTTTTTTCCGTGAATTAGGATTGTATTCCGGTACTTAGTCTTTCAGGTAATCCTACTTTTTCGTTATTATTACCCAATCCAGGTAATCGTAGCCAGTGCCAACATTGTATGCTATGGAATGTCATTGGCCGGATTAATTAAGTAACTTGCACATTTCTGCGTTGATAATATAAGAATTCGAGATTTTCCACCAAAAAGGTGGAACTGGTTCTTGTGGTTGGTTATATTTTCGAAAATTACCACTTCTTATTATGAATTTTATAAACTGTGATGGTCACGAATTCCATCAAACAACTTCCCCCGACCTCAATAGACCAATTTCACGTTACCGCCGCCATTATGGTTCAAAGGTCATTCGGAGTAAAAAAACGTAAACAAGACGTCATTGCATTTGTAAACACGGTGACGCAGTTTATTTAGCGTGGCAGTTATGCACATATCGTCACGTAAGGAAGTTTACGTGAATTAGTTGGTTAGGAAAATAATTTATGACTATATGTATCCCGTAGATATTGAAAATAATGAAAGATCGTTTGAACATTCAGCTATATAGTAGTTCCAAAGATACCATTATTGTGACACAACCTCGCAAATAGTAGTACTGTTTACAAAACATCCTAAGCCTGCAAGAATAAAATAAAATATATCATCCTAGCGGGTACTTATCGATTAACTGGAAGAAAATTCATCTAAATCTCGTATATTTTGTTGTCTGACTATCCTATAAAGAGGGGGTGGAGGTCTAATAAAAAAGGGAAAGCAAGAGAAGTATTTTCCCCTAAGCAACGACTGGCGGGTATTCGTACAAAAAACAGCTTTGTAATGTCAATGCTTTAAAGTTGGCATTATGTTAGACTTCTGCATGGTTTTATAGTTTGTCATATTTATATCACATTAAACATGCAATTTGTAAATTATCATATTATGGAGCATCAAATAAAACTTTTTAAAATGCCCAACCTAAAACTGGTATGCCCCTTTTGTTCGAGAATGCATAAAGTCTGTGTGTGTAAGATACTTTTGATGTACTAACTTAGAAATGACTTGGTTCAACTTTATCATTTTGTGATTTTTTAGAAGTCAAAATCCTTTAAGAACGCACACCTCTAGTATTTGTACATTAAACACACTACACAATATCACAAAAACTCTAGCTCAAAACAACAGGGAGGGACAGCCAGGGGATAATTAGTATGCCCTGATACAGGGCTAAGCATTAAGTCATGTTCCATTCTTACATGTATGTCAATCGCATTATTATGGTGTGGTTTCTGTTCGTGAGGCACTCCATCTTTTCTTGTATATGCCAATGTCCGGAGACCAATACTTACATATAAGGATTAGTATGGAAAAAGTGCTAAATTCAGGAACAAGTCAAACATGGTTCGGCAAAATATGTACATGCACATGTACTTTGTAAATGATTCAACTCTGTAACTTTTGTAAATTATAGGGCACAAAAATGAAACAAATATTCATTGACAAGAAATATTTATTGCAAAAACAAAACATTATTAAAAGGTCAGCTACATGCATAATAGCAATGTTGTAAAATAACAAAACAATGAAGAATGGGTAATAAAACACATTCCCCTCATGCTGGTGAAGCCTTTAGTTAGTGATTGAATGAAAATTATATCGCTTTTAACATAAAAAAGTTAATATTGGGGGATACTATGCAATTTTCTCTATCCTTTAGTTGTTGAATTGAGAAGTTCAAAAATCTGACAAAAGTTCCACTCCCCAAAATACATACTACATGTAATAAGGCTAAAACAACTCCTTTAATTTCGAAATATGTGTCTAAGACTCTCTCAGGTAAATGAACAAAGCTCAAAATATTCAATAATTTTACATGAAAAAAACACTCATATGGGGGATACAAACATTCTATTCATATAATTTTTAAACAATAAACAACAAGAAACATCAACTATGCCATGTAATGTGTAAACTATTTAAACATGAGCAACAGGAAACACATTTAGATACAAAAAATGAAAAGACCAACACGCTTAATTGGATTTTTAGAGTGTTAGTTCATTGAAACAACAGTCTGTAGGTAGATATGTCGTTCCACTCTTTGTTCTTACTCCTTAATGCTGCATTCTTACCAATTGTATAGTCTTTGGTTTGACTAGACAGGGGCTAGAAGCCATGGTTCTACCACATTCAAGGTGAGCATGCTAACCATTACACAACATTGTAGCGGTCATGTGAAAATCACACTGAAAAAGGAGTAGTTCCTCAAATCAATAAGAGCTAGGGACTTGTGTTCACGTTAGTTAATGCAGTCAACATGACCAAGCATATATTAAAATAAACCCATAGATTAGCTTCCAGTCAGATTTGAACTGACATCTTTTCAACATTATTGAAATGTACTACCTTGTACTATAGAAACTATATATTGTAATTGTTAGTAGTTGAAAAACCTAATATGTACTCAGATCATTAGCTTCCAGAGAAATTAGAACTGACATCTCTCCAACATTATTGAAATGTACTGATTCATTGAATCCATAGTAACAACATGTTGGCAGAATCTAGTAAGGATCCTCAATAAATATGATTTCAGTTGATTAGGGTAAGCAGTTCTGAAAAAAGATCTTTGAAATATTACCCAATCAGAAGCTTTAATGGCCCTTTGATCATCAATTGGCACAACACTGACAGTACCACCATTTGGTGATATTTTTGTTAGGAATATTTCAGCCAAGATAGGTTGCAGTCCCTTCTGTTATTATCTAATGGCCCTGAATTGGCACTGCATAGACACGACAGAGAATAACAAAAACATGCATAAATTTCATACCCTGCAGTGCATGAGCAATAAGTTCCTTCTGTCACACCATCATCCTCTTTGGCTCAATATCCATACATGGTGGTGGTCGTCATCCAGTGTCTGTGATGATGAATACTTTGCTCTCAAATACACAAGTTGTTGTTGTTGTTCGATTTCGTCTTTAAAAAATATGCCTCCTGCAACCACTAAAATATATTCAGACCTGGGCAACCTTATAGGATTTCAGCATGTCATTTTCCAATGCAACATAACTATGGGCTAACAAGAACTGTGTTATATCTGTCAATCAAATTTTGGTATCCAAAATCGCATACCATCAATCATGTTCATCAAGCCTACCATAATATATTTGAAGGGGGTCTGAAATTCCAGTCACTCACAATGTTGTCGTAGCACCTCGTGGTATCTTGTAAAACATAATCTTGTGATGGCACCAAAGGCAAGTTAACTTACATGCCGAAACCACAAGGCCGTTAGCCCCCCCCCCCCCCCCCCCTCCTTCGTTCCTGTATTCGTAAGACCTCTCATCGTCAAGATTCTCGACTTTCCAACATCTAAACTCATCAATAGTGTAGATTTTATCACCAGGATCAATGTGTAAATGTAGAATAAAATTATATAGTTGAATAGCACTTCGAAAAGGTTAAAAATGAAGTGGTAGTCGAAAATCAGTGTATCGCCATGAAATAATCCGAACAGTAAGGCTGCTTACCACCCGGATTTTACTCCTATTGGAATTTGGACTAAGGCGGCTTACATCAATGAAAATGTTAATGTGAAATTGGTCTATTCATTGAACACAAAAATAACACGACATATGCTGGTGCAAATCTCGGTCCTAACTTGGTACAGACACAAACATGTTAATTGAATCCCAGTCCACCCACACTTGGCAGTTGGATCCCTAATGGCAATAGCAATACAGATATGAAAAACAATTTAAAAAAACACAAAAAAACTTGCACTGATTCATTCCCATTCAAAAAGATCACGAGCATAAACATGGACAGTACAATAGCAGGGCAGTGAATTATTGTTGTTGGCTTATTACTAGCTGTTGATTAAGGAATAACAGTACTGCATTTGAAGAGTTGGAGGTTTCAATTGTGGATTTGACGGTCGCAAATGCAGTTTTACTGGCGACGTGAAGCGGAGCAAGTAAAACGGATATTTGCGACCGTCAAATCCACAATTGACAGCGACAACTCTTCAAATACAGTACTGTTATTCCTATTCTTATGAAATTCTCCCAACGTGTACACAGTAGTTTGAAAACATACAAATAAATGACGAAATATATGCACTTCAAATTCCTTCCGCTAAAAAAAAGTCCGTCAAATCCACAATTGACACCGACAACTCTTCAAATGCTCTAAATGTATAATCTAATTCAGTAGAACCGTGGTGCATACAAACATAAAAATTCTACAATTGTTGTTGACATAAAAAAAATTCCGGAAAAATACTTAAGACAACAATCTATCGACTTTGATTTTTGTAATTTATCGTCTTCCGGTGACGTAGTTTACAAGGAACGCTGATGACATTGACACAAGCTGGTTACTGATTTCTTTTACGATTTTGTGAGCATATTACTTGTTTAAGTAGCTAAATGCAAAATGCCATATATTGGAAAATATCAGTAACTTAATTACATCACCGTATAGTTATCAATGTGGGAAAACTACTGTAAACATGAAGGTTAGTGGATTTTGTTATTACATGCATTTCCATTATTACTGACTTCCATTCAAAATATATGTTAGATTTTTCCTACTAGAATCAAAATAATTCATGGAAGTCATAGTTTGTATAACATAGGTAACATTATTTTCGCTTAATTTAGACATTACTTTTCTGTAATTCATTGTAGAATATGTGTCCACACCAACATTGCAACAACAAAAAAGCATCCAAAGGGAACCGTATGGCCTTACACAATGGGTGAAAACCTCGATGCACAACTGCCGTGAACTGGCTGTTAAATGGCTATGACGAACATTGTACAGAAGAAAATGATGTAATATTTTCCTGAAATTCAGGTGTTTATTTGTTGTTTATGAAGTGGGTTTTTTTGCACTGCAGTTCAATTTTTCAATGAAAAGAAAATAGAAACAGACTGGTTTTTTTCAATTCATTTATCTAGGCATTGATCATGACCATTTGTAGGACTTATTGTATCCAAATATTGAGAGAATTTTTATATTTTCAAAACTGTAATTGAGAGAAAAATTCTGAAGTATGCACACTTCAGCGAACCACTTCACGTCAAATGGTCAGTACCTTTATATTTGGAATAAACAAATGTATGCAGAAAGACAAAAAGGGACTGTGGTTAAGCTGTGTACAATTAATGTACTTAGTTTATTGAGCCTACGTTCAATCTGAACAGGAAGGAAGTCGTCTGCTGCCGCTTCGGCTTCCTGATTTTGCGATTCAATATCTGTTCCAGTGATGTCATTGCCCGTTTCTTCTCCTTCTCAGTCCTCGGAGTCGAAATCTGGAAACTCAGCTTGCAAGTCAAGTCAAACTGTGGAATGATGATTGGCATCAATGATACTAAATAGGTCGTCAGCGTCACATTCATAGTCGGAAATATCTGGGTCAGCCATTTTGTTTACAAACAAGTGCATTCGGCGTAGGAATATAGCATCCCTTCAGGCATGTCAACTGCAGATTTGAAGGCTCTCGATAGCCAATGAAAATACGCGTTACATTATAATTGCATTAGAATATAGAATCTGTTGGCTAAAGGACATTTATACTTAGGTAAAAAAAAAAATAACTCATGCTTCTAATTAATTTAATATCAATATCTTAAGCATCTAAGGAAAGTAATGGTCTTCGAGAGAGACCAAAATAAATAAGATCTACATGTATATTGAATGCCAGAGAGGTTTAAACTTATTCTAACTTGATCTTGTATATTTTCTACCGGGTAAAATGTATTTCCGTTGTCTTTATTCATCATGAATATGCCTGAAATATTTTCGTTGAACTCAGCAACCAACTACATGTATCAATCAATCAATTTGCCTTTAATCGGTATATTTATGCTATAAATGAAGCATTTCTCATAAATAGTAGGGTGTTTAGCAGAATCCACTCGCATAACAAACAAGAGATTGTTCACTGCCAATGTCAGTCGACATATGAAAATAACCGTCATGGAAGAAAAAAAATCAGTTTTCTTACATTATGCAATAATTATGGTCCAATAATTTGAAAGTATAATTTTCCGAATAAAAATGTGTTATTGTTGCTTTACAAATACAATACTAAATTAGTTTTAGTAACATATTAACGAAACATCTACTCGTTCTACAAAATTAAATCCCAAAAAATGGAAGAATTCTTTTTTATTATACATATTAATTTAAAAATACCATTGCAGGTTGTACCTATTTTTAAAACATTAAATTGATTGCAAACAAGTGTTACAATTGATAGAAATTGATGATTTGATATGGTGCAGGCCTAGTCTTTATATTGCTGATAAACCCCTTGAACACGTTAGTAAACAAAACGGAATCCTTTCGTATCTTTCCCGTTTAATATTTGTTATTAAAAAATGGCCCACGAAGGAAGTAAGTTTAATATTTAGAACATAAAACATCATACAGTTTTAGTATACATTCACGTTTCATTCATAAACATGTTATTTGATTGTTACAGAATTTTAAATTCTAACCAAAGGTTAATTCGTCGTTTGTTTTTGTCATCAACACGAACAAACAATCCAGACCCACAGCCACAGGTGCGAGACGAGATTTTTGCCTAAGTAGATCTACATGGTCAAACACAGGTGAGAAACGAGATTTTTATTTGTATGTTCAAATGCAGATGTGAGACGAGATTTTCTCTACATGTACACATTAAAAATATTCTCGTGTAGTGTTTGAGTACTAATAAATCGGATATGAATATAACACGAACATTTCGATTATGACCGTGACAACGTCCATTGTGTAATATGGTAGTTATATGCAGGACGAGAGAAAAGTTTAAATAAATATAAGTAGGTAACGTGTTGACATTGGGATGAGGTCGTGATCGAATGTAAAATTTTGTTCTGAATTTTTGTTGTTGTTGTTATACATATAGCATTAATGTAATTAAGTCTCCCAAACAAAGTTTGGGAGACTTATTGTTTTTGCTCCGTTTCTTATTATTATTATTATTATTACATCACCCCGACTGCTGTCGGCTGATGTAATGCTATTCTACGTTTCTTTTTCACTATTATTAAGTTCCCAAACAAAGTTTGGGAACTTATTGTTTTTGCACCGTTTCTTATTATTATTATTATTATTATTATTACATCACCCCGACTGCTGTCGGGTGATGTATTGCTATTCTACGTTTCTTTTTCACTATTAATATGAGACAGGCAACCTGTTTGAAGGACGAAGTCCTAAAATTTCAATAATACGATGATCCGTACACGTTAGCCTCACCGCCGCGGACGCAATTACGAACAATTTCGATGATATTGACCGTGGCTTTTGATAATAAATTTGACCAAATTGATGAAGCTGATTGCATGTTCATATTTCAGATTAAACACCAATATTACTTTTGAATCATAGCCCATATATTATTCAATGCATTGTTACGGGTTTTATCTTAGAACAGATTTTCATGACCCCGTTCTAGTCACTCTGTGACCTAGATCCGGACACCTTTCTAGTGTAAATTATTTAATGACAACTGTTACAATTGAAAGAGCATTCATTCATTTACGTTCACATATCTATTTGTATATAATACACATGACATAAAAACCTTTTCTTTATTCATACCATAAATGTGTGCCAGTTTGCATTCGGAATTCCTTGGACTCTTCAATTAATAAGGTACATCACGGATTTTGACATTTTAGGATAGATCAAGGTAAGGAAAATGTATTATATTGACTGTTTCAATGTGTTCTACATATGCATAGAACCAGGAGATCATATTCTTTCCAATTCTTTCCAATAAGATAACAAAATATGTGTACCTCAATGAATTTTAGCGATAGATTCCAAGTGCAATTGTCGATCGTTTTCTGTTTACAAATATGAAAACCCGTCGTCTGCAACATTCAACAACTGCGCATGAATATTGTTCTCCCAAAACAAGAGTAATTTAGCGGGGTATCTATTTATAAAAGCATTTTTTTAATTCATGTTTTGAAGGAACAATTAGGGGACATACTTTTTATTTCGTTCGTAATTGCGTCCGGTGAGGCTATTATTTTTTATTTTGAATGAATTGTGTAGCCGATTTGTTATGGCGTTCATTTTACCTACGCCGCTCTTCCATCGGGAGTTTCGTAGAAAGAGATTTTTTTATTAGAATTTTATTAAAAGTTTATTTCGATTTTGCATAGAGTAAATAAGCAAAGAATTGGGAATTTTTCATTGAAATAGATTTCTTTTGCGTTTCTAAATTATCAATTGATCTATTTTTTAAATTTCCGGTGAGCAGATTTTTGGCTATCAATATAGAAGGAAAAATCGGACAGCCTACCGTTAGAAGGACTTCGTCCTTTATTAATATTCTTATTATTCTTCCACACATTTTTGTCCGCTCTATTTCTCGGAGATGCCTTGATCAAACTTTATGAAACCTTGCAGGAATATCATATGCCATGTGAAGTTGTGCTGTTAAGGTTTGATTTTTTCTAAATGGTTGCCGTTGCCATGGAAACGGCCAAAGTGCTAAAAAATTGAAAAACACAAAAATCATCATAGCAGGTTACTCGCCGAACAGAAATTGATGAAACATGATAGGAACATCCACATCTAGTGGAACGAGATAAGCCAAACAAATCGGAATCGGTTGGACAAACTTTGCCGCAGTTGTGATGGAAACAAAAAAGGGGGGATTTAAATTTTTTTTGGATTCCTTTCATCATACTTCATGAAACTTTGTAGGAATATCCACCGTAGTGTGCTGCAGCTTTTGGGGGGTTGAAAAAATTTCTAAATGGTGGTCGTTGCCATGGTAACCAAGGTGCAAAAAATGTTAAATTTACTCCAAACTTCACAAAGTTTTGCAGTAATGTTTCCTGTCACATCCACATCTAGTGGAACGAGATAAGTAAAAAAAATCGGAATCGGTAGGACAAACTTTGCCGCAGTTGCCATGGAAATAAAAAAAGGGGGGATTTAAAAAACAATTTGATTTCTTTCATCAAACTTCATGAAACATCGTAGGAATATTCACCGTAGTGTGTGGAAGCTTTTGGCGTGTTGATAAAATTCAAAATGGCGTTACCATGGAAACCGAGGTATCAAAATAATGGGGTGGGGTGATGTCTGCTATTGCTTTGCAATGGCAATTCTAGTTATTCTTATTATTCTTCTTATTATTATTCTTCCACACATTTTTGTCCGCTCTATTTCTCGGAGATGCCTTGATCAAACTTTATGAAACCTTGTAGGAATATCATATGCTATGTGAAGTTGTACTGTATAGGGTTGATTTGTTCAAAATGGCTGCCGTGGCCATGGAAACGACCAAAATGCTAAAAAAATTTAAAAACACAAATATGATCATAGCAGGTTACTCGCCGAACGGTAATTGATGAAACTTGATAGGAACAACATCCACAGTTAGTGGAACGAGATAAGCCAAAAAAATCGGAATCGGTTGGACAAACTTTGCCGCAGTTGCCATGGAAACAAAAAAGGGGGGATTTAAAATAATTTTGGATTCCTTTCATCAAACTTCATGAAACTTTGTAGGAATATCCACTGTAGTGTGTGGCAGCTGTTTGGGGAGTTGAAAACAATCAAAATGGCGGCCGTTTCCATGGTAACCAAGGTGCAAAAAATGTTAAATTCACTTCCAACTTCACAAAGTTTTGGAGTAATGTTTCCTGTCACATCCACATCTAGTTGAATGAGATAAGCCAAACATATCGCAATCGATAGGACAAACTTTGCCGCAGTTGCCATGGAAATGAAAAAAGGGGGGATTTAAAATTTTTTTGATTTCTTTCATCAAACTTCATGAAACATCGTAGGAATATTCACCGTAGTGTGTGGAAGCTTTTGGCGTGTTGATAAAATTCAAAATGACGTTACCATGGAAACCGAGGTACCAAAATAATGGGGTGGGGTGATGTCCGCTATTGCTTTGCAATGGCAATTCTAGTTATTATTATTATTCTTCTCTTTCTCCTTTCTTTCCGCGGTCCATGAACTTGTCCACGGCAGATCTCAGGAACTACTGGACAGAATTTCATGAAATTTGGTGGAGTTATAGTCAGCTTTGTGGTAAAGGCGGTCAAAGTCATATTTTGAGGGGTTCAAAGGGGGTGGGGGTTACTATAGAATCCTATGGGAAAGTTGAAATTTCGTACATTAATGTTGATAAATTCTACATGGATAATGATAGAGACATACAATTTAAGATAGTGATAGGTCACCATTAGAGGAGCAATCCTGCATTTTCAAAATTTCCGAGATGTCTGCCATTTTCAAAATGGCTGTCAAAACACGGCATAAAATATGGGCGGTAAAAATTCAACGTTGTCCGATATCATCAAAATTTGACATGTGGGTAGATAATGATGTCCCGAATTGATTCCCGACATTGAAAAATTTCTACCGGTCGCCATTTTCAAAATGGCCGCCACAATCCCACAAATATTCAACATTGTCCGATATCATCAAAATTTGATATGTGGGTAGATAATGATGTTCCGAATTGATTCCCGACATTGAAAAATTTCTACCGGTAACCATTTTCAAAATGGCCGCCACAATACCGCAAAAATTCAACATGGTCCAATTTCAACGCCATTTCATATGTGGGTAGACTATGATGTCCCGAATTGATTCCTGACATCGAAAAACTTCTACCGGTCGCCATTTTAAAAATGGCCACCACAATACTGCACAAATTCAACATTGTCTGATTTCAACGACATTTCATATGTGGATAGATTATGATGTTTCGAATTGATTCGTAACACCGACAAATTTCTACCGGTCGTCATTTTCAAAATGGCCGCCACAATACGCACAAATTTAACATTGTTCGATTTCAACGTCCTGAATTGATTCCCGACATCGAAAAATTTCTACCGGTCTGCATTTTCAAAATGGCCGCCACAATACCGCAAAAATTCAACATTCTTCGATTTCAAAGGTAGCTTTTAATTTATTTTTTAAACCAGTTGTCAGTAGCCGGTTTGGGAGACTTCATAATCGGTAGATTATAATCATATCTCGTTCATTTCATTTTACACCCATTGCAAGCATACAGTAGATAGTAATTATATGCTAATTATGCACATAAATGGGATGCGCATGCCTACAAGAACTGACTTCCTAGTTTTGCTCAGAGAATATTTTGAAGATTTCTTGTGCTTTCACCATTCATACCTGGTTATAAGGTCAAAATACACCTATTTAATATACATTGGATAGTAAGCATTACAAAAAATCAAACATTTTCATTTAAATTATAGATTACAAAATATGTCAAATTTGACAGTTGTTGTCACCAATGTATGGTCACATGATCCATAGTAAAACCGGAAGTAAACAAACAAAACATAATTTTTGTTCAAGTTCTCACCAGAACAGGTACATTACACATTTCTCATCTTTACTGCTTATTCTACTAACTAACAGGCTTGAGTCGCCCGATGGACGAAGATTATTCTTATCAAATTGTTTTATTATCTTTTGCTGCATAATCTCTTATATCTTACAGCACAAAAATTATGCATATATTTACGCACATCATATCAACATTTATATGTTGCCTACTCTTGGCAAAGGTACTTAACCTGGACTATGTTGTCCAACCCTTAAATTTTGAACAGCCAAACCTTACTCCAGACACTGTTCATGATGGGACATGGTCAGCTTTAATCTCAAACCAACAAATAAGTAAGTCAGATCTTAATAATATCTCACTTATAAATTTTAGTAAAAGAAATAGAACAATAAAGCATGATAGACTAGTATTAACCTATCTTTACAATTTACTACTTTTAAACTCCTATGCACCTGAACCCAACACAGGTCCAGCAGCAAAGTCCCATGTGGGTCATGCAATGAAACTGTTACCTGGAAGCACAAAGCTGTCGTATGTGACACATAATAAGGGTAATAACAAAATTACCGAACTCCGAACAATCTTCCAAAGGGAAAGTCAAAACTCATAATTATATGAGTTTGTGACACATGTGAAACTTGGTTTCCTATTGATTGTCAAGGTCTGGATGACTACATGTACAACATCCTGAACTCGAGTAACCTTTCATGGGAATTCATTAATTGTAGGATGCCTAACTTTTCCACAACATTTTTCAACAGCACAAGCATTGAATCGACCAATAATTACTCCTTGCTTGACAGTGACATACAAAGTCCAACTAATATCGGACACCCAACATTTTCATCGTCACCAATCAATACGCAAAAATCAGGTCAAAGTGTTAAATCAAAGTTTAAACAAAACATGAACCACCTTAAGGGTCCTAAACATTAATTTCCAATCATTAAAGAACAAAAAAACCTGAATTAGACCAGTTAATAGACTCAAGTAAATCTGATATTTTATTTGGTACTGAAACCTGGCTTTCAGATGATATCTCACCTTATGAATACATATCACCAACAGATTATACTGTTTACACAAAAAACAGAAAAGATGGATACGGCAGAGTTCTAATAGCCATCTCAAACAAATTCATATCATCACAAGAAACAAAAATTTAAATGTCCGAAATATACTCATCAACGAAGGAGTCTTTTTCGAAAGCTATTTCATTCGACCTTCGGAAAATTTATTATTATGTGGCAGTCCTGACCTTGATATCGATTCAAATATTATTGTTTTTTACGACAGTGTATGAATTTATTTTGCAAAGTAAACAATTTTCATAAAACTCAGATACATCATGTGATTTTATTTCCAGAGTGCATCCTACAATTTCCCTTTTTTGTTCCCTTCCTTTGATTTTCACTTATTTAAGCAATGTTAAATGAATTGAATATGTTTTAACGATTATTTTCAATTTTGCATGTGTTTTTTAGGAAACGGATTAATATAAGCGTTACGCTTGTTTCTGAATCCTATGTTTTATTGTGCTATGAAAAAAAGTTTATATGTTATTTATCAATAACATATGTTTAAATCAATGTAGAAATGAGATGGGTATTACAAATTATGCCTTGTAACGGTCCTTTAACGACAATTTTTAATACGTAAATGGGAGAGGCGTGGGATATTCCTGTGTAACATTAACAACACTATATTTCGAGTATTTTCATTAACTGATATATATGCGGATCATATGTTTTTAAACATCATCCACAGTCATTTTTTATTATTCTATTATTGTCGAAGGAACTGTTTTCCTATAGTGCTGTCTGGTGAGGTATAGTGCCCGAGCCAGGGACAGACTTAACCGTGGTGTTATATCGAGTACACCTCGCAACTGTAGGAATCGAACTATTTTATTGCTAACCGTCACTTCATAGTTAGGTGTAAATCTAGTTATATGCACAAAGCCTAGTATTTCACGTTAATCTTTAACTTGTTTTAATCGAATTTTAGTTACATGTAAATTTTCTAATTGATTTTGGAAATACCGGTAGAAGGCTGTGTTCTTGACATACATTTTCCTAAATAGCAAATTCCACAGGATTTTGTTACGGAAATTTTTAATTACTTTTCACAAAACTTCCAGATTTTAAAAGCATGTTTTTAATGATCGGTGAGCATATGCAATATTCATTATCACATGTAAAAAAAGTACTTATCTCGCTCATTATTACACTTGAATATATCCTAATTCACATTTTCCTGTAGCATGCGCCTTCCTCGTTCACATTTAATTGTACTTGGTGCTGAAGAGTTCCGAGTGTTATTAGTCATGGTGACCCTTAATAAAATCTCGAGTTCAACAATCAATAACAACTTTAGAACAATCAAATACAAATAATGATAATAAACATGAACTCCGTGTTTTATGTCATAGAACTAGGTGTCAATATAATAACCATACCATCAAGGCCTCAGAAGTTGCATGTGTTTGAACCATCATCCCGTATACGAGTTTATCGTAAGAACTCGTATTTAAAAAATGTAACATGTGACTGATCCGTCATTCGTATGGGTTGACTGTTGTTTGTTTTGACTGCTATTGGGAAAGCATAGAGAGTTGGGTAGGAACAAATAAAAAAAGACGCTTGGTGCTGATACAATGCCCATACTCGTCAAGTTCCAAAGTACTTTATAAATACGACACACACTATGGTATAGGGACAGGCTTTCTGTATTAGTTTTATATAACCTAACAACCCATATCGAGAGAGCAACGCTATCCTCCTCTTAGGGGATATAGCTGAAATATTGCTCAAAGTGGCGTTAAGCACCAACAACCAACCAACCATCCTCTTATGGACGTAATGTACAACCCTGTGGGTTGAGGACAGGGAGCCGTTACCAAGTACTTGGTAATTTGTGTGGAAGATGAGAGTTTAGTAAACTAATATTGAGGTGTAAATTTATCCACGTTTAACGAAGGTGTGAGTTAGAAAACATTTTCCAGGAAATGTGCGATCTGGATACAAAAACCACAACAGCACGTATATAAAGATAACATATAATAAATAAAGAGTAAATAAACCAATTGCTCGGACAACGCCCTCAAAACAGGGAGTAAGACCAATCGTCGCTAAAGAGGAGGATCTGCTTCACCTTCCTGTTCTATATATATATTACATGTATACTGCGAATAGCGATATACACAGACATCGCGTTGATCGTAAAATGTCTACATAAACAAATGAACAATCAACATGATACTAACTCCCTGAATAAAAACAATATAATTTATTAGTTCATCTAGTTCAAATTGTATTCAATCACACAACATAGTGGTCCATCTTGCATGTTTTATTATCATTGTACAATAACATTTTTTTTTCTTTAAGCAAAAGTACATGAACTTATCGAACCATTGTCTTGGTTGATAGGGAAATGGCGTAGCGATAATGGACATGGTATTTATCCAACTATAAATGATTTTTCTTATGGCGAGGAGTTAGAGTTCTTCCATGTTGGACAACCAAATATACAATTTACGTAAGTTAACCTTCCACAAACTAATTATAAGTAGTCAGTTTAGTTAAATATATTCAAAATTTGTTCACGCCACGATATAGCTAAAATATTGCTAAGGTTGGCGTTAAACAGCAATCAATCAAAGGAAGAAATGATAACGGTAATTTAAAATTTAAAATTTCGGAAATACCGGAAGATAGGAAAAAATAATTGAACTTAATATACGAAAGGGAAAAAGTCAATTATTATTATGCCCGTGCCCCTTAAACATCAGCAGAACACATGTTGCTACACAGGTGTGATTTGAGGTTTGATAAGCGACATATTATCGCCCTTTTTAAGAATATATTTTGAGGACCGTCGGTTGTGATCGTATGGTAGTTGGGTCTATAACTACCTATGCAACCAGTGCCTATCACCACTAACGTTATGGGTTTGAATCCCGCTCAGACGAGGTTTACTCAATACAACATTATGTGATAAAGTTTGTCAGTGACTTACGGCAGGTCAGTGGTTTTCTCCGGTTTCTTCCACCAATAAAACTGACCGCCACGATATAACTGAAATGTTGTTGAAAGTGGCATTAAACACCATAACACCTAACCTAAATGTGTCGTAATGATTAAAAATTAGGAGTACCGATTTTAACATTGTTTGTTTTCTTTTGCTCGATTGATTCAGTATCACATGAAATATTTATATTATGTCATAATTTTAACTTTGATGAAAATTCATAAGAAAAACATATTTGAATATTTTTAAAATCCTCTGACCTACAACCATTTGGAGTTGACCAACACCATTAACACATGTATGTAAGATTTCATGAATTTAGCATATCGAATAGAGTACACGTGGAAAATTGTGATAGAAATGAATTTGTTTAAAAAAAATGATAGCACTCTTGATTAATTAATTAAATACATTCAAGCTCAGTGACTATATTTTTTGTTCAAAAGTCAATACATCCACATATTTACCTCATCAAAAGACAGTAATTGTATTGCATCTTGCTATCTCGTTACTAATATCCACATAAGCGATTCAAGTATAGTAAATATATAATGTACATATTGTTTATCAGATAATTTTTAAACTATTTTATTACCGTTATCGACCTATGATATCACATGTGTTGTCGTACGTTATAATAATTGCATATAACCCGACCTGAACCCATGGTTTAGTGATGTTAAGACGTTGTGCTTCTCTAAATGTTTCATCATGTGTCCGCATATTATGTGTTCTAGTAGCTTACATGGTACCGATGTGAGCGATACTGGTCTATAATTTTCTGCAGCGTGTTTATCCCCTTTCTTGAATATACAGGATACATTTGCGTTTAACCAGTCATTTGGAAGTTTACCATGGTCTATTGAACGTTGGAATATGATGGTTAATGCAGGGTCCAGGTGGTCTGCACATTGTTTTAGGACTCTATTTGATATGTTGTCTAGACCCGTTGCCTTGGAGGGGTTTATATTCCGCAGGAGTTTTCCTACTCCATCTTGTGTGATTTTGATGTTTGGAATGTTTTGTTGGATACTTCTGTGTGTTTTAGGCATTTTGTTGACTTTCTCCCTCGTGAAAACTGACGATAATTGTTTAATTAGGATTTGTGCTTTCTCACTGCTGTTATTTATAAGATGTCCTCGTTCTTTTAGTGGAGCTACCCCAATGTTGTCCTGATTCCTAGATTTAACGTACTTCCAAAAGGGTTTCGTATTGTTTTTCTCCATCCCCTCTAGTATAGTAGAGTTTATATAATTCCATTCTGCTTTCCTTATTTGTCGTTTACAGTCTTTTTGATAGTGTTTGTAGTTTGACCAATTCTTAGTTCTTTTTGCTTGGTTGTATAGGCTCTGTTTTTTCCTAAGCATTTTCTTTATGTTGTGGTTGAACCATGGTAGTCTGTTGTTTGATTTGATGATTTTGGATGGAATGTGTTTGTCAAGGCATTTGAAGAGATATTGTTTAAACGTGTTCCAGATGTCGTTTATGTTGGATCTACTGTGTGCCATTTCTTGAATATTTGGTGTTAAGTGTCCAGGTCCTGGTTTACTTGTTCCCAATCTGCTTTTGCCCATACATAAGATTTTCTAGGGTTGGTATTTTGGTAGTATGGCTTGGTGTCTATATCCGTGACTACAATTGCATGGTCTGAGATCCCCGGTATATTTGTCGAAGTTTTGGCTAGTGTTGGGTTTGTGGTGAATATCAGGTCAAGTAAATTATTCTCCCTTGTTGGTTCCTCATGGAGTTGAATGAGTCCAGATTGAGAAGTGATATCTATCAGCGTTCTTTGAACCTCTTTGTCGCTTGCCTCATGTTTTAATGAAAGTGTTTCCCATTGGATATCTGGGCAGTTAAATTCCCCTGCTATTATTATGTTGTTATTGTTGTTTTCTTCTGTGATGTTTTTGAGTGATTTTTCTAATTCCTCCATGTCTTTGTTGTTTCTATGTGGCATGTAGAATGCACCAATTAGCAGAACTATGGAGTCTTTAAGTTTGATTTTGACCCATTCGAGTTCGCATTTTGCAACGTATTGGGGTTGTTCAGTTGCTATAATGTTGTTCTGTATTAATATGAAGACTCCACCTCCAAGGGTCACTCTGTCGTTCCTATAAGCTGCATAGTTATTAGGGAATACTTCTGATGATTTGATTGCATCTGTGGTTGGATCTTTCCCTGGTTTGACCCCTTTCAGCCAGGATTCTGTTCCGATGAATATGTCTGGCTTGGTGTAGTTCATGATTGCTTTTAATTCTGATGTTTTATCTCTAATGCTTCTGCAGTTTACAGTTAGAATTCGCAGGTTTCTTTTGGGTGGTAGATTTGGGATTGATGTCGATTCAGTTCTTGATTTGTTTGTGCTGTTGGGTTCTTTCCTTTGGGACTTGCTATTATTTGGGTTGGACTGCTTGTTTTTAATGGGCTGAACTGTGATGTAAACGAGTCCAGAAAGCTTTCAGTGGTGTTTAATGGTTCGTAGTAGCTGACATTTTCTATCTCGTATGAGTGGTAAGTAAACGAGGAGACGTTTAGGCTGTCGCATTTGCAGCACATCCATTGTACGTTTGACCTTTGTAGTAACTCGTAGTCTGTTGTGCACAGTTCGATGCAGGATTTGTGGTGCCACACACTGCAACAGTCACAGCATACTCCTTCATTTGACCAGGTGACTGGTATTTCACACATACCGCATGGAAATATGCTAGCCTGTCTTGGGCCCGGGTTTCATTCGATGTCGCCAGATTGGATCAGGATGAGTAGTATGATGGTGGTACATTGTAGCTTTGCTGTAGGTAGGCATATGGGTCTGCGCCCCGTTGGTGACAATTGCGCGTTCATAAGTAGGACAGTATGTTGTTGATGAATCCATGATTTTGGTCCCGTGATGTTGGGGCTAGGAGTGTTAGGACGAGTACCGTGGTGAACATATTGTGCTGTGTGTTTTCGGTGTAGCGTGGAAAATCCCCACTGACCGAAAATTTGATTATGTCAGTTTAGCGTGGAAAATCCCCACTGACTGTTTGTGGTTCTAGTATAGCGAGGAAATTCCTTAATGATTAGTGACAACTAATTTTGTGTTCAGATTAGCGTGGAATATCCACACTGACAGAGTTTTTACGGTGGCGGTGCAGTTTAGCGAGGAAAATCCTAACTGACTGGTATGGTATGTAGTGTTCGTCAAACATTTGTTGTGTTCCTTGGTGGTGTTTTACGTCCAACAATCCTTTACGCCTTTTTCTGTAATTTTTTTAGCCAGGTCCTCGCTAGTAGGTGTCCTGGGTGTATGCCATCAACGTATAACCAAAAGCTGTTTGTTTTTCGCTTTAGGAATTTTTCCTTTTTCTTGTCTTTGGCAGTTTTTTAGTTTTTTTCACAAGGTCGGTACTGAAGTTTGGAGAGTGTATTTGTTTTTTGTTTTCATTAATCTGTCTGATCTTTCCGTTTAGATTGTATGCTTGGGTCTCCAGTGTTTTGTCCTGTTCTATAAATTCGTCCAGGTTTTTGTGACCTTTACGTTAGTTCCAGTCTTTGATGCAGTAGACGGATATTTCAAGTATGGTTATTCTGCAGGATGGGTAGTCCTTAACTAGTGCTGCGATTTTTAACATGTATTCATATGCGATGTCCACTGCCAGGTCGTCTTCAGCCGTTAGTGCTATGTACTTCTTATTTGTGGATGTCAGATCGCATGTACCAAGCCATACGTAGATACAGATGCTCCCTAGTTTCTTAGTTTTTGGGCCTTAGGTTGGATTTAAGCCACTTGTAGCCTTCCTTACACGTCTGGCCGCTTTTGGCCCAACATATGACTTCTTTTTCTGTGGGTTGCGAAATTTTCCTTTCAAGCCACTTTCCCTTGTTGTCTGAGAACTTTTGGGGTGTGTGTTTTGTTCCCCTTTCGTTCGGTGTAGGGCTTGTGCAGGTACTTTGATAATTTATTATTTGACATGTGTTGTTCGTAAAAAATTCAAGATGGCGGAAATATCAGCTCTCCGGTCAAAATGGTATTTTAGGGCAGATACACAGCTTAACCTGTCGTATCTCTTACATAACGGTGCACTAAGATGTGCTGCATCTGTTTATCAATGTAGAATTATATTCATTTGTTATTTAAATACGATGATGCACGATTTTTATTGAATATTTTCTTCTCTCCAGATTTTATCGTCCTTTCACTTCAGCGCATGCGCTCTCCCCATACGATCACGACCACCACGGCCCCTTATTAAAATGAAAACCGTTCACGAAAAAAACTTGGGTCTGTTTATATTTCTAACAAATTCTTCCACTGGAATCGTTCTTCTCATTGATCTTATGTAAATTAATATTGATATAGTGTCTAGTGCTTGAGGATTTACCATCTATATAAGGTTCAAATTCAAGCAGGGTCTTCTTAGTCAAAATTATTACGATGCTTTGGGATGACATATGTGGGATAAAATGGAAAACTCAAACTAATAAATAGTAATTACAGAAAGTCATTCTCCAAGAATGCGCCATTTCTACAGTGATATTATCTACATTTGTGTTCTTATTCGAAGGGAAGCGTAATTTATGTTTGTTCATTGGAAAGCAACACAGCCCTTTCCTTTAATAGCACATTCCAGTCGATGTACATAAACAATAACTCTAGCAAGTTCAGCTGATAAATATAAATAACAATGTGTGAGTTTGTATTTACAAACACATCAATGCCTTTTTGCCGCAAAAAAATGAGGTCTCTTTGTTTTTTAGCTTTAGTGTTTATCCATTAGTATCGAACGTTTGTTTTATATACAATGTTAGTTTATATATGAATTGCATATAAATTACAGGTCATATTCATGGCATCCAGAAACCAAGAAACCTCTACACAGAGAGGTTGGATTCATCAGACGCAAACCAAACACAAATACAGTTGCATTTCTTATTGCACACAATCTTGGTAAGTAACTGATGTAATTTTAATTTTGATAGATGAATGCATATGATGTGCGGTGCATTTTAATTACACGACGGATACCGCCTGTGGAGCTGCAACTGCTTACTCTTTTCGGAGCATCTGAGTGCACCCGGTCTTTTCCTCGTTCATGACTTTTGTAACTAGATTAACACAAGGGGTGTCACTAGTGGAGCAGTAACT
This sequence comes from Bathymodiolus brooksi, assembly GCA_963680875.1. Lineage (NCBI taxonomy): Eukaryota > Metazoa > Mollusca > Bivalvia > Mytilida > Modiolidae > Bathymodiolus > Bathymodiolus brooksi. The sequence goes on along the minus strand of OY804576.1, from coordinate 131,155,028 downwards.
GCTTACCCTTGCGGAGCACCTGACTTCACCCCGGTTTTAGTGGGTTCGTGATACTCGATCTTTAGTTTTATATGTATGTTTTGTAGATCGTTGTTTGTCCTTTTGTTTATTTTCTTTTGACCATTGTGTTGTCTGTTCTTCTTCGGTATACGGATTCTGATTAACCAGTTGGTATCTTCAAACTCTTCCGTTAGTGGGGTTGCTATCATTATTTAGTTTGTTGTGTAGTTTACTGTCCATCAGTGTTTGTCTTTTTGTATTTTTCATTTTAGCTAGTATATTGTCTATCCTTCGATTTTCGACTTCCAATTACTCATTTATTCTCTTCAACTATTTCTTTGTCATAGATATTTATGGATGTTTATTATTGACATTCCCACCCTCAGGAAATAATATAAATGCTGTGATCATTATAAAGATATGAAAAAGGAATATATATGTATGTTTGTATATAATTTAATTATGGAATGAAAATTTAAACAGTGATGCTTAATACTACCATAAACATCAACTAAAAGGAGCAGTCACATACTACAGGAAATATGATGACAACATAAACATGGGCTGTGCAATAGCAGGGTCGACGAATGCTCGTATTTAACTTACTACTAGCTAGGAAGGTAGATCAGTTTGTAAAAGATCATTACTCTATGGATAAAAAAAACATAACATATTTGATATCAATTATTCATGAATATCAAAAGAAATTAATGGTCTTCGTGTGAGACCAGAATAAATCGGTCATCAGTTTGTTGGTTTCAAAATATAAACGTAAAATATTGATATAACATGGAATGAAATATTAATGTATTAATGTAATTGCTGGACCTACTAGTTGTGCTAGCAGATTGTATATATATATATTTAGCAAGTAGATCTGCCTCAGAGACTGAACTATAGTTGCTAGGTCATGATATTTGCAAGGATTTTACATGTTTAGATGTGTCAGATTTGAATATTGTTTAGCTTTGTTTAGTATGTCGTCATTAAAACATGGATGGGAAATACCCTTTTAGATCAGATCTCTGCATGTAGTATACAAAATTATCTAAATTTTCAAGTTGCACTGTCTTTTGGCAATATGTACTAAGTCTAACACGTTGCCGTTCTGTTAATATTTCATATCGACGATTTGCATGTTTAATTGATCGAATCATCGCTTATTTACATCAAGTAAAACAGTTTCATGACAAGAACAAGTTCTGAAGAAATATAAATCAACAAAGTAATGGAGGTGCAACAATGATGCTGTTATCTTAAAGTCCTATATGTTGATGTTTCGTGTCATCCGGACATTTCGATATGGCATACCTTGCTAGGAAAATGACCGCCATTTGGATTGTGTATCTACTCCATTCTCTTATAATTGTCATCATCATTTTCCTGTGTGTCGATGGAATGATTTTAAGAAGTGTTTGAAGATACCAATGAGGTAATCATAATCCGTAAATCGAAGGACAGACAACACTATGGCCAATAGAAAAAGGACAAACAACGATCTACAAAGCATAACGCATAAAACTAAAGATCGCGTAATACGAACCGCACTAAGACCAGGGGGTGAACTCGATATGAGTATGAAGCTTGTTTTTGTTTTTGCGCAGGACGTGATGTTCGAGCTTTGTCTTGATTTCTTCCTATACATTTATGTTTCGGTAGTCTCTATCCGTAGTGTATCATTAGTAGATGTAGTAATTCTATATAATCTATTGTGAAATGTATGCATATATCTTCTGTTTTAGGTGTGTGTGAAATAGAAGAAGGGACGTTTACAGAAAATGAAATAAAAATCGAGTCTACCAGTCTAGGACGTTTGACCTTTGGTTCTGACCCAGAGACGAAAAAGGTACACATTTGCACATTAGTGCTCTGAAGATGAACATAGTGTATTAAAGTTCAAACAAATTATCAAGCAAAGGGATAAAATAAAATTAAAAAACCCATAAACTAACAACGCAAATGTAAAATAAAACAACAGAACAAAATCAAGGACAACATGAGAAAGCAGATGAGTAGCATCTCTTGTCCCATTAAAACCACCCGTTGTGAAGTCATAATTATGAAATCTGCATCAAATCGAGGTCACGATATGTGATATGTCGATGGTCTCTTTCGAAGGGTTTCTAACCATTAGCAAATAATAAAAGATCTTTTTCATATCATGTCATATTTTTGTACAACAGCGTTCCGCCGGAGTTATGATATAGAATAAAAACAATCCCCTTTCCCCTTTTACAAGTGTTATGTAGTGAGCACCGTTTGTAATGCGACTTTACATAAACTAACTAAATAAACGAGCACATTTAACATTTGTCTGTATTTTCCATTTCCCAGGGGATATATTGTGAATATAAATATTGTCGATTGAAAGAGGGTACGGTTGTGTTATTGGCCTTTATCGTCACATTAACCATTTTGTCAGTCATGTCGAGACTGTTCGACTTAATCGGGAGGAACTATATTGAGATTACCAGTGAAAAACTCGGACAAGGATAGGTGTCAAGAAATATTAACATTTAAGTCCGGTATCGGGGAATTATAGTTCAGTTGTGTTTGGCTTGTTCAAGGGTCAACCCATGCCCTCCCCGTTAAGGAATATTGCGATTATTACTAATACATTGTACACTAATGTAGTATTTTTCTCAATATACTATATTTTTATTTCTAGGTTCGTAGACATTTTAAAAGAGATGGAGATACCATGGAACTGGTGTTGTCAATGGAAACAGTCAACACACTTATGACTGAACATCTTAGGATTAAATACAACAGAGTCTAACCCGATTAATTGGGTTACGTGTTTTCATTATGTGCCATTGAATTGTGAAGTGCAAATGATATTTTTGTGTTTCGAATATATCTTGAAAAGTAATAAATAAGCCTACACACATGTGTATTACAATTTATTTCATTATGCCAAATCCCCAGCAAATATGATTTTACCACATTTAACATGGAGGGTTCATCGAGCGTGAAAGGCACGAAACATGTGCATTTAGCTTTATCCATCAGCCCAAATACTGAGTTGCTAAAATGAATGTGTTACAAACATGACAAAAGTTTGAAAATATCAAGGGGTTAATTAGAAACCGTAAATCTAAGGAGGAAAGACATTTATAATAACTAAAACAAACAAGAACAAAAGACAACGAAACACTACACACAAAACTAAAGACTGAGCAACACGAATTCCACTGGAAACCAGTTATAAACTCATGTGCTAACTTATGAAGATAACTGTTTCAATTTTAAAGAAGTTTACAAGTTTATTAGAAGATCTAAAAGATTCCTCATTGTATAAAGTTACAAATATATCCAGCATGATCATTGTGTCCACACAAAACTTTTTTTTTCTCTTTTTTTTTCACTGATTTTCTGTTCTCTTGTACATGTGTAATTGTTACTGGTATACTGTCATTAATGTGTATGCTCTTATTCATATATATATGTGTTATATTTATTATGTAATTCCAAGGAGAAGACTTCATAAGTTGGTAAAACTTGTGTCTTATCATTTTTGTCTCTATGGGCAAATACAATTGTTATAAACTAACCTCATGTGGTCCGAAAAAGTAAACAGTATAGTACAACACAAGTGCATCAGAATCGTTGACTTGGGTACTTGTGCGGTAAAACAAAGCACTAATATTGAATACAGACCACTTCTATTGTTATCAAAGTACTGTATCATATAGTCTACATCAAGTACATTGTAAAGCTTAAATTGAACATTAAGATGACGATATGAAGAATTGCATGAGCAACAATGTGTGTATTATCTGCAAAGCGTACCATTGAAATTTCCAGTATAACACACATGGGGTTTTAATCATCGGACATAATTCGGTCAATTTTACTAGATGAACTAAACTGCGTACGCGGTCGTGTGTCTTCTATGTAATGAAACACTTGTTACGTTCCGGTTGACTAAGAAACACTTATGATGTACATCTATGTCTACATTAAAGGGATATTGTCTACCAGCTGCGTAATTTTTTCATACCCAAAATTATTGTCGATTTCCGTACTGACCTTCATAAAATGAAGATTAAACACCGAATTATTGATGAATACGCTCCGAAACGTTGTTTTTTCGACTAAAAAAGCTGACCATCGTTACCGGAAGCTAATTAATTATGCACTGATCTGGGCGAGGCCAACTCTATTTATTTATCTATTTTTATGCCAGTAGCCCGGATGCTGCAGCATGGATATTCAGGTAAGTTTCTATAAAAGTTGAGGAAAAAAGCTATTTGCGAACCGATATTGTATCTAAAAGACGTAGAGATAAATAATTTCTGTATTAGGAATAGATCTGAAACATTTGAAAGAATGAAAACTACATGCCTTAACAGATTCAGTCGATATTTCCACGATAACTATTGAAAACATGCCAGGAGGCACCCCATGGGGGCAAATTGTTGAAGCAGCTACTAGAGTTATTTTCGATCGGACTTTTTTGACGGCCTTAAAAATAACTAAATTAGTCTTTTTCCTCATATAAGTTATGAAGATGTTGATACACATGTTAAATTAATTTATTTTAGCAAGTTTTACCGACAATATGAAAACAGAGACATAGAACACAGTGAAATACATGTCTGATGAAAACGAATGACGTAGCCAGTGTTGTTTTATTTGTTGATTGACTGGAACGTTTTAGAGAAATTTGGGCTGGATTAGAAACGAAAGAGACCTTCTAATTCCACAAGACAGTTGCTGGAAAATATTAATGGCAAATTATATGGTACTGACTATTGACTTTGAAGGGGGCTATGGTTTTTTTCAGACGCGACAAAAATCATATTCTTTTACATTTGTATTTGCCGGAATGATTTTTTTTTTCTTCAAAATTTTGTATATGATTATACTGTGTCTGTGAAAATGGCAAGTATATGATTTTATTGTGAAAATGGCAAGTCGGAATATTTTTTTTCTCTCCTGTCCTGTTGCAAGACCAAAATGGTTCTCCCATAAACAAAAACAAAAACAAAAAAAAACGAAATAAAACTGGTCATCAGAAAATCTTTCCTTCCAAAATCTAAAATAAGACTTTCTTTATTTCTCTAAACTGAATTAGTGCAAACTATTTCACTTATATAAATGAATTATTTAAAAACAAAATAGAGCTCATTTTTCTAGATGAATGTAAAATAAATTCTGAAAGTCCACAATTGTGTATATCTACATGTAATCAAAATTACATTTTTTCTTTATAGTATTCTGAAAGTTCTGTTTCAAAACACGATGGCAGTACATGTAGTGACAGTGATACACAGGCCCCAAGGGGTAGAGGAAGAGGCAGGGGGGAAAAGAGAAACAGGGGGAGTACAAGGAGACCATCAAGAAGAGGGGCAAGAGGAGGAAGAGGTTCCAGGGGAGGAAGACAGACTTGGGTACCAAATAGGGCCGATATTGCTCTTCAGACGAGGCAAAGAAGAGATCAAGAACGTCAGGTATCAGATTGCTAAAAAAAATATAAAATAATACTTTCATAAGGCGAGGATGGTATCAGGAAACCACGCTTGTCAGTTGGATGGGACGATAAAAATCATAATTTTTTTCTGGCGCATATGATTATACTATATCAACACGACGGGTGCCACTAGTGGAGCAGGAACTGCTTACCCTTCCGGAGAACCTGAGTTCACCCCCGGTTTTTAGTGGGGTTCGAGATACTCGATCTTTAGTTTTATATATATGTTTTGTCGATTGTTGTTTGTCCTTTTGGGCATTGTATTGTCTGCTCTACTTCGATATACGGTTTCTGATTGCCCCTTTGGTATCTTCAAACTCTTCTTACCCCTAGCATGTTAAAGACCCCTTTATAGGGTTCGATAAGAGTAGGCTCAGTAGGGCCGCTATGAAGGTGGTACTCACACCCGCCACCTGGAGAGGGGGTTTCATCCAAGCCTTGGCTTATCCCCCAATGCACTATAAATAAATGAGCTTAAACTAAACACTGCATTGAAAACCTCATTGATTTTAATCAAAATTAAGTTTTTAATTTGTTTTTTATGTAATGCATTTTTTTTTGTACTTGAACTGTAAAGCACTCCCATTGATTTCATATTAATCATTAAAATGATTTATTTATTTATTTAAGGAGAGAATATCAAGACTAACCGAAGACCAGCTCAGGACCATTGTGAACGAGATGGTAGTTAGGCATCCTGGGTACGTCTTTGACATCCTTGATAGTCAGAATACGACACCAAGTGGAGGACATCATCCACCAGAAGGCAGTACATCACCAGAGTGGTGTACCTGCTCCTACTGCAGGGATATGCCATCAGAAGCTGAGAGGCATTGCTGTGGCAGGAACGCAGAAAATAGCAGTATGTATAAATTTCTATATTTTTTTTTTACAATAAATGATTTTCCAAGTTTCATGTGCATTTAAAACCTGAAAGGGATGTATTTAGGACCATCTCAGATGGATGTTTGATATATGCAAGTATGAGCAGCAAAAGTGTATGCCAGTGTAAGTTCATTATTTACTAATTTTTTTAACAAGGTGTGCCTCTCAGCAAAGATCTTCCAGGAAGCACTATAAAAATCTCAATTTTTTAAGGCAACCAAACCTTCATACTTTTAATTGTCAATTTCAGTGGATCCCAATACCTACATGTATGAAATAAAACTTGCAAATGTATTATGGGATCGACCATTTAACTTGCAGGTGGGAGGGCAAGTTTTTTATCCAAAAAATATTTTTATTCTGAATCTTGGGAAGAAAAAAAAAATTTGGCTGTTCAGGAGAAAAGAAAATATTCCGACTTGCAATTTTCACAGTATAATATGCATCAGAAAAAAAAAGAATATGATTTTTGTCGTGTATGAATAAAAAAACATTACCCCCCTTCAATTTAAATGGTCGGTCCTGAATGGTTTATTACCATGTCTTTACTCTATTTTTATTAAATCTCTTGTCTTTATTGTAGGACTTTGATCTGATTGTCCTTGATGAGGCAGTGTTGGGGGTTGCCAGAATGTTTCGAGAGGAACTTTTAGTAATGCCCCATGACCAGGATTACAACAGATCCAATAGGTATGCAGCCTACCGCCAGTATACCATTTGGGCACATGGCCGACTTGAAGCTGGGGTTAGACGTGTGATCCCAAGCTGTTGTACTTGGAGAATTAGGGACAAGTATCCTGATCCATATGGACAATACAAGGGTTTCATTCCTGGACGATTTGATTAAAACTTGTTCATGAAATATTTTGTATTTTATCCCATATACCCCAATGAGTTGTTAATTTCACAAGTTGGTCAGCTGGAATTGTAAATTTAATTTGAAAGTTTTGCCATCTTATTATTATTATTAGTTCACCTGACCCGAAGGGTCACGAGAGCTATTGCTACCACTGGGCGTCTGTCGTTAGCTTTTTGCATTTAAATCAACTCTAAAACCACTAGGCCAATTTGAACCAAACTTTGGTGGAATGGTCCTTGAGTGCTCCCCTTTCAGAATTGTGTCCGACAATCCCCCCGCCAACCAACATGGCTGCCATTACTAAAAATATAAAATTTTGCAAAAAATCACTTAAAAATTATCTTCTTTGAAACTGCTGGGCCAATTGGGCCCAAACTATGGTGGAATGGTCTTCAGATGGTCCTCTTTGATAATTGTGTCAAGACAGACCTGCCCTCCATTCAAGATGGCTATTGTTACTAAAAATAGAAATTTGTTCAATTGTCCATTGCTGCTTTATTATAAATCTAAATGAGCTCAAATTTTTACTGCAGCTACATGGAAATTAGGTAGTTTAACATATTTTAGCGGGCTAGCTGGTGAAATATATTCCGCCGAGGATGCCAAAAATTATGTAGCGGCTAGCTGGTGAAATAAATAAACCACAAGTTATATTCTATCCCTTGATAGAATCCTCAAATATACCAAGATATAACTGATATAAAAATATTGACAAAGTGATTCTATGTGTCGCTTTACATGTATTGGTAAAGCAATACTATGTCTCGTGTACAGTACTAACTTTTAGTACCGGGTCATCTAAACTTCACTAATGTGAACGAAAAATATAAGGGAAAACATGGCAAAATTCATGGAATACTATATGATTTAATATATCATTTATTTTCTCAACTTATTCTCAATGTCACAGATAAAATCAAAACAATTGAATATATTTGGATCCTGAGCTCTTACAGGATATGTGGATAAAATGCATTAATATATACAACAATCAAAATTACTTTGTCTCCAGATACATTGATTGATTAACTAATTACAGTAGTAATTACTAATTTACGCTACCGGGTATTTATCTACTTGTGAAAATAGTTGTTATTGAACAAAGTTCTTTCAAATTGTAATCTGAACAGAATTTAACCAAACTTGGCAGAGATGTTTCTTGTGAGGTCCTAAAAAGTTGTCCTGGTTTGTACTAACTAGATCAACACACTGAGCGCCATCATTATTGCGCATTGGACAATTTGGAAAACCATTATCCTGACTTGGGTATTTTTCCTCACTAAATGTGCAGACCTTCTGTTAGACCAGCAAAGACTAGTATTACTGTGAGCACAGCTCACTAAGATATACCCCCCACATCTGTCCAACCTATTTCCATAACCAAAACATTACTGATTGTTCCAACCAAAAATGAAAGGGATCCTCCTCTCTTCACTGGTAAGCTGCTGATACAATTTCAAAACATTCTGAGAAACACTACTCAAGTTATCATACGACATAGGGTAAAAATTATATTTTCCATCATAAAAAGTCCAATAACTCTGGAACAGCAAAAGTGCAAATCGTCAAAAATAAAAAGGATCCTCCTCTCTTCACCTGTAAACAGCTGATAAAATTTTAAAAGATTCTAAGAAACACAACTCAAGTTATTGTACGAAATAGGATTTGTCTAGAGACGGACGGACATGGTGAAACCAGTATACCCCCCTACAACTTTGTTGCAGGGGGTATAACAAAGTGACAATTAAAATTTATTTTATGGGATAATATAGTCAATTGTTTTGTCTTGGTTTTCATATCTGGACTTATGAGATGCTACAATATCCCGAGTTGGAGGTGGTGGAATTGGTGCAAGATGGACAGAGATTCTTCTGGGATCATCTACTTCCAACTGCACACGTTGATTCATTCCTTCATTATCCTGCAGTCTCATACAAATGATGGCCCTTAATAGTCTTGGAACATAAAAATATGACTTGTCAGTTTTAACAGGCTTCACAGACCATCTAGTTGTCTTTTTGTTGTAACTTCTCTGCCATCTGAAGTAGAAAAATACATACAATGTAATTCACAAGAATAAAACAATAGAATTGAAATTATGATCTATGGAGACCTAACTTTCAATTCAAGATGAATATCTCGAATGTATAGTGAATGAGCAACTAAACATATCATTACAGGTCCACTTTATGAAGGATTTGTAGACAGATTTTAGGTTGTGGTCATCCCTCAAGAAGTTCTACGGCAGGCATCACGAGCTGGTGAACAGCTGATTTGGGTAACAGGGTGTCTGTTACCCAAATCAGAACTGGTCTTCATTTGTTGTTGATGTCTTTCCCTTCATCGGACATGACTTCTAACGGAATTGACCATGGACAACGCAGTGGGTGTATTGCAATAGGCAGGAACTGTTGACTCTTCCGGAGCATCTGAGTTACCCCCATTTCATCGGAGATCTGTGTTGTTCACGTTTTTTTGTTGTTGATGTGATTTATATTTTTGTGTGTTTTGGTTGTATGTTCCCGGGATGTTCATGTTATCGGATTTATGACTTTTGATTGACCCTTCTGTTTTTCCCATACATACCTTGAAGAACCATCTTTGTTAGTCATTAAAGGTCTCTCTACATGGCCATTGTGGTCCAGAGCTGCCAGTCTGTTCCTAACCCTGTACACTGGGGGACTATATGAATGTCTCTTGGAGGCATAGGCAAGGATCAGATTTTGGAAATTTTCCAACTCTGCTGTGCTCCTAAAAATATAAAATCATTCATGATAGTGTGTTATAGACAAATTAACAACTTTCTTTATTTGTGAAAAGGATCAAAACTTGCTACATGCAGATGTATATCCCACATAAATGCTACAAAAATCGCTATAATACGACCATATGTATATCATGTATAAGAAACGTGTCCATTGGACAAAGATGCTGCAGCCCCCTAACTTGAAAACCCCTCATACCAGATATCCAAAATTAGAACTTCGTTTGCGGATTACTGATATAAACAACATTTCCAAATTTTAAATAAATCAGTGGAGACATTCAGGAGTTATTGCATGGAAACCTATTTCAAGACGTACAGACGGACATACAGGGGTAACACTTCATGCCCCTGTCACTTATCGGTGGGGTCATGAAAGCCTGCAAAGTCAAATGGAAATAGACAAATTATTTGAGAGAAGTAGTGTTCACAACAGTTTGGGAGGAGTTGCACTTTACAAGGGAGATGGACAGTCTGATACGACATACAGACAGGGTGATCTCAATTGGTGTGGGATGAAGTAAAAATTAATAATAAAAAAAATTTAAGTTTTGTTATTTTTATGGAAATTATTTTTGTATATCTTACTCAAATGATAGAAGTTTTAAAATGTGTTGATTTCTGTTTTGCAAAAAATTCACTTTCCCACAGACAAAATGTGAAAAAGTTAATGGACGGATAACGGATGCCAAGTGATGGCAATACATCAAATGGCCCTTTGGGCGAGGTGAGCTAACAATACATAGTTGACATAAGTACCTGCAGTTAAGATAATAGTGAACTCTGTTGACCAGGTATTTGTCCATCACAACTGATCGTAAACTTGTGTGCAGAAGAACCTTTTTTTAAATATGTCGTATCTCTGTTTTCCTCCAAAGGTCCATGCTGGCAACCGCCGATGACAGAGGAATCCCCATATGGGTCTGCATAAGGCACAGGCCATTCATGTTCATCAACCACATGATGGAGGACGCCATACCAAATATCCTGTAATTAGATTGTACTGACATTTAAAGATTGTGTTTTCCCATGATTTCAACAGAATAATTAATAATTTACGACAAAAGAGATGATTTCAATTTTCCCATTGTGAACTTTCCATTTATATGTAGCGATATTCCAGCAGCACCTGCATATGGAGTATTTATCTCTCAGATGATACGATATTCTAGAGCTTGAGGTTCCTATCAGAATTTCCTTGATAGAGGGTTGCTGCTAACAAGGAAGCTACTGAACCAAGGGTTCCTTTGGGTAAAGTTGAAGACATCTCTACGAAAATTTTACGGTTGCATGACTTGGTTGACCGTTATGGAATATCTGTGTCACAAACGACCACGGATATGTTCCACTTGTCGTAAACACTTCCTGGTCCTTTCCTCATTCACGACTTATTATCGGGTTCGTAACTAGATTAACACGGGTGCCACTAGTGGAACAGGCACTGCTTACACTTCCGGAGCACCTGAGTTCACCCCCTGTTTTTAGTGGGGTTCGGGTTACTGGATCTTTGGCTTTATATATATGTTTTGTCGATCGTTTTTTGTACTTTTCCTTTTGGCCATTGTATTGTCTGTTCTACTTCGATACACGGTTTCAGATTGCCCCTTTGGTATCTTCAAACTCTTTTTATTTAACTTGTTAATTCTCATTATCTTGTTTCCATTCCAGAAGAAATTTTAATACCACATGAACTATTTCTAACTATAAGGCCTATCACTCTTGACACTTGAATTTTATTTATTACCATAAAGGAAACACTTTGGGCTTTGGTTTCCAAGTTGATTTTTACAGATGTAAGATATGAGCCAATGAACCCATTATAATACATATTTGCCAGTTCCTCCATGACAATTGTGATAACACCCATAGTTTTACTTACAAGAAATCTTTCTACTGTCTTTCCTACTTCAGCAGTGTGCCAGTAATGGTTGACGATATCTTTCACCCACACGAGCAACTCCTTATTCTCTTTTTCCTGACCCACCTAAAAAAATAAAAATTTATACTACAAAAGGAAATGATCGTGATAACAAGCCTAAGTTTAAAACTTGAATCAAACTGTATAAATTCATGCAGCTTGTATTTATAAAATGCAGCACTTGAATGTTTTATCATGTTATACAAATTCTGTGCTCAGTTAAAGTCATATAGTGCTTTATGGAGATAAACTACAGGCTCAGGTGAGCCTGTATCGCTCACCTGACATAAATAAGCCCTCTTAAGAATGTCTGCAAGTCAATATGCCAAAGTCATGTATCAAAAATAAAATCATTTCTTCCAGTAGCAGCTGAGACATCTTTAACGGAAGTGTGAACGGACGGACAAGGTGTTTGCAATATAACCCCTTCTCTACGAGTGGGGGTATAAAAATCAGGTATATGACCATCCAATGAACATTTCTGCCAAGTTTGGTTCAAATCTGTTTTGTGGTTTCAGAAAAAAAGATGAAAATGTGAAATTCCCATAGGGTCCAATGTTAAACTAAGTCAAGTCATGGCGGCCATCTTGGATATGCGATCGGCACAAAAATAACAAACTTGGTACAATGTAGAGGACCACATAGACATCATTTCTATAATGTTACAATTCCATCGGCTGGGTATTTTATGACAAGAAGATTTTTAAAGTTGGATTTACGATCTGCACCAAAATAACAAATCTGATGGAAGACCTCCTAATGAGCATTTCTGCCAAGTTTGGTCCAAATCTGTTCAGTGGTTTCAGAGAAGAAGATGAAAATATGAAAAGTTTACAGACACGGATGCAAAGTGATGACAAAAGTTCACATGGCCCTTTGGGCCAGGTAAGCTAAAAACACATTGGCCCTCATCCTGAAATATCATTATATATATATACATATCAAGCATTCTGGTTTCATGATTTGATATGTCATTGAAGTCAATTAAAACTATAAATGTTTCATTTCCAATCATACCAAACTTATAACAATATACGAGGCCATGCAAAGTTAATTTATTGGTTCACAGGCCATTTTTGATGAAAATCAATGAGGGAGGGAGGCACTTGTTTTCCTTTTTTATTGTCCCAAAAGAGTGATGAGGATGTTTTTTACATTGTTCATAGACAGAAAAAATTATAAGCGATGTAGTTTTTGGATTTTGTTTTATTAATATGGCAATAAAAATGGGTAATAAGGCACCTTTAAAAGAGATGAGGGAAATTATTTTTTGTTGGCCCCATAAAAAATCTTACCTTTGTCAACTTCTTTCCCAAATTCTTAGTGCCATGCCAAACATCAAAAGAGTGTTTGATGTCAGGGTAATCTTTCTCTGAAACATAAAAATTAACACTATTAATCATTTAAAAGTATTGTTGGGGAAGTAAATCAATTCTAATGAATTTACATTTTGTTGCACTTTGCATATTGCCATGAAAGAAACAGAAACATTACATAAGAAAGAATGCTTTTCGAGTGAATATGACATGTTAATTGATCTGCTGAATCAATACCGAGCATATTGACTTATTCCTAATAAGAAACAAATTGACTGAACATTTAACTTAGTTGTCAAACAGGTTGGAAGGTAGGAGAAATAAGTAAATCTTACTCATCAATGCAGCTATCTGGTTGTGAGCATCTGTAACAACTTCCACAACTCGCAAATGCTTTTCCCTAAAAAACTGCATCCCTTTCTGGAAACATGCCTTTTCCATATTTGTGCTCTTTCTGTCAGTGTTGTGCTTGTCCAAAGTCACAATAAATAGGATCTTCTTACTGTGATATTCCATGAAGGTATAGGAACAGTACTGTGCACTGTGTCCAGGGCTGTCCATCCTTCCATCCCCTGAAAATGATGTAAATTACCTAATTTTGGTCTATTACGTTTCTTTCAGTCAATCTGATATTTTATTAAGCCTCTTATCATAGTCCTTTTCTAGATGTATACAAATGAAAATGAATACATGTAGGGTCATGTACATACAATGAATACATGTACATACAATTATTGTAAATGTTGGTAGTAATGACATGTAACTTTATATCAATGTAAGACCTTTATAAAACTGACATTTACATTGACAAGAGTTTAATTTCACTTAAAATGAAATTATATTGAAAGATCTATTCCCATGCATACAACCTTCGTTCGGTCTTTTCTTTAATTGGTCATAAGCAGTCTGTACCAAAAACTTTTTCAGCTACTAGCCCGAAATAGCTACTTTTGAGGTTTTCTTCTATTTGTTTGTATAAATTTCAGTCAAATTTCAATAGCTTGAACAACATTTTACTAGTTTCGAGCATAGGGCTAGTGGCTAAAGGCACAGACTGCCATAAGGTGTTCTAATAATAATTTACAAAATTTAGGCCAGATAAATTTAAATTCTAACATGACCTTCTTCTTTTGCTTTGTTAACAAACGAGCCAGTTATCCATTCGGTATAATCTCATTTGCACACGTGTCGGTGAATGTGAACGACTTTTGCATGGACAGCAAAATAATGACGATAGAGGGTGCAGTATTATTCAAGTTACATAAATTGTGTGCGACATTTTACGCAAACGTAAATATAAATTACCGTCTTCCAATCAAAGTATACTACCGTATTTGTACTCTTAGACATATCAGAATAGAAATAAATAATGGAAGCCAGAATGTGTTTTGAGTTTTAACATGAATTAGCGGATATTAGTAAATTGTATCCCTTGCTTCTGGCTAGGGATAAAATACTAATATCCGCCAATCCATGTTACAACTCCCAACACATTCTGGCTTCCATGATTTATTTCTTTATTTTATATTCTCATCCTCTCACTCTCCTGTTTTTTGAACAGCAAAATCACAATTCATTTTCAATTTTTGTGGAATTTTCTTAAAATTTCAGCACAAATTCAACTAATTATAAATTATAAATGCCTCCCTCCCTTCCCATATTTTTACTGACAGGACGAGAATGTAAAAATTTATTTCATGTGGCCTTACCCAGCACAATAAGATCTTTGTCCTGAAATTCACTGAGAACATCCTCCTGTTGTTGCATCCAAAACCTGTCAATTGAGGGCACAAGGTATGTTCCCTGGATACGATGAAATGTCGAAGAACTCAAAAATGGTAGTTTCAAACATTTTGCCAAAGTTGAAATTTTTTGGAAGTTGTTGCCTGAAATCAAAATAGACGAAGCTAACATTAAGTCTCCAGCATGCATGCGCATATTCAGTAGAGGTTGAGAGCACCATCTGTGATTTATATGTTCATTTGTGCAGACCTGCAAAGAGAATATAAGATATATGTACATGCATTTATAATAAAAGTCTAGCTATATGTAAATCAGCGAAATGACATAAACGGTGCTACAACTATAAATATAAAACATGTTTAAAATACAGTGTGTGTATATTTTCCGGCTAACTATTTTACAAGTTTGTAAATAATATTTTTGATAAAAGAAGATGAACTGTGAGCTAATGCGCATGCTCATTTATGATACCCCCGCTCTTCGGTAAACAGGAAGTAGGAATCTGATGGGTCCAAAAACACTTCCCACAATATGGCATACCTATATGAAGCTTGTGACAAAATATCAGATTCCTGTCATCAATAGTTGCTTAGAAAAATGTGCATATACAAAATATATGTTCAATGTGTATAAAAATCAACAAAATCGGCAAACAGGAAGTAGGAATCTGATGGGTCCACAAACGCTTCCCACGATATGGGGTACCTATATGAAGCTTGTGACCAAATATCAGATTTCTGCCATCAATAGTTGCTGAGAAAAATGTTACAAAAAATGTGCATATATATTCAATGTGTATAAAAACCAACTAAGTCAGCAAACAGGAAGCAGGAATCTGACGGGTCCAAAAACGCTACCCACAATATGGTATATCTCTATGACGCTTGTGACCAAATATCAGATTTCTGCCATCAACAGTTACTGAGAAAAGTGTGACGAAAAATATCTTGGACAGGCAGAAGGACAGAGGTAAAACAGTATACCTCCCTCCCCCTTTGGGGAGCGGGGGTATAAAAACAAACAAAAAACAAAATTTTAGTAAATACAACATACTCACCCACTTGATGTAGATTGCAGATGCAATGATCTCAGTGGACATAGATATAGCTTCTCTACAGTCCTTAAATGTACAGTTGGAATTGACATGTGTTGTAGCTAAGTCCATAAGCTGTCTCTGGTACACAAGAACAGGACGATCACTTGTCAGCAAGTCAACTTCTTCCTCTTTCTTAATTCTGTGAATTCCTATTCCTAGGTCGATCTCTTGGTCATCCAAAGGTTCATCCTCACCATAATCAGATTCATCAGATTCCTCGATGGGGAGGTGTTCGGCATTGTTATGTCTGTGTAGAAGAGACAAGTAACACAATGTGTATTACCATTAACATAATGTACATGTATCTGAATTGGATCAGTTGGTATGAATGCAAGTTTAAACAACTGTCCTGTTGAATACATTAAAACCTCATTTTTTATAACATCTGCTTAGTATTACAATTTTCAATGTGTATAAAACAAACTATGTCAGCAAACAGGAAGTAGGAATCTCACTGGTCCAAAAAATGCTTCCATTATATGGCATACTTATATGAAGCCCATGACCAAATATCAGATTGCTGCCATAAATAATTACTGAGAAAAATATCTTGGGACAGACGGATGGACAGAGGTAAAACCGGTGGAGCGGGGTATAATAAAGCTCCTATGACATGATCATGCATGGTTCTGTTAATTTATTAGGACCAAATTTCAAGTATGTAAGTAAGTTACAACTGAAACATATGAAACTAGGAAGAACTGTTTTAGATACCTAAAACTTACGTCTCCCCTTAATGCGGCCATCTGTACAACAACCCATCTTGAAAGACAAAAATGTTATGGCCCGGACAAGAAAATAATATTTAAAAAACCATTATTTGAACTGGAGGTCAAAGGTCAAGGTCCCACGAAGGTCATTATGGTATGCAACACATCGCCTTATGGTCATACACCCACATACCAAATATCATTGACCTATCTCGAAAGAGTAAAATGTTATGGCCCAGACAAGAAAATACTATCCAAAAACAATTATTTGACCTTGAGGTCAAAGGTCAAGGTCACACAAAGGTCACTATGGTATGTGACACACTGCCTTATGGTCATGCACCCACAAATCAAATATAATTGACTTATCTGGAAAGAAAAAAAAATTATGATCTGGACAAGCTTTGCTGAGAAGAAGCGGAAGAAGGAAAAATCAGACTAAAACAATATGTCTCCCTTCGTTCGAAGGGGAGACATAATTAATATGACAAACCTTAGAGTGAAGTTGAGGCTAGGTTCAAAATCTTCATCATCAGAATCATCACCAACATCACTGCACTCTTCAGTAATATCTATTGAGAGACTGTAAGAATAAAAAATAATTGTTTATTGGTGTATGTGTATAATATCGAAACAAATTTTGTAACATGGTCCTGATGTGCTGCTGTATAACGAAAAAGCTTTTCAAAATAATATCAAATCTATAATCTAAATACATGTATTCAGCACACATCTACACAGACAACCCAATATCAAGAAACAAAATTATATCAAAGTTCCAGGCAAACATTTGGTGTGCCAGAAGCGTGTCAATTCTGTCCAAGTTTGGTAACATTCCCATAAATAGCTAAGGAGGAGTCACACGACTGGCCATTTCAGCTTGTGGATTAATGAAAATGTAACGATGACGCAGAAGCCAACATGATCCCTACTAGTAGTAATAAGCATGCAAGCCACAATAATTAATAGGAAACTGTTATACAAGTGACTGTGTTAAACAATATTGACAATGTTACCTATAAACATAATGTAGAATATGTCTAATCAAACAAAATGAACATACTCAAATGGGTTCACAAATGAATTTGATTTCTCCAGCTTCGTCCGTTTCCTTGAAATGTGATGGCTGCTCCTTTCTTCTACGCCAGAAATACCATAGTCAGAATATCTAAATTAAAAGTACAAATATCAATCATTACAAAATCACATATCAAATTACCAGTTTTTGTAGTAATTTTCCTAAAAAAAAATAAGATAATTTTACAAAAATCTGCATGATTTTAACACATACATGGTCCATCTGTCTACCGTTAAATTCACACACTGTGAGAACATGCAAATTGCTATGGATCTTCACATTATTTCTTAAAAATCTTGTTTATAAATCATACTAACAAGATCCAAACTAAAAAAACAGTTCAAATGACACTTCTTTAAATAGAAAGCCTTTATATGAAAAATACATATTGATTTTCCTCTATCATATTTATGTTGATAATTCAAAAACAGTAGGTATAATTATGTCAAAAATTGTTGAAATGTAGTAAAAAACTAGTTAATGTAATGTTTTTAGAATAGACAAGAAATAAACTTGGTTTGCATAAGGACATTGAAAATTATTTTCATTTAGCCATGGTCTAAACTAAAATATGCAGTTTAGGACATTTCAGTACAATTTTATAGTCAAATTTCTATGGATCTTCATATTATTTTTGAAAACCTTATTTATGTATCATACTTACAGGATCCAAACTAAAAATGCTATTGAAATGACACTTATTTAATGGAAAGCTTTTTATATAAAAGATACATACTGATTTTCCACTATGGTGATAATTCACAGACAGGTAGATATAATTTTGGTTCCCATAACAAAGTTTTATGCTCAAACTTGTTGAAAAGTACTTAAAACCTTATTTATGTAATGTACTTCCAGTACCCAAGATATAAACTTGTTTGCATAAAGGAATTGAAAATGATTTTCATTTAGCCATGGTCTAAAATATGCATTTTAGGACATTTTGTTAAAATTTTGTAGTCATATATAAAAAAAGTTCTGAAACTTGAAAATTTCAATGGATATTCATATCATTTCTTCAAAACCTTGTTTATATATTATACTTACAGGATACAAACTAAAAATGCACTTCAAATGAAGCTTCTTTAATAATAGAAAGCTTTTATATGAAAAATACATATCAATTTTCCATTATAGTGATAATTCACAGAAAGTAAGGTGTACTTTTGGTTCCCAAAACTAAGTTTTATGTCCAAGGTGTTGAAATTTGATAAAAGCCTAATTATATGTAATATATTTAGAAGATCAAAGAAATAAATTTGCTTGAATGGTTTTCATTCAGCCAAAGTCCAAAATATGTACATACAGGTACCTGTATATTTCAATAATTTACAGATATTATACATGTAGTCAAATACATATATCACACTTTTTAAGTGTACAAAATTCATTCATGTAATGGTCAAGTCTAAAAGTGATAAATTATCAATTAACATTCTGTGTAATGAATTATTTACTCTGAACAAAATACCATCCCACAGATACAAACAAAAAAAACTCACAATCCACGTTCTCCTCCAGAAGAAATGTCCGACACCCCACATGGTGATACAAATTCAGGACGTACTGGGTCTGGTGTAGAGGCATATGCAATAGGTTGCTGACATGCTGTTGCAGAAACTGGTTTAAGCTCTTCTTCTACATGTACACTACTTGTGGCCGTCTCGACACAGGATTTGTAATAACTGAATAGTAAATAAATCCAATATCACATCTTAAGGTTTTTAATCACTGTTTTAAAGAAGTGTTGTTGAGAACAATTTCTTTTTTATGCAATCTGTTCCTTTATTTCATGAGACATGATTTAACATACTTTGCCAACAAGGCCATCTAAACAAGCCTTGTTACAAGGCATATAGAATACCTGCATGTACACCTGTAGATCCATGTAGAGTTTTAATACTTGCATTAACAATTAATTGATTGGATATTTTTATTTAAATTGATAATAATAGTAAAATTCGGCTCATTTCAATATTTGTTGATCGCAAAAATACTAAACTGCATTGATATCATTTTTGTATTCCCATTTCCCCTTTGCTGGCCTCTTAAAATTCGTGTTTGTTTACCTCGCAAATATGACTGTTTTATGCTACTCATTGACAATAACCTGCTGTTGCCAGGTGCAAAATTACATATATTGAATAATTATCTACCGAAAATGATCATAGGCATCATCATAAATTCATAAAATATGAAAAACGATTGAGAAAGGAAGGCAACATGCTCTGTTTACCTATCAAGCAAAATCTTTGCCACTTTAGCGTGAGTTTTGACGCGTAGCACTTTCTTCAGTTCGTTCCAACGGTCCAACTGATCCCCTATATATATCCTGCCTGTGTTCCATTTGGAAGACACTGCACTTCTATTCCTCTTTCTCTCTGAATCTGTCAAAGTCCGCTTTCTACCACGTGTTGAAACTTTCTCTTCCGACATGTTGTTTATTGTTTTTAAGCAGTGCGCATGCTCAAGACGCGTAAAATAAGAAGGCCATATGAATATATTTGAATATTGTCATCCGGACAATAATTACAATAACGATAGTTTTGGGTCTTTTTTGTCAAAAAATCGTATCTTTTGTAGTGTTAATCTTCATTTTATGAAGGTCAGTACGGAAATCGACAATAATTTTGGGTATGAAAAAATTACGCAGCTGGTAGACAATATCCCTTTAAAGGATTGTATATAACATTTACCATTTAGAATGTAATATGTGGTAAAAAAAACAGATAGATGTTACATATGATGCAAGTGATTAAATAATAGACAGGAAGGATATTTGTTGTTGTAGCTCGATCCTACAAATATAAAAATAAAATGCACATTAGATACAGGATTAGCTATAAAAATAAACGTGGTCAACATGTTTTATTATCAATGATTTTATTGAGTTATACTATTTGTTGCCAACCTTTGAAATTATGGATGACATGGTTAAACAAGTTAATATTGACTGCTAAATGTTGACATATATATGTTATATGGTAACAATATATATATTTCCCTCTTCCCTCTACAATAACAAATGCCCACAGTGTCATTCAATTCTAGAATGGCAATATGATACATACCCGCCGTATTATTTATAAAGGTTGTTAAGAAAATTCA
The DNA here is from genome assembly GCA_963680875.1 of Bathymodiolus brooksi. Lineage (NCBI taxonomy): Eukaryota > Metazoa > Mollusca > Bivalvia > Mytilida > Modiolidae > Bathymodiolus > Bathymodiolus brooksi. The sequence goes on along the minus strand of OY804576.1, from coordinate 131,134,075 downwards.
CATTGGATACCCACACGACAGCATGGTTCCAAATGTTATATTTATTTTTATCAAAACAAGACAATGAATAAATGAAAAGTCATCAATCACAATATTTGCATCTCCGATAAAGAGTTGAATAAATCCTACAGCTGAAAAACTTCTAAGATATATTTCTTTAACATGACCAGTCGAGTTATCCATGTAGTGCTAAATGGAAGTCGCGTATGATATATCTCGAAAAGACCTGGGAAATTGTTTCAAATGTGATTGAGACTTTAACAACTGATATTGTGATATCTTACTTATAGACCTAGGAAATTCTATCTATTTGCTAGTAAACGTACTTTCCCTTGTCTTATTTTCGTCCATTTTTGTTACTTAACACATGAATGTATTAACTTACAAAACGATTAAAAAACTATTGAAACGTTTTTAATTTTCTTATTAAATTTAACAATGTGAAGTAGATACTTGTCGACTAAATCACAACAATAATCTTTACAACATCTTTTGTTTTATTTGATGACATTTGTTATGTTTATTTATTACATACTTAGTTCAAATAAAGGCATTTTTGTATGACCAATATGACCGGAAGTAAACTGTCCATATTTTCACACCCCGGGAAAATAACCGTTTTTGGATTACTACAAGATCATTTCCATATCGAGGCCCATATTGGCCCAGGTCAATATGGGTGTCTCTTTTCTAGATGTCGAAAGTATGTAATAAATAGTCTCTGGCCAATATGGGGGTCTCGGGATGATAACCAGGCCAATATGGAAATCTGCATATATATTACGTCTAACTAATAAATAACATCGTATTCAGTATATTTACCAAGGACATATACACGTCCCAAACACTTTTCTGATGTAAGATGTGTTTATGTAATGTTAGTTTTTTTCTGACACTAATTTCATGAAACGTAGATAAGTACTACATATGTAGCAACAGTCTAAGATGGTTTTCAGATTACAGGTACATATCGTTTTAACTAACATGTTTTCGAAAGTAATATGAAATACAGCAAATACCTATTCAGACATGTCTTTCATATCAAGGAGAAATAGTTTGCGATTAATTTGTAACAACTGTGTGCATTATTTAAAAGACTTGTAGCATATTATTGCCGTCTTATTAAATGCATTCCATTTTATACTGTCATGAAAAAAATCTTTTTATTCGTTTTTTTTTCATTTTGATATGGAGGACATTTTTTTTATCCAGCATCAAAGCACAACGAGTGGCGACATTAATGTACCAAGAGGTCCTACAGTTTAGCCCGTCCAGAGGATCTGAACTCAATCCGGAAACGGGTTGAAGCTCGTGTTTTCGGGTAGATCTCCTCTGATTTAGTGCCCAGTCGTTGCAGATTTAGAGTTAGTTTAATTAATATTTTCGAAGCTATGTATATATATATCCGCGAGCACAAGGATTTCTCGTTTCTCGGAATTTCAATATAATTATTTTTATTGACATTTATATTTTTTTACTAAATAATGCATAGAAAATCCTCATAAACTTCCTGTTTGAATGGTTTTGTTGTTGATATAGGTAGTGCCAAGATAAATAAGTAAAACAGATGAGTGAACAAAGATTTCCAAACGTACCCCTTAATGTATTTTGGTCCTTTACCCACTTATTTAGGTAGGTTTTTTTTCTTTTCAAATGTATTCAGTGTATCATTCATTATACATTAATTATATGCTAAATTACCTTTCCTTCACCAATAAAACTGACCGCCACGATATAACTGAAATAGTGCTGAAGGTGGCGTTAAACACCATTAACCAACCAACTATTTAATTACCTTTCTGTAACAACCATTCACATTTCCGCCCCTATATCAAATACGAGAGTTGCCACCATTGATACCTGTCTTCTATTTGGTTGTATTGACATTATTTTAAAGACGAAAATGATAGGTTGAATGTAACTTAGATTTTTAAAATATCACACACGATTATATAGCAGAAAAACTCCCACTTTGTGTGTTTCTATAGCCATAGCGCCAAGCATCTTCTTATTGGTTTATTTGTTGTAGTTTATCTGCTTCCATTCTGTTTAAATACTACTGCTATGAAATTCAATTCGGTAAAAGAGTTATTATCATGTTGTAACAATATATTTTCCAGTAGACACAATCGGTGTTTGGAATCCCAAAATATCCCTTTGAGACACCCAAGGCTAAAACAAAATATTTGAGGATCACACATAAAAGCGTGAAGTATATCTGACTTCTTTTTTACTTGGGAACTGCTGTCGACATATTCATGCTTCGGAGAAAAACATAATAATAATAAGAATTATAAAAAATAGAAAAAAAAGAAACGAACCAAACCCGATAGGTTTCTACAAAAAGTATGAATATACCAAAACGGGTAATCAGAACAGGTAAATCGAAGGTTCAGTAGTTTCCTTGTTAGCATCAACCCTCTGTCAAGGACATCATGATATGAACCACAAGTTCTAGAAATAGTGCATCAACTGAGCGATATATACTCCATATGAAGGTTGCTACATATAAATGGCAAGTTCAAAATGGGAACATTGAAATCAGCTATATTGTCGTAAAGTTTCGTTCTTAAAAGGCCCTCACTGTCAATGTCAAGGTGTTGGGTCAATGTATGAAGCAGACCTAGCTGTATTTGCCTTTATGCAAGGCTCAACTGGACAGATGCAATCAACATAATCATTAAAAGGATATCGTCTATATAGCGAAACGCGAAATTAAAGGATCGGAATAGCTTGTTTTCGTTTTTCTTGGGAAGTCCTTGTCTGATACGAATAAAGGAGCAAATCAATGAGAAGAGGAGCACCTTACATAAGTCTACGTTATAAGTAATGTCATTTGACTTTAATTTGCTAATTTATTGACAGACTATATCACATTATTTGGCATTTTTAAAATCTTTGTACTATGAACGTAACTCAATAAGATATATACGCTTTTGTCATTGGCTCGATACCTCTACTGGTGGAATGTTAATCCGCTGCGGTACCATCTGCCAATTGTTGAATGGTTCAGCACTGACATATTTTTTAAATGTATTTATATTTGAAATCTCCATTTCCGAAATAGAGCTAAATAATCTAATTAGTATTAAAACTAAAGTAAATTGCCCTCATGCATGTGTTACCTTAGCCGATTTTAGATATCGGGTTTAGGCACTCTGGTTTCTAGCTTCCAAAGACTTTAAATTATTTTGCTTTCATATCTTTTGACCATGAGCGCACATATGCCTGATGAAATGCACGGTACGCTCTTAAAGGTAAAACTACATTTTTATTAATACCTCTGCTGGTAGATTATTAGTCCACGAGAGTATCTTCGACACAGATATTTTTACTTATTTCACCTTCCAATCATATGACTATCCCAGTCTGCAAAGTGACGTTGGTCCAACGTCGGTTAACGGTCGTCTCTGACGTTGGTTTGACGTCGAATGCCAACGTTGGCCCGTCGTCATTTTGCTCATCGGGTCGACGTTGGCGCGACTAATTGGCTCGACGTTGGCCCGACGTTGCAATGTCTTATTTCCAATGGTTTCCCGACCAATATCCAACGTTCAAATACTGTGCATTGGTCGGCAAGACGTCTGCCCGGACGGTATGTTTGATCGTTGGGCCGACGTCAAATCAGTATAATCCAACATCTTTCTTGTATAACCACAAAGCAAACCATCACCTTATTTGTAACATTTAGTGTACACACAAACGTTAGGGTGTATTAGTCTTGTATGCCTTTCTGATTCGTGTAGTACTTAGCTTGTTCAATACTTATTAAATAACGGTACACTGCCGTCACTTTACTCCAAAAATTAGAACAATTTTGATGTCGTTTGTCTTACTTAATCTTTTTAGGAGGTTAATACTCCTTTTACTCATTTATAAACGTTAAATTATTACTAGGGGGCCCGGGTGGCTCAATGAGTTAGGTCGTTGGATCTAACAACTCATATAAGCCTATCACCAATACGGAGTAGGTTCGCGCCCGGCTTTGTAAATTACAAAAAGGGTGCACTCGACTCACAGCCGCAAGTGATAAAGTTTACCAGTTGCTTGCCCATGGTCGGGGGTTCTCTCTGGGTACTCCGACTTCCTCCACCACTAAATTTGGTCGCCATGATATAGCTTAAATATTGTTGAAAGTGGCGTTAAAACACCAAAAATCAAATCAAATCATAAATTGTTAATATCAATTCGGAAACCCTTTATAATTAATGTGCCATTAAATGAGAAGAAAGCACAGTTATGCATTTTTATTTACATGTTCTTGCCTTCCGGCCGCCGTTTCAGCCAGTTTTTTATTACACCTTCAATTCTGTCATCCGTTTCGTTTTTAGTCGTGTTGCTCTTTCGTACTGCAGCTGTAAAATAAGAAAATAGGATTTAGAAAAGATATCAAATGTATCTGTTAAACTGGCGATGGTTAAACTCGATAAATTAATGTAAAATGAAATGAAACATGATTTAAAAAAAAGAGGTTAGGGATTTTTAACTTTGCACAATGCTCTTGGAAGGCAAAGTCAAACAGATTTAGTTTTTAAATCAGCAAGGCTTCCATTGACGAAAACATTCTTTAAATAGCGCAGGTTTTATTAGATTTTTGACACTTCTAGCTATTGTCTCCACGCTGATCAAGTCGACCTTGCATGTTTTGTAAAGGTGTAAAGATTCAAAAAGTAACAAACTGGTTAGGGAATTATTTTCACTTTTTACGATGCTGCATACATTTAGTGCCTCGAATGATTTTTTAACCCCTTTCCAGTTCAGGGTGATGGCAACATCTGTGGTCATCAGGGCGTTCAGAATCCGTCTCCCACAATCTCTTACATTGTCTCCACCAATTCTACCCAAATAGCTTATCTACAAAGTACCATAATTGTTACTAGGATATTATCAGAAAATGATTTAAAAAGATACAGTTGCAGTATTGATACAAATTTGTTCTGATTTGTTTTCTAAAAATGTTCAATGACATTGAATGTTCAAATAAACTGAAAGAGGCATTAGCTACGATTTTGACCCCAAAGAAATAAATGTTTTGGAAATTGGTAAATAGCTTTACAATGATGAAATAAAGGTAACTATTTCACATTAAGCAGCTTATCGTACCACTTTTCGCCTTTTGAGAACGAAAATTACCACCGATTTATTTCTTGCAAGCAAATAATTTGAAGTCGCTTTCTCTGTATGCAACTGACCTTACTAGTGACAGGTCAAAACGAATAATTTGTATTTTGTCGCTTATTATAAATTATAAGACATTCATCTACGAGAATAAAAATAAATTTGAATTAAAATATCATAACTATTATGTGTGCAGCCTCACTACATGGCCAATACTTTTAAACCGTTTACCACGAATTACGTTTACATGAGTAATCATTAATCACTTTAAAATATTCGCACAGGTATATTTTATATTTGATACACAACATCTGCGGAATTCGTGTAAAGCAAGATCAACATCTGTTCGGTTTGGGATAAAGTAATAAGTTGTAATGTAATACCGCATCTACTATTTCACTTTAGTGCTGCATTTGTCTTATAGTTGTCACAGGTGCTTGTGAGCACCTGTGATAGTTTGTGTCTTATTTACATAGTTACACATACAAATATATACACGACATACACATTGACTATAATATAAATGCTTAGACAGCATCCAATTGACCTCTTAAATATTAAATTGCATTGATTCCCCGAGATTCCTTCATAAATATTACCTCTTCCCTTAGTATTAAACAATATATTCTATCAGCTAAACTGTCTTGATCATTACACCTTTGAGACGGTTACATTTATATAGCAATAAACTTTGAAGAATGTGACCCACCAGATTTATATTTTAGTAAATTGTAACTGCATAATCGCTCTCTGAATAATTTCAATTTCATGAACAAATTTGAAAAATAACGTATCAAATTCAAAATATCCCTAAAAGTTTTATAAAAATTCTCGATTTAAACTTCTATTTAAAGTTTTATTCAGAAGGGGGAAGTGTTGCAAATTAACTTCGCCTTTCTTAATATATTACTTAAATTTTGACAAAATTAGGCTATAATTAACCCATTTTTTTTCAGTCACTACTTGCAGGATCTATCATCACTCCTATATTTAAAATAGCTGGATCACCACAAGCTAAATAAATCAAAAGCCATTTTGGTTATATAAAAATCTTACTCAGCCTTTTGTTTAAAAAAAAGTAGTCTTAATAAATCGTTGCTAACAAAATTCCATATAAATCAGTTACACGTATGACTTAAAGCATAAATAAAATTAAGAGATAACTTACATGAGTTTCTGCTAGCCGCGAGTCTCAAAATGAAAATGGCGTATGCGGTTTAATTGGTCGCGCGGGAAAACCACAGGAATCAGTATCGATGTTGTTAATGATGATAAATGAAATCCCCACGTACTAGATTTCATTTCATGGCCGTAACGCAATGGAGGCAAATGAGGCAAATGCCTCACTTTTGAAACGGCAAGTGTAACCTTTTGAAAGCAAATAAAATCTTTTTTTTCTTCAAAATTTATCTAAATTCACCCCTTTTGCCTCACTTTATTCAGACCCGGCCTACGGCCGTGCATTTACAATCATTGTTTTGTGTGTGTGTGTGTTTTAAATACGGGTTTTAAATCTAGAATTAAGATATAAACAATCATACGTCAAATATTCAAACCAAGCGTCGGCAAATAACCTAATGTCGACCGTCGTTTTGTCAAAGTTAACCCAACGTTGGTGAAAAGACGAGAACCCAACCGTTGGTCTGTCAAATCTAACCCGACGTTGGCGAGGAACCGAGAACTCGACCGTCGTTATGCCATATCTAGCCCAACGTCGGCTGAAGAACGGAAGATCGACTGTCGCTTTGCCTACACTAATCCTACGTTGGTTCAACGTCGTCAAGCCGACGCCGACCTACAGCCGACCATTACGACCTTTTACCGACGTTGGTTCGACGTCACCCTGCAGACTGGGATTAACGTACCTGATTAAAGTTGTTCCCGAAAAGCATTGTGTGGACTAAATAATATATCTACATGTTTATTGAAATAAAATGTAATACTTTTTTTTTATTGAATCCAAAATTGGGGGTCAGTAAATACGGTGTCCTGAATTTCAAACAGTCGAACCAATGAGTTGATGTTTCCTCATATATGATACATGTAATGCGCGTAAAAACACTTAGAATTATATACACTTATAAGGCCATATAATATATATATCTTAACAAAAGGGATGATGTATTGACGATATCCGGAGATAAAACAGTTGTTTTGTTACCCATCCAAGAGCCACTCACTATTAGTAATAGATAATAAACAATTAAGCTGTGATCACATTCTCTGTGTTTACATGTTAAGAAGAACTTGATTGACCTGTGTAGTCTTCCGGAGTTCATAGGTATAAAAGAAACTGACAACTCATTCCACAGTGTATAATTTAAAGTTTCAATTTAGTATATTAAGGAAATATGTGGATTTCGTGTTTAACCGTAAGTGTTTTTGCTAATTTATCATTTGACATAAGTTGATTCTGTTTTTAATTATTATATATAACGTCTGTTTGTAAATTTGTAGATTATTGTTCATACTAGAATGTCTTTATTTTAAATGTACGTGGTTATATATGTCACAAAACACACATGCAATTGTAACGCTGGTTAAATCAGACGTCCCATGTTTGCTCTTGTATACTTAAAAGACGAGAAGCAGACTCATATCTGAAACACAATAGAACCTTATGTGTCTGTCGTTTGTTTTTTGTTTATGTTAAATAGATAAATTACGATTATTTTACTGCTTTTCATAATCTTTTCTTTTGTATTTTCCCCCAATTATTTTTACTTGGAATGAGAACGAGGGTTGTTGGTTATTTGTATCCAGAGTACTTTAAATACTTCAAAGCGAACAAGTAAGGTCCGAGTTGTATGTCCTGTGTGTTCCACAGAGTGATGTGTAATAAAACAAATACAAGTGTAGATCAAATACTTTGTTTTTCTTAAAATAATGACTCGTGGCGTGCCGTGGTTCTCGTGGATCAAGTAGTGATCCGTTATTTTTGAGAGGCCAGTGATTAGTTTTAAAAGGCTTATGGTATTTCTACACCAATGTGTTTTTGTCCCCAGTTTTATTGTATCATCGAATAATTCAATGGTCAGGAAATTGTTTTAAAAAATACGTTTTTCGAACTTTTCTCTTCACAAGTTGTATGCCTATTTAATAACCAATTGTCACTGGAAGATTTTAAACAGTCATTTGTTTATTTGAGTGTCCCTTTCCAATTCTTGTGGAGCAAAGCTACGAAAAAAATATATATGTAATAATCAATAATATTTGATCCAACATCTGAAATTAAGTCATGACAAGAAAGTTTAAATAAAAACATAGATATCGAATTTATTGCGTACGACACTTTTCTGGAATTATGCTCATAATAAAAGGAAAAGAAAAGACAAGAAAATTAAACGTCTTTGGAAGCAAGTAAACAAAAGGGCTTACACATGATAGCCAAAGTCAACTAAGGTTACATATGTCTGAAGGAGAACAAAGATGATTAACAATTCAGCCAATTTCAACAAAACGAACAAATGTTTGTCTTTTTACAGGTTGCATGTTTTATAGAAACTCTTTGATAAAATGAATGTGAGGAAATATTGAATGCTGTTTTTCTTACTAATAGTTAAACTGTCAGTCACGCATTGATCAGTTTGCCAGACAAACGTGTGTCTGGTATTAAATAATCATGATAATACGTATTAAAAGAGAGATTTAAAACCAGATGTGTTTGTTAAAGGATGCATTTCGATTTCATTGAATGAGTCACTTAAATATGATCTCATGTTGGTTAATATTAAACGTATTTATACATATTGCCGATGATGTAACGTAGGTTTCTTTCAAATGTATAAAAATAAAATACGTAATAATAAGCTTCGCTTAAGATTGTTTTATTATTGGTATTATAAGATCAACATAAACAGTACATGTTGTATCATATATCAAACAGAGTAAGCAACATGTTTGTAATAATGTTGAAAAAATATGTGTTAAAATGAACATACTGTTACTGTGAGTTCAAAGGTATCACACTGTTTCAATCCAAGGTCTTTTGAAATTGTTATCGCATTATCTGCAATTATAACTGAAAATTGTGCTTTATATTTAAAAGTTATGATCGAAATGATAATATAACATAAATTATCTCAACAACATAAACGTGATTCTGTTTGGTGGCAAGCTTAATTTTGATACGTAAATAAATATTGTATTTTTGTCTAATAAGAAGAGTTTGGAGATACCAAAGGAGTATTCAGAATTCGTATATTGAAGGACAGACAACACAATGGCCAAACAAAAAAGTACAAACAACGATCTACAAAACATACACGTAAAACTAAAGATCGAGTAACTCGAACCCCACTAAAAACCGGGGGTGAACTCATATGCTCCGGAAGGGTTAGCAGTTCCTGCGCCAGCAGTGACACCCGTCGGGTTAATCTAGTTACAAACCCGGTGATAAGTCATTAATGAGGAAAGGACCGGGAAGTCTTTACGATAGGTGGAACATATCCGTGGTCATTTGTGACACAGATATTCCATAACGGTCAACCAGGTCATGTTGGCGACCGTAATACTTCCGAAGTAATGACTTCAACTTAGCCAAGAGGAACCATTGGTTCAGTAGCTTCCTTGTTAGCGGCAACTATCTATCAAGAAAATCATGATAGGAACCACAACCTCTGGAATATCGTATCAACTCAATGGTCAAAAGAAAAAGTACAAAAGGACAAACTAAGACCTACAAAACATACATATAAAGCTAAAGATCGAATAACACGAATTCCACTAAAAACCGGGGGTGAACTCAGGTGCTCCGGAAGGGTAAGCAGTTCCTGTTCCACTAGTGGCACCTGTCGTGTTAATCTAGTTACAAGCCCTGTAATAAGTCATGAATGAGGAAAGGACCGGGAAGTGCTTACGACAGGTGGAACATATCCGTGGTCATTTGTGACACAGATATTCCATAACGGTCAACCAAGTCATGGTGGCGACCGTAAAATTTTCGAAGTGATGACTTCAAATTTACCACAAGGAACCCTTGGTTCAGTAGCTTCTTTGTAAGCAGCAATCCTCTAACAAGGAAATCCTGATAGGAACCACAAGCTCTGGAATATCGTATCATCTGAGAGAGATATACTCGATATGCAGGTGCTGCTGGAATGTTGCTACATATAAATGGAAAGTTCACAATGAGAAAATTGAACAAATAGTAGTAATAATAATAAAAACTTAGATATCAAATGTAGTGTGCATGGCTCGTTTCTGAAAAATTAGCCTTCAGGTATACTCACAATCGGAATATTGAAAAGCCGAAATAATTATTACATCTCATTAACGTACACCGTTGTTAAGCTTCATAGTTTTCAAATTTTTTTATTTTTTTTTTAATGAACCTACAAGAATGAGACATATTTTCTACACAGCACATGAACTCATATCCACGATTTGTAAACTACATAAAAGGGTGCACTCGACTCGCAACCGCAAGTGATAAAGTTTACCCGTTGCTTACCCAATGGTCGGTAGTTCTCTCAGGGTACGCCGGTTTCTTCCACCACTAAAACTGGTCGCCATGATATAGCTTAAATATTGCAGAGAGTGGCATTAAACACCAAAATTCAATCAATCAATCAATCACATCCACGACACCAATGTTAACCTTAATTTACCAACTGTACAATCCAGTTGGAAAAATATTTTTAAATGGCGAATGTGTCACGAGTAATAAACTATTCGTTGTGTGGATCTGAATTCACACCCCGTTTTTAGTGGGGTTCGTGTTTTTGTGTAATGTTTTGTAGATCGTTGTTTGTCCTTTTGCTTTTCGCCATTGTATTGTCTGTGCTTTTTCGATTGATGGCTTCTGATTACTTCTTTGCTATCTTCAAACTTTTCTTGAAAATGTACAACTTATCTTATCATACACTAACAAAGAATGGATCATTATGTTCCCCTATATAAATCACTGGAGTATAAAAAGTGTGTCGCAATCCTTCCGAATGTGATTTCCTCTGGTTTTACGGTAAATCGTCTGGAAAAACCACGCGCATTCAACGCAAAATACAACTTCAAGTAGCTCTTGTATGATTACTAGTTAATTAGGATTGTTTGTTGGAGACGCGTTGAAAAGCACATATTTCAACACTATCCGCAATCGTTTCTTACTCTGTGTAAAAATCAAGACATCTATCACCTTTGTACCTATATGATTTATTATTTGTAAATTAAACTCTGATCATAAATATAGATGAGATATTGCTAACGTAACGTTATATGACAATCACTATAGCCTTGTTGGATATGTGTCGTAGTGAGTGTTGCAGATGTACAGATCTAGAAAAGATTTTGAAGATAAAACAAAGTTAATTTTAGGCATCTTTATATTCGTTACTAGTGCTACATAATAGTTTGAGACGTTCATATGTTACATCAGAACAAGTGTCAATTTCTAACGCATTATCTTTCAATCTGCTTGATCTACTTTTTATTTTGTACATTTCCATTGCTACATTTCTTTTTCCATTTAACAATGATTTACACAAGTTCCCGATTTGGATAGTGGTTAACTATTCAAAACAATCGAAAAATAGGAGTTGCCTTTGTGACTTTAAGATGCTGTCGACTACATTGTGTGAGCATTATGTTTGAATTCTCCATTTGAAATGCCCAGAACAGCCATTCGGTCTTTTTTCGGAAGTCAAAAAGTAACGTTTCACCTAAGAAGTGTTTCTTTTTGAATTATTAGCAAATATAAAGAAAACAAAATATGTCGACAGTGTGGTTCTTCTTTCAGATCTTACTACTGTGTTTGCTAAGCTGTATAAATGGACAGCGTGATCGTATTACAATTGATCCCAAACTGACCATGGATCAAATCATTTTGAGAGCAATGGGTGGCACTAATAGTAAGTAATTGTTGAATAGCTGATAATGGTAACCCCAAAAACTAATTTGAAAACAAAAACATATTGTAACAGAAATAATAATATTCTCATTTTTTTTTATCGTAATGCCTTTATCAAAGCAGGAAAGTGAGCGGTCATATATTTGCGTGTGATGGGTGATGATTTGACCTCTTTTTACGATTTGGATTTCAGAACTGTTCCGACAATGTGGTATATTTTCTTTTACATTTTATTACTACAAAATAATCTAATAAAATAAAAACATTAGTAAGTATAAAATATTAAAACAGTACTCCAGTAACCAAATGTTGGATGATCACCTTTTTTATATTAGAGGTAGCAAACAGTTTAACTATGCCAGACCCTGACAAACAACTAGCAGAGTTAGACATGGTTCTAACACAGAAACAGTTCGACTCCATGTATGCACCAACATCAGGAAGGTAGGAACATTACAATGTATGCCTTATGTACATGAAGCTCAAATACGGTGCCTACTTTAATATCTAGACTCCTCAAAATATCACTAATTTTATATGACGACTTCAGTTTTGCTATTTTTGGCTACTTGTATCTCTTCACTTTTCTTGAAATGCGGAAAATATAACTGGACTAAATTTAAATATGTAAAGTCAGATGGTATTAAAACATAATAAAAAACGACATAACAATTTAAACCACAAAACCAGGGAAGAAAAAAATACACGGACAAAAACAAAAAAAAGCTAAAGAGCAACACGAACCCCAATATAACTGATGGTATACTAAGGTATATCGACAGGATAAACAGTTCAAGTTCCATTAGTGGCAACCCATGTAACTAATAGTCAAAGTCTAGTAAATATTTACAAGCAAGTAAGAGGGTTGAGATACATTTTATGACAAACGGGACACATTTTCGTTTATCTGTGAGATAGGTACTCCGTATCGACCAAACAATTAGTAAATATAGTGTTGGTGATCGAGTACACTTAACAGACATGCAGGACAGACTGGCTCAAATTATCCACTACATTTGATATCTACGTTTTTCATCAAATCATCTGTGATACATATACTCTATATGCTGGGATGTTAATTAATAACTAGACCTTATGTTCACAGAAAAGTTAAACTGTCTTATATGAGCTTACCAATCGACGCCATGTCATTACTAAAAACAAAATCAAGAAACCAAAACAAAATTAATGTCTGTTTTGACGGTTTGACATTTGAAATTAACTATATTTTTAAGGTCGAAAAGAAAGGCGGTAGTTGATGCAACCGTTTACTGGACAAATGGTAGAGTTCCATATAAGTTTAAGCCTGGAGACTTCAGTAAGTAATAATATTAACCCTTTTCAAACCAGGGTTGTGCAAAATATATCGCTACGGTAAATTGTAATACCAATTTGTTCGTATATTTTTTTTATATTTTCCTTTGTTAGTTAGTTCTAGTTAACTGTACAACATGCGCTTGTAAAATACTTGAAAATAATAACCATGTGAATTAACATAAACAAAATACAAATTTTGTATTTTTGTCAGCTAAACGACAGAGGACACCTCCATATATCCGCTTAACAGCAAATACGGAATTGAGTACTTATCAACATCAAGATAGACTACATATCATTGTTTAAGAATATACAAAATTAACATCACTAAAACATATTATAATTTACAGATGCCTATGATCAGTGGATGTTGAAGGTGGCTATGAGGGAGTGGGAGAAATACACATGCATTCGATTTCACGAGGCTGGCCCTTCAGATTCGAACTATATATATTTTCAAGATGGATTAGGGTATGTGTACATTCCACATTATCTTGCGTTGACAATAAATATGCAACCCTAACTACAAGATACACTTTGCACATTCTTCATTACAACATGAGTTCTGTGTATTTCTGATATTGGTGACAGAACCAAATGTGATAGAATTAATTCAGCATGTATCACCGAACCAAAGAAAGATAAAACCCTCTAATCATCAATCTATTGACGAAATCTCATAACTTCTCTCTTCCCCCTCTCATTATTTGTCTTTTGTCCTCTAAGGTCACAATATTGGTATGGTCATGTAACAGACTCAAGTTTTCGGTGTTTTAGATACATTTGTAATCGTGATATAATGAACATGAAACACGAAAATTGTTTCGATTAAAAGGGCAACACGTATGAACCTAAGACAAAGACAACAAACGGAAATAATGATGCATTATATAAAATTTTCCGAAATCATTAGCATATTCGGCCCTAAAAATGGTACTCGTTGTGAAGTTCTAATTCTTAAATTCAGTTTGGGAAGGAACGATTCACAACTATTTATTAGATTTTTTCCGTCAACAGCTGAGACAATGATATTTCCAAAATTACTAATCTTCTTACACAGGTGAAGATGGATCAACTATTAGTCATAAAAACAAAGTTTTGTGATATATGTAACGTTTGTTTTTTAAAACAATCAATGCAGCAATACTACTTTTTGTATTCAGGTGTAATTCACAGCTTGGAATGGTCGGTGGTGTACAGACTCTTAACTTAGACAAAGCTGGATGTAGATTTGTAAGTTGTATTTCTAACATACATATATAAAATATAACATATCCTTAATGATCATATTAGAAGGTAGGGTCCGTCGTGGTCGTATGGTAGTTGGCTTTACAACTACATATGCAATCAGTGTCTATCGCCACTAACGTTGTGATTTCGAACCCTGCCCAGGCAAGGTGTACTCTATACAACATTATGTGATAAAGCTTGTTAGTGCCTTGCAGCGGGTCGGTGGTTTTCTCCGGTTTCCTCCACCAATAAAACTAACCTTCACGATAGAACTGACATGTTGTTGAAAGTGGCGTTAAGCACCATAACCCTTACCACTATTAGAATATATTGTTAATGGATACCTGTTCAGAGCCTATTAAATACAGTTTGTTATTTAGTACAATTCCAGTTAAATATTTATGATTATGTATATTATATATTTTTGTCTAATTCACAGAAAGGACTATATCTACATGAGATTGCTCATGCACTTGGAGTGGTCCATGAACATCAACGTCCGATCCGGGATAACTATATCAGCATCATCTATGCAAATGTAGAACCAAGCATGAAGATATGGTTCCAGAAATACAACCCTGCCGCTATCAATAGTTACGACGTGGATTACGAATTATCATCTGTCATGCATTACGGAATCACGGTAATTGTCGATTTATAACCACCTTGAATAGACATTGTATCACACAATGATATGATTACACCATGGATATAAACAAAAAGCTATATCAACAAATGCTTTGATTTGTCCCTCCACCCACCTAAAATAAAACAAAGCATAATTAAGTATTGATCAATTCCGATATATACATGTATTATCCTATTATTTTTATTTAGTACTTGCATTGGTTGTCTGTGTCATGTTGATACATACTAGGTAAAAGTTGTACATTTGACAAATTGTTTGAATGTGTCTTGGGAATATTTAACATGGTAGATTGGCTAATTGTTATTTATTTTCTTTTAGTAAAACATTGATATTCATAATATTGCCATAACAGGCATTTGTGCAAAGGTTACACAATTTTATTCTTTGATGTAGGCTCCATTTGGGGCAGCTTTGATACTTGCAGATTTACAGCATCTTACGTTATGGCGGATTCTGCTCACAAATTTTATATATTTTCTTTCTGTGGCGTTTTCTGCTCCCAAATTTTATATACTTTCAATAAAGCAAGGGAGATAACCCAAACATTTTCTAAATTTTGTATTTGTTATGAATTTATTCCATGTCATTTGTAAATATATTTTGATGAATTACCATTTTGTATTCATGTTATTTCAATTTAAATATTTACTACTTGTACCTTTTTTATTCACATGCATTAATGAATATTATTAATAACAATGTCAGATTTGTGGCCTGCATCATCATTCTGTGTTAGTTGTTTGTCTGCCTTCATATGACCATAAAATGACTTATGAGAATCATAAGTGACTTTTTAGAAAATACTGAGAACCAGGACACCCTTAGATTATATTGGTTTATACAAAATTCTACACATATGATTGAACCGTTGTACACAGAAGTTAATGTATCGTGTAGCATTTATACCATACTATTGAGAAAATTATGGGTACCACGCTTTGATATCGGCAGATTGAGATAAAACATAATATATAAAATTGAAACAAAAGATACAATCGATAATATACGTTTTTTCCCCATACAGGCATTTTCTAGAGGAAATAACAGACAAACAATTAGAGCGAAGGATCCTTCCAGAGAGGCAGAAATAGGTCGTGTTTATGCAAAAGAACTGTCATTCACTGATGTTGAAATTGTCAACAGAATGTATAAATGTGTATCTGAACCAGATGGTAAATTTGAATTATGATGTATAACACTGAAATAGAATTACTTTAACATATATTGACGTTAGTTTAAAACCCCCTTTTTATATTTAAAAAGGTTCGAGATTCCATAACTTATTTATACATAGTGGAAGCTGTTGATAGACGCATAATTCGATTATGCCGATATTTTGCAGACCAATCCGATGTCGTGTCTTGGTAAACTTGCCATGCATATACGCAATTAAGCCGTGCATGAGAACTCTTGTTTTCTTCATAACATCCAATTTAATGGCGGTAAAAATGACATACAGCTACAATAACTTCTATTTTAAATAATATCAATAATATGTAGAGATTTATATTTTCAAACAATTCTTGGGTATAAAAACATGACTGTAAGAAACATCAACTGGTTTTTCGAAATAATTATTCACACGCTCAAATGATGGAATGTATAGGGCCTATACTTGGTCAATGACAGCCCTAACTACATGCATTAAAAAGCAGCTCTTAGTGAAGAAATCATGTTAGGAGTGGTCATTGGTTTCCCGCTGCAAGTCTCATATTTTCGAACGTGTTCAATATATTCCAATGTGTTGCAATCAGAACAGTCATCCACCGTTGCCTCAAAATGTCACGTTTTACGTATATTTTTATTTCATGTATATTTTATCTCGTCGTGTATATAGCTCAGATAGCGATAAGAACAATAAATCAATGTAATTTCAGAGTGTGATCGTAAAAGATGCTCAGGAAAAGGTTATCTGGATCAAAATTGTGAATGTTTATGTCCAGATGGTTCACACGACTGTGTTGTAAACAAACAACAAGATAACTGTAAGTTAGTTGTATATGTATGTACGTCCTCTTAATTCGAATTAGGTCAGTGCGGATTTAGATAAAGATAAGCCCTAGGCTATTCCACTTGTTAGGCCCCTCCCAATTCCCCACCATCACGACTGGAGGAAGATGGAAGTGTGTTTAATCAATTTCAATAAAGACGAAGATGATGTGGGGTGTTTAAAATTCTGCAATATTCTGAAATGGAGTACAACTGTGTACGGAAAATTACTGAAGGGTTGTTTAGAAAGTATAGTAGTTATGACAGCATAAGTGTGAAAGTCCAGTAACAGACAGTGTTAAAAATATGATACACCTTGGCCGGAGGCCCCCTAAGAGTTGAGGCCCTAGGCTTCAACCTTTCGAGCCTATAAGTAAATCCGGCACTGAATTAGGTACTGCGATGCAAAAACATGGTGAATTAGATTATTAATTTGTGTTCAGTCAATATAGTCCTTTTCGCTTGTATCTCGCTGTTCCTATCTGACAGTGACCCCGCTAACAACTTTTTTTCAGTTTTAAAATGCAAATCATGTGTCACTCCACATTTTATTATTATTATATGTTGTTAACACAATCTATGGAAATAGTTCAGCTATGTGATGACGAATTCATTGTATTGATGAGAGACTAGATAACGGAAAAGCAATCAATATTCCATTACTTTGATATGGATATAAAATATTAGCACTTGTTGTTGTTCCACATCTCAAAGTATAACCTACACCAAAGAATGAACGCTAACTGGTCCCTAATCTGCTATTTAAGATCAATAAAACTGGTTTTCGAATAATCATGCCTTTTCAAACCGTTAAAATGTAACTTATTGCTAACTGCCAAGTATTATTGTAGCTTGCAGTAACAACGGCGACATAAGAGATCACTGGTTATGTTATATGTGGGCCAGACAGGGAGAATGTGATCGGAATCCTGATTATATGAGTTCAAGATGTGCTAAGGCGTGTGGTCAATGTGGAGATGAAAGGAAAGATCCTGCAGGTAAATCCGCGATTTTTAGTGACCGAAAACTATGAGATTATAATTGCTTTAATGTTATACATAATTGAAACTATCGTGGTTTATTGATATTTTAAATACACTGTGATAAACCGATTACAAGTACGCAATTGAATATTTCTCCAAACTCTATTTGTCCTGAAACAATGTATCCAGATATATTGTATTTGAGTGATTCTCTAATTTCTTTTATAACCTATATCTTGAATTTGTACAGTTTAATTGTCTGACTATTATATACGTTTAGTAATATTTGCTTTGGGCACATGTATCTGACTTTATCAAGACTCAACCATTACTGAAAATTGATATCAATATAAAATAAACAACTCAAATACATGTACATGGAACTGCATCTGGTACCATTTTTGCATGGTGTAATAAATTGTTAAGATAATTTGATTAAAGATGTGTTTTCATTTTCTTATCACAATTCGTGCAGTTAAAATATATAATAAGTTTTAGTAATATTATATATATTCTGGAGTATTTAATAATACTGATTATATTTTAGATGTTGAGTTATGTACTGACGTTTACGACGAAGAGCTATGTACGAAATGGAAAGACAAAGTTGGAGATTGTAGAGTGGCGGAACATTTTATGAAGAAATACTGTAAAAAAACATGTGGCTATTGTAATCATTTTACCCTGAACCGAACCCCCCCGCAAAGTAGGTACATTATTGATTATGTTCTAATGCATGGAAGCCATAATTTGTAGCAGATTTACATTGGGCAACATTATTTTCGCAGACATTTTATGAAACGGAAATAGTGATATACAAGTTAAAATGTCACATAAACTTTAAACCTGACGGTTCTGTATAAATACATGAAATCACTCCCGAATGATGTCCATGACTTTTGCGACAATACGCATGTGCGGAACATAATATATCAGGCCTTTTTCACGGCACTGTTCAGACGGCAAATGTAGGACGTTATATAAAACTTCACCGTAAGGCGACAATTTACAAAGGTCAAGCTCGATGATGATTAACGTTAGAATTTCTTCTGGAAGAAAATGAATATTCATAGAAATTAATTGCGTACATTTTTATGTTGTATGCACAACGGTTCTTTATAAATACATGAAATCACTCGGAAGGTGATTTATTTTTACTATAGTCAAGTTCGATGATGGTGATCATATGGATTTCTTCTAAAAAAAAATGAATATTCATAGAATTAATTACGAACATCATTTGTTGTATGCATCACGGTTCTGTATAAATAGATGAAATCACTTCCGAATGATATCCATGATTTGTCCGGCAATACGTATGTTCAGATGACCAATGCAGGATATCATATTATAATTAAATGTATTTTTATCACTCAGAAATGTAAACAATTTCGTTTCGTGTCAAGTCAACGATGTTAAGCTGTTATCTTTGACAATGCGATTGTTCATTAGTCACGTTTTGAAATTTATTAGCGGTTATTTGTTGTGTAAATTTGCTGTTATGAAAAGAATGTTCAAGAATACTATGGATTCATATCTGTTCCTTGAATACCAATTTTTTACTGGTACGTTTGTACCATCAAACCGTGAAAAATCAGTACACCTCGAAATCGTATATTACATGAGACGTCATATAGCATCCCAGTAACATAAGGATGAAATAAAAAGTCAGCGACAATTTCATTTTCAACGAAAATTGACAGGAATTAATGTAAGTAAAAGTACAGTAGATAATTTAATGTCCCACATATTAGAAATTTAATAAAACTAAATAATAATAGTCGATATACTCAGTTACCATTCCCAACATTTTTATTTCCTATAGCTCTCTGTGCCAATGCATATACTAATGATACGGCCTGTATGACATGGGCAAGGAAAGGAGAATGTGTTGTCAACGACAGATGGATGCCACTTAACTGTAGAAAGGCTTGTTTTACATGCGAGTTTAACGATACTAAGCATGTGACAGTAAAACCATCAGGATCAACAACCCCTACACAACCAACACACAGCCCACGTACAACGAGACCCACCACCAGACCACCAGTAATTACAACGGTGCCTACAACTAGAAAGCCCATAGGTATGTTTCATTTTTTATTAGGACCACGTAGAGGGTCATATTTGACTCCCATTGACGTATTATGAGGTCGTTGGGGGACGCATGATTAACACTGCGACTTATATCATTAGTATATAGCTAATTGCAGTTTGTCGCAGAGGATTCAATAATTTACCATTTCATTTCAGTTTCTTTCCTAATAATCATTAATACGTTTATGCTGTCTCCACCCTTCGTCTTTCCCACCCGTCCGTTTATCGCAAAGGTTTATACGCGGAAATAATTTTCATTTTAAATGTGATTTCCTTGAAACTGTATGCTTACATATTATCATATGGACATTTGCATATCTTTTCAGCAGATTGAGTGGACATATTTCGAAGGGGTTATTTCCCTTTTGACTTACATTTTATATAGAAAAAAGATTGCAATTGCAACTTCTGCATTTTAAATTGGAATTCCTTAAAACTGTTCATACTTGCTTCTTATCATATGAAAATATTGATATTATTTTGACGGGTTGATCAAACGTGTTTTGAAGGAGTTATTGGCCCTGTTATATATGTTGTAAAAAGACAGAGGCTTCCTTTGTATAGCTCCTTGTATACATTAAATCAGTGTTTTATTGTTTCACTTTGATAGGTGCATTCAACTATTTATGGATTGCACACAGTATCTGTCTCAAAAGGTGAATGAATGTGCATGGGGGATAATTAATTATGTACTTCGTAAAAACAAACTCTTTAATTTTAAGAGAAATCGTACATAGTTATCATTTATTTTTAGTTATACTATGGAAACATAATATTATATGATTTTAAATATATTGTAGAGGACTGTGTTAATCGATATCCAGATGGAGACTGTGATATATGGGCGAAGTATGACCACTGCAACATCAATCCTACATTTATGGAGGCTAATTGTATGCGTTCATGTGGAGTATGTCGGGACACAGGAACCGGAACAGATATTACTACAAGGTCTAATGGAGGTACAGGTACGTATTTAAACAGGATAGATCCGTGACATTATCATAGGAGTAAGTGATATGGTGCTATAGAATATATATCTTTCTAAGACACAATAAACGTTAGAGAAAACCAAGGGGCAATCAAAAAACATTGGTTACATAAGACACCCGCCATGTTACTCGTACAGGCAATATGTGTTGGACACCACAAAGCACAAACAATCACAAATAACGTAAATAAGACGTGATCCCTGCTACAAACAACTGGAGGTAAAGACGAACTAAACATCGTTTTCATGCGGAACATCGTAACAGACATCACAATATGGAACTCAGAACGTAAAGACATATGATAGGACAAAACGTTGGAAATCACTATACTCAGACACAAAACACATAATAAGACAAAAGCCCTCCTACAAACAACTGGAGGTAAAGACGAACCGAACATCGTTTTTTATGCGGAAATCGTACCGGACACCACAACACGGAACTAAGAACGTAAAGAAAGACACATAATAGGACAACACAAAAAACTAAAAAAAATGATGACAATCAAGGATCCCCATAACACAACCGGTGGTGAACCCAGGTGCTCGTGAAGGGTAAGCAGTTCCTGCTTCTTATAAGACCCCAGCCGTGTTACTCATGTATACCGTCAAGTCCGGTAAAAGTCTTGGTAGTGATAGAGGAAAGAAAACATCTACATAAAAAGTAAATGATCCATTGCTATTTGAGATGTGGCTATTTCGTAACTGTCATCCAGATCATCATGACGACCGTAGAATTTTTGTAGTGATGATTTCAACCCAGGAGCTTTTACGTCAGTAGCTGAGATCTGTCCAGAAAATCGTTGTACTGGGCACAAACTCTAGAATAACGTATGAGCTATGTACGACCAATTTCAATGCTAACAATTTGGGCTAAATTTATGATCTCAATATACAGTTATACAGTTATATAACTTCGTACCACTAAAACGATTTCACATTAAATATGAAAGAAAAAATATCAAATAAAAACGTAGACATCTAATTTAGGACGCACGATGCGTTTCTGGAAACTTAAGATAAAAAACATAAAAGATGTAATCACATTATGAAATGCCTTGTAAAAGGACGCTTCATGCATGAAAAATGAAGCTTTTATTCATCTATATTTTCGTTATATACATTATATGTAGAAGAAACTAATTAAATGTAGAGGTTGCAATAAAAACCGAATACATTTGGTTTATAGATCCGATGGACAATTGTAAGGACACATGGACAAATCCAAGTGATTGTGAAGTGTGGGCAGAACATCAACATTGTGTAATAAATCCAAGTTTTATGTTGAAAAGTTGTGCAAAGTCCTGCAGGTCATGTACAGCTGGTATGTATTTATTATCAATTGATTTAATATACAGTGTCACTAATTACAAAATAACACATGCAAAGCACATACCACGACGGGTGGCACGTGTGGAGCAGGAGGTATACCTGTCTTTCCGGAGCACACGAGTTCATCCCCGGTTCATAGTGAAGTTCGTTTTGCGCGATCTTTAGTTTTCTCTGTAATGTTTTGCGGAGCATATTTTATCCTTTTTCTGTTGGCCATTGTATTGTCTGTCCTTCCATTTATGGCTTCTGATTACCCCATTGTATTGTCTGTTCTTCTATTTATGACTTCTGATGACCCATTTGGTATCTTCAAATCTTTCTTACTAATTAAAATACAAAACACATCCAAATTTTACTAATGGTCACACAACACCTCTAAATGACACTACACGGATTACAACACGATAAATGTGACTAATAACCAAACACAAATATAGTAGAATAGCAAATCCTGTCATGCCATTGTTTTTTTTATGCAAAATTGATCACGTGACTAAATGTAAATTCTTCGATGTTTATTCAACTGTTGCTACGTCTTAATTTTCATCATCCTACTTGTCATTGCCATAACATACATGCGCATAAATAATTCTCAACAAATATAGGTTTGTATTTTATAGTATTATTTAAACGTTTTAAAATGCGACCTGAAGTGGCATGTTTTGATTTTAAGTCGGCAGTCGGTGGACTGAGAACTGTAAATTACTATATTAATAAGCATGGTAGCACATCGGGATAAATAAAATATTGAATCAATGATAATATTAAGCTTCCAATCAAATATACAGCTTGAAAAACCCTCTTGACAAATGTGTGCGAGATTTTTCTATGACAAACGTCGTACAAGGGGAAGCAACTCCAATATTTAAACATACATGTAATACGAACTAGAATTAAAATTTTGAAATGACATTTTGTACAGATTCTCATGGGAAGAGTAAAACCATAGTTTATGTACAAAGTACTTACCTAAAGGAAGAGGCGGGGTTGGTTTATTTATTGGCATACTGTCTCCTGTGTGGCAAAATAATTATAATAATCTTCTGTTTTGTTCTTTGTAAATATTGGCAAACAATTATTGGTGACTCCGAGACAACACATATTTCTCTCTGAATAAAAAATCTCAGTCGACATCCTCCTGCAAATAGTGGTACCTTATTCATCCCAAGCAAAAAGCTGTAAAAACGTGTTCATTCATCTGAATCTAAATACGAAAACCAACAACATTAATTATGAAAATGCGTTTTCGTGTTGTAAACTGTATCAAAATAATATGTGTATTTGATTATCTATCTAAATATACTAAAGTAAATATATAACAATTGAGCAGCACTGCCATTTTCATTCATCGTGGTGAAGGGTAAAAATAATAATATTGATTGATTGATTAATTGGTGCTTAACGCCAATATTTCAGCTATATCGTGGCGTAAAAAATAAAAGAATATGAATGTGTCCCCTAGTGATAAGATATATTAATAATAATAAAAAAAATTAAATGGTATCTCATTTTATTATTGCTATGTATAATAAAAACTATTACCAAATTAAATTCTGTCGAATCAAAACGGACAATCAGGGGATAAGTGTATAATTTGATTATTTAATTCAAAGCATGGATTAATGTGATTTTTTCAGCAGGATAAGCACAATATCAATGCATTTTCGTAGAATATTCAATGTATGTGTATTCGGCACCAAACTGGGGAAAGGCTTGATGAGCCTCATATATATAAACTTTATATTTCAAAACATTGAACCAATACTGTCTGTTTATTTATTGTAATTTCAATAAGGTCTAGAAATTATTCGCGCACCGACTGTCATTTTTGAACATGTATTGTTTCCTTTTCATTTCCCTTTTGCTTGTATATCTTAGTTAACATATGTTCTTCACATTCACTAAAATTTATGATAAACGGGACGACTTCAATTTTAAAATCATAAAGTTTCCAAATATGTGCAGCAATATACCAGCTTCTCCTGCATATGGTGTTTACATCTCGCAATTGATTCGTTATGCAAGGGCCAGTAGCAATTATTCTGATTTCCTGAAACGTCATCTTCATCTGAGAAACAGGCTACTGGACCAGGGCTATGAAAAGTTTCGCCTTATTTGATCTCTTAAAAAGTTTATATTCCGATACCAAGATCTTGTCGAAATATATTCCGTTTCTGCAGAGACAATGATAAACGATGCATTTTCAGATAGCGAAAATGTATCAAGATAAGGAGGTCAACAAAAATGTCAAAAATATTTTTTTTATCAATGTGTGACGTAAAATTGTTTTTGACATTTGCTTCACTGGGTTTGGTACTGCTTTGACAACTATTTTACCTATTTTTTTCCAGTATTGTTATAAATACTGTTATAGTGACGTAATGAAAGCGGGAGGTTTGGCGCCTTAAAATCTGATTCAACCCACCATTTCGTTAGAAATGCCTGTACCAAGTCAGGGTCATTACGGTTTTCACAGTTTTTCCGGTTGTTGACTGATTTTGTCTGTTTATATACTTATGAGTTTTGACTTTCCCTTTGTAAGATTGTTCGGAGTTCGGTAATTTTGTTATTACCCTTATTCATCCTAGAGTCTTAAATGAATTTTTGTTTGTTCTAGGAATACGAGAGGCAGCAGCACAAATCATTCAAGATAGTGAACACAAACCAGGAAACGGTACAAAAACAATAGTAGGATCATTGTTAAATCTCATTGTAATGTTATTATCATTTCAAGTTCTGTATTAACTTATCCATTATATTACATAATATATAGGCTGTTTGTGGGATTTGAGGGTATTAACATCATTTATAATATCCTTTTTTAGCTCACCTTGCCAAAGGCAACGTGAGCTTTTGCCATCACTTGGCGTCCGTCGTCTATTAACTTTTCACATTTTAATCTTCCTCTCTGAAACCCCTCAGCCAAATGAACTGAAACTTGGTAGGAAGCATCTATCGAAGGTCCTCTCTAAAGATTGCACATTTTTTTGTCCCGATCCATTAACAAACATGGCCGCCACAGGCAATTCTTGTTTCTGATTGGCCGATTTAAAAAAAATCTTCTCCTCTGAAACCGCTTGGCCAAATGAACCGAAGCTTGGTAGGAAGCATCTATGGAATGTCCTCTATGAAGATTGTGCATTTCGTCCCGATCGGTTAGCAAACATGGCTACCACCGAAGCTTGGTAGGACTCATCTATGGAATGTCCTTTATGAAGATTGCTCATTTCGTCCCGATCGGTTAGCAAACATGGCCACCACATGCAATTCTTGTTTCTGATTGGTTGATTTCTAAAGAATCTTCTCCTTTGAAACTGCTTAGCCATATGAAACGAAACTTGGTAGGAAGCATCTACATGTATGGAAGGTTCTGTATTAAGTTTCCTCAAAGCAGAATGAAAGCTGAGCGACACAGGCTCAGCCCACTGAGCCTCTAGTTGTCTTTGTAAAATTGATCACAAATCAATGCTAGAGTATAGTCATTTTTTATATTGACCTTATTCATACAGCACTAGGACAGCTTTCTACAATGCATACTGTAAGGCGGCCGCCGCGTTCGTGACCGTATGATAGTTGAATCTACAACTACCTGTGCAATCACTGCCTATCATAACTAAAGATTTGAGTTCGAATCCCGCTCATTGCGAGGTGTACCCAATACAACTTTATGTCACAAAGTTTGTCAGTCACTTGTGGCAGGTCGGTGGTTTTTTCTGGATATTCCTGTTTCTTCCACCTATAAAAACTTGCCACAACGATATAGCTGAAATAGTGTTGATAGTGGCGTTAAACATCAGAACACCAACAATACAAGCTCTAGTCATTGCAACATCAGCATGATAGCGACTAGTGTTATTTACTCGAAATTAATTAGCAACAGTCAAATCGCGTCTTGTCAAAACCGCTATCTAGTTTGTCTTATTTTTTATTACACGTAACTGTGTTTTGTACATTTTTCTATCGCATTAAATGTTATTACTAATATATAATAAAGGTGGTGCCTTATTCTATTTTAATCAGCAATGACTATCTATATTGTTTGACAAACTGCCTTTATTTTATCTGTAAATATAACAATGTACATGTTCTATACCTATTAAATATTTCTTATTTGTATATGTCTATTATAAAAATATTCTTTTGTACTTTTTAGCAAATTTAGAGATTGCAAAATATCCACTTTATTTTTTATACTTAATGGCGATCTTATTTGTCATTTAATGACTCATATATGTGTATTCCATTACTGTATATATTATGCTATATTTATTTTTAAGATGTAATAAACATTCAAACATGTCTATTGATACATATAATTGTAAAATATCATGCTAAATAAAGAGACCACTGGTGAAGGAATTATACTATATCACATTTATAGAAGGTGTTTGTTTCATCCATTGGCCGGTGATTATTTGAATACAAATAACATAGATAAAATTGGAATATTGTGTTCAAAACACAACGAAAGCGCAGTTTGTAAAATTTTAATATACTTTAACGTACGTATTGTTATTTTCATTATTTGTGCAAGCAATGCGTTGTAACTATAACTCAAAAGTAACATCATGGTTTCATTATCTTTTCAATCTCATCGGTGGTGTAATGGTCGGACCAAACCAGAGACTACAAAATAGGTATTTTCCGCAAAGCACGCAGCATTAAGGAATAAAAGCAAAGACCGGTTGCCTCGGAAACCAAACAATGTCTCCGAATGGAGCGACATATCTATGCACGTACTGTTGTTTCAGTAAACTATCACTATATTAATCCAACTAAGCATGATGGTCTAGCACAAAGCGGAGCTAATCATTATCTCATTGAAATGTAACGTGTTCTCGCCATGATATAGATGAACAATTACCGAATGTGGCGTTAAACAACACGCATTCACTCATTTTTGTTTGTACGGTACTACACCTATGTTAAATAAAGAGATATTTATAAATATTTTGTTCTTATTTCTTTAATTCAAAACGGGGAGATTATTTTGTTTAACGCAACTTTCAACAATTTTTCAGTTTATCGTGGCGGTCAGTTTTATTGGTGGAGAAAACCGCAGAACCCAGAGAAAACTATCAAGTTGCCGCAGGTCACTGACAAACTTTATTACATATTATTATATGACTTCAGATAATGTCTTTTCTGATTGGCAGACGTCCCTAGAAACGTTCTTTGATTTAACGTTTTATTACACACTCATATTTATCACGTGGTATTTGCCAGGATGTCATGTCCACTTCTAAAACTGGCTTAAACTGGTTAAGGACTGTGGAACGTTATGTCCCACGCTCGATACCGTTATGTCCCATGATCGCGACCGTTATGTCAATCGCACGCGAGAAAACCACAGAGGGAATCCCCGTTTGGAGCCTCGTTATTATTTGGATTATCTCCCTTACAATTTTCAGAAAGTAAAAAAAAACATGGCGTCGAGCAGGTACGTTCGGCAGACGGAAGAAGAAATGGAGCGTTTGCTCAGTGAAAAAGACTCAAAAAAGAATACTAAACGAGCAATTTCAACTTCTGTTAAATGTTTCCGGAACTATTTGCAAGCTAATGGCATTGATCAGGAATTTGAATCGTTCGAAGCTGGTGTTCTTGACGGTAGGTCGAAGGAATATTATGCAAGTGTGCGAAAGGCAAACGACGAACATTTAAAAAAATCAACACTACATACGTTTCGTTATGGGTTGAAAAGATTCTTAAACGATTCAATAAATATTGATATATCTGATACTAGGACGTTTCCTGACAGTAATAAAATGTTCCATGCCGTGTTAGTAGATTTAAAGAAGAAGGGGTTCGGGAAAGTTGACTACAAGCCACCCATTACTAAGGAAGATCTCACAAAATTGTATTCTGGCTCCACCATATAATGTTGTCTGTCAAATTAATGGTTTAATGTTGAGCACCAAGTTTATGGTATAATGATGTCCATCATATTTGGGTGTGATAACATTTGGATTAGAATGTCTATTTTGACATCATTCCTTGATACCAGCTGAAACTGTAAATGTCCATTTAGTCCGTGCAAGCCCTCGAGTGACATTGTCTTTCTAGGGTTGACAAACCGTCATGTCCAACTCATACTTGGGTGATAGTTGCATAATATTCACCTAACCCGACATAACGCGCGGTAAATATAACATTCCAACGTCATGCACAATACGAAACCAAAGAAAACGTCGTGACAAAAGCTTATTTGAAGGGTACAAGCAACATATAAAATGTGTCATATAATAAAACAATTAATGACTTTAAATTCCATGGATACCAGGATTTATTAACACAGGAATGATATATTTACCTCGGCCATCTGGCCTCGGTAAATATAATGTTTCTGGGTTAATAAATCCTTGCATCCACCTCATTAATTGTATAATGTTGTATCGAGTACACCTCCCCATGAACGGGGTTAGAAAGGGAGTTCATTATTGTTTTTCAGATTGGTGTTAACATGGAATAATGATGATAAAGGGAACCTTTCAAATTACAAAAAATAAAAGAAATGATACACTTCATGAAACTGAAAAATAATGTTGCAATGTAACAGTAGCTTGAGAAAACCTTAAGACTTTATACAATTAATGATTTTTAATGAGGTGGATACAAGGATGTATTAACCCAGGAACATTATATTTACCGAGGCCAGATGGCCGAGGTAAATATATTATTCTTGGGTTAAAAATCCTGGTATACATCGAATTGAAAGTCATTAATTGCTTTATTATATGACACATGTTATATGTTGATCTTACCCTTAAAATAAGCTTTTATCACGACGTTTTCATTGGTTTCGTTTGGTGCAAGACGTTGGAATGATATATTCACCGCGCATTATGTCGCGTGAGGTGAATATTATACAATTATCAACCTTGTAAGAGTGAGATATGACGGTTTGTCTACCAGAGAAAGATTATGTCACCCGAGGGTGACATAAACTTTTGAGGGGAGACAATCCGTCATATCACACTCTAACAAGGTTTATAGTTGTTTTATTACATCGAATATCCTACACAGTGCCATAATTATTTGGTCTAGTTCATATCTGACAACAGATACCAAGTGATGACTCATATTCAGTACGTCTATACTTAATTTCACAATGGAGAATGTAATCGTCACGTGATATTATAGAATTATTGCGTGCGGTTGACATAACGTCGCTTGCGGTTGATATATACAATACTTGTGCACTGTCGAACGATATAAATAATATGTGTATGAGGCTTAGAAACGGGGGAAAAGGGGAGGCTTCGCCGAGCCTTTTCCCGCGTTTCGCGCCGAATACACATATTTACCTATATGCTTCGACAGTGCACATGTATTGTATTTATCCAGCAATTTTAAATCGCAAATAAACGTTTACTGGACGATGATAAAAGTAATTGAAATAAGTTTGTGTATGTATTTGAAAACAATATCCCCCGATGTGCCCCTTTTTACATTGTATGTTCTATTTATAACTGACCAATATCAAAAAAAATATTGGGCAGGCTATATTGGTCGGTAAATGCTGTCATTGCAGGATAAATAACCATGCGACATAACGTCCAGCGGTTGATATAACGGATTGTCAAATGTCATGTGACGTTCTTTAGACTAATCAAATTCAATATATCTATATGAGTATGTAATAAGACGTTTTATCAAAGAACGTTTCTAGGGACGTCAGCCAATCAGAAAAGACATTATCTGAAGTCATATAATAATATAATATATTTGAAAAATTCGCTATAGAAAGAGACCGATTAGTTGACTGCTATAACGATTGACCTAGTAGTTATCTACTTCTTGGAACAATGTAGAGTATAATAATCTAAATATCTAAGATGAATGCCGTTTTGGTAATTCGTTCTATGAAATAAACTGATTATTACCGCTCCAATATAAGATGTTTTAATTCAGCAATGGCTTAACCTTGTATCCGGCGCCCATAGACCACTCGAGCTATATGAGCTGTACAAATAGTTGCAATGGTCGAGTTGTTACCTTTATACGATTTACGTAATATACATACATATGTGTGTGTGGATTGAATTGAGAGCAACTAATTTTTTATATGTATATGATGACGAGGGATTTATCATAGAGCCACATACAATAAAGTATGTTATAAAAACGTATAAGAAAGTAACCGCCATACATTATATATCCCCCCTCCACTGGAATTCAAAGTTACTTGAAATACTTGGTTTATACTAAATAACCCGATACTGCGGTAACTAATCAAATTAATTTTATGAAAACGAATATGTTTTGCTTGTTTGTTTGATAGTGTTTAATGTCACTTTCAACAATATTTCAGTTATAGTGTGGAGGAAACCAGAGGACCCGGAGAAAACCACCGACCTGTCGCAAGTGACTCATGTTGCACACCTCGCCCTGATCGAGATTCGAACTCACAACATCAGTGGTGATAGGCACTGATTACATAGGTAGTTGTAAATCCAACTACCATACGAGCACAGCTACGACGGCCCCTCTGTTATACAAGTGAAATTCTGTGTGGTCAATTTGTTGTGAAGAAACTTCTTCCTGTTACTAAGCTACACGAAGTCTTACAGAACCAGCCACTATCAATACGGTAAAGTTTGACTTAGCAATACATACATCACATTTTTTACAAAGAGATGTTCACCTAACTAGGGTACAATGTTTAGTGGACCATTATTTGTCATTTTTCTGTTGTTCATGGTATTGTCTGTCCTTCCGATTTATGGCCTCATTTTGGTATTTTAAAATGTTTCCGCATTGCATTTTATAATGTATTCTAAAAATGCATACATATTTTCTAAACATGCAGGGGACCGTCGTGGTCTTGATCGTATGGTAGTTGGATTTTCAACTACCTAAGCACTCAGTGCCTATCACCACTAATGTTGTGAGTTCGAATCTCGACCAGGGCGAGGTGTACAACATTATGTGATAAAGTTTGTCAGTGACTTGCGACAGGTGGGTGGTTTCCTCCGAGTCCTCCACCAATAACACTGACCGCCACGATATAGCTGAAATATTGTTAAAAGTGGCGTTAAACACCAAAAAAACCTAAACCTAAAAATGCAATACTACTATTTCTCAGGGGCCGATTTATAACTCTGCTTAGAACAGAGTGTAGTAAACAATAAGTGTGGTAAGATTGTTCGTCTGTCATAAACAGAAAGTTAGCACCTGAGTTCACCCCCGGTTATTAGCGGGGTTCATGTTACTCGATCTTTAGTTTTATATGTAATGTTTTGTAGATCGTTGTTTCTCCCTTTGTCCTTTTTCTTTTGGCCATAGTGTTGTCTGTCCTTCTTTGATTTATAGATTCTGATTACCCTTTGGTATTTTCAAACTCTTCTTTGTATATACGACAGCTAAAAGAAAAGGCATGAAGTTCTTCCCCTTGAACTACAATGACATTATATAGTTAGTAGGGAAACTAAAAATGACATCTTGTTAATAAATTATTCATCTTGACAAAAATCATGATGAAATGGTCTCCACTTTAGAGTTTGATATTTTGCTTAACAAGTCAAATGGAATGCCATCAATATGTACATTCCTATGATTAGTTGATATATGTGCAAGTTTGACATTATAGATGTTTTTTTTTATAATTCATTTATGATACAGACAATCAATAAAATAATTCAGGACATTATATTCTATTATAATATACTAATTCTCATTTTTCAACATTGATCAGATGAAATATTTTAAAATTCACAAATTAATGCAATGGTGTTTTTTATAGGAAAAATGTGACGGGACCAAGATCAGAATATTTATACCTCACTTTCTGTTTGATTTGTTTCTCTATGATTTTGTATAAAACATAAATAATGGATTAAATATATGATTTTTCTTCAGTTATTTAACTGATTTCAGCTAATTTCCTCTAAGCAAAATTTCAAAAGATGCAGGACATTGTCAGACCAAGTCACTATGTCAAATGATGAGGGCACGGGTGCCTCACTGAGTTAGGTAGTTGGATTACCTAACAACTTATACAACCCTATCATCAATACTGCGTGGGTTCCTGTTCGGCTTTGTAAATTACCAAAAAGTGTGGACTCGATTCGCAGCCGCAAGTGATAAAGTTTACCAGTTGCTTACCCATGGTCGATGGTTCTCTCCTGGTACTCCGGCTTCTTCCACCACTAAAACTTGTCGCCATGATATAGCTGAAATATTGCTGAATGTGGCGTTAAACACCAAACATTAATCAATCAACATTGTTGTAGATATATTTATAAGCAATTATTTGAGTAGGATTTAGGAACACACCTTCCATAAAAGATCCATATTACATGTACAAGGAATAAATGTTTTCTTTTAAGCAATAATTATTATTTGAGTGCCTTTAGAACAAATGTTTTAGTGGGGTCCGTGTTGCTGGGATGGTTGGTTTATGGTGTTTAGCGCCACTTTCAACAATATTTCAGTTATATCGTGGCGGCCAGTTTTGTTGGTGGAGAAAACCAGAGTACTCCGAGAAAATCATCGACCTGTCGCAAGTCACTGACTTTTATTTTTCTGTGTAGAGTTTTGTGCATCATTGATATACGGCTTCTGATTAATACTGTTATAGTGACAGCCGGAAACTTTGAGCCGTAATGAAAGGGGGGGGGGGGGGGTTTGGCGCTTTAAAATCTGATTCAACCCACCATTTCTTTAGAAATGCCTGTACCAAGTCAGGGTCATTACGGTTTTCACAGTTTTCCGATTGTTGACTGATTTTGTCTGTTTATATACTTATGAGGTTGACTTTCCCTTTGTTAGATTGTTCGGAGTTCGGTAATTTGTTATTACCCTTATCCACTGGAAACCAGTACTCATGTGCTAACTTATGAAGATAACTGTTTAAATTTTAGAGACGCTTACAAGTTTATTAGAAGATCTAAAATATTCCTCATTGTATAAAGTTATAAATATATCCAGCATGATCATCGTGTCCACACAAAACTTCTTTTTTTTCTTTTTTTTTTCACTGTTTTTCTGTTCCTTTTTACATGTGTAATTGTTACTGGTATACTGTCATTAATGTGCATGCTCTTATTCATATGTATATGTGTTATATTTATTATGTAATTCCATGGAGAAGACTTCATAAGTTGGTAAAACTTGTGTCTTATCATTTTTGTCTCTATGAGCAAATACAATTGTTATAAACTAACCTCATGTGGTCCGAAAAAGTAAACAGTATAGTACAACACAAGTGCATCGGAATCGTTGACTTGGGTACTTGTGCGGTAAAACAAAGCACTAATATTGAATACAGACCACTTCTATTGTTATCAAAGTACTGTATCATATAGTCTACATCAAGTACGTTGTAAAGCTTAAATTGAACATTAAGATGACGATATGAAGAATTGCATGAGCAACAATGTGTGTATTATCTGCAAAGCGTACCATTGAAATTTCCAGTATAACACACATGGAGTTTTAATCATCGGACATAATTCGGTCAATTTTACTAGATGAACTAAAATGCGTACGTGGTCGTGTGTCTGCTATGTAATGAAACACTTGTTACGTTCCGGTTGACTAGGAAACACTTATGATGTACATCTATGTCTACATTAAAGGATTGTATATAACATTTACCATTTAGAATGTAATATGTGGTAAAAAAAAACAGATAGATGTTACATATGATCGCAAGTGATTAAATAATAGACAGGAAGGTTGTTTGTTGTTGTAATTCCATCCTACAAATATAAAAATAAAATGCACATTAGATACAGGATTAGCTATACAATAAACGTGGTCAACATGTTTTATTATCAATGATTTGTTTGAGTTATGCTATTTGTTACCAACCTTTGAAATTATGGATGACATGGTTAAACAAGTTAATATTGACTGCTAAATGTTGACATATATATGTTATATGGTAACAATATATATATTTCCCTCTACAATAACAAATGCTCACAGTGTCATTCAATTCTAGAATGGCAATATGATACATACGTGCCGTAATATTTATAAAGGTTGCTAAGAAAATTCACATTGGATACCCACACGACAGTATAGTTCCAAATGTTATATTCATTTTTATCAAAACAAGACAATGAATAAATGAAAAGTCATCAATCACAATATTTGCATCTCCGATAAAGAGTTGAATAAATCCTACAGCTGAAGAACTTCTAAGATATATTTCTTTAACGTGACCAATCGAGTTATCCATGTAGTGCTATATGGAAGTCGCGTATGATATATCTCGAAAAGACCTGGGAAATTGTTTCAAATGTGATTGAGACATTAACAGCTGATATTGTGATATCTTACTTATGGACATAGGAAATTCTATCTATTTGTTAGTAAACGTACTTTCCCTTGTTACTTAACACTTGAATGTATTAACTTACAAAACCCTTAAAAACTATTTAAACGTTTTTAATTTTTTTATTAGATTTAACAATGTGAAGTAGATACTTGTTGACTAAATCACAACAATAATCTTTACAACATCTTTTGTTTTGTTTGATGACAAAATTTGTTATGTTTATTTATTACATACTTAGTTCAAATAAAGGCATGTTTGTATGACCAATATGACCGGAAGTAAACTGTCCATATTTTCACACCCCTGGAAAATAACCGTTTTTGGATTACTACAAGATCATTTCCATATCGAGGCCCATATTGGTTTTCAGTTTTCCAGTTGTTGACTGATTTTGTCTGTTTATATAATTATGAGTTTTGACTTTCCCTTTGTAAGATTGTTCGGAGTTCGGTAATTTTGTTATTACCCTTATATTCAAACATTCCTGGGAAGTTTGAGGCATAAACATTGAATGTTTAAAATTTACGAATTGAATTGTGACATAATCATACACGTTTATTTAAGATAACTAACATATGAAGAGAGTTTATCATTTGTTGGCCATATTTGGCTACAGCTTTAATAAAAATAAAATAAAGTACAAAATAAAGATAAGGGAGCAAGTAAAGCAAAGGACTTAAACAGGATAACTACAATATGGCTAAGGTCACTTAAGGTCACCTATACCTAAAAGAAGAGAACCTTAGTGTTATTAATAATTCCATAAAGTAATGTTAGTACATGTTATATACATGATATTAATAATGATAGTCTTTTTCTTGAAAGTTTACTTGCTAATTGTGTTCTGGTGACATACTTTTGGATTCCCAATTAATACTTGTGAATGGGTCACACCCACTACATAACCCGTTAGCCTTACAGGTTCAACGAGTTGTAAACGGACGATCGACTCTAATTCCTGATTCACTCTGCACTACAAGAACTTCAGAGTCCTGTGAAAAATACAATATAATATCTCCCAAAATTCCAAAATATCAATATATAGAATCACGTACTTGGATTTAGAACTACCTATGCAACCAGTGCCTATCGGCACCACTAACGTTGTGAGTTCGAATCCCACTGAGGTGGTTTTCACCGGGTTCTCCAGTTTCCTCCACCAATAATACTGAGCGACACGATATAACTGAAATGTCGTTGAAAGAGGGGTTAAACACCATAACCTTAACCTTATCCCAAATGGGTAATCCGTAAATCGAAGAATTTTTATTGTCATAAGTGGATGTTACAGGTCATTGTAATCTAAACATTTTCAATCCAGCTATTTTCTTCATGGCATCCATATTGACTCATCAGTTGTAGTGAATGCCGTTAGTTGAAAATCTGAAACATCGATATTTTTTTTATTCGGATAGGGTAGGATGCTGTCACTAATGTATAAAGATAAAGATTGGAGGAAAGTAAAATATTAAAAAAAAAACCGTATTAATATATATATAATATGCACACAGAAACTTTAACTGGAAGGGCAGACAATATAATGATCAAAAGGAAAATGATAAAAAGACAACCAATCGTCCACAAAACGCTACAATACGGAACTTACAGAAGTTCTAGATCTCAATATGTTGGTAACTGCAATAAAACATTTGATTTCTCTATATCGCACCATTCCACATACGCTACAAAAATTTAGAATTAAAGAATTGACTCAGCGTTGCTTCTCCAAGAGGAATGGAGAACAAATGTATCAGTATTTTGTTATCGGTAGAAACAAGTCTTGCTTTGTACAAAGCTATTCAAAATTTAATAATACATATAAACAGGACGAGATCATTCAAATATTAGATTTTTTGGTCGATAACATATTTGTCAAGTACCATGGATTGGTGTTTCAACAGGCGATGGGTATTTCAATGGGTGCGAATTGTGAGCCGCTACTCGCCGATTTGTTTCTACACGTTCATGAGGCAATTTTCCGTCAAGGACTTCTCAAGAATGACGATAAAAAATTCGCCCAGATATTTAATTCCATCATCTGCTATATAGATGATGTTCCGTCACTGAACAACATTCGATTCGGTGATTATCTACATCGCATCTATCCAAATGAGCTTGAAGTACATGATACTATTGATACTCAAAAGTATGTTTCTTACATTGACCTTCACCTTAAAATCGACAGCCAATAGTCAACTTCCCTTACATTAACAGTGTAAGGAGTTTAAATTTCAAAACTCATATGTTATTCAAGACCTTGTGTTCTGTACATTAATTGTCTAGACAGAGCTCAGCTGATGACGCAAACACTGCCCAAAGAAGGCTACGTTGGTCCTAGGTTGAAGTCATTGCTACACAAATTATTCGGTCGTCATCACGATTTGGTTGACCTTACGAAATATCCTTAGCAATGTTTAGTTTTTACGTAGATTTTTTCTTGTCTCTATCACTGCCAAGACTTTTATATATGAATAACACGGTGGGTGTATTATTAGAAGCAGGAAATGATTACACTTCGCGAGCACCTGGGTTCAACCCCGGTTTTTGGTGAGGGTCTATATTGGTTATCTTTAAAAGCAAAATTTCAAACTGTGGAGACCATTTCATCATGATTTTTGTCAAGATGAATACTTTATAAACAAAGGAAAAATGTACAAATCATTGAACCCCACTTAAACCTGGGATGAACTCAGGTGCTCCTGAAGGATAAGCATTTCCTGCTCTACAGGTGGCACTCGTCGTGTTACTCTAGTTAAAAACCCTCTGATAAGTCACGATTGAGGAAATGACCGGGCAGTGCTTACGACAAGCGGAACATATCTGTGGTCATTTGTGACACAGAAATTTCGTAACGGTTAACAAAGTCATGGTGGCGAACGTAAAACTTTCGAAGTGATGACTTCAACTTAATCAATAGTATAGTGCATTCACTGACAATGCCATTGTTTTTGCCATTAGTAATGTTGTGTCTGTTATAAATGTTTCACATTTTAATATTCTTCTCCAAATCACTTGACAAATTTGTTTCAATAAACGTTGGAGAAAACCGAAGAAACATCAAGAGACACTGGAGACATAATATAGAAGAGGAAGACAAGAAAAAAATCACAGAAAACTAAAACGCACACGAACCCATCAAAAATCGGAGGTGAACCCATGTGCTCGCGAAGGGTAAATAATACCTGCTTCTGATAAGATACTGGTTAAGAATGCTTATAGATTGGTTGTTTCCAGATTTATATTTTGGTCCCTAACAAACATTCAACGTGACGTGGTATTTTTTTTTAATTAAGCTTATATTGATTGTGCATGTATATGGTTTCAGACATGAACATTGAAATTAAAAAGATGATCTTGAAAATCGAAAACCCATCTTAAAAAAATAAAATAATGTTTCATCTACAATTTATATTTGTGTTAAATTCTTAATTAACAAATAACAAAACTATATAATTAAAGAATTTGCATTGTGGTTACATGAACAATCGGGGGATATGCAGACATGATTAATGTTATGTGTTGGAACTCGTAAAACTGTAACTATCGGCCGTTGCAACCTGTTTCAGTGCAATTTGTTTAAAATTCGATATTTGTTGTATCTTTCTTTACATTGTCTTGCGATACACATGCCGTTTGGGGTCATGTCAGGTAACCTTACATTCATCTTTGACAATCCAATCATATGCAAGTTAGTTAAATATATTGACCATTCGGACAACAGCTTCTACCGTGTGCCAGGTTTAAGATTTAAAACGCTCATAGCTGATTGGTCGGTTGAAAATATGAACATGACAGAATGTCGTTGGATGTTGTATCGCCAACAAAAACATATCAAACATGATACATCAAGGATTGTAGATTGGTTGTATTCAGATATTGTAATAGCGGAAAATAATTCTTCTTTGTAGAGTCTTACCAGGGGGTATAATGAAAGGCGAGTAATGCACTGGTTTTGATTGTCTCAAGAATGTTTTTCTTTTTTTCTTAGTAAAAATATCTTTTTCGCTTGCTATTTTATACATCAGAACAAGTCGGTCATCTTTGCGCCTGTTTTCAAGACTGCGTCAGTTCAATGTTGTGACATGTCCCTAACAGTATATATATATGTGTATTTAAGATTTACATAGACAATTATTATGCTTTACTATAATAACTGAGTAAGAAATAACTCAGTTTCTTTTACTATTTTTTTCAGTTGTCGATGTCAAGCATAACTAATTTTTCCCGCGATATACTGCACGTAGCGATAATAGCTGTTAGGAAATATTACTGTTTCAATTTGGCGCATAAGTGCACGTGGAACTAATAACTGGTTATTTTTATCCTCTGACTAAACAAACGCTATTGTGAGCGAACAGCTTGGGTCTAGCTGGAACACATAACCTGGATGTGCAGCGAATTCAATGTGTGTGTCGTAACATTATGAATAAAACCTAATCAGTGACAAAATTTGTTATTTGTTAATTTCTTCATTATTGAAATATGATAATAGCTGTTGCCTAATTTGGGACGAAGTCCAATAATTTTTGTTAAACAATAATATGAGACAGGTGCTACCTGTAGTGGGTACCGGGTCGTTTTGCCCCGGAAAGTGAGTCGATTCGCCCCATTTAATCGCTATTTTATAATAATAGATGAAATCTTTTTCGACAATTTTTCGGTAATTATTTATTTATTAGTTAAACAACATTATTATGAAAAAACTGGTGGAACGCGCTAATCTGGGTCACGGGTCACTGTAATCGGGCGGCTGTATCGAGAATAAGATACGGTGTTGAAAAAACTGTTGATACTCACAAAATATTGATAAATGAAATAAAATTTTATGTTTGTCTTCAAGAAATATGATAGACAAAACCATGTGTGAAGTTTTATGACGAAATATCTCCGATTTCTATGTCAATTTATGAGTTGAAGTTGCGGCTGTATCGAGAAACAGATACGGTGTTGAAAAAACTGTTGATACTCATCAAATATTGTTAAATGCAATAACATTTTATGTTTGTCTTCAAGAAATATGATAGACAAAACCATGTGTGAAGTTTCATGACGAAATATCTCCGATTTCTATGTGAATTTACGAGTTGAAGTGGGGAAACATCCACAGGTAATTTCAGCGGTGTATTTTTTTTCATCTTGGACAAGAATAATGAGCGTCCTGATTGGATGACCGATTTAAAACACTGACTCCGCATGGTAAAAAGATGCAGGTAAAAGAAATCTATGTTATATTTATTCATTTGTTTGATTCTAGAATATTGTTGATCATTGATTTAAACAAGAAAAAAGGGAAAAAAGGGGGGGGGGTGAATTTTATTTGTGAATTTTACGGTTAAATAAATGTTATGCTTCGACAGTTTAAAGAGAAAAATAAAAATTGGTTGCGACTAAAGCTTAAATCAGCGTTAAAAATTGAACAAATATCAGTGGTTTTGTAAATGAGATTTATTTTAAATAGAAAATCTGAATTTATTATTTATTAATTTATTATTAATGATACCATTTTATATCCATTGGGAGGGGGAGGGGGAGGGGGGCTATGATGACAATTTGAAATAAAAACACAGGACCAGACTTTAAGCAAAAAAAATAATCCAGGATTAGTTTTTTATTAAAAAAAATCCATGACCCCGGTGTCCATGATTTTTTTTTTTTAAGTTAATAATATGAAATATTGACATCCACACTTGCCTTTTGGACAGCACATTTCTGTGTCCACACTTGTTGGATACAAAAAAAAAATAATAACATAAAAATAAAATCAAAATAATAAAAAAAAAAAAGATAAACAACGGAGTTAACATCATCATGATATTATAATATTTAATAATTATTGGTCAATTATTACTAATTAAACTGCAAAAAAATAATAAAGAGAAATTAATAAAAAAAATTGAAAGTGAAGCCATACATACTATTAATATTAAACACGTCAAGAAAACATGTTAATTATGAGGAAGACAAAAATAAAGTGTCGATACCCATGAACGAGCCTTACAACATCCAAAATACGAATATTTGCGATGGTATTTTCCATATTTCAATTTTTAAAGCACTATTAATAAATGAGGGCGAAACGACCAGGGGCGAAAGGTAATCGGGGCGAACGGGAATAGGGGCGAAACGACCCGGATTCCCTGTAGTGCCAGCGAAGCACAATCCACATTATCTAATATTTAAATCATGTAAATCCTTGAGATGATTGAAATAGAAATTTTACTTACTTTTGTGTAATTTTTGGAGTGTACTGTAGTACAATGTAAGGATGCTCTTTCCATCTATTGAAACAGGCACGGCCATGAATGCTCGCGAATCTAAAAATGATCTGCCAATTTCACGTTCATTCAATGCATCAAAATAGTGTCGAGATTTTTTGGGCCGAGATATATCGGGGACGACTTTTTTAAGGCCGAGATATATCGGGGACGACTTTTAACCACTCGTCACAACTTCAACTGATTCCGTACCGTCATCATACCTCGTCCGTATTACGATAGCTTCCATTAGAACTACTTTCGGAAATCTTCAATGAAGGAGGTATTAAAGTAATTTCAAGATGGATGCGCCCAGTGAAAAGTGCATTTTGATTTTTAACATATCCTTCAAGCTTTTATCATAATATCGTGTAAATGTATAGAGTTAAAAACTGAAATATGTAGTATTGAAGGGATGATTGTAATGTGATAGTGTTGTGTAAAGTCTTCAATGGCATCTTGATAAGATAAATTTAGATTTTTAGATAAAATGGAAACTCCAGTTAAATCGGCTGAAGTATTTTGCTTACTATGCGAGAACAAGGTAAAGAGAATGTTTTGTTTAACCAAGCATAAGGCAGTAAATGGAAAGTTTGTATATTGGATTGAACAATGTTTTAGCATTAAGCTTGAAAAATCATTGCTTGATTTAATGCATGTATGTGAAAAATGTGCAAATTTGTCAAAAAATTGCTGCACATTCAAGCAAAGTGGCTTAGAAAATGTTGAAAAATTTAATAAAATGTGTTTCCGGAAAAAGAGGTTGGCTAATATACCCCCCTCAGCTCTCAAGCTAAAAATTAGAGAATCAGTAGCTGAAAAATTGATAAAAATCTGTTGACAAAATGAGACAGTTGGATCTTAATGACTCCCGAGCACCAAAAACACAAACAAGTCGAAAGTTAAATTAAGTTTTAGTGACATATCTGATGATAAAAATAGTGCTACCAATACTTCACTATGTTCTGGAAAATCTGAAACTTTATATGATCACGGATACTCTGTTAGTAAGGACAAATCCATAGATATTCTTGCAAGTCCGGCATGGCCAGTAGATATTTCTGAAACTCGAAAAGATATCTTCTTTGACCATGGATATTCCTCAGTTAGCAAGGACAAGGATATTTCAGTAAGTCCATTGCCAGTGGAAAATTTGTTGACCGTGTCCGAGTCTGAAAAAAGTGATCTGACAAACAAAATTGATTAACAGCTCACACAATTGAGCAAAGTAGGCCATAGTATTCTGTTTAAAAATAATCCAGAAGAACTTTCAGAAAGGAACTGGTTTAGAGATGTATTAGATGAAATGAATAGAAAGTGTCCAGAACTACTTGAAGTACTTCTCAGACACAAATTTTACCAACTTATGGAGTCTTCTCCTATATATACAATCAGTATTACATTATATTGAGAATGCACAAGAAAACAAGAAAAATACAATTGTATCATATAATATAGCTGAAAATAGTAAACGAATAAAAAGAAATGAGGAAAAAGTATGTGTGTGTGTGTTTGGTTAGTACATATGTAATCAGGAAAAGGCAGAGAAAATTAAATAAGGGAACAACCATTTGATTCTGAAGGGGCACATTTTTTTTCGGACTAAAATATTTATTTTAAACTTTTAGTCGGACAGAAAATTTATTTTACACATAGTATTGGACAGATTATTTAGGTATCATTTACAAATTAATTATATAGTGTACTTAAATTTACTTTCAATAAATTAGATAAAACAGAATAACCAATAACAATATTTCATGACGCACGGAAATCATTTTAACAGTACATTACATTGCTTGCATGTAACAGTAATGTCTATAAACTTTCATCTGTATGATTTTTATGTCCTGCCAACTTTGTTGGGGGACATATAGATTGTTGGTCTGTGCGTCAGTTCGTTCGTTTGTTCCTCCATCACACTTCAGATTTACCTTTGTGTAAGCTTTTTTCTATGAAAATGAAGTCGCATCATCATGAAACTTGGTACATATGTACATAATGATATGAACAATATATGCATAAAGATTTGGCGGTTTCGACGATTATGTGCCGAGTGGGACATCAGTGTCGCAGAGACAAATTTCCTTGTTTTTCAAAGAAATTAACATTTTTGGAATTTATTTCGCAGAAATTATACAAGAGATTTGATAAAAACAGCAGTGGAAGGGATAAGGGAACACTACAGCATTTGAAAATACTTATTCAGAGGTCGAATATCAATGGAAATGTTAAAAGCAAATTTGAGGTATGTATTATTTTTAGCAATTTACCGCTTTATATGGTTTATACGAGGATTGTATATTTTATCCAATGCTACTAAAAGGGATGATTTTATTCAGATAAATAGCTGATTTCCGCTATTTTGTTCATTGAAATTTTTTTCCAAACCTTCTGGATTTTGTCTGAGCTGGTAGAAACTGATGTTTTTTAAGACTAATCTCCATAATTCAGCTATTTTGTTGCATCTCATAAACTCATCCCTGTTAAATAAATAACTAAGTTAAACAACGGTATTCTTTTTCTGAGCTGTCCCTCTGTCTGTCACAGGGGTAGAATTTAAGCAAAAATTGCAACTAGCCAGCAGGACTAGTAGATATAAAAAATCAACTAGCCCCCCAGATATTCTACTAGCCCGACCATCATGGGGACAGTTACTAAAAATCATATAATAATTATTGTATTTGAAAAAATTATGATGAAGAACGAATGTCAGTATTGTCATCACTTGAAACATCATCATCACCAGCGTCACCATCATCCTGTCGGAAGAAGCATATTGTATGCAAACTGAACATGTCATTCGGTCTATTTCACTGTTGTGAACTAACCAGTTGCGGTTTTTCTGCCAGCTTGTTTTTCTTTTTCTTTTGACCTGATCATACGTCCTTTTTTCGCTGGTTGCTCTACGCCGGTAATGTGTCGCCACATTTGTTGAACCTTAGATTATGTTGTTAAGAACGCTCACTGAGCTACCCGGATTATCGAGTAATTTGATCAATTCGCTTTAGGATCTAATTGCTATTGAGGGAATTCTCACAGGTAATTTGTGTACAGCGTAAACAAACACAGTAATATGAATGACTAATTACGATTTTCAATTATGTCATTAAAATTAATGAAGTGGAAACAATAATTCACAATTGGAAATTTTAACTAGCCCATCGGACTAGCATCTAAGAGAGTTCTTCTAGCCCGACGCTGATTTTACTAACCTCGGGCTAGCGGACCAGCGTTAATTTCGTACCCTGGTCTGTCATCACTTCTTGATGCAAGAATACAGCATTCATCTTACACTTTAAAAAAATTAAGGTTT
This sequence comes from Bathymodiolus brooksi, assembly GCA_963680875.1. NCBI lineage: Eukaryota > Metazoa > Mollusca > Bivalvia > Mytilida > Modiolidae > Bathymodiolus > Bathymodiolus brooksi. The sequence continues at coordinate 131,089,669 of OY804576.1, read as the reverse complement.
TATGAATGTGGAACATCTCACTTACTAGACATATGAACCATCAACTCCCAGGGGTGGGGGGCTACCCCTCATAATTCCATGTTTTGTAAGTAATACATATACCTTCAACATAAGCAGTATTTTCATTTAACCAAATTCAATTTAGGTAGTTAGTATGATATCACAGTATGTTATGGCCTATTGTTCTCCATTTTTCTCAATGCTAATATGCTGTTCTTGCAGCAGCGGAGATGTCTCCATTATTACATAGGCTGTTTTTCCTGTCGTGCAGGTTTCTGAATAGAGGATTACTGATAATGAGGAAGATTTATTGATTGTCTATTTGCATCTTATATTGTATTTCAGGCACACGAGGATTTTGTGTTAACAGTGGGTTGTGGTTACTGGTGTGCATATATTCAGAAGCATTTTGACATGAAAGGATTGGGTGATGAACCTAAACATGCCAGGCTTGGAAAGAATATAAAGATGATGCCCTTGGACCAAAAGAGGAAGTTGTTTGATGATACTATGGATGAGACAGTTGACCCACTAATACAGACATACTAACACGAGGTACTATATTGCATAAAATAAATGCATGTGGTATGGCTTTTTCTAGTTTATATGTAGACTAATATCTCTATGATTAAGAAATAGATTACTGCTGCCATGTTTTATGCTAATTTTAACATGGGTACGCCTTATATTTGTCAATATTTTATACCGAACGATAGTATAAAATGAAGATAAATATAAGGCCTAAGAGAACACATTTCCTGGCCCCCATTTTGGTTTCAACGCAAAGAATTTTTCTTCAAATACAGGAATTATTCGTTAATTAGATGACAAAAGTACAAACTGACCTTTTTAATTGAATACATATTCCTCCAAAGCATAAATCAACCTAAAAGTGCATTGATTTTGTTTGTTTTGAATCTTGAACTAGTGTCAGTTGATATTATGATGTTGTTATTCTTACTGTGACGTCATGTGGTTTTGATGCTCGTTTTAAAACGGCTGTGTTTACAAAGCAAAAGAAGAATGTCATTTTAGAATTTTTTTTATAAAGCCTTGCGATTAATTAGTAAATTAATATAAACACAAAAAAAAATTTCATATCATTAAATTCTACCAAATGAAGACAAAATATATTGCATAGGGAAATATTTTGGACAGCAATATAACTTCTCATAAAATTTTGGAAAAGCCAATCACAGACTATACCACAGGAGTAACTGTAAAGACAAGCAGATTACTGGTATCGTAGTAATCTGGCAATTTTCTGGGGGGGGGGGGGGGTCAGAATATTACTTTTCATTGTATAAAACGGACAGACATTAAATTTATGTATTAACGCATAGTATGGTTTTCCAATATAACAGTGTTGAATCCAGGTCAGGCCAGATTAAATTTTTATATTTCCTGCGGAGCAGACTGGCCAGATCAAATATTTAGTTTTCAACCTTGGACTGTCAGGATATTCATATGATAAAAACTGCCAGCCCCCCCCCCCCCAATTCCATTTAAATATGTACTATTTCAATATTCCAAAAGCTTTTACAATTTATGTTTTAGGAAACAGAAGTAACACTTTGTGCTAAAATAGGTGGAAATGAATTCGTGATTAATTGTCAGTCTAAGGAGAATATATGTGCTTTCACTTTACATATTGGAAATTAAAAATACATTGTTAATGTTATACATAAGGAAGCCACAAATGGTGCAAAAATTCCAATAACTATACCAACAGGAAGTGTAATGCCTATTGAAATTAGTATTATGAAGAAACCTCAAGATGACTTGTATAATTATGTATTACAATTTATGCAATGGTATCTGTTCATTTTAAGCGTCAAGGATACCGTCAGAGAGGGTGTCATTTACCGAAATAATGTGAACTTAAAATTCTGTATACCTTTGTTCTTCAGTCATTCTGCACGGTCGAAATATTTCATAGAGTGTATTGACTACATTTTGAAAACAGAAGCCTTATTATCAGAAAAAATGGCACTAAAAGTCAGATGTGCTTCCTTTGTTAATCCAAAAGGTAGACAAGGGAAAAATAAGGCAGCTGACCTTCAAAAGGAAAACCAAGTCCTAGTTTTAAAAGAACTAATTAGAGGTTTGGGTTCGAATAAAACAGAACATGCAATAATAACCCTATCGAAAGCAGCTCCTGTCATTGAGGACATAGTTCATAATTTTGACCAAATGGTCAATGTAAAGAACAAGCAGTCGAGTCATAAGAAAAAGTCTTTTGAAGAAGATGTTCGGGTTATTTTAAGGGAACTCATCAAACTAGATCCATGGACTGAAAATGATGGCCCGGCATTAACAAACTTTGAAGGAATAAGTAAAACCCCTTTCACCTTTGCCAAGGATAAATTTGAAAATGCTGTCATGCTAAATGTGCAACGACTTAAACGTGGTATTCCAGAAATGGAACCAGAAACAGAATATGATGAAGAAAATTGATGGAAGTCAGTCCATTAGACACGTTGACTGAAATTAACAGTGTATGATGTTATCATGAAGGCAACACCTATTTGATTTGTAGTTCTTAGGATTTTCCCGCATCAATTTTGGGCAAAAACTATTAAAAATTATTTTCCTGGATCTCGCGAAAAAGAGAATGCATCAATTTATATAACTGCATAGGTTTTAGTTATGAAAAATTAAAAAACAATTAGTTACTCGTTCCTATATTGAATATATTTAAAGCTTCAAATATTTTTGCATGAAAAGGGAATATTTCTTTTGTAATGTACATTGTATTTTGCACCAACTCCTTAAAAAGGTTCAAAAATGAAAATTTCCTTGTTTACCTAGTTTTGCTTTACAAAAATCCAAAGAAGTACTGATCAAATTGGTGTGGTCTAAATTCTAATGCACTTTATTGCATACTGAATATGAATATGTAAAAATACCAAATATGACAGGAAACAAAAAGATTAACTACATGTACTTTTACAATATGAGCAACATTTTCTCTTATCCCCGTTAAGTGTCTTTCCTCTCTTCATGACACATATGTTATCGTTCCTGTGGACAAGGCTTCCAACAATATCGTGTTTGTATGTAAATCATATTACTTCGAATGCCTAATCAAGGAATTAGGCATAAATAGCAACACCTCTAGTAATACCACATACAAACCAACTTCGTTCGACAAAGATGCAATCCTGGCTAACTACAGATCATTCATGACCTCTTTAAACATTCCCTCTGGTAAAGAGTCTGAGGATTTACCCTATTTATATTGGATACCTAAACTCCATAAGACACCATTCAAAGTAAGGTACATAGCAGGATCATCAACTTGTTCGACGAAGAATTGTCTATTCACCTGACAAAGATTATGTCTGCAGTAAAAGAGGGACAACAGAAATATTATGAAACTGTTTACTCGCGTAGTAGCATAAATCACATGTGGATTTTGAAAAACTTTAAAGATCTTTTGGATAACCTTAAATCAAGATCTTTCTCTCAGGTATCCTCCATCAAAACTTTTCATTTTTCAACTCTATATACCACCCTACCGCATGACAAATTAAAACCCGCTTAAAAGAAACAATTCACAAAGTTTTCAGTCATAGAAACTATGACTCAACATTTTTTGTGGAATTCCACATATTTTTCAAACAATATTCAAAAATTTAAAACATGCTACTCCGAGGAACAAGTGATCAGTATGCTGGAGTTCCTCATCGATAACATATGTGACTCCTTTGGAGGGACACTGTTTCCGCAGGTCGTCGGTATACCAATGGGTACGAATTGTGCCCCTCTTCTAGCCGATTTATTTTTATACTCATACGAGTCGGAGTTTCTTCAAAAGCTTGTAAAGGATAAAAAGATTCATGAAGCTAGAGCCTTTAATTTCACATACAGGTATATTGATGACGTTTTATCTATCAATAATTCTAGATTTGCAGAATTTCTTCCATTGATATATCCTCCAGAGCTGGAAGTTAAAGAGACCCAGATACAGGTTCGTCCGTATCATTTTTGGACTTATACATCGAATTTGACGACAGTGGTCAACTCAGTACTAAAATGTATGATAAACGGGACTACTTCAATTTCAAAATCATAAATTTTCCAAATATGTGCAGCAATATACCAGCTTCTCCTGCATATGGTGTTTACATCTCGCAATTGATTCGTTATGCAAGGGCCAGTAGCAATTATTCTGATTTCCTGAAACGTCATCTTCATCTGAGAAACAGGCTACACTGGACCAGGGCTATAAAAAGATTCGCCTTATTCGATCTCTTAAAAAATTTATATTCCGATACCAAGATCTTGTCGAAATATATTCCGTCTCTGCAGAGACGATGATAAAGATGCATTTTCATATAGTGAAAATGTATAAAGATAAGGAAGTCAACAAAAATGTCAAAAATATTTTTTTATCAATGTGTGACGTAATATTGTTTTTGACATTTGCTTCACTGGGTTTGGTACTGCTTTGACAACTATTTTACCTATTTGTTCCAGTATTGTTATAAATACTGCTATAGTGACAGCCGGAACCTTTGAGCCGTAATGAAAGCGGGAGGTTTGGCGCTTTAAAATCTGATTCAACCCACCATTTTTTTAGAAATGCCTGTACCAAATCAGGGTCATTACGGTTTTCACAGTTTTCCGGTTTTTGACTGGTTTTGTCTGTTTATATACTTATGAGTTTTGACTTTCCCTTTGTAAGATTGTTCGGAGTTAGGTAATTTTGTTATTACTCTTATTGTACATCATATTATTGAAACCAAATTAGTTCAACAATTCCTTACGGTAACATATATTTTCAAGCAAAAAACTTCCCTCATAGCAGTTGTAAATCCTTTTCTGCTTTTTGAAACATCACTCATGTTGTAAAACATTATGGCTTCTGCCTCTAGGCCATTTGGTCCAGCTCGTCCTATTTCTTGCATGTATTTTTCCATTGTAGTTGGAGGTCTACAGTGAATGATTCGTTGAATACAAGGAGCATTCAAACCCATTCCAAGGGCAACGGTAGCCAAAACTAATCTTAGGTTTGACCTCTCATTTACAAGATCAGAGACAATCAATTGTTTCATAGTGTTTGGATAATCTTTATGATACTGCGCAAAGATTCTGTTCGGCGGAATGGGTTCACCACAAAATTGCATTTCCTTCAAGTCATGTGCTAAATACTGATAGAAATACCCAAGGCACTCTAGACTTTCTACATACATAATTGTAAGGGGGAAATTTGTTAGCTTCTCCTTCAATTCATTTGCTACTGGCATTATCATATCATCATATTTCTCAATTTTATTTATATTGGGGAGTTCTTTCTCAATCATTATGTAAATGTTTGGTCTGTCTAGGTTGGCCCATACAATGTCTGGGCTATTATAGTTTAATACATTTTCCAATGCCTTTACTAGATTAACAGTAGCTGTTGCTGTCAATGCCAAATGAGCGTCACTCTCAAAGATACATGTCAGTTCACCAACTTTCTTAAAATCAGGTCTAAACTCAACTCCCCTGAACCAATAAAACCAGAGGCTACACATCAAGGTGGCATATGGGTTTTTACTAAATTACACATACAATTAATTAAAATATACATGTACATATATTATATTTATATTTATTATATATGAATTTTTGCTGTTCTGTTGTATTGTTGTCTCAAGGACAATTTAGTCCACATGTCAGTATTTTCCATTATTTGAAAAGAAGCGATGCATCTGATGGATACCAAATCTCATCTCCGGAATAACGCGGCGATACACAAAGTCACCCAGAGCTCACCCCCACGGTCTTCAATATAGTGGAATTCGAAACCACACGAAGAAGGGAGCTCTGAGTTGCCCAGGTGAAACAACACAGTGAATACATCGGTGAACACCACCCTATATCAGTATACATTTAAACTAAAGAGTCAAATGTAGTTCTCAAAACATGTACATTTGTACTATTGGCCATTGTATTATTTCTGACTTGGGACAGGCGCAATAAATTACGGCTTACAGCTTGGTCAAAAGAATCAAGTCTACAGTGTTCCAATTCATTATAGGAGTGAAAAATAGAACATAAACAAGAAATTGTGTCTCTGCGACACTGATGTCCAGCTCAGCACAATTGTTTTGTCGGAAACCCTCAATCTTCATATATTTATTAGTTCATATCATGTGTACCATGTTTCATGACGATGTGACTTCATCTTCATAGAAAAATAGCTTAAACACAAGGGTAAACCCGATGTGTGACGGACGAACGAACAACGGACGGACAGACCGAAAATCTATATGTTCCCCAACAAAGTTGGCGGGACATAAACACATTTAAAAGTCCCATGAATACTCAACTTTATATAGTATGAAAAAAACATACAAAATGGACATATTCATTCAGAAATTGATCTGTTGATGTTTAGGAATCATAAGTTCAAAATGTAGTGCTTCAAAACTTTATTTTAAATACCGTTTCTGATTGGTTTAATGATAAAGAATTGACCAATGGAAGTTTCCGGTACAAATTAAGAGGGACACGATTACGGAAAGGACCTAAATCACCTAAATATTCGGTAGACTACCGCGTAAGTCGGTAGGGTTGGCATGTATGAATAAGCGCGGACTTCACAGAAGACACAATCAAAAATCTTTTTAGATAATTTGACAGTTTCTTTGGGACTATTGACATACCACGATAGAGACAATATACGTATATTGTCGGAAAATATATAATTCATTTCCACTGGCTGCAAAACAGGTAAGACAAACACGTCAAAACTTGTATATATAAATTATATATTTTCGACAATTATTTATTTTCTCCCTCGTTTCACTCCTCAGAATTGCTTTTTTTTAATTAACTAAAATATTGTAATATAAATAAGACTCGACACAGTGTAGGATTGTGCGTTCGCTACAAAATCGCATAGTATTTATTATAAAAATATATCAACATAACAAATGCATTCAGTCTGTCATTTCTACCCCTAAAAAATGCAAAATATATACGAGTAGTTGAAATTCTTTTGGCATTAATCTGGGTGGATGGGCGATGGACTACATTTTGCATAACATCCAAATCACGAACTTGTGTCGTATTACAATTTGTAACGAACGTCGCATTAATCGAGGACACCTAAAATTTTCTTTATATACTATCTGCCAAAATCGTCCGTGCGGAAAGGAATTCAATACTACAGCCTTGTTAATTTACATATCTATAACGTTTATGTAAACATTATACTGTGAAGAAATTTAAATATCGTTTCCACGAAGTTATTTCCACAGAGTGACTTACTTCGTTATCAACGAGTATACAATTCAAATATTGTATTATAAAACGAATCTCCCACTATTCAACTGATGTGCATGGGCAGCGACCGCAAGTGAATGTAGCGTATTGAGCGCCAACCGTGATGTCAGTGCCACAAAAAGGATAACAAATCAAGTGTTCGCCACAGTAGCAATTTAACATAGAAATAACGATTTTTTTTGCAAAAAGTAGCTGAAATTAGGAGCAATGGCGAATATTCATACTATGGATCAGGATTTATTACTTTTGAGATATTTCCTAATCATAACTATTGTTAAATTGCAATATAATGATTAATAATAATACGATCAGTCGTATTTACATACTGACACATCCGGTTCTTATAAATGACACAACCGGTTTCTATACATGGTTACAATTTGACAAAGCCGGATTTCAAAAACATCGGTTGACATCAAGTTTTAAGTTAAAACTAGTTACTAATTGACGTTTCCTCAACAAAATAGTATCTTTAAGTAAAATAAATCATTCATTAATAATTTTTCTTTTTTGGCAACATTTCATTCATTCGTAAATGCAAGATATAGCGATATTTCAATTGATCGTAATGATTTTGATGCCGGATTCTTTATAACTTTTAGAAAAAAATATAATTTTACACTGCAAAAATCAATGATATTTCGACAAAAAATGACAATAATAATAATAACAATCATAAAACATCATAATTCGAAACATTATGTATACAGTATATTCATAAAAACTGACGATGATCGTCTGTGTGTTTTTTGGTTAAAAATACCGCTTTATAATATCCCGGATGTTGACGAAACATTTTTGATCGGAGCTCTTTGACGACAGTGTTACTATATGTAAATAACCTACAAGTTAATCAAGACATATTTTAATCAACATTTGTACATGTACCTCAAGGGGTAAATCAATAGTGCTGACCGATGGATCTACCTTTGACCGTTAATTACATTTTCTGAAAAGTAAGTACAAAATGTAATATGTGGTTGAAACGCAAGAAATCAATTTTGTTTTGATAACGGAAACAATATTTTAGTACAAGTAAAAATATTTAAAGGTTTTAAAAATAACAACTTCTGCAAAATTTAATTGAATGCATCGGAGATGTATATTTTACTTGGGCGGAAATGTGTTATGAATGAAAAGAAATTTTAAACAGTGATGGTCAATAATTCTACCAATATCAACAAAACGAACAATCACCTCTCACCTCAACTCACTGAAAATTGAAAAAGACCAAACATATGACATTGGAAATGCTGATCTTGGTTTGGGACAGGCATACACATGTGGAGGTACTAAACCTATTAATGGGATCCCATTATTGTAAGGATCGGACAACCACCTTTGTTGCCGATCTAGAGAGTCTTAGTCATAACGTATGCATTCTTTGAATTTCAACTCTATATAATTCCTTTTTCAAATTGCACCGATCTAATACTTTGGAAAGTGGTGACTATACAGACACATTTCCCTCTAGTGTCTTGATGAGAATATACAAAAGAAAGACAACTCTTACTATTTTTTGGGGTACAATCGTGTGGAAGTGAAAACAGCATAATACCTTTTAGATTTCATCTCTCCGCGGATTTAATCTTTACGCGAAATGCTTTGGTAGGTACAATTAACCCTTTGCAAAAGAAACACGTTTACAGTAGTATTAGCAACCTTGTGTTTGTTACTAAATAAAAAGTGTCCATGTCACGAAACTTTTAAAACCACATTTATTTCATTTGCAGCTACGAGATTTTCGTAAAATCGTGACGTCATGAGTACATAAACAGTTATCCCCCTTTTTCCCCAGAGGAGAATTCAGTCAAATGTGCGATTAGAAAAATGCTCTCCAACGAAGTAGTCAATGACGAATTTATAAATAAATAAAATGAAAAAAATATTGGGAAAACTAAACTAAAATTAGTTACGTCCTCTTTAATTAGAGGCTGTGTATTCTCACATTTTCAAGAGAAGCAATGCCGTTTGTTATTAAGTACGAACATTTGTTACTCAATTACACCCAGGTGGACCAAATAGTATATGAATTTTGTTCTAAACAATTTATATGCTAAAATAACTGAAATTGAATCCAACATGTACCTTGTAAGTCCAATATCTATGTATTAAACCGAAGGGACAATAAAAGAATGGATCAGCCAGTGACACTAGCAAGGAAGACACACGATGAAGACAAACAAGATACACCACAAAAAACTAAAACGATGAACAACACGAACCCCACCAAACACCGGAGGTGAACCAAGGTGCTGAGCAACACGGACCCCACCAAACACCGGGGGTGAACCAAGGTGCTGAGCAACACGGACCCCACCAAACAGCGGGGGTGAACCAAGGTGCTGAGCAACACGAACCCCACCAAACACCGGAGGTGAACCAAGGTGCTGAGCAACACGGACCCCACCAAACACCGAAGGTGAACCAAGGTGCTGAGCAACACAGACCCCACCAAACACGGGGCTGAACCAAGGTGCTGAGCAACACGAACCCCACCAAACACCGGGGGTGAACCAAGGTGCTGAGCAACACGGACCCCACCAAACACTAGTCGTGAACCAAGGTGCTGAGCAACACGGACTCCACCAAACACCGGGGGTGAACCAAGGTGCTGAGCAACACGGACCCCACCAAACACCGGGGGTGAACCAAGGTGCTGAGCAACACGGACCCCACCAAACACCGGGGGTGAACCAAGGTGCTGAGCAACACGAACCCCACCAAACACCGGAGGTGAACCAAGGTGCTGAGCAACACGGACCCCACCAAACACCGGAGGTGAACCAAGGTGCTGAGCAACACGGACCCCACCAAACACCGGAGGTGAACCAAGGTACTGAGCAACACGGACCCCACCAAACACCGGGGGTGAACCAAGGTGCTGAGCAACACGGACCCCACCAAACACCGGGGGTGAACCAAGGTGCTGAGCAACACAGACCCCACCAAACACCGAGGGTGAACCAAGGTGCTGAGCAACACGAACCCCACCAAACACCGGGGGTGAACCAAGGTGCTGAGCAACACGGACCCCACCAAACACCGGGGGTGAACCAAGGTGCTGAGCAACATGGACCCCACCAAACACCGGGGGTGAACCAAGGTGCTGAGCAACACGAACCCCACCAAACACCGGGGGTGAACTAAGGTGCTGAGCAACACGGACCCCACCAAACACCGGGGGTGAACCAAGGTGCTGAGCAACACGGACCCCACCAAACACCGGGGGTGAACCAAGGTGCTGAGCAACACGGACCCCACCAAACACCGGGGGTGAACCAAGATGCTGAGCAACACGAACCCCACCAAACACCGGGGGTGAACCAAGGTGCTGAGCAACACGGACCCCACCAAACACCGGGGGTGAACCAAGGTGCTGAGCAACACGGACCCCACCAAACACCGGGGGTGAACCAAGGTGCTGAGCAACATGGACCCCACCAAACACCGGGGGTGAACCAAGGTGCTGAGCAACACGGACCCCACCAAACACCGGGGGTGAACCAAGGTGCTGAGCAACACAGACCCCACCATACACCGGGGGTGAACCAAGGTGCTGAGCAACACGGACCCCACCAAACACGGGGGTGAACCAAGGTGCTGAGCAACACGGACCCCACCAAACACCGGTGGTGAACAAAGGTGCTGAGCAACACGGACCCCACCAAACACCGGGGGTGAACCAAGGTGCTGGGCAACATGGACCCCACCAAACACCGGAGGTGAACCAAGGTGCTTAGCAACACGAACCCCACCAAACACCGGGTTTGAACCAAGGTGCTGAGCAACACGGACCCCACCAAACACCGTGGGTGAACCAAGGTGCTGAGCAACACGGACCCCACCAAACACCGGGGGTGAACCAAGGTGCTGAGCAACATGGACCCCACCAAACACCGGGGGTGAACCAAGATGCTGAGCAACACGAACCCCACCAAACACCGGGGGTGAACCTAGGTGCTGAGCAACACGGACCCCACCAAACACCGGGGGTGAACCAAGGTGCTGAGCAACACGGACCCCACCAAACACCGGAGGTGAACCAAGGTGCTGAGCAACACGGACCCCACCAAACACCGGGGGTGAACCAAGGTGCTGAGCAACACAGACCCCACCAAACACCGGGGGTGAACCAAGGTGCTGAGCAACACGGACCCCACCAAACACCGGGGGTGAACCAAGGTGCTGAGCAACACGGACCCCACCAAACACCGGGGGTGAACCAAGGTGCTGAGCAACACGGACCCCACCAAACACCGGGGGTGAACCAAGGTGCTGAGCAACACGGACCCCACCAAACACCGGGGGTGAACCAAGGTGCTGAGCAACACGGACCCCACCAAACACCGCAGGTGAACAAAGGTGCTGAGTAACACGGACCCCACCAAATACCGGGGGTGAACCAAGGTGCTGAGCAACACGGACCCCACCAAACACCGGGGGTGAACCAAGTTACTGTGCAACACGGACCCCACCAAACACCGGGGGTGAACCAAGGTGCTGAGCAACACGGACCCCACCAAACACCGGGGGTGAACCAAGGTGCTGAGCAACACGGACCCCACCAAACACCGGGGGTGAACCAAGGTGCTGAGCAACACGGACCCCACCAAACACCGGGGGTGAACCAAGGTGCTGAGCAACATGGACCCCACCAAACACCGGGGGTGAACCAAGGTGCTGAGCAACACGAACCCCACCAAACACCGGGGGTGAACCAAGGTGCTGAGCAACACGGACCCCACCAAACACCGGGGGTGAACCAAGGTGCTGAGCAACACGGACCCCACCAAACACCGGGGGTGAACCAAGGTGCTGAGCAACATGGACCCCACCAAACACCGGGGGTGAACCAAGGTGCTGAGCAACACGGACCCCACCAAACACCGGGGGTGAACCAAGGTGCTGAGCAACATGGACCCCACCAAACACCGGGGGTGAACCAAGATGCTGAGCAACACGAACCCCACCAAACACCGGGGGTGAACCTAGGTGCTGAGCAACACGGACCCCACCAAACACCGGAGGTGAACCAAGGTGCTGAGCAACACGGACCCCACCAAACACCGGGGGTGAACCAAGGTGCTGAGCAACACAGACCCCACCAAACACCGGGGGTGATCCAAGGTGCGAAGCAACACGGACCCCACCAAACACCGGGGGTGAACCAAGGTGCTGAGCAACACGGACCCCACCAAACACCGGGGGTGAACCAAGGTGCTGAGCAACACGGACCCCACCAAACACCGCAGGTGAACCAAGGTGCTGAGTAACACGGACCCCACCAAATACCGGGGGTGAACCAAGGTGCTGAGCAACACGGACCCCACCAAACACCGGGGGTGAACCAAGGTACTGTGCAACACGGACCCCACCAAACACCGGGGTGAACCAAGGTGCTGAGCAACACGGACCCCACCAAACACCGGGGGTGAACCAAGGTGCTGAGTAACACGGACCCCACCAAACACCGGGGGTGAACCAAGGTGCTGAGCAACACGGACCCCACCAAACACCGGGGGTGAACCAAGGTGCTGAGCAACATGGACCCCACCAAACACCGGGGGTGAACCAAGGTGCTGAGCAACACGAACCCCACCAAACACCGGGGGTGAACCAAGGTGCTGAGCAACACGGACCCCACCAAACACCGGGGGTGAACCAAGGTGCTGAGCAACACGGACCCCACCAAACACCGGAGGTGAACCAAGGTGCTGAGCAACACGGACCCCACCAAACACCGGGGGTGAACCAAGGTGCTGAGCAACACAGACCCCACCAAACACCGGGGGTGAACCAAGGTGCTGAGCAACACGGACCCCACCAAACACCGGGGGTGAACCAAGGTGCTGAGCAACACGGACCCCACCAAACACCGGGGGTGAACCAAGGTGCTGAGCAACACAGACCCCACCAAACACCGGGGGTGAACCAAGGTGCTGAGCAACACGGACCCCACCAAACACCGGGGGTGAACCAAGGTGCTGAGCAACACGGACCCCACCAAACACCGGGGGTGAACCAAGGTGCTTGCGAAGGGTAAACAATTTCTGTCTCTTATTAGACATCCTCCGTGATATGCTTATGGGGCTAAAGACAAACTGAACATCGTTTTCATGCGGAAATCGTAGCGGACATCACAACACGGAGCTAACAATACAATAAGACACAAGCCCTCCTACAAACAATCGGAGGTATTTAATCATAACGAGTTTGAGACAGAATCTAAAATATACCGTTAATATACTTAAAAGTGAGTATCATATAGACTGACATTTAACTTGTTTTGTAGATAATTGTTTGTGCTTTTTCTTTTGGCTATTGTATTGTCTGTACTTCGATTTACGGCTTGTGATTACACCTTTGGTATCTCCAAACATTTTTACAGACATGATCGGACATTTTTGCCTAATAATGGGCTACCAATGACCACTTCTAGTAAACTGTTAATTAGAAACTCTTGCAAGAGTAAGGAGTGTTTCATCTTCCAAACACTCATTCAGTTACGTCTGGTATTTACTTGATTCGGCCCCACTCCACTCGTAGCACTCCATTCGCAAAGGTTTAGCACGTAGCAGTGAATCTAGGTTCTTTTAAATATATATAACCTGGGGTTTCCCTCTGGCAATACATCACCATGCAACGATACTGTCATTTGGTACGTGATTATTTAGTATTCTGTGCTTTATCATAAGGCGAACATGTTACTTGTGATGCGATGAGATAAAACTGATATATACCTGGAGTGTTAGCTTACAGAAACAACAGATCGGAGATAGATATATCACACAACTCTACCAATTACTCGGACGTTTGTTCATACTCATTAATTATGCAAGCTTAGCGGACATGCATGATATTTTATAGTTTAACACCCAATCGGGGATCGCAATTATGATCGTTTGTACCAAACGTGTACACTAATTAAGAATTAAACCTTAGAGAATACCGACGGGCAATCAAAAATGGACAATCCAGGGAAGCTGGACGAAGAAAAACAAAGCAAAAACACAACACGATATGTGTTGGACACCACTATACACACACAAACAGAAATAAAGTAAATAAGACATGATCCCTCCTACAAACAACTGGAGTTAAAGACGAACCAAACATGGGTTCTATGCGGTAATCGAAACGGACATCACAATGCGGAATGCAGAACAATTGCAGCACCGATTCGATCACACAATAAGTGCTGTTCTTGATAATAACATTGATTAACACATCACTTTTATGCATAAAGATGACAATATTACTGCCATTAGATGATGGTGTTATAAATAAACGCTAAAGAATACCGAAGCGGCAATCAACAATGGACAATCCAGAGCAACTGGCAACATAGGGTACACAATACGAGGAAAAACACAACACAATATGTGTTGGACACCACTATTCGCAAACAACCAAACATAACGTAAATAAGATATGAGCCCTCCTACAAATACAAACAACTGGAGGTAATTTATCATAGAAAGACGAAAATATCAGCGACGACGAAATGTGATGGACGAGATTATGCAATTAAATACCCAAAGAATATGGCACAAATGAGTAGCAATGGTTTGACAAAAATAGCTTTGTTAGTGTCAAACTTCATCCCGATAATAGGTTCGAGCTCCTGTCGGGTCAAATCAGACTTTAAAACTGGTGTTTGATGCTTCTCAGTTAAACACACAGCATCAAGGAACAAGAGCGAAGACTGGTTGGCCCGGAAGCGGGATAATTTGTCCGAGTGTAGCTACATGTTAACCCGTGGACTTTTGTTTCAATGAGCTAGTACCTAGAAAAATCAAACTAAGCATGTTGGTCTTGAACAAAGCGTATATTATCATCATCTCATCCAAATGTCAACTCGCGGTCTGTTGTTTTAATGAGTTAGCACTATACAAATTCAACTATGCGCGTTGGTCTAGGACAAGCGAACATCATCATCATCTTATTGAAATGAAGCGTGTTCTTGCCATGATATAGCTGACAGATTACTCACTTGGCGTTAAGCAACAATCACTCACTATTTACACCTAACATTATTTCTGAAACGAACTGGAAAGCATTAGTTTATTCTCGTCGTAGGTGTATAGGTGAATAACCTTACACTATACGTGAAAGTAATTTGCAGCCACCCCAGGAAGTATATAAAGCCAATCAGATACTATATGTAAAAATTACAGTCAGACAATTCCTCATCATATGTTGCCAATTGTCAATAAAACAAATGACAAACACACAAATCACATGTACCAAGGAAACATGGACATGTTCAAAACAGATACAGTCATTTTAATTGTAACTGTCACATGAAAACGACCCATCTTTCTATGATAATATATTATTTTATATATCGTGGTCTTTAAAGTGTCGTTCAGTCAATGTCAGTGTTCCAGATAGTTATATCTTCCTTTATGTAATGTAGATTACCCTGAACGAATTATTTGTTTTTATTTTAGTAAGCCACGACAAGGTTTGTTAGATATCCCTGTATCAAATTCAAACTCTGTTTAATTGGGGTTGTTATGACGTAAATCAGCAATAGCAATACTTGATTCGATAATGGTTATGAAACAAAGTTCTTCATCGCCAATTATATAAAATTTTAATAGGAAGTAACGAATTGCATAAGTCTACATATATAATATTATATTCTTGTTGGATAGTGTATATTTATATAAGCTGTGAAAAAATTGAAGCCACAACTGGTTTCGAGAGCTAGAAAAGGTTTATCTTTCGATCATATGTTGTCAAGTCCAGTTTTAACAGCAGAAATACGTTTAAATTATTCCCATTTGACCAGGTTTTTCATTTTCCCCATTGACCATGTTTTTCATTTTTGTTTATTAAAATTTCATTAATTTAACGAGTACAACTTATTATAGTAAAAGCATAGAACTCTGAAAATGTCATGTATATAATCTGGTATATTCTCTGTGACTTTATTTATATCTGTGATATCGAACAACCTTTACGTAGAGATTTAGGACTTGCAATACCGTATGATTGTTATGTTAATAATGAAGGTGTTTGTAGCATTAATAGTCTTGAAAATAATAGTGATGTGATGGTAATGAATTGACCCTTCCGGAGAACATGAATTTATCCCCCGATTTTTAATGGAGTTCGTGTTACTCGATCTTTTGTTTTCTGTCAAATGTTTTGTAGATCGTTGTTTGTCCTTTTGTCCTTTTTCTTTAGGACATTTTGTTGTCTGTCCTGCGATTTACGAATTCTGATTACCCCTTTAGTATCTTCAAACTCTTCTTATTTTAACACACATCAAGGTAGGAGACATTACCATCGTTCTGGTATAAAGCAAACTAACCGATTTTCACTTAGTGGGACCTTTGATGATCTCCTTTCGTAGATGCAGATACCGTTGAGTAATCATTACATTCTCACAACCATCCTCTTCATGGTCTAATGGATTTACTCACGAATATTGACTGGTTAGTATTATATTTGATGAAGCTAAATTTAGCTTTCTATCAAACCAGTATGGACTCACTTTCAACAATATTTCAGTTATATCATGGCGGCCAGTTTTATTGGTGGAAGAAACCGGAGTACCCGGGCAAAACCACGACCTGTCGCAAGTCACTGACAAACTTTCTCATATTATATTGTATCGAGTATACTTCGCCATGAACGGGGTTCGAATTCACAACTTCAGTAGTGATAGGGACTGATTGCACAGGTAGTTGTAAATCCAACTACCAGACGATCACGACCATGACGGTCCCTTGGATAAAATTGTAATTACAAGATACTATATGTCGAATTTAATGAGAACGAAGCGTTTCTGAAATAACTTTCACCAGGGTGCTTCATTTTAAACTTTTCAACAATAAAATGAAAAACAGACAATACCGCACTGTCCGAACAATTCTAGAATAAAATATCAAATTCGTAGAAAGACAAAATCGACACACTTAACACACAAATACATGACCGCTCTCTTTCCTGGCTTGGCACCGCTATTTCAATTAAAAGCGCTGGAGATAAACTATTTTTATGGGCTCAAACCTCCCCTCTTGCATTTGAGTAAAGATTTATTACAACTCACACAAACAATAACAACCGATGTTAAGAAAACATCAGCATATTTGAACAAGAAAAATTCTGCCTCCGATAATCGGATGTCTTCAATTGTTCTCGGTTATTTTGGTAGTGTAATGTAGTTTATTTCAGTATATGTCAATGTATGTATATCATGTAAATATCGGAGACGGCAACCTAAATTGTATAATTTGTGCCTGATCCTTTTGTCTTGTTTATAGCAAATAAATATGTTTAAACTAAACTGATATAGTAAAAAATAACATAGTATAGATGTGCAAGATACAATACTTTGAACATTTGTCGCTGTATGAATGCTTTGTAAATTATATAACTGACTGCTACAGCTATTGTTTATTGATATTTGTTTGTATGTTCTTAAATTATGATTTGTAAATGCATTTATTTCATGTTGTGGATAATTTTGTTTCCGTTTCTTTATTTTTTGTTTGTTTGTTCTACATGAAACGTTCTTAAAAGACATTTCATTGGGCGAACACAAAATGCATCGGGTTTGTAATAAGAGTAACTCGATCGGTGCCGCTTGTGGAGCAGGCGCTGGTCATCCTTCCGGAGCACCTAGATTCACTCCCTGGTTTCTAGTGGAGTTCGTGTAGCTCAATCTTTGGTTTTCTGTGTATTGTTTTGTAATCATTGTTTGTCCCTTTGTCTCTTTTTTGGCAATTGTATTATCTGTCCTTCCTCAATGTACGACTTTTGATATATTCAAACGTGCCCGTGTGCCCATATACATGATAAACGTGGTTACGTTCATGCCTCAGTAGTAATGATTCCTTTATTAAGTATCATTGTTCTGTCCCTAGTGTTTATTGAATGTTGTATGTCAATTAATATGCTTATCTAGAACCTAAGGTGTGTAATGACATACAACATAAATCGTGCAATCCATCCAATATTTTCGAATTTCCATACTTTTTCTAATATCCGGGTGTCATGGCTGCAATCAAATGGTATTTGGATTTGAATGCATATAGGCAATCAGCCGCTCTCCACTCAACTGGCGAATTAGAATCCAACATTTGGTGCGGGTGTATGCGAGGTTGGTGGTTTTCTCCAATAATGAATCGAAACGCTATGAGAAAACAATGTGTCGGAACTTATCAAAATGTTTTCATTACTACAAGGATTTTTATGTCAGTTGCCACACTAGTAATAATAGCTGGAATAGATTATCCACGTGTTATCAGCCATCCCGATAGCCCTTCCTTTGCACCTGTGTGTACCCTGGGATTTCAGTATGATTGGTATTTCCTCAATCTTTAGTTTTCTGTGTAGTATTTTATGGATGGTTGTATTTGTGTCATTTTCTTGGCCATTGGATTGTCTGTCCTTTGTCGGTGTACTGGTTCTGATTACTCAATTGGTATCTTCAATATATTTTTAAAGAACATATATATAAAACCACTCGTAGCCATTGGCTGTTGGCAATCCTCGTTAAACAAAAAAAGCATTAAAAATACACTTCGACAAAAGTTAAGAGCCATGGAGTATATTTTTTCAAAAATGTTTTTCTTTTTTTTAAAGATAAAAGAAGTTGGTATTATATGATTATGGGCTTCAACTTGAGTTGTAGTATGAAATCAAAATGTTGATTATTACAAGTGGAAAAAAAGGAGAAAACACCAACACTTGAAAACTTCAAAATTTCAAAAACGTTTTATTTGGTAATTGCTTTTCAACAATTTACGAAAATGGACGAGTGAAAATGTTTTCAGAACTTTTGAATAAATGTATGGACAAGCCTTATCTCGCACATTTACTCAGTAGCGAGTATAACCACCACGTTTACGCCAATGCTCCCACACTCGGTTATTCGTTCGACAAACTAGGCGACGAAGCCTCTCTTGTGGGAATGTCTGCTATTCACCCAGAACTGCGTTGGTTAATTCATCAATATTTTGTCATTGTGGATTACGCTGGTTCACTTTACGGCAAATAAAGTCCCATACGTGCTCGACTAGGTTCATATCAGGCCACTGCAATGTGTTAATAACATCTTAATGCCTGAATTCTTTTACAATGCGCGGTTTGTGCGCTTTGGTGTTATGGTCTATAAGGATCAGCCTGTCAGCCAATTATCAAAAAGGGGTACAACGTGTGCGTTAAGCAAGCCGTCGCGGTATGCAACGCCATTGAGATTACTTTGTAAGACATGCAAGTCTAACGTACAATTAAAAGAAAAGTACCCCTGACAGCTACACCGCCGTTACAGAACGCTGTTGTACCCACCTGGTTCCCGTCATGAAATTGCGGTGTTTCTATCCCACCAGATTCGAACGAGACCATCAACGGGGCGCATATATAATCGACTTTCGTCTGACCAATGAATTCGTTCTTAATTACGAATATTCAAATGGAGAGGGTAACGTGACCAATTTCATCGAGCCCACTGATGACGTAATGACCGTTGCTGTCGTTTTATCGGTCGCCTTTTGCGCATGCGCTTCTCATTTACCCGTCTGTTAAAAGTCCTTACAGATACATGACCCCCAAAATTCAATCCACCTCGGAAACGATCCGATGAAGCAAATCGATTTCGTCTGGCACAACAGGCTATTAACCTATCCTCTCTAGGTGTAGTTTTGCGCGGACTGCCATATTGCGGACATTCATCAATCATTCCAGTGGCTTGCTGACCCTGCAGAAGAAGATCAATTATATTTCCCTTGCAACCCTTCTATTGCTAAAACTTGCCTGTGACATGCTAACAGTTTGCCACCTCTCTGCTAATGTCAATATTCGCCTAATCATTACTTAACAACGCAAATACTCTATGTGAAACACTACAACCTCAACTTGCAAACACACTTTGTGTAATTAGGTATGAAATCAATTGTAAACCTGTTTAAATCGAACACGACTTCATCGATCGATGAGGTATTACACATTTAATCAAAACGTAAGTGCACATATATTCTTTACAGCAATTTCTTTTTTTTTAAAGTTAATTTTCAAAAAAAAGATGAAATAACTAAATTAAATCAAGTGACGGTTATCTTTTGTTCTTGGGGAAAACATGAACATGTGATTACCTACTTTGATAAAAAAAAACATATCAGTTCGAACAAATATTGACATTTAAAATTTATCGCAATAAAATTTGAACACTATATTTTATATGTAAAAATGCTTTACATTGACTCGTGAATAATTCATGACTACCAGGAATTCGCTGTCAGTAGACGCAATGATAATAAGAGGGAAAAACATATCGTCATTATTTGTGTGCTATCAGGTGTCAGTTGTACTGTTACACTACCTACTCCAAGGTTTGTGCAAATCAGATGTACTGTTACATTGCCTACCCCAAAGTTAGTGTAAATCAGATGTACTGTTACACTACCTACTCCAAGGTTAATGTAAATCAGATGTACTGTTACATTACCTACTCCAAGGTTAGTGTAAATCAGATGTACTGTTACACTACCTACTCCAAGGTTATTGTAAGTCAGATGTACTGTTACACTACCTACTCCAAGGTTAATGTACATCAGCTGTACTGTTACACTACCTACTCCAAGGTTAGTGTAAATCAGATGTACTGTTACACTACCTACTCCAAGGTTAATGTAAATCAGATGTACTGTTACACTACCTACTCCAAGGTTAGTGTACATCAGATGTACTGTTACACTACCGACTCCAAGGTTAGTGTAAATCAGATGTACTGTTACATTACCTACTCTAAGGTTAGTGTAAATCTGATGTACTGTTACATTACCTACTCCAACGTTAGTGTAAATAAGATGTACTGTTACATTACCTACTCCAAGGTTAGTGTAAGTCAGATGTACTGTTACATTACCTACTCCAAGGTTACTGTAAATCAGATGTACTGTTGCATTACCTACTCCAAGGTTAGTGTAAATCAGATGTATTGTTACAATACCTACTCCAAGGTTAGTGTAAATCAGTTGTACTATTACACTACCTACTCCAAGGTTAGTGTAAATCAGTTGTACTGTTACACTACCTACTCCAAGGTTAGTGTAAATCAGTTGTACTGTTACACTACCTACTCCGAGGTTAGTGTAAATCAGATGTACTGTTACACTACCGACTCCAAGGTTAGTGTAAATCAGATGTACTGTTACGTTACCTACTCCAAGGTTAGTGTAAATCAGATGTACTGTTACACTACCTACTCCAAGGTTAATGTAAATCAGATGTACTGTTACACTACCTACTCCAAGGTTAGTGTACATCAGATGTACTGTTACACTACCGACTCCAAGGTTAGTGTAAATCAGATGTACTGTTACATTACCTACTCTAAGGTTAGTGTAAATCTGATGTACTGTTACATTACCTACTCCAACGTTAGTGTAAATAAGATGTACTGTTACATTACCTACTCCAAGGTTAGTTTAAGTCAGATGTACTGTTACATTACCTACTCCAAGGTTACTGTAAATCAGATGTACTGTTGCATTACCTACTCCAAGGTTAGTGTAAATCAGATGTATTGTTACAATACCTACTCCAAGGTTAGTGTAAATCAGTTGTACTATTACACTACCTACTCCAAGGTTAGTGTAAATCAGTTGTACTGTTACACTACCTACTCCAAGGTTAGTGTAAATCAGTTGTACTGTTACACTACCTACTCCGAGGTTAGTGTAAATCAGATGTACTGTTACACTACCGACTCCAAGGTTAGTGTAAATCAGATGTACTGTTACGTTACCTACTCCAAGGTTAGTGTAAATCAGATGTACTGTTACACTACCTACTCCAAGGTTAGTCTAAATCAGTTGTACTGTTACACTACCTACTCCAAGGTTAGTATAAAAATGTTGTACTGTTACATTACCTACTCCAAAGTTAGTGTAAATCAGATGTACTGTTACACTACCTACTCCAAGGTTAGTGTAAATCAGATGTACTGTTACATTACCTACTCCAAGGTTACTGTAAATCAGATGTACTGTTACATTACCTACTCCAAGGTTAGTGTAAATCAGATGTACTGTTACATTACTTACTCCAAAATTAGTGTAAATCAGATGTGCTGTTACATTACCTACTCCAAAGTTAGTGTAAATCAGATGTACTGTTACATTACCTACTCCAAGGTTAGTGTAAATCAGATGTACTGTTACATTACCTACTCCAAAGTTAGTGTAAATCAGATGTACTGTTACATTACCTACTCCAAGGTTAGTGTAAATCAGATGTACTGTTACATTACCTACTCCAAAGTTAGGGTAAATAAGATGTACTGTTACATTACCTACTCCAAGGTTACTGTAAATCAGATGTACTGTTACATTACCTACTCCAAGGTTAGTGTAAATCAGATGTACTGTTGCAGTACCTACTCCAAGGTTACTGTACATCAGATGTACTGTTACACTAAATACTCCAAGGTTAGTGTAAATCAGATGTACTGTTACAGTACCTACTGCAAGGTTACTGTAAATCAGATGTACTGTTACACTACCTACTCCAAGGTTAGTGTAAATCAGATGTACTGTTACACTACCTACTCCAAGGTTAGTGTAAATCAGATGTATATTATGAAACCAATTATAAATATGTATTAAAGTACATATAATCAAGACCTGTCTCCTCGTGCAATAGCATTAAACCATTGGACTTCTCTCTACCCTTTGAATATTCCCTAATGTAAACTACACGACATAATAAAAGCATTGTTTAAGCTTTGTTTTATAAAAAAAAGAATGGCCTACATATATACAAATATCTTGAATTAAACAGGGACACATCTTTTTTGTAAATAAAATGGTTCTCTGAGACACACATTACTAAATAAGCTCGCGTTTTTGATTGATATCATATTCGTGATGTTTTGTGAACGTGATTTCAACAAACAGTCGACATTGCTATGGATACCTAATATGTCCCTCTTCTCGTCGATATATATCTTTATTCATATGCAGCAGATTTCAAAGAGAAGCTTCAAGAGAAATTCGCAATGAATCCCACCCAATACATGGGGGTTCCTATGTATATGATATCCTTTCACTAAATAATTAAACGCTTGGCGACTTTATTTATTCATCTTGAAATAAAAGATACCACATATACAGCTAGAGGTTCTTCATACATTGACATATGCATAGACATTGACAGTGAAGTCCGGTTAGGAACTAAACATTACGACAAAAGAAATGATTTCAATTGTCTCATTATGAACTTTCCATTAACATGTAGCAATATTCAAACAGTATCTGCAAATGGAGTACATATCTCTCAGTTACTACTATATTCCATAGCTTACGGTGTCTATCATGATTTCATTGATAAGGGGATGCTGCTAACGAGGAAGCTAATTATAATGAAACAATGTTTCCTAGTGGCTAATCTCAATCCAGCAACCTGAAGATTTTACGGTCCTCATCATAACTTGGTAAATCGTTACAGAATATGTGTTTCACAACAGTCTGCTGATATGTTCCGTTCATCACTTTCATGGCTTATCATCGGACTTTTAGGGAGAGTAACATGACGAGTGGCACTTCTGGGGTGGGATTATGTGTTGTTCATTTCGTCAATCTACATGTCTTCGCGATTTTATTTCCGTTGTCTGGTGTTCGCTTCGGTATTCGAGTAAAACCGATGTTCAATTCGTATTTATTACCGTTTGTTTTGCAGAAGTTTCATGTTTTATTTGAGATATTTATATTCATTAACGTATACTGATGTCCCACACGATTCTCACATCAGATGATGTTCGGTCGATTTAATAGTGATATGTCGTGTGCCACTAGTGGAGGACGAACTTCTAGATCATCCGGTTTCAGTCAAAGTTTTCGTGTGGTTCATGCTGCTCAATCGTTTGTTTTCAGTGTAATATTATGAGGATCATTGTTTTTCTTGCTGTTCCATTTCGTCTTGGCCATTGCATTGTCTGTTCTTCGATTTCAGACTTCTAAATACCCCTATTAGGTCTTAAAACTTTTCGTATAAAGAATGAACCGCATCGAGTGTGGTAAATCGTTGTTTCGAGCCACGTTTCGGTCAAACTAAAGACTATGAATTGGTAATTGTTGCATCTCCAGAAAACACGCCTTATTAAGGAGAAAGTGTAAAGATTGGTTGGCTGGGAATCAGGATAGTGTGTCCGAGAGGACCAACTTCTCTACCCAGGGACTGTTCGTTCGATGAGCTACCACAATAAAAATCCACTTGAGCGTGGTAGACTTGTACAAAGTGGACATCATTATTATCTCATCGAATGTGTTCTCGTCATGACAAAGCTAGTAAACAATCACCCCTTAGTCATAAAGAGTGCCATCTGTTTCTTTGGAAAAACGTGCGACATTATACGTGCTCATATTGAATTGAGGGAGCTAATTATTTCCTAGAAGTAATAGGAATAAAAACGTAGATATCAATTTAATTCAACCTTCAACAGGTATGCTCAAAGCCAAAATATTTTAATGCCATATAAATGAAATGTATTTGGGTACAGCAAAATCAAAGGCCCTAAGCAGGATAGCCAAACATCACCAAGGTCAGCTATGAATGAGGAAGGAGAACCTTAGTTTTAATGATAATTTACCAATGTCAGTGGCGAAACAGTGACTACGGGGCGGCTGATACCTCGTTGGATTATAGTCCACCACCAGATGTGTCGACACAGTGATTTTTGACCATCCTGTTTAAGTCCTGTGGCTTTACTACTCCCAAATACTTTTAATTTAGTTGGCTTTCCAATATTTCGGTATTGAGCGTACCTGATGAAGGTTATTCCAGAAACGCGTCGTGTGCACTAAATTTGATATCTACGTTTGTATTAACATTTTATGTACTATGCGTGTTTCATTGATTGACTGATTTTGGTGCTTAACAACAACATTAGCAGTATTTCACCCATATCGTGGCGTGTTTTACTCGCATATACAGCATCATAAGAGACTAGAACCTCCTGTTATTTCTATACATGTGAAATATCAATCAATAAAGCACAGGTTCACATGGTAACAGATGAAATATGTCAGTAGTCAGTTTATCGAATCGGTAATTGTAACAACGACAGACCTTTGATGCAATAAACGATATTTTCGAAATTAGAACTACCTATATTGAAATCACCCTCCCCCTATATACCGCTTCATGGGCTTTGCTTTCAATTAGTAGATTATCATGGGAAAGCAATGCATCAACTGATTGTACATTAAGGGAGTTTCATAAAAAAAAGAATGGCCAACGTATATACAAATACCTTGTGCTAGGAAGAGACAGATCTTATTTTGTAAAACACCACTCTGATTCTACCAAAAATTTCTCTGAAACTGATATCTTCAACATGCTCGAGTTTTTGATTGACAACATATTTGTTATTTTTGGTGTACGTGTTTTTCGAACAGACACAGTAGGCATACCTATGAGTACAAACTGTGCTCCTCTTCTCGCCGACTTGTTCTTTTATTCGTATGAGGCATACTTCATACAGGGGCTTCTTAAGAAAAACGAAAAGA
This sequence comes from Bathymodiolus brooksi, assembly GCA_963680875.1. Classification (NCBI taxonomy): domain Eukaryota; kingdom Metazoa; phylum Mollusca; class Bivalvia; order Mytilida; family Modiolidae; genus Bathymodiolus; species Bathymodiolus brooksi. The sequence goes on along the minus strand of OY804576.1, from coordinate 131,063,864 downwards.
GGCTAGCCCGATCCTTTCATCTCACGTTTCGCTATATAGATGATGTCCTTTCACTAAATAATTCCAGGTTTGGTGATTTTGTTGATCGCATCTATCCCATTGAGCTTGAAATAAAGGATACCACAGATACAGATAGGTCTGCTTCATACTTTGACCTACCCCTCGAAATCGACAGTAAGGGTCGGTTAAGAACGAAACTTTACGACAAAAGAGATGATTTCAATTTTCCAATTGTGAACTTTCCATTTATATGTAGCAACATTCCAGCAGCACCTGCATATGGAGTATATATCTCTCAGATGATACGATATTCCAGAGCTTGTGGTTCCTATCAGGATATCCTTGATAGAGGGTTGCTGCTAACAAGGAAGCTACTGAACTAAGGGTTCCTTGTGGTAAATTTGAAGTCATCACTTCGAAAATTTTACGGTCGCCACCATGACTTGGTTGACCGTTACGGAATATCTGTGTCACAAATGACCACGGATATGTTCCACCTGTCGTAAACACTTCCCAGTCCTTTCCTCATTCATGACGTATTACAGGGCTTGTAACTAGATTAACACGACGGGTGCCACTAGTGGAACAGGAACTGCCTACCCTTCCGGAGCACCTGAGTTCATCCCGGTGGTTTGGTGGAATTCGTGTTATTCGATCTTTAGCTTTATATGTATGTTTTGTAGGTCTTAGTTTGTCCTTTTGTACTTTTACTTTTGACCATTGAGTTGTCTGTTCTTCTTCGATATACGGATTCTGATTGCCCTTTGGTATCTTCAAATTCTTCTTGCATTGAGAAACTATTGAAATCTACTATACACTATAGGTATAATAAAGACTTTACGACGGGGTTATGATTATGGTGTTTAACGCCACTTTCAACAGACTTTACGACAGATGTCAGTTATTATACAGGGGAGGGGTTTGGCTATTTTCACTCTCTGTGTGGGTTTCTGTTGTTTGAACTTTGTTTTTATTATGTTGTCTCATTGCTTTGGGAAGCGACTGCATTGTCTGGTTTGTTTTTGTCATGTTAATAATTCTTTAAGGTGTACTGGACACGTTTTCCTTACAAGACATTAAAGGACACATATTCATAACAAAATATACAGTACACGTATACATAACGAAATATACAGGACACGTATTCATAGCAAAATATACATGACACGTATTCATAACAAAACATACAGGACACGTATTCATAACAAAATATCCTGCAGTCAAGATTTAGTCCGAGCCACCAGATTTGCTCTACTAAAAACAACTATTCAAAAAATATTTTATGCTTGATAAATTTTTAATCTTATTTTTTGATTCGACATATCTTTAATATTGATGATTTTAAAAGAAGGAAATGGTGACGGAACATGTACAAATGCTCCGAAATATATAAAACCGAAAAGTTGTCGAGTAGACGCAAATGATTTTTGGATGTATAAACGATTCCCTTTTTCAAATAAAGGGAAAAAAAGATCTGCATTGCTTGGTTTTATTGATTGGTTGTTGCTTAGAGTCAAGTTAGATTTCTTTAAGCTACAAACAATTAGGCATGTTGGTAGTGGGTAAAGGGAGCACTGGTGTAACAATATGGATGGATGGGCTTTTTCATATTACAAGAATTAAAATGAGAAAAAATGGATTGGATCGAAAAACATTGGTTAGTTCTGGGTCACAATTGACAAAATGTTGCTCATTATATGTTGTTGCAAGTTGTCCTGTACATGCAAGAGAAAATCAGTAATTTTCGCCTTTAATGTGAACTGTGTATTTGATTTGTCCAGTAGAAGAAGCGGGTTGAGTAATTGCATGAGTCATATACATATACTAGTTGCTTAACAACTAGTACAAGGCTTGGGGCAGGGTACACACAATACTCTCGCTTAATTAACTTCAGCTGACATTTTGTATCTTACATCAAACATGTATCATGAATCTTTAAGGCGATATCGTATCCAAGGACAAATCATTTTATTTGAAACACAAACTATCTTAAAAACAAACTATTGAGACGTAGCAACGTGTTTAATTTTGATTCTTAAGTCTATTATAATTGCACGCAAATAATTTCATATTACAGTGAAATCTGTCTAAACTGAACGCAGAATAAACCTGAATCTTGTATAAACCGAACATTCAATAAAGTCCCAATGTAGGTAATCTTTGTTAATTTTTACCTGTAAAGACTGTACACCTGTCTATTGTGGACACACAAGTTGGTACCAGGATGTTCAGTTTATACAGGTTTCACTGTACTTAATGGTTCAATAAGTGCATCTTAAGTATAACAATTACTGGTTATTGAAAAGTTTGTTGATGTCATGAGATAAAGTACAGACAGCCATGTGTCTTCTTTTATAGTGTAATATTCGTTTTATAAATATAAGAAACCTTCATCTTTATTCTTACAATAAATGATAAATTTGACAACCATCATAATATATCTTTATGCATTCATCATCAAATGTTCATTGTATTAAGAATATTATCATTCCACTATTTATTTACGTCTTCCATTCTTATGAGGAAAATTCACACCGATGATTGGGCGTCCAACACGATAAAAAATCTGAAATATAAAACAAAAACATTAATAAAGCAGTTTCATCGATTTTGACAATGTGTCTATGATATTCTGATTGAAGTTTGAAACTGTTCTGACAGTGTAGTTTTTTCTCATTTTATAGTCAAATAATTATATTCCAATTCATCCAAATTATATTTTGAAAATTCATATCGTTTTGACACTAAATTTGCTGTGATTTCGAATATCAACCCACGGTGGTCGTAGTGGTTAGGGTTGTGGTGTTTAACACCACTTTCAACAATATTTCAGTTATATCGGTCAGTTTCATTCCTGGAAGAAACCGAAGAAAACCACCAACCTGTCGCAAGTCACTGACAAACGTCATCACATAATGTTGTATCGAGTACATCTCGCCATGATCGGGATTCGAACTCACAATTATAGTGGTGGTCGACACTTATTTCACATAAGATCACAGCCACGACGGCCCCTCACGGTGGTCGTAACATTGCTTTGCTTATGTTTAATTATTTCCGTCGTGTTAGATGTTAGTCGATTGCCTGATTAAATAACGATGAAATGAAATTAAAGTATGAAAAAATACAGGTTTGAAGATAACAAGGAGGTAATCACAAGCCGTTAATCGAAGGACGGAAAATACAATAGAATAAAAGATAGAAAGACAAACAATGGTCTACACAACTGAAGATTGGGGGAAAACGACCCCATCGACAACCGATGTGAACTCGTATATTCAGGAGCGTCGACCAGTTCTTACTCTATTATTGCCGTGTGCAGATTTATTGTACAAAACTTCTTTTTTAAAATGTCCTTTCAGATCAGAACATACATTGAGTGAGTCATGTAGCAAAACAGACCATAGTGTTTCTGTTTGGTATATGTTGAAAAGTTGAGAGAAGAACGTAATTATTTTAAAATTATAGTAATCTCTTTACAAAATATCATATTTCGATCGGTCAATGATTAAGTAAATCTGTGTTTAACTTGTCAATAAATATCATACACAACATATATATTATCTGGTACATAGGCATACATGGAAGAGTGATTGATTAATTGATTAGTTTGTGTTTAAAGCCTATTTTAGCAGTATTTTAGCTATGTCGTGGCGTCATACTTGGTAGATGTGACATATAAAAACGTTCCATTGAAATAACCATAACCAAATAATCTTGTTTACATGGACAAGTCTTTCTGTATAATAAAGCGATATGGATAGCAATATCAGTGGATAGAGGGTTGCTGCTAACAAGAAAGCTACTGAACCAATGGTTCATATTGGCTAAGTTGAAGTCATCACTTCGAAAGATTTATGGTCGCCACCATGACTTGGTTGACCGTTATGGAATATCTGTGTCACAAATGACCACGGATATATTCCATTTATCGTCCATTTATGTGTATGTATTGTAGATCGTTGTTTGTCCTTTTGCTATTGGCCATTGTATTGTGTGTCCTTCTTCGACTTACGGATTCTGATTACCCTTTTGATATCTTCAAACTCTTCTTCCTCAGATCAAAACATCACAAACTGTTTTCCTACTTGCTAGACTGGTTCCTCGTCTATAATTAACTACTGTTCGTCTGTATGTATAGATAGAAATGAAGCAACGCCATTAAGTATTCTTCAAACCAAACGTAATGTCTGCGCAGTGTTTCTCCATGTAACGATTTTCTTTACTATCGTTACGTCACATGTTGAAAAATGTGTGAAAAATAGACAAAAGGAACCACCTCCTCTTTAGAAGAATTCTGAATCAATTGCACCAGCTTTCATATCCGGTCTGGAAGTTTTTCATGATGTTGTTCAAAATGTATATCTTTATTTCATTTCTGTTTCATTTCTCTTATAGTTGTGATCTATCATGGATATTACTTATAAATATTATACAAACCTCTCCGTTCTCTAAGTCGTCTGTCTGGTAGGGTTCTAAATTGTCAAGTGCTTCGATATCCGGGCCGTTGTTTCTAATGTTTCTAATATTATACGGAGTAGGCCAATCATATTCATCATCACGTATCTGAAACGAAAACAATATTAAAATATAAAGATGTTCACAATTATCACTATGGTATGGCACATTTAATCCTCAAAACTCGAGGCATTTACCAATATGCATACAGGCAATATATTCGCTGTAAATAAAACAATCTGTTCGAAAGTAAGAACATGCCCCCACTTTGCCTAATTTGGTCAAATATTATTCCTTCTTTCCCGGTGTTGTGTTATCCGACGTATCATACGCTTGTCCATTAACAATACATATTAATAATATGCGATTCTAAAGTATAGATTTACTGATATCGGTCATGTGACTCAGCCATTCAATCAAATGTATTACTTAGTAGAATACACAAGTCAGTCATCCAATCAAATCATTTAGAGCATTATGAAAAACAAAATAAAAATGGCACACCATCAGGACTATCCAAACATCCAATAAGAAAATTGTAGAAAGCTGAGCAAATTCGACACCCCTTGCACGTATATACATGACCATTCATTCTCCTATCTAGTGCTTTAATTTCAAATCATGTAAAAGGGATTATTAAGGTTTAAGTAAGCGTAATTAATGTAAGGAAGCAAGCTTTATTGATGTATGAAGACACATATAGGTGTATGAAGCAAGTTATCTGACAACTGAGCAGCCTTATTGTAAATATTATTATCTCCCTTTATCAGTTAATTACTTTTGTAACTTTCGATGTGACGTAGTATGTACACGTTCATGCAAATAACATTTAGTAAAAGAATGTACTTTGACATAAAATATTCTTTTGTCTGATTTTGATGCAGAAATACAAAATATTGCAACTATTTATATTTAGGAGTGTAACTCATTACCTTAACCTGGAAAAAGAAATTATAATTATTATCTTAAATGAGTGATCATACATTCTATTTTATTCAAAATGTACAATAAAGAAATACTGGTAGATGAATTTAAATTTGACCAGAAATTATATTTGAATGCACATAAATAAACACTTAAATATAGGCGTACAGATTGATTATGTATTTGCATGCCCTATTTTTACAATACGCATTGTGTTGCTTTACTTTGTGGGCATTTTGGACATGCAGACATAACAACACAAGGGAATGTATTAGAATCCGAAGTGTCCAGGATACGTCATGGGGCAATGCCACCTGTAAATATGTATCTAATCTCCATCAGCCAGATTATCTACATACAAATTAACTGATAATGTTTTATTACACAACTGGCAGTGAATAAAATTTATATTTCTCGTTTCTCGGGAAAAGTAGAAAATGTTGAATTTACACATATATTTTTAAATAAAAGCTAAACGTAAATTAGATATAAATGGAAATGATTGATTGATTAATTAATTGGTGTTTTACGCCAACCTTAGCGATATTTCAGTTATATTGTGATGTGAATTATTTTTTAATTAATAAATTAGTAGCCTACAAGAGCCATAGAAATAAAATATAAAACATACTAGTCTTGTCTATAAAACAATTGGATTATATATAGAAAAAAAAGAAACATTAAGAAGATAAAACCATATATTGAGAACGTATGATATCAAACTATATTTTTGCATACAAATCAATTTCTTTTAAAAATTTCACAATTATGTCGCCTACGACATTTGTAAATAAATCATATAAACTGTGGACATTGTAGAATGTCTGACGAATGTCAGCAACATCTACGTACTCAAGTTAAACATATCTAAGTCAATAACTGGAGTTACACGGAATACATTCCGGTCGTTCCTCATTATTTAATAGGTAACTATCTGTTAATCTACTACGACATCTGGTTAAGACTACTTGTTCCTTTCGATTTTGACCGTAAGATCAAGGAGTCTTTCCATCTAGGGAATGTATTTCGTGTAATTTGCTATGAATTTGCTGATCCCGGCTATCTTGCCAACGTTTTAAAATATATTTCACTATGAAAGGTTTACAATCTGTATAAGGAATAGAACACTTGGATATAGGATCATCCAATGCGTCCTTGGCTTCCTGATCGACGACTGTATTCCCATGGATACCTATATGACTAGAAATCCATGTAAAAATAACATGTTTATCAATAATAACAAGGCTTTTATAAAGTTCAACTATTATTAAAATAAAAGGGTGTTGAGTTTTACAACTCTCAATTGCCAACAGGCATGAAAGAGAATCTGAATAGATCACGAATTTACTCTCATCAGAGGAGGCAACGAACTTCAAAGCAAGAAGTCTTGCATTAGCCTCTGCACTGAAGATCGAAATGGCAGATGGTATTAGAAGAGAATCGCCCTGCTCTCCAAAAAATAGCTGCGGATCCTACACTATCACCATCCTTTGAACTGTCAGTATAAATTGGCGAGTATTCAGATGTTACTGATCTAATTTCAGCAAAATGTTGCTGAATTAGTAAAGGGTTTATTTAAGATTGTTTTGTATCGTGTAAGATCAAAATAAAAGATAGGTTTTGGGTTTAACCATGGAGGGTTTTCAGGAATTACAATAGGTGTTATATCATCCAAATCTTTATCAGAATCAGTGTGATTATACTCGGAGTCCAAAAGGTTGAATTGTATCGGGTTGTTTATCGTAAGCATTTAAAATGAGACGGTGACAAATAAAAACCAAAGAGACAACGAATATAGAAAAAAGGAACCGTGGGTAAACTACGAAAATGAAAAGATGCTTTGTGCATTCGTGTAAAATTCTCCGACTTATATGGTAGAATGGCTTGTAGTGTTGTGTCTGGGTTCACTTCTTTCCACAAAGCAACTCTAAAATGTCATTAGTCCATAAAATATTTAGCTTGTGTAAAATATACCAGATTACAAGATAAATCTGCTAGTGTTGCACAAACTGTGTGAGTAAAATCCCAGAAAAAGCTGCTGATGGTCAAGGGACAATAGATAGCATAGTGTCAACAAATGAATAGAGATGAACTGGAAAACATTAACAATTTATTTAACATTGCATGCATGATAGGAAACTACAATAAACCTATCAGTGATAAGGAAATGCTTATGGATAAATATGGTGTTGACATATGGGGTTAATTATCACATTTGTTTTCTCTACAAACAAGTTTTACTCTGCTATGACTAGTGACATGAAGGAAAATGTATTTTCAAATGTTAAAGCCCCTTTAGATATGCTCAGAAAGGGAACGAGAATGCAGAAATTTGGAAGGTAAAGTTTTCATTGCACCTTCCCTTGGGTAAGTGACTTAACAAAAATTCTTTATGACCTGCTTGGGAACAATTTTGTTGATGGTTATTTGTTTTAAACATTAATATGCTTCGGAAAAATTGTTATTTTATTTTCCCCTAATAATCCCTGTAAATGTCCAATATACATGTACCTATTATTTCGTTCAAGACACACATCAAATAATAAATTAAGTATTGTGTGTGGAGAATTAACGACATCAATCAAATTTGCCTCGTTAGTAAAACACAGAACATGTCTAAATAATATATTGGGTCCATCGTCATTGAAACAAACACAAATTGTTCTCGCTATGCTATAAATAATTACTTGGATTAACGGGATACACATTAATTAAGAATATGTGTTTTATTTTTATTTGTTTGGACGAAATGTGTACAATAGAATAGTTTTTGTCAACAGAACCATATTGACAGTCAGGATAACTGTTTTGTGACACTCCATTGTACATAGATTGTTTTGTAAACTTTATTAGCAGTAAGAACAAACGTCAGAGGAAAAGACATGTTGTTCGTGGAACAGTTACAACATAGCTTAAGGTTATGGTGTTTAACACCACTTTCAACAATATTTCAGTCCCGGTCAGTTTTATTGGTGGAGAAAACCGGAACACTCGACGAAAACCACCGACCTGCACAAATCACTGATAAACTTTATCACATACTGTTGTATCAAGTACACCTCGCCTGAGCGGGAATCAAACTCACAACGTTAGTGGTGATATGCATTGATCGCATAGGTCGTTATAAATCCAACTAACATACGATCACGACCACGATGGCAACATGATATATCTGATGTAAAATCACATTTACACAGTTTAATATATCGATGACAGTGGTAAATTAGGAATACGATAAGGGTGCACTTAAGGGACGAGAAAATAAAATATGCATATTACCATGATATGTTTCTGAAATAATAAGTTTGATTTGAAAAGTTTCCATTTTATAATTTAATCTTTAAAAATAAAGTTGTAAAGAATATTAATGGCCGATTTACTAGTGCCTGCCTTTGACAATCTTCCTCAATTGTGTCAACATATTACTCACAGATTCATAAAATGATAAGATTGGGTTTGAAGCTGACTCATATCTACACTTATTTTTACCTGATTGTGAAAAAATATATTTATGTTCATGTCTGCTTTCAATTGTGTGATGAAGACAATTAAGATTGGAACTATTCATTATTGAATTAGACAAATAGAAATGGAAAAAATGAAGACAAACGCGTTCGAGTGAAAGGTTAATATGATATTTTTGTATTGCTGTTATTAAATTATCTAAAACATAAAATACAAGAAACTAATTTTAACACAGATATTTATTACTAAAAAACCATTCTCACATTTGTTTATTTAAGCCTTAAATTACACGTACAGAAACCGTGGTGACGCGTATGATACTGAATATATCATTCCTTAAATCAATATGTATACCTACAATTACCTTGAAAAATACCGGTAATCGACTCCTCATGTAATGACACATTTTCCCCAGGGGTTATAGAATAAACAGATGTTGATATAAAACCATATTAGGAATTCAGTACTACTAATGTTTGCTTGAAAAATAATCCAACTCGGTTAGGCAGTCGTATTTTTTTTCTAGATGGAACATGACAAAAATCACGTAATTTCATAAATTTATTAATAGAAAATGGCGACTGTTAAAAAAAAGTATGTTCGTGATAAACAAAAATGAATAACACTACACAAAACTTACCACCAAAGCGATGTGGAGAATAATAATAACAAATTTTATATTTTCAAGATCAGACAGATCAGGATCGCCATTAAAGTAGGTTTTTAATATTAGGGCAACATGATAAATTGGTAGAAAAAAAAATCATTAATTAGTCAATTATTAAGTGGATATATAAGTAAAAAATGACAGGAACTCTATCTGTTTGAGAGTACAATAAGACAATAAAGATCAAATTCTAGATTTTTTTAGATTCTATATGAACTGTAAGAGCACTACTTTCATCTCCGATTCTAGAATTTTATCAATTATACTACCCACATTATAGCATATCAGTTTGTTTGTGCAAAATTGTTTTATTGTTGTTAATGGATTTGGACATATTCAGAAAGTTCATATAAAAAGCCTCGCCACAGTTGAAGGCAAAACAATATTATGATAGAAACTACTGTGTGTAGATAAGGTTATTCGAATTTCGGGATCTATACTGGTGAAATTGTCAAAATCTAATCTGAAGTCAAATAAATATGCTGGTGATGAGAGAGGCACCCTTCTGTTTTCATTATATACCTATTTATTATGCTTACTACTGAACCGAAAATGAACAAATTAGTACTTCATTGTCAATGAACATTTATAATTTAGACATTAATTTGTCAATGAACATTTATAATTTAGACATTACTTTGTCAATGAACATTTATAATTTAGATATTACTTTGTCAATGAACATTTATAATTTAGAAATTACATTGTCAATGCACATTTATATTTTAGACATTACTTTGTCAATGAACATTTATATTTTAGACATTACATTGTCAATGAACATTTATATTTTAGACATTTCTTTGTCAATGAACATTTATAATTTAGACATTACTTTGTCAATGAACAGTTAAATGACAGTCGGAACCTTTGAGCCGTAATGAAAGCGGGAGGTTTGGTGCTTTAAAATCTGATTCAACCCACCATTTCTTTAGAAATGCCTGTACCAAGTCAGGGTCATTACGGTTTTCACAGTTCTCCGGTTGTTGACTGATTTTGTCTGTTTATATAATTATGAGTTTTGACTTTCCCTTTGTAAGATTGTTCGGAGTTCGGTAATTTTGTTATTACCCTTATATTCAAATATTCCTGGGAAGTTTGAGGCATAAACATTGAATGTTTAAAATTTACGAATTGAATTGTGAAATAATCATACACGTTTATTTAAGATAACTAACATATGAAGAGAGTTTATCATTTGTTGGCCATATTTGGCTACAGCTTTAATAAAAATAAAATAAAGTTCAAAATAAAGATAAGGGAGCAAGTAAAGCAAAGGACTTAAACAGGATAACTACAATATGGCTAAGGTCACTTAAGGTCACCTATACCTAAAAGAAGAGAACCTTAGTGTTATTAATAATTCCATAAAGTAATGTTAGTACATGTTATACACATGATATTAATAATGATAGTCTTTTTCTTGAAAGTTTACTTGCTAATTGTGTTCTGGTGACATACTTGTAGGTGTTGGATCTGTTGGATTCCCAATTAATACTTGTGAATGGGTCACACCCACTACATAACCCGTTAGCCTTACAGGTTCAACGAGTTGTAAACGGACGATCGACTCTAATTCCTGATTCACTCTGCACTACAAGAACTTCAGAGTTCTGTGAAAAATACAACATAATATTTCCCAAAATTCCAAAATATCAATATATAGAATCACGTACTTGGATTTAGAACTACCTATGCAACCAGTGCCTATCACCACTAACGTTGTGAGTTCGAATCCCACTGAGGTGGTTTTCACCGGGTTCTCCAGTTTCCTCCACCAATAATACTGACCGACACGATATAACTGAAATGTCGTTGAAAGAGGGGTTAAACACCATAACCATAACCTTATCCCAAATGGGTAATCCGTAAATCGAAGAATTTTTATTGTCATAAGTGGATGTTACAGGTCATTGTAATCTAAACATTTTCAATCCAGCTATTTTCCTCATGGCATCCACATTGACTCATCAGTTGTAGTGAATGCCGTTAGTTGAAAATCTGAAACATCGATATTTTTTTTATTCGGATAGGGTAGGATGCTGTCACTAATGTATAAAGATAAAGATTGGAGGAAAGTAAAATATTAAAAAAAAACGTATTAATATATATATAATATGCACACAGAAACTTTAACTGGAAGGGCAGACAATATAATGATCAAAAGGAAAATGATAAAAAGACAACCAATCGTCCACAAAACGCTACAATACGGAACTTACAGAAGTTCTAGATCTCAATATGTTGGTAACTGCAATAAAACATTTGATTTCTCTATATCGCACCATTCCACATACGCTACAAAAATTTAGAATTAAAGAATTGACTCAGCGTTGCTTCTCCAAGAGGAATGGAGAACAAATGTATCAGTATTTTGTTATCGGTAGAAACAAGTCTTGCTTTGTACAAAGCTATTCAAAATTTAATAATACATATAAACAGGACGAGATCATTCAAATATTAGATTTTTTGGTCGATAACATATTTGTCAAGTACCATGGATTGGTGTTTCAACAGGCGATGGGTATTTCAATGGGTGCGAATTGTGAGCCGCTACTCGCCGATTTGTTTCTACACGTTCATGAAGCAATTTTCCGTCAAGGACTTCTCAAGAATGACGATAAAAAATTCGCCCAGATATTTAATTCCATCATCTGCTATATAGATGATGTTCCGTCACTGAACAACACTCGATTCGGTGATTATCTACATCGCATCTATCCAAATGAGCTTGAAGTACAGGATACTATTGATACTCAAAAGTATGTTTCTTACATTGACCTTCACCTTAAAATCGACAGCCAATAGTCAACTTCCCTTACATTAACAGTGTATGGAGTTTAAATTTCAAAACTCATGTTATTCAAGACCTTGTGTTCTGTACATTAACTGTCTGGACAGAGCTCAGCTGATGACGCAAACACTGCCCAAAGAAGGCTACGTTGGTCCTAGGTTGAAGTCAGTGCTACACAATTTATGGTCGTCATCACGATTTGGTTGACCATTACAAAATATCCTTAGCAATGTTTAGTTTTTACGTAGATTTTTTCTTGTCTCTATCACTGCCAAGACTTTTATATATGAATAACACGGTGGGTGTATTATTAGAAGCAGGAAATGATTACACTTCGCGAGCACCTGGGTTCAACCCCGGTTTTTGGTGAGGGTCTATATTGGTTATCTTTAAAAGCAAAATTTCAAACTGTGGAGACCATTTCATCATGATTTTTGTCAAGATGAATACTTTATAAACAAAGGAAAAATGTACAAATCATTGAACCCCACTTAAACCTGGGATGAACTCAGGTGCTCCTGAAGGATAAGCATTTCCTGCTCTACAGGTGGCACTCGTCGTGTTACTCTAGTTAAAAACCCTCTGATAAGTCACGATTGAGGAAATGACCGGGCAGTGCTTACGACAAGCGGAACATATCTGTGGTCATTTGTGACACAGAAATTTCGTAACGGTTAACAAAGTCATGGTGGCGAACGTAAAACTTTCGAAGTGATGACTTCAACTTAATCAATAGTATAGTGCATTCACTGACAATGCCATTGTTTTTGCCATTAGTAATGTTGTGTCTGTTATAAAAGTTTCACATTTTGATATTCTTCTCCAAATCACTTGACAAATTTGTTTCAATAAACGTTAGAGAAAACCGAAGAAACATCAAGAGACACTGGAGACATAATATACAGGAGGAAGACAAGAAAAAAATCACAGAAAACTAAAACGCACACGAACCCATCAAAAATCGGAGGTGAACCCATGTGCTCGCGAAGGGTAAATAATACCTGCTTCTGATAAGATACTGGTTAAGAATGCTTATAGATTGGTTGTTTCCAGATTTATATTTTGGTCCCTAACAAACATTCAACGTGACGTGGTATTTTTTTTTAATTAAGCTTATATTGATTGTGCATGTATATGGTTTCAGACATGAACATTGAAATTAAAAAGATGATCTTGAAAATCGAAAACCCATCTTAAAAAAATAAAATAATGTTTCATCTACAATTTATATTTGTGTTAAATTCTTAATTAACAAATAACAAAACTATATAATTAAAGAATTTGCATTGTGGTTACATGAACAATCGGGGGATATGCAGACATGATTAATGTTATGTGTTGGAACTCGTAAAACTGTAACTATCGGCCGTTGCAACCTGTTTCAGTGCAATTTGTTTAAAATTCGATATTTGTTGTATCTTTCTTTACATTGTCTTGCGATACACATGCCGTTTGGGGTCATGTCAGGTAACCTTACATTCATCTTTGACAATCCAATCATATGCAAGTTAGTTAAATATATTGACCATTCGGACAACAGCTTCTACCGTGTGCCAGGTTTAAGATTTAAAACGCTCATAGCTGATTGGTCGGTTGAAAATATGAACATGACAGAATGTCGTTGGATGTTGTATCGCCAACAAAAACATATCAAACATGATACATCAAGGATTGTAGATTGGTTGTATTCAGATATTGTAATAGCGGAAAATAATTCTTCTTTGTAGAGTCTTACCAGGGGGGATAATGAAAGGCGAGTAATGCACTGGTTTTGATTGTCTCAAGGATGTTTTTCTTATTTTCTTAGTAAAAATATCTTTTTCGCTTGCTATTTTATACATCAGAACAAGTCGGTCATCTTTGCGCCTGTTTTCAAGACTGCGTCAGTTCAATGTTGTGACATGTCCCTAACAGTATATATATGTGTATTTAAGATTTACATAGACAATTATTATGCTTTACTATAATAACTGAGTAAGAAATAACTCAGTTTCTTTTACTATTTTTTCCAGTTGTCGATGTCAAGCATAACTAATTTTTCCCGCGATATACTGCATGTAGCGCTAATAGCTGTTAGGAAATATTACTGTTTCAATTTGGCGCATAAGTGCACGTGGAACTAATAACTGGTTATTGTTATCCTCTGACTAAACAAACGCTATTGTGAGCGAACAGCTTGGGTCTAGCTGGAACACATAACCTGGATGTGCAGTGAATTCAATGTGCGTGTCGTAACATTATGAATAAAACCTAATCAGTGACACAATTTGTTATTTGTTAAATTCTTCATTATTGAAATATGATAATAGGTGTTACCTAATTTGGGACGAAGTCCAATAATCTTTGTTAAACAATAATATGAGACAGGTGCTACCTGTAGTGGGTACCGGGTCGTTTTGCCCCGGAAAGTGAGTCGATTCGCCCCACTTAATCGCTATTTTATAATAATAGATGAAGTCTTTTTCGACAATTTTTCGATAATTATTTATTTATTAGTTAAACAACATTAATATGAAAAAACTGGTGGAACGCGCTAATCTGGGTCACGGGCCACTGTAATTGGGCGGCTGTATCGAGAATAAGATACGGTGTTGAAAAAACTGTTAATACTCACAAAATATTGATAAATGAAATACAATTTTATGTTTGTCTTCAAGAAATATGATAGACAAAACCATGTGTGAAGTTTTATGACGAAATATCTCCGATTTCTATGTAAATTTATGAGTTGAAGTTGCGGCTGTATCGAGAAACAGATACGGTGTTGAAAAAACTGTTTATACTCATAAAATATTGTCAAATGTAATACAATTTTATGTTTGTCTTTAAGAAATATGATAGACAAAACCATGTGTGAAGTTTTATGACGAAATATCTCCGATTTCTATGTGAATTTACGAGTTGAAGTGGGGAAACATCCACAGGTAATTTTAGCGATGTATTTTATTTTTATCTAGGATAAGAATAATGAGCGTCCTGATTGGATGGCCGATTTAAAACACTGACTCCGCATGGTAAAAATATGCAGGTAAAAGAAATCTATGTTATATTTATTCATTTGTTTGATTTTTAGAATATTGTTGATCATTGATTTAAACAAGAAAAAAGTGAAAAAAAGGGGGGGGGGGGGGGGTGAATTTTATTTGTGAATTTTACGGTTAAATAAATGTTATGTTTCGACAGTTTAAAGATAAAAATAAAAATTGGTTGCGACTAAAGCTTAAATCAGCGTTAAAAATTGAACAAATATCAGTGGTTTGTAAATGAGATTTATTTTAAATAGAAAATCTGAATTTATTATTTATTAATTTATTATTAATGATACAATTTTATATCCCTTGGGAGGGGGAGGGGGGCTATGATGAAAATTTGAAATAAAAACACAGGACCGGACTTTAAGCAAAAATAATAATCCATGATTATTTTTTTATTAAAAAAAATCCATGACCCCCGTGTCCATGATTTGTTTTTTTTAAGTTAATAATATGAAATATTGACATCCACACTTGCCTTTTGGACAGCACATTTCTGTGTCCACACTTGTTGTATACAAAAAATGAAACTGCAAAAAAATAATAAAGAGAAATTAATAAAATAATTGAAAGTGAAGCCATACATACTATTAATATTAAACACGTCAAGAAAGCATGTTAATTATGAGGAAGACAAAAATAAAGTGTCGATACCCATGAACGAGCCTTACAACATCCAAAATACGAATATTTGCGATGGTATTTTCCATATTTCAATTTTTAAAGCACTATTAATAGATGAGGGCGAAACGACCTGTAGTGCCAGCGAAGCACAATCCACATTATCTAATATTTAAATCATGTAAATCCTTGAGATGATTGAAATAGAAATTTTACTTACTTTTGTGTAATTTTTGGAGTGTACTGTAGTACAATGTAAGGATGCTCTTTCCATCTATTGAAACAGGCACGGCCATGAATGCTCGCGAATCTGAAAATGATCTGCCAATGTCACGTTCATTCAGTGCATCAAAATAGTGTCGATATTTTTTGGGCCGAGATATATCGGGGACGACTTTTAACCACTCGTCGCAACTTCAACTGATTCCGTACCGTCATCATACCTCGTCCGTATTACGATAGCTTCCATTAGAACTACTTTCGGAAATCTTCAATGAAGGAGGTATTAAAGTAATTTCAAGATGGATGCGCCCAGTGAAAAGTGCATTTTGATTTTTAACATATCCTTCAAGCTTTTATCATAATATCGTGTAAATGTATAGAGTTAAAAACTGAAATATGTAGTATTGAAGGGATGATTGTAATGTGATAGTGTTGTGTAAAGTCTTCAATGGCATCTTGATAAGATAAATTTAGATTTTTAGATAAAATGGAAACTCCAGTTAAATCGGCAGAAGTATTTTGCTTACTATGCGAGAACAAGGTAAAGAGAAATTTAATAAAATGTGTTTCCGGAAAAAGAGGTTGGCTAATGTACCCCCCTCAGCTCTCAAGCTAAAAATTAGAGAATCAGTAGCTAAAAAATTGATAAAAATCTGTTGACAAAATGAGACAGTTGGATCTTAATGAGCACCAAAAACACAAAAAAAGTCGAAAGTTAATTTAAGATTAAGTGACATATCTGATGATAAAAATAGTGCTACCAATACTTCACTATGTTCTGGAAAATCTGAAACTTTATATGATCACGAATACTCTGTTAGTAAGGACAAATCCATAGATATTCTTGCAAGTCCGGCATGGCCAGTAGATATTTCTGAAACTCGAAAAGATATCTTCTTTGACCATGGATATTCCTCAGTTAGCAAGGACAAGGATATTTCAGTAAGTCCATTGCCAGTGGAAAATTTGTTGACCGTGTCCGAGTCTGAAAAAAGTGATCTGACAAACAAAATTGATCAACAGCTCACACAATTGAGCAAAGTAGGCCCTAGTATTCTGTTTAAATATAATCCAGAAGAACTTTCAGAAAGGAAATGGTTTAGAGATGTATTAGATGAAATGAATAGAAAGTGTCCAGAACTACTTGAAGTACTTCTCAGACACAAGTTTTACCAACTTATGGAGTCTTCTCCTATATATACAATCAGTATTACATTATATTGAGAATGCACAAGAAAACAAGAAAAATACAATTGTATCATATAATATAGCTGAAAATAGTAAACGAATAAAAAGAAATGAGGAAAAAGTATGTGTGTGTGTGTTTGGATGCTGGATGGTGTTTGGTTAGTACATGTAATCAGGAAAAGGTAGAGAAAATTAAATAAGGGAACAACCATTTGATTCTGAAAGGGGGGGGGGGCAAATTTTTTTTCGGACTAAAATATTTATTTTAAACTTTTAGTCGGACAGAACATTTATTTTACACATAGTATTGGACAGATTATTTAGGTATTATTTACAAATTAATTATATAGTGTACTTAAATTTACTTTCAATAAATTAGATAAAACAATAACCAATAACAATATTTCATGACGCACGGAAATCATTTTAACAGTACATTACATTGCTTGCATGTAACAGTAATGTCTATAAACTTTCATCTGTATGATTTTTATGTCCTGCCAACTTTGTTGGGGGACATATAGATTTTTGGTCTGTGCGTCAGTTCGTGCAGTTGTTCCTCCATCACACTTCAGATTTACCTTTGTGTAAGCTTTTTTCTATGAAGATGAAGTCGCATCATCATGAAACTTGGTACATATGTACATAATGACATGAACAATATATGCATAACGATTTGGCGGATTCGACGAATATGTGCCGAGTGGGACATCAGTGTCGCAGAAACAAATTTCCTTGTTTTTCAAAGAAATTAACATTTTTGGAATTTATTTCGCAGAAATTATACAAGATATTTGATAAAAACAGCAGTGGAAGGGATAAGGGAACACTACAACATTTGAACATACTTATTCAGAGGTCGAATATCAATGGAAATGTTAAAAGCAAATTTGAGGTATGTATTTTTTTAGCAATTTACCGCTTTATATGGTTTATACGAGGATTGTATATTTTATCCAATGCTACTAAAAGGGATGATTTTATTCAGATATATAGCTGATTTCCGCTATTTTGTTCATTGAAATTTTTTTCAAAATCTTCTGGATTTTGTCTAAGCTGGTAGAAACTGATGTTTTTTTAAAACTAACCTCCATAATTCAGCTATTTTGTTGCATCTCATAAACTCATCCCTGTTAAATAAATAACTAAGTTAAACAACGGTATTCTTTTTCTGAGCTGTCCCTCTGTCTGTCATCACTTCTTGATGCAAGAATACAGCATTCATCTTACACTTTAAAAAAATTAAGGTTTTATGAATGTGGAACATCTCACTTACTAGACTTATGAACCATCAACTCCTAGGGGTGGGGGGCTACCCCTCATAATTCCATGTTTTGTAAGTAATACATATACCTTCAACATAAGCAGTATTTTCATTTAACCAAATTCAATTTAGGTAGTTAGTATGATATCACAGTATGTTATGGCCTATTATTCTCCATTTTTTTCAATGCTAATATGCTGTTCTTGCAGCAGTGGAGATGTCTCCATTATTTCATAGGCTGTTTTTCCTCTCGTGCAGTTTTCTGAATAGAGGATTACTGATAATGAGGAAGATTTATTGATTGTCTATTTGCATCTTATATTGTATTTCAGGCACACGAGGATTTTGTGTTAACAGTGGTTTGTGGTTACTGGCGTGCATATATTCAGAAGCATTTGGACATGAAAGGATTGAGTGCTGAACCTAAACATGCCAGGCTTGGAAAGAATATAAAGATGATGCACTTGGACCAAAAGAGGAAGTTGTTTGATGATATTATGGATGAGACAGTTGACCCACTAATACAGACATACTAACACGAGGTACTATATTGCATAAAATAAATGCATGTGGTATGGCTTTTTCTAGTTTATATGTAGGCTAATATCTCTATGATTAAGAAATAGATTACTGCTGCCATGTTTTATGCTAATTTTAACATGGGTACGCCTTATATTTGTCAATATTGTATACCGAGCGATAGTATAAAATGAAGATAAATATAAGGCCTACCCATGTTAAAATTAACAAAAAACATGGCAGCAGTAATCTATTTCGATTCTAATATGTCAAGCAAATGCTTGTTTAGGTTCGAGGCAGCCCCAAGAGAACACATTTTCTGGCCCCCATTTTGGTTTCAACGCAAAGAATTTTTCTTCAAATACAGGAATTATTCGTTAATTAGATGAAAAAAGTACAAACTGACCTTTTTAATTGAATAAATATTCCTCCAAAGCATAAATCAACCTAAAAGTGCATTGATTTTGTTTGTTTTGAATCTTGAACTAGTGTCAGTTGATATTATGATGTTGTTATTCTTACTGTGACGTCATGTGGTTTTGATGCTCGTTTTAAAACGGCTGTGTTTACAAAGCAAAAGAAGAATGTCATATTAGAATTTTTTTTATAAAACCTTGCGATTCATTAGTAAATTAATATAAACACAAAAAAAAAAATTCATATCATTATATTCTACCAAATGAAGACAACATATATTGTATAGGGAAATATTTTGGACAGCAATTATAACTTCTCATAAAGTTTTGGAAAAGCCAATCACAGACCATACCTTAGGAGTAACTGTAAAGACAAGCAGATTACTGGTATTGTAGTAATCTGGCAATTTTCGAGGGGGGGAGGGGGGGGTCAGAATATTACTTTTCATTGTTTAAATCGGACATACATTAAATTTATGTATTAACGCTTAGTATGGTTTTCCAATACAACAGTGTTGAATCCAGGTCAGGCCAGATTAAACTTTTTTTATTTACTGCGGAGCAGACTGGCCAGATCAAATTTTTATTTTTCAACCTTGGACAGTCAGGATATTCATATGAAAAAAAACTGCTAGCCCCCCCCCCCCAGATTCCATTTAATATTGTACTATTTCATTCTTCCAAAAGCTTTTACATTTTATTTTTTAGGAAACAGAAGTAACACTTTGTGCTAAAATAGGAGGACATGAATTCGTGATTAATTGTCAGTCTAAGGAGAATATATGTGCTTTCACTTTACATATTGGAAATTTGAAATACATTGTTAATGTTATACATGAGGAAGCCAAAAATGGTGCTAAAATTCCAATAACTACACCAACAGGAAGTGTAATGCCTATTGAAATTAGTATTATGAAGAAACCTCAAGATGACTTGTATAATTATGTATTACAATTTATGCAATGGTATCTGTTCATTTTAAGCTTCAAGGATACCGACAGAGAGGGTGTCATTTACCGAAATAATGTGAACTTAAAATTCTGTATACCTTTGTTCTTCAGTCATTCTGCACTGTCGAAATATTTCATAGAGTGTATTGACTACATTTTGAAAACAGAAGCCTTATTATCAGAAAAATGGCACTAAAAGTCAGATGTGCTTCCTTTGTAAATCCAAAAGGTAGACAAGGGAAAAATAAGGCAGCTTCAAAAGGAAACCCAAGTCCTAGTTTTAAAAGAACTAATTAGAGGTTTGGGTTCGAATAAAACAGAACATGCAATAATAACCCTATCGAAAGCAGCTCCTGTCATTGAGGACATAGTTCATAATTTTGACCAAATGGTCAATGTAAAGAACAAGCAGTCGAGTCATAAGAAAAAGTCTTTTGAAGAAGATGTTCGGGTTATTTTAAGGGAACTCATCAAACTAGATCCATGGACTGAAAATGATGGCCCGGCATTAACAAACTTTGAAGGAATAAGTAAAACCCCTTTCACCTTTGCCAAGGATAAATTTGAAAATGCTGTCATGCTAAATGTGCAACGACTTAAACGAGGCATTCCAGAAATGGAACCAGAAACAGAATATGATGAAGAAAATTGATGGAAGTTAGTCCATTAGACACGTTGACTGAAATTAACAGTGTATGATGTTATACTGAAGGCAACACCTATTTGATATGTAGTTCTTAGGATTTCCCCGCATCAATTTTGGGCAAAAACTATTAAAAATTATTTTCCAGGATCTCGCGAAAAAGAGAATGCATCAATTTATATAACTGCATAGGTTTTAGTTATGAAAAATTAAAAAAAACAATTAGTTACTCGTTCCTATATTGAATATATTTAAAGCTTCAAATATTTTTGCATGAAAAGGGAATATTTCTTTTGCAATGTACATTGTATTTTGCACCAACTCCTTAAAAAAGTTCAAAAATGAAAATTTCCTTGTTTACCTTGTTTTGCTTTACAAAAATCCAAAGAAGTACTGATCAAATTGGTGTGGTCTAAATTCTAATGCACTTTATTGCATACTGAATATGAATATGTAAAAATACCAAATATGACAGGAAACAAAAAGATTAACTACATGTACTTTTACAATATGAGCAACATTCTCTCTGTTCTCCGTTAAGTGTCTTTCCTCTCTTCATGACAAATATGTTATCGTTCCTGCGGACAAGGCTTCCAACAATATCGTGTTTGTATGTAAATCATATTACTTCGAATGCCTAATCAAGGAATTAGGCATAAATAGCAACACCTCTAGTAATACCACATACAAACCAATTTCGTTCGACAAAGATGCAATCCTGGCTAACTACAGATCATTCATGACCTCTTTAAACATTCCCTCTGGTAAAGAGTCTGAGGATTTACCCTATTTATATTGGATACCTAAACTCCATAAGACACCATTCAAAGTAAGGTACATAGCAGGATCATCAACTTGTTCGACGAAAGAATTGTCTATTCACCTGACAAAGATTATGTCTGCAGTAACAGAGGGACAACAGAAATATTGTGAAACTGTTTACTCGCGTAGTGGCATAAATCACATGTGGATTTTGAAAAACTTTAAAGATGTTTTGGATAACCTTAAATCAAGATCTTTCTCTCAGGTATCCTCCATCAAAACTTTTCATTTTTCAACTCTATATACCACCCTACCGCATGACAAATTAAAACCCGCTTAAAAGAAACAATTCACAAAGCTTTCAGTCATAGAAACTATGGCTCAAAATTTGTTGTGGAATTCCACATATTTTTCAAACAATATTCAAAAATTTAAAACATGCTACTCCGAGGAACAAGTGATCAGTATGCTGGAGTTCCTCATCGATACCATATGTGTCTCCTTTGGAGGGACACTGTTTCAGTAGGTCGTCGGCATACCAATGGGTACGAATTGTGCCCCTCTTCTAGCCGATTTATTTTTATACTCATACGAGTCGGAGTTTCTTCAAAAGCTTGTAAAGGATAAGAAGATTCATGAGGCTAGAGCCTTTAATTTCACATACAGGTATATTGATGACGTTTTATCTATCAATAATTCTAGATTTGCAGAATTTCTTCCATTGATATATCCTCCAGAGCTGGAAGTTAAAGAGACCACAGATACAGATTCGTCCGTATCATTTTTGGACATATATCTCGAATTTGACGACAGTGGTCAACTCAGTACTAAAATGTATGATAAACGGGACTACTTCAATTTCAAAATCATAAATTTTCCAAATATGTGCAGCAATATACCAGCTTCTCCTGCATATGGTGTTTACATCTCGCAATTGATTCGCTATGCAAGGGCCAGTAGCAATTATTCTGATTTCCTGAAACGTCATCTTCATCTGAGAAACAGGCTACTGGACCAGGGCTATGAAAATATTCGCCTTATTCGATCTCTTAAAAAGTTTATATTCCGATACCAAGATCTTGTCGAAATATATTCCGTCTCTGCAGAGACGATGATAAACGATGCATTTTCATATAGTGAAAATGTATAAAGATAAGGAAGTCAACAAAAATGTCAAAAATATTTTTTTATCAATGTGACGTAAAATTGCTTTTGACATTTGCTTCACTGGGTTTGGTACTGCTTTGACAACTATTTTACCTATTTTGTTCCAGTATTGTTACAAATACTGTTATAGTGACAGCCGGAACCTTTGAGCCGTAATGAAAGCGGGAGGTTGGGCGCTTTAAAATCTGATTCAACCCACCATTTCTTTAGAAATGCCTGTACCAAGTCAGGGTCATTACGGTTTTCACAGTTTTCCGGGTTTTGACTGATTTTGTCTGTTTATATACTTATGAGTTTTGACTTTCCCTTTGTAAGATTGTTCGGGGTTAGGTAATTTTGTTATTACCCTTATTGTACATCATATTATTGAAACCAAATTAGTTCAACAATTCCTTACGGTAACATATATTTTCAAGCAAAAACATTCCCTCATAGCAGTTGTAAATCCTTTTCTGCTTTTTGAAACATCACTCATGTTGTAAAACATTATGGCTTCTGCCTCTAGGCCATTTCGTCCAGCTCGTCCTATTTCTTGCATGTATTTTTCCATTGTAGTTGGAGGTCTACAGTGAATGATTCGTTGAATACAAGGAGCATTCAAACCCATTCCAAGGGCAACTGTAGCCAAAACTAATCTTAGGTTTGACCTCTCTTTTACAAGATCAGAGACAATCAATTGTTTCATAGTGTTTGGATAATCGTTATGATACTGCGCAAAGATTCTGTTCGGCGGAATGGGTTCACCACAAAATTGCATTTCTTTCAACTCATGTGCTAAATACTGATAGAAATACCCAAGGCACTCTAGACTTTCTACATACATAATTGTAAGGGGGAAATTTGTTAGTTTCTCCTTTAATTCATTTGCTACTGGCATTATCATATCATCATATTTCTCAATTTTATTTATATTGGGGAGTTTTTTCTCAATCATTATGTAAATATTTGGTCTGTCTATGTTGTCCCATACAATGTCTGGGCTATTATAGTTTAATACATTTTCCAATGCCTTTACTAGATTAACAGTAGCTGTTGCTGTCAATGCCAAATGAGCGTCACTCTCAAAGATACATGTCAGTTCACCAACTTTCTTAAAATCAGGTCTAAACTCATCTCCCCTGAAACAATAAAACCAGAGGCTACACATCAAGGTGGCATAGGTGTTTTTACTAAATTACACATACAATTAATTAAAATATACATGTACATATATTATATTTATATTTATTATATATGAATTTTTGCTGTTCTGTTGTATTGTTGTCTCAAGGACAATTTAGTCCACATGTCAGTATTTTCCATTATTTGAAAAGAAGCGATGCATCTGATGGATACCAAATCTCATCTCCGGAATAAGGCGGCGATACACAAAGTCACCCACGGTCTTCAATATAGTGGAATTCGCAACCACACGAAGAAGGGAGCTCTGAGTTGCCCAGGTGAAACAACACAGTGAATACATCGGTGAACACCACCCTATATCAGTATACATTTAAACTAAAGAGTCAAATGTAGTTCTCAAAACATGTACATTTGTACTATTGGCCATTGTATTATTTCTGACTTGGGACAGGCGCAATAAATTACGGCTTACAGCTTAGTCAAAAGAATCAAGTCTACAGTGTTCCAATGCATTATAGGAGTGAAAAATAGAACATAAACAAGAAAATGTATCTCTGCGACACTGATGTCCAGCTCAGCACAATTGTTTTGTCGGAAACCCTCAATCTTCATATATTTATTAGTTCATATCATGTGTACCATGTTTCATGACGATGTGACTTCATCTTCATAGAAAAATAGCTTAAACACACGGGTAAACCTGATGTGTGACGGACGAACGAACAACGGACGGACAGACCGAAAATCTATATGTTCCCCAACAAAGTTGGCGGGACATAAACACATTTAAAAGTCCCATGAATACTCAACTTTATATAGTATGAAAAAACATAATAAATGGACATATTCATTCAGACATTGATCTGTTGATGCTTAGGAATCATAAGTTCAAAATGTAGTGCTTCAAAACGTTATTTTAAATACCGTTTCTGATTGGTTTAATGATAAAGAATTGACCAATGGAAGTTTCCGGTACAAATTAAGAGGGAAACGATTACGGAAAGGGCCTAAACCACTTAAATATTCGGTAGACTACCGCGTAAATCGGTAGGGTTGGCATGTATGAATAAGCGCGGACTTCACAGAGGACACAATCAAAAATCTTTTTAGACAATTTGACAGTTTCTTTGGGACTATTGACATACCACGATAGAGACAATATACGTATATTGTCGGAAAATATATAATTCATTTCCACTCGCTGCAAAACAGGTAAGAAAAACACGTCAAAACCTGTATATATAAATTATATATTTTCGACACTTATTTATTTTCTCCCTCGTTTCACTCCTCAGAATTGCTTTTTTTTTAATTAACTAAAATATTGTAATATAAATAAGACTCGACACAGTGTAGGATTGTGCGTTCGCTACAAGATTGCATAGCATTTATTATAAAAATATATCAACATAACAAATTCATTCAGTCTGTCATTTCTACCCCTAAAAATGCAAAATATATACGAGTAGTTGAAATTCTTTTGGCATTAATCTGGGTGGATGGGCGATGGACTACATTTTGCATAACATCCAAATCACGAACTTGTGTCGTATTACAATTTGTAACGAACGTCGCATTAATCGAGGACACCTAAAATTTTCTTTATATACTATCTGCCAAAATCGTCCGTGCGGAAAGGAATTCAATACTACAGCCTTGTTAATTTACATATCTATAACGTTTATGTAAACATTATACTGTGAAGAAATTTAAATATCGTTTCCACGAAGTTATTTCCACAGAGTGACTTACTTCGTTATCAACGAGTATAAAATTCAAATATTGTATTATAAAACGAATCTCCCACTACTCAACTGATGCGCCTGGGCAGCGACCGCAAGTGAATGTAGCGTATTGAGCGCCAACCGTGATGTCAGTGCCACAAAAAGGATAACAAATCAAGTGTTCGCCAAAGTACCAATTTAACATAGAAATAACGACTTTTTTTATTGTACAAAGTAGCTGAAATTAGGAGCCATGGCGAATATTCATACTATGGATCGGGATTTATCACTTTTGAGATATTTCCTAATCATAACTATTGTTAAATTGCAATATAATGATTAATAATAATACGATCAGTCGCATTTACATACTGACAAATCCGGTTCTTATAAATGACACGACCGGTTTCTATACATGGTTACAATTTGACAAAGCCGGATTTCAAAAACATCGGTTGACATAAAGTTTTAAGTTAAAACTAGTTACTAATTGACGTTTCCTCAACAAAATAGTATCTTTAAGTAAAATAAATCATTCATTAATAAAAAAAATTTGGCAACATTTTATTCATTCGTAAATGCAAGATATAGAGATATTTCAATTGATCGTAATGATTTTGATGCCGGATTCTTTATAATTTTAGAAAAAAATATAATTTTACACTGCAAAAATCAATGATATTTCGACAAAAAAAGACAATAATAATAATAACAATCATAAAACATCATAATTCGAAACATTATATATACAGTATATTCATAAAAACTGACGATAATCGTCTGTTTGTTTTTTTGGTTAAAAATACCGCTTTATAATATCCCGGATGTTGACGAAACATTTTCGATCGGAGCTCTTTGACGACAGTGTTACTATATGTAAATAACCTACAAGTTAATCAAGACATATTTTAATCAACATTTGTACATGTACCTCAAGGGGTAAATCAATAGAGCTGACCGATGGATCTACCTTTGACCGTTAATTACATTTTCTGAAAAGTAAGTACAAAATGTAATATGTGGTTGAAACGCAAGAAATCAATTTTGTTTTGATAACGGAAACAATATTTTAGTACAAGTAAAAATGTTTAAAGGTTTTAAAAATAACAACTTCTGCAAAATTTAATTGAATGCATCGGAGATGTATATTTTACTTGGGCGGAAATGTGTTATGAATGAAAAGAAATTTTAAACAGTGATGGTCAATAATTCTACCAATATCAACAAAACGAACAATCACCTCTCACCTCAACTCACTGAATATTGAACAAGACCAAACATATGACGTTGGATATACTGATCTTGGTTTGGGAAGGCATACACATGTGGAGGTACTAAACCGATTAATGGAATCCCATTATTGTAAGGATCGGACAACCACCTTTGTTGCCGATCTAGAGAGTCTTAGTCATAACATATTCATTCTTTGAATTTCAACTCTATATATTTCCTTTTTCAAATTGCACCGATCTAATACTTTGAAAAGTGGTGACTATACAGACAAATTTCCCTCTAGTATCTTGATGAGAATATACAAAAGAAAGACAACTCTTACTATTTTTTGTGGTACAATCGTGTGGAAGTGAAAACAGCATAATACCTTTTATATTTCATCTCTCCGCGGATTTAATCCTTACGCGAAATGCTTTGGTAGGTACAATTAACCCTTTGCAAAATAAACACGTTTACAGTAGTATTAGCAACCTTGTGTTTGTTACTAAATAAAAAGTGTCCATGTCACGAAACTTTTAAAACCACATTTATTTCATTTGCAGCTACGAGATTTTCGTAAAATCGTGACGTCATGAGTACACAAACAGTCATTTCCCTTTTTCCCCAGAGGAGAATTCAGTCAAAGGTGCGATTAGAAAAATGCTCTCCAACGAAGTAGTCAATGACGAATTTATAAATAAATAAAATGAAAAAAATATTGGGAAAACTAAACTAAAATTAGTTACGTCCTCTTTAATTAGAGGCTGTGTATTCTCACATTTTCAAGAGAAGCAATGCCGTTTGTTATTAAGTACGAACATTTGTTACTCAATTACACCCAGGTGGACCAAATAGTATATGAATTTTGTTCTAAACAATTTATATGCTAAAATAACTGAAATTGAATCCAACATGTACCTTGTATGTCCAATATCTATGTATTAAACCGAAGGGACAATTAAAGAATGGATCAGCCAGTGACACTAGCAAGGAAGACACACAAGATACACCACAAAAAACTAAAACGATGAACAACACGAACCCCACCAAACACCGGGGGTGAACCAAGGTGCTGAGCAACACGGACCCCACCAAACACCGGGGGTGAACCAAGGTGCTGAGCAACACGGACCCCACCAAACACCGGGGGTGAACCAAGGTGCTGAGCAACACGAACCCCACCAAACACCGGGGGTGAACCAAGGTGCTGAGCAACACGGACCCCACCAAACACCGGGGGTGAACCAAGGTGCTGAGCAACACGGACCCCACCAAACACCGGGGGTGAACCAAGGTGCTGAGCAACACGAACCCCACCAAACACCAGGGGTGAACCAAGGTGCTGAGCAACACGGACCCCACCAAACACCGGGGGTGTACCAAGGTGCTGAGCAACACGGACCCCACCAAACACCGGGGGTGAACCAAGGTGCTGAGCAACACGGACCCCACCAAACACCGGGGGTGAACCAAGGTGCTGAGCAACACGGACCCCACCAAACACCGGGGGTGAACCAAGGTGCTGAGCAACACGAACCCCACCAAACACCGGGGGTGAACCAAGGTGCTGAGCAACACGGACCCCACCAAACACCGGGGGTGAACCAAGGTGCTGAGCAACACGGACCCCACCAAACACCGGGGGTGAACCAAGGTGCTGAGCAACACGGACCCCACCAAACACCGGGGGTGAACCAAGGTGCTGAGCAACACGGACCCCACCAAACACCGGGGGTGAACCAAGGTGCTGAGCAACACCGACCCCACCAAACACCGGGGGTGAACAAAGGTGCTGAGCAACACGAACCCCAACAAACACCGGGGGTGAACCAAGGTGCTGAGCAACACGGACCCCACCAAACACCGGGGGTGAACCAAGGTGCTGAGCAACATGGACCCCACCAAACACCGGGGGTGAACCAAGGTGCTGAGCAACACGGACCCCACCAAACACCGGGGGTGAACCAAGGTGCTGAGCAACACGGACTCCACCAAACACCGGGGGTGAACCAAGGTGCTGAGCAACACGGACCCCACCAAACACCGGGGGTGAACCAAGGTGCTGAGCAACACGGACCCCACCAAACACCGGGGGTGAACCAAGGTGCTGAGCAACACGGACCCCACCAAACACCGGGGGTGAACCAAGGTGCTGAGCAACACGGACCCCACCAAACACCGGGGGTGAACCAAGGTGCTGAGCAACACGGACCCCACCAAACACCGGGGTGAAGCAAGGTGCTGAGCAACACCGACCCCACCAAACACCGGGGGTGAACCAAGGTGCTGAGCAACACGAACCCCACCAAACACCGGGGGTGAACCAAGGTGCTGAGCAACACGGACCCCACCAAACACCGGGGGTGAACCAAGGTGCTGAGCAACATGGACCCCACCAAACACCGGGGGTGAACCAAGGTGCTGAGCAACACGGACCCCACCAAACACCGGGGGTGAACCAAGGTTCTTGCGAAGGGTAAACAATTTCTGTCTCTTATAAGACACCCGCCGTGATATGCTTATGGGGCTAAAGACAAACTGAACATCGTTTTTATGCGGAAATCGTAGCGGACATCACAACACGGAGCTAACAATACAATAAGACACGAGCCCTCCTATAAACAACCGGAGGTATTTAATCATAACGAGTTTGAGACAGAATCTAAAATATACCGTTAATATACTTAAAAGTGAGTATCATATAGACTGACATTTAACTTGTTTTGTAGATCATTGTTTGTGCTTTTTCTTTTGGCTATTGTATTGTCTGTACTTCGATTTACGGCTTGCGATTACACCTTTGGTATCTCCAAACTTTTTTACAGACATGATCGGACATTTCTTGCCTAATAATGGGCTACCAATGACCACTTCTAGTAAACTGTTAATTAGAAACTCTTGCAAGAGTAAGGAGTGTTTCATCTTCCAAACACTCATTCAGTTACGTCTGGTATTTACTTGATTCGGCCCCACTCCACTCGCAGCACTCCATTCGCAAAGGTTTAGCGCGTAGCAGTGAATCTAAGCTCTTTTAAATATATATAACCCGGGGTTTCCCTCTGGCAATACATCACCATGCAACGATACTGTCATTTGGTACGTGATTATTTAGTATTCTGTGCTATATCATAAGGCGAACATGTTACTTGTGATGCGATGAGATAAAACTGATATATACCTGGAGTGTTAGCTTACAGAAACAACAGATCGGAGATAGATATATCACACAACTCTACCAATTACTCTGACGTTTGTTCATACTCATTAATTATGCAAGCTTAGCGGACATGCATGATATTTTATAGTTTGACACCCAATCGGGGATCGCACTTATGCTCGTTTGTACCAAACGTGTACACTAATTAAGAATTAAACCTTAGAGAATACCGATGGGCAATCAAAAATGGACAATCCAGGGAAGCTGGACGAAGAAAAACAAAGCAAAAACACAACGCGATATGTGTTGGACACCACTATACACACAAAAACAGAAATAAAGTAAATAAGACATGATCCCTCCTACAAACAACTGGAGTTAAAGACGAACCAAACATGGGTTCTATGCGGTAATCGCAACGGACATCACAATGCGGAATGCAGAACCATTGCAGCACCGATTCGATCACACAATAAGTGCTGTTCTTGATAATAACATTGATTAACACATCACTTTTATGCATAAAGATGACAATATTACTGCCATTAGATGATGGTGTTATAAATAAACGCTAAAGAATACTGAAGCGGCAATCAATAATGGACAATCCAGAGAAACTGGCAATATAAGGTACACAATACGAGGAAAAACACAACACATATGACACCACTATTCGCAAACAAACAAACATAACGTAAATAAGATATGAGCCCTCCTACAAATACAAACAACTGGAGGTAATTTATCATAGAAAGACGAAAATATCAGCGACGACGAAATGTGATGGACGAGATTATGCAATTAAATACCCAAAGAATATGGCACAAATGAGTAGCAATGGTTTGACAAAAATAGCTTTGTTAGTGTCAAACTTCATCCCGATAATAGGTTCGAGCTCCTGTCGGGTCAAATCAGACTTTACAACTGGTGTTTGATGCTTCTCAGTTAAACACACAGCATCAAGGAACAAGAGCGAAGACTGGTTGGCCCGGAAGCGGGATAATTTGTCCGAGTGTAGCTACATGTCAACCCGTGGACTTTTGTTTCAATGAGCTAGTACCTAGAAAAATCAAACTAAGCATGTTGGTCTAGAATAAAGCGTATATTATCATCATCTCATCCAAATGTCAACTCGCGGTCTGTTGTTTTAATGAGTTAGCACTATACAAATTCAACTATGCGTGTTGGTCTAGGACAAGCGAACATCATCATCATCTTATTGAAATTAAGCGTGTTCTTGCCATGATATAACTGACAGATTACTCACTTGGCGTTAAGCAACAATCACTCACTATTTACACCTAACATTATTTCTGAAACGAACTGGAAAGCATTAGTTTATTCTCGTCGTAGGTGTATAGGTGAATAACCTTACACTGTACGTGAAAGTAATTTGCAGCCACCCCAGGAAGTATATAAAGCCAATCAGATACTATATGTAAAAATTACAGACAGCCAATTCCTCATCATATGTTGCCAATTGTCAATAAAACAAATGACAAACACACAAATCACATGTACCAAGGAAACATGGACATGTTCAAAACAGATACAGTCATTTTAATTGTAACTGTCATATGAAAACGACCCATCTTTCTATGATAATATATTATTTTATATATCGTGGTCTTTAAAGTGTCGTTCTGTCAATGTCAGTGTTCCAGATAGTTATATCTTCCTTTATGTAATGTAGATTACCCTGAACGAATTATTTGTTTTTATTTTAGTAAGCCACGACAGATTTGTTAGATATCCCTGTATTTATTATTGAAATTTACAGGTCCTAACTAAGGTAATTAATCTAAAACTAAAGCTGTCCAATCTTTTGAATTGAGCGTATCTCATGATGATTATGATAGAAACGCGTCGTGTGCACCAAATCAAATATCTACGTTGTTTTGAGTCCCTTGTTAACAAAAACCCTAAAACAAAACCAACAAGTTTCTACATTGCTCCCTCAGGCATAGGTGACCATAGCCGATTTTGACTGTTCTGTTTAGGCCCTTTGATAAATTATTTGGCTTTCCAATCTTTTGAATTTGAGCGTACCTGGTGAAGTTTATTCCAGAAACGCGTCGTGCGCATTAAGTTTGATATCTACGATTTTAATATTGAATATTCATTTGTGTCTATTGCGAAATAAATCATATGTAACTCCAGTTTATCTATGCGATCAATGGTACACTCATATGGCCAATTACGCTTGGATCATGTTACAGATATCAAATTCAAACTCTGTTTAATTGGGGTTGTTATGACGTAAATCAGCAATACCAATACTTGATTTGATAATGGTTATGAAACAAAGTTCTTCATCGCCAATTATATAAAATTTTAATAGGATGTAACGAATTGCATAAGTCTACATTTATATAAACTGTGAAAAAATTGAAGCCACAACTGGTTTCGAGAGCTAGAAATGGTTTATCTTTCGATCATATGTTGTCAAGTCCAGTTTTAACAGCAGAAATACGCTTAAATTATTCCCATATGACCAGGTTTTTCATTTTCCCCATTTTTGTTTATTAAAATTTCATTAATTTAACGAGTACAACTTATTATAGTAAAAGCATAGAACTCTGAAAATGTCATGTATATAATCTGGTATATTCTCTGTGACTTTATTTTTATCTGTAATATCGAACAACCTTTACGTAGAGATTTAGGACTTGCAATACCGTATGATTGTTATGTTAATAATGAAGGTGTTTGTAGCATTAATAGTCTTGAAAATAATAGTGATGTGATGGTAATGAATTGACCCTTCCGGAGAACATGAATTTATCCCCCGATTTTTAATGGAGTTCGTGTTACTCGATCTTTGTTTTCTGTCAAATGTTTTGTAGATCGTTGTTTGTCCTTTTGTCCTTTTTCTTTAGGACATTTTGTTTTCTGTCCTGCGATTTACGAATTCTGATTACCCCTTTAGTATCTTCAAACTCTTCTTATTTTAACACACATCAAGGTAGGAGACATTACCATCGTTCTGGTATAAAGCAAACTAACCGATTTTCACTTAGTGGGACCTTTGATGATCTCCTTTCGTAGATGCAGATACCGTTGAGTAATCATTACATTCTCACAACCATCCTCTTCATGGTCTAATGGATTTACTCACGAATATTGACTGGTTAGTATTATATTTGATGAAGCTAAATTTAGCTTTCTATCAAACCAGTATGGACTCACTTTCAACAATATTTCAGTTATATCATGGCGGTCAGTTTTATTGGTGGAAGAAACCGGAGTACCCGGGCAAAACCACCGACCTGTCGCAAGTCACTGACAAACTTTCTCAAATTATATTGTATCGAGTATACTTCGCCATGAACGGGGTTCGAATTCATAACTTCAGTAGTGATAGGGACTGATTGCACAGGTAGTTGTAAATCCAACTATCATACGATCACGACAATGACGGCCCCTTGGATAAAATTGTAATTACAAGATACTATATGTCGAATTTAATGAGAACGAAGCGTTTCTGAAATACCTTTCACCAGGGTGCTTCATTTTAAACTGTTCAACAATAAAATAAAAAACAGACAATACCGCACTGTCCGAACAATTCTAGAATAAAATATCAAATTCGTAGAAAGACAAAATCGACACACTTAACACACAAATACATGACGCTCTCTTTCCTGGCTTGGTACCGCTATTTCAATAAAAAGCGCTGGAGATAAACTATTTTTATTGGCTCAAACCTCCCCTCTTAGTGAAATGATGCGGACATAGTAGTGCTTTCCACGTGTGAGTCATATATATATATATATATATATATAAACGTCTAGAAGCAAGTGACAACCATACAATATATCTGTCCCACTGGATCTCAAAGTTACTTTAAAGGATACTAGGTTAATACTAAATATTATATACGTCTGAAAATTAAACCAAACAGTGTTAGAATTAGATTTTAGAGCTGTCAAATTTTTGTTCTTCCCTCGACGGGATTTGAACCCACACCATTGTTACACTGCAGCACCATTCGCTTAGCCTTACGTCCAGCGCCCTAGACCACTCGACTACATCCACTCCATATATATATATATATATATATATATATATATATATATATATATATATATATATATATACAATATTGGTGCATTGACGGTAAATATTGGATTTATGTGGCAAGGCTTAGAAATGGGGGAAAGAACGAGCTTTAGCGAGTCTTTCCACCCGTTTCGTGCCGAACCACATACATTCTATGTTTACCGTCAATACACCAATATTGTATTTATCCTGCAATAAAATTGGCAAAAAAATGTTATTTAATTTAAGTGTTATTATGACAGGGGTGTGGCTTATTAGCTTTATTAGGTTAATGTGAAAAGTGTTATTATGACAGGGGTGTGGCTTAACAGCTTTATTAGGCTAATGTGAAACGTGTTATTATGCCACTGTCATAATAAAGCAACAGTTTATTTCAACTCATTTATTATGACAAAAAAATAACCCAACTGCAGGATAAATAACATCAGTTCTATTAAAGAGAGACGATAGCCTCAACCATTATCTAAATATTAAAATTTTGAACCAAAATCTAATTGCCAATGCAATCTTTCGTATTCAGTACGCAACGGACCGAAGACGTTTCAACAAGTTGTTGATATCTTCCGAAGAACTTTTTGAAAGATAAGATGAGAGGATTCTGTAAAAATCCTGGATTTAATAGTTAGTACTCAGAATATGATGATGTTGTATAAGGTCTAAATACATCTGCAAATTCGATATGCGGGAGTGGTTGACATATTACTATCAAGGTGTGGAAAGTTTATAATGGCAAAACTGAAGTCGTCTCTTTTTACGGATTCTGATTACCCCTTTGGTATCTTCAAACTCTTTTTGTCATAAATACTGGTAGAAAATGACCATTGGTGTCCAATTTGAGCTACACGTCAGACGAAACAGTATATGTTTTGTTCTTTTCTGGCAAGTTTCTTGCGCATATCATACATTCCCAACCGTGATGTAGCTGAAAAAATGCTCACTTAGCGTTAACCAATAATAACTCGAACACTCTAACACTCAAATGATGGTGAAGGTCGCGAACTCTCTTTTAAAGAACTAGTATGATTAAATATGACAACTTTGACGGAACAAAAGATAAATATATTATGTATAAAGATCAAGATTATGACTCTTTCCAACCACACTACTCACACACATATGTTGAGTGTTGACATTATACACACACGTGGAAAACACTTGAATGGTCGCATCTTTTAATTTTCGTTTAATGTCAACGATAGAGCACATATAGCTTAGTTGGGTTCGTGTTACTCAATCTTTAGTTTTGTGTGTAATGTATCGTAGATCGTTGTTTGTCCTTTTTGTGGTAGCCATTGTGTTGTCTGTCCTTATTTGATTTATGGATTCTGATTACCCCTTTGGTATCTTCAAACTCTTCTTTTTAACCACGCCGCTTTTATTGATATGTCAATTACTAAGACAGGAGAATGATTATGACAGTCTTACCTGTTTCTATGATTTTCTGATTGGATTTTGTAACTTTTCTGATTGTTTGGTATTTTTTTCTCATTTTATTGACTATTTATCTGGCAGTCATTGTGGTGTCCACTACCAGTTTCCGTGTTGTGGTTATTCAATACTAATTTACATAATATCGCCTACTATAGATAAGATTGAATGATATGTAATACTAATCATCCTGTTTTTCATTTGATAATTACTTTGATATTTCCATTTTATTATATATCAATGCTGTCATAGAAATATGTTTATATTTCATTATCGTTGATAAGTTACTAATTGTGTTACACTCGGTTAGAGGGATGTTGTCTAGAATCTGTTGTATCGTTCTATTATTGATCGTGTGTACGGGTGGATACAAGGTAAGATTTTTTATTATGTTTTTATTTGATATTTATATGTTTTAAATTTTTTGGAAATATTTCGGAAAAAGTAACTTCCTTAACTCTGGTATTATTACTTGATCATTGATAAGCAAAGTAGCTTCGACCGATTAGATACAGAACAAGTTGTATAGGGTATTTATATATGCGCTAACAGTCCTCGAAATGAAAATTTAAAATTTCTGGTCCGAATCAAATTCTTGAATTTATCTTGAAATAAAAACGGAAACATTTACTGGTGCGAATAAAGTTATACTGGTCTTGGACCGTAGGATCGGTGAACATTGCGAGGACTGTGTGTATCTGAAGTCCCAAATTAAGAACGTTGAAAATAATAACACACACATATATATTAATGCGAGGTCTTTTATAATATATTCAATTAAAAAATCACATTATTTTTTCTTTCATCCAACTGCACGCCTTCATAATTATCGCACGTCTGCAAACGCCGCCCCTGGGGATGTTGCTATTTAGATCATAATTACAATTGTCAAAAACTTAACACCATATACACACTACAATTTTGAAAATGATTTTGGCGTCCTAGACATGAAGCTGTCAATTCTGATGATGTACAGACTGTGTGCAGCATGTCAATTCTTATTGTTTTTGTCATATCTAATTAATTTTTTTTTTGCACCGGGTCGCTGTTGTGGCCGACAGACGAAATTTCGCTCAACAGTACTTGTCCTATAGGAAAGTTTCAAATGTTAATAATTTTGTGCAATGTAATTTCTTCAAGAAAAACTTCCATTTCTTAGACATCCTCGAGGAAATATTTGTAATTATTTTTTCGTGTTCATTTTGGAAATTATTGTCGCAAAATGTCCTTAGGAAAAGTTTGATGCTATGATTTGTTTGAAGATATTTTTCTTTATGTATTCAGCATTACCAATGCTATTGACTGGACACGTTATCAAATAATCAATCGGGTTTCTGGTATGATAATAAATAGGCAAGAAAATGTATGACACAAATATATGTCAGAACTAGGTATTAAAGAACTCGTAATTTAAAAACTAATGGAATATTTTTGTTTATACTAGAAAAAAAAACTTTATTTGTTCTGTTTATTATATAAATTCGTATATTATAAATTTATGGATAAACTTGCATTAAAAGTCAGCGTTGATAATGTTTGTGATATGACGTCCAAAGATATCAATTCGCGACAACGTTGAAAACAATAAGAAGAGTTTGAAGATACCAAAGGGGTAATCAGAATCCGTATATCCAAGGACAGATAACATAATGCTCAAACGAAAAAGGACAAACAACGATCTACAAATCATACATAAGTGAATTATAGTACTAACTTATAGTATATATTTTTCATATGCTATATTTTTAACTGATTACAAGAAAAATTTAAAAATAGCCGACGGAGTGAAACAGTTGACTGATCCTCTACTTCCGGATCCGAACTGTTCCATGCCCGAGAACGATGCGTAGTGCGTCATTCCTGTCAAGCGCACCAGTGACCATTCGATTCGTTGGACAGACGAGATGTCAGATAGGGTTGAAGATGTGTCTGATGAAGTATTTCTTTCAAAACAATGTTGTGCCCCAATTTTTTAATGGCATGGTATGCTGACATTATCATCTTCAGTGGATTTGTGGTTATGTGCATGTATATAAGATAATAAAACAGTTATTCCATGCCTGTTCAGGGAACAGTCAAAACTATTGTGCCTCGGTGCTGGAGATGACGTGGGAACTGTTGCCTTCGGCCTCAGGCAACAGTTCTCAAGTCATCTCCAGCACCTCGGGTCAATAGATTTGACTGTTCCCTGAACAGGCATGAAATAACTGTATACTGTGAAATTATCATCTTGATTGCCTAAAAAAATATAGGATTCACCACAAGTGATGGCGGAGTAGCGTTTGTCTGTTATATTTAAGTTATTTGTATGTATTTAGGTATATTGGTGTCCAATACAATTTCAATATCAATTAATGTTCGTGTCGTTGACCAGTAGCACGACAGGTGTCACTAGTGAAAAATCACTGTTTACCTGTCTGGATTACTCGAGTTCAACCATGGTTTTTTGTTGATCCATCTTTAGTTTTATGTGTAGTGCTTTGTAGATTGTTGTTTTCCCGTTTCATTTGCCCATTATATTGTCTGGCCTTCTTCGATTTACGGCTTCTGGTTACACTTTTGATATGTTCAATCTTTTGACATGATGACGTCATGCAAGTGTTTTCCACATATTACATTCTTGTTAAGCTTTAAGATCTACAATAAATAACAGTTCATATCGAATCTAAAATGTATAGGATTTTAGTCAAATGTTCAACAATAACAATATGATTGCTCTTTGCACTTTCATGATATGTATTACTGGTTTCAGTAATAAAATGAAACCCAAAAATACCACACTGTTGGAACAGTCCCAATATCTAATAGAAATAGCATGGAAAGAGACACAATCGATACCCCTAGCACACAAATAAATGACTCACTTTTCTTCCTTGGTACAGGCACTTCAATAAAAATGGAGGGATTAAGCAAGTTTAGAGTCCGAACCTCTCCACTAAGCGAATCGATGCGGTGATGGATGTGTATTCAACATGTGAGCAAAGGCGTGTTACCAGTTTTACTGATAATTTGACTATCCTGTGTAGGCATTTTTGTTTTTGCTACGTTTTTATTTGATACAATCAGATAACAGACAAAAACCTCCAATCGCAAATTGAATCAAAATATATAAAAAATTTAACATTCTTTAATTTTATTTATTAGGGTATTTGTAATTACTGTAACAATATCACAGAAATATCCACATCAAAATAGATAGTTACATATGTGAAAACTGAAGCTATATAGAAATATTCTGTGTAACTCGCATGTTTAACAATTTGACCTACATTCACTGGTCTCTGCACTAAGATATTTCATTATACATTTTATTTTAAAAAAATATCCTGATTTATGAAAAGAAAGATTAAACAGGGATGGTCATCAATTCCACCAATATCAACAAAACAAACAATCACCTCTCATCTTAACTGAACTCACTCAACACAAAAATGACGTTAGAAATCCAGGTTCTGTCTTGGGACAATTACCCCTGAAGTAATTTTTACTCGATTTTCTTTAAGCTTTTTACCTTTAATTAAGACAATTAATAAGAGTTTCTTTTGGTGTTTTTATATAATCTTTTCAATGTGGTACTTTTTCCCCATCTTATTCGAACTCTAATGTAATTTCTCAACGTCTATTATTACATAGTACTATTCGGTGATAAAATTTAAAATTCATGTTTTAAGCATATTTAAAGGAAAAATAGAAATAAAATTATATCAAAATCATGAACTGAGAAACTATATTTATATCTGCTTTCATGCGTAAAATTTCTTTGAGTTAGAAATGACTTGATAAGACTTTTTTTTTCTTCAAATCATGGTTTCATAGAAATATGTGACATGTCAGAATACAAAACTTAATTGAAAAAGACATAATATATTCTCATCTCAAATTCAGTGATAATCTATTTTTTATGTTTGTTATCAAATTTCATTAAATTAATCGTGTCTAATATTGCAAATATTAAAATTGATCCTATTTCCTATGTCTGATACACCAGTATAAATCTTATGGAATTAATGTATATCGTTTTCGTGCCTTTGATTGGACAAGAACACTGTCACCTGTTTGTTTTTAATTCGTTCATAACTCGATGAACTTTTCAATCTACAACTACTGGGTTCAACTGGAAGGATCCACCATCTTGAACACGTGAAATTCTACATGTTATATTTACAACAATGCACAAAAATAATTAAAATGCCTACCTTGCAAACGTATTTTAGTTATTTTTTTTTATCAAAATTGAAGCGTACACCAAGCCAAATGACGTCTGATCTTTACGTTTTAAACTGGAAGTCTTCATATGACCTCATGTTGCTAATGTGCCAAAGTCGTGAACATTTCGAGGAATTTTAATCTGGGCGATTTTTAAACTAGGGATAATATGCAAGAATACAATTTTATGTTCAATATTGCATTGAAGAATTATAAGTATTAAACGGTTCTGTTCAGGAGTTCATGCATGTGTAAACGGTGTCGATGCACTCACAAAATTTACATAAACGTCTTTCGAACATGTATTCAGTTTGTGAGTGCATCTGCACCGTTTACACATGCATGCACTCCTGAAAAGAAGCGTGTAATACTATAATGACTAACCTTTGATTCCATAAGATCATCAGTATTCATACAAATACAAGTATAATGATATACATTGAAACCGAATCCTGAATCCAACAAAATTCTATGAAACCGAACTTTAAATAAAGTCCCAGTATAGGAAATTATTGTTAAAATAACATGTAATATGAGACAGGCACAACCTGTGTTAAGGGCGAAGCCTATTTGATGATAATGACAATTAAGAGGGAGGCATGAGAGGCAAATGCCTCCTAAAATACAGATGTAAATTGAAGAAACAAATATTTGTAAATTTACATATAGATATATTTTGAACACCTTTTCCATAGACGAAAACTAAAAAAAAAAAAGGGGGGGGGGGTTTCTGGTCACGAATCTCAGAAAATTAAATAAAATCCAAATCTCGATTCACGGAAATTAAAATTTGCCATTTTTGAGAATTTCACAAATAACGGTGAATCAATAAGACACATAAATGAAGGGTCACAAGAATAAAAAAAACCCAAAACATTCCAATCACAGATCATGGCCATGCGGAAAAAATGCATGCTATGCGTGGTAGCAAGGATTTATATAGTAGGATCCTTTGTGGTTTTGGAAAGGGGAGTGAGGGTCAGACCCAATTGCAATATTCTTAACCTTGCCATGGAAAATGTGTTAAAAGGCACTTCAAATGTACACATTTTTTTAATCACTTTCAAATTGCGAGATCGTGGAGATGAAATAGGTTTCCTGTATACATTAAAACGATGCGGAGCTGTTCTTCAATGTTTGACACCAGCTCACAAAGTTTTCAGGGACAGGATGACCAAGAAGTGGATGCACATTTATTCATGTTTCTTTCCTCTCCGAAGCAGACGAAATGCACACTAGAAAATGACGTCATCCATCACTGTAAACATGAAACGATCATTTCTTGTAGCACACGATTTTGATATTATAATTTTCTTTTAAGTTTATTTCAATTGAGAAGAATTGAAATAGTTACAGATTTGCGAATTTCTTATTGAAATAATTTTTATTTTGTTTTTAAATACCACTTTGTTCTATAATTTCATGCTTCCGGTGAACAGATATTTAGCTATCAATATAGGAGTATGACTTATTACCAAAAATCGCATAGCTGTTAGAAGGGCTTCGCCCTTTAATATGAGACAGGCAACCTGTTTGAAGGACGAAGTCATAAAATTTCAATAATACGATGATCCGTACACGTTAGCCTCACCGGACGTAATTACGAACAATTTCGATGATATTGACATTTGATAATAAATTTGACCAAATTGATGAAGCTGATTGCATGTTCATATTTCAGATTAAACACCAATATTCCTTTTGAATCATAGCCCATATTAGGCATATATTATTCAATGCATTGTTACGGGTTTTAAACAGATTTTCATGACCCCGTTCTAGTCACTATGTGACCTAGATCCGGACACAATTTCGAACGACATCATAATAACCTTTCTAGTGTAAATTATTTAATGACAACTGTTAAAATTGAAAGAGCATTCATTCATTTACGTTCACATATCCATTTGTATATAATACACATGAAATACAAACCTTTCCGTTATTCATACCATAAATGCGTGCCAGTTTGCATTCGGAATTCCTTGGACTCTTCAATGAATAAGGTACATCACGGATTTTGACATTTTGGGATAGATCAAGGTAAGGAAAATGTATTATATTGACTCCTTCTTCTTCTTCCCGTCAGGAGTGTACTCATACTTGAGTGTTGATACTCCGAGCATGACCAAACTGTACAGGTAAAAACCAATCCTATATACAATTAAAAACTGACTGTTATTTACACTTGGGACTGCACTGGGAGAGTGACAGACCCAAGTCCTGCTCGGAACTGGTCGATGGTAGGGACCAGTCTAAGTTCTTGAGGTATGTGACTCCAGGTGAGTATGGTACGCGGAAAGAAGGAGTATTTATAAGCGTCAATTCGGGTGTATATTACTCTATATACAGTAGTTCCTCGGGTTCTTCCATCGGGTGGTATAAGTAGTGTGTGTGATGGTATATCTACTAAATTGTTTATGATCTTATACATGAGGACGGCCCTTGTCTTAGCTCGTCTCTGCTCTAATGTTTCCCAACTGAGTTCACTTAACATTGCTGTTACGGCTCCAGGTTCTCTATTGTAAAAGTTGTTATTTACAAATCTGGCAGCTCTCCGTTGTACTTGTTCTAGTTGGTTAATCTGATTTCTTGTGTAAGGGACCCACACAGCACTAGCATATTCAACTGATGGACGGACGAGGGTGGTATAAGCGTTCCTTTTTACTTCCTTTGGACATGAGTGGATGTTGCGTCTTAGGAAACTGATGGTGCGGTTTGCTTTTGCATAGATGTTGTTGATGTGGGAATTCCAGCTTAGGTCGGTGCTGATGGTGACGCCTAAGTATTTGCTGTCTTTCGTTACTTCTAGCTTCCGATCATGCAGCTTATAATCATAATCAGTTGTTTTGCGTTTCTTTGTGATGTGGAGAGTGAAGCATTTGTCTGTGTTGAAGGACATCTGCCAGGTTTTTTCCCATATTTCTAAGCTTTTGAGGTCTTCTTGTAGTCTAACTTGGTCTGATG
Organism: Bathymodiolus brooksi; assembly: GCA_963680875.1. NCBI lineage: Eukaryota > Metazoa > Mollusca > Bivalvia > Mytilida > Modiolidae > Bathymodiolus > Bathymodiolus brooksi. Next base: position 131,020,894 of record OY804576.1, on the reverse strand, counting down.
GATTATTTATCACTCGATATAGTAAAGAGTCATCGGCGAACAATCGTGCCTGAGATGATACAACATCAGGGAGGTCGTTTATAAATAATAGGAACAGTATAGGGCCTAATACTGTACCTTGTGGTACACCAGAGTCAACAGGGCAGGTCTTTGATTGTGTTCCTTCCAAGAGTACTTGTTGAGTTCGGTCCAGCAGGAAGTTTTTAATCCACTGCAGTGTAAGCCCTCGTATTCCATAATGGTGAAGTTTTAGGAGCAGTCTCTCATGAGGCACCTTATCAAATGCCTTTGAAAAGTCTAAAAGTATGGCATCCACCTGTTTACCTTCTGATATATTTTTCGCAATGTCTTGTATGGTAGTGATTAATTGCGTCTCGCAAGATCGTCGCGATCTAAATGCATGCTGACTATCTGATAGTATGTTATGTGTTGTTAGGTGGTCCATAATATTACTGCATAAGATGTGTTCTTGCAGCTTGCTGCATATGGCTGTTAGAGATATCGGTCTATTGTTGGCTGCATTTGACTTATCTCCTTTTTTAAATATGGGTACAACGCTAGCTGTTCTCCATTCTTTTGGTACTGCCCCTTTGTCTAGTGAAGCCTGAAATATGCGTGTAAGAGCTGGTGCAATTATATCGGCTAACTGTCGCAGAAGTCTAGGTGGTACGGCGTCTGGACCAGCTGCCTTATGGTCATTCAGCTTCGATAGCAATTTGTGTACTCCAATCTCTGAGATGTGTATGGTTGGCATTGATGGTATTTTACTTTCACCAAGGTTGGGTAGAGATGTTGTGTCTTCTAGTGTGTATGCTGACTTAAATTGATTGTTGAGTATCTCAGCTTTGTTGTTATTGTCACTGTATATTATACCATCTTTAGCACGCAAGGGAGCTACTCCAGAGTTGTCTTGTTTCTTTGACTTAATGAATGACCAGAAACGTTTAGGGTCATTTGTTTGTTCTGGACTGATGATGTTGGTTACATAGTCGTTGTAAGCTTCCCTTGTTGTTCGTTGTGTAAGCGATTTAAGTTTTCTATATCTGTCTTTGTCTCTCTGTGATTTCGTTTTGCGTGCTTTATTCCCTGCTTTATTTTTCTTGTTAATAATTCTTCGGACTTCTGTCGTAATCCACGGATGTGTTGGTTTTGACCTTGATAATTTTGAAGGTACAGATTTCTCCATGGCATTCAATAGAATGTTCTTAAATGAGGTCCACATGTCATCAATAGTAGGAAATTCATTGGAGGAAAAAATCCTCCATGTTTGTTTTAACTTCGTCTTGTAATTCCTGGGTATTTGCTGTCTTCCATAAGTAAATTTTTCGTTTTGGTGTCCTTGTCCTAGTTGCTCTTACATTTGCGTCAATGAGTACAATATCATGATCGCTTATACCAGGTAGCGGTTTGCATCTGTTGACTAAACTGGGGTGTGATGTTAGTACCAAATCCAAGATGTTATCCTGTCTAGTTGGGAAATTGACAACTTTTTCCAAGTCCAGTTCTTGGATGATGTCAAGTAAGAATTTATTCAGTCGGATTGGATAAATTGATGTAGCAACGGACATGCTCTTCCAATCAATGTCAGGGAGATTAAAGTCTCCTGCTATCCAGATATTACCATTCTTTGTAAGCTGTTTCAAGTGTGTAAATTCTTTATAAACGGTTTCAAAGTATTTTTCGTCATGTTTTGTTGGTGGTCTATAGTATGCAGCAAGTACTGTGGGTCGATGATTATGGTGGAATTTAACAGCAAGTAATTCGGTATCATTGCTTTTAAATATTTCTGAACTTATTAGAGTTTTCCGGACTGCAATGAGGACCCCTCCACCTCTGGAGTTGTCTCTGTCGTTTCTGTATACATCGTATTGATCAGTTGGTATCATTTCAGAAGAATATATAGTATTGTTAAGCCAAGTTTCTGTGCCTATAATGATGTCTGTTTCTGATGATGTTAACAGATCGAGAAGTTCAACGTTTTTGTTCCTTACACTTTGAAAATTGATGTTCAAAATTCTTATGAATTCTTTAGAGTTTAGTCTGGTTGGTTTATTTTCTGGCTTTGGTGATGACGTAGCCAGTGGACTGTTGATGGTTGATAGACTACTATTCAGTGATGAGTGACAACTTACATTTTGGTCGATATCACTTAAGGAACTAAACTGATTGTCGTCTGAATTTATGGATTGATATAAAATTGAACAATGGTTAGGCGTGTTGCAGACCTTACACAACCATATAAGAGAAGAATTATCTGCGAATCGATGGTAGGAATCTGAAGTCATTGTCTTGCATTCTCGATGGTACCAGAGGTCACAATTGTCACATGCTATTCCTTCTTGACCCCATTTAACTGCATCTTTGCATATTTGACAGGGATATAATGTTTCTGCCCGTGGTCCAGGATTTAGTTCAACCTGACCACCTAATATCAATAAAAATGTTAATTGTTTCAGGCATTTGTCTTCGAGATGGAACATATATGTAATTTGTTTACGGAAATGATGGATCAGTTTTTGCCATACATATATACTTTGTGAGCTGATTTCGCCTTGTGTGACATAGTTGTTTGTCAAACTTAAGTCTTTTTCATGAGCTTGCCAATGGTGGATAATACTGTATAAGGTAATAATCAAGGCTAACCCTTTCATGATTATATGGCTTCCATGTATCTGAAGGTTAAAACAGGAGAAATTCAACACTGCATGGCTTCCCTGCAGTTGAAATTTGGCGACGGTAGACTGTAAACAATCAACCGGAAGTGAATTTTTTTTGTAAAAAGTTTGTATGAAGTGTTCCAGCGAATATAATTGGTATTAGAATGAATCAAAAATTGTTCAATGGCGGAATTCGAATGTATTAGAACGTGTATTGGGATCGACAATCGTCTTCATCTGTAAGAAATCTGAATTTTCTTTAGGAGCAGATCGGCTTCCATCTGTACAGTTCGGACATGCGCATACATGACTCTTTTGGTTTTAATTTCAATGTGTTCGACATATGCATAGAACCAGGAGATCATATTCTTTCCAATTACAGGCATAAGATAACAAAATATGCGTACCTCAATGCATTTTAGCGATATATTTCAAGTGCAATTGTCGATCGTTTTCTATTTACAAATATGAAAACCCGTCGTCTGCAACATTCAACAACTGCGCATGAATAATTTTCTCCCAAAACACGAGTAATTTAGCGGGGTATCTATTTATAAAAGCATTTTTTTAATTCATGTTTTGAAGGAACAATTAGGAGACATACTTTTTATTTCGTTCGTAATTGCGTCCGGTGAGGCTATTATCTTTTATTTTGAATGAATTTTGTAGCCGATTTGTTATGGCTCATTATACCTACTGTACACCGCTCTTCCGTCGGGAGTTTCGTAGAAAGAGATTTTTTTATTAGAATTTTATTTCAAGTTTATTTCGATTTTGCATAGAGTAAATAATTAAAGAATTGGGAATTTTTCATTGAAATATATTTCTTTTGCGTTTCTAAATTATCAATTGATCTATTTTTTAAACTTCCGGTGAACAGATATTTGGCTATCAATATAGAAGGAAAAATCGGACAGCTTACCGTTATAAGGACTTCGTCCTTTATTATTTAACGTTGAATACTTGGTCGCTTAAGCACTATATTTCAGATGTGATTTTTTCAGTTATTTAACTGATTTCAGTTATTTACCTCTGACAAAGATATTCCGAAAGTTGTAGGACACGCATAGAACAGTTAAAGAAGGGACCTGTTGAAAGGGGTGTATATGGCTTCAGCTATTTTCGTTGATTTTCAGTTATTTTATTTCTAATAAGAACCATCCATGTATTTGCATTAATGACCATCATAGGCCCTTTGTGCTCTTGCTCCGAAAGACTTTTAATAGAGTTAGGTCTCCCATCTTTTTGCCTTTGGGCGTACTTCATGACGGTTATTCCAGGAACACGTCGAGTGCACTGAATTTGATATCTACGTTTTTACTACTACTATTTACACTATAGGAAATGGTCTTTACAAAACAATATATTTTGTCACCCACTATACCAAAGATGATTACACAGTGGCGTTCTAGGGTACTCTACACTCTAGTGTAGATGTAAGCAGATTCTTGTACATGGTACCTACCTAATAAAGCCATTACATACGATCAATTCTATAAAACATAGCAAGACTTGTAAATAAGATACCGTATGCAAATATCAGTAATATCAAGAAGAGTTTGAAGATACCAAAGGGGTAATCATAATCCGTATGTCGAAGAAGAACAAACAACACAATGGTCAAAAGAAAAAGTACAAAAGGACAAACAACGATCTACAAAACATACACATAAAATTAAAGCTCGAGTAACACGAACCCCACTAAAAACCGGGGGTGAACTCATGTGCTCCTGAATGGTAAGCAGTTCCTGCTCCACTAGTGGCACCCATTTTCAAAAGCAATTGCAAAATATTGGACATTTCAAATGAACACATTCATAAAAAATGTGTTTCTTCCCCAACATAAGACGCTTTATCGTAAGAATAACAGTTCAGATTTTTTAACTAAAACTAGGTGTTTTCCGTCATTTCAGACTCGGTGGAATAGATTCGATCAGTATAATCACCAACTTTAGAAATTGTTAAGTAAAAAGACATCCTCTATATAGCGGAAATTGAAATTAAAGGATCGACCTATATTCGTTTTTCTTGAAATCGGTTGATTTTTAAGTCCCATGACTTATCCCATTGTCAATTAAAATAAATTCCTTAATTTACTTCCTCCTCTTTATTTTAAATAAATACATGAGTACAATTTTAGTATTACAAGTGATGTATGTGTCCTATTTTTTTTATATTAAGTAATAGGTAGTTACAGTTTAAGTGCACTCTGTTTACAACTCAATTATGAATATAACAATACAAAAACAGTCTTGCATGACATTAAATAAAACTTAGAACGCAGTTAATTGCTCTCGACCAATCAGGTATCTTGATTTTGCTGTTCTTAACTGTGAAAAAAGTAGCAAACCTTGTTTTTAATAAGGAATTGAATGATCAATTTCTATTGTAACAAGCCAATGATACATGCCAAATCCTGATCATGAAGGCATATGCATTGATACATTTTTATTAAATGCAGGATACATATAAATCAATTAAAACAATCAATTTAACCCAAATAACACTTCACATCTGGACAAAAAAGTTTATAGTTCTACTGAAAATTGTATTCCTGTATTCTTCAAAATTACAATCGTTTCAACTAATTTGTCAGAATTATTATACGTGTATTACTTGCATTCTCATCGAAATTTCAACTTATCTGTATTCATCAATCACAGGTTTAATGTCGATTTCAGGTTTTGGGACTGGATTGTCAAAAGACTGTTCAAATATGTACTCTCCTTAGTCCAAGCTACCAAAAACAGATATTGTCCATTTATTGTAATTTTAAGTCTTTTGTGGAATGTTTTTTAATCAAATTCTTCAAATGGTTGGATTCCGTCAAAATGTGATTAAAATAAATATATTCACTTTTTAATGAAAGAGAATTGAAGAAATCAGTGTTCCACATATTTTCAATAGGTGTCATTACTAAATTCGAATCAGTGTATTCATACTTTTTGATAGATTAATTTAATCAAGTACAGTGCCGGATTTACCATTGTGCTTAAGTGTGCTTAAGGTGGTAGGCCTGGGGTATGGGAGATAACTCTATTTTCAGTGTCTTCTCAAATATATGATCATCTGTGCGTTTGAAAATTCCCCCTCAATTCCAAGCTTCTTGGTGACATAGATTGTTTACATTGGATATGGCCAGTTAAAAAAATGACTCCTTTTCCTTTTACCTTTCCATAGCTGTGCTCCTTGCAGGGCTCACCAAACCAGGCGAAGTGGGCGAAATTCTCGCCCTATCTCGGCTGAAGTCGCTATCCCTCGACTACAAAGCGAAATTAAAGTCGCCTTGTTTCTTTTTGCAAGTCACTCTTTTCTTGCAAATAAAATTCGTTTTATGGTAAAGCTGATTGTCAAAACAATTGTAATCAATCGGAAGATACATAAGAATAAGAGGAAAAGGTTTTATTCAAGCAATAAAGAAGGTTTAATTTGTGGATACAAAAGTGTCACGGCAAACTTCTGCAAATTTATACTGACGAAATGCCAGGTGAATATTAAATCCCAAATCTTAAAATATACAAACAGACGCTTCCTTTATCAAATTGGCCGTTGAATTGTGTTATATTCTAATTATTTTCACAAAACTTAAGTTATGTGTAGCTTTTTAAAAGATAAACAATCAACATGTCTTAAGTTTTAAACACGGCGGTCATGGGGACGTAGGAAATCGGGGGAAGGAAACGAACATTTTGATGTCATTGACAGATTTCAAGGCAAAAATTAATAAATCTAAAATCAATAAATATAAGATCAATAATAATAATAAAACAAATACAAAACATGAATTTAATGTTAAATATGAAAGATATAAACAAGATATTAGCAAAGATAGAAAGCTATGTTTGGGAAACAAATTGTAATATCTGAACCTCTCTTATACCGCCACCCCCCTTCTTCGAAGACAACTAAAGAATAACTAGAATCAAACGAATACAACTGGAGCACAGAATGCTAAGGAATTTAACAATACAGCTGGGTGGCTGTCTGTGTTTTTTGTGTTTTTTTGTGTAATGAATTAATAAAGTAGAGTCACCCTCAAACCACCCCTCCCCCTCCCCAGCCGACTTGAAAATAAAAAAGACAAATGCAGTCATTTGGTAATTTGGACATCCACTTTGTCAATTATAAGAATTGAAAAGCTTTTTGTTATGGGTAACTAGTTATTTTTTATCTCACAAACAAAGAAACTAGCAAAGGATGGGTGTGTGATAACTTTCCTCGACAATTTCATTTTTTTCTGGGTACCTTCCATGAAAAACATAAATTTAAATATTTTAAAAATCTGATGGTAAAAGTTTGTAAAATTTGGTGCAATGATGTCTATATGTCTATTCTTCAGTGTGACATTTTTTGGTGGAAATTAATTGGCAGGAATTTTTTTAATCCGATTTTTAATACCAAGGTGGTCCTCAGGGCATCCCCCTTTTTTTGCAGTTTCCACTGTTTTGAATGTGATTATCTCCAAACAGGATATTCAGATATGCTAGATATTTCATATTTATTCAACAACAACACTCTCAAGTGTATTAAAGCCAAAATATTCCCTTTCAATCAGAAATAAATGTGCATATCTATTAGAATCTTCCGAAACTAGTATTACCATCTGGCATCAAGAATACCCCCAAAATTGCTATATTTAGGATGTGCTATGGAGAAAACGGCACGGTGAAATTTTTTGAAGCTTTGGCAGATAATGTATTTAGACATAACTATTCCATGATGCAAATTTAAAAAAAAATGAATGATGGGAAAATTTTAGGGTAACCCAGGTCTACTACCTTAAGCTCATGGCCCCGTTGGCAAAATGGGGAGGGGCATCTTCCTGTCAATGTTTTTTGTACGATGGACTTTTGCTTATGTGGTGCAATTTTAAATTTGAAGGCGTTCTGTTTCGGAACGACATAATGATAGAGTTCCTTCAGGGCCAAAGTAAGGGGCCTCATAACTTAACTAGCACAGGGCCTCATTTGTCCTACATCCGTCACTGATCAAGTAATATTTAGAACCATTATTACGCTTTAAAGGACCTCGATCACTTTACAATGTTCTAAGTTTGTAAGAACATAATGATGTCTTTCTTCATGAATAGATCTCGGCTTGCGCCTGATCTTAACAATGAAGAAAGGGATTATCATGTTCTTACATATACATAGAATACTATGTTTTATAGGAATTGCAACTTTAAATCAAGGTTTGTGGTTGGTCACGGAGAAGTGATTATGTTCTAAATGTTGTTTAACGATGTACTCATGGCTGTGTTTACTCTACGTTGCCCAGTTCTAAGTCGGTCGAAAAGATCGGAAATGGTCAATTGTGTCAAACTGAAGTGCATTTGAAAGAGGATAATATGTGCAACTTTAATTCCACAGTGACATATCCTTTATTTTAATATGCGCGTTAACTGGCGTGTCATAGAAGAATTAATATGAACATTTGGTCATTGTGTATACTGGAAGTGTAGCCTTGTTGCTGTTGGTTGGATGTCATTGGTATTCTTCTTAATGTCAACCTGTGGGTAAAAAGGAAGAAAGGATTTTTTGGGCACACAATTCAATACAACATCTTCATATTTAAACCACAACCAAATCTCCGATATGCCTAAAAATAAACAGAAGGTTGTTATTGAAAATAATTTGGCAAAATTAAAGAAGCGTTACTAAATCTTCATAGAGAAATAGAGAAAGTCATTCATTAAACATTGTCAATGAAGAATATACACATGGATCATTTACCTTGTAGAATATAGCATTGGATTTTTAATACAAAAGAGTAAAGATTGGGCAAATAAAAAATAAGTACCATATTTTGAAATAAAAATGGTTCATGTGACACAGAGTATAATATAGTCTGGAACCTTCAATAATGCGGAATTGCTCATTTGCGATTTCTAAAAATTTCTACTGGGCTTACCACTTGTCCAACATTTGAAAATATGGATAAAATTGATGAAAGTGGACTAGGTGATTGTGTTTAGTACTTGTTTATCACACTTGTACATTTTATCTATAGTCTATATGTGTTGTGCCCTGATTTATAGAGTGATTTTAATTTTAATATAAAACATTTGTAATTATAACAACCAATACAATAATGTTCAATTAATTAAAAAGACAGCACAAAGTAATGTATAAATTATACATGTTCCTTGACATAGTAATGTCTAAAATATAAATGTTCATTGACAAAGTAATGTCTAAAATATAAATGTTCATTGACAATGCAATTTCTAAATAAGGGTAATAACAAAATTACCGAATTCCGAACAATCTTACAAAGGGAAAGTCAAAACTCATAATTATATAAACAGACAAAATCAGTCAACAACCGGACAACTGTGAAAACCGTAATGACCCTGACTTGGTACAGGCATTTCTAAAGAAATGGTGGGTTGAATCAGATTTTAAAACGCCAAACCCCCCGCTTTCATTACGGCTCAAAGGTTCCGACTGTCACTTAACTGTTCATTGACAAAGTAATGTCTAAATTATAAATGTTCATTGACAAAGTAATGTCTAAAATATAAATGTTCATTGACAATGTAATGTCTAAAATATAAATGTTCATTGACAAAGTAATGTCTAAAATATAAATGTGCATTGCCAATGTAATTTCTAAATTATAAATGTTCATTGACAAAGTAATGTCTAAATTATAAATGTTTATTGACAAATTAATGTCTAAATTATAAATGTTCATTGACAATGAAGTACTAATTTGTTCATTTTCGGTTCAGTAGTAAGCATAATAAATAGGTATATAATGATAACAGAAGGGTGCCTCTCTCATCACCAGCATATTTATTTAACTTCAGATTAGATTTTGACAATTTCACCAGTATAGATCCCGAAATTCGAATAACCTTATCTACACACAGTAGTTTCTATCATAATATTGTTTTGCCTTCAACTGTGGCGAGGCTTTTTATATGAACTTTCTGAATATGTCCAAATCCATTAACAACAATAAAACAAATTTGAACAAACAAACTGATATGCTATAATGTGGGTAGTATAATTGATAAAATTCTAGAATCGGAGATGAAAGTAGTGCTCTTAAAGTTCATATAGAATCTAAAAAAAACTAGAATTTGATCTTTATTGTCTTATTGTACTCTCAACCAGATAGAGTTCCTGTCATTTTTTACTTATATATCCACTTAATAATTGACTAATTAATGATTTCTTTTTCTACCAATTTATCATGTTGCCCTAATATTAAAAACCTACTTTAATGGCGATCCTGATCTGTCTGATCTTGAAAATATAAGATTTTTTATTATTATTCTCCACATCGTTTTGGTGGTAAGTTTTGTGTAGTGTTGTTCATTTTTGTTTATCACGAACATACTTTTTTTAACAGTCGCCATTTTCTATTAATAAATTTATGAAATTACGTGATTTTTGTCATGTTCCATCTAGAAAAAAAAATACGACTGCCTAACCGAGTTGGATTATTTTTCAAGCAAACATTAGTAGTACTGAATTCCTAATATGGTTTTATATCAACATCTATTTATTCTATAACCCCTGGGGAAAATGTGTCATTCCATGAGGAGTCGATTACAGGTATTTTTCTAGGTAATTGTAGGTATACATATTGATTTAAGGAATGATATATTCTGTATCATACGCGTCACCACGGTTTCCGTACGTGTAATTTAAGGCTTAAATAAACAAATGTGAGAATGGTTTTTTAGTAATAAATATATGTGTTAAAATTAGTGTAAATATGAGTCAGCTTTGAACCCCATCTTATCATTTTATGAATCTGTGAGTAATATGTTGACACAATTGAAGAAGATTGTCAAAGGCAGGCACTAGTAAATCGGCCATTAATATTCTTTACAACTTTATTTTTAAAGATTAAATTATAAAATGGAAACTTTTCAAATCAAGCTTATTATTTCAGAAACATATCATGGTAATATGCATATTTTATTTTCTCGTCCCTTAAGTGCACCCTTATCGTATTCCTAATTTACCACTGTCATCGATATATTAAACTGTGTAAATGTGATTTTACATCAGATATATCATGTTGCCATCGTGGTCGTGATCGTATGTTAGTTGGATTTATAACGACCTATGCGATCGGTGCATATCACCACTAACGTTGTGAGTTTGATTCCCGCTCAGGCGAGGTGTACTTGATACAACAGTATGTGATAAAGTTTATCAGTGACTTGTGCAGGTCGTTGGTTTTCGTCGAGTGTTCCGGTTTTCTCCACCAATGCAACTGACCGGGACTGAAATATTGTTGAAAGTGGTGTTAAACACCATAACCTTAAGCTATGTTGTAACTGTTCCACGAACAACATGTCTTTTCCTCTGAAGTTTGTTCTTACTGCTAATAAAGTTTACAAAACAATCTATGTACAATGGAGTGTCACAAAACAGTTATCCTGACTGTCAATATGGTTCTGTTGACAAAAACTATTATATTGTACACATTTCGTCCAAACAAATAAAAATAAAACACATATTCTTAATTAATGTGTATCCCGTTAATCCAAGTAATTATTTATAGCATAGCGAGAACAATTTGTGTTTGTTTCAATGACGATGGGCCCAATATATTATTTAGACATGTTCTGTGTTTTACTAACGAGGCAAATTTGATTGATGTCGTTAATTCTCCACACACAATACTTAATTTATTATTTGATGTGTGCCTTGAACGAAATAATAGGTACATGTATATTGAACATTTACAGGGATTGTTCGGGGAAAATAAAATAACAATTTTTCCGAAGCATATTAATGTTTAAAACAAATAACCATCAACAAAATTGTTCCCAAGCAGGTCATGAAGAATTTTTGTTAAATCACTTACCCAAGGGAAGGTGCAATGAAAACTTTACCTTCCAAATATCTGCATTCTCGTTCCCTTTCTGATCATATCTAAAGGGGCTTTAACATTTGAAAATACATTTTCCTTCATGTCACTAGTCATAGCAGAGTAAAACTTGTTTTTAGAGAAAACAAATGTGATAATTAACCCCATATGTCAACACCATATTTATCCATAAGCATTTCCTTATCACTGAGAGGTTTATTGTAGTTTCCTATCATGCATGCAATGTTAAATAAATTGTCAATGTTTTCCAGTTCATCTCTATTCATTTGTTGACACTGTGCTATCTATTGTCCCTTGACCATCAGCAGCTTTTTCTGGGATTTTGCTCACACAGTTTGTGCAACACTAGCAGATTTATCTTGTAATCTGGCATACTTTACACAAGCTGAATGTTTTATGGACTAATGACATTTTAGAGTTGCTTTGTGGAAAGAAGTGAACCCAGACACAAAACTACAAGCCATTCTACCATATAAGTCGGAGAATTTTACACGAAGGCACAAAGCATCCTTTCATTTTCGTAATTTACCCACGGTTACTTTTTTATATATTCGTTGTCTCTTTGTTTTTTTTTTGTCACCATCTCATTTTAAATGCTTACGATAAACAACCCGATACAATTCAACCTTTTGGACTCCGAGTATAATCACACTGATTCTGATAAAGATTTGAATGATATAACACCTATTGTAATTCCTGAAAACCCTCCATGGTTAAACCCAAAACCTATCTTTTATTTTGATCTTACACAATACAAAACAATCTTAAATAAACCCTTTACTAATTCAGCAACATTTTGCTGAAATTAGATCAGTAACATCTAAATACTCGCCAATTTATACTGACGGTTCAAAGGATGGTGATAGTGTAGGATCCGCAGCTATTTTTTGAAGAGCAGGGCGATTCTCTTCGAATACCATCTGCCATTTCGATCTTCAGTGCAGAGGCTAATGCAAGACTTCTTGCTTTGAAGTTCGTTGCCTCCTCTGATGAGAGTAAATTCGTGATCTATTCAGATTCTCTTTCCTGCCTGTTGGCAATTGAGAGTTGTAAAACTCCAAACCCTTTTATTTTAATAATAGTGGAACTTTATAAAAGCCTTGTTACTATTGATCAACATGTTATTTTTACATGGATTCCTAGTCATATAGGTATCAATGGGAATACAGTCGTCGATCAGGAAGCCAAGGACGCATTGGATGATCCTATATCCAATTGTTCTATTCGTTATAGAGATTTTAAACCTTTCATAGTGAAATATATTTTAAAACGTTGGCAAGATAGCCGGGATCAGCAAATTCATAGCAAATTACACGAAATACATTCCCTAGATGGAAAGATTCCTTGATCTTACTGTCAAAATCGAAAGGAACAAGTAGTCTTAACCAGATGTCGTAGTAGATTAACAGATAGTTACCTATTAAATAATGAAGAACGACCGGAATATATTCCGTGTAACTCCAGTTATTGACCTAGACATGTTTAACTTGAGTGTGTAGATGTTGCTGACATTCGTCAGACATTCTACAATGTCCACAGTTTATATGATTTATTTACAAATGTCGCAGGTGACATAATTTTGAAATTTTTAAAAGAAATTGATTTGTATGCAAAAATATAGTTTGATATCATACGTTCTCAATATATGGTTTTATCTTCTTAATGTTTCTTTTTTTTCTATATATAATCCAATTGTTTTATAGACAAGACTAGTATGTTTTATATTTTATTTCTATGGCTCTTGTAGGCTACTAATTTATTAATTAAAAAAAAATCACATCACAATATAACTGAAATATCGCTAAGGTTGGCGTAAAACACCAATTAATTAATCAATCAATCATTTTCATTTATATCTAATTTACGTTTAGCTTTTATTTAAAAATATATGTGTAAATTCAACATTTTCTACTTTCCCCGGGAAACGAGAAATATAAATTTTATTCACTGCCAGTTGTGTAATAAAACATTATCAGTTAATTTGTATGTAGATAATCTGGCTGATGGAGATTAGATACATATTTACAGGTGGCACTGCCCTATGACGTATCCTGGACACTTCGGATTCTAATACATTCCCTTGTGTTGTTATGTCTGCATGTCCAAAATGCCCACAAAGTAAAGCAACACAATCCGTATTGTAAAAATAGGGCATGCAAATACATATACAATACTTGTGCACTCTCGAAGCATATGGGTAATATGTGTATGAGGCTTAAAAACGCGGGAAAAGGCGAGGCTTCGCCGAGCCTTTTCCCGCGTTTCGCGCCGAATACACATATTTACCTATATGCTTCGACAGTGCACATGTATTGTATTTATCCTGCAATTTTAAATCGTAAATAAACGTTTACTGGACGATGATAAAAGTATTTGAACATTTTATGTATGTATTTGAAAACAATATCCGCCGATGTGCCCCATTTTACATTTGTATGTTCTATTTATAACTGACCAATATCAAAAAATGTTCTATTCATAACTGACCAATATCAAAAAATGTTCTATTTATAACTGACCAATATCAAAAAATATATTAGGCAGGCTATATTGGTCGGTAAATGCTGTCATTTCAGGATAAATAATCAATCTGTACGCCTATATTTAAGTGTTTATTTATGTGCATTCAAATATAATTTCTGGTCAAATTTAAATTCATCTACCAGTATTTATTTATTGTACATTTTGAATAAAATAGAATGTATGATCACTCATTTAAGATAATAATTATAATTTTTTTTCCAGGTTAAGGTAATGGGTAACACTCCTAAATATAAATAGTTGCGATATTTTGTATTTCTGCATCAAAATCAGACAAAAGAATATTTTATGTCAAAGTACATTCTTTTACTAAATGTTATTTGCATGAACGTGTACATACTACGTCACATCGAAAGTTACAAAAGTAATTAACTGATAAAGGGAGATAATAATATTTACAATATGCCTGCTCAGTTGTCAGATAACTTGCTTCATACACCTATATGTGTGTTCATACATCAATAAAGCTTGCTTACTTACATTAATTACGCTTACTTTTACTATAATAATCCCTTTTACATAATTTGAAATTAAAGCACAAGACAGGAGAATGAATGGTCATGTATATACGTGCCAGGGGTGTCGAATTTGCTCAGCTTTCTGCAATTTTCTTATTGGATGTTTGGATAGTCCTGATGGTGTGCCATTTTTATTTTGTTTTACATATTGCTCTAAATGATTTGATTGGATGACTGACTTGTGTATTCTACTAAGTAATAAATTTGATTGAATGGCTGAGTCACATGACCGATACCAGTAAATCTATACTTTAGAATCGCATATTATTAATATGTATTGTTAATGGTCAAGCGTATGATACGTCGGATAACACAACACCGGGAAAGAAGGAATAATATTTGACCAAATTAGGCAAAGTGGGGACATGTTCTTACTTTCGAACAGTTTTGTTTAATTACTGCGAATATATTGCCTCTATGCCTATTGGTAAATGCCTCGAGTTTTGAGGATTAAATGTGCCATACCATAGTGATAATTGTGAACATCTTTATATTTTAATTTTTTTTTTTCGTTTCAGATACGTGATGATGAATATGATTGGCCTACTCCGTATGATATTAGAAACATTAGAAACAACGGCCCGGATATCGAAGCACTTGACTATTTAGAACCCTACCAGACAGACGACTTAGAGAACGGAGAGGTTTGTATAATATTTATAAGTAATATCCCCGATAGATCACAACTATAAGAGAAATGAAACAGAAATGAAATAAAGATATACATTTTGAACAACATCATGAAAAACTTCCAGACCGGATATGAAAGCTGGTGCAATTGATTCAGAATTCTTCTAAAGAGGTGGTGGTTCCTTTTGTCCTTTTCACACATTTTTCAACATGTGACGTAACGATAGTAAAGAAAATCGTCACATGGAGAAACACTGCGCAGACATTACGTTTGTTTTGAAGAATATTTAATGGCGTTGCTTCATTTCTATCTATGTATACAGACGGACAGTAGTTAATTATAGAAGAGGAACCAGTCTAGCAAGTATGAAAACAGTTTGTGATGTTTTGATCTGAGGAAGAAGAGTTTGAAGATATCAAAAGGGTAATCAGAATCCGTAAGTCGAAGAAGGACACACAATACAATGGCCAAAAGGACAAACAACGATCTACAATACATACACGTAAATGGACGATAAATGGAATATATCCGTGGTCATTTGTGACACAGATATTCCATAACGGTCAACCAAGTCATGGTGGCGACCATAAATCTTTCGAAGTGATGACTTCAACTTAGCCAATAGGAACCATTGGTTCAGTAGCTTTCTTGTTAGCAGCAACCCTCTATCCACTGATATTGCTATCCATATCGCTTTATTATACAGAAAGACTTGACCATGTAAACAAGGTTATTTGGTTTTGGTTATTTCAATGGAACGTTTTTATATGTCACATCTACCAAGTATGACGCCACGACATAGCTAAAATACTGCTAAAATAGGCTTTAAACACAAACTAATCAATTAATCAATCACTCTTCCATGTATGCCTATGTACCAGATAATATATATGTTGTGTATGATATTTATTGACAAGTTAAACACAGATTTACTTAATCATTGACCGATCGAAATATGATATTTTGTAAAGAGATTACTATAATTTTAAAATAATTACGTTCTTCTCTCAACTTTTCAACATATACCAAACAGAAACACTATGGTCTGTTTTGCTACATGACTCACTCAATGTATGTTCTGATCTGAAAGGACATTTTAAAAAAGAAGTTTTGTACAATAAATCTGCACACGGCAATAATAGAGTAAGAACAGGTCAACGCTCCTGAATATACGATTTCACATCGGTTGTCGATGGGGTCGTTTTCCCCCAATCTTCAGTTGTGTAGACCATTGTTTGTCTTTCTATCTTTTATTCTATTGTATTTTCCGTCCTTCGATTAACGGCTTGTGACTACCTCCTTGTTATCTTCAAACCTGTGTTTTTTCATACTTTAATTTCATTTCATCGTTATTTAATCAGGCAATCGACTAACATCTAACACGACGGAAATAATTAAACATAAGCAAAGCAATGTTACGACCACCGTGAGGGGCCGTCGTGGCTGTGATCGTATGTGAAATAAGTGTCGACCACCACTATAGTTGTGAGTTCGAATCCCGATCATGGCGAGATGTATTCGATACAACATTATGTGATGACGTTTGTCAGTGACTTGCGACAGGTTGGTGGTTTTCTTCGGTTTCTTCCAGGAATGAAACTGACCGCCACGATATAACTGAAATATTGTTGAAAGTGGTGTTAAACACCACCACAACCCTAATCCCTACGACCACCGTGGGTTGATATTCGAAATCACAGCAAATTTAGTGTCAAAACGATATGAATTTTCAAAATATAATTTGGATGAATTGGAATATAATTATTTGACTATAAAATGAGAAAAAAACTACACTGTCAGAACAGTTTCAAACTTCAATCAGAATATCATAGACACATTGTCAAAATCGATGAAACTGCTTTATTAATGTTTTTGTTTTATATTTCAGATTTTTTATCGTGTTGGACGCCCAATCTTCGGTGTGAATTTTCCCCATAAGAATGGAAGACGTAAATAAATAGTGGAATGATAATATTCTTAATACAATGAACATTTGATGATGAATGCATAAAGATATATTATGATGGTTGTCAAATTTATCATTTATTGTAAGAATAAAGATGAAGGTTTCTTATATTTATAAAACGAATATTACACTATAAAAGAAGACACATGGCTGTCTGTACTTTATCTCATGACATCAACAGACTTTTCAATAACCAGTAATTGTTATACTTAAGATGCACTTATTGAACCATTAAGTACAGTGAAACCTGTATAAACTGAACATCCGGGTACCAACTTGTATGTCCACAATAGACAGGTGTACAGTCATTACAGGAAAAATTAACAAAGATTACCTACATTGGGACTTTATTGAATGTTCGGTTTTTTCAAGATTCAGGTTTATTCTGGGTTCAGTTTAGACAGATTTCACTGTAATATGAAATTATTTGCGTGCAATTATAATAGACTTAAGAATCAAAATTAAACACGTTGCTACGTCTCAATAGTTTGTTTTTAAGATATTTTGTGTTTCAAATGAACATGATTTGTCCTTGGATACGATATCTCCTTCAAGATTCATGATATATGTTTGATGTAAGATACAAAATGTCAGCTGAAGTTATTTAAGCGAGAGTATTGTGTGTATCCTCCCCCAAGCCTTGTACTAGTTGTTAAGCAACTAGTATATATATATGACTCATGCAATTACTCAACCCGCTTCTTCTACTGGACAAATCAAATACACAGTTCACATTAAAGGCGAAAATTACTGATTTTCTCTTGCATGTACAGGACAACTTGCAACAACATATAATGAGCAACATTTTGTCAATTGTGACCCAGAACTAACCAATGTTTTTCGATCCAATCCATTTTTTCCCATTTTAATTCTTGTAATATGAAAAAGCCCATCCATCCATATTGTTACACCAGTGCTCCCTTTACCCACTACCAACATGCCTAATTGTTTGTAGCTTAAAGAAATCTAACTTGACTCTAAGCAACAACCAATCAATAAAACCAACAATGCAGATCTTTTTTTCCCTTTATTTGGAAAAGGGAATCGTTTATACATCCAAAAAGCATTTGCGTCTATTCGACAACTTTTCGGTTTTATATATAGCCAAACCCCTCCCCTGTATAATAACTGACATCCGTTGTAAAGTCTGTTGTAAGTGGCGTTAAACACCATAATCATTACCCCGTCGTAAAGTCTTTATTATACCTATAGTGTATAGTAGATTTCAATAGTTTCTCAATGCAAGAAGAATTTGAAGATACCAAAGGGCAATCAGAATCCGTATATCGAAGAAGAACAGACAACTCAATGGTCAAAAGTAAAAGTACAAAAGGACAAACTAAGACCTACAAAACATACATATAAAGCTAAAGATCGAATAACACGAATTCCACTAAACACCGGGGGTGAACTCAGGTGCTCCGGAAGGGTAAGTAGTTCCTGTTCCACTAGTGGCACCGTCGTGTTAATCTAGTTACAAGCCCTGTAATAAGTCATGAATGAGGAAAGGACCGGGAAGTGTTTACGACAGGTGGAACATATCCATGGTCATTTGTGACACAGATATTCCATAACGGTCAACCAAGTCATGGTGGCGACCGTAAAATTTTCGAAGTGATGACTTCAACTTTACCACAAGGAACCCTTGGTTCAGTAGCTTCCTTGTTAGCAGCAACCCTCTATCAAGGAAATCCTGATAGGAACCACAAGCTCTGGAATATCGTATCATCTGAGAGATATATACTCCATATGCAGGTGCTGCTGGAATGTTGCTACATATAAATGGAAAGTTCACAATTGGAAAATTGAAATCATCTCTTTTTTCGTAAAGTTTCGTTCTTAACCGACCCTTACTGTCGATTTCGAGGTGTAGGTCAAGGTATGAAGCAGACCTATCTGTATCTGTGGTATCCTTTATTTCAAGCTCAATGGGATAGATGCGATCAACAAAATCACCAAACCTAGAATTATTTAGTGAAAGGACATCATCTATATAGCGAAACGTGAGATTAAAGGATCGGGCTAGCCTCTTTTCGTTTTTCTTAAGAAGCCCCTGTATGAAGTATGCCTCTTACGAATAAAGGAACAAGTCGGCGAGAAGAGGAGCACAGTTTGTACTCATAGGTATGCCGACTGTGTCTGTTCGAAAAACACGTACACCAAACATAACAAATATGTTGTCAATCAAAAACTCGAGAATGTTGAAGATATCAGTTTCAGAGAAATATTTGGTAGAATCAGAGTGGTGTTTTACAAAATAAGATATGTCTCTTCCTAGCACAAGGTATTTGTATCTACGTTGGCCATTCTTTTTTTTATGAAACTCCCTTAATGTACAATCAGTTGATGCATTGCTTTCCCATGATAATCTACTAATTGAAAGCAAAGCCCATGAAGCGGTATATAGGGGGAGGGTGATTTCAATGTAGGTAGTTCTAGTTTCAAAAATATCGTTTATTGCATCAAAGGTCTGTCGTTGTTACAATTATCCATTCGATAAACTGACTACTGACATATTTCATCTGTTACCATGTGAACATGTGCTTTATTGATTGATATTTCACATGTATAGAAATAACAGGAGATTCTAGTCTCTTATGATGCTGTATATGCGAGTAAAACACGCCACGATATGGGTGAAATACTGCTAATGTTGTTGTTAAGCACCAATCAGTCAATCAATGAAACACGCATAGTACATAAAATGTTAATACAAACGTAGATATCAAATTTAGTGCACACGACGCGTTTCTGGAATAACCTTCATCAGGTACGCTCAATATCGAAATATTGGAAAGCCAACTAAATTAAAAGTGTTTGGGAGTAATAAAACCACAGGACTTAAACAAGATGGTCAAAAATCACTGTGTCGACACATCTGGTGGTGGACTATAATGTAACGAGGTATCATCCGCCCCGTAGTCACTGTTTCGCCACTGACATTGGTAAATTATCATTAAAACTAAGGTTCTCCTTCCTCATTCATAGCTGACCTTGGTGATGTTTGGCTATCCTGCTTAGGGCCTTTGGTTTTGCTGTACCCAAATACATTTCATTTATTTGGCATTAAAATATTTTGGCTTTGAGCATACCTGTTGAAGGTTGAATTAAATTGATATCTACGTTTTTATTCCTATTACTTCTAGGAAATAATTAGCTCCCTCAATTCAATATGAGCACGTATAATGTCGCACGCCTTTTCAAAGAAACAGATGGCACTCTTTATGACTAAGGGGTGATTGTTTGCTAGCTTTGTCATGACGAGAACACATTCGATGAGATAATAATGATGTCCACTTTGTACAAGTCTACCACGCTCAAGTGGATTTTTATTGTGGTAGCTCATCGAACGAACAGTCCCTGGGTAGAGAAGTTGGTCCTCTCGGACACACTATCCTGATTCCCAGCCAACCAATCTTTACACTTTCTCCTTAATAAGGCGTGTTTTCTGGAGATGCAACAATTACCAATTTCATAGTCTTTGGTTTGACCGAAACGTGGCTCGAAACAACGATTTACCACACTCGATGCGGTTCACTCTTTATACGAAAGGTTTTAAGACCTGATAGGGGTATTTAGAAGTCTGAAATCGAAGAACAGACAATGCAATGGCCAAGACGAAATGGGACAGCAAGAAAAACAATGATCCTCATAATATTACACTGAAAACAAACGATTGAGCAGCATGAACCACACGAAAACTTTGACTGAATTCGGATGATCTAGAAGTTCGTCCTCCACTAGTGGCACACGACGTATCACTATTAAATCGACCGAACATCATCTGATGTGAGAATCGTGTGGGACATCAGTATACGTTAATGAATATAAATATCTCAAATAAAACATGAAACTTCTGCAAAACAAACGGGAATAAATACGAACTGAACATCGGTTTTACGCGAATACCGAAGCGAACACCAGACAACGGAAATAAAATCGTGAAGACATGTAGATGGACGAAATGAACAACACATACTCCCACCCCAGAAGTGCCACTCGTCATGTTACTCTCCCTAAAAGTCCGATGATAAGCCATGAAAGTGATGAACGGAACATATCAGCAGTCTGTTGTGAAACACATATTCTGTAACGATTTACCAAGTCATGATTTGGACCGTAAAATCTTCAGGTTGCTGGATTGCGCTTATCCACTAGGAAACATTGTTTCATTATAATTAGCTTCCTCGTTAGCAGCATCCCCTTATCAATGAAATCATGATAGAAACCGTAAGCTCTGGAATATAGTAGTAACTGAGAGATATGTACTCCATATGCAGATACTGTTTGAATATTGCTACATGTTAATGGAAAGTTCATAATGAGACAATTGAAATCATTTCTTTTGTCGTAAAGTTTAGTTCCTAACCGGACTTCACTGTCAATGTCTATGTATATGTCAATGTATGAAGAACCTCTAGCTGTATATGTGGTATCTTTTATTTCAAGATGAATAAATAAAGTCGCCAAACGCTTAATTATTTAGTGAAAGTATATCATATACATAGGAACCCCCATGTATTGGGTGGGATTCATTGCGAATTTCTCTTGAAGTTTCTGTTTGAAATCTGCTGCATATGAATAAAGATATAAATCGGCGAGAAGAGGGTCATATTAAGTACCCATAGGAATGTCGACTGTTTGTTGAAATCACGTTCACAAAACATCACGAATATGATATCAATCAGAAACGCGAGCTTATTTAGTAATGTGTGTCTCAGAGAACCATTTTATTTACAAAAAAGATGTGTCCCTGTTTAATTCAAGATATTTGTATATATGTAGGCCATTCTTTTTTATAAAAACAAAGCTTACACAATGCTTTTATTATGTCGTGTAGTTTACATTAGGGAATATTCAAAGGGTAGAGAGGTCCAATGGTTTAATGCTATTGCACGAGGAGAGAGGCCTTGATTATATGTACTTTAATACATATTTATAATTGGTTTCATAATATACATCTGATTTACACTAACCTTGGAGTAGGTAATGTAACAGTACATCTGATTTACACTAACCTTGGAGTAGGTAGTGTAACAGTACATTTGATTTACACTAACCTTGGAGTAGGTACTGTAACAGTATATTTGATTTACACTACCCTTGGAGTAGGTAATGTAACAGTACATCTGACTTACAGTAACCTTACAGTAGGTACTGTAACAGTACATCTGATTTACACTAACTTTGGAGTAAGTAGTGTAACAGTACATCTGATTTACACTAACTTTGGAGTAGGTACTGTATCAGTACATCTGATTTACACTAACCTTGGAATAGGTAGTGTAACAGTGCATCTGATTTACAGTAACCTTGGAGTAGGTACTGCAATAGTACATCTGATTTACATTAACCTTGGAGTAGGTAATGTAACAGTACATCTGATTTACACTAACCTTGGAGTAGGTAGTGTAACAGTACATCTGATTTACACTAACCTTGGAGTAGGTACTGTAACAGTATATTTGATTTACACTACCCTTGGAGTAGGTAATGTAACAGTACATCTGACTTACAGTAACCTTACAGTAGGTACTGTAACAGTACACCTGATTTACACTAACTTTGGAGTAAGTAGTGTAACAGTACATCTGATTTACACTAACTTTGGAGTAGGTACTGTATCAGTACATCTGATTTACACTAACCTTGGAATAGGTAGTGTAACAGTTCATCTGATTTACAGTAACCTTGGAGTAGGTACTGCAATAGTACATCTGATTTACATTAACCTTGGAGTAGGTACTGTAACAGTACATCTGATTTACACTAACCTTGGAGTAGGTAATGTAACAGCACGTCTGATTTAAACTAACCTTGGAGTAGGAAATGTAACAGTACATCTGAATTACACTAACCTTGGAGTAGGTATTGTAACAGTACATCTGATTTACACTAACCTTGGAGTAGGTAGTGTAACAGTACATCTGATTTACAGTAACCTTGGAGTATGTACTGCAACAGTACATCTGATTTACATTAACCTTGGAGTAGGTACTGTAACAGTACATCTGATTTACACTAACCTTGAAGTAGGTAATGTAACAGTACATCTGATTTACATTAACCTTGGAGTAGGTAATGTAACAGTACATCTGATTTACACTAACCTTGGAGTAGGTCATGTAACAATACATCTAATTTACACTAACATTGGAGTACGTAATGTAACAGTACATCTGATTTACACTAACCTTGGAGTAGGTCATGTAACAGTACATCTGATTTACATTAACCTTGGAGTAGGAAGTGTAACAGTACATCTGATTTACACTAACCTTGGAGTAGGTAATGTAACAGTACATCTGATTTACACTAACCTTGGAGTAGGTAATGAAACAGTACATCTGATTTACAATAACCTTGGAGTAGGTAATGTAACAGTACATCTGATTTAAACTAACCTTGGAGTAGGTAGTGTAACAGTACAACTTATTTACACTAACCTTGGAGTAGGTAGTGTAACATAACATCTAATTTACACTAACTTTGGAGTAGGTAATGTAACAGTACATCTGATTTACACTAACTTTGGAGTAGGTAATGTAACAATACAACTTATTTACACTAACCTTGGAGTAGGTAGTGTAACATAACAACTAATTTACACTAACTTTGGAGTAGGTAATGTAACAGTACATCTGATTTACACTAACTTTGGAGTAGGTAATTTAACAGTACAACTTATTTACACTAACCTTGGAGTAGGTAGTGCAACAGTACATCTGATTTACACTAACCTTGGAGTAGGTTGTGTAACAGTACATCTGATTTACACTAACTTTGGAGTAGGTAATGTAACAGTACAACTTATTTATACTAACTTTGGAGTAGGTAATGTAACAGTACATCTGATTTACAATAACCTTGGAGTAGGTAGTGTAACAGAACATCTGAATTACACTAACTTTGGAGTAGGTAATGTAACAGTACATCTGATTTACACTAACTTGGGAGTAGGTAATGTAACAGTACATCTGATTTACAATAACCTTGGAGTAGGTAATGTAACAGTACATCTGATTTACACTAACTTTGGGGTAGGTAATGCAACAGTACAACTTATTTACACTAACTTTGGAGTAGGTAATGTAACAGTACATCTGATGTACACTAACTTTGGAGTAGGTAGTGTAACAGTACATCTGATTTACACTAACTTTGGAGTAGGTAATGTAACAGTACATCTGATTTACACTAACTTTGGAGTAGGTAATGTAACAGTACATCTGATTTACACTAACTTTGGAGTAGGTAATGTAATAATACAACTTATTTACACTAACCTTGGAGTAGGTAGTGTAACATAACATCTAATTTACACTAACTTTGGAGTAGGTAATGTAAGAGTACATCTGATTTACACTAACTTTGGAGTAGGTACTGTAATAGTACATCTGATTTACACTAACTTTGGAGTAGGTAATGTAACAGTACAACTTATTTACACTAACTTTGGAGTAGGTAATGTAACAGTACAACTTATTTACACTAACCTTGGAGTAGGTAGTGTAACAGTACATCTGATTTACACTAACCTTGGAGTAGGTAGTGTAACAGTACATCTGATTTACAATAACTTTGGAGTAGGTAATGTAACAGTACAACTTATTTACACTAACCTTGGAGTAGGTAGTGTAACAGAACATCTGAATTACACTAACTTTGGAGTAGGTAATGTAACAGTACATCTGATTTACACTAACTGTGGAGTAGGTAATGTAACAGTACATCTGATTTACACTAACTTTGGAGTAGGTAATGTAACAGTACATCTGATTTACAATAACCTTGGAGTAGGTAATGTAACAGTACATCTGATTTACACTAACTTTGGGGTAGGTAATGTAACAGTACATCTGATTTACACTAACTATGGAGTAGGTAGTGTAACAGTACATCTGATTTACACTAACTTTGGAGTAGGTAATGTAACAGTACATCTGATTTACACTAACTTTGGAGTAGGTAATGTAACAGTACATCTGATTTACAATAACCTTGGAGTAGGTAATGTAACAGTACAACTTATTTACACTAACCTTGGAGTAGGTAGTGTAACAATACATCTGATTTACACTAACCTTGGAGTAGGTAATGTAACAGTACATCTGATCTACACTAACTTTGGAGTAGGTAATGTAACAGTACAACTTATTTACACTAACCTTGGAGTAGGTAGTGTAACAGTACATCTGATTTACACTAACCTTGGAGTAGGTAATGTAACAGTACATCTGATTTACACTAACCGTGGAGTAGGTAATGTAACAGTACATCTGATTTACACTAACTTTGGAGTAGGTAATGTAACAGTACATCTGAATTACACTAACCTTGGAGTAGGTAATGTAACAGTACATCTGATTTACACTAACTTTGGAGTAGTTAGTGTAACAATACATCTGATTTACACTAACTTTGGAGTATGTACTGTAACAGTACATCTGATTTACACCAACTTTGGAGTAGGTAGTGTAACAATACATCTGATTTACACTAACTTTGGAGTAGGTAATGTAACAGTACAACTTATTTACACTAACTTTGGAGTAGGTACTGTAATAGTACATCTGATTTACACTAACTTTGGAGTAGGTAATGTAACAGTACAACTGATTTACACTAACTTTGGAGTAGGTAGTGTAACAGTACATCTGATTTACACTAACCTTGGAGTAGGTAATGTAACAGTACATCTGATTTACACTAACTTTGGAGTAGGTAGTGTAACAATACATCTGATTTACACTAACTTTGGAGTATGTACTGTAACAGTACATCTGATTTACACTAACTTTGGAGTAGGTAGTGTAACAGTACATCTGATTTACACTAACCTTGGAGTAGGCAATGTAACAGTACATCTGATTTACACTAGCTTTGGAGTAGGTAATGTAACAGTACATCTGATTTACACTAACCTTGAAGTAGGTAATGTAACAATACAACTTATTTACACTAACCTTGGAGTAGGCAGTGTAACAGTACATCTGATTTACACTAACTTTGGAGTAGGTAATGTAACAGTGCATCTGATTTACACTAACTTTGGAGTAGGTAATGTAACAGTACAACTTATTTACACTAACCTTGGAGTAGGTAGTGTAACAGTACATCTGATTTACACTAACCTTGAAGTAGGTAGTGTAACAGTACATCTGATTTACACTAACTTTGGAGTAGGTACTGTAATAGTACATATGATTTACACTAACTTTGGAGTAGGTAGTGTAACAGTACATCTGATTTACACTAACTTTGGAGTAGGTAATGTAACAGTACAACTTATTTACACTAACCTTGGAGTAGGTAGTGTAACAGTACATCTGATTTACACTAACCTTGGAGTAGGTAGTGTAACAGTACATCTGATTTACACTAACTTTGGAGTAGGTACTGTAATAGTACATCTGATTTACACTAACTTTGGAGTAGGTAGTGTAACAGTACATCTGATTTACACTAACTTTGGAGTAGGTAATGTAACAGTACAACTTATTTACACTAACCTTGGAGTAGGTAGTGTAACAGTACATCTGATTTACACTAACTTTGGAGTAGGTAATGTATTAGTACATCTGGTTTACACTAACCTTGGAGTAGGTAATGTAACAGTACATCTGATTTACACTAACCTTGGAGTAGGTAATGTAACAGTACATCTGGTTTACACTAACCTTGGAGTAGGTAATGTAACAGTACATCTGATTTACAATAACCTTGGAGTAGGTAATGTAACAGTACAACTTATTTACACTAACCTTGGAGTAGGTAGTGTAACAATACATCTGATTTACACTAACCTTGGAGTAGGTAATGTAACAGTACATCTGATTTACAATAACCTTGGAGTAGGGAATGTAACAGTACAACTTATTTACACTAACTTTGGAGTAGGTAATGTAACAGTACATCTGATTTACACTAACGTTGGAGTAGGTAATGTAACAGTGCGTCTGATTTACACTACATTTGGAGGAGGTAATGTAACAGTAACTCTGAGTTACACTAACCTTGGAGTAGGTGGTGTAACAGTACATCTGACACCTGATAACACACAAATAATGACGATATGTTGTTCCCTCTTATTATCATTGCGTCTACTGACAGCGAATTCCTGGTAGTCATGAATTATTCACGAGTCAATGTAAAGCATTTTTACATATAAAATATAGTGTTCAAATTGTATTGCGATAAATTCTCAATGTCAATATTTGCTCGAACTGATATATTGTTTTTTTTATCAAAGTAGGTAATCACATGTTCTGTTTTCCAAAGGACAAAAGATAACCGTCACTTGATTTAATTTAGTTATTTCATCTTTTTTTTGAAAATTAACTTTAAAAAAAAATGAAATTGCTGTAAAGAATATATGTGCACTTACGTTTTGATTAAATTTGTAATACGTCATCGATCGATGAAGTCATGTTCGATTAAAACAGGTTTACAATTGGTTTCATCCCTAATTACACAAAGTGTGTTTGCAAGCTGAGGTTGTAGAGTGTTTCGCATAGAGTATTTTCACTGTTAAGTAATGGTTAGGCGAATATTGACATTAGCAGAGAGGTGGCAAACTGTTAGCATGTCACAGGCAGGTTTTAGCAATAGAAGGGTTGCAGGGAAAATGGGGGTATACCATTCTGTAATTGATCTTCTTCTGCAGGGTCAGCAAGCGACTGGAATGATTGATGAATGTCCGCAATCTGGCAGTCCGCGCAAAACTACACCTAGAGAGGATAGGTTAATAGCCTGTTGTGCCAGAAGAAATCGATTTGCTTCATCAGATCGTATCCGAGGTGGATTGAATTTTGGGGGTCATGTATCTGTAAGGACTTTTAACAGACGGGTAAATGAGCAGCGCATGCGCAAAAGGCGACCGATAAAACGACAGCAATGGTCATTACGTCATCGGTGGGCTCGCTGAAATTGGTCACGTTACCCTCTCCATTTGAATATTCGTAATTAAGAACGAATTCATTGGTCAGACGAAAGTCGATTATTTTTGCGCCCCGTGGATGGTCTCGTTCGAATCTGGTGGGATAGAAACACTGCAATTTCAGGACGGGAACCAGGTGGGTACAACAGCGTTCTGTAACGGCGGTGTAGCTGTCAGGGTTACTTTTCTTTTAATTGTACGTTAGACTTGCATGTCTTACAAAGTAATCTCAATGGCGTTGCATACTGCGACGGCTTGCTTAACGCGCACGTTGTACCCCTTTTTGATAATTGGCTGACAGGCTGATCCTTATGGACGATAACACCAAAGCGTACAAACCGCGCATTGTAAAAGAATTCAGGCAGTAAGAGGTGATTAACACATTTCAGTGGCCTAATATGAACCCAGTCGAGCACGTATGGGACTTTATTTGCCGTAAAGTGAACCAACGTAATCCACAATGACAAAATATTGATGAATTAACCAACGCAGTTAAGGGGGAATGGCGGACATTCCCACAAGAGAGGCTTCGTCGCCTAGTTTGTCGAACGAATAACCGAGTGTGGGAGCATTGGCGTAAACGTGGTGGTTATACTCGCTACTGAGTAAATATGCGAGATAAGGCTTGTCCATACATTTATTCAAAAGTTCTGAAAAAATTATCACTCGTCCATTTTCGTAAATTGTTGGAAAGCAATTACCAAATAATTTGTTTTTGAAATTTTGAAGTTTTCAAGTGTTGGTGTTTTCTCCTTTTTTCCCCACTTGTAATAACCAACATTTTGATTTCATACTACAACTCAAGTTGAAGCCCATAATCATATAATGCCAACTTCTTTTATCTTTAAAAAAAGAAAAACATTTAAAAAAATATATACTCCATGGCTCTTAACTTTGGTCGAAGTGTATATTTAATTTAATGCTTTATTTGTTTAACGAGGATTGCCAACAGCCAATGGCTACGAGCGGTTTTATATATATGTTCTTTAAAAATATATTGAAGATACCAAATGAGTAATCAGAACCAGTACATCGACGAAGGATAAACAATCCAATGGCCAAGAAAATGACACAAATACAACCATCCATAAAATATTACACAGAAAACAAAAAATTGAGGAAATACCAATCATACTGAAATCCCAGTGTAAACACAGGTGCTAAGGAAGGGCTAGCATGATGGCTGGTAACACGTGGATAATCTATTCCAGTTATTATTACTCGTGTGGCAACTGACATAAAAATCCTTGTAGTAATGAAAACATTTTGATAAGTTCCGACACATTGTTTTCTCATAGCGTTTCGATTCATTATTGGAGAAAACCACCAACCTTGCATACACCCGCACCAAACGTTGGATTCTAATTCGCCAGTTGAGTGGAGAGCGGCTGATTGCCTATATACATTCAAATCCAAATACCATTTGATTGCAGCCATGACACTCGAATATTAGAAAAAGTATGGAAATTCGAAAATATTGAATGGATTGCACGAATTATGTTGTATGTCATTACACACCTTAGGTTCTAGATAAGAATATCAATTGGCATACAACATTCAATAAACACTAGGGACAGAACAATGATACTTAATAAAGGAATCATTACTACTGAGGCATGAACGTAACCTTGTTTATCATGTAAATGGGCACACGGGCACGTTTGAAGATATCAAAAGTCGTACATCGAGGAAGGACAGATAATACAATTGCCAAAAAAAGAGACAAAGGGACAAACAATGATTACAAAACAATACACAGAAAACCAAAGATTGAGCTACACGAACTCCACTAGAAACCAGGGAGTGAATATAGGTGCTCCGGAAGGATGACCAGCTCCTGCTCCACAAGCGGCACCGATCGAGTTACTCTTATTACAAACCCGATGCATTTTGTGTTCGCCCAATGCAATGTCTTTTAAGAACGTTTCATGTAGAACAAACAAACAAAAAATAAAGAAACGAAAACAAAATTATCCACGACATGAAATAAATGCATTTACAAATCATAATTTAAGAACATACAAACAAATATCAATAAACAATAGCTGTAGCAGTCAGTTATATAATTTACAAAGCATTCATACAGCGACAAATGTTCAAAGTATTGTATCTTGCACATCTGTACTATGTTATATTTTACTATATCAGTTTAGTTTAAACATATTTATTTGTTATAAACAAGACAAAAGGATCAGACACAAATTATACAATTTAGGTTGCCGTCTCCGATATTTACATGATATACATACATTGACATATACTGAAATAAACTACCTTTAACGTTAAAATAGTTGGTGATAGAAATAAAACAGATATGCAAACTTCAGCGAAATAAGTACATTTCGAGTACATCTTTTCATGATAGGAGCATGAGAGAGGATATTAAGATAAGTTGTGTTTGACTGATTAATTATCTTTAAGTAGCTTTCGCTTTCAAACAAATATATCAGCTGGGATGGAATCTTACTTAACAGGAACTATGTTTGATATTTTGCCAATAGGTGGGTACATTATCACTGTCATTACCGCATTATTAAAAAAAGTTTAAAGATACCAAAGGGGTAATCAGAAGCCATAAATTGAAGAAGGACATACAACACCATGGGTAAACGAAAAAGGACAAACAACGATTTTCAACACATAACACAGAAAACCAAAGATCGAGCAACACGAACCCCACCGGAGGGAACTAAGGTGCTCCGGAAAGGCAGGCAGCTCCTGCTGTTCCACATGTGACAACCCGTCGTGTACTCAAAGAACCATACAAACTAAAATTAAAAATGGGACGGAATTAGTTTTCAATTTGGACAATTCTAATGATGGGTTTTCCACGAAAGGTATGAAGCATCAAAGGGGTAACCGAAACTGTAACCTTAAGGAACGACAATATAGCACAAACAAGGTTCTACATACAATGATATAGATTCATTTTAGGGTGTAATGGTTGGTATTCATACAACTGTGTACCGAGTGTTCCACAGCTATGGGTCATGATAGATGACATCGCTTGCTATGCACTATAAATGTTTCCTTTTATTACATATGATTAGTCTGTAGCAACGAATTTTAAACGTGTGTAATTTCTAATTGATGACTGAATGCTAAGGAAATGAAGTGTAGTCTCGTCCCCCCACCAAGATCAACACAGGTGAGCAATTTATATTTACATAAATTTTATTGGAATGAGATAAAATTTACCTTATATTTTTGTCACATATTATGCAGTGCTTTTAGTTTTGAGACCCGGCCCTATGTGCTGAAATTGGTGGACCTCTGAAATATCTCCGATCAAAATTAACTTGGTTGTGAATCCATTTTTCGTGATGTAATATATATGTCTTTATTCCAAGAATAACTTCTGACCTGGAGGACAATATTTACTTTCCTCATTCTTGGCTTAGCAACACCAAATTATATTTTGTATAACAATCCAGCCAATAGTGAGATGATCACAAGACTATACCTGTCCTATGGTTAAATGTATTCCTCTTTTGACAACCGAGTCCTGAGCATTCAATTCGATAATGTTAAAGTAATAATTTTCGCTGATATTTGTGTAGTCATTAGTTCTGTCCTCAGATTCCGACATACACTGTTGGTACGATTCACTTATCATAATGAAGCGTCGAGTTCTTTTATATGTTACATATTTTTCTTGGTAGCAATTTGCTCGATAAACATTATAATCGAGAACATATTCTTATAAATTCAGCTATAGTGGAGGATGAACTGTCTCTCTTCCTGATAGTCATAATTCACCCCGATTTTCAGTGGAGTTTATGTTGCTGAACCTTACGTATTTTTGTGTTGTGTTTTTCTTTTTGCCCCCATTGCTAGCCATTGCCTTATTCTGCTGCCCATGTTCGAATTAGGGCTTCCGATTATCTTTGTTTTTGTACTTTCAAATTATTTTTGGATTTTGTTTTATTTTCCCCATGTGTGTTATAAGGAAAATATCGCACTGGATACGGACAATTGATATTGTATGGTATTTGTATACTACCTTGACACTTTATCAAGAAAAACAAACACTATCTTCGTTGAAAGCATATTTTTGTAAATGATAACGTTTAAGGTATAATCTTGTCTTACCGTGAAATGTCGGTAGATACACAGATTATGTATAAAGCGGAAGTTTGCTTGGTCACAACGGCACATGACAATTACGTCGAAAGAGGCGTATGCAGATAATTGAATGAAAAGGCATCTTGTTGGTAAGTTACATGTATATCCACCTATGTCGCCGTTAAAAAAGTTCAGTTTGTACACTTCGTAAATGATGTAAGTATTATTAAAACTAAGGTTCTCACCATTAAAGCATAAGTCACTTCACGCGTCGTGCGCACTGAATTATATATCTACGTTTCTTGCTACCACACACTTTTAGATTAGTTGGCTTTCAATCTTGTGAATATTAACGTAACTGATTTAGGTTATTCCAGAAATGCATCATGTGGACTAAATTAGATATATATGTTTGTATTATTGAAAATGTCTGTTTTGCACAAAAACAAATAAAATTAATTGTTATTTTGCTGAAATCTAAAATTCCTAACATTGTTAGACATGTATTGCTATTTTGCCGCAATCTAACCTTGCTAACATTGTTATACATGTATTACTATTTTGCTGTTATCTAACATTGCTAGCATTGTTATACATGTATTGCTATTTTGCTGTTATCTAACATCGCTAACATTGTTATACCTGTATTGCTATTTTGCTGTAATCTAGCATTGCTAACATTGTTATACCTGTATTGCTATTTTGCTGTAATCTAGCATTGCAAACATTGTTATACATGTATTGCTATTTTGCGGTTATCTAGCATTGCTAACATTGTTAGACATGTATTGCTATTTTGTTGTAATCTAACATCGCTAACATTGTTATACATGTATTGCTATTTTGTTGTAATCTAGCACTGCTAACATTGTTATACATGTATTGCTATTTTGTTGTAATCTAACATTGCTAACATTGTTATACATGTATTGTTATTTGCTGTAATCTAACATTGCTGACATTGTTATACCTGTATTGCTATCTTGCTGTAATCTAGCATTGAAAACATTGTTATACATGTATTGCTATTTTGCGGTTATCTAGCATTGCTAACATTGTTGGACATGTATTGCTATTTTGCCGTAATCTAACTTTGTTAACATTGTTTTACATGTATTGCTATTTTGCTGTAATCTAGCATTCTTAACATTGTTATACATGTATTGTTATTTTCCCGTAATGTAACATTGCTAACATTGTTATATATGTATTGCTATTTTGGTGTAATTTAGCATTGCTAGCATTGTTATGCATGTATTGCTATTTTGCCGTAAATTAGCATTGCTAACATAGTTAGGCATGTATTGTTATTCCCTATAAACGTTGCTGTAATCAACATAGCAAAATACAAATTACAATGCATGTAATAAAATCATCTCCCTCATATATAGATAACCTTTGCCGGTTTTCTCTATCCTGTTACCTGTAAAACAAATTAAAACGCAAAAAGAAAAAAAAAAGAAATAACATTTTAAATCAAAGAATTTGGAGGAATACAATCGGCCGTTTTCGTTAGATGAATTGAGAAAATCGTTGGATAAAGCACATGATATTACATGTGGGCCCGCTGATATCCACTACTAGCTTCTCATCTCCTGAAATGACAATTGGAAAACAAGCGACTTGCTATCAATTTGGAAATTAGCTAATGTCATTCCTATTCCACAATCTGGTAAAGACCATTCCGAACCGTCAAATTATCGGGCTATAGCAGTAATTAGCTACGTTTGCTAAATCACTGTAAGAATGATCAATATTCGCCTTGCATTGTTTCGTGAATCCAATGGACTATTGTCCTATGTACAGTGTGGACTCCGTCAAGGTAGAAGAACTTTGGCACATCTTGTCAGTTTTGAAACTTATTCGAAACGCTATTGCCAAACATATGTTGCTGAACCATAAGTATGTTTGTGTTGTGTTTTTCTTTTTGTCCCCCTTTTTTTATTTAGAAATTGTCTTATTTTACTGCCCACGTTCGAATTAGGGCTTTCGATTACATTTGTTTTTGTACTTTCAAATTATTTTTGGATTTTGTTTTATTTTCCCCATGTGTGTATCAGGATAATATTGCTCTGGACAATTGATGTTGTATGGTATTTGTATACCACCTAGACACTTTACCAAGAAAAACAAACACTATCTTCGTTGAATGATAATCATATTTTTGGAAATGATAACGTTTATGGTATAATCGTGCCTTACTGTGTAATGTCGGTAGATACACAGATTATGTATAATGCGGAAGTTTGCTTTGTCACAACGCCACATGACAATTATTTGGAATGAGATAAAGATTACCTTATATTTTTGTCACATATTATGCAGTGCTTTTAGTTTTGAGACCCGGCCCGATGTGCTGAAATTGGTGGACCTCTGAAATATCTCCGATCAAAATTAACTTGGTTGTGAATCCATTTTTCGTGATGTAATAGATATGTCTTTATTCCAAGAATAACTTCTGACCTGGAGGACAATATTTACCCTTCCTCATTCTTGGCTTAGCAACACCAAATTATATTTTGTATAACAATCCAACCAATAGTGAGATGATCACAAGACTATACCTGTCCTATGGTTAAATGTATTCCTCTTTTGACAACCGAGTCCTGAGCATTCAATTCGATAATGTTAAAGTAATAATTTTCGCTGATATTTGTGTAGTCATTAGTTCTGTCCTCAGATTCCGACATACACTGTTGGTACGATTCGCTTATCATAATGAAGCGTCGAGTTCTTTTATATGTTACATATTTTTCTTGGTAGCAATTTGCTCGATAAACATTATAATCGAGAACATATTCTTATAAATTCAGCTATAGTGGAGGATGAACTGTCTCTCTTCCTGATAGTCATAATTCACCCCGATTTTCAGTGGAGTTTATGTTGCTAAACCTTACGTATTTTTGTGTTGTGTTTTTCTTTTTGCCCCCATTGCTAGCCATTGCCTTATTCTGCTGCCCATGTTCGAATTAGGGCTTCCGATTATCTTTGTTTTTGTACTTTCAAGTTATTTTTGGATTTTGTTTTATTTTCCCCATGTGTGTTATAAGGAAAATATCGCACTGGATACGGACAATTGATATTGTATGGTATTTGTATACTACCTTGACACTTTATCAAGAAAAACAAACACTATCTTCGTTGAAAGCATATTTTTGTAAATGATAACGTTTAAGGTATAATCTTGTCTTACCGTGAAATGTCGGTAGATACACAGATTATGTATAAAGCGGAAGTTTGCTTGGTCACAACGGCAAATGACAATTACGTCGAAAGAGGCGTATGCAGATAATTGAATGAAAAGGCATCTTGTTGGTAAGTTACATGTATATCCACCTATGTCGCCGTTAAAAAAGTTCAGTTTGTACACTTCGTAAATGATGTAAGTATTATTAAAACTAAGGTTCTCACCATTAAAGCATAAGTCACTTCACGCGTCGTGCGCACTGAATTATATATCTACGTTTCTTGCTACCACACACTTTTAGATTAGTTGGCTTTCAATCTTGTGAATATTAACGTAACTGATTTAGGTTATTCCAGAAATGCATCATGTGGACTAAATTAGATATATATGTTTGTATTATTGAAAATGTCTGTTTTGCACAAAAACAAATAAAATTAATTGTTATTTTGCTGAAATCTAAAATTCCTAACATTGTTAGACATGTATTGCTATTTTGCCGCAATCTAACCTTGCTAACATTGTTATACATGTATTACTATTTTGCTGTTATCTAACATTGCTAGCATTGTTATACATGTATTGCTATTTTGCTGTTATCTAATATCGCTAACATTGTTATACCTGTATTGCTATTTTGCTGTAATCTAGCATTGCTAACATTGTTATACCTGTATTGCTATTTTGCTGTAATCTAGCATTGCAAACATTGTTATACATGTATTGCTATTTTGCGGTTATCTAGCATTGCTAACATTGTTAGACATGTATTGCTATTTTGTTGTAATCTAACATCGCTAACATTGTTATACATGTATTGCTATTTTGTTGTAATCTAGCACTGCTAACATTGTTATACATGTATTGCTATTTTGTTGTAATCTAACATTGCTAACATTGTTATACATGTATTGTTATTTGCTGTAATCTAACATTGCTGACATTGTTATACCTGTATTGCTATTTTGCTGTAATCTAGCATTGCTAACATAGTTAGGCATGTATTGTTATTCCCTATAAACGTTGCTGTAATCAACATAGCAAAATACAAATTACAATGCATGTAGTAAATTCATCTCCCTCATATATAGATAACCTTTGCCGGTTTTCTCTATCCTGTTACCTGTAAAACAAATTAAAACGCAAAAAGAAAAAAAAAAGAAATAACATTTTAAATCAAAGAATTTGGAGGAATACAATCGGCCGTTTTCGTTAGATGAATTGAGAAAATCGTTGGATAAAGCACATGATATTACATGTGGGCCCGCTGATATCCACTACTAGCTTCTCATCTCCTGAAATGACAATTGGAAAACAAGCGACTTGCTATCAATTTGGAAATTAGCTAATGTCATTCCTATTCCACAATCTGGTAAAGACCATTCCGAACCGTCAAATTATCGGGCTATAGCAGTAATTAGCTACGTTTGCTAAATCACTGTAAGAATGATCAATATTCGCCTTGCATTGTTTCGTGAATCCAATGGACTATTGTCCTATGTACAGTGTGGACTCCGTCAAGGTAGAAGAACTTTGGCACATCTTGTCAGTTTTGAAACTTATTCGAAACGCTATTGCCAAACATATGTTGCTGAACCATAAGTATGTTTGTGTTGTGTTTTTCTTTTTGTCCCCCTTTTTTTATTTAGAAATTGTCTTATTTTACTGCCCACGTTCGAATTAGGGCTTTCGATTACATTTGTTTTTGTACTTTCAAATTATTTTTGGATTTTGTTTTATTTTCCCCATGTGTGTATCAGGATAA
Organism: Bathymodiolus brooksi; assembly: GCA_963680875.1. Taxonomy (NCBI): domain Eukaryota; kingdom Metazoa; phylum Mollusca; class Bivalvia; order Mytilida; family Modiolidae; genus Bathymodiolus; species Bathymodiolus brooksi. The sequence continues at coordinate 130,983,772 of OY804576.1, read as the reverse complement.
TATTGCTCTGGACAATTGATGTTGTATGGTATTTGTATACCACCTAGACACTTTACCAAGAAAAACAAACACTATCTTCGTTGAATGATAATCATATTTTTGGAAATGATAACCTTTATGGTATAATCGTGCCTTACCGTGTAATGTCGGTAGATACACAGATTATGTATAATGCGGAAGTTTGCTTTGTCACAACGCCACATGACAATTATTTGGAATGAGATAAAGATTACCTTATATTTTTGTCACATATTGTGCAGTGCTTTTAGTTTTGAGACCCGGCCCGATGTGCTGAAATTGGTGGACCTCTGAAATATCTCCGATCAAAATTAACTTGGTTGTGAATCCATTTTTCGTGATGTAATAGATATGTCTTTATTCCAAGAATAACTTCTGACCTGGAGGACAATATTTACTTTCCTCATTCTTGGCTTAGCAACACCAAATTATATTTTGTATAACAATCCAACCAATAGTGAGATGATCACAAGACTATACCTGTCCTATGGTTAAATGTATTCCTCTTTTGACAACCGAGTCCTGAGCATTCAATTCGATAATGTTAAAGTAATAATTTTCGCTGATATTTGTGTAGTCATTAGTTCTGTCCTCAGATTCCGACATACACTGTTGGTACGATTCGCTTATCATAATGAAGCGTCGAGTTCTTTTATATGTTACATATTTTTCTTGGTAGCAATTTGCTCGATAAACATTATAATCGAGAACATATTCTTATAAATTCAGCTATAGTGGAGGATGAACTGTCTCTCTTCCTGATAGTCATAATTCACCCCGATTTTCAGTGGAGTTTATGTTGCTGAACCTTACGTATTTTTGTGTTGTGTTTTTCTTTTTGCCCCCATTGCTAGCCATTGCCTTATTCTGCTGCCCATGTTCGAATTAGGGCTTCCGATTATCTTTGTTTTTGTACTTTCAAATTATTTTTGGATTTTGTTTTATTTTTCCCATGTGTGTATAAGGAAAATATCGCACTGGATACGGACAATTGATATTGTATGGTATTTGTATACTACCTTGACACTTTATCAAGAAAAACAAACACTATCTTCGTTGAAAGCATATTTTTGTAAATGATAACGTTTAAGGTATAATCTTGTCTTACCGTGAAATGTCGGTAGATACACAGATTATGTATAAAGCGGACGTTTGCTTGGTCACAACGGCACATGACAATTACGTCGAAAGAGGCGTATGCAGATAATTGAATGAAAAGGCATCTTGTTGGTAAGTTACATGTATATCCACCTATGTCGCCGTTAAAAAAGTTCAGTTTGTACACTTCTTAAATGATGTAAGTATTATTAAATCTAAGGTTCTCACCATTAAAGCATAAGTCACTTCACGCGTCGTGCGCACTGAATTATATATCTACGTTTCTTGCTACCACACACTTTTAGATTAGTTGGCTTTCAATCTTGTGAATATTAACGTAACTGATTTAGGTTATTCCAGAAATGCATCATGTGGACTAAATTAGATATATATGTTTGTATTATTGAAAATGTCTGTTTTGAAGAAAAACAAATTAATTGTTATTTTGCTGAAATCTACAATTGCTAATATTCTGAGACATGTATTGCTATTTTGCTGTAATCTAGCACTGCTAACATTGTTATACAGGTATTGCTATTTGCTGTAATCTAGCATTGCTAATATTGTTAGATATGTATTGCTATTTGCTGTAATCTAACATTGCTAACATTGTTAGACATGTATTGCTATTTTGCTGCTATCTAACATTGTTAGCATTGCTATACTTGTATTGCTATTTTGCTGTAGTCTAACATTGTTAACATTGTTATACATGTATTGCTATTTTTCTGCTATCTCAAATTGCTAACATTGTTATACAGGTATTGCTATTTGCTGTAATCTAGCATTGCTAACATTGTTAAACATCTATTGCTATTTTACTGTAATGTAACATTGCCAACATTATTGTACATGTATTGCTATTTTTCTGTAATCTAACATTGCTAACATTGTTAGACATGCATTGCTATTTTGCTGTAATCTAGCATTTTTATACGTGTATTGCTATTTTGCTGCTATCTAACATTGCTAACATTGTCAGACATGTTTTGCTATTTTGCTGCTATCTAACATTGCTAACATTGTTTTACATGTATTGCTATTTTGTCATAATCTAACATTGCTAACATTGTTGTACATGATATTGCTATTTTGCTGCTATCTAACATTGTTAGCATTGTTATACATGATATTGCTATTTTGCTGTAATCTAACATTATTAACATAGTTAGGCATGTATTGCTATTCCCTATAAACGTTGCTGTAATCAACATAACAAAATACAAATTACAATGCATGTAGTAAAATCATCTCCCTCATATATAGATAACCTTTGGCGGTTTTCGCTATCATGTTACCTGTAAATCAAATTAAAACGCAAAAAGAAAAAAAAAACATTTTAAAACAAAGAATTTGGAGGAATACAATCGGCCGATTTCGTTAGATGAATTGAGAAAATATTTGGATAAAGCACGTGATATTACATGTGGGCCCGATGATATCCACTACTAGCTTCTCATCTCCCGAAATGACATATGGGAGACAAGCGACTTGTCATGAATTTGGAAATTAGCTAATGTCATTCCTATTCCAAAATCTGGTAAAGCCCATTCCGAACCGTCAAATTATCGGGTTATAGCAGTAATTAGTTTCGGTTGCTAAATCATGGTAAGTATGATCAATATTCGACTTGTATTGTTTCGTGAATCTAATGGACTATTGTCCTATATAGAGTGTTGATTCCGTCAAGGTAGAAGAACTTTGTCTCATCTTGTCAGTTTTGAAACTTATTCGAAACGCTATTGCCAAACATGTTGCTGAACCGTCAGTATGTTTGTGTTGTGTTTTTCTTTTTGTCCCCCTTTTTTTATTTAGAAATTGTCTTATTTTGCTGCCCACGTTCGAATTAGGGCTTTCGATTACATTTGTTTTTGTACTTTCAAATTATTTTTTGGATTTTGTTTTATTTTCCCCATGTGTGTATCAGGATAATATTGCTCTGGACAATTGATGTTGTATGGTATTTGTATACCACCTGAACACTTTACCAAGAAAAACAAACACCATCTTCGTTGAATGATATTCATATTTTTGGAAATGATAACGTTTATGGTATAATCTTGCCTTACCGTGTAATGTCGGTAGATACAAAGATTGTGTATAATGCGGAAGTTTGCTTTGTCACAACGGCACATGAAAATTACGTCAAAAGAGGCGTATGCAGATAATTGAATGAAAAGGCATCTTGTTGGTAAGTTACATGTATATCCATATATGTCGCCGTTAAAAAAGTTCAGTTTGTACACTTCTTAAATGATGTAAGTATTATTAAAACTAAGGTTCTCACCATTAAAGCATAAGTCACTTCACGCGTCGTGCGCACTGAATTATATATCTACGTTTCTTGCTACTAAAAACTTTTAGATTAGTTGGCTTTCAATCTTTTGAATATGAGCGTAACTGATAAAGGTTATTCCAGGAATGCATCATGTGGACTAAATTAGATATATATGTTTGTATTATTGAAAATGTCTGTTTTGCAGAAATAAAAATGTATTGTTATTTTGCTGAATTCTACAATTGCTAACATTCTTATACATGTATATTTTTTTTTGTATTTTTTTTTTTGTAATGAATTCTTTTATTGGCAAAAACAGCATATTTTACAATTAAATAATCATCTTATGTTTACATCAAATTCAATAGTTTACTCTAAACCTTCATTCTTATGCATATGGAGTGACAAGAAACCAAACAAGAAAAAACTAAATAAGTATCATTAATTATAGCCATGGTAGTATGGAGAGGAAATAATTGAAGTAGTTGAACAAATATATAATGTTGTTATAAAATTGGTGCCCAGGAACTCCAACAGGTGTTTGCCTTTTCATATGATTTATTTTTATAATATATGTTTTTTTCAATAACAAGGTTTTCTTTTAAATAGTTTTGTAATGCTTTTAAATGAAACTGCTGAGTATTTAATTCTGTTCTGTAATATAAAGCTTAGTAAGCAGAATTATTAAATTTCTCATATAGCTTTTTTTTTTAGATTTGTCTGTTATTCTAAATAAATAAGGGTAATAGCAAAATTACCGAACTCCGAGCAATCTTACAAAGGGAAAGTCAAAACTCATAAGTATATAAACAGACAAAATCAGTCAACAACCGGAAAACTGTGAAAACCGTAATGACCCTGACTTGGTACAGGCATTTCTAAAGAAACGGTGGGTTGAATCAGATTTTAAAGCGCCAAACCTCCCCTTTCATTACAGCTCAAAGTTTCCGGCTGTCACTATAATAGTATTTATAACAATACTTGAACAAAACAGGTAAAACAGTTGTCATAACAACACCAAACTCAGTGAAGTGAATGTCAAAAACTTTTTACGTCACACATTGATTAAAAAAATATCTTTGACATTTTTGTTTTTGACCACTTATCTTTATACATTTTCACTATATGAAAATCCATCGTTTATAATCTTTTCTGCAGAGACGGAATACATTTCGACAAGATCTTGGTATCGGAATATAAACTTTTTAAGATTATAGTCAAATTTAATGGCAGTTCTATTTCATTTTTTTTCTTCAAAAATCCAGTTATTTAAGTCTTCTCAAAGACTAGATATTTTATTACATGACCAAAATATATGTTCAATTGTTTCTACTTTTTCTAAACAGAAACTACATTTATCATTTGGTTTTTGATTTATTTTATACAATAAACTATTTGTATCTAGAATTCTGTGAATAATTCTATATTGAAACCACTGTAGTTTTGAACTTTTTGTTATAAATAAAGGCAAACGATACATTTCTTTTCAATTTAAAATTACATTTAGAGCTTCCGTCCATTTTTCTTCACATTTTAATTTTATTGAATTTGAATTTAAAATATGGTACATGTCTTTTGATCCTTTTTGAGATTTCATAGACATTTTAATGATGTTTGGAATTAGTGATCCATTTAGTTTTTCTAAGGCATTAATAAGTATATTTGATTTTTTTATGTAAAAACGTATTGCTGTAATAACACCATGATAAGTAAGAAAGTTTGTTTGTATATTATAGGTGTCCTGAAACTTTTGAAATGACATTATTTTTCCAGTTTCATCAAACACATCATTTATCATGTAAACACCCTTTTTGCCCAATCCTTATACAAAACTGTTTGATATCCCACCTTAATGTTTTCATTATTCCAAATATTACAAGTATTTATATTTAATTGGTCTATTTGTAATTTTAATTGCCGTTCTCTCCATGCATTGAAAACTTCTTCCCAAAAAGGATTTTTTAGTTGTTTTTTATGCCTTGAGTTTAATAGCTGTGTAATATCTATTTTTTCAGAAGATAACAATAATTTTGTTATTTTAAGATTTTTTTATGATTCTTCTAATCCAGCTTAATTTTAATCCTTTTATATACATTTTGATATTTAACTTTTTAAACCACCCACATCACAGTTTTGAGATAAAACCTCTCTTTTTATTTTGTCTGGTTTATTATCCCAAATAAAGGAGTATATCTTAGAAACTAATTGATTAATTATATTTATTTTGGACTAGGTATAATCAGAAATAAATGATTCAGTTTTGAGATTGTCAGGGATTTAATTATTGTTATTTTACCAATTGGTGTTAAGATTTGCTTGGACCATATCTGCAAAGTATTTATAATTAAGTTTTTCAATTTCATCAATATTGACAGAAAAATGTAAACCCAATAATGTAAACCTGGTGGAGTCCCATTCCAATCCCCACTTGACACACATGGAATATGAACTATATCTTTTCTTCCCTATCCATACCACCTTTGTTTTGTCTATATTAATTTTGAGACCAGAAAGCTTAGCATATTTCTGTAATGTTCGAAGAGATGCATCCAAAGACTTTGGGGATCCATCAAGTATTAATGATGTGTCATCTGCATATTGGGATATCACATATTAAGTATCATCTCTTGTAATACCCTTAATATCTTTATTATGTTGAACTAAAATTCCTAGTATTTCAGCACAGAGAAGAAATGTATAAGGTGATACGGGGTTCCCCTGTCTACAGCCTCTTTGAATAGTGAAGAAGTCTGAGAGACAACAGTTTTGAGCAACTGCGGACGTAATATTGATAATAAAAATGTTAACCCATTGTTTAATGGAGAAACCGAAGTTAACGAAATCTAAAACACTTTCAATAAACATCCATGCAATAGAGTCAAAAGTTTTCTCAAAATCTATGAGGAGGAGAATTCCTGGTATGTCCTGCTTTTCCGTGAAATGCAGAATGTCATATATAAGACGCGTATTTTCGCCAATATATCTCCCTGGAATGAAGCCCGTTTGATCATTACTTATAAAAATTGGTAGAACTGATTTAATCTGTTCAGCGATACAGCTAGAAACAAGTTTATATACAGTATTTAGAAGATTGATTGGTCTCAAGTTTTTCATCAATTGTCTCGGTTGGTCCTCTTTCGGAATACAAGTTATAATGCCTTGCTTTTGTGTAATTGATAATTGACTAGTTTTATACCCATAATTTATAGAGCGAAAAACAAATTTCCCAAAATTATTCCAGAAAAAATTAAAGAATTCACTAGTAAAATCATCTGATCCAGGACTTTTTTAATTTTTCATTCTCTATACTAGCTGTTAGTTCTGCATAAGTTATTTCACCTTCTAAATTGTCTTTAATTTCATCAGATAATGTTGGAATGTCAGTATATGGAATTTCATTTTTCAGATTTATGTTACTTACATTATCTCTTTTTGAATAAAGGTTTTCATATTAAGTCTTTGCGTCTTGTAAAATTTTATTCTGATCAGTTATTACATTTCCAGATTCCAAGTTTAGGAATAGTTTTATTTGTAAATATTTTTGTTTCTAGATTTATAGAAAAAAATGATGGCTTTTCTCCCCCTTCAACCCACTGCATTTTTGATCTGATATAACAACCCCGCAATTTTTCCTGTCTCAAAATTTTTAGATCAGATTTCTTTTTTTCAATCAAATCAACATTTTCTGTTGTGTGTAATTCATTTTCTAATTTCATTATATTTTCTACAAAACAATTTTCTAATTTCTTTTTGTCTTTTTTCCGATATGATGCGTATGAAATAGTTTTACCTCTTATTTTGGTCAATAATGTTTCAAGAAATAGTTGATCGTTTATTGTAAAATGAATCCCTAGATCATCTATCTCACTGAGAGTGCTTCTATCATAAATTAATGCAGCATACTGTTCTTTAGTTTTTTTAATATAGTTTCTTTAACAGTTTCAACATAATCCGTCTCTATATAAAAGTGAATTATTAAATTTCCATAATCCCCAACCAAGTATAAAATCATTTAGTTTCAATTGTAATATTATTGGGCAGTGGTCAGACCTATAGCTATTTATTATTTTAACATCATGAACTTGGTGATCAAAACTTTGAGATATCAGAAAGAAATATAGTCTAGTTTGCAATATATACAAAGATAATAAGTAAACATAGACATATAGAAATGAAGACTGTTTATATTTATAAATTAATGGTAATATTCTTTATTAAATGTAATAAGCTATACATGCAAATCTTTTCTGCACTGCCACCTATCACTCGAATTCAGTCGTGTTTCTAAAATAACATGAGTATCGGCAACTCTAATGCATGTTTTTCTTCTTCTTTTTGAATTTTATATGCCATGCTAGCAAGAACATTTCGAGCATCCTTCATAACAGGAGGAAGATCATCTAACATACGGATCTTTTTTCCTGCCAACTTATTACCCCTAGACATAATAAATTGTTTATCTCCATAGTGAATACATCTGATGATTATTGGATTGGGCCCTTTTCATCTGTTTTTTGAGGGTATCCTGTGTGCATTGGCTATTGGGATGCGCTCAGCTCTTTTGTTTTCAATATCAAGATCATTTATCATGAAGTTGTGCAAACAATCTGTAATATTTTCATCTTTTTTTCTGATCTATACCATAGAAAAGCACATTAAATTTTCTTTCGTGTTTTTCTAGGAGAATGTGTTTCTCTCTCAATTCACTCAGACTAGATTCTATTTTATCTGACATGTACAATATGTTCAATATGTTCGACGATACATGTACTGCTTGAAATTATAAAATTATGAAATTGTCAACCTCGATACTACAAATGTAATTCTCTATCAATCAACTGGAGACATTCGACTGACGTTGTTCATTTCATTTCGCCTCATACCGATGTACATGTCGATTATAATTGTAGTTTTAACTTAATGTTTATGTAAACACGTTATTACCATGGTATAAGTACATCTTTTCATGACTTAACTGTTTAACTGGGTGGAAAAGAAAAACATTTTTCACTCTCTAGAAAAATTCATAGAGGCCGCCATTCAAGGGGAGATAATTATATATGTCATACATGTATTGCTATTTTGCTGTAATCTAACATTGCTAACATTGCTAGGCATGTATTGCTATTTCGCTGTAATCTAACATTGCTAACATTGTTATACATATATTTCTATTTTGCTGTAATCTAACATTGTTAGGCATGTATTGCTATTTGCTGTAGTCTAGCATTGCTAACATTGTTATGCATGTATTGCTATTTTGCTGTAATCTAGCATTGCTAGCATTGTTATACATGTATTGCTATTTACTGTAGTCTAGCATTGCTAACATTGTTAGGAATGTATTGCTGTTTTGCTGTAATCTAGCATTGCCAACATTGTTAGGCATATATTGCTATTTTGCTGTAATCTAGCATTGCTAACATTGTTATACATGTATTGCTCTTTGCTGTAATCTAGCATTGCTAGCATTGTTATACATGTATTGCTATTTTGTTGTAATCTAGCATTCCTAACATTGTTTTACATGTATTGCTATAATCTAGCATTGCTATACATGTATTGCTATTTGCTGTAATCTAGCATTGCTAACATTGTTATACATGTATTGTTATTTTGCTGTAATCTAGCATTGCTAACATTGTTAGGCATGCATTGCTATATTGCTGTAATCTAGCACTGCTAACATTGTTATACGTGTATTGCTATTTGCTGTAATCTAGCATTGCTAGCATTGTTATACATGTATTGCTATTTGCTGTAGTCTAGCATTGCTAACATTATTATATATGTATTGTTATTTACTGTAGTCTAGCATTGCTAACATTGTTAGACATGTATTGTTATTTTGCTGTAATCTAGCATTGCTAACATTGTTCGACATGAATTGCTATTTGCAGTAATCTAACCTTGCTAACATTGTTAGGCATGCAATGCTATTTTGCTTTAATCTAACATTGCTAGGCATGTATTGCTATTTCGCTGTAATCTAACATTGCTAACATTGTTATACATGTATTGCTATTTGCTGTAGTCTAGCATTGCTAACATTGTTATACATGTATTGCTATTTACTGTAATCTAGCATTGCTAACATTGTTAGACATGTATTGCTATTTTGCTGTAATCTAGCATTGCTAACATTGTTCGACAGGAATTGCTATTTGCAGTAATCAAACCTTGCTAACATTGTTAGGCATACAATGCTATTTTGCTTTAATCTAACATTGCTAGGCATATATTGCTATTTTGCTGTAATCTAGCACTGCTAACATTGTTATACATGTATTGCTATTTGCTGTAATCTAGCATTGCTAACATTGTTATACATGTATTGCTATTTTGTTGTAATCTAACATTGCTAACATTGTTAGACATGTATTGCTATTTGCTGTAATATAGCATTGCTAACATTGTTATACATGCATTGCTATTTGCTGTAGTCTAACATTGCTAACATTATTAGACATGTACTCTATTTTGCTGCTATCTAGCATTGCTAACATTGTTAGGCATGTATTGCTATTTTGCTGTAGTCTAACATTGCTAACGTTGTTCGACATGTATTGCTATTTGCTGTAATCTAACCTTGCTAACATTGTTAGACATGTATTGCTATTTTGCTGTAATCTAACATTGCTAACATTGCTAGACATGTATTGCTATTCGCTGTATTCTAACATTACTAATATTGTTAGACATGTATTGCTATTTTGCTGTAGTCTAGCATTGCTAACATTGTTATACATGTATTGCTATTTGTTGTAATCTAACATTGCTAACATTGTTATACATGTATTGCTATTTGCTGTAATCTAACCTTGCTAACATTGTTAGACATGTATTGCTATTTGCTGTAGTCTAGCATTGCTAACATTGTTATACATGTATTGCTATTTGCTGTAGTCTAGCATTACTAACATTGTTATACATGTATTGCTATTTGCTCTAGTCTAGCATTGCTAACATTGTTATACATGTATTGCTATTTGCTGTAGTCTAGCATTGCTAACATTATTAGACATGTACTCTATTTTGCTGCTATCTAGCATTGCTAACATTGTTAGACATGTATTGCTCTTTGCTGTAATCTAACATTGCTAACATTGTTATACATGTATTGCTATTTTGCTGTAATCTATCATTGCTAACATTGTTATACATGTATAGCTATTTGCTGTAATCTAGCATTGCTAACATTGTTATACATGTATTGCTATTTACTGTAATCTAGCATTGCTAACATTGTTATACATGTATTGCTATTTTACTGTAATCTAGCATTGCTAACATTGTTATACATGTATTGCTATTTGCTGTAGTCTAGCACTGTTAACATTGTTATACATGTATTGCTCTTTGCTGTAATCTAGCATTGTTAACATTGATAGGCATGTATTGCTATTTGCTGTAGTCTAACATTGCTTACATTGCTAGACATGTATTGTTATTGTACCTCAGTATATGAACATCACTACAAAATTTTCTACATTAAAATTGCTATTGTTCTCCTTTTCCAGTTGTTTGACTATCGAGCGGTCCATAGTTTTTAAGACTATGGACCGACAATGTGAATCGTTTTCGCGGATTTTTAGTGTCGCGACCAGATTGGATAACAGTTTTATATTTATTCGGAACACTCTGACTTCATCCTCTATTAACGAAAACTCTGAAATTTGAGAAAAAAAATCTAAATTTCAAAAATTTCAAAAAATTAAAAATAAAATCAAAATGTTCATAAGACTTGTAGTCAACATGTAAATTTATGTTGAAGTCTACTTTCTCAAAAGATTCAAACTCTTATGAATGACTGAGGGAATAGCATAAAAATGTCCATGTGACAATATTCAGATTTATAATGCAAAATACTGGCAACACATGCGTGATTTTATTGGTCTTTATCATTTTGAGGTGATCATTCAACTATGAGTCTAATGTTTTTCGGTATAATAAAATACTTATAGACTGTGTATTCGGGAATATTAAGTTTTGTTACTCCCTCGACCCTGACTATTGACCTCGGCTTCGCCTCGGTCAATAGTCAGGGCCTCGGCTTCGCCTCGGTCAATAGTCAGGGCCTCGGGGACAACAAACTTGCTATTCCCTCATACCCTGTCAATAAGTATATACTAGTTGCTGTAGTCTAGCATTGCTAACATTGTTATACATGTATTGCTATTTGCTGTAGTCTAACATTGATAACATTGTTAGGCATGTATTGCTATTTTGCTGTAATCTAACATTGTTAACATTGTTAGACATGTATTGCTATTTTGATGTAGTCTAGCATTGCTAACATTGTTGGACATGTATTGTTATTTTGCTGTAATCTACCATTGCTAACATTGTTATACATGTATTGCTATTTGCTGTAGATAAGGGTAATAACAAAATTACCGAACTCCGAACAATCTTGCAAAGGGAAAGTCAAAACTCATAATTATATAAACAGACAAAATCAGTCAACAACCAGAAAACTGTGAAAACCGTAATGACCCTGACTTGGTACAGGCATTTCTAAAGAAATGGTGGGTTGAATCAGATTTTAAAGCGCCAAACCTCCCGCTCTCATTACGGTTCAAAGGTTCCGGCTGTCACTATAACAGTATTTAAATACAGGAACAAAATAGGTAAAATAGTTGTCAAAGCAGTACCATATTCGGTGACGTAAATGTCAAAAATATTTTTACGTCACACATTGATAAAAATAATTCCTTGACATTTTTCTTGACTTCTTTATCTTTATACATTTTCACTATATGAAAATGCATCGCTTATAATCGTTTCTGCAGAGACGGAATATATTTTGACAAGATCTTGGTATCGGAATATAAACTTTCTAAGAGATCGAATAAGGCGAATTTCTGTATAGCCCTGGTCCAGTAGCCTGTTTCTCAGATGAAGATGACGTTTCAGGAAATCAGAATAATTGCTACTGGCCCTTGCATAGCGAACCAATTGCGAGATGTAAACACCATTTGCAGGAGAAGCTGGTATATTGCTGCACATGTCAATACGTATATACAAGTTGATGTAGTCTAGCATTGCTAACATTGTTATACATGTATTGCTATTTGCTGTAGTCTAACATTGCTAACATTGTTGTAATCTAGCATTGTTAACATTGCTAGACATGTATTGCTATTCGCTGTAATCTAACATTACTAATATTGTTAGACATGTATTGCTATTTTGCTGTAGTCTAGCATTGCTAACATTGTTATACATGTATTGCTATTTGCTATAATCTAACCTTGCTAACATTGTTAGACATGTATTGCTATTTTGCTGTTATCTAACATCGCTAACATTGTTGTACATGATATTGCTATTTTGCTGTAATCTAACATTGGTAACATTGTTATACATGATATTGCTATTTTGCTATTATGTAGCATCGCTAGCATTGTTGTACATGATATTGCTATTTTGCTGTAATCTAGCATTGCTAACATTGTTGTACATGCTATTGCTATTTTGCTGCTATCTAACATCGCTAGCATTGCTATGCATGTATTGCTATTTTGCTGTAATCTAACATTGCTAACATTGTTCGACATGTATTGCTATTTTGCTGCTATCTAACATTGCTAACATTGTTATACATGTATTGCTATTTTGCTGTTATCTAACATCGCTAACATTGTTGTACATGATATTGCTATTTTGCTGTAATCTAACATTGGTAACATTTGTATACATGATATTGCTATTTTGCTGTTATGTAGCATCGCTAGCATTTTTGTACATGATATTGCTATTTTGCTGTAATCTAGCATTACTAACATTGTTGTACATGCTATTGTTATTTTGTTGTAATCTAACATTGTTATACATATATTGCTATTTTGCCGTAATCTAGGCATTGCTAACATTGTTTGGCATGTATTGCTATTTTGTCGTAATCTAACATTGCTAGCATTGTTGCACATGTATTGTTATTTTGCTGTAATCTAACATTGCTAGCATTGTTATACATGTATTGATATTTTGCCGTAATCTAGGCATTGCTAACATTGTTAGGGATGTATTGCTATTTTGCCGTAATCTAACACTGCTAACATTGTTGTATATGCTATTGCTATTTTGCTGCTATCTAACATCGCTAGCATTGTTGTACATGATATTGTTATTTTGCTGTAATCTAACCTTGCTAACATTGCTAGGCATGTATTGCTATTCCCTATAAACGTTGCTGTAATATCCTATTACCTGTAAAAAAAATTAAAACGCAAAAAGAAAAAAAAAAAGAAATACAATTTTAAATCAAAGAATTTTGAGGAATATAATCGGTCGTTTTTGTTAGCTGAATTGAGAAAATCGTTGGATAAGGCACATGATATTACCTGTAGCCCCAATGCTATCCACTACCAGTTTGTCCTCTCCAGGGATGGCATTTGGGAAACAAGCGACATGCCATGAATTTGGAAATTAGCTAATGTCATTCCTATTCCAAAATCTGGTAAAGACTATTCCGAACCGCCAAATTATGGGGCTATAGCAGTAATTGATTACGTTTGTTAAACCATGGTAAGAATGATCAATATTCGCCTTGCATTGTTTCTTGAATCCAATGGACTATTGTCCTATATACAGTGTGGATTCCGTCAAGGTAGAAGAGATTTGACTCATCTTGTCAGTTTTGAAACTTATTTGAAACGATATTGCAAAAAAGAAAGAAAAAAAATGCGGTGTCTGTCATTTTCGACCTGGAAAGATTATATGACACAACATGGAAATATTGAATTTTAAAACACCTCTTTGACATTTGGTCGAAAAGTAAGCTGGCTATTTGTATACGAATATTTTATCTGAAAGATAATTTAAGGTAAAGGTTAATTCAATTTATTCTGACATTCATGAACAAGAGATGGGAGTTCGCTAGGGAAGCATCACCTCTGTTATATTGTTTTAAGTGAAACAGCTTTGCTGAAGTTTTAAATGATAACATTGAGGAATCTCTTGATGTTGTTGGCTTCCTTATATGGTATCGGAGTAAGAATATGATCATTATTGAAAGACAATGACAACTATGTATAAACAAAATAGAAAAATAGGCAATGAGGAATGGGTTTAACTCAAAAACTGTCGGTATGCACATTGTAATGAATTAGGACCCCATGAAGACCAGACACTAAAATTATATAATTCCCCTATAAAAATAGTTTCAGTAACTATATTTGTAGGTCTACTTTTTGATAGTAAAATTACCTTTCTACCTCATAATAAAATGCTTAAAAATAAGTGTCATTAAGCACTTAATATATTAAAATTTGTGTCCTGTACCGACTGGAGTGTGGATCAGTCTGATATCAAGCTGATTGTAGGTGTCTAAGTTAATAAATAAAGTTCACGCCACGATATGGCTGAAATACTGCTAAGGTTGGCGTTAAGCACCTATCAATCAATCGCTATTTTGTTATGTCTTTCGCTTTGTTTGCTTCAAAAGGCTTTGAATTATTTGGCTTTCCAATATTTTGACCTTCAGCGTACACATATCTAATAAAGGTTATTCTAGAAACGTGTCGTGTACAGTAATATCGATATCTGCATGTATATACATTGAGCTAAATACACGACATTTTTCATATCAGCCCGGGTATCATTCCGAGACCCCCATATCAGCTCGATACGCAGTCGAGAGATAATAGACGGAATGATATGGAAAAGGTCATGTATTAATCTTTTTATCTTATTCTTTCGACAAATTGTTAAAATGAAATAATTAAATGACTTTATGTTCTAATTCGTCTAACTCAAACTAACATAAAGTATTTATTAAATAAAACACAAACACCTGTTTATAGGAACAGCTCGCCAGAGTGTGCAGCAAATTTCGAAAACAAAGAAAGGCGTAAGAATAAAAAGTAAAAATCATAGTATGAAAATAATTACATACAAATTATATGAAACAAGAAATTTCATATTTCTAAGTTTTTAGATACAGTCAACCTATCTGAAATGCTTTCTTTAACGTAACCATATGTAGCTCGGTCAGATTTCCATCGTCCATGTTTTTTAAACAATTTATCTTCTACCCCTGCTGCGGCGGCCGCAGTCGCACACCCAGACCTTAAGCTATGAAGACCAAAATTGTTCTTATTCAGACCCAAAGTTTCAAGTTCGGATAATAAGGTTTTTCTTACTGTGGAATAAGATAATTATCCTTGGCGTAGTGTGTATGTGTTCGTAGACTTATAAAAACAAAGAGGACGAAACAAATAATCTGTACTGTCTGGAGTTATATTAGCCAGAACACAGTATCTTGACAACATATTTACAGAGCAAGTACTATTGTCAGTTTTAAAAATTAAAACATTCCTGCCTTCTCTGTAAACATCAGTTTTACTACATTCTAAAAATAACTTAATGTGTTGTTCATGAAAAGTGACATGATTTCACCTACGATTTGACAATTCTGAGTAGCGTAAAATAACAGCGTAACTGAGAAGACACATACAAGCTATTCTTATATGTTTGAGATTAGCGTGTTCATCAACATAAACACACACTAAATTATTAAGAATTTCAGGTGTTATCGGTTCTTTTTTAACTGTTGAATAACCAATTGATCTATGCGCTCCTTCTTTAACTGTGAATACAAGATCCGACTTACAAGGGTGCTTATCTCCTGCAAGTCTATGTGCCCAGCTAATACTATAATACGCTTCGTTAATGGTACTAACAGACTTTCCAATATTTGTCAAGTGAATCAAATACATAGACACATAAATATCTAAAGATGGTAATGTTTGTGTAATATTATGAGATAAACACCACTTACAGAAGGAATTAAAGGCATATTTGTATTGACGAACAGTGTTGTCAGATCTTGAAGCAAGACAAAAAGTTGACATCTGCTGTTTGAGGTAATCAAGTTCACCATCAACTGTAAAATTATCAAGATTCGACCATATTCCTGTTTTAAAAACATCAGCAAAACGTGTAAATCAATAAAATATTACACATACGCTTAAACAAATAAAAGTAAATAATAAATAAATAAGGCATTGCAGAGTTAATTTTAGCTTTGATCACATCACTATTCACTATTTTGTGAAATATTTTATTTGCAATCTCAACAGAATAAGCACCACATGCTACATTACTTGCTTCTGAGTAAATTACAACAGAAGATGGGGAATAAGGCGCTAAACGCCTAAAATTGCTTTTACACACATTTTCTTGCCAAAATGTTAGTTCTCTCTTCACTTCTTCTGAATAATTTAATAACAATAACTTATCCCATCCTTCTCGAGTTTCTATAGTCATGTTACAATATATAGTCATTAATCTGGTTACATTACCAAAAACTGGAGATAAAGAGATAATTTTGCCAGTAATTTGTGCTAGTTATCTAGCTGTGAAAAAAGGAAAAACAGAAAGGATGTGCTCTAACGAAGACAAAATATCATTTATTCTTCTATCGGGAATTGACAGTGCAAACGAACTAGAATCCCAAGTTATCCCCAACCACTCAAGAATTCTGACAGGGTTAAAACTCGACTTATCTTCATTAATGAGAAACCCTGCATATAACAAAGATTGTTTGACAAAATCAGAATATTTTTTACAGTCTTCAAAAGTATTTGTCATACCATATCCATCATCCAAATACAAAACAATATTGATAGAATGTTTTCTCCAAAATTTAACCATAGACCTTAAACATTTAGTAAACAAATAAGGGCTTGAAGCTAAACCAAAGACTAGCACTGAAAAACAATAAAATGTGTTTCCCCAGGAAAAACCTAAGTATGTTTGTTGTTGAGGACAAACGTTAATATGATAATATCCAGCTTTCAAATCAAATTTGAACAAAAACATATCTTTGTTGAAAAACTGAACCGCTGTTTTTCAATCTTCGAATTTGAACTTTTCTTTTTTAGCAAATTTATTTAAAACACTCAAGTCTAAAATAAGCCTCTTTTTTCCTAATTTATTAATGGCTACTGATAAGGGATTAACAACAACAGTTTTGAAAGGCACACGTTCTGTAATGGCTTGTTCTACGAATTCGGAATTCGTTATAGCTGATTTATTGCTTTTCATAAACATGCTAACTGGAGGATTTAAAATGGGGATTACATAACCTTGAAATTCAAGCTAGTACTGACTTTTTATTTTTCAAAAAAGTGAACTTGAGCCAAAAAACTTTCAAAACTGTCATAAATAATACTATCATAGCTATCAGAAAGGTCTGTATAATAATTGTACATGTACTTATCATGAACATTGACAGCTGTCTCACTGTTTTGGGGTTGAAATGGTCTGATTGATGTTTCCTTAGCGCTTAAAATGAAAGGGGCAGTCCTTTCTCCAATGTCCATATTGTTTGCAGAGGTGGCATATATCCCATGGGCACGTATCACGACGTGCGACGCTTGCACGAAAGGGCGGTGGTGATGGACGAGCGTAAATGTTACCATAAGCAGGATTAGGTGCGCGGACTCAACACCAGCAAGGGGCAGTCTGACATACGGCTGTGGTCTACTTTTGTTTTTTTCTTTGATTGATTTAAGAGCTCTCGACTCGGCTTGGCCAATTTTCTTCTCATCCTCGTCGTTGTCAGCTATATCGTTGGCCTCGTACGGTCGCCCAGCCACCAGCTGACCTATCAACAATTGTGATAAGCTTATTTCTGTCCTTAATTTTTTTCTATGAGATCAGCGACAACTTTGGCAATAGAGCTATCAGAATTTAATAAATGCTTATAAAGCTTCTGCACACCGTTCAAGATTTGCTCATTAAACCTAAATTGTATGCGGTTGCCTTCACTCTTGAACTTTATATTAGCTTCTTTTCGGAGCTTTTGAGATAAAGAATTATGTTCTGAAATAATGTCAGACTTTAAATCAACCAGCTTGTGATCAAGATAATTGCGGAAAAGGTTGAACGTATCAACAAGATCCCCGCGTGGTTGCGGCTGTGAATCAGAGTTAACGGATGGGGGCTGCGTTTAAGACTCACTACTAATTCTGCGTTCTTGTTCCAGTTCTGTATCAGTCAACTCAAGTATAAAATCCCGCTCCGCCATTAGCTAGGTATCCATAAAACTCGTATAAGAAACTATGGTTTAAAGCGAACCTTGCTGCACTAGATTTGAGCTTCGAATGACAAAATCTTTATTTACATTAAACATGAAACCTATTCCCGTGAAAACATAACCGTGCTATTAACATATGAATTTTAATTCATACGTAAACGCCACATTGCGACAAAAACGAACCAATCAATTTATTTATAAATTTACTTGAGTACTAGTAAACAAATGATTTCAACCAATCATTGGAAATGTTTAGTAAACACAAACACGTGTACTAAATGTAGTAAACATAAACACGTGTTCAGTTACCTTTAATAAATACATTTATATGGAAGTCCGATTGTATATTCAACAGGTATATTTTCAGAGCACTATTGTGAAACAATAACATCTCTACCCTCATAAATATTATTGGCAACATTTCCTATGAAGGCATTTTGAAACATAGAAAATTTGGAAGATGTTCTTCTTTTTTGTCGTTTTTTATTTACTGTGAATCGTGACGAATACATTGCCCATGAATCGTTTTCATTCAATATCATTTTATGTTTTCTGTGATAATTATCTAACGATTTTATGAATTTTTAATGTGTCTTCTTGGCATTTTTCTCCTCTCAACTCGATTTGTCAATAGTACATGCATTATTACTAGTCACCGCCACTGATTCTTGTAGGGTAACACGTACTATTAAGATTGATTTGATTTGATTTATTGTGTTTAACGCCACTTTTAGCAATATTTCAGCTATATCATGGCGACGTACTTTTAACAATTTACGTTGGGTTTCATATATTTCAAGAAGAGTGATCAGCAGAAATTACTTCCCGTGAAAAGTGATTAGTAAAAATATTTTTCGTGAACCGCTCATCTTTGTGCGTCAGTTAATGTTTGTAAACATACGACAACGAAACTACCGGAAGTAATTTGCACTGTTATGGGCTTTATGCACCAGACGCCCCTGGTATGGGTTATCAGCCTGGGGCTTGGATTTTGGCTAGTTTAATTCCGCTCGTTACATATATGCAACAACTATTATATGAATGCTATGCATGATAAAGTCGGATAAATTGTACAAAATAAATAAATACCATTACGCCTGGTATCAACATGATACGTATTACATTGGCTTATTTATGTACATTTTAGACCCCTGTCAGATATTATGTTTAATGTACACTATAGTGTATCTCCAAATATACAAATGTAAACATGTTATCTATAATGTTAAACTGTAAATGATATGATCATGTTGTTTTCGGCAATAAAGTACTTCATATTTAACCTTACTTAAGGTCAAAATCTAGGTCATTGATCTTGTTTTAGAGTTCGTTTCTATCTGAAGATGAACAGAATCTTTCCTACAATTTCTTTTATATTAGAAGTGTTTCCTGTAAATCGCTTTACTTGATATTGTGAACAAATTAATTTTCCCAAAAAAAATTCATATTTCCCTGTAGAGCCTTATTTGGTATCATTTCCATATGTTATCTGAAAAGTGAATCATTCATTTAGAGCATTATTTTCAAGATAAATAACTCATATTTTGGTATACTTCTAAATTTATAGTTTTATCATTTTAAAGTTTCTTTTATTTGTACATATAACCCTGTTGTTTTATAGACAAGCATGCTTTATTTCTAATGGTCATATAGGTGTCTAAGTTAATAAATAAATTTGTTCACGCCACGATATGGCTGAAATACAGCTAAGGTTGGCGTTAAACACCAATCAATCAATCAATCAATCAATCGTTATTCTGTTATGTCTTTCGCTTTGTATGCTTCAATTAATTTTCCCAAAAAAATTTCATATTTCCCTGTAGAGCCTTATTTTGGTAGCATTTTTCCATGTAATCTGAAATCTGAATCGTTCATTTAGAGTATTATTTTCAAGATAAATAAATCATATTTTGTTTTCTTGTCGATGGTCCACGTTTGGGAATAAAATCATACACACCAAATAACATCCAAACAATGACGATGCCTAGATGAATCGTTTATCGGCAGCAGGAAAGTGTATCACATGGCTGCAGGCTAGGGGTCGTTTCACTCTCATTTATGGGTATACGAAATACTCATTGTTGAAGACCTTACCGTGACTGTAAAATGTAGAACAGCAATAAACGCGCTGTACCTTTACTTTGGGTTGTGCCTAAATTTTCGATAGTCTCTCCTGTTTATTTCCATCCATGTTTTTTCTTACTGAGTGTATTCCAATATCTAGAAGACAATAGTTTCTTCAACACTACAAAATCTGGTACATCTACTTATACATTCATGGAAACCTTTCAAAAGACTATTTATTAATTGTTCGTTATATATGTAATTATGAATACGCTAAAGTCATTTTTTTTTCAGATCTAAAACCATGGCATTGGCAAGAACACATTTCTTTGCATTTTTGCTGTTTTGTGGAATTATTAGTGTTGCCTTTTATTATTCGGAAATTAGAAACCACTCAAATAATGGCCCATCGTCCAACACATTCGTAGGCAGGAATAAAAGGAGAACAAATTTGTTTGAAGAAGGGTATGTAAATGATAACTCGACCCAAGAGAATAATCAGTATGATGACACTATTGGAAGTTGTCATTTCAACTTTAGTGTTGCAGATACAGAGAATGCACATTCATTCTTTACCAGAGAACTTCCAGAAAAAGAATATAATGCTGTTTACATATATCTAAAGAACGCACATACAACGGGCTCCAATGATGCACGTCATGACCATTATTCAAATGAATGGAATGGTCTCCAGGAATGGATGTGGATAAAACCCAAATCAAAATACCATTCACTCAATCTACCAGTTGACTTGGATTCCTTAACATTTACGATATCTAAATATGGTACACACCGGTTAACTATATCGTGGACACTTCCAATCAACTGTAATTTATTAACAGATAATGACTCAATTTATAATAACGAAACAGAGAACATCGTGAAATACCTGTGGTCAAATGTGGTTGGCAATAGAACAAACACCGAGATATGTCATCGTAACTTTGATCGAGACAAAGACATTACCAGTGTAATATGGTGGATTACAACAGTATGGGTAGGATACGATTATGACTGTTATCCAATTAATTCACTAATCGAAGGATATATTGAAAACTGTCCAATCTCGAAATGTGACCCATCTATGATACTAATAGTCGCTGTCTGGTTTCTTTGCCATATGCACCCTTTTCTGTGGCATATTTTAGAGTCGATACAGTTATATAAGGATACCACACTACATCAATATTATAAGGATATTGCCAATGTGCACAAGCCATATGGAATAATGAGAGCACTACAGAAGATATTTTTTAATACATGGCAGGACACAGATAAAAGGACAGATTTTATAACGAAATACACCCCGATCGCCCGTTATATTTTTTTTCTGACAATAATTGTATTTTCGATGAATTGCTACAAACTACTTAATATTAAAAATGAACTATTCGAGGAGGACGGCTACAGCAATTTCCCGGATGTATATAGATTTGGAGTTCCCGAGTACCAATGCGGAAACTCCTTATGCCGTTGGTTTGTATTGTTATTTTCTGTGGTTATATATGCGGTATCTAATATATGGATCTATATAGAATACAATGAATCGGATGATTTTATCCTTTGCATACCCAAATGTTTTTGGAAAGGTTATTGGTGTATTCCAGTTCGAGATCTGATGCCGATAGATGAAGATAACGTAGACAATGGATGTATACTAAACACCAGTAAAAAACTAATAAATCGTTTCACCTTGTTATTTTCCGTACACTTCTGGCGTTTCATCTTTACTTATTCAATGTGCTCACGGTGTGGCGATCAAAATAATGATTGTTGCTCAAACCAAAACACCATATGTAATTATCTTATATCTATATTCTGTCATATTCCATTGGGAATAATTATTTTGTTCTTTAATATAATAATTAACATAATTTTCTGCTTATTACCTGCACTTTGTTTTGTCATGTATATACCCCTCATTATGTGGAAGAACAAAAAAAGATGTGAACGCAAACTTTCCCCGTGCAACACTTCTGTTAATCAGGAAACTCTCAGAGCAATATGCAGAATTGTAGGTCATATTTTTCTGTTGCTATGTTACGTTTTCACCCTTCGAGTACAGGTTGGGTTTTATATATTGATTGCACGATCATTTTTCTTCACTATTATAATTGGTTTAACTGGCCCGTCTCATATATGGAATATTTATGCAATAGTTATGGCATCCTTAACATATTTCGCAACTTACTTCTCGGAGTTTATCGATTCATACAATATACTTCTCAAGACAGTTTTTGAAATACAAGCGGAATCTGATTCGATCAAAACAGAGACTGGCAGTAGAAACGACGGAAATCAGCAAACTAATGCGAACACAACAGAGACTGGCAGTACAAACGAAGGAAATGTGCAAACTAATGCGAACACAACAGAGACTGGCAGTACAGACGAAGGAAATGTGCAAACTAATGCGAACACAACAGAGACTGGCAGTACAGACGAAGGAAATGTGCAAACTAATGCGAACACAACAGAGACTGGCAGTACAGACGAAGGAAATGTGCAAACTAATGCGAACACAACAGAGACTGGCAGTACAGACGAAGGAAATGTGCAAACTAATGCGAACACAACAGAGACTGGCAGTACAGACGAAGGAAATGTGCAAACAAATGCGAACACAAGACAGACTGATATTATAAAAGAACGCACCTTTAACGACATAGTCGACAATTTCTATATAGTTAAGAAACGATTTTTTCTTTTGATTTTAAAGACAACGTTAACAGTTATATTTTTATCGGTAGCGCTACGAATACTGCAAATCACAAATAATATAGACAATAATAAAAACATTATGAATATATTCCCATTTATTATGATAATAATATCCCCTAAAATAGTTTCAATGCTTTCAAAAAATTCGGATTTAGATGAAATTAGGATACATATGAGAGAAATAAGGGAATTATATATTATATCAACAAATAGGAGAGAAAGCAAAGAATCATATCGCGGTGATGCTTGGTATGGTCAGTTCAGCACTACTACACATAAAATGTGTGGATGTTTATCTGATGTATTTTGTAGGTTATCAAAATGTTTCCCATCAGAAATAGTTGGTTTACTGACGAAGGCTTTATTTGATTGGAGTAATATCACATGTGATCATACCCAATTATTATCGTTAGTAGATATAAATTGTTCATTGCAAAAGTCGCCGTCTCAACCCACATCAATCAATGGTTATGAATTAATAAAATAACCCCAAACATATAACATTTGCAAATACTCTTTGTAAATATAATTTTCGCACATTAATATCTTCCAAATATGACATGGTATCTAGCATATATTCTACTAAATATTTTGAGTATAAATGCATATTACTAGACAGAATACACACCGTATAGATAAATATTTCGAAAATGATATACATGTATATATAATTTTGATTAAAGGATCATTTGCATGTATTATTATTGGTTTTACTATACATAAGACTTCATACTTAATTGTAGCACAACACATTTCATGTATGTGTCTATATATTATATTGTTTGTATTTGGTGTCTTTTGAACAAGAATTGGATAACAATTACAATAAAGCCATTCACATTATCACAAATGTTATTCTATTCATATTTTGATGCGGTCTTTTTTCTCTTGGGACAAATATTGTGCAGTTTTATTTTCGAAACAGCGCCACTTACAACAATTAAAAAGAGAAATCAACCATGTTAAATTTCTGAGAAAATAAATATTTAAATTAAGCATAGCACTTTCTAACTAATTACGGAATTGACTTACGGGATATTTAAGTATATGACTGGATGTTTGGATATAATCGATGATTGGAAAGTTGTATGATTGGTTTATGTACAGTGCTTCCTCGTTATACCGTCACCTTTTGGACCAGAGAAATGCTTGGCGATAAGCGAGGGTGGCGGTACAACGTGGGAACACAGTTATGCATGGACACGTGAACTAGCAATGAATCTTCTGAATGGAAAAGATGATGGATATAAAGGAATGTTAAACCTGTGTACATATGTAAATGTTTTATTTGACAATAAATACAAAAAATAAATTAAAACAAATTTTACTGAGTTAATTTTATTCACAATGCCAATTCAAGTCGAACTGATTTTCACAGTTTCTGAATAAAATCCGACAAGGAGACCTGTTTGGTACGTTCTGCCTGTATTTTCTCAACCTTCCGTTTGAATGATATAAGTTTTGAAATGTCTGCTTCGGTTGTTGAACTTTCCATTTCGAAAAATTTGATCGCGATAGAAAGGCAGTTAATGAGTTTTGCTTGGCGGCTGTATTTCCTCCCAATCACTGTCCCCATCCACGGATGTTACATTACTGTCGGTGTCAGATGTTTGAGGTTGAAATGCATTTAAAATTATGTCATCAGTAACATCTTCAGCGATTTCTGCGTTTCGGCCAATTTCTACAAACTCGCTTATTGACAATCGCATATCCGGATCAATGTCAAGGTCTTCATACACGCGGCTCATTAGCATATTATCGGTGTTCGATGTAAACACGTTGATATTCCGGTCAACAACTTCATTATTTTCACGTTCGATTAATCTAGTGTGCTTTCAACAGATAACCATTGTACGTTCCGTGACATCGTCCCACGCTAACTTTGTGAAACGGATAGCTTGTTTTAATGAAATGCAGGGGGGTTCCTCATTGTCAATTCACTGCACTAAATGTTTCAACTGTGATCGACGATAATGTCGTTTGAAGCACTGGATGATACCGGCATCAAGTGGCTGTAAATGGCTGGTTGTGGTGGGCGGTAGAATATGCACTTCCATGTGTGACAATTTGGGTATAGCATGACTCGGTGTATTGTCCATGATTAACAAAATTTTTTCGCATTTCCCGTTTCATTTTTCTGTTACATGAATATGTTTTATGTTTTTAGGTTGGTTGGTTTTTGGTGCTTAACGCCACTTTCAGCAAGATTTCAGCTATATCATCGCGAACAGTTTTAGCTGTGGAAGAAGCCGGAGAGAACCACCGACCATGGGCAAGTAACTGGCAAACTTTATCACTTGCGGCTGCAAGTCGAGTGCACCTTTTTGTAATTTGCGAACCCACGGCGTATTGGTGATAGGCTTGTATGAGTTGTTAGGTAATCCAATTACCTAACTCATTGAGCCACCCAGGCCCTTGTTTTATGTTTTTACTAAGTGTTCCATTTTAAATAAACTATTACTTAGTAATTATGAGTACTAACTGTGCTCCCCTTCTCGCCGACTTCTTCCTTTATTCGTATAAGGCAGACTTCATACATGGACTTCTAAAGAAAAACGAAGTTAACCCGATTATTATTTTCACGTCCCGATATATAAATGATGCTTTTTCACTAAATAGTTGGAAATGTATTGATTTTGTTATTTGCATCTACCCCATTGAGCTTGAAATAAATAATACCAAAATAGAGCTAGCTCTGCTACATACATTGGCCTACACCTCGAAATTGACAATAAGGACCTGCTAAGAGCTAAACTCTACGACAAAAGAGATTATTCTCATTGTGAACTTTCCATTCATATGTAGCAACATGCGAGCAGCACCTACATATGGAGTATATATCTCTTCGTAGTCCGATATTCCAGGGCTTGTGGTTCCTCTATCATCATTTTCTAAATAGAGGGTTGCTGCTAACAAGGAGGCTAATAAACCAAAGGTTCGTAGTGGTTAAGTTGAAGTCATCACTTCAAATATTTTGCGGTCGTTACCATGACTTGGTTGACCGTTACTTTAAACATATGTTATTGTCAAACAAATACAGACAAGTTATAAACTTACGAGGTCTTCTCCGTAACCGTAACTATAGTTGTGTTGTCGGTTACGTCCCTTGTTGTGTTATGGTGAATACACACACGATTGTAAGCTGAAACAATTAAACTGATGAAAATAAAGTTGTATCACTTTTACAAATTATTTGAATTGTTTCATTTTATTTATACATTAAAATCAAACACTTGTTATTCTAAATCGAATCATTTCACTAGTATAGCACACATGACACAAGCTAAAATTCCGCGAAATATTATTGACGACTTTGTCACATAAACAACATGACTTTATATGACGACTTCCAGTTTAAAACGTAACGATCATGCGTTTTTTGCGTGGTATATGCTTCAATGTTGATAAACTTTAACTAAAATTAAGTATGCAAGGTAGACATTTTAATTATTTTTGTGTATTGTTGTAAATGTGACATGTAGGATTTCATATTTTCACATCTCAGAATCTCGTTCTTCATTTAAATTTCCAATTTTTTTCATCTAAGCGGCAACACTTGTTGGCATGTGCGGCCATATTGATTACACACTATCATTGCTCGTAGATTGATACGCGTGAAATGAAATATACAAATAAAAACATAATATATATAAGAAATTTTGGAAGTCTATATAATAAACATTATAGCTAAATCATACATTTTGAATATCAAAATAAGACCACTCGTGACCGAATACACATTAAGGATTAAACTCGTTGGCGGAACAAGTTACGCCTACTCGCTTAATCCTGATGCGTACTTCGGTCACTTGTGGTCTCATTTTGATATTCAAAGTCTAAGATTAGTTATTCTATATATAGATGTTCCGTTCGTCGTTATCACGACCCGGTTCTTTCCTCATTCATGATTTATCTCCGCGTTTGCAAAAGGAGTAACACGACAGGTGCCACACGTCGAGCATGCACTGCATACCCTTCCGGAGCACCTGAATTCACCCCGGTTTTTAGTGTGGTTCGTGTTGCTCGATCTTTAGTTTTCCAGGGTATTGTTCTTTAGATCGTTGTTTGTCCGTTTGTCCCTTTTCTTTTGACCTTTGTGTTGTCTCCTTCTTCGCTTAACGGCATCTGATTAACCCTTTGGTATCTTCAAACTGTTCATACAGCAAGCGTTATTGTTCCTTACAAATACTATTTTATGTCTGTTAATTAAGAAGGATTCTGTTCGTCTTCAGTTTCAACCAGTTTAGCATAAGTCTGTTTGTCTTTCGTTTTAACCAGCTTAGGACAAGTCTCTTTGTCTTCAGTTTAATTTTCTGTACTTCAAGATAAATCGTTGCACTTTTTAAAGTGCGTGTTAAGACGGGGCGTATTATACTCCTAAATACTTTTTAGATTATTTGTTTTTCCAGTTTGCTTTCTTTGAGTGTAACAGATGAAGCTAGAAACGTATTTTGCACGCTAAATTAGATATCTACGTTGGCTTTTTTTGGTATGTCAGTCAGTTAGAATTGTCGATCGTTCTGCATGTCGCACTTCGTATGCATTACATTGACAATATAGTTCAGATTATTGCGAATGGTTGGTCAAACTAGCAGTTAAATTAGTACATATATATTTCATTCCATTTTATATAACTATTTTATGTTCAATATTTGATTCCATCAAACTGATTACCTTTTTATTCTGGTCTTCCACGAAGACGATTAATGTCTTAAGAGTGAGTGAGTGATTGTTGTTTAGCGCCAACTCAGCATTATTTCAGCTATATCATGTCGAGAATAAGTTAATATTCAATGAGATGATGATCAGGTTCACTTTGTACTAGACCAACACGTTTAGTTGTTGGATTTTTATAGTGCTAACTCACTGATACAACAGTCCGCGGATATACATGTCGCTTCACTCTGACACATTATCCAGATTTCAAGCCAACTAGTCTTTACCCTTTCTGCACGGTGCTGTAGGCTTAGCGGAGAAGCAACACATATCAATTTATAGTCTTTGGTTTGACCCGATCAGGACTCGAACCTACGATGTACCGCACTTGACGCGAGCATGCTAACCGTCACACCAACGACGTGGTTAATTGCTTTAGATGTTTATGACTTATTGACATTAAATCTGTTAGAAGTGGCAGTTATACCTTTTAATCCCGCCATATGTTTGTGCCTGTCCCAAGACAGGACCTGGATTTCCAATATCATATGTAATGGTATTATTTATGATCAATAAGTTAAGACGAGATGTCATTGTTGTTTTCATATTGTTATTCGTAGAATTGCTGATTATTACTGTTAAGTTTAAACGTTCTTTTCATAATTACTCAACTGATTTTCTCATATCTTACAATAATATTATGAATGGTTGTATGAGAGTATATGTATATTTTGACATCTTGTTGTTTCGGAGTTATCTAACTTTCTACAGACGTATCATTACCAAGAACACAGATCTATCACGCATGCAAGCGCCCACCGACAGAATATATATGTATGACGCTTAAACCCAATTAGATTTTTGAAATGACAAGTTTTGTAACATCGATTCCTTCATAAAAAGTCATAACAAATAATACAAACAGGCCAATATCATGAGTAATTCCATTAGCGCATGGTGTTTGAATCGCACAATGCATGGTGACTCTAAGGGAAAAGAGTGTTACGAAGATAATGAATAGTCATCGGGTTTGAATGTTAGAAAAGAGATTATCAATGAAAATTACTAAATATTTCTTTATTTTTGATCGACGACAATTTCATCACCTATGGCTCCCATTGTGACGGTGATTTGCGTTAAGCATACATTTCGACAAAAGTGAAGAGCCACACAGTATTTTTTTCAAAATTGTTTTTTTAAATTTTTTCAACGATTTAAGAAGTTGATGCCGAAATGCTTTTTTGGTAATATTGCATTCTGGATTAAATCACTGGCTGCAATTTGAGTCGTGCATGAAGCTGATTATGAAATTGTGTGGAAAAAAGGGAGATAAGACGGATATTTTAAGACTACAAAAAAGGTTTAATTTGGTTATTGTTTTTCAACAATTTAAGAAACCAGACTAGTGATATTTTTTTGAGAACTTTTGAATGAATGTATGGGGAAGCACTATCTAGCACATTTACTCAGTAGCGAATATAGCCATCACGTTTACGCCAAAA
Source organism: Bathymodiolus brooksi (assembly GCA_963680875.1). Classification (NCBI taxonomy): domain Eukaryota; kingdom Metazoa; phylum Mollusca; class Bivalvia; order Mytilida; family Modiolidae; genus Bathymodiolus; species Bathymodiolus brooksi. Next base: position 130,954,389 of record OY804576.1, on the reverse strand, counting down.
ATCTCACACTCACCTATATTTCAATATTTTAGTCTGAAAGAGATGTTAAAGTTATGGTCCATTTAACTTATTATGTCATCCATGAACAAGTAATGAGATTCTCCGGGGAAGTATCCTCTTTCTTACATTTCTTAGTATTAAGTTTAACAGTCTGGCTAAAGATTAAAATGACAACATTGAAGGTTATCATTATTAATCGACGTGCTAAAAAATGGCGCTATTTCATTTAATTTACATTTATACATGTATCAAGTAGAAAATTTGACTTATCTTCAATCGAATTTCAATATTTGGGAATAAAACATTAAAGTATATAAGAAAAAATGTTACTATATTTTACATGTTAAGTACCAAACCAATGCACTAAGTTACATATGCACGTACATGAAAAGTAAAATCTTAAATGTTAAACCATCAGTAACTATACTAACCATTAGGTAGTATTGAAGTAATTCGTCATCGATATCCTCCATGATGTCTTTACTGACTTTACGTTCATGCTGTCAATAGACATATATTTGTTTTAACCATGACTAATTCAACAAATATATATCATAAAACCAACCATTTACGTGAATTTTTAAGAAGAATGTATGTTGCCTGATAATATAAATTATATTTCTACGCGCTTTAGAAACAGATATTATAGCGACACTATTGCAAGTATCATTCTGGCCTGTGTTGCAGCGAATACAATTGCATTTTATTTTTACCGAAAATTTAAACATTTGTAGGTATATCCTGCAATGTCAGAACGTTCCAAACAGCTGGTAAAGAAAGAACATGCAAACTTTATTGGCGAAGTGTGACCGTGTAATCTGGCATGGTACACAGTTTGCTTGTGTTTGCTTCATAAATAACAGACGTGGATTTGTGTTTCAATGTTTCTAAAACATGGGACCACAGGGGTCGGTAACATTCATTGCATAATATGATTCGAATTCATATTTATACTATTATACCAAGAAGGATAACAATGAAGCTTTACTCAGCTCACAACGAAGTCTTGCAGACCAGAAAACCAGAATGAATTGTCCAATAAGCACATAATTACTCATGATCGATTGTTAATTTTGGCAAATAAAGCTTCGTTATCTATATTTGACTCTATATATTGTTAAGCATTTGAAACACAAGATCGAGCGGATGTAGTTTAAAGAGTCAACTGTGAATGTAGAAGGTATCATGTTGCTTAACTTTTAACTTTCCTTCCCGGTCCTTTCCTCATTGAATGACTAATCATCAGCTTTGTAACTAGAGTAACACGACGGATGTCACTAGTGGAGCAGGAGTTGCTTACTATTCCGCAGCACCTGAGTTCACCCCAAATATTAGTGGAGTTCGTGTTGCTCGAAAGAGGAAAGCCTAGACAATTATATATTTGTTTTGTGTTTCTCGGGAATTTAAAGCAAAGATGAAAACCTGGAACGCTTCTCACTGAAACAACAGACCAAATGTAAACATATAGATCGCATCAGACACATTATCCTGATTCAGAGCTTATCAGACGTAATTACCAAGCGGGGTTCGAAATCAACAACTTCAGAACTCTAGACTGGAACGTTAACCACTAAACCACAGAGGCGGTTATAATTACATTGATATAATAAGCAACATTTACATATGTAGTACGTAGATATAGAAAGACATATTTGTTTTTACTGACCAATTGAATGGCCTTTTTATATAAAATTAATACCAACTTACCTTAAATGAATAACTCTGCGACCAGAAATGTCCAAATAACTGAATTAGAATAATAATATTCTTAAAGTAATATGAAATGGCAAAATCCTTACTTTTAGTTTTCTAAAAATTTCTGATATATGTAAAGATTAAATATATAAAGAACGTAAACCATTCACTTTTTGAGAGCTACGATGTATAATTCAGGAGAAAACGTCATTTTATTCTGTCTTCGATAATTCTTGCTACCCGGACAATAATGCATATCATATGCTATTGACCTCAGATTTGAACTCATTCGGTAGAGATAGTGCGCATGCTCGTTATAGTGTTGATGAAGAAAATGTCGGAGGCAAAGAAATTGAAGCCAGGTCTGAAGCGTAAATTGAGCGATTCTGCCAGAAAAAAGAAACAAAAAAGTAGTGAATGCTAAGTTAAACAAAAACAGAATATATATTGGAGATGAATATGATCGTTGGATGGAAATAAAGATCGCTTTTCGTCTGGAAACGAACTCTGAAGTGGCCAACATCATATTCGTTTCGAATTACATTCCATTATTTTCCATTCAATCCACGATTAAAAATAATTTTTCCTTAGCGAAACGTTAAACAAGGATCTCTTTACCTGGAAAATAAATATATATCACCATCTATGATCTAAACCGCCGTAAATGTCTTTTAACGGCATTATGTGTATAATCTAGGACGTATATAGAATCTTATATACATCCTTGGTATAATTCAGCAAATTTCGCGGGGCCCAGTAACGGGACACTGCATACACAACTTGTAATTATGTTAAAACATTAGTTTTTTTATATTAAAAATGAATACTACTTTGTTTCAAATCTATTTAAAATGTATTTGGCCTAAGAGACAAGAATGTGAAAGAAAGCACACATTCGTTATCTCATAATAATATATAGGCAAATAATTTGATTCTAAGGGGGCCTAGCAAGATTAGTCAGGTTAGAATATTTGACAGAAAATTCATTCGACACATAGTGCAGGACAGGTTATAACATTGTTTACTCAGTTCAGACCAGATTATTATTTTTATTTTCTATGAAGCAAAGGCCAGAATTTTTTTCCAACTTTGGGTGGCCAGATTATTTATTTTATTTACAAAAACTGCCCCCCCCCCCCCCCCCCCCTCATCGCGGAATCGGAATCAATTGGTTGTATTTTTGGCATTTTTTTTCTTGTTGATTTTTTATTTTCTTCTCTGACAACTCCAAATTTTTTCATCGTAAAGGTTTTGAAATGTACATACTAATAATAATGTACACAGTTTGTACATGCGATACGTTAGTTCCGACGAGGATTTTAAATTCTGAGATTTCTTGGTTCTGTTTCGATTTCCCCAAATGGGGCCCCGTGTCATTCATTATTACCGATTTCAATGTTTTTGTCCAGTTTTTCGAATAAACTGATTAAATCAGAATGAAATTCATTGCAGTTGATAATCTTTAAGGTAAAACATACATAAAATAATTTCTTTACAAGGCAAGAAATGCAAGAGATTTAACTTCTTTCAAAACCAGAATGATACATGTGGTCACCTGTTTACGTTGGTGATGAAATTTCATGATCGGCAATCATCGGAACGGTGCCTCCGAAAGTTAATTAGCCGCCATTGTCTTGACAAAACACGTACGAGATGGAATGCTTTTCTGTTCTTAATCACAGATGATCGCGATTTTCGTCCTCAAACATGCACGAATGGTTTAGTTTTTAGGGAATGTAAACATATCAAGAATATTTTTGAAGAAGTTTATTTCACCAAAAACTCGTTTCATATTACTTTAAAGTACATTTCAGTTGAAATGTTATGATTATTACATTTGTTACATATGCATTCATTATTTTGTAATCTATATTTCTTTATATTTAAATATTAACGCACCACTGCATGGGTCTGATAAATAAAGATGCACGGATATTAAACACCTTATAATTAGTCTCTCAGTCGCCTACATTTAAAAGAAAGATGATCTGTTTTCATACACATTTAAAAACCGGGTGTAAAATAACCTATTTTTCACTGCCTTTTTTAAAGATTTTAATACAAAAGTACACAAAAGCTATATACTGTCAGAGTTGAAATACATTTGTATGAATGACTTGGTGATATAATCTTGATAGATAGTGCAGTATTTGTGACACTTGAAAGACCTTGAAATATCTAAACATAAACGATTCTTTTCACTTGAAAGACCTTGAAATATGTAAATATAAACGAGAATCGAAAGGACGTTGACCGATAACAATATGTCGTTTTATTTTTGTTAATTGTTGTCTTATTTGACTTTCTAAACATTAAAAGTGTAAAAATATATGCCATACCATATATTTGTTCACCACCAACAATTATTGTACAAGTTAGATACATTATTATTGAAGCAAATTAATTTTCGCGTATTGCATATAACGGGATTGTTTTTTCGCATTCGTACTCAGGTGACGCACCTCGGCCTTCACCTGAGTACTCATGCGGAAAAAGAAACCCGTTATATCCAATACGGACCGCTTCTTTTGTTTCAATAGTACTGTATCCTATACATAAACGAGAATCGAAAGCAAGTTGACCGATACAAATTTGTTAATTGTTGTCTTATTTGGCTTTCTAAACATTAAAAGTGTAAAAATATATATTGTCAACAACACTATTATTGTACAAGTTAGATACATTATTATTGAAGCAAAAGAATTTGTCCGTATTGGATATAACGTTTTTTTTTCGTATTCGTACTCAGGTGTCGGACTGGTGCTACGCACCTCAGCCTTCATCTGAGTACTCATGCGGAAAACGAAACCCGTTATATCCGATACAGGCCGCTTCTTTTGTTTCAATAGTACTGTATCTTATACATGTAAACACCATTTGTCAAGCCATATTTCTACATTATTTATGTTATTTTTACGTGGAAAACCTAATCTAATTTTTCGGGTAATATATCATTATCGATCTTATCAGGGACTACAACATGTAGCCACATTAGAAGTCGTTAATGAACTGTGGCTATCAGCTTTTTATTTGGACGAAACCGGAGTATCTGGAGAAAACCACTGGCTTGCCGCAAGTCACTGACAAACTTTATCACATAATGCTCTATTGAGTACACACCACCTGAGCGAGATTCGAACTCACGACATTAGTGGTGATAGGCAATGATCACATTGGTAGTTGTAAATCCAACTACCATACGATCGAAAACGTTTCATTTCACTATTCATTTTGCAAATATTTTAAGGAGACGTACGAGTCGCTATTTTTAGAACTCGGGTGTCTTATGGACATTCAAATTTCCCCAATAAAGAAATAAAGAGTATTAATCCCGAAGTTCTGTCTGGTGTCTGTACATCTTATATAATATCACAGAATCTCTCTTGTTGGTTTTGTCGTCTTACACTTTTGTCTTACATCACGAATTGCCTGGATTGATCTTACGACCACTATCATTAAACGCATGCGGGTTCATGAAATTGAAAAAAAGAAGGCTTCTTCCAACAACACTCAAAATAACAGATTCTCATTAGCAATGCGTTATCATTGCGAGGTAGAGGATACTAATTAAAACAAATGCTTCTAGTACAATACCACACGACAGAGCGGGTGCTTTTTAATTGAATAATAACACACAATAATAAATTTACAAAATGTTCACATGTCAATTAAAAAAAAATCATTATCATCACTAAAGGAGACATAATGCATGTGTGAAACTTTAACCAGTGTTATCGAAACATGATAGTGGTGATTTGTTTAATTGCTAACTGGTATGGCTAAATATTCTTTTTTATAGTAAAACGTATTTCCTTTTTTTGTATAGGTTGGTTGGTTTATGGTGTTTAACGCCACTTTCAACCATATTTCAGTTATATCGTGGCAGGTGGTTTTATTTGTGGAGAAAACCGGTGAACCCGGTTAAAACCGCTGACCTGTCGCTAGTCACTGACAAACTTTTATCACATAATATTGTATCGAGTACACTTCGCCATGAAAGGGGTTCGAACTCACAACTTTAGTGATAATAGGCACGGATTGCACAGGTAGTTGTAAATCCAAGTACCATACGATCACGACGACGGTCCCGCCTTTATTATATAAAATGGAAATAACAAATTATTCATGTATTGATATTGGTTTTCTTCCTATCATTTGAGAAACATTTTTAATATTTGATCAATAGATAACAACACGTTATTTCCCGTATTGGTCCTGGTATCCTCCGTCGACGACACATACTGTTACTGCTTCAAGGTTGTAATGAGAGTCTGATATTTATATTATATTATATATATTGATTGACTTATATGGAAGAGAACGAACAAAGATATAATCTACATGGACATTTACAAACTACATAATAAATGTTTATCATATACTATTTATGTAAGCATACGGAGAGGTTTACATTTTATTTGTAACTCCATCCTTCAGAATATTTTGTTTATCTTAAATAAACGTTAGAGAATACCGAAGGGGTAATACAAAGGACAATCAAGAGTGACTGGCAACAAGACGGAGAAAAACAAAACAAAAACACAACACAATATGTGCTGGACCACACTATACGCAAGCAAGCACAACTACGTAGACAAGACATGTACCCTCCTATAAGCAACTGGAGATAAAGACGAACCGAGCATGGATTTTATACAGAAATCGTAAAGTAATGTGTTGATATCAGTTTTAGCAATATGTTGATAAAAATTAAGACTCCATCAGACAAATTCAATGTTTATTTGTGAATCTGCTTTCATCCACTTGACAAGTTTATCAACAATTTGTTACATAACATACGAGTTATAAACCTATCTGTTGTTGTACTATTTGGGTCCTTTTCAGCAAATGAATTAGAGTTTATTGATATCAACCATGATGTTTATTTTTGTTTGTCTTCGTTCCTGTGCTCAATGTTGCTTTAGTCTACAGATTCCCATGCATGTCTGCATTGCCTCTTGGGTTTTCTCTAAAGTTTATATAGTATTATTTAAGGAATATATTCAATTTTTGAACAGGTTATATGATGTAACCTGGTTTGGGGCAGCTTACACTTAATAAACGGCGAAGCAGTTTATGAAAAACCTACCCTGTTCCAAACCAGATTATACAAGCATAACCTTTTCAAAAATTGAAGATATTCCTTTTAATTTAAATTTTACAACAGAATATAATGATTCCTCGATCTTAATTACGATTATTTCATGGGACTATTTGAATTTGTCGTTGGTGAATGAATATGTTGGCGACTTCACAATACCAATCCAGGTTATCAAGAATAACCAATGTTGCTCCAGGCAGATCAGCCAATCAGATTACAATATTGACATCCAATTAAATTATTGTAAAATACAAAATCATGTTTAATAACCATATATACACAACTTTTTTTACCATGAATCAAGCATAGCACTTTATGAATAATGTTTTTCTAGTCATTCCTCAACTTCTTCCATACGATACCCCATTGTACCCCTTTCACTTTGATATACAATAACGTCATCTAAAACTATATACAGCCTCTCATACAGTCCTCCGTATTGTAAATTTGCTTCATCCGATATATCATCGACAACAATGGGACATTTTGGTCCATATTTGTGTAGCACCTGTGCTGCCTCAACACGTTCTGTTAAGTTGGTGTGACTTTTAATTTTTATATTGTTTCCAAATCGCCATGCATCCTCTGCGTGCGCTTCTTCAATGTAAATTACGGTATAGCGAAGTCTGCGACATCAGTGAAACGAGCCATCAAGTTGTTGAATGCACTGAGCTTGACCATGAAAGGTTGTCAAGTACAACTACCGAAATCTAAAACAAGCGATCGACCTTTGGACTGAAAATTAAGCAGCTTCTTCCTTGAGACATCACCAAGCTTGATGACGTCCATGTTTGGGGCTTGTCCAAATAGAGTAGTCTAAAATATTCCACTGTATAGATAATCTCGGAATAATCTTCAACAGCTAAACCGCTTCCTTCTTTGATCTTTTTATTCTGTCTACTATTTTATTTTTTACAGATGGTATACAAATCGATAACAATACGTTGATGCCGAGCAAAGTTATATTGAAAACAGCTTGCAGTAGTTTTACGTATCGCAAGAACATCTACAACAGAATTAGACATCGGAACTTGTAAAATCCCTCACAATATCTTATTCAAAGTCTATGTTTTAGTAACTATTGTTTACCTTGGTAAAATATAGTCTGTTGGTACAACAAGTAGGACAAACTAACAGCTAAAACAGTGCACTTATTATGTTTATTCCATATCTGGCTCAATGAGTTAGGTAGTTGGATTACGTCACCAATATGGCTTGGATTCACGCCCGGCTTTGTATATTACAAAAATGGTGTACTCAACTCGCAACTGCAAGTGATAAAGGTTACCAGTTGCTTGCCCATGGTCGGTGGTTCTCTCCGGGTACTCCGGCTTCTTCCACCACTAAAACTGGTCGCCATGATATAGCTGAAATATTGCTGAAAGCATCATACAAGAAGCAAGCAATATAAAGCAACAATTCTTTTCCAGAAAGAAAGAAAAAGTCAACTGCACTCAATTTGTTTTTCTTATTTGTAATTGGTTCTTTTAAAAATAGAAAAAAAAATTATTACATGAAACGATAACAAAAAGTAAATATGTACTGATATCTTACCTTTATCTAATGTTATACATATACAGTACACGTAAGGTCGACAGGATAAAGAAATGTCAAGAGTATGAACTAATTTATATATACATAGAAATGTCAAGAGTATGAACTAATTTATATATACATATATATACGACTAGGTTATCATTTATTTATTAAGATATTTATTCAATGTAAATATATAGTGCATCTTATTCATACAGCTAAGTCGGGATGACTCAAGTTTGATTTTTCATACAATGTCAACTGACAGCAGTTCCGCTGCACTGTCAGCTTTAATCCATCCAATTTGTAAACGTTATTATATCGTACGAGTGCATTGAACAAACTTACAAGACAGAAATTTATATTCACTTTTATATTTCAATCAAGTACTAGCTCAATAATCGTATATTACTCATCATTTCACTAAATTTGATCCATAGAACTACCTTACCACCACCACTTGTTATTTCAGTACCTGTACTAAGCCAGCACAGTAATCAGTAATCTATATGTGTGTTAGGGGGTATCGATTTTGTCCCTTTAAACGATTTTCTCGATTGGATTCCGACATTGTGTTGTTTTGATTCATCTTAATATTACTTTCTCGATAAGAATGAAATAAGAAAAATTAGTCAAACTGAAATAAAAAAAACCTTTCCAACGATTTGATGATTGTGTAATCGACAAAAAAAAACAAATTAACTACGATTTAGATTTACAAATTAAACAAGCTGCCAAACATCTGTGTATTTAAAACGATTGACCATTTTGTTAATTACAGAATGTGTCAGAAAGGATACATATATATATAATGGTGGGAATTAAAGATAGTACTACTTGCGACCGTTCTATGTAACGGCAGAACATGAGTATTACAAGAAGCAAACATATTTATGTCTGGACAGTATAAAAAGATCTCAAGTTTTTATGAACTGGATTAAAGAGGTATATACAATGTACGATGTATCATCCCCAGATTTTAGTGGGGTTCGTGTTACTCGATCTTTAATTTTATGTGTATGTTTTGTAGACCGTTGTTTGTCCTTTTGTACCTTTTCTTTTGGCCATTGTGTTGTCTGTTCCTCTGCGATATACGGATTCTTATTACTCCTTTGATATCTTCAAACTCTTCTTAAATTAGATGAAACATATTCTATTGCTAAATAATCTAACAATTGGATTGGACACAAGTTATATCTACTTACAAGGGTCCTTTCCGCATAATAAATAATAAAAAAATAGTTTTGTTACTTGCTGAAACAAATAAACGTTGTTGTTTTTTTTATCCTTTTCACGTGTAAATTCGAATCCTTGGTGTCTATTTACACGGATAATAATAATTTTATCGATTTTTTTAAGGTAAAATGGATAATTTATATCATACTCTCCAATCGGATGAATGTTTTTTGTTTCTTGGAATTCATGATATGTGAACGGTCTTACATGTTTTTTTTTATTGAGTTATACAAGTGATTATGATTGTGATGTACCTATACATGTAGATTAAAAGAAAACTTTTCAAGTTTTACAATCGCAATCATGACCTGGTTATCCATTATCGAATATCTGTAAACAGATACCCACGGATGTCTTCCGTGTTTCGTAGTCACGTTCTCCTTTCTTGGTTCATTGCTTTTCAACGAATTTGTCTTATCATCGGATATATAGCAAGACGAGGGCCACTAGTGTAGCACAATTTTAATTTCAATCTTAATTCTCGCACTTTTAATTTTTTTTTATATATTCAAACATTTGACTTTTCTACATTTTGCACTACAAGTCCTCATGAAAAGTTAAAAACCCGCTTACAACGCATATTACTTTAAATGTAGTAGACAAGGTTTATAGTATTTGGTCATCAATTAAATTATATTATCAAGCACGAAACAAAAGGCAAAAAGTGCTGCACTGAAGATGAAGTAATCATTATGCCAGAGTTCGTTATACCGATGTCATATTTAATGGGGTTTGTGTTGTTTTGTAGATCATTGTTTGCCATTTTGTCTTTTGTTGGCCATTTTTTATATATACGGCTTGTAATGACCCCCTTGGCATCTTCAAACTTTTCTTGTCGAGTTTGGAGAGCACATTGCAACAAATCATTGGCATCCATATAGGGACAAACTGTGTCCCTCTCCTTGCCATATATTCCTATGGGGCAGTGTTTATACAATAACATATCACAGACAATAAAATATACATAAGCTAAAGCCTCTAATCTCACTTCCGGGTATATTGATATTCTGTGAATTAATTAATCCAAACTTTTCTAACTGGATTCCATTAATAAACCCCAAATAACTTGAGATAAAGGAAACAACAGCTTCCTCTGTATTAGGGGCCGTCGTGGTCGTGATCTTATGGTAGTTGGATTTATTATTACCTATATAAGCAATGCCTATCACCACTAACGTTTTGAATTCGAATACTGAAGCGGTCGTTATATTACAGTACTATCAGGGCGTGGAAGATTTATAATGGCAACAATAAAGTCGTTTTTTTGTCATGTAATCTGGTAGAAAGTTGACAATCGGTGGCAAATTTGGAGTAAATGTAAAAACGAATGAGACAGAGGAAGTGTAGGGTAGGGTTATGTTGTTTTACCCCACTTCCAACAGTATTTCATTTATATTGCCACGGTCAGTTTTATTGGTGGAGGAAACCGAACTACCAGAAGAGAACCACCGCGACCTGTCGCAAGTCACTAACATAGTTCATCACATAATGTTGTATCGTGCACACGCTTCATAAAGGTATAAATGTAATACAAACAACAATATGTTTTACATAAGTGGGAACAAATTACAGGGCACAACATGTTTTTATTAAATAAATCAGTCATTCATAGTGATTTAATAATACTTATGTGGGGAAGGGTTAGGGTAACGGTTTTGTCACTCCCCTTTCAACAATATTTCAGCTTTATCATGGCGTTCAGTTTTAATGGTGGAGGAAACTGAGTACCCGGAGAAAACCACCGACCTGCCACAAGTAACTGACAAACCTTATCGCATAATGTTGTATCGAATACACGTCGCCCGAGCGGGATTCGAACTCACGTTAGTGGTGATAGACATTGATTGCATAGGTAGCTATAAATCCAACTACCATACGGTCACTACCACGGCGGCCCCTCAGGGAATATAGATCCTAAGCCGGGAATGTCACATTATATAATATAAAGTCTAAGGGAATCTACCAACCAGAGAACTTAATGAGTAACGGATTGTCGAGACATGACGATGCAGCACAAACAAAATAAATTAGAGGTCTAGAAGATTGTGCAACGATACTGATAAAGATGTTACAACAAATGACCTTCCTCAGTGTCACCTGACTATTTAGTGAGTGGTAATTATACCATCCTATCTTTACAGTGAAATGAGGGAGTTAAAGATTTTTAAAACGTCACACTTTGTCACCTGACTATTTAGTGAGTTGTAATTATACCATCTAATCTTTACAAACTCAGTCTAACTTTGATAGACACTGAGGAAGGTCATTTGTTGATCGAAAATGTTGTCAATATATTTTTTGTAGCATCTTTATCGGTATCGTTGCACAATCTTCTGGACTTCTATATATATATATATATATACATGTATATATAGATCCAGTGGGACAGATATATTGTATGGTTGTCACTTGCTTCTAGACGTTTGTATAATATACTTTATTTCCTGTGACTGTATAATGAATAATTCTTCATTATCCTATCCAATATATTAAAAATTGCTGAGTTAGATTGCTGTCAAATTATAATATTAAGTATATATGTACCATCTACACACGCTTATACACATGTCTTACGCCTATCCCTAGATTTGCCTTACGAGACAAGGTAACACTACGACTATTGAAGCTCCTTTTTAAGGGAGTGGATGTAGTCGAGTGGTCTAGGGCGCTGGACGTAAGGCTAAGCGAATGGTGCTGCAGTGTATCAATGGTGTGGGTTCAAATCCCGTCGAGGGAAGAACAAAAATTTGACAGCTCTAAAATCTAATTCTAACACTGTTTGGTTTAATTTTCAGACGTATATACATGTATATATATATATATAAACGTCTGAAAAAGTAGCCAACGTATGAACCTACGAGATGTCGGATCGGAAACAAGTGTTAACGATACTGTGCAAACAAACAAAAATGATAAATAAACGTCTAAAATGTTAGCACAACGGTATAAAAAAAAGATGCTAAAATGTAACAAAAATAACTATAAGTCTACAAAAAGACTATAATTATAATTAAATCGACGGATATTTCGCTTGACCGACAAGCTTCATCAGCGTCTGTAATCCGATTTGAAAAATTATCACGTGACCATCAGTTATCGTGACGTAAATTACTAAAAATCATAATCTTGAACTTTATACTTTATATTATTCAAGTATATTGTACACTTATTTATAAACAATATGAACAGAATGAGAAAATGTAATGATGAAGTTTACCAACTAGCTAAGGACCAGGCACTGGTTAAAAAGTTAAAAAACAAAAGATTTAGGCCTTTTTGTTTATGCCTTCCGGGTGTAATGTTTGTAAGAGAGTTTTTGGATCCGCGAGTTACAAACATTACACCCGGAAGGCTAATTAACTTTCGGATGCACCGTTCCGATGATTGCCGATCATGAAATTTCATCACCAACGTAAACAGGTGAGCACATGTATCATTCTGGTTTTGAAAGAAGTTAAATTTCTTGCATTTCTTGCCTTGCAAAGAAATTATTTCATGTATGTTTTACCTTAAAGATTATCAACTGCAATGAATTTCATTCTGACTCAATCAGTTTATTCGAAAAACTGGAAAAAAACATTGAAATCGATAATAATGAATGACACGGGGTCCCATTTGGGGAAATCGAAACAGAACCAAGAAATCTCAGAATTTAAAATCCTCGTCGGAACTAACGTATCGCATGTACAAACTGTGTAAATTATTATTAGTATGTACATTTCAAAACCATTACGATGAAAACATTTGAAGTTGTCAGAGAAGAAAATAAAAAATCAACAAGAAAAAAAATGCCAAAAATACGACTTATTTTGTCCATACATTATCACCGTTATTTTGACATCAACCATTTCATAACTTGGTTCGTTTATTTCCTGGTTTGTTTTGGGGACAACCAATTGATTCCGCGGGGGGAGGGGTCTGGCAGTTTTTGTAAATAAAATAAATAATCTGGCCACCCAAAGTTGGACAAAAATTCTGGCCTTTGCTTTATAGAAAATAAAAAAAATAATCTGGCCTGAACTGAGTAAACAATGTTATAGCCTGTCCATTCTTGTCTCTTAGGCCAAATCAATTTTAAATAGATTTGAAACAAAGTAGTATTCTTTTTTAATATAAAAAAAAATAATGTTTTAACATAATTACAAGTTGCGTATGCAGTGTCCTCTTACTGGGCCCCGCGAAATTTGCTGAATTATACCAAGGACGTATATAAGATTCTATATACGTCCTTCATTATACACATAATGTCGTTAAAAGACATTTACGGCGGTTTAGATCATAGATGGTGATAAATATTTATTTTCTAGGTAAAGAGATACTTGTTTAACGTTTTGCTAAGGAAAAAATATTTTTAATCGTGGATTGAATGGAAAATAATGGAATGTAAATCAAAACGAAAATGATGTTGGCCACTTCAGAGTTCGTTTCCAGACGAAAAGCGATCTTTATTTCTACCCAACGATCATATTCATCTCCAATATATATTCTGTTTTTGTTTAACTTAGCATTCGCTGCTTTTTTGTTTCTTTTTCTGGCAGAATCGCTCAATTTACGCTTCGGACCTGGCTTCAATTTCTTTGCCTCCGACATTTTCTTCATCAACACTATAACGGAGCATGCGCACTATCTCTACCGCATGATTTCAAAACTGAGGTCAATAGCATATGATTTGCATTATTGTCCGGGTAGCAAGAATTATCGAAGACAGAATAAAATGACGTTTTCTCCTAAATTATACATCGTAGCTCTCAAAAAGTGAATGGTTTACGTTCTTTATATATTTAATCTTTAAATATATCAGAAATATTTAGAAAACTAAAAATAAGGATTTTGGCATTTCATATTACTTTAAGAATATTATTATTCTAATTCTGTTATTTGGACATTTCTGGTCGCAGAGTTATTCATTTAAGGTAAGTTGGTATTAATGTTATGTAAAAAAGCCATTCAATTTGTCAGTAAAAACAAATATGTCTTTTTATATCTACGTACTACATATGTAAATTTTGCTTATTATATCAATGTAATTATAACCGCCTTTGTGGTTTAGTGGTTAACGTTCCCGTCTAGACTTCTGAAGTTGTTGATTTCGACCCCCGCTTGGTAATTACGTCTGATAAGCTCTGAATCAGGATAATGTGTCTGATGCGATCTATATGTTTACATTTGGTCTGTTGTTTCAGTGAGAAGCGTTCCAGGTCTCCATCTTTGCTTTAAATTCCCGAGAAACACAAAACAAATATATAATTGTCTAGGCTTTCCTCTTTCGAGCAACACGAACTCCACTAATATTTGAGGGTGAACTCGGGTGCTCCGGAATTGTAAGCAACTCCTGCTCCACTAGTGACATCCGTCGTGTTACTTTAGTTACAAAGCCGGTGATTAGTCATTCAATGAGGAAAGGACCGGGAAGGAAAGTTAAAAGTTAAGCAACATGATAACTTCTACATTCACAGTTAACTCTCTTAAACAACACCCGCTCGATCTTGTGTTTCAAATGCTTAACAATATATAGAGTCAAATATAGAAAACGAAGCTTTATTTGCCAAAATTAACAATCGATCATGAGTAATTATGTGCTTTTTTGGACAATTCTTTCTGGTTTTCTTGTCTGCAAGACTTCGTTGTGAGCTGAGTAAGGCTTCATTGTTATCCTTCTTGGTATAATAGTATAAATATGAATTCGAATCATGTTGTGCAATGAATGTTACCGACCCCTGTGGTCCCATGTGTTAGAAACATTGAAACACAAATCCTCGTCTGTTATTTATGAAGCAAACACAAGCAAACTGTGTCCCATGCCAGATTACACGGTCACACTTCGCCAATAAAGTTTGCATGTTCTTTCATTAAAATTTACCAGCTGTTTGGAACGTTCTGACATTGCAGGATATACCTTAGCTGCAATAATGTAGCTCCTGTGACAAACTTGTGTCTCGGCAGAGCTACAACGCGGTCCCATTCGTCACAATGGAGCAGTTGAAACATAAAAACTCACTATTTACGCTTCAAACATTTCATTATAACTATTACTGATGATCCCAGTCCTTGTTAAATCGGTTTGGCTGAGAAATATATGCTTTTCAAAGGTAGCAACAACCTTGTTCAAATTTATCGATCGTTTTCCATAACCGGAAACTACGGAAGGCGGAGCTTTTCTAAATATGGTATTTCTTACTACGATGCTTACGACGGCTGATGTAATCATTCACGCCTTAATCGCCAAATATGGTATTGACATCCAAATAGTGAGGCGGAAATGACGAAATTCAAAACGTTCAGAGTAAAAGTAAACATGGATTTTTATTTTGTGGGAATTACATTCTAAAATACTGGTAGGTGATAAAAACTTGTTATAATAATGGACAAAAGGAAAGGTTATGTCTTATTATTGATAAATGCAGGCGTCAGAAACTCTGTAAGCGAGCGCAAAAAATCTCGGCGGCTGCTCCATTACGTGTAATGGCATCCCGTTATAACCCTTGCGAGTAAGCGAGCATTTAGGGTTTTATTATTAGAACTAGATATACCTACAAATGTTTAAATTTTCGGCAAAGATAAAATGCAATTGTATTCGCTGCAACACAGGCCAGAATAATACTTGCAATAGTGTCGCTATAATATCTGTTTCTAAAGCGCGTAGAAACATAATTTATATTATCTGGTAACATACATTCTTCTTAAAAATTCACGTAAATGGTTGGTTTTATGATATATATTTGTTGAATTAGTCATGGTTAAAACAAATATATGTCTATTGACAGCATGGACGTAAAGTCAGTAAAGACATCATGGAGGATATCGATGACGAATTACTTCAATACTACCTAATGGTTAGTATAGTTACTGATGGTTTAACATTTAAGATTTTACTTTTCATGTACGTGCATATGTAACTTAGTGCATTGTTTTGGTACTTAACATGTAAAATATAGTAACATTTGTTCTTATATACTTTAATGTTTTATTCACAAATATTGAAATTCGATTGAAGATAAGTCAAATTTTCTACTTGATACATGTATAAATGTAAATTAAATGAAATAGCGCCATATCTTAACACGTCGATTAATAAGTGGTTTTAATTAAAAGGCCAAATGTCAAATGGCACAGGTACGGCAGAGCTTCCATACATCGAAAGGCAATAGTTTCGTCATAATTTGATATGTGCTATTTATGATAGCTTACATATTAGTTTGAAATTGGTTGAAATAATTTATTATTTCTATATAATTATTTAATTAGAATAATTATAATTAGCTATTAGGAAATCACAATGACTGTTGGTTCCTCTTCAGAAATTGCTTAGCAAGTCAAATGATGTGTATAGATCCAAACAGGTTTCAAGACATCATAAAACTCACAAACACGCTAAAGTTGATATAAATGTAAGTAAAACACAATTAATTATTAAGAAAAGGTGATGTTGTATTTCAGCATTGGATACCTTGCTAACGACGGGTGTAACATATGGAGCAGGAATTTCCTAATCTTCCGGAGAACCTGAGTTCACTCCCGGTTTTTAGTAAGGTTCATGTTGTTCGATCTTTAGTTTTGTAGATCGTTGTTTACCCTTTTTCTTTTTGGCCATTGTGTTCTCTGTCCTTTTTCGATTTACGATTTCTGATTACCTTTCAAACTTTTCTTAACAAAAACCGAAAGCAGAACTTTTGTACTTTTGTAAAAAGATGAACGTAATAAAGTGAATCACAACTGAAAGTGACTGATGTTTCTTGTCTAACAATATTTTAAGTATCATTATTATACCCCCGCTCCATCGGAGGGGGATACTGTTTTACCTATGTCCGTTCTTTCATCCGTCCGTCTGTCCGTCCTTCCGTCTGTGTGTCCTTCCATCCGTCCAAGATATTTTTCGTCAAATTTTTCCCAGCAACTATAATGTTGATGGCAGAAATCTGATATTTGATCACAAGCTTCATATCGGTATGCCATATTGTCGGAAGCGTTTTTGGATCCGTCAGATTCCTACTTCCTGTTTGCCGACCTAGTTGGTTTTTATACACATTGAACATATATGCGGAGGTATCATAAGTGAGCATTAGCTCACAGTTCATCTTGTTTTATTATTATTATTTTACGAAAATGTAAATTTACAATACGATATCATTAACATAATTACTATCCACCTAAATTTACATAGCTTTGGTCCCATGCATTTCTACCTATAGTGTGTATAAATTAAATTAAAAAAAAAGTAATTAATAGCTCATCTGCAAAATGTATATAAACGACCGGATCGGATTTACAAAATACAGGGAAGAGAAGACACCCGAATTTTTTGAAGAATGTTGAATCAGACAACACTTAGAGAGCCACATTTATTAATGATTAATCAAAATGTTATGAATATACAAATCATAACTATTAAATAATATGAGATTATAATAGAACAATTGCAGCCTTTCTATTTCAATCTATAGAAAATATACGTATATTTTCTGAAAATATATAATTTAATTGTACTACCTTTAGAAACAGGTAGCAAAGCAAACAAATCTTTTCTTGGTATGCCCTGTTTCGCAGCGAGTGCAAATGAATTTTATATTTCAGGACAATGTTGTAATTATCCTGCAAAGTCACGAAACCCAACACAACAGACCAATTGTCTAAAGAGAGCCAGAAACAAGCGTCATATTAATCATTGTTTATAATATCCTTTGTGAAGTCCGCGCTTATGCTGTTTCGTACCGCCTCTCAACATGAACCAGGTACCAGGAGTATTATATCTTGGTCAGTGACCACATTTAGCAAAATATATTCAGTCAATCCAATTTGATTGCTTAAAATAGAACGAGTACAGGGCATATGATTGTATCGACCAAAAGTTGTATGGTAAATTGTACACGATACAAAGCGTAAAGTAAACGACATACGGACGTACCCATGTTAGTCTTAATTATTTCATAAATATTAAATCGTACAGTATAATTTCCTAAATATCCATATTCATATAATGAATATTATTATTATATTATTATTATTATATGGTTAACGTGCTCGTCTTAAGTGTGGTATTTCTTGGGTTCGAGTGCCGGTCGGGTCATACCAAATACATTAAAATTGGTGTCTGTACACGCAAAGTTACGGAGGAAGAGCAAATACTGTTTGGCCCGGAATCATGATAATGTGTCCCAATCGAGCGACATGTCTACCTACAGACTGTTAATTCAGCGAACAAGCACAATAAATATTCAACTGAGCGTGTTGGTATAGTATAAAACAGATATCATCATCTAATCGATATAGCATGATACAGTTGAAAAAATGGTCACTTGTCGTTAAACACCAATCACTCACAATTATATCATGCTTAAAGGTAAACCACAACGGAACTTCATGCTTTGAAAGCTTGTCAATTTATAACATCCTGCCTAAACACATTTCTTGCTCAAACTAAAATATGCGAATAAATACGAGTGCAGAAAAGCATGACATTTCATCAGCATTGTTTCTAATTAGGTCAATATATCGAGTAGAATGTATTTTATTAATTGTATTCTGGTATTGTAGACATACATTAATATATTTTTATTTTTAGAATCTTCATATACCTTTCTTGGAACGGGGACCGTTTGGATGCGGCAAGAATGGAGGATGTGGAAAATAATTCAACATGATGTGTTAAAACATATACAGTCGGAGAGCAGACTCGATAATGGCGTCATTTCCATTAATTTGTCACGTACATTTTTTACCGGAATCGGACACGTTTTAGAATACATCGACCAAGTGTTGAAAATTCACTCGTTTTAATCGTTGCGAGCGTCAAATATAACTGAAGAAGCGAGAAAAACATAGAAAATTGTTTCTTTCATATAAATTTGAGGCCCGGTGCTTGAACTTCTTGTAACAAAGGAATAATGCAGAAATTAAAACGACACGACACAAAAAAACACGAAAAATTAAAAATTAAAATATTTGCCGAAAGGGTGATGGAAAATCATATATATAGTTCAATAGATTTCTATATTAGTATTTCAAAGAAACATTTTCTGTAATTAAACATACAATAGAACTTTTTTCTGTCAGATGGATCGAGTCACATTTTGGTTGGATTCAAGGGAGGTAACTAGAATCATCAAATACTCCGTAATTTTTAACGTTCTATTTATAGAACGAGTGTAAGTAAATGCATGTTTTCTCAATAAAACAAATATTATTTTGTATTAAAAATGTTGAAATTAGTCAGAATAATTGTCTATTATATCTACAGCTATTAAATTGATCAAATATAATTTAACAGATGAGTCCAAATTTGAGATTTTATGGAACCACAACAGTATTACTGTAAAAGTAATCCTGTTAAGCTGACTTTTCGGTCGAAATACATGTAAAGTTGTTCCATGAAGGTATAACAAAACAAAAATCAACTGTAATGGTCTACTAAATTTATCGAATGAACTTGAGAAAAAAAAACCAGTCATATTTTCATATGCAATGGTAAATCTTGGAATATTAAAAATTACTTTCAACTGTTTTTTAACATAATATTACTGTAAAAGTAATCCTGTTAAGCTAACTTTTTGGTTGAAATACATGTAAAGTTGTTCCATGAAGGTACAACAAAACAAGAATCAACTGTAATGGTCTACTAAATTTATCGAATGAACTTGAGAAAAAAAAAAACTTTTTTTTACCAGTCATATTTTCATATGCAATGGTAAATCTTGGAATATTAAAAATTACTTTCAACTGTTTTTTAACATATAAGGCTATTCAAACACGTCCACCGGTTTTATTGGTGTATTCACCATACAAATCATGCATAGCGCCCTCTAGCGACCCACCACGAGCATATTGATGTCAATGTACTTGATACAAGTGATACTTTTTTCAATGTAAATGACCTTATAAAAGACAAATGAAAGAAAATGATGATAGTGAAAAAAATATAAAATTTTATCACATGCATAGTACATCCTCGTAATGACTCTTGAGCAGAACTCGTGTTAGCCAATATTTACTATTTTATAGATGTTTCTTTAAAAAAAGGGGCGAGGGGTGTAATATTTTTAACCTTTTTTTTTTTAAACAAAAGCAGATCATACTGTACTAAGATCCATTATTTAATAACATTTTACAAAATAAAATTCACAAAAACTTCAACTAATTTTTTTGTATTAAGAATAATAAAACATTTGAATAATAGGAGAAAACCGGATGGGGCTCTAATTTAGAATTCTAATTGAATATGCTGATGCCATTACCATAGAAAATTTGCATGCACAAATGTATCAGAATTTAAAATTAACTTTATTCTTTCTAGAAGATCCTTTCCCTTAAATTAAATGGTCTTTCTTTGACTGTATATACTTTTGTCACAAAAGCAACATTCTAGTTGGGGTTTGAAATTTCTATATTTCTTGTAGTGATCAATACAGAGAAAAAATTGATTAGATGTACATGCTTCGTTGTTATTCTGATCTAGCTAAATCTGAAAGCACGACTGGGATAAGTCAACATTAACTGATGTCAAAAAGCGTACAAGTTTATTACTGCAGTCATTATTTTCTGCATTAGCCGCACTATGGAGTGTAAATTCACATGGGTCAAATGACACATTACCATAGCTGTCAAAGTTTGCTGTTGTTAAATTTAAATCATTTGTTTCAAATGCACAGCTTGTATCTATGGCTGAATCATATTTTCTCAATTTTCTTTTGCTTGATGTTGCTTCTGTATCGTGGGACATTTCGAGTGATTTTCTAAATCGAGCCTCACACATTCTACAAATACAGTCATCATCTTTGAATGCATATGCATTTTTGACAAAAGTATAAAACAGTGGTTGATTTCACCCCTGTGAGAGGTGCCAGTAGCGCTTAGTCACATCTTCTCGTTTACAGTTTATGCAAGGGCTTGGTGGTCTGATTTCATGCACCCCGCAGGGCTTTCAAAATTTTTCAAATGTACCAGTACTTCACATATTTACAGGCAGTACTTTTTCTTAAAAATTTAACATTTTTCATGAATATCTTATACAGTATGTGGCCAAAAGTATTGCCACATGTAAAAAAAATCCCTATATAATCAACCAAAACCATATTTTTTCAAAAAAATAGTGTGAAGTCATTTCTGGATAGATGTTAACAAATTTGACACCAAAACATTCAGAATTGTCTATATTTTGACTGTTTATTTGCTCATTATGTTTATACGAGTGGTTTTTATTTGTACATAATTTAAATATAACAAATAAAAATTGACTTTGATTTTCCTATATATTTCAACTAAAAATAAATCCTAAAAATTAACAATCCTGTTTAAATTATCTACAAATAAAAACCACTCAGTCATATAAACCCAATGAGCAAATAAACATGCTGTACAACATTCTTTGAAATTAGGAGGTACCAATTACCATTTTAAGTGGGTACCTGGTACCGTCCCTTACTAAAAGGCCTGCACCCGTTGACAGCTTGACTTATTTCAGAAAAGGGGGGTGCATATAACCAAGTTCGGGTTGTAGATTGACAGAATGGGATAAATGCATCGAATTTCTAGACAATTTCAAAATCAAATATCAAATAAGTTTTATTTAAAGTCGAAATATCTATAACACATAACATAAGCTCTAGTGTGCTTTACCTCACATGCCTACCGTTATTCCATTGTTTACATGTGTAAATATTGATTGTACGAGCAAAATGGGAGGAGCAAATTGTTCAACTTTGACTCTGTTTGGGTGACGTTGGAATATGGACTATTTTTCTTAAACTGTTACGAGTGATGTAAATTCCCTTTTACCCAATGAAGTGTAGATATTATTCTGTCCAAGGAACCAGTTTTTTATTTTTTTCATACACGGTAACTTTATTCTGTCAGATGCAAAAAGTGTAAACATACGCGACAAAAAAAAATTACGATTTTCCGAGGTAAAGAAAAAAACCGTTATTTTTACATTCATCGCAGACCGATTTTATATCAGACTGAAAATCATGACCATTAATAAATATAAATGTGATTTTTAATCATATTTCAATCATTTTCATTGGTTTATTAGAAGAAAAACGTAGTTTTCCAAGTACGTATAATTGTTTGGGTTTGTGAAGCGCTATCTAGCGGAAAATATTTACGATTATCTCCCTTGGATTTTTAAATATTCCACGGACCGGAAAATTAGAATTTTTGCGAGTCTGCTGTTCAACTGTAATAGAGTGTCATAAATTACACTCCTGAAGAGTGATCATGTGACCCAAATATGACACTATGGTATATTTACGTAGATATTGAATGCTTTATTTTGCGACGTCATAAATTACAGATACATTTTACATCAAAAATAAATGATTAGACTTTAAAATATGAAAACAGAATTAAAATGTATTCTTAAGGAATGAACAGAAGTGGACGATTTTCTTGTCCTACTTTGAGATGAGACGAGACCCATTTATGCAGAAGTAAAACATATTAATGCATTGTATTTTGTCTTATATTTCACGTGGTTCTACTTGTCAGCAGATTCCCCTTTTACGCATCCATTTTACCTACCGTATGTCATTTGTATGTCTTGCACTGCATCGGCGATATAATGGTTAGCGTGTTCTCCTGCATCGGCGATGTAATGGTAAGCGTGTTCTCCTGCATCAGCGATGTAATGGTTAGCGTGTTCTCCTGCATCAGCGATGTAATGGTTAGCGTGTTCGAGTCGGGTCAACTCAGAGACTATACAATTGTTATTGGTTGCTTCTCTGCTACGAATACAGCGTTGATGAGAAAGAGCTTAATCTGGACGGCTATGGTATATCTGCAAATTGTTTATTTTGCATTAAACAGCAAGCATTCGCCTTTGATCAATTCATGAATCACGTTACTGTGAAATACAATCCCAACCAGTAATATAACGACAATCGAGACAAAAAGCTACCTCCAAATGTGGATGGGAAATACAATAGAACATATTTTTTTAAGCTATAGCCTCAGAATAGTTCCAAACCCCAATTGGAAAATGGTACAAACAGATGCAAAGTTGATACCTCCAGCATACGTATACGTGACTGAGCTCACTCTCATGTCACTTCAATGGTTATGCACGAACAACGATCTACAACACATGTACATGTAACTAAACATCGAGCAACTCTAATCCCACTAAAGCCCTGGAGTGAATTCAGGTTGTCCTGAAGGATAAGCAGTTTCTGCTCCACTAGTGGCACTCGTTGTGTTAATCTAGTTACACACCCTTTGATAAGTCATGAATGGGGAAAGGGCCGTGAAGTGCTTACGACAAGTGGAACATATCCGTGGTCATTTGTGACACAGGCATTCCATAGCGGTCAACCAAGTCATGGTGGCGACCGTAAAATGTTCGAAGTGATGACTTCAACTGCACCAATAGGAATCCTTGGTTCAGTAGCTTCCTTATTAGTAGGAACCCTCTATCAAGGAAATCTTGAAAAGAACCACAAGCTCTATAATATCGTGTCAACTGAGAGATATATACTCCATATGCGGGTGCTGCTGGAATAGTGCTACATATAAATGGAAAGTTCACAGCCCCTCACTGTCAATTTCGGGATGTTGGTGAAGGTATGAAGCAGAACTATCTGTATCTGTGATATTCTTTATTTCTAGCTCAATTGGATAAATGCGATCCACGAACTGCAAGTAGTCTCTACATGTGAGTAAAATTCCGACCATCACATATAATTATGTGAGCGGCGTTGATTTCAAGAATGGCGAGTCCTAATCTGGAACTTGATATGGACAATGTGTTGATGAGCCCTAGCGAAGCATCGATTTTCAATGATCCAAGATGTTGCTAAATACCTCTTTTACCCCCATTGACAATTCAATCACAAGACGGTATCTTGGGCTATCATGACTGTGTTTTGTTCTTTCGGAATATCAAATAGCTCGATCGTCCGTAACTTTACTGGATATCTGAATTGCATACATGTCCTTACAAAAAGGACTATATTGCTGGGCGTACAGGTGTTGGCTAGGCACAGTGGAGCCAATTCCTGACATAGGCAAAGATATATGATATGTCACTGAAGTGTCTCTATGACTCTATACTGGTCTGATGATGCCTATTAAAACAACCCATATATATAAATGTAGGTTGATGAGTTCATGTCAAGGTAACAATGTGGAATACACTGTAAGCCTCGGCCTTTTGGCTGTAGAAGAGGACACAGACAATGAGATTGTGGGGAATCCCATCAGGACTATCCAAATGCCCTTTACACAGGGAGGTAGTCATGAACCAGCTCGGTGTGTGATAGAAAGAGGCGGTTTCCACATTACACTGCAATCTCTAACCATTTCAATTAGTAACAAAGAATATTACACTTAGAAACACAGTTTATCAGACCATTCCATTACGAACATAAAATCAAGAATTATTGCATTAGCCTCTACACTGAAGATCGAACTTGCAAATGTTAATTGAAGAGAATATACCTGCTGTCCGAAGAACAGTCACCAATGCTACCCTATCACCATTCATAGTGCCTTGGTATGTTCGCTAGGCACAAAATGCATTCCAACAGTTTTTGAACTAGAGAAGTTAAGACCAGTCTCCATTGCCCTTTTTTTTCTATTTTGTTTTGAAAATAATTGCAGTTATCCTGCAATAATGTTTATAGTTGTACCCCGATAACATATCAAGGAGTCATCAAAATAATGATAACCCTCAATGTTGTCATTTAGATCTTTAGCCAGACTGTTAAACTCAATACTAAGAAATGTAAGAGAGAGGATACTTCCCCGGAGACTCCCATTACTTGTTCATGGATGACATAATAAGTTAAATGGACCATAACCTTAACATCTTTTTCAGACTAAACAAATTGAAATATAGGTGAGTGTGAGATCTTTGGCGTAAACGTGATGGCTATATTCGCTACTGAGTAAATGTGCGCGATAGTGCTTCCCCATACATTCATTCAAAAGTTTTCAAAAAAATATGACTAGTCCAGTTTCTTAAATTGTTAAAAAACAATAACCAAATTAAACTTTTTTTAAATATCCGTGTTATCTCCCTTTTTTCCACACAATTTCATAATCAGCTTCAAGCACAACTGAAATTGCAGCCAGTGATCTAATCCATAATGCAATATTACCAAAAAAGCATTTCGGCATCAACTTCTTAAATCCTTGAAAAAAGAAAAAAACAATTGTGAAAAAAATACTGTGTGGCTCTTCACTTTTGTCGAAATGTATATTTAACGCAAACCACCGTCACAATGGGAGTCATAGGAGAAGAAATTGTCGTCGATAAAAAATAAAGAAATATTTTGATAATTTTCATTGATAATCTCTTTTCTAACATTCAAACTCGATGGCTATTCATTATCTTCGTAACACTCTTTTCCCTTAAGAGTTACCATGCATTGTACGATTCAAACACCATGCGATAATGGAATTACTCATGAATATTGGCCTGTTTGTATTATTTGTCAGTTATATCGTGGCTGACAGTTTTATTGGTGGAAGAAAACGGAATACCCGGGGAAAACAACCAAACTGTCGCAAGTCACTGACAACCATTATCACATAATGCTGTATCGAGTGCTTTAATTGATTGGTATTTAACGTCAACTTTAGCAGTATTACAGTTATATCGTGGCATGAACTAATTATATAAATAAATTTCCACATATACCATACTCTTAGAAATAAAACATTTCAGAAGTTAGAAGAAACCATCGAAATCCATTTTTACCTACATGGGTAGCTTATTCTTTTCGTGGGTGTGGATAATATAAAACAATAGAAGCAATACCCTGTCGTGTATTGTTGTACATGGAAGTTATATATATTTTTGCACCTTCAAGTAAAACATTAAGCCAATCAGGCCAACGGAAAAATCCTTTGTTTTCATTAATATTCTTGACAAAGGTAGGGTGCACATAGGCAACTCTTTTTATTTGTATTTGGCATTTTCCCTATCAGACTTTTAAATAACAATTTTTGTCCAAAAATGGCAATACAAAAACTTTAAGGTATGCACAAAAATATGTGGAAAGACACGAATGTATTGCCTCAACAGTAATTGTTTAATTAACAGCCAACTTGTAGCTACATGTCAGCTGATGTCACCTTATACACATGGCACATATTCACAATCACTCAGCGTGAATTCTCAGTCATTTATATATTTGCAGCACTAGTACAAACCTATTTATGTTTTATGCAGTTATTGGAGATCCATTGATTCATCAGATTAAATGTGATAGGTACTGGTGGTTAAGGTTATGGTATTTAAAGCCACTTTCAAGAATATTTCAGTTATTTCGTTGCTGACAGTTTTATTGGATGGAGGAAAACGGAATACCAGGAGAAAACAACCAACATGCCGCAAGTCACGGACAAACATTATCACATAATGTTGTATCGAGTGCACATCGCCATGAATGGTACTAGAGCTCACAACGTTAGTGATGATAGGCACTGATTGCATAGATAGTTATCAATCAAACTATCATACCATCACGACCGCCCCTATTTAATAAAAGGTACTTGGCAAAGGCCACCAAAACAAAACAATTTTCTAGAGCTATTTGATTCTATTTTCAATGAAATGAAGACCTGACTGTGAAATTATTTCTTGGCGATTTCAATATATTATGTATCAAAAACGACAACTTTGTATTACATAAAGAATATTCTAATATACTCAATGTGTGCTCGTTAAAAGACAATCCGATGTCAATTGAGGTAGAGATTAGTGAACATTTGATAGCTTTTTGCACGGGAAAAACAACCAAAGAACACGCAGGAGTAGTGTATCGGGTCCGTATAGACCAATTACCCCCTATGTTAAACCATTTTTCACTCCTCAATTGTGCAGTCAGCCGTGACTAATTACGGCTCTTACACCTTTTCATCGTGTTTCACGTTTGTACGAGTTTTTGTCGTATTGTTTACTCGTGTTTCACGTTTTCATGTTCATTTAACTTTTTAATGGCTATTTGTTCGTTATGTTAACGTTTTTTGTTTACGTTTTTCGTGTTTTGGGCGGCGGCTGCTGCTGCGTGAGAGAGAGGAAATTGGTGGTATTGTGACGTGAAGTAGAAATTAGAAACAGAAGGAAAACATAAAACAAACGGAGAGATAAACGAAAAGACAGAACACAAGAGACAAAGAGAATTAAACAGACCGTGACGAATGTCACTACACTTCGGTGACTCATCGATCTATGTTTAGTAACATGCCGTCATCTATGAAAACCGACTCGACGCGAAACATTCTCATTCTGCGCCCAGACGTGTTTAGAGCTCAGACCAAACGCCAATAAGGGTAATAACAAAATTACCGAACTCCGAACAATCTTACAAATAAGGGTAATAACAAAATTACCGAATTCCGAACAAAGTCAAAGGGAAAGTCAAAACTCATAATTATATAAACAGACAAAATCAGTCAACAACCGGAAAACTGTGAAAACCGTAATGACACTGACTTGGTACAGGCATTTCTAAAGAAATGGTGGGTTGAATCAGATTTTAAGGCGCCAAACCTCCCGCTCTCATTACGGTTCAAAGGTTCCGGCTGTCACTATAACAATTAGACAGAGCAGATGTAAGTAATACATGTAGTTTTAACAAATAATTAACATGTAGTTGAACTGTTTGATTCATGTTGTAAATATACATTTGTTTTTTACAGATGCATTCCTGTGGATATTGTCAACAAACCTTTGTCAAGAAGAGTCAATTAATGGAGCACCACCGTCTAAACACCACAATACCATTACCTGCGGAGTATGCCAGAACATTTTTACTAGAAACGAAAATCTCGATGGACACGAGAGAAAACACAACAACGACAGCCTCTTTCCATGTAACGAATGCGGATTGTTGTACAGACGAAAGGATAACCTGTATCGCCATCTGAAGGAGAAACATCAGAGTGGAGCCGGTATGCAAAATCGTCCCGTGGATATCAACCACCCCTATCAGTATTACACCATTACTAAGGAGAAGGGAAAGAAGATGCCTCGATTTAACACCGAATCCAACGAGTACAGAGTTATGTTCAATGAATTAAACGCCCAGAGTGTACCAGACATAATGAAAACCCTACAGAACCTATTTGACTCCGTTTTAACAGATGTCACCAAAGGAATACAGGAAGAGGATTTAGTCCAAGTTACCCTTGAATGTCCCGATTTGGATTTTCCCATCAGATTACCTTTGATGCAGATGAACCAACTGACCAGTGAACTACTACTAACCGAAATAGAAAGAGTGCTAGAGTCCAACGAACAGTTCGTCCTGGACCATTGTGTACATCTGAATATAACACACGTCAGCCTTCCTAAGGGTGGAACTGGAAAGAGATGTGATTACGTGGACACGGAGAGGTTCATGAAAGATAAACGTTGCATCATCCAGATACAAAACAAAGATGACATGTGTTGTGCCAGGGCCATCGTAACGGCCAAAGCTAAGATCGACGGACACGAACAATGGAATTCTATTCGACAAAGTCGTCGTATCCAAGAAGAGTTGGCGTTGGAATTACACACCAAGGCGGGAGTAGCCCTACATCAATGCGGAATCGAAGATGTAAAAACGTTTCAACGATTCATGTGATATCGAGAGAGCATTTCAACGGAATCGTTTACCATGGACCCACAGCCGAGAAGAAGATCTACTTGTACTATCATGACAACAACTACGATGTGATTACCAGCATGACTGTGTTCCTGAGTCGCATCTACTTCTGTACAAACTG
The DNA here is from genome assembly GCA_963680875.1 of Bathymodiolus brooksi. NCBI lineage: Eukaryota > Metazoa > Mollusca > Bivalvia > Mytilida > Modiolidae > Bathymodiolus > Bathymodiolus brooksi. The sequence continues at coordinate 130,925,114 of OY804576.1, read as the reverse complement.
TTACAAAGGTTATAACACCAAAGAAGAACACACTTGCAACAACGTATGTCATAATTGCCGGAAGATTCACGATCAAACTGAAGATGATTAGATAAATTGTCAGGATTGTGGACGATACTTCAAAGGACCAACATGCTTTAATCTCCACAACAAGACGACGCCATTGGGAAACTCAACGTGCACCTCCTATTACAAATGTAAGAACTGCGGACAAACCGTGAACAAACGAGCGGGAGATCATACCTGTGGAAACGTCTATTGCAAGACTTGTAAAGATTATTATCCATCTGGACACCAGTGTTACATGCTACCTGTGGATTACAACGATAGACAGAAGAAACAGACTTACATCGTTTTCGATTTTGAATGTACCCAAGATGACAGGATCCAGTGTCAACAAGGATACCAATCGGATGACAACGAAAAATGTATTCATTGAAAATCACCGAGGTGTGGAGCTTTCAAACATAAACCTAATCTATGTGTAGTACATAACGTGTGTTTAAAATGCATGGATCAAGGCGTCGATAAAGACAGTATCTGCCAAGCATGTGGGAAGAACGAATTGGTGTTTGCCGGTGTCCTATAATTATTAGCTACCATAATTATTAGCTACTTTTTGACGTTCGGAACTAGATTTTCGTAAACCACTAAGGTGTTCCAAATGATAGCCATGAAAATTAGCTACCTTAATAATACATTAAAAGTACTATGCCAGTTATTCCCCTTTTACCATGTTTTGATAGATTCTTGGTAATTAGTATTTTTGAACGAAAAAAGGGGGGTGGATGTAGGCGAGGAAATCTATTTAATTAAATAGATTTATCCCAGAAATGGATAGCAAACTCCTATTCATTCATTTACACCAAGGATTTATATATATTTATATATATATATATATATATACGTCTGAAAATTAAACCAAACAGTATTAGAATTAGATTTTTGAGCTGTCAAATTTTTGTTCTTCCCTCGACTATATATATATATAAATCCTTGTTTACATGGAGCAAAATCTGAATGAAATAAGTTATTTCGATATAAAATATATGATTGATTGATTGATTGATTGATTGATTGATTGATTGGTTGGTGTTTAACGTCCAGCGAGCATTTTTTCAGCTATATTCAGGACGAGAACTTTAAACAAATTAAACGCCACGGGACTCGAAACAAGGAAAGGTGTATGGGTAGGGACGGATAATTTAGCCAGTGCAACAGGTTTCATATGCTCATAATGAGCTGTTACAGTACACTGGGTTCTTTAACGTGCGAAGAGGATGGCAATCTCTCAACACGGGACCTCGGTATTATTTACGTCTCGTCCGAAGGACGGGTTGGTTGTGAATTTATACATCCCGCACAACCGACGGACGCCCCTTCAAGCCGAAGAAGCTCTCAGTCCCATTTCTATACAACGGGGTTCCCGCGGGGTTGTATATATATATATATAATATAAATAAATTCAAGTCTAATAATATTTTTAAAAAATTATATATTTATAGTGACATGAACAAGTTTCTATATATCAATCACCATATTATTTATCTGTGCATAATGCATTTTCTGCTTTGCATATATACAAAAATGTGTATATCTATTCCATTTATATGTGTATTATCATAATGTGTAATATTGAATTAATTAATAGAATATGTTTATACTATATCTATTCCAAAGAAATAAGACGCTTAGTAATAACAAGCAATAACGCTCCTGTGGTGAAATAGTTACCAGTACTCGCATCATATGCGGTAGATCGTGGTTTCGATCAATGATCTGATCAAACCAAAAACTATGCAATTTATATTGGCACATGGCGTAAAAGAATAAAGGCAAAGACTAGTCAGCATAATTTCTTCATTACATGGGATAGAAGTGATGAAGTTTTCCATGAATATAAGCTACCTTGCATCTGTCCAGTGTATGACATAGGTTTCAAAGTGTTATCCATGAAAATAAATTACCTTGCACCGTTCAAACATGAGCATAAACATCTGAAGCTTGCCCATGAAAATTAGCTACTCGACATTTCTTCATTGCATGGAATAGGAGTCATTGCGTGTTCCATGAAAATATGCTACCTTACATCTGTTCATTGTATGGCACAGGTTTCAAAGTGTTATCCATGAAAATAAACTACCTGGCACCATTCAAACATAAGCATAACCATCAAAGTTTGCTCATGAAAATTAGCTACCTCGCATTCCTTCGTTACATTGGATAGGAGTCATGACGTTTTCCATGAAAATAAGCTACCTTACATCTGTTCAATGTATGACACAGGTGTCAAAGTGTTATCCATGAAAATAAACTACCTGGCACCATTCAAACATAAGCATAAGCATCAGAAGTTTGCCCATGAAAATTAGCTACCTCTCATTCCTTCTTTTCATGGTCCATGAAAATTAGCTACCTGCCCATGAAAATTAGCTACCTCGCATTCCTTCGTTACATTGGATAGGAGTCATGACGTTTTCCATGAAAATAAGCTACCTTACATCTGTTCAATGTATGACACAGGTTTCAAAGTGTTATCCATGAAAATAAACTACCTGGCACCATTCAAACATAAGCATAAACATCAGAAGTTTGCCCATGACAATTAGCTACCTCGCATTCCGTCGTTACATTGGATAGGAGTCATGACGTTTTCCATGAAAATAAGCTACCTTACATCTGTTCAATGTATGACACAGGTGTCAAAGTGTTATCCATGAAAATAAACTACCTGGCACCATTCAAACATAAGCATAAGCAACAGAAGTTTGCCCATGAAAATTAGCTACCTCGCATTCCTTCGTTACATTGGAGGTTCCCCGCTGATTTGTTGTAACTTTTACTGTTGGAGAGATGTGACAGAATCAAAAATCATATATTTATTTGTTAAATTCGAAATTTATAAAATATTTTTTTAACAAAATCTATACTTTATTGAACATAAACTGTATAAGTGACCAGGTGAGTAATTCAGGCTCAGTTAAAATGACCCGCTAATTAAGAAATAAATCATGGAAGCCAGAATGTGTTTTGAGTTTTAACATGGATTGTTGGATATTAATATTTTATCCCGAGCCAGAGGGATACAATTTACTAATATCCGCCAACCCATGTTAAAACTCAAAACACATTCATGCTTCCATGATTTATTTCGAATCTGATATGTCTAAGATTACAAATACGGTAGTATACTTTGATTGGAAGACGGTAATTTATATTTACGTTTGCGGAAAGTGTCACACACCATTTATGCTGCCAATGGAAAAGTCAGTCACATTCACCGGCACATGTGTGAACGAGATTATACCATCGATAAATCGTTCGTTTGTCTACAAAGCGTAAGAAGGACGTCGTGTTAGAATTTGTGTTGTACTCTGGTATTCATCAAAGCTTTTGAGCAGACGTTGTCAAAGGGAACGTGAGCTATTGCGATCATTTGATCCGTCGTCCGTCTGTAAACTTTTCACGTTTTAATCTTCTGCTCTGAAACCCCTTAGCTCAATGAACTGAAGCTTAGTAGGAAGCATCTATGCAAGGTTCTCTATAAAGATTTTTCATTTCGTCATGATCCATTAACAAACATGGCCACCATAGGCAATTCTTATTGCTGATTGGTTGATTTCTAAAAAATCTTCACCTCTGAAATCGAATAGCCATAGGCAGTTATTGTTTCTGGTTGGTCAATTTCTAAAAATCTCTGAAACCGCTTGGCCAAATGAATTGAAACTTGGTAGGAAGCATATATGGAAGGTCCTCTATAAAGATTGTTCATTTCGGCTCAATTCGTAGCAAACATAGCCGCCACAGGCAGTTCTTGATGCTGATTGGTCGATTCCTAAAAACATTTTCTCCTCTGAAACCGCTTGACCAAATGAACCTAATTTGGTAGGAAGCATATATGGAAGGCCCTCTGTAAAGATTGCTCATTTAGTCCTGATCCCTTAGCAAACATGGTCGGCACAGGCAATTCTTGTTGCTGATTGGTCGATTCCTAAAACATCTTCTACTCTGAAACTGTTTGGCCAAATGAACCGAAACGTGGTAGGTAGCATCTATGGAAGGCCCTCTATAACGATTGCTCATTTGGGATCCGTTAAAAAACATGGCCAGCACAGGCAATTCGTGTTGCTGATTGGTAGATTCCCTAAAAATCTTCTACTCCGAAACCGCTTGGCCAAATGAACCGAAACGTGGTAGGTAGCATCTATGGAAGGCCCTCTATAAAGATGGCTCATTTTGGATCTGTTAACAAACATGGCCAGTACAGGCAATTCGTGTTGCTGATTGGTCGATTCATAAAAAATCTTCTCCTCTGAAACCGCTTGGCAAAATGAACCGAAACTTGATAGGTAGCAGCTATGGAAGGCCCTCTATAAAGAATGCTCATTTCATCCCGATCCGTTAACAAACATGTCCACCACAGGCAATTCTTATTGCTGATTGGTTGATTTCTAAAAAATATTCTCAACCTACTGAGCCTCTAGTCTATATATTGTATTGTATTATATGTATACTAATGTTCCACCATGCCTGTCTGAGTTTTTCAATAAAATCTTTAAGAAATAACTTGTATTAAGATACTTTGTGTGTGAGATATTATCATGTATATATGGCTGTTATTTAATTATTAAATTGGCAAGTATGTGTGATACAAGTATCTGTACTTACAAAACATACCAGCATGATGCAAAATATTTATTTGGGCTATATTCAATGACATTACAGACATTTTCATATGTTGTACCAGCGTCTGGCAATCTACTTTCTAAAGGTTGAGTACATCATCCAAGTGATGAACAGTGCAGTGAAAGATAAATGATGTGTAGGCAGCTCTTTAAACCTCTCTCCCATCAAGGCCCAGATTCAATACAAACGCAAACCTCTAAACATTTATTGATAAAGAATAGAGATACATGTACATAAGAAATTAGGATGCAGGCACCCTAAAGTACTACTGTTATTCCCAGATGTATACATTTGTAGGTCCTTCTGAAGTTATATCCTCAAAACAGAAAAAAAACAGAAATAAAATTAGATATTAATCTGTTATCAAAAACAAACAAATACAAAACAAAACAAACCAATCAAAAATATCAAAAAGAATTTCAAAAACCCAACATGAATGCACCTTTTATCAATCTGACTTAGTTCTGTACACATAATTTTCATAAGAGATACAGGTAACTAATTTACCTGGAAATTTTACATACATTTTGTATCTATCATATTAAACAATGAGTGTATCTTGTTTTCAAAGAAAACATTCAGATAGCTACATTGCTAAAAAGAGGTAATAAAAACGTAGATATCAAATTTAGTGCAGATGAACGTTTCTGGAATAACCTTCATCAGGTAGCTCAAGATCAAAAGATTGGAAAGCCAAATAATTTAATAGTTTTGGGAGCACAAAATCTATGGGTATTGATGTTATGTAGGAGTTTCGATAATATGAAGCAGCCGGCCGAGATACTGGTATTACAATACTGGTACACAATACTGGTAATACCAGTATTTTACCAGTATCTTCCAGTATCTGCAATACTGGTACAGATACTGGTAAATACTAGTATCCCAGTATCTTCCAGAATTTTCCAGTATCTGCAATACTAGAAGATACTGGTCATTGCCAAGATATGAGTATTGTAGATACCGGAAGATTCTGGGAAATACTGGTAATACCAGTATTGCAGATACTGGAAGATTCTGGAAAATACTGGTAATACCAGTATTGCAGATACTGGAAGATTCTGGAAAATACTGGTAATACCAGTATTGCAGATACTGGAAGATTCTGGAAAATACTGGTAATACCAGTATTGCAGATACTGGAAGATTCTGGAAAATACTGGTTATACCAGTATTGCAGATACTGGAAGATTAGGTATGAAGTTGCGGAATATACTTTTATATTGGTTTTTTTTTTCAACACAGATCTTCCAAATCTTGCATATAACGTTTGTATTCCGCTTCTCCTTTCCCCGGGCCTCCCTATACCCTGTCCACTCTCTCAGTAAAACCAAACCCCTCTAAACCGCCATAGAAATGTCTATGTAAAATTAACCCCTCAATCTATTAAAAAATGTATCTGTTAAAAGGAGTTCATGTGTGTTCCTCTGTGCACGATTAATTACCCCGTATAACCGGTAATTTCTGCGGTATTCTGCAGTTAACTCCGGACCGCAGAAATTAAAATCGCAGAATATAAATATTTAATGTCCAGTACAAAATACCTCCAATTCCGCCGTAAGTGTCAAATATTTAATTAGTCCTAATTACTATATCCAAATAATAATAAAAATACTGGTACTATATATATGTTTACACAACAATTAAAGGTTATTTAGCTGTGGCATGATGATTTTTAACTGTTAATTATAATTAACCCAGATAAATAAATATGATTCTACTGACCAAGCTGACAAATCAAATCAAATCAAAAAGTTGTATTTAAAGTCGGTACACCGACACCGACAATAATTGAAACAATCACATGATTAAATGTTTACAATCATAATAAAGTTTATTAAAGCAATATTTAGAATTGTTATTACATAAATTAACATTAGTGTTTTTCTAATTGTTGTAATAGCTTCGAATTCGATTGAATAATATAAAACTGCGTGATCTCAGGATTCATCTAAAAACCAAATAAATAGAAATGTACTGGTAGTAGAATTCTGGTTAACCCGAGTTGTTATGTCTACATGTACATTATACTAAAAGAATTGAATATAATTCACACTCATACGTCATTTCTGCTGTACATAACATGAGAGGCAAAAGTCCTGTAATGTCAAAATATTTTGTATGGTCCCTTAGAGTTTGATATATATTGGTAAGGTAATTTGACATGACCGGGCGGAGCCTAATACTGTCGGTAAATACAATGAGCTGTGATTTACAGTTTGAATTAGACTCTGTCCACTCGGGAGCCCGATACTAGAGTTTCCAGTATTGTGTGTTTTACAATACTAGTATTACCAGTATTGCTGGATGAAGAATACTGGAGCTTCCGGTATTGTGTATAGATCAACGATTCTGGTATTCCAGTATTGTAAATGCACGATACATTATTGTATATGTACGATACTGGTATTACCAGTATTGTAACATTACAATACTGGTATTTCTAGTATTGTGCAGTGTTACAATACTGGTATTGTGTATAGATCAACGATTCTGGTATTCCAGTATTGTAAATGCACGATCCATTATTGTATATGTACGATACTGGTATTACCAGTATTGTAACATTACAATACTGGTATTTCTAGTATTGTGCAGTGTTACAATACTGGTATTATAATACTGGTAATACCAGTATTGTAAATATTATAACACTGGTAATACCAGTATTGTAAATATTACAATACTGGTAATATCAGTATCGCGGCCGGCTGCTTCATATTATCCGTTTCTTGTACACCTGGTAGAGATATTGGGAGTGCTGTTTTTATTATGTGGGTGTTGGTGCAGTCGGGGATGTCGTCTTGTGTTTCTACGGTGAATACGGACTGACACTGTTGGGGATGTTGGATTTTTGCTTTGTGTCGGCTGTGATCTGTCCATCGCTCCTCATTGGTGTGACATCTGTTTTGTCTGTACCTAAGGATTTTATATATAACAGCTTCTTTCATCACATATTGCTTAAGATTTTGACCAAGATATAGTTTTTCTGGTAACTGATTCATGTCGAGCGACGCCGAGAAACTTACATTATAAGCGCGGACGTCTAAAACGCTTAGAACGATGTCTGTTTCTGCTCTTTTTAGACAATTTGCCAGTTGTTTTTTTTTTAACTATAAGACATTGCAGAATAAACACAATATACGTACATTGTCGGGAAAATATAAAAACTGTACGTAACAGCTTTAGTGAGTGAGCGATTGTTTCTTAACGCCAACTCAGCAATTTTATAGCTATATCATGGCGAGACCAAGTTAATGAGATGATGATGATGTCCGCTTTTTTCTAGACCAACACGCTTAGTTTTTTTGTATAGTGTTAGCTAACGGAAACAACAGTCCGCGGATATACATGTCGCTCCACTCTGACACATTATCGTGATTCCGAAGCAACCAGTCTTTGCTCTTTCTCCTTAATTCTGCGTGCTTTGCATTATAAGCAACAAATACCAGTTGATAATCTTTGGTTTGAAATATGAATTTGCTTATATACATGTACTCAAAAAGTCGCTTTATATGTGTCTTCTGCCGAAGGATTGTGAAAGCGCGAAACGTTGACCGTGCGTTGCGCAATGTATTTTGTATTGTTACGTTATCTATTGTCATTTATGTAGACAACAGGGGCGGATCCAGGGGGGCGCGCATTCGGCGCCCCCCCCCCCCTAAAATTTGAAAAAATAAGATTTTTTGGCATAAAATAGTGATTTTTCACACGAAATACCCCAACATTTATCGCGCCTCCCTCCGCTCGGCGTAATTTTTTAAAATTTGCCCCCCCCTCCTAACTTGAAATCCTGGATCCGCCCCTGGACAATATAAGAATAAGAATTTTGTATTGCCAATTAAGGGCCCACAAGGGGCAAGCAATTTAATACAATGATTGAAATGATTGGAGACATACATGTAAACACACACAAAAAACAGGAAAACATATTTATGTTCAGTGACTGCACGGCCAGATCAGAGCCTATCAAATACCACCATAAATCAATTCATATTTAATATAATATAACATGTATAATAACTATAATAATTCACCTAACCTAATATCTATAGGATCAATTGTGTCCTCGCAGCAAAAAACATTCCTCTGTAAAACTACCAAATTTTTTCAAAACTTGTTCATGTTCATTAGTAAATAGCCAGACAAATTTTGATGATATGTCCATGTATCTAAAATTTGGACATAAGTCAATAACTTTATCAAAACATTTTACTCTAATATTTTCATATAAGGGACAGTCGACAACAAAGTGAAATATATGTATTCGCTGAGAAACAGACCAGAAATGCTCACCAAAGACTCTCATCGGTAGTGTAATCGTTAGCGTGCTCGCCTCGAATGCGGTAGATCGTGGGTTCGAGTCCCGATCGGGTCAAACCATGTTTTGTACACATATTTTGCCATCTTCCACATTCTGTTGGAAATTTATGATTTAGGGTTCTATTTTTACAAAATCCAAATAAGAAATTGTCATCAAGAGTGTGCAAATAGTTTCAGTTTCGAATTGAAATTAATCTAATAGCTACCAGTTCTTTAATATTGTAATAAATAAAGTTCCCAACTTTCATTATTAAATATATATGGAACATAATTTTATTTATTTATTGAATTCAGAAGATAGTGTCAATAAGTAAGTAAATGAGTTAATTTCTTTATTTCAAGAGGGTAACACGGTTAGCAATAATAAAAGTGTGATTAATAATTATCATATATGATCTTATTAAGTTAAAGAATAATTTGCATAGTTTGAACATCACATAAATATTAAATTCTACCATATAAAGTCCACCAATCTATTTTTTAATAGCTGTAAATATGATACATCGCGATGGTAAATTGAAAAAAGATAGTTTGTAACTTAATCACATGCTATACAGCCATATAGGTAGCATTTTGTTTTTCAACTATGAACACCACTAATATCTATTGTTTATTGTGTACAGATCCAGGGGGCGGATCCAGGATTTCAAGTTAGGGGGAGGCGCACTTAAAAAAAATGCGCCGAGCGGAGGGAGGCATGCAAATTTTTGGGGTATTTCGTGTGAAAAATCACGATTTTACGCCAAACAAATAATATTTTTTCCAATTTGAGGCCCCCCCCCCCCCAACCTGGATCCGCCCCTGAGATCTATGTGTCTCTCTTTGTCAATCAGTAACTCTTTTCCTGCTTATGTACATGCAGTTTTTCATTTTGTCTCTCCATTGGAAATACACAATCTGTATTTTGGTAAACATAATAAGGGAGACAAATCCTATAAGTTTATGCTACAAGTAGCTAATTTTCATAGGTAGCTAATTATTATGCTCCGCCGTATGAAAATTAGCTACCGGAAGTTTGAGGTAGCTAATTTTCATGGGTAGCTAAAAATTTTACGACACCGGGCCGAACACAACTGAACACTTTTGTCAATGATTGTTTTCCGGAGAAAACGAAGGAGCCACGGTTATTGCACACAATTTCAAAGGCTACGATTCATTGCCCATACTAGAGTATCTGTACCAAAACGGTGTGAAACCAACTATTATAGCCAATGGTGCCAAGAACATGTATATCGAAGTACCCGGATGTCGCGTTAGAATGATAGACTCCATCAACTTTTTACCTAGCGCATTATCGGAACTACCTAAGATGGTTGGATTGGAGGAGCTCAAGAAAGGATATTTTCCACATTTGTTCAATAGGAAAGAGAACCAATCAGTCGTACTCAATCATCTACCAGACGTACGCTACTACAACCCGGATGCCATGAAACTGAAAGACAGAAAAGCCGTCTTCATGTGGTATGAAACCAACTACAGAAAACGATTCGATTTTCAAAGAGAACTATCGAGATACTGGCTTTTTTGTTCGATTGCTGGGATGATCTGTTTCCATATGTCGGCCATTACAGGACAGACGATCCTCTTAAAATCGGTACGGTCTCGTGCTGTAGTCCTGCATGACGACTCTTTTGTCGAAGACTATCCTGTAGTCTTTGTCTTGATGTACGGTAAGTAGTCTCTTGTGGTATCTCGTGATCTTGAAGTCGTCTCTCACGGTCTGACGTCATCTCTGTTATTAATGACCATGTCCTTGATCGTATCAAAGTTGATGGCCAAGGAGTTCTTGTAGTTGAGAGTGATGCCTCTCACTTTACATATGGTCGTATTTCCATCCTTATTGGGTCTGGCAATCTTGTAGGCATAGTTCTTCGGTCCATCGGTGACAAACTCTATTATTCTGTTGTCGGGCACTTCATCGGTGAGATCTCCTAGGTAGTCACCGAGTTCTGGTTTCCACTCACCTGGCCTAGAGGTATACACGACTGAGTCTGTATCGGGGTATAGGGCACGGGGTCCTAATTGTTCCAAATAACTGTACAACTTCAAACGGGCTTGAGCTGTGGTATAGATGCTATGACTACGTTGGTTCTTCGACGAACTCTTCTTTGTATTGATATCTCATTTCCACCATCTCGTCGCTGACAAAATTTTTACCCATCACAAGAATCTGGTCGCTGGTCAACATGTCGAAATATTCGGCAGGTTCGGATATGTATTTTATCTGAGGCATGTTGGATCTCTGTCCGAATTTCCCCCAAAAGCTATTCAGCATCAGTTTGGCTAATGCTCTCAATCCAGGATTATTCTTTATGTTGTTGTAGTCCAGGAGTATTCCCTCCTTTTCGTGGTAGTCTCTGATATACCTCCATTTATCGTTTTCGCTCTGACACCACTCTGGCCAACCGCTGGCTTCCTGCTTCATTTTGAGGAAGGTATTCACGTAATCGGTAAATAGTCCTCCAGTTTTCGTTTTCGGATCGTACTGTTCTGTTTCATCGAAATGCCACACTTCGTAGATGCGCTGAACTACATATCCTTTCTCCAATGCTTTCTTCAATTCGTCCGTGACCCATGTTCCCGTCAATGATCTTTCTTCGTCGTTATGTTGACACGGTTTCTGTTGCTGGTTTTCACTACATGTTCTACACAGAGTAAACAACAATTTGTTGTTCATCTTTACTGGTAATACGGGTATGTACAGTCCTCTTGGTGGAAGGATTTTGCATTTGATGAGTCCTTCGTACTGTTGTATATCTGTAAAACCCTCGGTGACGATCTCAGGGTGTCCGATGGGTATCTTTCCGTTCTTATTGATATATGGATACAGGGAGGTTACATCGACGTATGATATATCCTGGTCTTTTTGAAACAGTGTAAACACTTCGGTGCGCCCTCCATAGAACGAATCGCGGGGTTCTTACACAGCCGGGAAGCCAGTGACACAGGAGAGTTCACTTGATGTTTTTTGTCACGTGATTTTCGACGTAAATATTGACGTGATGGACGTCAGAGGACGGCCGCAGGAATTTGCTGCTTTATAGCTTCGATTATGATTATTTGTAATATTTTGTTGAAAGGATCATTTCTACGGACATTCGGGAACGTAAATGCTTAAATTTTGCACCGGTATTCTCACTTTCAGACAAATAATGACTCATAAAATGGACCTTCAAGATTTCTCGACCCTGTTTGACAACAGAAAATATCTTTTGTTTAATTTATTATTGAATATGCCGGTAAATTTCTTACTTTTAATACACAATTGACTATCGTGGGTGACATATATCCAAAAAGTTGCAAGGTTTATCATCGGGGATAAGATTGTGTCAGTTATAATCAGCATCCGTCAAGATGAAAATTGCGACGAGGCGGCGTAAATGAAGGGCTTTTCGGGTACTCTCGGGATTTTCCTTTCCAGTTGACTAACATTACTGTAGTTTTAAGAACTCGAACATATATTTTTCAAGGCCGAAATGCAAATAAATATCTTCTACAAAATATGGAAAGAATGTACAGACTGTGTAAAGAAAGTTTGTGGATAAGGTCAGAATTAAGTGAACATTGCTTCCATAGTGTTGTTGTCAAAATCATATTAATAAATTATGCTAAAAAAAACTTATTCATGCCTGGGCTGGTGGGAAAGTACAAAATGGATAAGTTGGAAAGAATTTGCTCAGAATGGGCGAGAAAAAGTTTGTGATTAAGTAAAAATTAACAAACTTGAGTGAAAATTAGTGTTGTCAAAATCATATTAATAATTTTGTTTAAAAAAACACACACTTTTTATAAAAAAAAAAAAAAAAAAAAAAAATTGCTTCCATAGTGTTGTCAAAATCATATTAATAAATTTTGTTTAGCAAAAAAAACTTTATTCATGCCTGGTGGGAAAGAACAAAATGGATAAGTTGAAAAGAATTTGCTCAGACTGGGCCAGAAAAAGTTTATGATAGAGTAATAATTAACAAACTTGAGTGAAAATTTTAAATAATTTACTGTAAAGAAACCAAACCATATATCATAAGGTTTGGCGCCTTAAAATCTGATTCAACCTACCATTTCTTTAGAAATGCCTGTACCAAGTCAGGGTCATTACGGTTTTCACGGTTTTCCGGTTGTTGACTGATTTTGTCTGTTTATATAATTATGAGTTTTGACTTTCCCTTTGTAAGATTGTTCGGAGTTCGGTAATTTTGTTATTACCCTTATTTGTCGGTTTGTAAATTTACAAATAGTGAGAACGAAAACATTTATTAGAAAAAGACGACGTCGATTATTGACATTGGTTACGGTTAATATTTTAACTCCTTCACAGGAGAGCAAAAACACAAAAAAGTAGTTCCGGAATCTATGGGCGGGGCTTAAAAGTTTATTCGTAGGTTTAAAAGTTTATTCGTAGGCTACGAATAAAGCAAAAATTTATTCGTATGGTATATTTGTACAGCAAATGTACTGATTGCAGGATAAATGTGTGTTAGCGGTCATGTATATGTGTGTTAGGGGTCATGTATATGTGTGTTAGGGGTCATGCGTATGTGTGTTAGGGGTCATGTATATGTGTGTTAGGGGTCATGTATATGTGTGCGAGGGGTCATGTATATCTGTCTTAGGGGTCATGTATATGTGTGTTAGGGGTCATGCATATGTGTGTTAGCGGTCATGTATATGTGTGTTAGGGTCATGTATATGTGTGTTGGGGGTATCAATTTTGCCTCTGTTTCTACGATTTTTGTATTAGATTTTGGAACTGGATCAAAACGTGTGTTCTTTTTTGTTTTTCAATATATTGTTAATTATTCTGATTTCCTGAAACGTCATCTTCATCTGAGAAACAGGCTACTGGACCAGGGCTATAAAAAGATTCGCCTTATTCGATCTCTTAAAAAGTTTATATTCCGATACCAATATCTTGTCGAAATATATTCCGTCTCTGCAGAAATAATTATAAGCGATGCATTTTCATATAGTGAAAATGTATAAAGATAAAGAAGTCCAAAATGTCAAGAATTTTTTTGTCAATGTGTGACGTAAAAGTATTTTTGACATTTACGTCACCGAATATGGTACTGCTTTGACAACTATTTTACCTATTTTGTTCCTGTATTTAAATACTGTTACAGTGACAGCCGGAACCTTTGAACCGTAATGAGAGCGGGAGGTTTGGCGCCTTAAAATCTGATTCAACCCACCATTTCTTTAGAAATGCCTGTACCAAGTCAGGGTCATTACGTTTTCACAGTTTTCCTGTTGTTGACTGATTTTGTCTGTTTATATAATTATGAGTTTTGACTTTCCCTTTGTAAGATTGTTCGGAGTTCGGTAATTTTGTTATTACCTTTATTCAGCTGAAAATTACCAAATTTCAGTTATTATATCTCTGATTTCACCTATTTCTGTTCACAGCATCTTGTGACTGATATATATGCAAGTTTGGTTAAATATTGAATCCTATGTTTTCTTCAATCTGCTTTCCACATTTGAAGAAAAATCCCATAACATTGCAGAACCATATAATTTCAGTAATTTCTATTGACACAGCACCTTGCATTGAAAAGGACCTCAAAGGCAACTTTTTTGTAAGATTAGATAAATTTTGAATCATAACTCTTCTTTGCAAAGTTACTTTGGTTTTTTTCAGTGGTTATCATGATATCCCATGGGCCTCCCAAGTACTCTTAAAATTAGAAAAAAAATTCTGCAGCAGATATCATGAGCTAGTTGACAGCACCTAGATGACAAATGATCTGAGGCTGTTTTATATCCTTTGACCTTCTCCGGATTAGAGTCCTACCAGACTTGATGATGGACACACATAGATGTATTGCAATATGCAGGAATTGCTTACCCTTCCGGATCACCCGAGTTCACTTTAGATTATTCGGGAGTTTGTGTTGTTCATGTGCGTTTGTGATTTTTTGTGTTATATCGGTTGGTTGTTGTTGGTTTGTTTCTGTGCTTCCCTGGTTTATATGTTGTCCTCGGCTATTGTTTTTTTCAATAACCCCTCTCGGGCAATGGCAATCTCGTAGAAAAAATCAAATTGCCCGAGAGCGCATATTTGTGAGAAATAGTTATCCGAGTCCCTGTGGATGGATGCACAGAAAGGAGGTTGTATTACTTTACAACTTCATAGGTGAAGGGATACTAAAATATCATTATATTAACATCTAGTCAGCATATGAAAACAATCCTGTGGTAATTTGATTATTTAATTGTGTAACATTTTATACAATATTTCAAGGCAGCATTATCATAACAATTGTAATATTGTCAACAAATATAAATAAAAAAATCCACAAGAAAGGGTGGATCTTAAAAATGTCATCTCTACAATTAAAATTGTCAATATCTGGTAATCTGTCAGTCTTTATTCTGTCTGAAACATACAATTTAATAACATTTCTCAAAATTTGTGCTGCATGTTCAAGACTTTCATGGTTTGAGTTCTTCTTTAAATCATCTGTAATAAGAGAAGACATTTTATTTGTTAATTTTAAGTTTTCTTTCTCCATCAGGGCAATTTGGTTTGATGAGCGATGATTTGCCAAAAATAGTGAATGGCAACTTCCTAAAACATCTGCATCATTTCTGTATATCAGACGACCAAGGTTTTCCTTTTTTGGTACATAACACAATAAAGCTCTGCCAAGAACAGATTTTAACATATAAAATATCAATTGAGTGAAGTGTAACAATTTGGACATATCTTTGTCACTGTCAATAACAATGTTGAGGTCATTTTTATGTAAGAGAAGTTTATATCTGTCATAAACTTCAGGTAAAAGTAAAGAACTCTCTTCTTCAAAAACTTTGACGACAAACTGCAATATCATCTGAAAAGTATAAATGTCAACATTCTGGCCTGTAACTTTATTTTTTGCAATAAACAACTGTTTACTTAAACAATCCTGCAAGTATGAAGAGGTTTGAGCCAATTTCTCCTCTGCTGCATCAGATCTAGTTAAAAAGTTAAAAGAATTATAACAATATGGACAACATCTAAATCGATCATTCTCTATATTTTTATTAAAACTGAAATACTTCAAAAACAAGTCTCTCTTTTCCTCGCACACAGTTTTAAAAACGATATGATATCATTACTGCGACAATTTTTCTCACAAACAATGCACTGAACTGTGAATTGTTAATGGGAATGACAGAGTGAGGAAGAAAATGTATCATCATACTGTGAAAACTTCTCTGAAATTAAAACATTAAGGGACCGACCATTTAACTTGCAAGGGGGGGGGGGGGGGGGGGGGGGGGGGGAGGTATGGTTGTTTGCTTCATTCAGACATTTTTTTCCGGTCAACATGAGAGTTATAATATTTATTTTTTTTGTCGCCCAAAGCGCGAATTTTTTTTCCAGAATTTAACATTAGGTTATATGACAAAAATTCTGAAACAGATTTTTTTTCCCTCCACCAAAATCAGAATATTTTTTTCAGTAACATTGGGAATCAATATTTGCTTAGAAAAAATCCATACCCCCTCCCCCTGGAAGTTAAATGGTCCGTTTTTAATTTCTTGCTGAAAAGAAAAACAGTCAATTTCAGTTCTATGATTAGATTGGTTTGGGCAAAGGCTGAAATTGGATTAAAAAAACCCATTTGTTATCTTCATTATCTGTGCATGCTCTCTTTGCATCTGATGCATCATCAGGTTCACCTGCTTTAAATTTCAAAAATGAAGCTTAATGCACTTTCACATCTCCTACAAATACATGTAACAATCAGTATCAGTAATCTTATAATATTGCCTGTAAACATAATCTGAAAAAAATGTACATATCTGTTTGAAGGATCAAATTTACCAATACCACATTTGGGCACACTGCGTGGACCTGGATCTCTGCCTGGATGGACCTTTTGGATTTTGACATAAATGTTTATTAATGTAAATGTTGCAAACTGAGAACAAGTATAAAGAAAGGAGCTAGGGGTCAAATAATATTCATGCACATTAATATAAATCAATGAAGGAATCTGTAAATTAAATAATGAAACGTACACACACAGTATGGCACATGAGAATGATATGGAATGGTCTACACCTGGAAAATCCTGCAAGAAGTGTGACACTAAGTCATTTTCAGGCTTTGAGCTGCTACATTTTTATGAATCTGTTTTTCCTTTAATTAGAGAATCAATAAGTGAAGCTATCAAGCGTAAACTTTCAAATAGAGACTACAAAATGGAAAAAATGAGGGGTCACGTTGGAAATCTCACATGACGACATGGATGTGTGGTTCAAATGATGTTTATATCTTGGAATGCTTCCAATATGTAAGTCAACATTCACATCTAAAATACTGGAATTGAAACGAATGCAATATTAAAATACATGAGAACAATCTACAGATGTCATGCTTGCAGATATAAGCCTGAAACAAATAGAAATATCGCTATTTTTCCTTCGAAAATACACTGAAATGGTGTCTGCCTTTTGAGGTCAAAATATAGTTTTTCGCTAAGCATGTTGGGATTTGATGTTTTGTATGGGATTCCTTACTAATTGTAGAGTTTATTTTTACCACCTTTGATGTGATTGGCTAAGGGGGATGTGATTGTGTCAGTTAAATATAGAGAGGTTTTTTTCCCCGCCATATTTTTAGGCGACGACATGCTTGAAATAGGTCACTGGAAAAATACCGATTTTCACCCTTTTTCTACACGGAAAAGTTGTCAAAAACGATCAGTCATTAGCCTGTGAGAATAAACTTGTGATAAATATAAAAAAAAAACGAATTACGGTTATTTCAACGTTTCCCAACAGATTTTTCTGAGGTACCGTATCGCGGATGATTTTGTTTACGTAATTATGAAGCGCCACCTGTGCGTTGAATCGAGGTTTTCTGCCCTTAGCGCGGCAAATTTGACATCCAATGGATTGATTGATCGATTCGGTCCATGGCTTCCCGGTTGAAAGGGTTGATCATCTCGGATTGTTGGACAGTTTCGTAAAATGTCGTTTTCTCGAACTTCTCTGTCGAACTCGCATTCCCACTTTCCAACGTAGACATACCCTTGACCTTCCAGGTATCGTTTCTTTTCTATGGTTCGTTGGTATAGATTACCCATGGTCATACCATTGACCGGGTTGACCGTGCTGGCATTGTAACAGTGTAAACATCCGTGCCAGAACTTTCCGTTAAATTCCAAGACGTATTTCTGTCCGTTCTCGTTTTCGTAATATCCATTCACTTTATAAGGTCCAATTTCCTTTTCCCCACCGCTTCTAGCATGTTGTATGTGGACTCCTTCTGTTGTTGATAAGTATTTGATCCATTGCATTGTTTTGATGGAATGTTTTTCTTCTTGGCGGTATCCTTGAGCTGGAATGATACCGATGGTATCGGGTCGTAGAAATTTCGTTCTAAAGACCAAATTGCAAGCTGAGGCTATCGTGATGCATTTCTGAAAAGGATCGATGCCTCCGTGTCCGTCGCCAGACGTCATCTCCAAAAACAGTTGTCTAAACGTTAGGCAAGCTCTTCGTAATATGTCCACGTCGGAGTGATAGTAACTCAATAGTTCTCTTTGAAAATCGAATCGTTGTCTGTAGTTGGTTTCATACCACATGAAGAAGGCTTTTCTGTCTTTCAGGTTCATGGCATCCGGGTTGTAGTAGCGTAAGTCTGGTAGATGATTGAAGACGACTGATTGGTTCTCTTTCGTATTGAACAAATGTGGGAAATATACTTTCTTGAGTTCCTCCAATCCAAACATCTTAGGTAGTTCCGAAAATGCGCTAGGTAAAAAGTTGATGGAGTCTATCATTCTAACACGACATCCGGGTACTTCGATATACATGTTCTTGGCACCATTGGCTATAATAGTTGGTTTCACACCGTTTTGGTACATATACTCTAGTATGGGCAATGAATCGTAGCCTTTGAAATTGTGTGCAATAACCGTGGCCCCTTCGTTTTCTCCGGAAACAACCATTGACAAAAGTGTTCAGTTGTGTTCGGCCCGGCAAACACCAATTCGTTCTTCCCACATGCTTGGCAGATACTGTCTTTATCGATGCCTTGATCCATGCATTTTAAACACACTCTATGTACTACACATATATTAGGTTTATGTTCGAAAGCTCCACACCTCGGTGATTTGCAATGAATACATTTTTCGTTGTCATCCGATTGGTATCCTTGTTGACACTGGATCCTGTCATCTTGGGTACATTCAAAATCGAAAAAGATGTAAGTCTGTTTCTTCTGTCTATCGTTGTAATCCACAGGTAGCATGTACCACTGGTGTCCAGATGGATAATAATCGTTACAATCTTGCAATAGACGTTTCCACAGGTATGATCTCCTGTTCGTTTGTTCACGGTTTGTCCGCAGTTCTTACATTTGTAATAGGAGGTGCACGTTGAGTTTCCCAATGGCGTCGTCTTGTTGTGGAGATCAAAGCATGTTGGTCCTTTGAAGTATCGTCCACAATCCTGACAATTTATCCAATCATCTTCAGTTTGATCGTGAATCTTCGGCCTTGGGTGTGTAATTCCAACGCCAACTCTTCTTGGATACGACAACTTTGTCGAATGGAATTCCATTGTTCGTGTCCGTCGATCTTAGCTTTGGCCGTTACGATGGCCCTGGCACAACACATGTCATCTTTGTTTTGTATCTGGATGATGCAACGTTTATTTTCCAGTAACCTCTTCGTGTCCACGTAATCACATCTCTTTCCAGTTCCACCCTTAGGAAAGCTGACGTGTGTTATATTCAGATGTACACAATGGTCCAGGACGAACTGTTCGTTGGACTGTGGCACTCTTTCTATTTCGGTTAGTAGTAGTTCACTGGTCAGTTGGTTCATCTGCATGAAAGGTAATCTGATGGGAACATCCAAATCGGGACATTCAAGGGTAACTTGGACTAAATCCTCTTCCTGTATTCCTTTGGTGACATCTGATAAAACGGAGTCAAATAGGTTCTGTAGGGTTTTCAATATGTCTGGTACACTCTGGACGTTTAATTAATTGAACATAACTCTGTACTCGTTGGATTCGGTGTTAAATCGAGGCATCTTCTTTCCCTTCTCCTTAGTAATGGTGTAATACTGATCGGGGTGGTTGATATCCACGGGACGATTTTGCATACCGGCTCCACTCTGATGTTTCTCCTTCAGATGGCAATACAGGTTATCCTTTCGTCTGTACAACAATCCGCATTCGCTACATGGAATGAAGCGATCGATATTTTCCTTTCTAGTAAAAATGTCTGGCATACTCCGCAGGTAAAGGTATTGTGGTGTTTGTTTAGACGGTGGTGTTCCATTAATTGACTCTTCTTGACAAAGGTTTGTTGACAATATCCACAGGAATGCATCTGTAAAAGACAAATGTATATTTACAACATGAATCAAACAGTTCAACTACATGCTAATTATTTGTTAAAACTACATGTATGACTTACATCTGCTCTGTCTAATTGGCGTTTGCTCTGAGCTCTAAACACGTCTGGGCGCAGAATGAGAATGTTTCGCGTCGAGTCGGCTTTTATAGATGACGGCATGTTACTAAAAATAGATCGATGAGTCACCGAAGTGTAGTGACATTCGACACGGTCTGTTTAATTCTCTTTGTCTCTTGTGTTCTGTCTTTCCGTTTATCTCTCCGTTTGTTTTATCTTTTCCTTCTGTTTCTAATTTCTACTTCACGTCACAATACCACCATTTTCCTCTCTCTCACGCAGCCGCCGCCGCCGCCCAAAACACGAAAAGCGTAAACAAAAAAAAACGTTAACAAAACGAACAAATAGCCATTAAACAGTTAAATGAACGTGAAAACGTGAAACACGCGTAAACAATACGACAAAAACTCGTACAAACGTGAAACACGATGAAAAAGTGTAAGAGCCGTCACGGCTGACTGCACAATTGAGGAGTGAAAAATGGTTTAACATAGGGGGTAATAGGTCTATACGGACCCGATACACTACTCGTAGGCAAACAGAACATGGTTCGTATAAGATCACTGTAGAGGACACCAAAGAAAAGTTCGAACATACTGACTGGTCCGAGCTCCATTTGTGCAGAAATGTATATCAAGCATGGGAACATTTTCGCAAAATTGAAGAAAATAAAAATACTGCTAGAAAGTATCGGAAAAACTTAAAGCGCTAGGCTGTAGTTGCAATATACGTTGAGACGATTTTCCCATTGCTTACTATATGGAATTGCTATTGTTAACCAACGTCCGAATTTAATCATGAGCGTAAATAACTAGAGTTTTAGAGAGGGGAACACACTACAAATCTCGCTGAAAAAAGTTGCCTTTAAACACAAGTAAACAATCCCCTCATTTTCAAATATTGCGGCTAATTATCAAGCGATTGTCAGGTAATGTGTACGTGATCGTTAAAAGAGAAATCACCGGAAGTACAACATTTTAGCAAAAAACGGACTGTAAGCGGAGTTATGTTTGGAATTGATATAGCGAAACTCGTCAATTGCTCGATAAATTGTTTATACCTTCCTTCCTGATATGAACTCCTTTAAGGTCATTGTTGTCAAATAAATATATTGTCATTACGTTCTTGATTACAAAAAGTATGACAATAAGGAAGATAACTGGGTCGTTATTACACATTTTAAAAATGAATGAATTTACCATTTTTGTATTCAAATTTTCGTTAATAATTCTTTTTATTAAAAAACGAAATACTATGAAATGCTAACGCCCTCTTTCTAGCTCCTCCTTATTTATTTAAATATACATTTTCTACTGTAATATCATGTGCAAAATGCGTGTCTATCGGTCACATACTGTAGTCGTATGTGTACAAACTGAACTTTTATGACGTTGTGATACTGATTGATTGAAGAGTATATTGTGCAGGATAATTAGGATATAAATGTTTATGCATAAGTGAATTCAACTAAATTGTATTGAGAATATCATTCAAGACAATCAGGACAACAAGACATCAATTTAAACAATCAGGACAACAAGACATCAATTTAAACAATCAGGACAACAAGACATCAATTTAAAGATTAAAGAATTGATAAAAGTGATCTCTTAATGACATACTGCCAGGTTTGTTGATATTGTTGTAAAAGTTGCATTCAAACAAATTAATGTTTTTTTTCAAATTACAGCATATCCAATAGTGATATCTTTAATTTTGACAACATCCCGGGCCTCTCTCTACCTCTTTAATTTTGATAACATCCCGGGCCTCTCTCTACCTGTTTAATTTTGACAACATCCCAGCCTCTCTCTACCTGTTTAATTTTGACAACATCCCGGGCATCTCTCTACCTGTTTAATTTTGACAACATCCCAGCCTCTCTCTACCTGTTTAATTTTGACAACATCCCAGCCTCTCTCTACCTGTTTAATTTTGACAACATCCAGGGCCTCTCTCTACCTGTTTAATTTTCAATGTGATTGGTCACGTCGTTGTGATCACTAAAAGGAAAATATCTGATTGTGGGGTTGTATAAACTATGATCAATATTATTATTAGTTATGTTCTATTTCGTCAAACTCAACCGAACATAAATTATTTATCAACCAGTCGAAAACCTGTTTATATCAAAACCAATCGAGAGGTAATGGCTCATATTCATTTAACCCATATATCTATATCATATTAATTCATAAATGAAATAAACAACACTTTTATAGGAACAGCTCACCAGTTGTGATCACTAAAAGGAAAACATCTGATTGTGGGGTTGCATAAACTATAATCAGTATTATTGTTAGTTAAAATCCACCATTGATGTAAATCTATTGTCAAAACGCTCCATTATTTTTAAAGTACTGAGTGTTATTATTCTCTTTGTACTTTTAAGGTCCCACAAGGTGCAAACAATTTAATACTTTGTACTTAAGATACTATTAACAGACTTTTTTTTGTTACAAGATTAATAATTAATACAATAAATGAAGTACAATGGGTGGATTTTATGTTGGAGAATGTCCTTGTATCTCTCCATTCCTTAAAAACAGTGGGCCTCGGCCCCTTCTTGGCCTCGGCTCCATTATTTTTAAGGAATGGGGAGTTACTTGGACATTCTCCTATACTTAATATATAATCAATTTGCGAGTGTGAATTTACACGTTTAAATGTGTACCTTTTTGTTTTTGGATTTCCTTTTCAATAAATATCATTTAGATCAAACTTTTGAATGAAATTTTCAAATTCATTTTTTCCGATATCGTCTCTTAATGGTATTGGCTTTCTGTCTAAATTTGTATTCAAAGTACAATTGAGGTCTCCTACAACCAAGTTTAAAATATTTTCATCATTATCAATGTTGAGCTCTTCTAGAAAACGTTTTCTGTCACTGGGTATGTTTGGTACATATACATTTGTAATTCTAAATATTTCATCGGTATCAATTTTAAATTCACATTGTAAATACCTACCGTTTTGATCAATGATGTTAACGTTTACCTTATATTTGAACCCCTCTTTGAATAAAACTGCAACACCTTTCTGAGCTTTTGTCCTGTTATTCCCGCCCCATTCTTTTCGCCATTTTGGTTCGATAGTATTTATACAATGTGTTTCCTGCTAGCAAATTTAATTACATCAAAATTTTGTTTTCGACACCAATTAAAAATTGCGCTTCGTTTGGAGTTGTCTCCCATACCATTGACATTTAGTGTGGTAATTTGAATTGACATTTATTTCAAATTGAATATGTTTTAAAATAACATAAGATCTTCAATATCTATTTCATACCACAACCTGCTCACTGAAATTTTTGTTTTTATATACAAACCAAAAATGTATAAGTTATAATAATAATGCATGCTATGTTAATTATTTCAAATTGAATAATATGTTTTAAAATAACACAGGTTCTTCAATATCTATTTCATACCACAACCTGCTTAAGATTGCACATACTGAATTATTTGTTTTTAAATACAAACCAAAAATATATAAGTTATGATAATGCAAGCTATGTTAATAAATATTTTGGGATTTTTTTTTTTGCATAATGTATAATATTAGGTACAAAGGACTGGGAGCTATAAGGACCAAAATCGGCCCCACCTCAGATGTCGATAAAATTTTCTCCAAAATGTATTCACAATATGTGCTTTTCAGAAATAAATACAGTTAGTTGATATGTGCATCTAATTCCTCACAGCGGATCGATAAATTCAGGTAATGAAAAGCACTGGTCATTTGTAGCCGAGGCGAAATGCACGGACCGTGTTTTCGCGGGCCACACTCATTAGCATACGAATATCAAGGGGCACACAAATAGGGGACAAATGAATCAATATTGATGAAAGACCCAATATAATTTATTTCAAATGACAATAACCGAATTTAATTTTTAATATTAATTAAATTCTATTATTAGCTTGTATCCCAAGAAAACCTTATAAGAACATGATTTACGGTTGGTAGAAGAACAGTTGTGTAGCATAGTGATTGAGTTCTTATTTGAGGCTAAACAGAACAAAACTATGTGTTTGGCTGCTAATTTGTCATGGCATTTACTCAAACATTTTTTAAACATCAAACAAATAAACAAACAATCAAATTGTCAATCAATAAATGATGACGATTCTTCAATGTACTGAAGGGCGAGCCAACAGTAAGGTAAGTCTATAATCAGCTGCTGGGTACATCATAGCAGCAGAAGGTAAATTCGGTCATAATTTACAGTTCTACAACAGTAAACTGTAAATCCGAAAACAAATTTACCCCATGACAAATTAGGCAGACTTCTGCATCATTTGCAAACAACATTGACAAAAAGTCTAATGTAAAAATTCAAAATTTAATAAATTGTCAAATTCAACACACTTTAGATTTGTCAAAATTACAACTCAAGCTTCAGAAAAACATGACAATCAACATAGTAAACAATCTAATTATCCATATTTCAAATTGGCTCCATGAAATGGAGTAAACATCTTTAACAAAGGCAACAACAATACAAAGCATTCATTTCAACATTTGCTTATCTCAGTTAAAAGGATAAACCAAACAATGAGGGCATTTCAAAAATGTTTCGAGAGCACCTTGTATTTGGTTGAGAAAAATGTCATTGGCAATAAACGACAAATACACACCGTCCTTTTTAAACAAAGCGGGATGTTTGTCATCGAAATTCGGATGTCTTATAACATATCCGCCTATCTTTAATAAGTAAGAATGGACGCCTCTATTCACCCTCTTTCTGGTTATTTCCATATTTCTTATATTTTCGGAATACCTCCATTTCATTCTAGGTAAGATACTTGACCATACAAGAGATGTACCAGGTAACATACTTGAAAGAATAGCGATAGTAAACTTAATGTGACAAAGTAATTCTCCACAGGGGACAAGACCAATATCATTACCTCCGCAATGTATAATTACTGCAAACGGAATGCCCCTGTAATTTATCAAACTGTGAATCAAAGGAACAACGTTTTCCCATCTCATACCAGGCATTCCAATCCACACTAATTGGCATCCAAGTTGTTGTAAACCTAAAAATGTACCTCTTGGTCTAATTTTTGAGTGTTCACCAGCTCTTTGAATTATTGAAGAACCCACCACCCATATATCTTTGTTAATGCCTGAAAACAAAATTTAATGTAACATATTCAACCGAATATAACGTTTGTAGCATGACGATTTCCAGCTACCATTTGCCATAATAGTTTTTTCGTCCATGCCATTTAAAAATGACTGTGTTGCAGCACCTATACGCAATGAATGGGTATTAAATTCATCTGGACTATAGCCAGTGAACGCCAAAGCATTTCTCAACATTTTTGAAGGATAAGGAGTGAGATTTTGGTTATTCATGTGACAAAACAATGGCCCTTCCACATTTGGCCTCATTGAAAAATAATTCAACATTAAATTAACAGGACACACTGAAGTGTGAACACTTCGCTTCAGTATTAAAGTAGTTTTATGCCCTAACTGGTCAGTCTTTGAAAATGGAATTGTTTCGTAAAGAATCTCGGCTTTAGAATCAAACGCTACATCAGATATCTTTACAATATGATTACTATTCAAGTTTGACATGGCTATTTCACCAACCCGTAAATACCCGAAAAATGCAATTGAAAATACACAACTGAATAAAGCGGATTCATAAACAGAAAAACAAACTTTGTTCAACGCTTCTGTAAGCTTAATCAGTATTTTTAGCGTGATAGGTTTACGGCAGTCATGCCTTTTGTCTAAACGAAACATTCCTCTCATCATCTTTTGAATTATGAAGGACTGTGTAACGTCTTCAATGCCGTTACTCTTAATATAATAGCTAATTCCTGACAAATATGCTTTGATCGTTGAGGGGGAATAACCTTGTTTGAACATGGATGCTACATAATTAACTATATGAGTTATAGGACATGGCCAAACATTATTCAAACCATGATTTTGTCGAAAGTTCTGAAAAGATGACAAGACATTACGATAAGTTAACCAAGTATTATCTGAATTGGACGCTTCTAATAGCTTCACACATTGTGGTCTAAAAGTTTCCAAAACGTCTCTGGAACTGATATATAAAATATCCGCCAATGGTGCCAATTTCTTGAATTTCTGAAAATTACCACGAGAAATTAAGTCAGCGAAAACGTTGGTAAAGGTATAAATTGTGCTTGTATATGGAAGTTTCCTAATAAAGACCAAAACACAATATGCCTAACAAGTGTCATAACCCTCTCTGATTTTGATGTGCAAGAGTTCAAAATCTCTACAACAGACTGATTGTTAGAGCGGAATAATATTTTCTTTCCATGCCATTGATTTCCCCATAAATACACTGATAAAGCAATGGGTATTAATTCTAAATATGTAATATCCTTCAAAATATTCCCCTGTTCCCATTCAGAGGGCCAATTCAAACATGCCCATTTACCGTCAAAATAAATACCACAACCTTCAGAAACACCCCCAGCACTGTCTGTGAAAAGTCTTAATACTGAATTGGAGACCCACGAGTCAACCAAAATATAAGAAACACCGTTAAATTTTCTAAAAACATTTTCCAAGTTAATATATCACTCTGCATAGCTTTTGTTATTTTTATCATATGGTGAGGCTTCCTGTCCCTTTCACATGCTAAATACAAGCGCCTACTAAATGCACGGCCGGCTGGTAAAGCTCTCGCACAAAATGCTAATGAACCACATAATGATTGAAGTTGTCGTAATGTTATCTTTTTTCGCTTACTTGCTTCGTTTAAAAAATATAATAGCCCTTGCACTTTTTCATCAGGAATTTGAATTAACATCTTTTCAGTGTCAATTAAAAGGCCCAAATAAGTTTATCATTGTTGATGGACCTTCCGTTTTATCATCAGCTATTGGGACACCTAATTGTGAACAAACTTCGGTGAAGGTATTCATTAACTTTGAACAATTACTAGTTTTATCTGCACCAGCAAATAACAAATCATCAAGATAGTGATCAATTTCATGTAAACCCGATTCCATTTCCGTAACCCAATGCAAAAAAGAAGAAAACCGTTCAAAATGACTACATGAAACCGAACAGCCCATGATTAGATATTTGCCAATAAAGTACCTATTACCAATTTTGAATCCTAGCAAATCAAATTCTCCTTGATGCATTGACATTAATCTAAAAAAATCTAAAAACGTTTTTTAATCATAACAACTGCTCTATCAAAAGATGAATACTGAACTGATGTGTAACTTGTATCAATAAAATCATTAACACTTCCATTAATTGATGGCGACAAGTTTGTAGTTAAGCGAATTCCGCCAGTCTTTTTGGGGACCAGTCCAATGGGAGACACTCTCAAATTTGAAATTGTTCGATAGGAAAACGGTCCTGCAATTCTACCAGCATTTACTTCATTCATTACCTTTTCCCACGCTATTGCAGGATTATTCAAAACTGATTTTAAATTTCTTGATTCATAAGATACTCTCGGTCCTGCATAATTTATGCGAAAACCATATCTAAAGCCATTGTATAAAATATCTGCTGCCTCTCGGTCAGGATAAACAGATAACAATTTTGACAAAATATGAAGATTAATTGGAGAATACCCCATACACCATATGTCCAAATGCCTGTCCCTTCCTGCAAAAAACAATACATTTCAAAAACATTTTAATTTTGCATTTTGTGTAAACTGAGTTGCTGTCCAGGAAATCTGGCAATGTTTGGCCTAAAACGAAAATCAAAGTTTTGCCTAGCTCTCGGGGCATAATAATTGCGGTAAGCTGATTGTACAGACGGGCTTTCCATCCGCATATTTGGTGAATATTTATGTGGAATGTTTGGTGGTCTAACTGTATAGCCACCATGATTGCGAAAATTATTAAATGACTGTTGACAATAAACCGATGGGTGAAATTTACCACAACGGATGCATGTATGATTATATATATACAATTTATACTTGTACAATAACTTTTGAAATTATAGTCATAGCACGGCATATTTACAGTATATGACATACGTGGTGTGGTTTGTGTTACACTATGCCCACCAGTTGCTACAAACTGTAACCACAATTGTGGACCATGATCGCCTGTGGTCCCTTGCCATTCTTAGATGGAACTGTTGGTCATACTTGTACATTTTTTTCAAATGGTACATCCGGAACGGCACTTCTTATAATAGACATGTTACTGATTAAATCATTGGCAAGTGCCGGAAATCTTTTTAGCAAAATTTTTATATAATTCAAAAAACCCTCCGACCACTCTTCAATATTTGTGATAGATTTTACATTCGAGTACTTGCTGCGTTCAATTAAGATATCACCATTTTCATCAAAACCAAGTACTTTTTTCGGTTTATCAATATTGCTAACAAAACTTTTATAAAGTAGATGTGCCAAATCAATATATTCTAAATTCCATATTTGATTAGACATTTTTTGTGATTCAAAAACATCAATATCACTCTTTGTAGGTATAATTAAAGCCTCGCCATTTTCAATCTGTGGCACCGGTTGTACAACTTGGGGTGCAGGAAGTATATGTGGTGGAGGAGCATTTTCATTGTGATGGTCCTTAACAGGAGCAGGCTGATAGATAGGTTGGGGGTTCTGAGCAGGAGCAGGCTGATAGGCAGGTTGGGTGTAATTATCATTGGGCTGTTGAACTTGAACAGGGACCCCATGGTCTTCCGCTTGCTCTAACTGTGCCCGTGGTCTTCTCCTTCGAGGATTCTGGCGTTCCACCTGACGTGGTGCTACTGAAGGCAGTCGTCTCCCCGCCGCTGCATTCCGGTATGGTCAAACATTTCCCTCTAGGCATATGTAAATAAAAGAGACATTAACCGTTTATAAAAAATGAACAGAGTATTTGTCGGCCATTAAGCAGCATTATTTTAATAATATTCTAATGTTAAGTACATGTATTCATTCGAAATAAACATCCCATCACATACACCAATAATAAATTAGATAATAATTTAATATACTTATTTACATAAACGGTAAATATTGGCACAGCAACAACAATTCAATCAATAATTTGATTCACACATTATGTATCAATCAATCAGATAACGAGTACAGTTCGGTTGTGTATTCATGTCACAGTCTAGTAGATTTGTATAATTAGTTTTTTATATACGTACCTGTATTATTTAATATGCCTGTATTTATATTTGTAACAGTTGTTTACGTTTTCTTGTACATATACACTGTCTGAGATAAATATTCGTAAGGTTGACAATAGTCAATTCACTTAGTGTAAAATTGCAAATAAACAATATATTTGTTGGCGAATGTAAAACCTAAGTTTTTCACAATGTGCGTCTTTTTCGCTACGCTCTGCTTTAAAAGTTATGATTATACCAGTTGAAATAATTGTCACTTCTCTATAATTTCATCAAATTTATCGATTTTCAACCTTTGTAAATATAATTCACATCTTTGTAAGGAAATAAACATTATCTATTGATTTTTCTTTACGTTTTCTTAGGCCAAGCTTAAAAATTAAACAAAATTATCCATGATTACACAATAAAAGAAGTAAACAAGAAAATAATACTTATCTACAGTTTTGCAACGATAATCTACGACAATTTACACGTGTTGACTCTAAATGATTTTAAAAACGTGTTGCCTGGTCAAAACCTTTCTTCAGACTGGTCATTGATTGTAGCCGAGGCGAAATGCACGGACCGTGTTTTCGCGGGCCACACTCATTAGCATACGAATATCAAGGGATACACAAATAGGGGGCAAATGAATCAATATTGATGAAAGACTCGATATAATTTATTTCAAATGACAATAACCGAATTTAATTTTTAATATTAATTACATTCTAATGTTTCATTAATTATTACAAGAATTATATGCCTTTATCAGTGCCGATGGTCTTTGGTGAGCTTAATTACCGGTAAGAAAGTAAAAATACACACAAGCCAGGGTGGTGTCATCCTGGTTTGCCCACTTTTAATTACAGGTATAAATAAACATAGAGAGCTATGTTGTTTTAACAATTAAAGTTTGTTTCTGAAATGTAGTTATATTTTTACTTGTATTTTAACTGTACAATCTTGTAAAGAATTATATAATTTACTATTGAATTAAGTGAAATATGCGTATTTTAACAATAAATCTTTCACAAACTCTGTAGAAATATCCTTAATTTTAATAACAAAATTTGCAAAACTTATACAATTTTGACGAAATATCTTACAAATTTGCCAAAATATGTATGATTTTGGTGAAATATTGTTTAATTAGTGTAAAATCGGGGGAGATGTCAATGTACTCCAGGTCCACAATTAATTGTTAATGTAAGGTTGTCTTGTTTTTGTGTGAGTATTGAGTGAATAAATTAAGTAGGAAATAAGTATTAAATATCATATTTTATGGAAATAACAAACAAAAAATCAGTATATCAGCACATATATTTAATATCAAACTTTATAAAAATAATTAGGATATTATAACCACATATATTTCAACATCCATCATTATGAAAATAAAATAGGATACTATACGCATGCATATATATTTTTATATCATACTTCATGGAAATAAATTAAGATATTATAAGCACATAAAACACCCATAAAATATCTGATCTGTACCTATGAAAATACAAAATGTTGTGTAGATGAGACGACACCATTTTGACGATACCATGTACGTCAATTGACAACAGTCCACCAAGTATATTTAGGCCTAGTCGTAATTTTTTTTTTCGATTTAGCAAATTCGTAAATATAAATTTTGTATATTGCAACTTGACAGGGTTTGCTTTTAGCCTTGATCAATGTACAACTTAAGATAACACGGATAGTTTGGTTGCCCAGGATCAGTTTTTATCTTCATTACTATACAGATACAGATACAGATACAAATTTTATTTAAAGTCGGAGTATAAAAACATACAACATAAGCTCTGAAGAGCTTTTAAAACCGACATACATGTAAATAACAAAACAAGCAAAAGGACAGACATGCATAAAAAGCAGAGCACATACATATTATAAAACATAAAAGCACAGTAGTTGAACTAAGTTAAAAATAAGCATAGTTGATGAACTAAACTAAAAATATTTAGTAAAACATAAAAGCATAGTAGTTGAACTAAATTAAAAATAAGCACAGTTGATGAACTAAACTAAAATATCTAGTAAAACATAAAAGCACAGTAGTTGAACTAAATTAAAAATAAGCACAGTTGATGAACTAAGCTAAAAATATCTAGCATACTAAGGGAAGGAAATCAAACTGAAGCCTTGCATGCAAAGCAATGACATGAGCTGCCTGACCATGTATTAATCAAATTTTTAAACTGGTCTAGTGACATGTCTTTTCTAAAGTGGTCAGGCAGCTCATTCCAGAATTTTGCACCTGCATAACGAAAAGATTGCAAACCAAAACTTGTAGTTCTTACCTGTGGTAAAGCTGCTTTATTTTGATATCTAAAAGAATACGAAGTATTTTTTATATCTATGAGGTCAAATAAATAAACAGGACAATCTTTATTAACAATTTTGAAAACTTCTAAAGCAAATGTTCTAAGTCTCCTTACTTTTAGGGATGGCAGTTTAGATTTGCATAACAGGTCTTCATAACTAGAGGTGTATTCATTGTATATAAATCTCAGAGCCCTTTCCTGTATTTTTTCTATTTTTTGGGTATTCGTTTCTCCACAAAAGTGCCCAAACAAGTGGGCAATAGTTAAAGTTGGACATAATAAAGGAGTAGTAGATTGTAAGTTTTCCTAGTTTTGCTAAATGGGTACCAATTCTTTTTAATACATTTAATTGCCTGGAGGCTTTTTTACAAATATTTGACACATGTTCATTGAAATTTAATTGAAAGTCTATTGTTACTCCTAAAAGTGTAACTTCAGATTCACATTCAATTTTATTTCCGTCAATAGTAAAGGTTAAGTTTTGTTGTTTGGTTTGTTTACCTATAGCAATTGCCTGGAACTTTTCTGGGTTAGCCTTCATTTTGTTAATGGAAAACCAATTAATTAAAGTCACACTGTCATCCTCCAAAGTAGAGATTACTTTATTTATATCATGATCAGAGTAGGAAAGCGTATTGTCATCCGCGTAGCTATAAAGATCACTATTTTTTTATAAAATAGAAAATATCGTTTAAAAAGATTTTAAAAAGGATAGGTTCAAGTATTGAACCCTGGGGCACCCCTTTATAAATTTCTTGCCAGTTACTAATATGTGGGCCCACTTTAGCACACTGTTTACGATTTTTTAAGTAACTATCTATTAGATTTAAAGCAGAAGGAGATACACCATAGGTTTTTAATTTTAATATAAGCAGGTCATGGGGTAAACAGTCAAAAGCTTTTGATAGGTCCATGAGTATGGCCGCAACATATTTATTTTGATCTAAAGCCTTTTTCCAGTCTTCAATTACCTTTAATAAAGCAGTTTGGCATCCGTAGCCTTTCCGAAAAGCAGATAAAAAAGTATGAAAATGATTAAAGCAGAAAACAGCTCACACTAAATTCCTTGAATTTAAAGTGATACAGCACATATGATGTTTAATATAGCATTTTGTTCATTAATTCAATAGAACAACATTGCTTTTTTCTTTTAAAATAATATTACACCAGCTTTGGGTGAAGACAATTTCCCCCTGAAAATTCAATTTGGAATACGGCGGTACCTTTACTAAGCTATTCATGCATGTTTCAAGTCGAAATATGTTCCCAACAACTAGAAATCTGCAAATCCGTGTGCAAGTTTATCGTCCTTGCCATTATTGTGGACACTGATTAACTTTCGGTTGTTTTGTTCCGATGATTGTCGATCATAGCCTCGTGAAGAAAAGTTATGGTCCGATGATTGCCGATCATGACCTCGTGAAGAAACGGAAAATATCATGGATGCTGAGGTAAGCACGCACACATTCTTGACAATGATTATTGAGGAATCTGTCTGTATCATGTCGTGTGAACCAATTTTTGTTGTTGCAATTATTCTTATGTTATACACACGGAATATATATATATATTTGTTTTCATCAACTGAACATTGCGCATGAGCGATAATCTCCACGAAAGAGTTCAAATCTTGTGTCACGTGGATATCATTTGCATTACTGAACTGGAAAACAGAATTATCTGCTGTCCAATATTTTTCAATTTGCTCTTATAATCTGCTTTTGAGCAGATTTTTAATCTTATACAGTTGATTTTAGTTAAAATTAAGTGACATATTAAGTGAAAATATTTAATCCAAGAATTCCAAGATATTTCCCTTTCATATTACTTTAAAGTCCCACTGCCTAAGATACCACCGTTTTCTTAGTGATCTGTATTCTCCAAAAAATGTACTGTACATGCTTTATATTTAATAAAATAATGTTTTAGCTCATTTTCGTGTTGATATATGTGAGAAAGAATGGATGAGAGAACGATATTTGTTGACGAATTCCATGATGCTGCATCAAAAGATAGCGATTGATTAATTATCGGCAAATTTATGGAGTCTGCCGAATGATCCAATCGTAACTACTCGGCATTATACGATTGCCGAATGATCGTGTTGTTCCAACTATCAATAAACAGCGATGGAAGAGGCAAGCACATGTACTCCTTTCTCACTATATTATTGTTTTATTTCCAATGTTTCCCAATACAAAGTGGTCATTTCGCATAGTTTTAAAAAAGAAAAGTACGTTAGTAATTTGTGCATAGCTCGAGAGAGGAGAAATAAAGTTAATTTAAAAAAACGTATTTTGACAAATTTGGAGTACGATAAGGGAAATACGAAATGAACAATAAATATGTTGTATTCGTAACAAAATTCTGAATGAATCCGCATTATTCAGTAAATAATGTTCGCAAATTAAATATTTTAGGATTTTATCTTTATTATATTTGCTATCAGTATGAAGAACTTGCAAAGTGTAACCGTCCTAACGAAATCGTACCGTTTAGGCTCTTTCATTTCTCTGTTAGCCCTCTAAATTCTTTGATTTTCTGTTTTCTAAATATTTTGATTCTAAGTGTATTGAGGTTACATAAATTGTCGAAGTTACCCTATACAACAATAAATTTACTGTAATTTATGTACTACAGTTATCTGTCAAACGTATTGGGAAATGTAAAAAAAATCCCTACATAATCAACCAAAACAATATTTGTTTGTTTGTTAATTTACTCATTATGTTGTTATGCGTAATATTTATTTATACATAATTTAACACAACAAATAAAAATTGACTTTGATTTTCCTATATATTTCAACTAAAAATAAATCCTAAAAATCCAAATCATGGAAAAATTATGTACAAGTGACAACCACTCATATAAACATAATGAGCAAATAAACAAACAAAATATAGATAAT
Organism: Bathymodiolus brooksi; assembly: GCA_963680875.1. NCBI lineage: Eukaryota > Metazoa > Mollusca > Bivalvia > Mytilida > Modiolidae > Bathymodiolus > Bathymodiolus brooksi. The sequence continues at coordinate 130,890,325 of OY804576.1, read as the reverse complement.
TCCGAATGTTTTGGTGTATAATTTGTTAAAATCTATCCAGAAATGACTTCACAATAATGTTTTGAAAAACTATGGTTTTGGTTGATTATATATGGCTTTTTTGACATTTTCCAATACTTTTGACAGATGACTGTATTTTGTTTAGTCCTCATTTTATTGGTTGCCATAAAAGATTGAATTAAAGATCTTTTGATTTATTTATACAAGATGATAAACAAATTCTATTTATTTTAGAATTCAGATCAATCACGCAGCCTTCATTTGTCTTCAATTTATTGGAGCAAGAAAATGAAAGAAATCCAGATCCATCCTGCTCCTCAGCCTGGTGCACCTGACTGGTGCACCTGCACTTATTGCAGGGAGATACCGGAGGGAGCGAAAGTGTGTTGCAAGGAGAACAGTGAGAAGTGTCACTCAAGGATGCCTGTAAATTTTTTTTTTTCATACGCCTTTTACTATTCTGTTGCATGATTTTATTTCTGACAGTTTGTGGTTACACCAGTATTTACTTTGCCATCACCATGTAATCTGTTGTTTGTATGCAGCATACCATCTAATGTTTAAACATGTATTTACCATTGAAATAAAATGTGATATGGGGTTAACAACCAACAATTCACACAAGAATAATCCTCGGAATTAAATACAAGACAGGTTACCATACAGCCCTCAACAAGCAAAAACCCACATCTCATGACAAACTGTTGATGGCCCCTCAAATAAATCATACTGGGGAAGTATTCATCCAGCACCATAATATCGTTTTCAAACTAGCTTATCTGAATGAAGTGATGTATTACAACGGAAAACTATGGATTGTTTCTCATCTATATATTTCCTTTCTTTTCAGGATTTCTATACCATAATTTTGGAGGTTGCTGCTCGCTATAGAGATGATGTTCTGGCATAACCTCCAGATCAAGATTACAACAGAGACAGATGACAAACTGCGTACAGACAATACATTTTGTGGCTACATGGCTATTTGGGAGCAGGAAACAGGCGTGTTGTACAAAGTTGCTGTGTATGGCGGATAAGAGGAAAATATCAAGACCCACTTGGACAGTATGTTGGCTTCATGCCTGGAGGACTCGGATAGATAATCCAAAATAAAATTATTTTCTGTGCCAAATTTATTTTTGCACACATTGTTTGGTTACAATTTTGTACATCTGTTTTGCGGTGAAGGCAAGTAGTCAACAACAGTATGAAGCAACATTATTGATGTGATGATTTCTCATTGACACTTCCCCCATATATACATGCATATCTTGTCATACATATATAAAACTAGAGACTCAGTGGGCTGAGCCTGTGTCGCTCTCCTTTCATTCTGCTTATATCGGACCTGATGTTAGTTTACCCATGTTTCAATTGGTATTGTGATAGGAGTTTAAAAAACTGCAATTGGAACTGATATATTGAAGGAATACAATTGCCTTTGCTTACAGGTGAATCATACTGTTGAACATTTAAGCTTCTTATTGTATGACTGGAAGAGGGAAGTCAACCACCCATTGATTACAACTCCCTAGAAAAATATTCAACTCATCTTATATATGCATAGATGTATATGTACATGACCTATATAAATAAATGCTGTCATTACCGTTACATAAGATGCATTGATGCATAATGTGCACCCCTCTTGGCCTTGAAATCTCCAGAAAAAACTAGTTTGTGTCTATAATGCCATTTTAAATATATTTTTGACATTAGAGAAATAGGAAAAATTTTAATTTTGAAAATTACTTGCCACAAGTAAAAAGATTCATTCTGGTTGCAAATAATCTGGTTACATGGTTAAGTATATGTATTGGAAAAACAAAACAAACTTAAACTTAGTTTTTAGTTAAATTGTTTTCTAAAAATCAAACATTATTCAAGGGCCGTTGTGGTCATGATCATATGGTAGTTGGATTTGCAACTACCTATGCAATCAGTGCATATCACCACTGAAGTAGAAAGTTTGAATCCCGCACATGGTTAGGTGTATTCGATACAACATGTTGCGATAAAGTTTATCAGTGACATGCGGCAGGTCTGTGGTTTTCTCCGGGTACTCTGGTTTCCTTTACCAAAACAACTGACAGCCACGATATAGCTGAAATATTGTTGAAAGTGGCATTAAATACCATGACCCTAACCCCCAAACATCATTCAACAAATGTAGGGTTCTAATCACAGAAACCAAGTTAATGGAAATATTGAGAGAAAGGAAAATCATTATACAAAAATAAAATTAAGGTACAAATTTTAATTAGAAAAATAATAAATGCAAATAACATGAACTCCTACAAAACACTTTATATAATTTTAATGAATATATCCACAATGCCTAAAATATCATTACAAGTGTGTCCAACAGCGTAGTATCAACCACAAAAATTACAAGCAAGCTTAAATAGGTCATCTTCTAATTGGTTTATTGTCTCCCATCATTATAAATGCTGATTAGGCAAAAACAGAGCACCCATGTTTCAAGTAATAATGACCAATCTTTATAGAGAACCTTCCATAGATGCTTCCTACCAAATTTCATTTCATTTGGGAAAGTGGTTTCAGAGGAGAAGATTTTTTTAGAAATCAACCATGTGGCGGCCATGTTTGATAACGGATCAGGACAAAATTAGCCACCATTATTGAGGACCTTCCATAGATGCTTCCTACCAAGTTTCAGTTCTTTTGGCCAAGCGGTTACAGAGGAGAATATTTTTTAGCTCAGCCAATCAGAAACATGAATTGCCTGTGGTGGCCATGTTTGTTAATGGATCGGGACACAATGAGCAATCTTTATACAGAACCTTCCATAGATGCTTCCTATCAAATTCAAAAAATCAAAATCCAGTTCATTTGGCTGAGGGGTTTCAGAGGAGAAGATTAAAATGTGAAAAGTTAGCGGACGACAAGTGATGGCAAAAGCTCACATTGCCTTTGGCAAGGTGAGCTAAAATCAACATATAATGCTCCATTAGGAATGGTAGACTAAGAGGATTGCAGGCCACAGGATATCTCTATTGAAAAGCTGAGAAAATCTTGAAAACTAAACTTGTGCAATAAAAATAAAATTGAGATTAAGGTTATAGTGCTGGTGCAAGAGTGACTTGTACAATACAAGTATCAAATACCCTTGAAGTATCGCTGGTAGTCCATGACAAATGGACCCAGTCACAGAAACTTGAACACTCAATTGTTGACTGTTATTAGCATAATAACATAACCTATGTTATTAGCATACATATGTCTCGCCCTTGCTGTGTCTCAGCGAAAACAATACCAACAAAAGGCAATACCTGTTTTGGATATATTTTTTGTTGAATAAAAAACGCAACAAAGAAAAACATTCATAATTTGTAGCTTTCTGGAAGAAATTTTTATACAATAATATACCGGCAATTTTGATAAATTCAGTATTTGTGGACAAACACACATCTAAATACAAATGGTGACAAAGAACAAATGTTATAACATATACCAAAGTATGAATTGTAAGGAACACATTACAAAGAAATAGATGACAACATATAGTATTTGTCGTGCCAACTTATGACCAAAAAAAAGGATATGGAGTAGATGCACACACAAGACATAATTCTAATATTTACACATCAAAATAGCAGAGGAACCACACATAAGTTACTGTTTCACCTTGAAAACTAGAGGCTCAGGTGAGCCTGTATCGCTCACCTGACATAAATAAGCCCTCTTAAGAGTGTCTGCATGCCGAATACATCTAAGTTACTAATCAAATCTCATAGGATTCTATGTTAAGACTATGTCTGCTCATGGCAGCCATCTTTGATGGAGGTCGTGGTCACCGGGCACAATTTTGAAAGTATACTACCCATGGACCACCCATGCCATGTTTGCTTTAAATTGGCTGACTGGTTGCAGAGGAGAAGACTTTTAAACAATTTTCCCATAGGGTCCTATGCTAAAGCTATGTCCGCTGACGGTGACCTTTTAGACCGAGATCAGGGTCACCGGACACAATTTTGAAAATTGACCACTTAAGGCCCATCCATGCCATGTTCGCTTTAAATTGGTTTTCTGGTTTCAGAGGAGAAGATTTTGAAACATATTTCCCATAGGGTCCTATGTTAAAACTATGTCCGCTGATGGCGGCCATCTTGGATGGAGGTCTGGGTCACTGGATATAATTTTGAAAGTTGACCATTTGAGGACCATCCATGCCATGTTTGCTTTAAATTGACTGACTAGTTTCAAAGGAAAATTGTTTTAAACATTTTACCCATAGGATCCTTTATATATGTTAAAAGTATGTCCGTTGACGGCGGCCATCTTGGATGGAGGTCGGGGTCACGGGACATAATTTTGAAAGTTGACCACCTAAGGACCATTCATGCCATGTTTGCTTTAAATTGACTTACTGGTTTCAGAGGAGAAGATTTTTAAGCAGTTTTTCCATAGGGCCCTATGTTAAACTAAGTCGAGTCATGGCGACCATCTTGAATTTCCAATCGGCAAACGATTCACAAGTTTAGTACAGGACCACCCAATGATCATTCTTGCAAAGTCACAATTCAATTGGCTTGGTGGTTTCTGACAATTTTTTAAATTTCAGCCAATGAGAACACACTATGGACCCTGGCAGCCATGTTGAATTTCAATTCAGCACCAAAAACACAACTCTGGTAGAGGACCATCCAATGAACATTTTTAGCATTTAATGATATTTCACTATCTCCTGTGCATATGCATAAACATTTAGGTGTTATTTTTAGCAGTGATTGTAAGTGGACAAAACATATTGATGTATTGATTGAAAGAACTTCTAAGCAACTTAACATATTCAGAAAATTTAAATACAGGTTGAAAAGGGATTATCTTGAAAACAATTATTTAGTTTTCATTCGACCTATTTTGGAATATGCCTCAGAAGTTTGGGATAATTGTAGACAAACAAATTGTAATCGTCTAGAAAAAATTCAAATAGAAGCAGCTCATATAGTGACTGGGTTATCTATATATGGTGGTTTTGATTCAATCTACAAGGAAACGGGTGGGAAACATTATGTACAAGAAGGGAAGTTAAGTAATTGCTACTTTTTTTTTTTTTACAAAATTGTCAATAAGGAAGCACCTGATTATTCATATGAATTAGTTCCGCCTTTAGTGGCAGCAAACGTTAATTATAATTTATGGAACAGTCACAATATACATGTACCTTTTAACCGGTTGTATGTTTACCAAAATTCTTACTTTCCATGTACTATTCATGCACGGAATTCTTTGGATCGTACTATTAGAAATCTTCCTACGTTTCACTCTTTTAAGCTAACATTTCAAGAAATATTTTTTACTAAGAGGAGAAATCCTCAATAGTATTATGTAGGTGACCGCTATCTCAGTGTCTTACACTCTATAATGCGACATAAATGCAGTGCATTAAATGCAGATTGATATCATGCAAATTTAATAGTAAATTTTAATTGTTTATGTGGATACCTTAATGAAAATGCACAGCATTACTTGCTACACTGTAATAGTTTTACCGTAACCCGTATTATTATGTTATTTGAAATAAATAAGTTGAATTTGATTGGAATTCCGTTAAATATTGATTTATTATTATTTGGAGATGAAACACTTAGCTGTGATTTAAATTGTTCCATATTTTTGGCAGAACAAAACTACATTAAAGACACTTGTCGCTTTTCTATGTCATGATTATATATGTGTAAATTAGTCATGTTTCTAACATGAAACAGGTTTATAATGGATTTATGTCTTACTGTATTGATCAAGACCGTATGAACTATTTTCGAGACAGTCTCATGCAAATGGATTAACGATTAGTCATATCATAAACAAGAGTTTTTAACAATAATAAAAACAAAAAAGCAATTCACTTACCGAAGGTCAATAGAAGAATGCGTCCTCCCTAAATCTTCACATGGTAACTACCTTAATTAAGCACCCACTTTAGATATAAATCCATTAGAAAGTTAAATTTCAATTGAATGTTCGGTGTGTTCGTTTCATTAAAATATAATGGCGTGTTCGATTAAGTATACTTTAGCTTGGAAAATCCATTTGCATGACGCTCAACAATTTTAGTTTTTGGGGTTTTTTTTCATGTCTTTACTTGATATGAAATATGCATATACTATTATATTAGTTCACTTCGTATTTATTCATTATGCATTGGAGAAGACGTTTCTAAGTTGTGAAACTTGTGTCTTATCCATTTGTTTAGTATAGAACAATCAAATATGTTTAAAGTAACGCTTTGTTTAATTCTACTCATTTGTAACAATAACAATATTTTCGGAGCTCCTCGTGTTCCTTCTCGATACATTTAGGCGCATCACCATATTTATTTACTCTACTTATAGAACTTTCATCTAAGAAGAATGTATTTTTCTGCAAATTATGATTAACAGTAACTTCGAATAACCCATCACCGGGTTTTGTGTAAATCCATATTTGGACAACTACATTAATTACAGCAGTATCATCTGACAAATCTGCTTTAAAACCATCAAGATCAATTGTCTTTTTAAATCCGAGCATACTTTTTTCCGGTAATAATTGTTGTGCCCTTAAAATGCTTTTCAGTGACAATTTGTCACACAGCTTTCTGTAAGGTTCGGTCAATTTGTTAATTTCAGAAACTGCAAAATCCGAAAATCTGTGAACTTCCAAATCATTTATATCTAATGACTGCCAATTAAGGCATGCGCACCAGTGTGTTTCAATTCCGGCGCTAACACAACTTCTAGATTTTGGAATTTCTTTAAATAAACTTATACCACGTTGTGTTATATTGCCGATTCCAGCTCCAGTAAAATCTAAGATATCCAGAAATGTCGGGTGTAGATCAAACGGACAAGTTAATCTATCTGCATTTAATCTAAAATTTTGAAAAGCCTCGCTGTATTTTGATTTAAACCATTCTGGAAATGAAAACCCGAAAAATGGAAGTCGTTCTTCCTGTTTTCCTTGTAAAGATGACCTTAAGCTACTAAATCTGGCTCCATGATCACTCATTAAAATAACAAGTGTATTTCTGAGGTAGTCTCCTTCGTTCAGAAATTTTAATAAGTTGTACAGGTCTTCGTCCGCAGTTTCAACTACATTATTATCATGATGGCTCGCTTCACTGTGAAAACCGAAGACAAATTTCGAAGCATCATCGTACATTGTATATACCTCTTTAATCCAGTTCATAAAAACTTGAGATCTTTTTTTATTGCCAAGACATAAATAGGTTTGCTTCTTGTAATACTCATGTTCTGCCGTTACATAGAACGGTCTTAAATAGTGATCGGTAGGACTGTCTTTAAACCCCACCATTCTATATGTAAACGTTCCAATGTGTGGACAATCTTCGGCCCATGCAGTGACATATCCTTTCTTACGAAAATCTTTCCAAACCATCGGATATACATCTACAAAATCTTTCTTAGCGAGACGTTTCAGTGTTCTTGGCAATTCTAGTTCCGTTTTACCGGTGAAAATTGGTATGAGAGCCTGTGGAGTACCATCACCTACTATATTATATCCGTTTAAAACAATACCTTTTAAATTTTCAGTAAAATATTTATACGTCTTTGTTAACTTTCTTCTATAAGTCATATGTGACAGAGAATCAAATCCTAAGATTAAAACATCCAATCCTAAACCAGAACCTACTGTTCTTATCTTTTTGTGATATTCAGGCACATATCGTATTCCTGCATGGACATTTTTATAATGGCTGCCATCTGTGGCCTTGCAATTAGCTTTAAAGTAATCACTTAGAAGCGGTAGGTGTGTTTCATCACTAAAATAAAGTTCTTTCAAATCTGTGTTGCCAAAGTCATCGATTCGATCAAAAAATGTTATGCTACATGATATTCCTCCATGTTTTTTCTTTATTCCCGGGTCTATATAGATAGTACCATTGGATAAAGATAACCAATCTTCCTCTTCAGAACATTTCAACGGGTCAACAGAATGAAAATGTTTTGCATATTCCCCTGCCAAAGGATCTAATTTTGGATGCACGCATACTTGTTTATAGTCATCAGAATTACGTAGTTTGTTGTCTTCCCTGTTTAGTAATGGCATGCTTGGTTTATCATGTTTCGATATAGAAAGTCCTATATAAATACCTATCACTGTAAGTATGAAGCCAGCTAGTATCCTCTTTATTCCTTTTCGCATTCTGCAATTAAAAACAGAGAGCACATGTTTTATATAAGCACAATTTCGGGAGCTTGCTATACGTAAAACAAACACAACTAACGTAAATAAACACGAGCCATCTTATGAACAACTGGAGGTAAAGACGAACCGAACATCGTTTTATTCGAAATAGTAACGGACATTACAACACGTAATTGTGAATGCAGTAGATCATAGGTTGAACCCTGGTAAGGTGAAACAACTGACTATAAAATTGGCATTTGCTGTTTCTCTGCTAGGTATGCTGTGCTAAGAGCAAAGACTGGTTGGCTAAGTATTTAGCCTTAATTGATATGATCCAATATTGTATAATATTAAAACGTTTCGACAGATCGTCGAATATGTAATATCATCTGATATCAATGAAACATCTGTTTATAGTAATATATTGAGAGTGTCTATTATTTCATATATATTCATATATTATTGTATACAATGGAAAACACAGTTGCTGCTCATGTAAGATTTTACATCAACATGATCAACGGGATCTATAAAAAATAAAAAGGATTTAATTATCTGTTTTGTTTACTAATACAATTTCGATGTTCCTCAATTTCAAGTCTAAGGTAGTTTTAACCTATTTAACTGTTGGATTTAAGTAAGAAAAAGATATGCCAACCATGTCATTGCACATTGCATAATATTGTATTACCAGTTGCAGATGAAAGCAGGGATTACCACTTGTATACACAGGACCACTTTGGGTTCTCATTCAGAGGCCTTAAAAGCGAAGTGAGTGAAACTTCACAGAGTTTCATGTCATTTTGCTGATTATTCCACCTACTCCACGTCTCAAAGCTTTCGCAAGACAAACATCTTGCTCAACAATCTTAAAACGTGGTATTGGCGATTATCTTTGTTGTTTACACTTTTTCTTAATAATCAACAAATTTTGAATCAAATATCATATTAAGTATTAAGCCCTAAAGATCAGATTTCAATATCATTGGGGTGAATATGCCAGAAAAAGTAGGATAGTAGAAAAAGACTGATGGGTGCCACATGTGAAGTATATTTTGGTGGGCTTCATGTTGCTCGTTCTTTAGTCTTGTGTGTGATGTTTTGTAGATCAGCGTGTGTCCGTTTTTCTTTTGGTCATTGTATTCTCTGTACTTCTATTCATCGCTTCTGATAAACCCTTTGGCATCTTCAAACTTTTCTTAGCTATGACCTCTGTTCAATGCACGCATTTGAATAGTGTTCATCATATCCATATCGGTCATATATAGACTTAAACCCACGTTAAAGGGTATATTTTTTAAAATATTCATATTCTTATGTCTTTAGAAAATATTTTAATATAAAATGTTAATTATTTCCAATTACTATTTATTACTTAAAAAAAAAAGGTACACATTGAAATAAAATCTCGTAATGAAAATCTAGAGATAGACATAAGACATGTGTCTAAGCATGTGTAGAAGGTATATATATATATATAAAAAGACATATGTCTTATGTCTATCGACCTTACGCGAAAAGGTAAAACTTCGACTATTGCGGCTATATTTTAGATAGCGGATGTGGTCGAGTGGTCAAGGGCGCTGGAAATAAGGCTAAGCGATTGGTGCTGCAGTGTATCAATGGTGTGAGTTCAAATCCCGTCGAGGGAAGAACAACAATTTGTCAGCTCAAAGATCTAATTCTAACACTGTTTGATTTAATTTTCAGACGCAATATATATATACATGTATAAAGATATTTCGTTTCACACAAACAATTGAAAATAAAAAAATAAAACTAATGTAATATGTATCAAAAGATAATCGGCAATTCATATCCGCCTCTACATTAAAGGTGACAGGAAATGAATTTTGTCTAAATTACAACGAAATGATAAAACGTTTATATATATTTTAGAAAAGGTCACAGATTTTTTTTGTTCATTAAAAAAAAAACCACGTCCTCCCCTTATAAAATCGATATTGAAAATCAATTGATATTCCGCGCGCAATTTACTTACACGGTCATCTACCTTTAAGTAATACGTCACGTGCGCCCAGTCAGTTGATGTAAGCACTCTGCGGTCTATCTGAGCGGCATACTGATTTATCGGAGCGTATATTTTCTTTTATATTTAGTATGGTGTATTGTGTCGCATATAAATGTAAAGCTGTATCATCCAAGGGATATGAATGTTTGAATTACCTAAAGATGACAAATGCCGCAAGCTATGGACAATAAGGATGGAAAGAAGGATTTCGTTCAATCGAATAGCTCTACTCAGTAGGCTTTGTGCAATTCACTTTACAAATGAACTGTTTGTGGTAAATAACTTATTTGCCGATTCCATTGGGCATAGAATAAAGAAATTAGTTTAAAAGCCTGACGCTGCACCGACTATATTATTTTTCGAAACCACCAACAAAGAAGTCAGTGCGGAAGAAAATCTTGCGGTCAATCTCAAGCTGTCGCAAAACGAATACAAAAAGAGGTAATATAATTCAACTTTGTGTTTATTTTGTATTTTGTTTTACGTGTTGTGACCAAAAAAATTGACTTTTTTAATATCGCAATATAAATACAAGTTGGTCGTATCATTTTATAAGAGAACGACGTTTTTGTTTACGCACAAGATGTGAAGAGGTTTTATGTCAACTCCCTGGAGCTTATTAATTAACCCTAATAACCAATAAGTTTAGTAACATAGGATTAACCTCTGCAACTTGTCAATACGACTTAGCAAAGTTTATTTATATTTGTCATCCTGAAGATATGAATATAAATCTCTATTAAATGGACACTTTTTTTTAAATTATTTTGGTCTGTGTTAGTTTACATCTTTTTATTTTGTTTTGGGTGTGTGTGTTTTCTTTTCATTTTTTAGGGGGATGGTGGGTCAATTCAGTTTTGCATTCATATAATTTTGTTTTTTGCTATTAATTTTGTAGATCAAGTTGTACAACAGAAAAAAATGTACACTTTTCAAAAAACAAATTCTTTACAATTTAATCCATTATCTAGTAGATTAATATCAAAACAAGATTTTGGATAGCATAATTATTTTGAACAAATAGTAAAATTTCATAGTATACCTTTTACCCTGAAATTGATTTAATACTAAATAAAATTTGCATTGACATAAGTACAAATGCATCTAATCATGTGTTTCTCTTTTTTTTCTCTTTTAAGAATTTGACAACATATTGGATAAAGCTGGTGATGTTGAATTAAACTACACAGATGGCAGTACATGTATCCGGGAAGCTGAAAATGAAACATGTGAAGTGCAGCGAGATGGAGTAGTCACATATATTGGAATGCTAGAACGCTACAATGCTTATATATTAACTAAACGCAGAGGAATTGTCTGAAATCTGTTGTGTGCGTGTATGTGTATTCAGCAATTTGAATAATATACTTCAGTTTTACTTCAATAATAACCAAGATAATGGGTTTAATATATTAAACAAATTATTCAAAGTAAATGTTCACAATATACAAAATGCATAATATGTACAAAAATGTTAATAGATATAACATAATTTCCCAGTATCTCCATCTTTTTATTTTTCTTATATCATTTCAGGAGAGTGTTTGAGTGATTGTTGTTTAATGCCAACTCCGCAATGCTTTTAGATATATCATGGCAAGAACAAGTTAATTTTCAATGAAATGATGATGAGGTCCGCTTTGTACTAGACCAATACGCTTGATTGGATTGTTCTAGTGCTAGCTAACTGAAAGCACAGTCCGCGGATAAACATGCAACCCCACACTATCCCGATTTTGAGCCAACCAGTCTTTGTCCTTTCTCCTTAATGCTGTGTGCTTGGCGGAGAATCAACAGATACCAATTTTATAGTCTGTCTTTGTTTGACCCGATTGGGGCTCGAGGCCACAATCTACTGCACTCGAAGTGAGCATGCTAACCATTACACCACAAATGCGGTGCATTTCAGGAGAAGAAAAGCTTTGGATGTCAATGTGTATTTCAAACTGAAGTGTCAAATGCTGCAACACAAACCACAGGACATTATCAATATTTCTCATCTGAACCTGAAGAATGTTATGAGGTGGACACAAATGAGGCTCATGAAACTGATCCAAGCTGGACTCCATAAACAGAAAAATGTGTAGATAATGCATCATCAGCCATGTCTCTAGATTTCAAAGAGAATAATGACAAAAATGTATATTATATTTAGTCTTTTAACTGTTTTTTTTTTTAATTTGGATATCTAACTTGTCTTTTATTGCTTTAATTAAACATGCAGGCAACACTTTACGGTTTCTGTTTCCTAACCAGTGGTAAATCCATCGAACCAATCTTCTATAGGCAATACATCTGTAAACTCTGAAATATTAAGAATAACTGCATTTTGATTATGAAGATTTAGATACATAAAAACAAAATATGAATGTTCATGATGAGTACGGATTGTGGAAATGTTTTCTTGTTTGTGATGATAACATATATTTGCTTAGGCCATATTATTTGTACACTAGAAGAAAGCACTAAAATAAAATTTGCATTTTTTAAGTCCCTCCAATTGTTGAACAAATTGTCTTGATCAAAATCAAACAATTAAATGTGTATCTTCTAACGCCATTTAATAATTCGCATATACCAAACTAAAGTCGAATGGACCCGAATTCAAAATACTTAAAAAAACCCAGACACAGTTCTACATTTACAATGTATATCTTAAACTTAAAATATCTATTCCACATCAATCACTTAAATCATTTATACTCTGAAATATTACATGTAACTACAATTAGGTAGATTTATGAAGATTGAGATAAAGAAAAAAAATGTAATACGTTCACAAAAGTATACAGAGCCTTATCAAAATATACCCCCCCCCCCCCATCTCCCGATTTACATATCGATATTGTAATTACTACCAGCTCTTTGTTCTGAGAAATAAAAATAGTAAAATATTTGGAAGCTTACCAATGGCTAACATCTTCAGTCTCTTCGTCCTCGTCAAATTCATTTGCATCAGATCCATGTGATATGTCTCGCTCGTCTTCGGAATCTGAATCTTCTTCACTTCCTGATGCCGACTTTTAGCCTTCAGTTCCTTTTGTGAGTTCAAACATATATGATTGAACAGCAGATCCTGCTAAATTTAAATCTGGCATTTCTTCACAATCACTTTCCTCAAAATAGATATTTCCATTTCAAAAACTTTCATGTATTTTTTGTTTATCCACGCTATCAGCTGTTTGGTTTACCTGTGTAGGCTGTGGCACGAGTAACGTCAGTGAAGAGTTCATTCAGGGGAAGTAATCATTATTTATAGTTCGCTGTGACCACACTTTAACAGGTGGATACGGGTACATATTAATAGATTTTACAAAAGGGAATACCATTTTTTGTTTTATTTTTGTATAGACTTCATCAATAAATCGAAAAAAAAACGGGAACAATAAATCGCTTCCTGTCAACTTTAAGCCATGTTTTTAAAATCAACTTGCTCTTTATGTGCGGGGGGATATGTAAAAGGTGGAGTTTATTTCTAGTTTGATATACTATTTGAAGTATGCAATACCTCCATGTAAGTGTGGGATTTCTCCTTTACATCTGCACCTGAACATTTTAGAATTAATAAGATATGATTTATTGTATTTTGATTCTCAATGTAACTCTCGGATATCCCAATAATTATCTCCCTTGCATTTCATGGAAGTGTAATGCCACAAATAATTAAAAAGTTTTTAACAACAAACCAAATATTTTGAACTAAATTGCAATTCCCAAATATATGTAACATATATTTTTTGTTTTCATACACACATTTCATAATTCTGCTTCTTTAAGTCCACAATTATATGGGAATGAATTGACAGGCAACATTCTGTGAAATGGTTTTAAGCTGAAAGTTTAATAGTTTTGTATTTCTAGTTATACAAAATGAGAGTGAATAGAAGTTTTAAAACCATTTTCCTATTTGTTTATGACATTTAACAGGTTCTTGCTGAGTTATCTGAATAAATAATTTGTAAAAATATTTACAAGGTTTGTTTTTTGCTTTATTTTTTCCAACTATTTCATTCCATATTCTGTCAAGTTCTATAGTTTCACCCACAATAATGTGTTTCCAATTATATCGAATTGCACTAATACTACCATAGTATTCTACAAAACAAATATTAACGTTATAAGTATATAAATCATTAATAAAAAAAGATACCATTTTCATATAGTTGCCTATGAAAGCGCATATTCCCATTTCTATTTATGAATGGGTTGAATCATATGGACTGACTCAATACATTCTTTTTATCACAAATAAATTGAGTTCTGAAAAAATTACAAAATCAACATTCTAGAAAGGATTTAACTTCCATGCCAGTACTTCCAAACCCTTTTTACTTAAGTCTAAAATATGATTCCCTCCCCATCTTTATATTGAACTAAAAAGTAAAGTCTTCCAAAACCATTTTCAACGCACAACAAAAAGATTTAATATCCGTGAAAATTATGAGTCATTTTTGTTAACGCCATTTATTATTTGTATAGCAGAGCTTAAAAGTTCTACATTTAAAATAAATAAATAAGGAGATAAAGGATTCGTTTGCCGCACCCCTACTCCAAAGTGAGGAACTCAGACATGCATCCATTGTTCAAAGCAGCACTACGTATATCACAGTGATAGATTGTAATCCATTTTTGAAATACTGGGCCACAACCATTAACTTCAAAGGCAATTTCAATGAATGACCACTCAATAGTATCAACAGCTTTTGCAAATTCACCAACAGTAAAACACATGGAATGTCCTCCACCTCCATCTTATTGATAAGATCGACAATAATTCACCTATATTTTCTACCTTTTAAAATCCTCTTTGAGTCTAACTAATGATATTTTATAATATGAGGTTGACCCTTCTTCTTCTTCCAAATGAAGTTCATCCCTCAGTGAGCCTGAGTATTATTGCTATTTGCTATACTAGCTGATGCTAATTTGAAATCTACACATAATAGGGTAATGGTTCACCAGGTTTTTTAAATATAAAATTTTCTTCTTTTCGAATACATGTGATTAGACCTGGACGTTGACTAGTAGAAACTGTTCCTATATCTAAGTTTTCATCTAAGCATTTTACTAAATTTATCTTAATGTCATTTCAAAACAAATCTTACAAAATTCAACAGTGAATCCATGAATCCCAAGTGATTTACAATTTTTCAAATTTTTCAAAGAGGCGAGGCATTTCTGGATCGTTAGTGGACCTTCACAAGAGTTTACTTCATCAGTACCAGATTTATTTTTATTAAAAGGTTTTTAATAATCATTAAAATGACTTATGAGAATCATAAGTGACTCTATGATAATTTGTAAAAGTCTTTATTTTATTAATTTTATTTTAAATTTAATAATTTTATTTTGCTTACAGCAGTTATTTAGAAGGAATAGTATTTCCACACTGTTTTTATTAGTTTTTGACAAAACTTTGTAATTGGAAGCTTGCAGTTATCTGCATCTGTACTCTGTAAACTGTAAATTTGGAATTTCCTTTTTGGAATGCCAGAACCTATTACTGACGTCATTTCCGAGATACTAGAAAGCACGTGTTCAGAATCAGCCTCTTTTTGATTCACGGTCATTGGATATAGACACAACAAAATTTAAGGAAAGTTTTTCAAAATTGTATACCCACTTCCGCCCCTTCTTCCACCTTTGGCTGTTAGTTAGGAATTTTATTCTCATTGGTTTCTGCTCACAAATTTTATATATTTTCTTTCTGTGGCGTTTTCTGCTCCCAAATTGTATATACTTTCAATAAAGCAAGGGAGATAACCCAAACATTTTCTAAATTTTGTATTTGTTATGAATTTATTCCATGTCATTTGTAAATATATTTTGATGAATTACCATTTTGTATTCATGTTATTTCAATTTAAATATTTACCACTTGTACCTTTTTTATTCCCATGCATTAATGAATATTATTAATAACAATGTCATATTTGTGGCCTGCATCATCATTCTGTGTCTGCCTTCATAGGACCATAAAACATATTATCTATGTGAGAATCATTTATACAGTGGTTTGTACTAGTCTACAATATATTATAGAAAAAAATCGTTTTGGTCATTTTTAATTTGTTTTGGAATCTCAGATATTTTCTGTTTATTTTAAATTTTTTTTCCAAATAGTGTTTCTTTTCTAACTTACAAAAATATTGCGTACTTCTTCACCATCCCATGGCCACTGGCCTTTGCTCGCGTGATAATGCCATTTCCCTTTTCCACACGAATAATTTTAATAAATATTTTACCAATGTTAGCAAATTATTAAAAATGTCTAATTCATCTAAAAATAAAGCATAAAATTTTAAAAACTGATTGAAATTTACATGCTCTTTTATTAAATGTTGATAATAACCAACCAAGGATAGTATCGGGTAGTAAATAACCATCCTGATTTACATGATAATAAAATGTTTCTGATTCGATGCCTTTAATTTTAGGCGTTACATACTTAAAACGACTTGATCTTGTAGTGTGTATGTGATATTCGTTAAATTCTAACAAATTAATTTTTAAGATGGACATACATTCTTGAAGATAATGTGAGCATGATTAAGATGAAGTTGCTTAGCTCTCTTTTAAACATTTAAAAATCCTAGACTAGATAGTTCCTTGTGCTTTTTGTTTGTTCTTCGGCTCATACATTTAATATAGCGAAATGCCTTGATCTGTACCACTTGTAACTTGTTTCTTAGAGCTTCATATATACCATCATATCAGCAGGAACAAGACTAATTAAAATAACATTGTATGAGTGTCATACTTAAAGTTCTTCTTGTTTCAGCAGATATACCCCCAATTTGCTTTTCTATACATACATCTCAAACGAGAATTCACTTTTAATAATGGTGTTGAGATTGTTATTTGACAAGATAAATGTTGCTCTATATCATTGCCTAAATATTTAATACTACTTTGCGATTTTAATAAATGACCGTTGCAATTAATACGAAAATCAGCTATGGTTTTTAATTTTTCGCTTTGGTAAAAATATAATGCATTAAGTTTTCTCAATGTGTAGAGAAAGATTGTTATCGATAATCCACTCACTGCATGATTCCAGTTCTTTTCCGAGTTTTTTAGAGATAAATTTCGGAATTTTTATGGGAAAACATCAATAATACTGGCATCTGCATAAAGTAGACGTCTACAATCTGAGATTAGGCTGACGAGCATTTTGTTGACATAACAAAGAAAAAGAAAGGGTCCCATGATATATAATTGTGGTATTCCACAGCTTATGTGTGCTAAATTGGATTATGTATCATTAAGAATTTTGAAGCACCAAAGGGGTAATCAGAAGCCGTAAATCGAAGAATGGCAGACAGCAAAATGACCAGAAGGACAAACTACGACCTACAACACATTACATAAAAAACTAAAGATCGAGCAACTCGAGCACAACTGAAAACGGGGTTTTAGCTCATGTGCTCCGGAAAGGTAAGCTTATTATTATAATAGCTTTTTACCTTCAACCGTTCGACTTTGGAACGAACTTCCAGCGAATATCAAAAGTAATGTTTCAGTCAATTCCATGAAATTATTTTTGAATAACACAATAAATCCTGTCCCATATTACTTCTATGCATGTTCTAGAATTGATCAAATACTACATACTAGAATTCGAACTGAGAGTAGTGCGCTTAATGGTCATCTTTATAAGAAAAATATCGAAGCTAATCCCTACTGTAGTTGTAAACTGGTAGAAACGTCCGAGCATTTTTTACTAAAATGTTCTCTGTATGAAAGGTTAAGAAATGATTTATTTGTTAACCTGTCTTCTCATTGAATATTAATAATCTACTCTTTGGTGATTCTAACCTCCCAGATTGTGAAAATGAAAGTAATTTCCTTGTAATTCAAGATTTTATTATAAAATCTAAACGTTTTACAACAAAAAGATCAATGTATCATGTACATAATATTAGATCTGTCATTTTATTGTTCATTGTACAAATTGTCAAACTTTCACTTCATATGCTTATTTAAATGTGTGTATTATGAATGTGCATGTCCTATCCATCTTATATGTATTTTTCTTTTCTTTTCTTTTGAAGGTGTCTGGGAGAAATATTTATATAAATGCTGCGTCACTTGTTTTCTGATCCCTATGTATGTACTATTGTTATAACTCATCCAATTTATTCAATAAATATTGTTTACACTAAAGGTAAGTAGTTCATGCGAACGTTTAAATATAGAGATAAGAATAATAAATTCATGGATTTCAATGGTAGTGGAATTAAGATAAGTTCTTTATCTCCATGCGGATTTTTACACTTCAGAAAATATAATTAACATAGAGACCTAATGGGTAATGTTTTAAATAATGGACCACAAAATTATCCCTAAAAGATCATCTCTTTCAAAAAAAATATTATTACTTCAGGTCTGTGTACATGTGGCAAAAGAGAAACTACTGCTCATTGCTTGTTGCACTGGCCAAATTATATATTTATTAGGAACGAAACCATACAAACATTAGGTACTATCGATGTACAGTCTTTAATATTTGGTAACATGTATTTGAAATTGTGTGAAAGTACATTGCCAGAACAAAAAGATTTGGTTGAACATAACGGGGAAATGAATTTACCAGAGGGCACATGAACTATTCATAGTGGGATGTAGACCGTGAGGATAGTATGTGACAGCTCCGTCTTTGTAATATTTTATTGATTTACACGTTTTGCAGATGTTTTTAAAACAGGAATATGGTCAAACCTTGATAATTTTACAGTATATTGTGCACTTGACTACCTCAAGCAGCAGATGTCAACATTTTGCCTTGCTTCAAGATCTGACAATACTGTTCGTCAATACAAATATGCCTTTAATTCCTTCTGTAAGTGGTGTTTATCTCATACAATTACACAAACATTACCATCTTTAGATATTTATGTGTCTATGTATTTGATTCACTTAACAAATATTGGAAAGTCTGTTAGTACCATTAACGAAACGTATTATAGTATTAGCTGGGCAAATAGACTTGCAGGAGATAAGAACCTTTGTAAGTCGGATCTTGTAATCACAGTTAAAGAAAGAGGGCATAGATCAATTGGTCATTTAACAGTTAAAAAAGAACCGATAACATCCGAAATTCTTAATAATTTAGTTTGTGTTTATGATGATGAACATGCTAATCTCAAACATATAAGAATAGCTTGTATGTGTCTTCTCAGTTACGCTGGTTTTTTACGCTACTCAGAATTGTCAAATCTTATGAGAAATCATGTCACTTTTTATGAACAACACATTAAGTTATTTTTAGAATGTAGTAAAACTGATGTTTACAGAGAAGGCAGGGATGTTTTAATTTTTAAAACCGACAATAGTACCTGGCCTCTAAATATGTTGTCAAGATACTGTATGCTGGCTAATATAACTCCAGACAGTACAGATTATTTGTTTCGTCCTCTTTGTTTTTATAAGTCTACGAACACATACACACTACGCCAAGGATAATTATATTATTCCACAGTAAGAAAAACCTTATTATCCGTACTTGAAACGTTGGGTCTGAATAAGAAAAATGTTGGTCTTCATAGCCTAAGGTCTGGGGTGCGACTGCGGCTGCAGCAGCAGGGGTAGAAGATAGATTGGTTAAAAAACATGGACGATGGAAATCTGACCGAGCTAAAGATGGTTACGTTAAAGAAAGCATTTCAGATAGGTTGACTGTATCTAAAAACTTAGGAATATGAAATTTCTTGTTTCATATAATTTGTATGTAATTATTTTCATACTATGATTTTTACTTTTTATTCTTGCGCCTTTCTTTGATTTCGAAAATTGCTGCACACTCTGGCGAGCTGTTCCTATACACAGGTGTTTGTGTTTTATTTAATAAATACTTTATGTTAGTTTGAGTTAAATGAATTAGAACATAAATGTATTTATTAAAGGTAACTGAACACGTGTTTATGTTTACTACATTTAGTACACGTGTTTGTGTTTACTAAACATTTCCAATGATTGGCTTAAATCATTTGTTTACTAGTACTCAAGTAAATTTATAAATAAATTGATTGGCTCGTTTTTTGTCGCAATGCGGCCTTTACGTATGAAATACAATTCATATGTTAATAGCACGAGTATGTTTTCGCGGGACTAGGTTTCATGTTTAGTGTAAATAAAGAATTTGTCATTTGAAGCTCAAATCTAGTGCAGGAAGGTTCGCTCAAAGCACCCCCCCCCCTCCTTCCCCAAACCTCCCAATTTGAATATTCGTTAAATTATGAAGTGTATCCGGTTTTAGTTAGTTTAAACATATTTTATTGTCCAAAAACATGACAAAAGGATCAGATACAAGTTTTTCAACTTAGAACATCTTCTCCTTTATATAAACAATATACAAATACAGTTGACCATAAATACACAAAAGCTACAGTCTTTCTGAATAATTAGAAAAAAACAACAAAAAACAATAACATGAAATGTACGAGTGCAACACAATTTGATATTTGCCAAATGATAAATCGAATAGACCTTTACAATAAGTTTATAGTTTATAGTTTATAGAACACACCTAGAATGAAGAAAATTAATAATTGTTATACAATGTAGTGGGATTATTAATTCGGTAAAGGTAGGATCTTTTAAAATTTAGTTTCAAAATATATAACAATATCATTATTTATTCAGTAAGAATTTTAACATAAAGTGCTCACACGTGTGTATTGCAACATTTACTAATTCACACCAGGTCAGCCACAAACCAATTGTCACCTGATTACATTCACGATAATCAGCGGAAAGAAAAGCGACATGTTTCCTTAATATATGTCTGTACAGTAATGAATGCATGCCTATTTGTGTTAATATTATAAATTTGACTTCCAAACAGCAAGGTTTTAGTTAAGAAAAATTATATTTTGGACTTAATATTGTATATAATCATGATAATAAGATGTTTTCATGTTATTTATATTTTTCTTTCTATTTTGTAGACTGTCTGTTTTGTGCATTGATGTCCTGCACCGGCCACTGTGCGATTTAATAAGGACTCGCGATTTATTTTAATAAAAATAAAATTGCTGCACACTCTGGCGAGCTGTTCCTATAAACAGGTGTTTTAGTTTTATTTAATACATACTTTATGTTAGTTTGAGTTAGACGAATTAGAACATAAAGTCATTTAATTATTTCATTTTAACAATTTGTCGAAAGTATATGATAAAAAGACTAATACATGACCTTTTCCATATCATTCCGTCTATTATCTCTCGACTGCGTCTCGGAATGATGCCCGGGCTGATATGGAAAATGTTGTGTATTTAGCTCTATGTATATACATGCAGATATCGATATTACTGTATACGACACGTTTCTAGAATAACCTTTATTAGATATGTGTACGCTGAAGGTCAAAATATTGGAAAGTCAAATAATTCAAAGCCTTTTGAAGCAAACAAAGCGAAGGACATAACAGAATAGCGATTGATTGATTGATTGGTGCTTAACGCCAACTTTAGCAGTATTTCAGCTATATCGTGGAGTGAACAAATTTATTTATGAACTTAGATACCTGCAAGACCCTTAGAAATAAAGCATGCTTGTCTATAAAACAACAGGGTTATATGTACAAATAAAAGAAACTTTAAAATGATAAAGCCATGTACATTTGTATTTAGAAGTATGTTTTCTAACTATGTATTTGTACATAATTTGATTTCTTTTAAACATTTCAAAATTGTCTCGCCTGCGATATTTGTAAATACATTAGATGTAGCGTTGACGTTGTCTGACGAATGTCAGCAATATCTACGCAGTCGGTTAAAATATGCTTTAGTGAACAATTGGAATTACACATAATACATTCCGGTCGTTCTTTATTATTCAATAGATACCTTTTTGTAAGTATAAAAGTCTACCATGTCTCATACAACATCTGTTTAATACCACCTGCTCCTCATTGTGATTTGACCGTAAGAACACGCAGTCTTGCCAAGAAAAGAATATACTTCGTGCAATTTGTTAATTTACACTCAGAAGATGCTATGAACTTCAAAGCAAGAAGTATTGCATTAGATTCTGCACTAAAGATCGAACTGGCAGACAGTAATCGTTGAGAATAGAGCTGCAGTCCGAAAACAGCTATCCTATCACAATTCTTAAAACCGCCAGTATAAATTGCAGAGAATTCAGATGTTACGAATCTAATTGCAGCAAAATGTTGCTGAATTAGTAAAGGGTTTATTTCAGATTTGTTTGTGTATTTTGTAAGTTCACGATAGGCTTAGCCATGGAGATTTGTCATGAATTTGTGTGATTTGAGTCCAATATGTGGAATTTTATTGGGTTGTTTATCGTAAGCATGCTAATATAAAGGATTAAAAACACCGACACGAGCAGGAATAGAAGGATAAGCCTTCAATGTGTTTGCATAATGCATGCCAAGTTTGATACGTCTGTTTTGCAGTGAATGCCCGTTTGCTTCAACCTGCAAACTCTCATTTGGAGACTTTCTGAATACTCCAAGTGATAGCCGTAATCCTTGATGATGAACTGTATCAAGCAGCTTGTTATCAGATTGATTCGCACTCCAGTCGGTACAGAACACAAATTTTTAAATATTAAGTGCTTAATGGCACTTATTTTTAAGCATTTTAATATGAGGTAGAAAGATAGGTTTACTATCAAAATGTAGACCTACAAATGTAGTTATTGAAACTATTTGTATAGGGGAATTATATAATTTTAGTGCCGGGTCTGCATGGGGTCCTAATTCATTACAAATGTGCATACCGACAGTTTTTGAGTTAAACCCATTCCTCATTGCCTATTTTTCTATTTTGTTTATACATAGTTGTCATTGTCTTTCAATAATGTTCATATTCTTACTCCGATACCATATAAGGAAGCCAACAACATAAAGAGAATCCTCAATGTTATCATTTAACACTTTAGCAAAGCTGTTTCACTTAAAACAATGTAACAGAGGTGATGCTTCCTTAGGGAACTCCTATCTCTTGTTCATGAATGTCAGAATAAGTTGAATTAACTTTGACCTTAAATTATCTTTCAGATCGAAAATTCGAATACAAATAGGTAGCTTACTTTTCGACCCCATGTCAAAGAGGTGTTTTAAAATTCAATATTCCCATGTTGTGGCATATGCTCTTTCCAGGTCGAAAATGATAGATACCGCATTTTTTTTTGCAATATCGTTTCGAATAAGTTTCAAAACTGACAAGATGAGTCAAAGTTCTTCTACCTTGACGGAATCCACACTGTATATAGGACAGTAGTCCCTTGGATTCAAGAAATAATGCAAGGCGAATATTGATCATTCTTACCATGGTTTAGCAAACTGCTTTAGCCCCATAATTTGACGGTTCAGAATGTGGTGGAGGAAACCGGAGTACCAGGAGAGAACCACCACTAACATACTTCATCACATAATGTTGTATCGTACACACGCATGTAATAATATATTTTACAAAAGTGGGAAAAAAATGAAAGGGCACAAAATGTTTTTATTAAATAAATCAGTCATTCATAGTGATTTAATAATACTTGTGTGGGGAGGGTTAGGGTTACGGTGTTTATCACGCCCCTTTCAACACTATTTCAGTTTTAATGGTGGAGGAAACCGAGTACCCGGAGAAAACCACCGACCTGTCGCATGTAACTGACACACCTTATCGCATAATGTTGTATCGAGTACACGTCGCCTGAGCGGGATTCGAACTCACAGCGTTAGTGGTGATAAACATTGATTGCATAGGTAGTTATAAATCCAACTACCATACGGTCACTACCACGTCGGCCCCTTAATTAATGTATTAATAATAATGTCAATATTTTAATATTATACATATCTTTATATAAAAATGCTAGCTGGATTTAGATTTTTTAATAACTACATTATATGTTTGAAAACAAAATACTTTAGAGAAATTTTTTCAGTACATTTATTTAAAACAGTTAAGTATGATGTTCCGCAAAACGAGCATTCACACACACCACTTTGAAAAGCTTCTTCTTCCACTATGCTCGATACAGATATAGTGAAGTGTAGCACACCATGGGATACATTCTGTTGTAGGAGTTATTAATGCTATTACTATTATTAATGGGAGGATGATATCCTCGGGGATTACTACTCCATTAGCAGAGGTATCGATCAATCATAGTAATAAAAACGTAGATATCAAATTTAGTACGCATAAAACAATAACATTTGAAAGCCTAATAATTGAAAAATCTTTGGAATCAAGAAAATCAACGCTGCTGTATTGCTACTACCAAAATGCTATACTATATTGACAAAGTCAAAATCATAATGCAGTTATTATTTCTTTCTTTGAAAATGTTTAATACAAATTAAGATACTCATTGTTTTATATATAAAGAATATAATAAGATGGAACTAAATGAAAAACTAGTCACCTCATATGTGAATGCAACAGTCATTTAAACCTATAACAAGAGTGACAGCTACACGTCAAATAAAACCTAAACAGGAAGTTTATAATCAGTTTAATTATCCTGAATGTATATGACCCATCTCTTATCAGCTGACTTTAAAGGGGTTGTGATGCTATCGCAGGGTAACATTCACTTTAGACAGGAATTAATTAATCTAATCTCGTGTGTATAAAGGGGAGGTTTTTGTGCTATGTCAGAGTGCAGCAAATACCAATTATTACTTCAGACTGACTACGTAAGACTGAGAGAGAAATATGATCATTTATATATTTATTTACATATACTATCTTGCAGTGCCCTTAGGGAATCATCTCAGCAATTTTTTGAAGCAAAAGATTCTTGTCCCGTCGAGTGTTCTGACGGCTGCTGTAAGCCCATCGCTGCCTGCGAAACAGTGGTTGACAGCAACTCGACGGGTTTCTACTGTCAAATGTGAGAATTCTTGTCCCGTCGAGTACTCTGACGGCTGTTGTAAGACAATTGGTGCCTGCGAAACAGTGGTTGGCAGAAACTCGACGGGTTCTCTACTATCAATTTGTAATGAAATGAAATGTTAGATTTCATTGATTAAATATTAAGTTGAATAGAACTTGGGGGATAAAATGGCATTTTATAAGACTGACCAGTGATGAAATGCAAGGAATGACCATTGCTCAGTTGAATATCCCCGGAGATTTAGCTGAGTAATCCCCCAAGTTGTAAGATAATGATTTGAAAAGGTGGAGTGAGGAGCCTTCATAACGCATGTAAAAGTATGAAAAAGAAAATAATCGAAACAATAATATTTACACATAGAGTTAATAAAATGTAATGAATTGTTCGGAGACTGACGCCAACACAGTATAAAGTGAAAACGAAAAAACATCTCTCTTCAAATGGATGAATATTTAAAGTTTTAAACGTTTTAAAATTCAAAAAACTGTCACTTATCCAAATCGGACAAAAATATCAATTACAATCCATCTCTATTAAAACAAATGTATATAATAAGCACACATCTTCCTCAGAAAAAGATGCACTGGTCACGCGTCTCAATATAACAAAGCAATACTCCTAGTTCATCCACATAAATACTGATGAAAATACCAAAATAAATCCGTCTTCAATGATGGCTGTGGCAGAGAGGGCCACATTAAACGTAATTATACGTACAAGGGGTACACGGAAACAACAGAACAAGACATGTACGGTGATTATGTACATGACATCAGGGAAGGACGACGAGCAGACGAGGACGACGGAAAGAAAATGCCAACAAAACCAGACAGAAAAAAGCAAAATACAAAAGACTTAGACTGTGAAGGTAAACCAAACTTTACAACTACACATACTGACATAAAAACAACAACAGTCATAATCGGTGCGTCAAATTGTCGCAGAGTCCAAGTTACTGATCCCAACATATGCAATCTGTCAATATCCGGAATAACTGCTGAAAACATTGACGCAATACTTGAAAATGTTGATTGTAAATTAAACACCACAGATGTTAGTAAAATAATCTTCAGTTTGGGGACAAACGATGTGACAAGCAATAACAATGATCATGATATGTCCATGTGTCTAACGCTGTTAATAAAATGAAAGCATGTTTTCCTAACGCTGAAATCGGGTTGTGCAGTATCCTCCCACGGAAAGGCAAGATACCAGGTCAAGTAAAATGTAGCCTGACATCATCGTCTGTTAACAATGTTATGGGGGAATTGTGCTCAAAAGATCACACATTAACATACATTGATCTTTGGTATGAATTTGCACCAAACAACAATCCATCAAAACTCTTATACGATGCAAATGATGCCGGTGGAGTACATATGAGACCGAAGGGAGCAAGTCTTCTATTATAAGTTCTATATTCTGTGACTTTTCTTCAGAAAATGAACATGTCGGAGAATATCAAACACCTAATCGAAAGAGAGAAAATTAGGCAAAATCTAAAAATCATCAACTTTTTGTTGACAAGGACAAGCAATATCAACAAATAGTCTATATATTGTAATATTGGTACACTCCCTGAAAGTAAAATGTGCTATATTTTTTACATAGATATTGAGAAAATTGTTTGCATATCGTGTAAAGAGGGAGAGGCGTTAAGGTGCAATAAAAGATCGTGAACGTGATGTAAAAGTTTAAAATAATTTCAAGGTATATTTTAAATGAGGTTGAAACAAGTCACCATTTGATATCAATTCGGTTGTATTTCATTTTGACGATTTTAATTACGAAGACGATCACATCCATATTTTTTTTTAAACAATTGCAACTCAGCTGATAGAAAAATCGTAGAAATATGTAAATTCGATATCCCTAACACACATATAAATGACCCCTCCTGGCTTAGTTCAGGTACTTCAATAAAAGGTGACGGGGTTAAACTAGTATACAGTAGATTTTTCTAAGACTTTCTCTTATTTAGTAAATACAATAGAAAGCGAAAATCGCACGATTTTTGCACGACAATAGGTCAATGGTCGGGAGACCGTCGCCGATGAGGTATAAATAAGCCTACATATGAATTCAGAAATGTTTCATTCAATATCCAGTATTACATAACTATTATACTGCTTGATTTTCCTTCGTCAGATTATTTTTTTTCTCCCAAGTCTGGCAAAATTATTTATTTGTGCGAAAATTTAAATCAGAAATATTTAAAACAAGAAAAATGAAAAACACGCCTCCTTGAAGTATATCTATAAATAGGGTTTGGGGAAAATGTTTATTTTGTATGCAGACTCTAATGTCACTGTGAAACCATTATTTGGCCAGTGATATTAATTGTTAGCTGTTTTAAACACTGAAATGAAAAAAAAATATATGTAATCACTTACACTCAATGAACAATTGAAGACAAATGTTACAATAAGGTCTCCCTCAAAAGATCTTTCCGCAAATTAACATTGTTTCGTTATGCTACGGGAAGATATCGAGAAATCTCTATTAATGGAATCCAGTTAGCAAAATTCATATTATTAATTGGCAGAACTTCATCAATATACTTGGGACTGAGATTAAAGGCTTAAGCCTCTCTACCCTTTTTTTTGTCTTTGATAAGTTTTTGTATAAACTCAGACTCATAGGAGTATAGAAAAAGTTGGAGAGGAGAGGGGCATAGTTTGTTCCCATAGGGATGCCTAGCTATGACTTGTTGAAAAATGTGCCATTCAAACTCGACAAATATATGTTATCGATAAGGAATTCCAATATTTTGATAGCTTCATTTTATGTGTAGCACTTTTTACCCTTCGTTTCGTGCTTGACAAAATAAGTTAATTCGTGACCCAATACTATAAACTTGTAAGTTGTCACCATTTGAAAGTAAAATGCGTTCTGAATAATTTACTTTAAAGAGGAAATGAAAGTATAAAAGGTAAAAAAGTCAAATATTTGGGTAGATGAAATTTTCGAAATTTTAAATTATGCTCTTTTTTCAGTATCCACTTTTGATTGATTGAGTGAGTGAGTGATTCCTGTTTAATGTCAATTCAGCAATTGTTCAGCTATGTTATGGCGAGAACAAGTTAATTATCGATGAGATGATGATGAGGTCCGCTTTGTTCTAGACCAACACGCTGAGTTGGATTGTCATAGTGGTAGCTCACTGAAAGAACAGTCCGCGGGTAGAAATGTCACTATATTCGGACACATTATTCTGATTCCGAGCTCTTTCTCCATAATGCTGCGTACTAAGTGGAGAAGCAACAAATACCAATTTTATAGTCCTTGGTTTGACCCGACCAGGGCTCGAACCCACGATCAACCGCACTCGAAGCGAGCACGCTAACCATTAACGCCACCGATGCGGTGGTTTTGATTGATGTTACCACGTGAATATACTTTGTCACAGTATGATAGTAGTCCTCCTTTGACTGCATGCACAATTGTAGTCATACCTATAGATAGTTCTTTTGTTGAAAAAGTAGAAGAATATACCTGTTTAAATACTGATTCTTCTGAAATTTTGGTATCCAATATAGAGTTGATAATTCACAATTTTCTTCATTTATCGAAATATTCAGTGATGACATGAATGACTTGTGATTTGCCAAAATGTCTTCTTTGTCAAAATTAGTATTTTTGTACCGTTTACCAGAGTTCTTGGAAATATCAAGTTCTTCATATTGATCGTTTGGCGTTAAACAACAATCACTCACTTCATTACTTATTTACCAAACCTTATTTCTTGTGGTTTTTGATTATTTTTATGATGTTTACCTATTTGAAATTCAGCATGTTTGTAAGCTTAACTGGCCAAAACGGCCAAGTGAAGTATTATCATTTAGTGTCCGTCGTCTGTTATCCATAACTTTTCATATTAATATTCAATCTTTTTCTTAGAAACTGCAAAACCAAATGCTTTAACTATTATACGTTATCAAGTTTTGGGACTATTTTGTAGCGCGTGCATATATAGTACGTGTTTATACAAAACGCACATGCATCAACGCTTACCTCACCATGACCTGACCCAAAGGGTCATGTAAGGTATTATCATCACATTGCGTCCAGCGTGGTCTGTAAATCTTTAACATTGACATAGGAGGGATGTAGGAGAGGTGTGTATTCAGTGCCGTCTTAACGCATGGGTACGTGGTGCAGTTGCCCGGGGGCCCATGAGCATAGGGGCCCCATGCTTATCTATGTATGTTGTGCACTGTATGTTTTCCTAAGGTTTAAACACTGACTGTTGGAAATACCAATACAATATATATATATATATGTTTAATTGTATATACATTTACAGTTTTATTCCTATGAGTGGTTGTGAAGGTATGGGCCCCAGTGCACTGCTTTTCCTGTGGGCTCATGATGCTGTTACGGCGGCCCTGCTAGTATTGTTGTTATCCAAAAAGCAGTAGAGAGGGTCTACACATGAAAAATGCTATGGTAACGTTGTTGTTTAGATATATCAGCAGAAAAACAATACAAATTAATTTGTGGAGAAGGAAGCTTTTAAAGGCATATTGTCTACCACTATCCTAATTTTTTCATACCCAATATTATTGTTGTTTTCCGTACTGACCTTCATAAAATGAAGATTAAGCACCGAATTATTGGCGAATACGATACGAAACGTTGTTTTTTTCGACTTAAAAAAGCTGACCATCGCTACTGGAAGCTAATTAATCATGCAGTGACCTGAGCGAGGCCAAATCTATTTTTATCTATGTTTATGCGAGTAGTCCGAATGCTGCAGCATGTCGTGTTTGTTTACTTCGCAAATACGGCGTTTTTTGCTTCTCATTGACAATAATTTGCTGTTGTCTGGTGCAAGATTACATATATTGAATAATATCTACAGGAAAATGATCATAGGCATCATCATAAATTCATAAAATATGAAAAACGATTGAGAAAGGAAGACAAAATGCCTCGGCTTACCTATCAAGCAAGCACAATCTTTGCCACTTCAGCGTGAGTTTGGACGCGTAGCACTTCCTTCAGTTCGTTCCAACGGTCCAACTGATCCCCTACATATATCCTGCATTTGTTCCATTTGGAAGATACTGCACTTCTATTCCTCTTTCTCTTTGAATCCGTCAAAGTCCGCTTTTTTCCATACGTTGACACTTTCTCTTTTGCCCAAGAACCACATGTTGTTTATTGTTTCTAAGCAGTGCGCATGCTCAAGACGGGTTCACATAGAAGGTCATATGAATAGAGTCAGGTTAAATTGAATTCTTGTCATCATGGACAATAATTCCGATAACGATAGTTTTGGGTCTTTTTTGTCCAAAACAAAGAACACAAATCGTATCTTTTGCAGCATAACTGTTTAATGATAGCTTAAACAACTCATTTACGACAATAATTTTTGGTATGAAAAAATTACGGTTGTGGTAGACAATATGCCTTTAAAGCACATCTATAAAACATGTATTTAAGGAGAAAATTTCCTGATTATTAAATGAAAATGAAAACGAGGATTGTATTACATGACGTTTACTGTGACGTAACTTATCCGGAATATTTACACGTCCACAATCGATATTACAAAACCCTACGTCCTTTAAATGTTTTAAAATAATCGTTTTTCAGCATTTGTTTATTAAATTTTAAAAAATGCAATAGAACAACGGCATCTCGAAGACTGATCTTGGAAAAATGTTATCAGTCAACAGACTTTATCATTAAATACGATATTTTCATATGGCAAATAATACAGGGATTGAAAGTTGCAAGAAAAGTCCCATCGAACTCGGAAAAAGGGGGGCTTCTTGCATATTTGGCGTTTCAATCTATTCGCACATTTAATTAAATGAAATTCAAAACTTTGCCAAGCATTTTTCTTGAAGAATAGGATATCCCCAATCCGCCGGTCTCTTCATTACTTGTATTGAACATCGCTATGCAATTGTTCTGCCCGGTTTTAGTGGTCACGATGCTACTTTCTCTTTAATGTGATCACGTGACCTCTGTGATTGATTCCTAATATTATTATTTTTTTCATTTTGAGTAGATCACACATAATTTTATTGGTTTATAGCTTAAATGATTAAAATTAATGCATTTTCGCGTGTATTGAACTAAAAAGTAAAAACACATTTTTTTATGGATTTTCAATAGATCATTTGCCAATTCCCGAATTGATTCTAAAATTATACACCTTTAACATTTTATTATTTTCGTTATTTCCCTTACAGAGGACAAGCTAGTTCCCGTTCAATGCAAGAGCAACAGATAGGATTACAAATTTGAGGTGCAATACCACTAAACATGGGTACCAGTCGAAAAGGATGTATGGGAAAGTAGTACGTAAACACAAAATGGATTCCTACATTGTTGGATAAAACATAAATGTTATTAGATACTGCAAAATACTGAATGTCAGCAGAAACCTACATATCTTAGGATAATATTAAGTCCATATGTGATGTCCTTGTGGTTTTAAATAAACTAGAGGCTCACAGGAACCTGTAATCGCTCACCTGGGTTTCAATTTAACATCTAAAGTTGATAGAAAATGGGAGTGTTGCACATAATATTGAAAGTGGGCCACCCAAAGATCATTTCAACTCAAATTTCTGAGCAAAAGATTTTGATGTGATTTGTACCTCATAATATTCCTAAACTGAATAAACTGGCTGAAAAAATCTCACAGAAAAACCCAGAATATAAGTTAAACTACTCATTGTCATGTAGCTGCAGTTAAAATATGAGCTCATGTTGATTTATAATAAAGCAGCAAAGGACAATTGAAGAAATTTCTATTTTTAGCAACTGCAGCCATCTTGAATGGAGGGCAGGGCTGTCGGACACAATTTTGAAAGGGAACCACCCAGGAACCATTCCTGCCAGGTTTGGTGCAATTTGGTTCAGCGGTTTCAGAGAAGAACATTTAAATGTGATCTTTTATCAAAATATGCCTAATTTGCATAATCGGTATAAATCGGCTGAAAGAAAAATTTCACAGAAAAACGCGGAATATATGTTAAACTACTCCTTGCCATGTAGCTGCAGTTAAAATTTGAGCTCATTTTGACTTATACTAAAGAAGCAATGGACAATTGAAAAAAAAAAATATTTTTAGTAACAGCAGCCATCTTAAATGGATGCCGGGGCTGTCGGACACAATTTTGAAATGGGACTACTCTAGGACTATCCCAGCCAAATTTGGTTTGATTTGGTTCAGCGGTTTCAGAGAAGAAGATTTAAATGTGATCTTTTATCAAAATATGCCTAATTTGCCTAAATTTCACAGAAAAACCTGGTATATATGTTAAACTACTCCTTGCCATGTAGTTGCAGTTAAAACTTGAGCTAATTTTAACTTATACTAAGGCAGCAATGGACAATTAAAATTTTATCCCCCCTTTTTTCTATTTTGAGCTTGGCGGCCATCTTGTTTGGGAGTCGGGATCACCGGACACAATTTTGTAAGGGGGCCATCCAAGGATCATTCCACCAAAGTGTGGCTCAAATTGGCCCAGTGGCTTCAGAGGAGTTGATTAAAATGTGAAAAGATAATGGACGGACGGACGACGGACGACGGACGCTCAGTGGTGACATTAGCTCACCTGGGTCAGGTGAGCTAAAAATTGATTGCATTGGAAAGAAACGCGCCTGAATTTGTGTAATGTCAAAAGTGAAAGTAGGATTTTTGACGGTAGACATCTTCAGAGTGTGTTTTTTTCTTATATGCCATTAAATGTATGTTGATTTTCGGAGCTAAGCTTCCAATTAGGTACCCCTTCCATGAGATATGAGTGTCACTTAGATTAATCTTAAGATGAATCCTGTATGAAAGCTCTTTTTTTTTTATTTATCATAGAACATACATGCCAACTCTACCGATTTACGCGGTAGTCTACCGAATTTTTAAGTCTTCTACCGCCTACCGTTTTAAAAAAAAAGTTTTTATCGTGAATTGTTCACATGTTGATTAGTCTTGTATATTTCTACGACGTATATTAATGTGTACAAATCCAAATTACTTAGGCCCTTTCCGTAATCGTTTCCCTCTTAATTTGTACCGGAAACTTCCATTGGTTAATTCTTTATCATTAAACCAATCAAAAACTGTATTTAAAATAAAGTTTTGAAGCACTACATTTTGAACTCCTAAACATATATATATACAGTAGAACTTCGCTCGCTCGAACTTGAAGGTACTGTCAAAATATGTTCGAGCTATCGGAAGTTCGAACCACCGAGGTCCTGTAATTTTAGAGAGAAAAAAATCTTGTTCTGACCCGGGACAGTTTCATTACCTATGATAACTGTTGCACAGTAAAACTGGCCTTTCTCGTAAACAATATTTAATCATTTAAGTTCAAGTTCTAGTTCTTTATTCACTCGGACACATATACAAGCGTAACAAGAGGAATATTATACAAAATATTTTATAAATAATGACAATTTTTTCAGAACCTTAACATTACATAAAGATAACAGGCCTTTCATTTTGTACATGTTTGCATATCTAGTATAATAAATTGGAATAAATTTACATCTAAGCCTTTGTACATCAGCAGAGTTACATTCAAATAAAAAATGAAATTCAGTGCCTAAACCAACATTACACAGATGGCAAATATTTCTTCTCTGGGAGTATTCGACCATCTTCCAGTTTCTATTTGAAGTTTAATGTTATTGCATCTAAACTTTGTTATCCTGTTTCTCTCATGTGGTAATAATTTCAATAAGTATTTCTCTAAATTAAATTCATTTTTAAATATGCCATAAAATTCTCCCCTAGAAGAGTTCTCAATTTGGTTAAACCAGTTTTGAATATATTGATCAGTCAGATTTTGCTTAAAAATAAATTTTATTTGCACTGAATGAACTGGCTGTTGTTGGTTCCATAGATAATTAAGCCCAGTTTTCTCAAAAATTGATTTGATAGAATTTAGCCACTTAAATTGAACATTATCAATAATACTCAAATTAAGCATAATGTTATATAAAATACAATTAAGTTTCTTCTGGTTTGAAATAAATCTATTCCAAAAATTTACAATCCTTAATTTTATACATATATCTATAGGTGTTCTACCAAGTTCTCCCTATGTCATAACATTTGGAGTAGTGGTTCTAACACCTAAAATATTTCTACAGAACTGAAGGTGAAGTTTTTCTATTTGCTTAGTGTTTTCATAACCCCATATTTCACAGCCATAAGTAAGTATTGGAAATATAAGTATATCAAACAATTTAAGTTGTAAATCTATTGGAATCGATATATTTCTCAATTTTCTATACAAACAATATAAAGCTTTGCGAGCTTGATCCATCAATTTAGCTCTTGCCTTCACAAAAGAGCCGTTATGATTAAATATAACACCTAGATATGAATAAGAGTCTTCAATTTGTAAATTCTCTCCACATAGCTTAAAAATAGGTTTTTCTTTTACATAATATTATTACTTTAGTCTTTTGCAAGTTAACCTTCAATTTCCAATGATGACAATACTTTTCAAATATAGCCAAAGCATATTGCATATCAGCTTCAGTTTCTGAAAGAATAATAGTATCATCTGCATACAGCAATGAAAAGAGTTTTACAAATATATTCAAATTTTCTGAACACATATTTCTAATATTTTCTAAATCATTTACATCGTTTTCATGGTTTTTTCATACTATATTTAAAGATTTGACTGAACAGATTTTATATCCAAATGCAACTGAATGCACCATTTTGCGTCCTTCTGAAAAACAATTTTCTGGGAGGGGTGGGTGGGGGGGAAGCCCTAGACACCCTAGCTGCCGCTTTTAGTCTCTCGAGGGTTGGCATGTATGCATAGAAGGCTATGGAGAATTCTTTAGTGGTATTACACCTTGAGTATACATTTCTTAAAATTTATAGATAATTGAACCTTGTAAAATTATAGAAGTTAACTTTATAGTAAATACAAAATTCACAAGTTGTTACATTTAAATTTTATACATAGTATGAGCAAAATATATGTCGTTTTGTTTCAATATTGCATGATATTGACACTTTTGTCCGCCTCAAAGGGAAGCAACTACTACAAACATGTGGAAAAAACGTATAATTTTAGAATCAAGTCGGAAACTGGCAAATCAGCTAAAACAACCTTCACATGACTGCGAATATTGCATAAATAAAATAACAAATGGCTTCCTCTAGGAAAACACCGACTTTATGTGAAAGGGACACCAGACAGCTGTGAGGAACGAATGTAATACATCCCTTACGCAGGTGTGTTAAGGCTGTTTCTAAGATTGCATGCAATAAAAAAGGGGGGTCAGGTATGTAATACAAATTAATGATTAAAACATAACAATATTTGATGCATATTGCAACCAGTTATTTATACATGTTCGAAAGTGAAAATGTTTCAACTTTGTGCGAGTCAACGTGGATTTCTTTTGATAAAATGATGGTCACGTGACTACAATCAGTGCCTTAACTAATTTCGAAAAGTTCTAGTATTTAGAGTGAAAGTTGAATTAAAATCTGGATATTTTCTGAAAGATTTTTTGTTTTTGTTTAAGAAAAGTGCTACGAGAGCTACTATACAGCCAACAATGGAGATTAAGACACGATAAAACGCGGAAAATTGACGATTCCTGTTGGCCAATGGTGTAAAATTGTAAATCATCGTCTTCTGTCAAGTTTTTCATTGATCTCGTAGCAAAATCATATATCTTTATTATCTGCTCTTTATTAATATGTTTTCAACTGTGAATTTATTGACGCGTATATTCTAGAACTTTCATGTCGAAGTGTACGTACTCAATATTTAATCAATTTCGAAAACAATAAAACACTCAAGTGATCCGGCGCACCGATAAAGGGAGGTAACAATATTTGTTAACTCTATCGGCGGCAAATATGAAAACAATATATTTTTTTGCTTTATTTAATTAAAGTAAACTAAATTTGTCGTCGATTCAATAATTAATCAATTGTTTATTTCATATATATAAAAAAAAAGGTTTCTGTGAAGAGATTGCTAATCAATTGTAAAATGGTGTAATTATCCATGTCAACTTCTATCACTATCAGTATCACAATCTTGTACCTGGTCCTGGGCGTCATGTACAAAACAAAATATTGAATATCCATGTATTACTTATTCATGTATCAGAGACATATAACACAATTATGTCTCTGCATGTATTGGGTAGATCAGTAGATGCTCATATTTAATTATTCGACAACTCTCTGTTAAAATAAGTTGTTAAATTATATTTTGAGATGAAATACTTTTGAAAAAAAATGGCAAAAATTGATATATTTGCAAACATAGTGAATATCTGAGTGTGCATGGTGTAATGATAGATTTGTTTCTTTTGTTCCCCTCACATCTCTTTTTTACAAAATAAAATGTTACTTTTTTATAATGGCCTACAGATGAAGTGAAAAAAAACCCAGATAACACTCGTAACCCTCAAATCTATTTTCTATTCCTGTAAATTTTCATATCTAGAACTTGAACCGGATGAAACTGATGGAATATTTAAATTTATTAAATCTTAATTAAATAAAAATGAATCTTGGGTTACATTGTTTTGTATATGTTTTATGAATCTGGGGAAAGCTAGTCTACTCAGGGCCGTCTTAACAACATTATAGGACCCCGGGCATAGCAGTACACCGAGACGGCTACCTATACAACCATTCGCAGGAATATAAATGTAAATGTCGATTAAATTAAATATATAGTTATTGTGAAGGTACTTCCAAAAAAATCAGTGTTTAAACATTAAAAAACATGCCGCACACAGCATACAAAGATTAGCATATGATCTCTATGCTCATCGGGCCCCCGGGCAACTGCTCAGCGTGCCCATGCGTTAATATGGCACTGAGTCTACTGATACATTCTTAGTATATCTGTATATCTACATATATATGGTTCAATGTTATGTATGTAATCTTGTTTTCGTTATGTGTGTATGCTAGGTTAAATAAACTTGAAGAAAGGGGCAATGAAATACAGCGGTACATGTAGCTTTACACCAAGTTGTTTTCCCCATTAAATAGCACAGGGGCTAGGTGCGTTCGGAAAAATAATAAAATATACTATATAATACTACAAGGGGGCGAACTCACTTGCTTCCATTTTTTTAAGTCGTCGTGTTAAATTGATCGTAACTTCGAACGCCTTAATATTTTCAAAAAATGTTTTCACCAGTCGAAAGTGACGTAATTTTCTTTTCCAAAGAGACCCCAATTGTTAGTGTAGGCATCCGAACTGCTGAGGTATCATACACGAACCAAAACTAAACGGCGTGAAAATCCGAAGTCGTACAGCTGTTGGGTTGACCACTTCCCATCTGTGTACATACTTTCCCATGCGTAAACGAGTCATTTTGACTAGCTAAATACTTTCATCCATTCAAATTACGTTAAAATTTCTTACCTTTCGCCAATTTATATGCCCTTTAAATCTGTTTTTGAAAGAAATCCCCTTTGCATTCTTCACAAACGCCATAGACTTGAAAATTGAGAGAGTTCTAACGGGCTTTTTGATTGGCTGAACAAAAAGCATGTTATTGAAATGAACAGTCAAACGATTTGAATTACAATTGTAGAAATGCTACGAAAAAATCGGGAATTTGCATAAAACCCAGCGTTCTATACAATAAAAAAAAACATAAATAAAATGTAAACGTACGGACTACTGGGTTTGGTGTTTAACACACCACTTTCAACAAATTTCAGTTATATCGTGGGGGTCAGTTTTATTGGTGGAGGAAAACGGTGTGCACAGAGAAAAACACGGATCTGCCACAAATCACTGGCAAACTTTATAACATAATGTTGTATCGCCTGGTACTGATTGCATAGGTAGTTGTAAATCCAGCTACCAAACGATCACGTCCATGAAGGCCCCTAACGGACTACTGAGTTAAATATTGTAGGGAAGACAATTAAGATTTCCTTTCCTTAAACTGGATATATCATACAGATAAAGAATATTTTTTGTTGGAAAATTTTGGAAAATAATCATCAATGTGTTCCCTTTGGATTGTTTATTACAAACATAAATTTATTATTGCTATTAGATTTTTTTATCATTAGTCGTTTTGGGATTTATTTTGAATAAGCTCCCCTTTAAATGAAATGAAGTACCAACTATGTTATTTGAAAAGGTGTCTAGATCGAGATTGGAACAAAAATTCTGCTTCAGAGTGCATTTTTTTTTCAGTTACAAAAATGTAGCATCGAAATCTTTTTATAAGAGTTAAATACACCCTTTTCTCCTAATGCTAATGTAAGAAATGAAATGTGATACACGTATACACCGTTAGGAATTTATATCCCTGTCGTTCTGTAGTCAACTGTTCAAGCGAAATGGTTTTAAGTATAAGATACAGTACTATTAAAAAAAAGAAGCGGCCCGTATTGAATATCCCGCAATACGTACAACTTCTTTTGTTTCAATAGTAGTTTATCTACAGAGGGAACAGCGTGTTTTTTTTTTACATTTCCCACTATTCTGTCACGGAAATTAATCCTTTCCACGATGGCCCCGTCGCGGAAAACACGACGGAACAGGTAAACTGATATTTTTCATCCGCGGTGGTATCATCGTGGGAGGGATTAACCTTTATTATACGTGTGTTTTTCCACGATATAGCGTGGAAATCATCGTGGAAAAGATTAATATATGTGTTTTGAACACGATATAGCGTGGACATCATCGTGGAAGAGATTAATATATGTGTGGTGAACACGACATATTAATCTTTTCCACGATGATTTCCACGCTATATCGTGGAACATATTTTTAAAAGGTTTTATATGCCTAACATTAATATTTATTTGGAATGTATATGCTTCCTAAAATTATATACACGAGAGTCTTTACAGTCTGCATTGTCATATATGTCACAATGAAGCGTAGAAATTAATTATGGGACAAACAGATAATTATTTGTACAGAATATATGATTTTGTTCATCATAAATGGTATTGTCATTAATTTACCGAAGTGTATGAAAATTGGGCTTTTCAAATATAGAGTTTTATTCCTTATTTTGTAAGCTTATATAAAAAGGGAAACGTTTTACGTTTTCTTGTCAATTTGGCGTAGTATAATAGAAAAAACAATTGTAGCGGTGATCGTCGAAAGTCCATTTGAATTGGAAAGGAGACCCTTTACGTTTACACTATACCAGTACACTTACAGACAATAACAATGTATATGGAGAGAATGTAGGGAAAAAAGTCACGGAAAAAAGTCATGGATGAAAAGTCACAGGAAAAGAAGTCACAAGAAAAAAGTCACAGGAAAAAAAGTCACATATATAATGTCATCTTTCAGATAATTAAAGTTTTTTGTAAAAATTATTTCAATGCCTTAATCTTTAATTTGTTTATACTATGATTAATATATTTTTCCTGAATAGAGACCCAGTTGTTTATTTAGTACATGTATTTAATTCATAAATGACTCAAACCATAATGATTTAAATGGAAAGGAGTAATTTATAAAAAGAAACCACTTGATTGCTATTGTCATAATGTTTATATACAGACATGCATAGGTCATTTTTAATAGTTAAGAATACAATTATGAAAGAAATTGTTGAACATCAACATATGGTGAAACCATACCTGGTGTATTCCATGCCCTAGTCAATTCAGAGCAAAATGTATGGTTTCTTTCACTTTTTGTATAAAAGGAAACAGTTAACTTTCACTATCATTAAACGAAAATGAAGATTATACCAAGCAACAGAGGTGGTTCCAAGCTGTGTTACCAGGGGTAGATGTATACCAAACATGCTACCAGGAAGACCAATCAGTGGTGGAAGTGTGTTAAACGGTCAAGCATAGGATGCAGAGGAAACCTTAGCACTACACTTCAGAATGAAAATCCAGTTCCTGGGCAGCCACACAATCACGCTCCCAGTGATACAAGCATCAAGTACTCAAAAACCAGAAATGCCATGAAAGACCTGGCAACCAACACCAGAGACAAACCCAGCCAGATCTTTGCCCAGGTTGTATCCCAGTGTGACGACAATGTCCAAGCCTTGCTGCCCCGTGAAGAAAACACCAAGCGCACAATTCGATACCAGCGTCCTTCTCCTGCAGTCCCAGTGACCTATGCAGATGTCAGATTGCCTGAAGAGTACACAACAACTACCAACAACCAACAGTTCCTGCAATACGACAACGGCCAGAATGCAGAAAACAGAATGTTAGTCCTCTACTCACCAGACAGTTTGGAAAGATTAGCTAATGTCCAGACATTCTTCATCTTGATGGACGGTACCTTCTCTGTACCTCCGCACCCATTTAAACAGCTATACACCATCCGGGTTCCATTCAAAGATGTAACAGGCACTGCAGTATATGCGTTCCTGCCAAATAAATGTCAAGATACTTACAGGGAACTCTTCCAGTCTATTGTTTAAACTGCCATGCCAGCAACCTACATTTCAATGTCCAGACTTTGAAGATGCAGTTCTTCGTGCAGTTACAGCTGTATTTGGTCGCCACATCAACCACCAGGGCTGTTTCTACCACCTGACACAAGCATCATGGCGACAGATACAGCAGCTTGGTTTGGTGCCTCTCTACAAGAACGACGACGACTTCAGAGTGTTCTGTGGTATGATGGATGGTCTTGCCTTTTTACCAGTACCTGATTTGACCAATGGTATTCATCTGCTTAGAACACTATGCCCTGATGACCCACCAGAGGCAGCTGAGCTCCTAGATTACTTTGATTCAACTTCAGTGGTAGACTTAGACAGCAGAATCCAGCACAAAATCATGCAGTCCGTCTGGTCTTAACACGTAGCCCACCTATGTTTCCACCAGCCATTTGGATCGTACATGATGCCACAGTCAACGGTGATGCCAGAACCAACAATATGTGCGAGGGCTGGAACAACAATTTCTTCAACCTGGTAGGACATGCCCATCCGTCTATATGGCGTGTCATCGAGTGGTGTCAAAAGGAAGAAGCTACTGTCCGTACTATTATCCAGCAAGATGCCGTCGGTAATCCACCAGCTAAGCGTACTCAACAGAGACATGTTCAGCTCCAGGAGTGTTTACAGAATCTATGCAGAGACCTCACTACTGACCAGAAGACCATTGCCGAGTTCTTGTGTGGAGTTGGGTGGAACATCAGACTCAATCACCAATATTAGTGCTTAAGAGACAATTGACATTATGAACATTTACAATTATAAACTGGAAATATTCAATGTTTGTATGTTCATCATTATATCGTTATGATTTGATATATTTCATATGTTATTTATTATATGACTTATAAATGCTCCAATCATTGATGTGATTAATTAAATGTAAATGCTAATTCATTGTTTTATTTATATTATTTTCTAATTAGAAAGAGTTAGATGGGTGAATATCAATGAGTCAAATTTTGGTTCTCATATATCAAGGTCTCATTAAGAATCATTCCTTTATGATTAGAAGGAGTTGGGATTGAATACATAGCCGTCAATTGAATTTGGTTCTCAATCAAGGTCTTGAATAAATATCAAAACAGAAACAAGACAAAAAAACACACAAACAATTAAAGAAAAAACAAAACAAAACGTCAAAAACAAAAACAAAGCAAAAAAAATAATTATACACAATCTGACTTTTCGGGGTATAGTAAATGTGGAAAAAATATATTGTGACTTTTTTTCTACCGACGCAACACATACATACGATATTATATTGAACACAGACACTTTATCAATATTAATTCAATACAGTCAATTATAAGCAATAAATCGTGAACGTAAAATTTTCCAAAAAAAAAAAGGAAAACAATTCGGTTTATTATTTTCGTGAACGGATTTCGCTATACAGTTGCGATGTTGTTGAACGCAGACCTAATTTAGTGATTTCTACCTCACATGGCTTATTGAATTTGCAGGCAACTATGCCATCGGCAATATCCAGGTTTGTTATGCTGATGCTCTGCCAGTTTCCATCGTTGAGCGTTCATGATTCTGCTGTCCGCACCAAATATTTATATTTGAAATTCATATGAAAGGAAAAAAAGAAAATAGAAAAGCTAAATGCATATTAATATGTTGCTTTATTGTGGAGCCCAGTAACTGACATGAGAATTTTAATTTAGTTTATGCGAAATACTATTTCGTATAACGTGATAAAAATATTTATCATGTCAGTTAACGGGCTCTGTACTTTATTGTTACTCATATCAAAAAAGAATAAATTCTAATTAAGAAAGAAGTGTCTTTTAATTTCATAATATTAATGTTTTAAAAGATTCAGATTCAAAATTTTATTAAAGTCTCACCACTTGTAATACATATAATACACAATCATCACAATATATACATTAAAACAGAAGTTTTATAGATAAAATACAAGTGCCATGCTATAAAGATTTATGAGAGGCTATATAAATCATGTCTATAAAACATTTCAGTTCTATAAAAACTTAACTATCAATCAAGAATATAAAAATTATTTCTTCTACCTAAAATATTAAAAAGAAACTATCATAAAGAAAGATGATTAAAAAGTTGGCATGCGGTGAAATATTTATCCAATTACGAATTATACCTCATAATTTGGTCTTAATTTATGGTACTAGGATGTGCTTTGCAAAGTTTTGACCTTTTTATCTAAGACATCAGCATATATGGCTTGCATCCGGATATGTACAATGAAAGATGAACACAGGATTTACACAGACATCCTGTTCTTTGTATTTGATCTTGATCTGCTTTATTAGGTTTAAATAAAATACCTTTTCTTTTGCATGAACATTTATTTATATATACGACTATATGGTTTAAAAGGAATATATTACTTGGTTCTATTTTAAGCTTGTCTTATTAATTGTTATGTTAATTTGTCAAGTACACACATGTGCTTACCAAGAAGCTAATTGTATTGAAAGTAATAATTTTTTGATTA
Source organism: Bathymodiolus brooksi (assembly GCA_963680875.1). Classification (NCBI taxonomy): domain Eukaryota; kingdom Metazoa; phylum Mollusca; class Bivalvia; order Mytilida; family Modiolidae; genus Bathymodiolus; species Bathymodiolus brooksi. The sequence continues at coordinate 130,847,360 of OY804576.1, read as the reverse complement.
GAATAACGAAAAATCCAAATATCTTTTAAACTATAGATTTTTGAACAGCAAAATAAACGAGAGTTTTATTTAGAATTAGAAGTGCTAACTAAATATGTTACAGTAATGCTTCTTATTGTTTTGGCTGAGGCTGCACTCAGATGAAATTTTATATTTTGGTCCTATTTTGTTGTCATTTTTCGGGTCGGAGTAGATGTACTTTATAGAAGAGCCATCCGTACGTCATGTATCTTACCTGTAGAATCTTTCTCTCAGCCACGTGTACTTTAGACGAACCTGACAAGCATTTCTCTCATAAATTATTGTTATATTTTGCATTTTTTGTAAAATGGGTAAAAAGTCTGACTTATCTGCGGAATGCCAAAAGTTTGTAAACAAGTTGTTTGCCTTTTATACTAAGGAAAAGGCAACGAAGAAGCCAATTGTCTCATTTGATAGGGTATATCAAAAGACATCTAAAGCTTTGGGTGTGTCTTACACTTCAGTGCACCGTATTATGAATGGTAAGAGGCCTTGTAAGTCAAATAGACCCAAAGAAAGAGCTGATTTTTTTTGACGACTTTGATCATTGTGTTATTAAAAGAACAGTCCACGGTTTATATTCACGGAAAATTGCTCCGACCGTCTCAATAATACATAAGGAAATAAAAGATTCTATTAAAATATCAAAGTCTAAGCTTACTCTGATCTTGGATATACTTATAAAAAATAGGTGATAATCGAAGAGTTCTGTACGATCAAGTGTTTATTATTAATTATAGGTATAATTATCTGAGAAAGATCAAATCTTTTAGGGAAACAGGGTATGATATCGTGTACATGGATGAAACATGGGTTAACCAAAATCACTGCACAGATTATATGTGGCTTCCGAATGATAGGTCTGATGCCCCAAAAATACCCTCGGGTAAAGGCAAACGTTTGATTGTTTTGCATGCAGGTACGCGAAGTGAGGATTGACGGCTGCGATTTAGTGTTTCTGGCCAAATCAAAGGATGGTGACCATCACCAGGAGATGAATAGTGTTGTCTTTCTTGAGTGGTTTGACAATCAATTGATGGCTGCTCCGAAGATCAATCTGTTTCATCAATAGATCAATATGTACATGTATAATATGTTTAGCATTTTACCTTGATGCCCATTAATCATACCCTTAATATATCCCCAAGATGATTGAATGCATAACAATGAACTTAGCTCAGTGCAGAGAGAGTTAATATGATACTCAGCTATTGAACTACATTTGTAAATCCAATGAAAATGCTGAATATTGACCATCTTCTAAAATTGTTATTAATGTAAGATGCTGTATACATTGTATATGCCTACAAAATATATTGTCAAAACATACAATGATTAAATAACACTTAAGTTTATTTGACCTGTCTATTAGTACTCAAAATCACACAATTGCAGGATAAATTCATTCTACAATCGAGTTTTACATAAACAATTTTTTTTAGAATTAACACTAACAGTACACTGTACAATGTATGCATAACCAGGTATGTCTTCTAAGGAAAAAACTTAATACCGGTATCAATGCTTATACAATTTGATCAGTGCAATTTTTAATTATGTAAAGGTTTGATTTTACTGAACATGTTTTGGCATAACTAAATAAACTACAATATGTATATTAAAAGGAATTGAGCATCTGTCTTAATATATGTCTCAATAAAAATTTCTTTGATCAAAATGTGATATTGTAGCACAACCAGATCACCCACCTTTAATTAAAAATTGGATTTAAATTACAATGTACATAATTAAGTTTCACTTCAGGTTTTTGTGTTATGGTTTTATGTAATAACTGTATGGACCATGATCTGTTAGTTGGTAAAAAGACAAACTGGATTTAGAGAATGACTAACTGGTGTCAGATCAGTTTTCGCCCGTTGTTTATTTGATCAAATCTGTTATGTACAAATGAATTTTGACCAACAACATTTCAGAAGCTTAAATGTTTATGAAATTGAAGTCATCCTCCCCAGTAACTTGACAGAAGATTTGTTTGAGTGAAAAAAAACCTCTGAAAAGGGATGTTATTCTCTGATAATACATACATACTTTTTGGTTGTCGATTATTAGTATGCATTGAGAATTGGTCCTACATAAGTTGTCAGAATGGACAATTTGCCTTTCCAAGCCAAGGTGTTATGGAGATTGTATGTTACTTGTAAAGAAAACAAATGTAAATTCTAAAAATAAACAGGACCCCCAACCTATCAAGTTATTTTTTGTATAAAGATTCAAACGTTTTTTAATGGTTTTCATCATTATAGTCCTTATATTGATTATTTCTCTATAAATTGTTTTCCGCAACTTGCAAAAAAGGGGGTGGTGGTGACTGATTCACCTGTGCCTGTGGCAAAAATAGATACTACATGCAAATCAAACATCTCGATCTTAAAAAAAAAGATCCCGAAAATGTTGGTATTGACATGATAAAGTTCTAGGCTTATGTATCTTATTTTGATTCTCCATGTGCTTTCTTCAAGTTCGGTAGGTATAGTATACGACCCCCTTTTTTCAGTATACATGTGCTTCAGGAGCTTGTCATTATTAATTTAAACTAAGGTTTACCTCTCAGCATCATTTGTCTGCAACTGACGATGTGTACATTTTCCTTTTTTTGTGAAATTCTGCTACATAAGTATCATATTGATAGTAAACAGGTGCGTGTGTATCATTCTCGTATTTGTCAACAAACAAGCTTTTTGGCGATGGCGATTTCCAAATATGGTCATTGAAGGGGTGGAGCTTCGCAAGACTGACAAGCGCCAAAAATCATATATTACAATCGACGTATTCAAAATAATGATATATTCACAATCTGGATGGTCAATAAATATATATGTTAATCTTACTGTCACAAAACGAACAAGGAATAAGTGCATTAGATCTGCAGAAACACATTTTTCCTTCGGGCAGTTCATCCATGAAGAGTACGTTTCCATGGATGCAACGTCATTACGTAAACTATTACAAAGGGGAGCAACTGTATGAAACAAACCGACGTGAAACAGCCTTAACACACCCGCGTAGCGCGGGATGTAAAGGACACACTCCTTACACGTAAAAGACAACTTACAGCAGAATCTGATAGCAACAGTTTATTAGGAGTGTTGTTGGTTTGTCACAAAGCAAAATATTATCTACCATCTCCTCTTTTTCTAGTGAAAATCAAAACAATCATACATAGACTCGTGGCAGCGACACACATTTTACCTACACGATTAATCATATGGTTGTATACTTGTTCTCATCATATATATATATGAAATACTTGATTGTAAAACAATTATCTATCGACAACCACCCCTCCCCACTCCCAGAGGGTGTGCCGGGAGTAGAATAGGCACGAGGTTTCTCCGTCCTAGAGGCACTAGTCCCCTAAAAGGGGCCAACCCCGCGGGAACCCCGGGGTATAGAAATGGGACCGAGAGCTTCGTCGGCTTGAAGGGAGGTCCGTCGGTTGTGCGGGATGTATACATTCACAACTAACCCGTCCTTTGGATGAGACGTAAATAAAACCGAGGTTTCGTGTTGCGAGATTGCCACCCTCTTCGCACGTTAAATAACACAGTGTAACAGCTCATTATGAGCATTGTGCTCATGATAAGTGGTCCATATGAGACCTGTTGCACTGGCTAAATTCCCCGTCCCTACCCATCAATTGTCCTTGTTTCGAGTTCGTGGCGGGTTTTTTTTATCGTCCCCCGTTTTCAACCTACATTGATTTATTGTAAACATGTTCTAGTCCTGAATATAGATGAAAAATTGCTCACTGGACGTTAAACATCAATCAATCAATCAATCAATCAATCAATCAATCTATCGAAAACCACTTTCCATGGGATATCTGATTCCAAGGCTTGTTATCAGCTTATCCAAAAAAAAAAAAAAAAAATTCTCACAAGTTCCTAGCTATTTCCCAAAATATTTTCCTATGAAAAAGAAGATCTTTAGATATTGGACTTTTCTCAACCCGCACCGTGGCATTTTTTTTTACCGATTTGTGAGGGTTGTCCGTAAAAATGTACTGGAATATATCATTGCCTTGGTTGTCGTTAAGAATAAAGTACGGTTAAAAAAGTGTTTAAAAAAATATGACAAAGTTCTATTGTCCACATAAATCTATCTATTACTTCTTTAAGGTTAATACCAAAATTTAAACCAGTTTTCGACAATCAATGTTAATAAGTTTCTGAATTTATATGACCTCAATATGTACATTATCAATGTCATAGCAGACGATGAAACCAAAATTGGTCTGTATGAGATATATTTTTTAAATGATTAAAGCTTTGTTTATGTGACGAAAAAATACAATTTGAACGTGAAATAATAGATGTGATACATAGTTCTTACATTTAAAGATGACATTTTTAGATCAGATTTCTTGAGATCATTCATGCAATTTCAGAATCATAATATAACCTCTGACAAATGAAGCGATCAAAATAATGAGAGATTTTATCACGTGAAACAAACCGTCGAAAATGGATGAGTTGCGACATTACTATTCGTTCACTTTAATTTCATAATACAGCTTCGGAACATGTTTTTATTCCTGAAATCAATCCACATTGCATATTAAGTCAAATTTATTCTTTGTTTATTGAGTTTTATTATTCTTTGCTTTTGTTTTTGTTTTCTTAAAGATATGCATTATAATACAATGATACATACGCTCTGTATTCTGAAAAAAATGACGTTTAGTGCTTTTCATTTCCTGACTTTGTCGGTCCGCTGTGAGGAATTAGATGCGCATATTAACTAACTGTATTTATTTCTGAAAAGCACATATTGTGGATACATTTTGGAAAAAATTATATCGACATCTGAGGTGGGGCCGATTTTGGCCCTTATAGCTCCCAGTCCTTTGTACATAATATTATACATTATGCCAAAAAAAAAATCAAAAAATAAATCCCAAAATATTTATTAACATAGCTTGCATTATCATAACATATATATTTTTGGTTTGTATATAAAAACAAATAATTCCGTATGTGCAATCTTAAGCAGGTTGTGGTATGAAATAGACATTGAAGAACCTGTGTTATTTTAAAACATATTATTCAATTTGAAATAATTAACATAGCATGCATTATTATTATAACTTATACATTTTTGGTTTGTATATAAAAACAAATATTTCAGTAAGCAGGTTGTGGTATGAAATAGATATTGAAGATCTTATGTTATTTTAAAACATATTCAATTTGAAATAAATGTCAATTCAAATTACCACACTAAATGTCAATGGTATGGGAGAACACTCCAAACGAAACGCAATTTTTAATTGGTGTCGAAAACAAAATTTTGATGTAATTAAATTTGCTTGCAGGAAACACATTGTATAAATACTATCGAATCAAAATGGCGAAAAGAATGGGGCGGGAATAACAGGACAAAAGCTCAGAAAGGTCACAGGTGTAGCAGTTTTATTCAAAGAGAGGTTCAAATACGATGTAAACGTTAACATCATTGACCAAACGGTAGGTATTTACCATGTGAATTTAAAATTGATACCAATGAAATATTTAGAATTACAAATGTATATGTACCAAACATACCCAGTGACAGAAAACGTTTTCTAGAAGAGCTCAACATTGATAATGATGAAAATATTTTAAACTTGGTTGTTGGAGACTTCAATTGTACTTTGAATACAAATTTAGACAGAAAGTCAATACCATTAAGAGACGATATCGGAAAACATGAATTTGAAAATTTCATTCAAAAGTTTGGTCTAAATGATATTTATAGAAAACGAAATCCACAAACAAAAAGGTACACATTTAAACGTGTAAATTCACACTCGCAAATTGATTATATATTAAGTATAGGAGAATGTACAAGTAACTCCCCATTCCTGAAAAATAATGGAGCCGAGGCCAAGAAAGGGCCGAGGCCCATTGTTTTTAAGGAATGGAGAGATACGAGGACATTCTCCAACATAAAATCCACCCATTGTACTTCATTAATAGTATTAATTATTAATTTTGTAGCAAAAATAAATCTGTGTATAGTATCTAAAGTACAAAGTATTAAATTGTTTGCACCCTGTGGGACCTTAAACGTACAAAGAGAACAATAACTCTCTGTTCCTTAAAACTAATGGAGCTTTTGACTATAGATTTAAATCAATGGTGGATTTTAACTAACAATAATACTGATCATAGATTATACAACCCCAAAATCAGATATTTTCCTTTTAGGGATAACAACGACGTGACGATCACATTAAAAATTAAACAGGTAGAGAGAGGTCCGGGTTGGTGTCAAAATTAAACAGGTAGAGAGAGGCCCGGGATGTTGTCAACATTAAACAGGTAGAGAGAGGCCCGGGATGTTGTCAAAATTAAACAGGTAGAGAGAGGCCCGGGATGTTGTCAAAATTAAACAGGTAGAGAGAGGCCCGGGATGTTGTCAAAATTAAACAGGTAGAGAGAGACCCGGGATGTTATCAAAATTAAACAGGTAGAGAGAGGCCCGGGATGTTGTCAAAATTAATGATATCACTATTGAATATGCTGTAATTTGAAAAAAAACCCATTTATTTGTTTGATTTCGTTACCTAGCAACTTTTTCACTGATTTTTAAATAGTCTCTCATACAACAATATTAACAAACCTGGCAGTATGTCATTAAGAGATCACTTCTATCAATTCTTTAATCTTTAAATTGATGTCTTGTTGTCCTGATTGTCTTGAATGATATTCTCAATACAATTTAGTTCCATTCACTTATGCATAAACATTTATATCCTAATTATCCTGCACAATATCATCTTCAATCAATCAGTATCACAACGTCATTAAAGTTCAGTTTGTGCACATGTCGTATTTGACCTCTAGACACGTATTTTGCACATGATATTACAGTAGGACATTTATATTCAAATAAATAAGGAGGAGCTAGACAGAGGGCGTTAGCATTTCATAGTATTTCGTTTTTTAATAAAAAAAAACATTATTAACGAAAATTTGAATACAAAAATGGAAATTCATTCATTTTTAAAATGTGTAATAACGACCCAGTTATCTTCCTTATTGTCATACTTTTTCTAATCAAGAAGGTAATGACAATATATTTATTTGACAATAATGACCTTAATGGAGTTCATATCAAGATAAATAAGGGTAATAACAAAATTACCGAACTCCGAACAATCTTACAAAGGGAAAGTCAAAACTCATAATTATATAAACAGACAAAATCAGTCAACAACCGGAAAACTGTGAAAACCGTAATGACCCTGACTTGGTACAGGCATTTCTAGAGAAATGGTGGGTTGAATCATATTTTAAGGCGCCAAACCTCCCGCTCTCATTACGGTTCAAAGGTTCCCGCTGTCACTATAACAGTATTTAAATACAGGAACAAAATAGGTAAAATAGTTGTCAAAGCAGTACCATATTCGGTGACGTAAATGTCAAAAATATGTTTACGTCACACATTGACAAAAAAAAATATCCTTGACATTTTTTGACTTCTTTATCTTTATACATTCTCACAATATGAAAATGCATCGCTTATAAATTTTTCTGCAGAGACGGAATATATTTCGACAAGATATTGGTATCGGAATATAAACTTTTTAAGAGATCGAATAAGGCGAATCTTTTTATAGCCCTGGTCCAGTAGCCTGTTTCTCAGATGAAGATGACGTTTCAGGAAATCAGAATAATTGCTACTGGCCCTTGCATAGCGAATCAATTGCGAGATGTAAACACCATATGCAGGAGAAGCTGGTATATTGCTGCACATGTTTGGAAAATTTATGATTTTAAAATTGAAGTCGTCCCGCTTATCATAAATTTTAGTACTGAGTTGACCACTGTCGTCAAATTCGAGGTATAAGTCCAAAAATGATGCGGACGAAGCTGTATCGGTGGTCTCTTTAACTTCCAACTCTGAAGGATATATCAATGGAAGAAATTCTGCAAATCTAGAATTATTGATAGATAAAACGTCATCAATATACCTGTATGTGAAATTAAAGGCTCTAGCCTCATGAATCTTCTTATCTTTTACAAGCTTTTGAAGAAACTCCGACTCATATGAGTATAAAAATAAATCGGCTAGAAGAGGGGCACAATTCGTACCCATTGGTATGCCGACGACCTGCTGAAACAGTGTCCCTTCAAAGGAAACAAATATGTTATCGATGAGGAACTCCAGCATACTGATCACTTGTTCCTCGGAGTAGCATGTTCTACCTTTTTGAATTTTGTTTGAAAAATATGTGGAATTGTAGCCTAACACAACACATTTTGAGCCATAGTTTCTATGACTGAAAGCTTTATGAATTGTTTCTTTTAAGCGGGTTTTTAATTTGTCATGCGGTAGGGTGGTATATAAAGTTGAAAAATCAAAGTTTTGATGGAGGATACCTGAGAGAAAGATCTTGATTTCAGGTTATCCAAAAGATCTTTAGAGTTTTTCAAAATCCACATGTGATTTATGCCACTACGCGAGTAAACAGTTTCACAATATTTCTGTTGTCCCTCTTTTACTGCAGACAGAATCTTTGTCAGGTGAATAGACAATTCTTTCGTCGAACAAGTTGATGATCCCGCTATGTACCTTTCTTTGTATGGTGTCTTATGGAGTTTAGGTATTTAATATAAATAGGGTAAATCCTCAGACTCTTTACCAGAGGGAATGTTTAAAGAGGTCATGAATGATCTGTGGTTAACTAGGATTTCATCTTTGTCGAACGAAGTTGGTTTGTATGTGGTATTACTAGAGATGTTGCTATGTATGCCTAATTCCTTGATTAGGCATTCGAAGTAATATGATTTACATACAAACACGATATTGTTGGAAGCCTTTTCCGCAGGAACGATAACATATTTGTCATGAAGAGAGGAAAGACACTTAACAGCTTCTTGGTCTTTAAATACAGACTTAGGTCGACTATTAACACAATTTTTGAGTTTGTGAATCCGACCTTGTACTAGAGACCTAATTATTCTAACCCAGTCTGACAAGGACTCTAACTCGGGATATTGGTCTATTTCTCTCTTTATCCACCTTCTGGTATAATCTTCAACAGCATCCATAATTATCTTGAAATTATGTTTCCAATTGATGTGTTCTCTGAATTTAGGACCATAAGAAATCACCTTTCGGAGACTCTCATGTTGAATGATATTCAGATCACCAGTGATTACATGTCCAGATGGGTTGTATTGAAAAGGAGAGTGGGAGCAGTCACAAGTCAGAGGGTTCTTAATGTACTCTTCTATGTTAATATCTTGCAATGCTTCTTTGTAGTTGAAAATTTTACGGCCAATGCTGTTAGTGTAGCTATAGGAGACAATGGGAACAGATTGATTTTTGAAATATGGTGGAATTTTTTTTACGACCTCTTTTCTATTAAGAATGTTGCTGATGTTAATAGCATCGATTCCTTTGTTAGCAAACGGAATATGGAGGAATTTTCTGTTGTTATTATGAAGAGGTCCAGATCGAACTGGTTTAAAAAGACGAAAGGACGCCACGTCACATATAATAGTAGACAATCTGTACTTAAGAGAAAAAGGATCTACGCCTCCTTTGTCAAGTCCAAAATCCCTAAGATCTTTGAGGTAGTTTACAGGTAGTGAAAATAAGATTGTACGAATATGATGAATTCCAAGAGGTTTCTGTATATTAGAAAGTAAATCATTAAAAGTATATTGTAACGTTCTTGGTTTAGAGGACTTTTTAACATTAGGATGTTGAATTCTTTTATGACCATGGCTACGTTTAGTTCTTGGAATAGTATTAAAAAGGCTCATCACGTTGATTTCGTTGCATCCAGGACTTGACAAATTTCCCACTCCTTTGATGTTATCATTGCAACCGAAAGGAAGGTATAAACAATTTATCGAGCAATTGACGAGTTTCGCTATATCAATTCCAAACATAATTCCGCTTACTGTCCGTTTTTGGTTAAAATGTTGTACTTCCGGTGATTTCACTTTTAGCGATCACGTACACATTACCTGACAATCGCTTGACAATTAGCTGCAATATTTGAAAATGAGGGGATTGTTTACTTGTGTTTAAAGGCAACTTTTTTCAGCGAGACTTGTAGTGTGTTCCCCTCTCTAAAACTCTAGTTATTTACGCTCATGATTAAATTCGGACGTTTTTTTTTTTATTTTATTTTTTTTTTTTTAAATTTCAGATCATTTTATTCAAAAACCCTGCTATAAAATTACCCTATGTAGCCCAGGGGAGCTACATAGGGGCCCTGTGGCTTACATAACTCATTTGACCAGGGAAAATATCAAATTGAGTAAAAAAATACACTCCCTTTCATTCACAGAATGAAAATTACAAATATACATGTACATTTAATTTTTTTTTCTTTAACTTTATTTTTTATAACAAATATTATTGTAGCAAATAGAAAAATTATTATAACGATTTGAGAACGGTATCACTAAATAAAACTAACTGCAGTTACCTGATAAATCGAACACACCTTATTGTTTTGAGTGTAGTTTTACGACAGCAGCGTGGCTATTTGTTCTTACATAAATTTTCCTATTTTCATTCTTGGGACCTACAATTATCATCAGTTTGTGTTATTCATTCAAATGGAATTATAGGGAAAATGCAGTTGGATTAATAAATAACATATACACTATAGGGTCTGCATATTAACAGACAGCTTTGTAAGTAAGAAATAATCAATATATATGTCAATACAACAATGTACTAGAAAGGAGTGTGTATCTGGTCATTTACAACACCGTGACGCAGATAAATTAATTCATATGAAAACAGTTAGATACAAAACATATTTGTCATTTCTGTATACATATTATTTCCCGTTTTACTTTTGGCAAGAGAAAATATGAATGAAATTTCGCTTTTAATTAAGTTGATAATTTTCAATTTAGTAATTTTTTTCTTTTGGTATTTAGCAACATTTCGTTCTTTCCAAATCATCCACTTTGTGGTTGTCAAAATCGTGTTGACTATTGCGTTAATTTGGTCGTCTCTGTGGCTTATTCCTAAGATTATCGAATTTTCTGATTTTGATATAGTTTTAATTTCATTTTGTTCATAAAATTCATTGATTTTTTGGAAAATTTCTGTCCACACACTATCCACCAATTTACAGTTAACGAAAAGATGCATTAAATTTTCGGGGTCTTTACAGAAATGACAACCACCATTTGGAGATTTATTCATCTTTTGTAACCTTTCTTCTGTATATATTATTCTATGTATCACTTTCCATTGTAATTGTTTGGATTTTCTATTTGCGAGATTTTTAAAACGTCTACCCCATATTTCTTCCCATGGTAATTCTACTCCGAAATAAATTTTCCATTTTTGTTGACATATTGGAATATTTTCTATTGCAAAAAAGTACTGTATATCTTTAAGGAGAAGTTTTTTATTTTCTAGAATATTATCATTTTTTATAAATTCGCATGTATTTTTCACTGTAAATGGATAGCTTTTAGTATTTTCTTGATTAATGTTGTCTGATTTGAGCATGAGAAGTAGTTCATGGGAAAATGATGCTTTTATACGGCTGTATTCGGCAATCCAGTATCTTTTATCACGTAGTCTGTTGAATATTTCAGTGGAATTTACAAATATTTTACTATTTTGATCCCAGATATCTTTCACCGTTTTAAACCCACTTTTGGAGAAATTGGACAAAAATAGAGCTTTTCGTTTATATCTTATTTTCGAATTGCCAAATATATGTTGCTCTAATATATTTTCTTTTGTGTTAATTTTATTTAAACTCAGAAATTCAGACCAGCAATTTAAGAGATTCAGATAATATTTTGAAATCTTCCTTAATCCAATATCTTTGATATCTGAACATTTACAGAGAAAAAAATCGGTCTCAAATTTTGAATCCATTGATGTCAGCCAATATTTACCAATAACATTCCATTTATCTAATTCTGAGTGTATTATATTATGAATACATTTAACTTGCTTTGCCTTAATAAAGTGATTCAAGTTCACCATTCCCATCCCCCCTTTATTCTGTGGTAAACTGCATACGTTTCTAGATATTTGGTTTGTTTTACCATCCCATATAAAATCCCATATGATGGAATTTATTTCCTTTTCAAATTTTACTGGAATACCCCTCATTTCTATTTCATAGCCTATTACCGATAAGACAAATGATTTGATAATTAAATTTTTTCCAAAATACGTAAGATCTCTTGATTTCCAAACCTCCATACAACTTTTTATCTTATTTATTTTTTCTAACCAAATCATTTCTAAGTCAATTGCATATCCATGAAATACCCCCAAAGCTTTAACCGGTTTTGCTGACCACTTAATATTTTTAAATCTCGGGTTTTTATTGCGCCATTTCCCTAGATACATCCTCACTCTTTTTTCCAAATTCATTTTTGCCTCAGAAGCTTTTTCATATATTTCAAGTGTTTTAAATGTTTCCTCGATGGATTCTTCAGTTTTATTAATCAATTGGGTGTCATCAGCAAATATGTTTACCTTTGTCTCTATATCCGGTCCATTTCTAGTTGGTAAAGATATGCCTACTATCTTGGGATTGCGTCTAATGGATGTCACCAATGGCTCCGCCTGCAAAATGTATAGCATCGGAGCGATTGGGCATCCTTGACGGATTGAACGTGAAATGTTGACGAAGCGGGATACAAATCCGTTCGTCTGAATACTTGTTTTTGCATTTTTGAAAAGCATTTTTACCCAGCCTCTGAAACAGTCACTAAAGCCATATTTTTCAAAACACAAATCTATCCACCCCCACTCAACTCTATCGAACGCTTTCTGTTGATCTAGGAATATAATTGCCCCCTCTTCATCTTCCATTTCTGTATAGTCTATGATATCCTGTAATAATCTATTCCTCTGAAAAATATTCCTACCCTTTACGAACCCCCTTTGGTCGGTATTAATTATATTTGGTAATACACGTTTTAGTCTCTCGGCTAATATTTTTGACACAATTTTATAATCCACGTTTAGAAGAGTAATAGGCCTCCAGTTTTTTATATCCTCCCTTTCCCCCGATTTGAACATAAGTGTAATTATTCCCCTATTCTGAGATTCACTAAGGAGTTTTTGATAAAAAATCTCCCTCACCACAGACTCAAAATCTTCTCCAATAAGATACCAATAATGTCTGTAAAATTCACTAACAATCCCATCCTCCCCTGGTGATTTATCGGGTTTTTGTAATTTTACTGCCTTTGAAATTTCATCCAAAGTTATTCCTTCATCACAAATCTCTTTATCCTCTTGACTTAATTTTTTTTCCAAATTATTTAATAAATATGCGGCCGAATCACTGTCCCATCCTTCTGAGGTAAAGAGTTTTTCGAAAAAATTTACTTGTTCCTCTAAAATAGACACAATATCCTCTTTATATTTGCCATCGTTAGTTTTAACTCTATTCCATAGTTTTTCTTTACCCTTCTTTTTCTCTAGGTTAAAGAAATACTTTGTAGATTTTTCCCCCTTTTCATACCAATTTACTTTTGATCGAATTCTAGAGGCTTCTGCTTTTTTTTCATAGTACCCTTTAATGTTGCCCCTTAACTCAGATATTTCATTTTTATTGTCCGAGTTGCTTTCAACAAGTTTCTCTAAAGTAGTTTCCCAGATCTTGAGTTTCGTTTGAGTTATGTTTATTTTTTTTGATACGCCTATAGTTAAGCTTTTTATTTTAATCTTAGTTTGCTCCCACCATTCCAATTTATTTTTGAAGTTATTTTTCTGAAGTTTCCATTTATTCCAAAAACTTTCAAATATGTGCTTAAATAAATCTGTTTGAATAACGGTATAATTCATCTTCCATAACCCCGGACCTCGTTCTGGTTCACTTACTTTCAATGTCATGATAACACCATCATGATCACTAAATGGAAAGTGAATAATATTAATCTTTTGTGATGCAAAATGAAGTTCACTGCTGATGAAAATGAAATCTATACGCGAGTGTGAATTGACCAGGCCGAATGTAAAACATTTACTGTTTGGATTGCGTGCTCTCCAAACGTCGATCAAATCATTTCTTTCTATATATTTTTTCAATTCCGTTGAACCTATGTCATCGCGGTTTGGTATTGGCTTCCTATCTAGACTTTTCAAGAGTGTACAGTTAAAATCTCCCAGAACTATATTTTTGTCCGGCGGATTCATCGAAATTGATTGATTAATAAATATTTTCTTCTCATTACCCAAATTAGGAGCATAAACATTATATATATTTACGTTATAAGTATTTGATATCTTTACCACACAGGAGATTTTCCTACCAGTATTATCTCGCCCCGTTTCTGTAACTTCGTAATCAATTGTTTTTGAAAAGAGGATAGCAACACCTCGTGAATTACTTGAACCATGATTCCATATACTTTTAGCCCCCCATTCATTTTTCCATTTTAATTCAGTATCAATCGAACAGTGTGTTTCTTGTAAACACGCGATATCGATTTTCTTTTTTCGACACCAACAAAACACCGCATTCCGTTTTTTGTCGTCTGCTATACCATTAACATTTAATGTAACAATACAAAGAGACATATTTACAAATTGACAGTGAAAGGTCGCAATTTGGAACTCACCTCACACAGGTGACTACAATTAAACATAGGTATATTTACACCAAGTATGACAACAATAATTATACAATAAATCACACTCTTTATATTGTTAAAGTAAATTACAGACAAATCAATCGGTATTGTATTAGACACGAATAACATAATTGTTATAAAATAAAACACTTGAAACAAATTTATATTGAAGAGATCAAGATTTGGAACGCCTCGCTTAGTGGCACTAAAAATAGATACCGGTAATTTGTCATTGATAGGTTATGAATTAGGATGTTTGTCACGTGTAAACAAAGTACATGATATATATTTTGAAACATGCGAAAATAATAATTATAATTACTAGGAATGTCAATGATCAAATATTACCATGAATATATATTTGTTCAATTGTTACTATAGCTTCAAAATGGTTTGGGAATTTTTGATTGTTGTTTATCTTTTGAACCTGGGGTTGATGTTGAACTTCTGATACGTTTTTTAGTATTTGGAGTCGTGTATTCGCCTTCTACTGGTGATTTGACATAATCCAGTATTATGTCACTTATAACACTAGCTCCTGCTCCATTAATGTGGACACCACTTGGGTCATTTAATTTGTAGAGTGCTCTGTATGGTACATTGTTTGGAGTGAACTCTGCCCACAAGTCAATAAACCTCATCTTATTGTTTTTCAAACACAATTCTTTTATGAAGGTGTTAACAGACGATGCTACAGAGTTTAATGCTTGGATGTGTGTACCTTTCTCTCTTCTCGGTAGTATGCTACATACACCTATGCTAGCATTTGGATATTTATGTTTCACATTCTCAACACATGTGGTTACATTAACAATAATTTGTTCAGTATCATTTCTATACTGTGTTACATCATTTGTACCAAGACTCAATACTACACTATCAACTTGTGAATCAGACTTATCTAACAGTTTTTGGACTTGGTCTAATGTAGTACCTGACACAGAGATGTTATGTACATTGGGGTTTTCAAAGACAAGCCTTGTACAATTTGATGCTCCAAGGATGACACTTTGTGTTGCCATAACTGGGTGGGATTCATTAGAAAACACACAATTTGTAGTTGTATTATCATCATTTGTTATTTCACCAATTTCCGGGGATTTGTTGTTTCTATCCATATCAGCTTCCCTTCCCTCGTGGATGTCATGCATATAGACCCCATATAGATCATGGTCTGTCGCCTCACAGTTCCGTCTTATGTGGCCTTCCTTGCCACAATTATAACATACGTTTTCAGAATGGGGACAATCTTTAATAGTATGGTCCTTACTGTTACACATGAAACATGCCCGTGCTTTTGCCATCGAAGGTTTTCTCACGCAACGGTATGATGGATGGTCGGTTTGTGAACAATATTGACATTCAGTTCTGTTGTTGTCTGCGAATATTCGGACATCAAATCTCCCGAATTTGCTCATAATTGGAATAAGGGGAACACAGTTCGTGAGTTGCATATATCGGGTACCTGTTTCGATATTCGTACCCTTAATCATACCTCTGCGTAGAGAGCCTTGTACCACATCTCCGAATTTTTGCATAAATGCACATATTACCAGATTGGATAATTCACACGGTGCATCTTTTATTGTTATATTTGTAACTTGCTTCTCTACATCAACGAATTGTATATATCTGTTTCTAATTTCGATCCCCCTTGTTAATAGCATGTGCTTAGTGTCGGGGTCGAAAACTGTGACAATACAGTTTTTTTCTGTTATTTGTATGGACTGTATTAAATGTTTTTCTACAAGTTTTTCAATTTCTTCTAAAACTTCAGTGTGTGCTATACCCTTTGTAAAGCTTGTACTAAAGTGTACTGACAAATATCTCTGGATTTGACTTTTGTTGTGATCATTTGTTTTGGAAGCCGCCATTTTGTAAACATTGGACAGTAACTCGCAGTAATTAGAGTGAGAAGAATTCTTCCAAAGGTCACTACTTTTTGTCTGTAATAGTGATATGGTGATGAAAGCAGCAAATATTGTCAATATATAATGTCCTTATTCACCACAGATATCAAACAAGATCCGATAAGTAAACTAAATCTACATTTTTACACGGAGCTTTGTAAACACAACAATAGCACATCAAGGCAGATAATTGTTTTCCTTTGTCAAGTCCAAAATCCCTAAGATCTTTGAGGTAGTTTACAGGTAGTGAAAATAAGATTGTACGAATATGATGAATTTCAAGAGGTTTCTGTATATTAGAAAGTAAATCATTAAAAGTATATTGTAACGTTCTTGGTTTAGAGGACTTTTTAACATTAGGATGCTGAATTCTTTTATGACCATGGCTACGTTTAGTTCTTGGAATAGTATTAAAAAGGCTCATCACGTTGATTTCGTTGCATCCAGGACTTGACAAATTTCCCACTCCTTTGATGTTATCATTGCAACCGAAAGAAAGGTATAAACAATTTATCGAGCAATTGACGAGTTTCGCTATATCAATTCCAAACATAATTCCGCTTACAGTCCGTTTTTTGCTAAAATGTTGTACTTCCGGTGATTTCACTTTTAGCGATCACGTACACATTACCTGACAATCGCTTGATAATTAGCTGCAATATTTGAAAATGAGGGGATTGCTTACTTGTGTTTAAAGGCAACTTTTTTCAGCGAGATTTGTAGTGTGTTCCCCTCTCTAAAACTCTAGTTATTTACGCTCATGATTAAATTAGGACGTTGGTTTACAATAGCAATTCCATATAGTAAGCAATGGGAAAATCGTCGCAACGTATATTGAAGCTATAGCCTAGCGCTTTAAGTTGTTCCGATACTTTATAGCAGTATTTTTATTTTCTTCAATTTTGCGAAAATGTTCCCATGCTTGATATACATTTCTGCACAAATGGAGCACAGACCAGTCAGTATGTTCGAACTTTTCTTTGGTGTCCTCTTCATTGATCTTATACCAACCATGCTCTATTTGCCTGCGTGTTCTTTAGTTGTTTTTCTCGTGCAAAAGGCTATACAATGTTCACTAATATCTACCTCAATTGGCATCGGATTGGCTTTTAACGAGCAACCATTGAGTATATTAGAATATTCTTTATGTAATACAAATTTGTCGTTATTCATACATAATATATTGAAATCGTCAAGAAATAATTTCACAGTGCGGTCTTCATTTCATTGAAAATAGAATCAAATAGTTCTGGAAAATTGTTTTGTTTTGGTGGCCTTTACCAAGTACCTTTTATTAAATAGGGGCGGTCGTGATCGTATGATAGTTTGATTGATAACTATCTATGCAATCAGTGCCTATCATCACTAACGTTGTGAGCTCTAGTCACATTCATGGCGATGTGCATTCGATACAACATTATGTGATGATGTTTGTCCGTGACTTGCGGCAGGTTGGTTGTTTTCTCCGGGTATTCCGGTTTCCTCCATCCAATAAAACTGTCAGCCACGAAATAACTGAAATATTCTTGAAAGTGGCTTTAAATACCATAACCTTAACCACCAGTACCTATCACATTTAATCTTATAAATCAATGGATCTCCAATAACTGCATAAAACATAAGTAGGTTTGTACTAGTACTGCAAATATATAAATGACTGAAAATTCACGCTGAGTGATTGTGAATTTGTGCCATGTGTATAAGGTGACATCAGCTTGACATGTAGCTACAAGTTGGCTGTTAATTAAACAATTACTGTTGAGGCAATACATTCGTGTCTTTCCACATATTTTTTAGCATACCTTAAAGTTTTTGTATTGCCATTTTTGGACGCAAATTGTTATTGAAAAGCCTGATAGGGAAAATTCCAAATACAAAGGAAAAGAGTTGCGTATATGCACCCCACCTTTGTCAAGAATATTAATGGAAACAAAGGATTTTTCCGTTGGCCTGATTGGCTTAATGTTTTACTTGAAGGTGCAAAAATATATTGATATTGATAAAAGTACTAACTTCCATGTACAACAATAAACGACAGGGTATTGCTTCTATTTTTTTTCATTATCCACACCCACGAAAAGAATAAGCTACCCATGTAGGTAAACATGGATTTCGATGGTTTCTTCTAACTTCTGAAATGTTTTATTTCTAAGAGTATGGTAGATGTGGAAATTTATTTGTATAATTAGTTCACGCCACGATATAACTGTAATACTGCTAAAGTTGGTGTTAAATACCAATCAATTGATGCACTCGATACAACATTATGTGATAATGTTTGTCAGTGACTTGCGACAGGTTGGTTGTTTTCCGTGGGTATTCCGTTTTACTCCACCAATAAAACTGTCAGCCACGATATAACTGAAATATTGTTGAAAGTGATCGTATGGTACTTTGAATTACAACTACCTATGTAATCAGTGCCTGTCACCACTGACGGTGTGAGTTCGAATCTGGCTCCTGGCGAGGTGTATTCGATACAACAATATGCGATAATGTTTGTCAGTGACTTGCAGCTGGTAGGTAGTTTTATCCGGGTATTCCGTTTTACTCCACCAATAAAACTGTCAGCCACGATATAACTGAAATATTGTTGAAAGTGGCTTTAAATACCATAACCTTAACCACCAGTACCTATCGCTGGATTTTAAGTCGTATGATATAGCAATATCGCATATTTCTACAAGGTCATGTGCATCTTGTTAATTTCGAAGACAACATCTACTATAATCACCAAGTACAGTTTTGCTATAATCAAATAAGGTGCAAATATGATATTTACATGTTTATTTGACATTTAGTCAAATAAATGATTTGATCTCCAACAACTGCATAATACATAAATGGGTTTGTACTAGTTCTCTGAATATATAAATGACGGTCGTGATCGTATGGTACTTTGAATTACAACTACCTATGTAATCAGTTCCTGTCACCACTGACGTTGTGAGTTCGAATCTGGCTCCTGGCGAGGTGCATTCGATACAACAATATGCGATAAAGTTTGTCAGTGACTTGCATCTGGTAGGTAGTTTTATCCGGGTAATTCGATTTCCTCCACCAATAAAACTGTCAGCCACGACATAATTGAAATATTGTTCAAAGTAGCGTTTAGCACCATAACCATAACCACCCGTACCTATCGCTGGAATTTAGACGTATGATATATCAATAGGGTTCACGAGGCCATATACAACATCTGCTATGATCATTTGAACCGTAATGAGAGCGGGAGGTTTGGCGCCTTAAAATCTGATTCAACCCACCATTTCTTTAGAAATGCCTGTACCAAGTCAGGGTCATTACGGTTTTCACAGTTTTCCGGTTGTTGACTGATTTTGTCTGTTTATATGATTATGAGTTTTGACTTTCCCTTTGTAAGATTGTTCGGAGTTCGGTAATTTTGTTATTACCCTTATTTGTTATTATCAAATAAGGTGTAAATATGATATTAGCGTGTTTATTTTACATTTTATTTTATAAATCAATGGGTCTCAAATAACTGCATAAAACATAAGTTGGTGTGTACTAGTGCTGCAACTATATGACTGATTGAGATTTTGCATGCTGAGCGAAATGTGCCATCTGTATAAGGTGACATCAGCTGACATGTACTACAAGTTAGATGTTAATTAAACAATTACTGTTGAGACAATACATTCTTGTCTTTCCCCAGATTGTTGTGCATACCTGAAAGTTTTTGTATTGCCATTTTTGGATAAACACTGCTATTTAAAAGTCTGATAGGGAAAATTCCAAATACAAATAAAAATGTTTGCCTATATATACACCCTACCTTTGTCAAGAATATTAACGGAAACAAAGGTTTTCTCTCGTTGGCCTGATTGACTTAATGTTTTATTTGAAGGTGCAAAAATATATTGATATTGATAAAAGTACTAACTTACATGTACAATAACACACGGCAGGGTGTTGCTTCTATTTTTTTGCTTTGTTTTTTCATTATCCACACCCACCAAAAGAATAAGTTACTCATGTTGGTAAAACGGATTTCGATGGTTTCTTCTAGCTTCTGAAATGTTTTATTTCTAAGAGTATGGTAGATTTATTTGTATAATTAGCTTGCGCCACGATATAACTGTAATACTGCTAACGTTGGCTTTAAGCACCAATCAATCAATCTAACTAGTGAACAAAATTGATATGAAAGCAATTGCAGACAATAGACAAAAATATTGTAACCTAAGACTAAATTGAGAGTTGTGAAGAGGGATACTAAATTCTTTTGCATGCATTGTGAGGACATGGAATAGTGATTTATCACACTATTTTGTCATTTTAACTTATTTGATTTAAATTGCATTCAGTTAAATTTGGATTTCGCTACCGTTGTTTGTTTACTTTGAAAATAAAGAAACAATTGCAATGTGCTTGGCATAATATACGTAACGTCATAGATAGTTGCATAATGGAGACAAACTTGAAGTTATGAACATCTTGGGACGAACGGACGGACAGAGGTAAAACAGTGTACCCCTCTTCCGGTGGAGCGGGGTATAATAAAGTTCCTATGGCATGTGATCATCCTGTTATAGTGACAGCCGGAAAGGTTGAGCCGTAATGAAAGGGGGAGGTTTGGCGCTTTAAAATCTGATTCAACCCACCATTTCTTTAGAAATGCCTGTACCAAGTCAGGGTCACAGTTTCACAGTTTTCCGGTTGTTGACTGATTTTGTTTGTTTATATAATTATGAGTTTTTACTTTCCCTTTGTAAGATTGCTCGGAATTCGATAATTTTGTTATTACCCTTATTATCTGTTATTAGGACAAAATTTCAAGTATGTAAGTTACAACTGAAACATATGAAATTAACATGACAAACCTTAGAGTGAAGTTGGGCTAGGTTCAAAATCTTCATCGTCAGAATCATCACCAAAATCACTGCCCTCTTCAGTAATATCTATTGAGAGACTGTAAGAATAACAAATAATTGTTTATTACAGTGTATGCGTATAATATCGAAACAAATTGTGTTATATGGTTCTGATGTGCAGCTGTATAACGAAAAAGCTTTTCAAAATAATATTAAATCTATAATCTAAATACATATATCCAGCACACATCTACACAACCCAATATAAAGGGACAAAATTAAATCACAGTTCCAGGCAAAAATTAGGTGTGCCAGACGTGCGTCAATTCTGTCCAAGTTTGATTTCATTCCCATAAGTAGCTGAGGAGGACTGGCCATTTCAGTTTGTGGATTGATAAAAATGTAGCGATGACGCAGAAGCCAACATGATCCCTATATAATATAGCTACTAGTAGTATCACTATGCAAGCCACAATAATTAATAGGAAACTGTTATACAGGTGCCTGTGTTGAACAATATTGACAATGTTACCTATAAACATAATGTGTAATCTTTAACAAAATGAACATACTCAAATGGGTTCACAAATGAACTCAATTTCTCCAGTTTCATCCGTTTCGTTGAAATGTGATGGCTGTTCATTTTCTTCTACTCCAGAAATACCTTGGTCAAAATATCTAAATCAAAAGTACAAATATCAATCATTACAAAATCACATTTGTCTGAAATTATCAGTTTTTTGTAGTAATATGCCTAAAACATTAAGATAATTTTACAAAAACCTGCATGATTTTAACAGACATGGGCCATCGGTCTACTGTTAAATTCACATACTGTGAAACATGCAAATTGCTATGGATCTTCACATTATTTCTTAAAAATCTTGTTTATAAATCATACTTACAAGATCCAAACTAAACAAGGGCAACGCAAGTGTGGCGTATCCCCTCGCCTAAAAATTAGACCCTGTGACCTTGACCGTTGACCTTGAAAATCAATACGGTTCCAGATTCTTTTAAGGTCTAAGTATGTATTAAGTTTGGTTAAAATCCATTGAAGGATGTTGATTCTAGAGTGTTTACAATGATGTTACACGGTAACAAATTTACCCAGTTACCTTGACCTTTGATCTATGACCTTGAAAATCATTAGGGTTCCAGAATCTCCTAAGGACTAAGTCTGTACCAAGTTTAATCAAAATCCATTGAAGGATGTTGATTCTAGAGTGTTCACAATGATGTCACGGAAGGACGGACGGTAGCGTTACTATATCCCTTCGCAACTTCGTTGGCGAGGGGATAACAAGGGCAAAGCGTGGCGTATCTCCTCGCCTAAAATTTGACCCGGTGACCTTGACCTTTGTCTTTGAAAATCAATAGGATTCC
This sequence comes from Bathymodiolus brooksi, assembly GCA_963680875.1. Taxonomy (NCBI): domain Eukaryota; kingdom Metazoa; phylum Mollusca; class Bivalvia; order Mytilida; family Modiolidae; genus Bathymodiolus; species Bathymodiolus brooksi. The sequence continues at coordinate 130,824,611 of OY804576.1, read as the reverse complement.
AGATTCTCTTAAGGACTAAGTATGTACCAAGTTTGGTCAAAATCCATTGAAGGATGTTGATTCTAGTGTTCACAAGGATGTTATACGGTAAATATTTGACCCGGTTATCTTGATCTTTGACCTATGAGGCTATGACCTTGAAAATCAATAGGGTTCCAGATTCTCTTAAAGACTAAGTATGTACCAAGTTTGGTCAAAATCCATTGAATGATGTTGATTCTAGAGTGTTCACAAGGATGTTACGCGTTAAAACACATTGACCCGGTGACCTTGACTTTTGACCTTGAAAATCAATAGGGTATCAAATTCTCTTAAGGACTAAGTATGTACCAAGTTTGGTCAAAATCCATTGAATGATGTTGATTCTAGAGTGTTCACAAGGATATGATGGACGGACGAACGGTAGCGTTACTATATTCTTTGGCAACTTCTTTGGCGAGGGGATACAAAGCAGTTCAAATGACACTTCTTTAAATAGAAAGCCTTTATATGAAAAATACATATTGATTTCCCTCTATCATGTCTATGTTGATAATTCTAAGATAGTAAGTAAAATTTTGGCTCCCTGAACTAAAAATTATGTCCAAAATTGTTGAAATGTAGTAAAATAAACTAGTTAATGTAATGTTTTTAGAAAAGTCAAGAAATAAACTTGGTTTGCATAAGGAAATTGAAAATGATTTTCATTTAGCCATAGTCTAAAATATGCAGTTCAGGACATTTCAGTAAAATTTTATAGTCACATATAGAAAAGTTTCTGAAACTTGCAAATTTCTATGGATCTTCATATTATTTTTTAAAAACCTTGTTTATGTATCATACTTACAGGATCCAAACTAAAAATGCTACTGAAATGACACTTATTTAAATGGAAGGCTTTTTATATAAAAGATGTATACTGATTTTCCACTATGGTGATAATTCACAGACAGGAAGATATAATTTTGGCTCCCAAAACAAAGTTGTATGCTCAAACTTGTTGAAAAGTACTTAAGACCTTATTTATGTAATGTATTTCCAGTACCAAAGATATAAACTTGTTTGCATAAAGGAATTGAAAATGATTTACATTTAGCCATGGTCTAAAACATGCATTTTAGGACATTTCAGTAAAATTTTGTAGTCATATATAAAAAAAGTTCTGAAACTTGAAAATTTCAATGGATATTCATATCATTTCTTCAAAACCTTGTTTATATATTATACTTACAAGATCCAAACTAAAAGTGAAATTGAAATGAAGCTTCTTTAAATAGAAAGCTTTTATTTGAAAAATGCAAACCGATTTTCCATTATAGTGATAATTCGCAGAAAGCAAGGTATATACTTTTGGTTCCCAAGACTAATTTTTATGTCCAAGCTGTGTAAATTTGATAAAATTAAAAGACTAATTATATGTAATATATTTAGATTATCAAAGAAATAAATTTGCTTGAATAAAAAGAACTTTATAGGGTTTTCATTAAGCCAAAGTCCAAAATATGTACATATATTTAAATAATTTACAGATTATAGTCAAATAATATATATCACACTTTTTAAGTGTACAAAATTCATTCATGTAATGGTCAAGTTTATTAGTGATAAATTATCAATTAACATCCTGTGTAATGAAGTTATTTACTCTGAACAATATACCATGCCACAGGTTAGAATTGTAATAGTTGGATTGATACAAAAATCAAACTCACAATCCACGTTCTTCTCCAGAAGAAATGTCCGAGACCCCACATGGTGATACGAATTCAGGACGTACTGGGTCTGGTGTAGAGGTAAATGCAATAGGTTGTTGACATGCTGTTGCAGAAACTGGTTTAAACTCTTCTTCTACACTACTTGTGGCTGTCTCAACACAGGATTTGTAATTATAACTGAATAGTAAATAAATCCAATATAACATCTTAAGGTTTTTAATCACTGTTTTAAAGAAGTGCTGTTGAGAACAATTCCTTTTTTATAAAATCTGCACCTTTATTTCATGAGATATGATTTTACATACCTTGCCAAGGCCATCTAAACAAGGCATACCTGCAGATCCATGTACAGTTTTAATTCTTGCATTAAAAATGAATTGATTCGATATTTTTATTTAAATTGATAATAATAATAATCAAAAATCGGCTCATTTCAATATTTACTGGTCAAAAAATAATAAACTGCATTGATATCATTTTTGCACTCCCATTTCCCCTTTGCTGGCCTCTTAAAATTTGTGTTTGCTTACCTCGCAAATACGGCCGTTTTATGCTAGGTGCAAAATTACATATATTGAATAATATCTACCGAAAATGATCATAGGCATCTTCATATATTCATAAAATATGAAAAACGATTGAGAAAAGAAGGCAACATGCTCGGCTTACCTATTAAGCAAAATCTTTGCCACTTCAGCATAAGCTTTGACGTGTAGCACTTCCTTGAGTTCGCTCCAACGGTCCAACTGATCCCCTACATATATCCTGCATTTGTTCCATTTGGAAGATACTTCACTTCTATTCCTCTTTATCTCTGAATCCGTCAAAGTCCGCTTTCTTCCACATGTTGACACTTTCTCTTCCGACATGTTGTTTATTGTTTATGAACAGTGCGCACCCTCAAGACGGGTTCACATAGACGATAATATGAATAGATTTGAATTCTTGTCATCCAGGACAATAATTACGATACCGATAGTTTTGGGTCTTTTTTGTCAAAAAATCGTATCTTTTGCAGCATAACTCGGTGTTAATCTTCATTTTATGAAGGTCAGTACAGAAATCGACAATAATTTTGGGTATGAAAACATTACGCAGCTGGCAGACAGTATCCCTTTAAAGTAATATTACACCTGAACATTCAATTTGGAATACGACGGTACCTTTACTAAGCTATTCATGCATGTTTCAAGTCGAAATATGTTCCCAACAACTAGAAATCTGCAAATCCGTGTGAAAGTTTATCGTCCTCGCCATTATTGTGGAGACTGATTAACTTTCGGTTGTTTTGTTCCGATGATTGCCGGTCATATCCTCGTGAGGAAAAGTTTTGGTCCGATGATTGCTGATCATGACCTCGTGAAGAGAAGATAAACAATCATGGATGCTGAGGTAAGCACGCACACATTCCTGACAATGATTATTGAGGAATCTGTCTGTATTATGCCGTGTGAACAAATTTTTGTTGTTGCAATTATTCCTATGCTATACACACGAAATATATATATATTTGTTATCATCAACTGAACATTGCGCATGAGCGAAAATCTCCCCGAAAGATTTCAAATCTTGAGTCACGCGTATATCATTTGCATTACTGTACTAGAAAACAGAATTATCTGCTGTCAAATATTTTGCGATTTGCTCTTAGAATCTGTTTTTGAGCGGATTGTTAATGTTATGCAGTTGATTTTAGCTCAAATTAAGTGACATATATTAAGTGAAAATATGTAATTAAAAAATTCCACGATATTTGCCTTTCATATTACTTTAAAGTCCCACTGCCTAAGATACCACAGTTTTTTTAATGAGCTGCATTCTCCAAAAAATGTACTATACATGCTTTATATTTAATATAATAATGTTTTAACTGATTTTCGTGTTGATATAATTATGTGAGAAAGAATGGATGAGAGAAAGAGATTTGTTGACGAATTCCAGGATGCTGCATCAAAAGATGGCGACTGATTAATTATCGGCAAATTTACGAAGTCTGCCGAATGATCCAATCGTAACTACTCGGCCATATACGATTGCCGAATGATCGTGTTGTTCCAACTATAAATAAACAGCGATGGAAGAGGTAAGCACATGTACTCTTTTCTCACTATATTATTTTTTTATTTCAAATGTTTTCCCAATGCAAAGTGGTCATTTCGCATGGCTTTAAAAAAGAAAAGTACGTTAGTAATTTGTGCATAGCTCGAGAGAGGAGAAATAAAGTTAATTTAAAAAAAACGTATTTTGACAAATTTCGGGTACGATAAGGGAAATACCAAGTGAACAATACATATGTTGTATTCGTAGCAAAATTCTGAATGAATCCGCATTATTCAGTAAATAATGTTCGCAAATTAAATATTTTAGGATTTTATCTTTATTATATTTGCTATCAGTATGAAGAACTTGCAAAGTGTAACGTCCAAACAGAAATCGTACCGTTTAGGCTCTTTCATTTCTCTGTTAGTCCTCTAAATTCTTTGATTTTCTGTGTTCTAAGTATTTTGATTCTAAGTGTATTGAGGTTACATAAATTGTCGAAGTTACCCTATACAACAATAAATTTACTGTAATGTATGTACTACAGTCATCTGTCAAAAGTATTGGGAAATGTAAAAAAATAAACCTACATAATCAACCAAAACAATATTTGTTTGTTTGTTAATTTACTCATTATGTTGTTATGAGTGATTTTTATTTGTACATAATTTAACACAACAAATAAAAATTGACTTTGATTTTCCTATATATTTCAACTAAAAATAAATCCTAAAAATTTAAATAATGGACAAATTATGTACAAGTAAAAACCAATCATATAAACATAATGAGCAAATAAACAAACAAAATATAGACAATTCTGAATGTATTGGTGTAACATTTGTTAAAATCTATCCAGAAAAGACTTCACAATGAAAAAAAATTTAAATATGGTTTTGGTTGATTATATATGGTTTTTTTTTACATTTTCCAATACTTTTGACAGATAACTGTATTTTGTTTGGTCTTCATTTTATTGGTTGTCATAAAGGATTGAATTAATGATCTTTTGATTTATTTAAACAAGATGATAAAACAATTATGTTTATTTTAGAATTCAGATCAATCACGCAGCCTTCATTTGTCTTCAATTTATTGGAGCAAGAAAATGAAAGAAATTCAGATCCATCCTGGCCCTCAGGTTGGTCAACCTGACTGGTGGGCCTGTACTTATTGCAGGGAGATGCCGGAGGGAGAGAAAGTGTGTTGCAAGGCGAACAGTGAAAGGTGCCACTCAAGGATGCCTGTAAATATTATTTTTTTCATACGCCTTTTACTATTCTGTTGCATGATTTTATTTTTGACAGTTTTGTGGTTACACCAGTATTGACTTTGCCATCACCATGTAATCTGTTGTTTGTATGCAGCATACCATCTAATGTTTAAACATGTGTTTACCATTGAAATAAAATGTAATATGGGGTAAACAACCAACAAATCACACAGGAATAATCCTCGGAATTAAATACAAGACAGGTTACCATACAACCCTCAACAAGCAAAAACCCACATCTCATGACAAACTGTTGGTGGCCTCTCAAATAAATCAAAACTGGGGAAGTATTCATCCAGCACCACAATATCTTTTTCAAATTAGCTTATCTGAATAAAGAGATGTATTACAACGGAAAACTATGGATTGTTTCTCACCTATATTTTTTCCTTTCTTTTCAGGATTTCTATACCATTTATTTGGAGGTTGCTGCTCGCCATAGAGATGATGTTCTGGCACAAACTCCAGATCAAGATTAAAACAGAGACAGAAGACACACTGCGTACAGACAGTACATTATGTGGCGACATGGCTATTTGGGAGCAGGAAACAGACGTGTTGTACCAAGTTGCTGTGTATGCGGATAAGGGGAAAATGTCCAGACCACTTGGACAGTATGTTGACTTCATGCCTGGAAGACTGGGATAGATAATCCAAATTAAAATTATTTTCTGTTCCAAATTTATTTGCACACTTTGTTTGTTTACAATTTTGTACATCTGTTTTGCAGTGAAGGCAAGTAGTCAACAACAGTATGAAGCAACATTATTGATGTGATGGTTTCTCATTGACACTGCTCCCATATACACATGTATATCTTGTCATACATATATAAAACTAGAGGCTCCGTGGACTGAGCCTGTGTCGCTCTCCTTTCATTCTGCTTATATCGAACCCGCTGTTAGTTTACCCATGTTTCAATGGGTATTGTGTTAGGAGTTTAAACAACTGCAATTGGAACTGATATATTGAAGGAATACAATTGCATTTGCTTACAGGTAAATCCAATTGTTGGACATTTAAACTTCTTATTGCATGACTGGAAGAGAGAATTCAACCACCCATTGATTAAAACTCCCTAGAAAAAATTTCAACTCATCTTATATATGCATAGATGTATATGTACATGACCTATAGAAAGAAATACGGTCATTACCGTTGCATAAGATGCATTGATGCATAAAGTGCATCCCTCTTGACCTTGAAATCTCCAGAAAAAATTAGTTTCTGTCTATAATGCCATGTTAAATATATTTTTGACATTAGAGAAATAGGAAAAACTTTAATTTTGAAAATTATTTGCCACAAGTAAAAAGATTCATTCTGGTTGCAAATAATCTGGTTACATGGTTAAATATATGTATTGTGAAAACAAAACAAGCTTAAACTTAGTTTTTAATTAAATTGTTTTCTTAAAATCAAACATTATTCAGGGGCCGTTGTGGTCATGATCATATGGTAGTTGGATTTGCAACTACCTATGCAATCATTGCATATCACCACTGAAGTAGTAAGTTTGAATCCCGCACATGGTTAGGTGTACTCGATACAACATTTTGTGATAAAGTTTAGCAGTGACATGCGACAGGGCTGTGGTTTTCTCCAGGTACTCTGGTTTCCTTTACCAATAAAACTGACAGCCACAAAATAGCTGAAATATTGTTGAAAGTAGCATTAAATACCATGACCCTAACCCTCAAACATCATTCAACAAATGTAGGGTTTCTAATCACAGAAACCATGTTAATGGAAATATTGAGAGAAAGGAAAATCATTATGCAAAAAACAAATTAAGGTACAAATGTTAATCAGAAAAATAATGAATGCAAATAACATGAACTCCTACAAAGCACTTTATATAATTTTAATTAATATATCCACAATGCTTAAAATATCATTACAAGTGTGTTCAACAGCAGAGTATCAACCACAAACATTATAAACAAGCTTAAATAGGTCATCTTCTATTTGGTTTATTGTCTCTCATTATTGTAAATGCTGATTAGGCAAACACAGAGCACCCATGTTTCAAGTAATAATGACCAACTTTATAGAGGACCTTCCATAGATGCTTCCTACCAAATTTCAGTTCATTTAGGAATGTGGTTTCAGAGGAGAAGATTTTTTTAGAAATCAACCAATCAAAAACAAGAATGGCCTGTGGCGGCCATGTTTGTTAACGGATCAGGACAAATAAGGGTAATAACAAAATTACCGAACTCCGAACAATCTTACAAAGGGAAAGTCAAAACTCATAATTATATAAACAGACAAAATCAATCAACAACCGGAAAACTGTGAAAACCGTAATGACCCTGACTTGGTACAGGCATTTTTAAAGAAATTGTGGGTTCAATCGAATTTTAAAGCGCCAAACCTCCCGCTCTCATTACGGTTCAAAGGCTCCGGCTGTCACTATAACAGTATTTAAATACAGGAATAAAATAGGTTAAATAGTTGTCAAAACAGTACCATATTCAGTGAATGTAAATGTCAAAATGAGCAATTATTGTAAATGCTGATTAGGCAAACACAGAGCACCCATGTTTCAAGTAATAATGACCAACTTAATAGAGGACCTTAAATAGATGCTTCCTACCAAGTTTCAGTTCATTTGGCCAAGCGGTTTCAGAGGAAAAGATTGTTTTATCTCGGCTAATCAGAAACAGGAATTGCCTGTGATGGCCATGTTTGCTAATGGATCGGGACAAACTGAGCAATCATTATACAGAACCTTCCATAGATGCTTCCTATCAAATTCAAAAAATCAAAATCCAGTTCATTTGGCTGAGCGGTTTCAAAGAAGATTAAAATGTGAAAAGGTAGCGGACGACAGTGATGGCAAAATCTCACATTGCCTTTGGCAAGGTGAACTAAAAACAACCTATAATGCTCCATTAAGAATGGTAGACTAAGAGGATTGCAGGCCAAAGGATATATCTATTGAAAAACTGAGAAAATCTTGAAAACTAAACTTGTGCAATACAAATAAAATTGAGATTAAGGTTATAGTGCTGGTGCAAGACTGACTTGTACAACACAAGTATCAAATACCCTTGACATACCTCTGATAGTCCATGACAAATTGACCTAGTCACAAAAACTTGAACACTCAATTGTTGACTGTTGTTAGCATACCTATGTTATTAGCATAATAACATAACCTATGTTATTCGCATACCTATGTCTCGCCTTTGCTGTGTCTCGGCCAAAACAATGCCAACAAAAGGCAATACCTGTTTTGGATATATTTTTTGCTGAATAAAAAACGCAACAAAGAAAAAAATTCATAATTTGTAGCTTTCTGGAAGACATTTGTATACAATAATATACAGGCTATTTTGATAAATTCAGTACTTGTGGATACACACACATCTAAATACAAATGGTGACAAAGAACAAATGTTATAACATATATCAAAGTATGAATAGTAAGGAACACAATACAAAAGAAATAGATGACAACATATAGTATTTGTCGTGTCCACTTAATATGACTAACAAAAAAGATATGGAGTAGATGCACACACAAGACATAATTCTAATATTTACACATTAAAATAGTAAAGGAACCACAAATAAGTTACTGTTTCACCTTGAAAACTAGAGGCTCAGGTGAGCCTGTATCGCTCATCTGGCATAAATAAGCCCTCTTAAGAGTGTCTGCGTGCCGAATACATCTAAGTTACTAATCAAATATCATAGGGTTCTATGTTAAGACTATGTCTGCTCATGGCAGCCATCTTGGATAGAGGTCGTGGTCACCGGACACAATTTTGAAAGTATACTACCCATGGACCATCCATGCCATGTTTGCTTTAAATTGGCTGACTGGTTGCAGAGGAGAAGACTTTTAAACAATTTTCCCATAGGGTCCTATGTTAAAACTATGTCCGCTGACGGTTACCATTTGGACCGAGATCGGGGTCACCGAACACAATTTTGAAAATTGACCACTTAAGGCCCATCCATGCCACGCTTTAAGTTGGCTTTCTGGTTTCAGAGGAGAAGATTTTTAAACATATTTCCCATTGGGTCCTATGTTAAAACTATGTCCGCTGATGGCGGCCATCTTGGATGGAGGTCTGAGTCACTGGATATAATTTTGAAAGTTGACCATTTGAGGACCATCCATGCTATGTTTGCTTTAAATTGACTGACTAGTTTTAGAGGAAAATTGTTTTAAACAATTTTCCCATAGGGTCCTATATATATGCTAACACTATGTCCGCTTACGGCGGCCATCTTGGATGGGAGTCGGGGTCACGGGACATAATTTTGAAAGTTGACCACCTAAGGACCATTCATGCCATGTTTGCTTTAAATTGACTTACTGGTTTCAGAGGAGGAGACTTTTAAACATTTTTTCCATAGGGCCCTATGTTAAGTTACGTCGAGTCATGGCGACCATCTTGAATTTCCAATCGGCAAACGATTCACAAGTTTAGTACAGGACCACCCAATGATCCTTCCTGCAAAGTAACAATTCAATTGGCTTGGTGGTTTCTGACAAGGTTTTGTAAATTTCATCCAATGATAACACATTATGGACCCTGGCAGCCATGTTGAATTTCAAATCAGCACCAAAAACACAAATCTGGTAAAGGACCATCCAATGAACATTTTTAGCATTTAATGATATTTCACTATCTCCTGTGCATATGCATAACCATTTAGGTGTTATTTTTAGCAGTGGTTGTAAGTGGACAAAACATATTGATGTATTGATTGAAAGAACTTGTAAGCAACTTAACATATTAAGAAAACTTAAATACAGGTTGAAAAGGGATTATCTTGAAAAAATATATTTAGTTTTCATTCGACCTATTTTGGAATATGCCTCAGAAATGTGGGATAATTGTAGACAAACAAATTGTAATCGTTTAGAAAAAGTTCAAATAGAAGCAGCTCGCATAGTGACTGGGTTATCTATATATGCTAGTCTTGATTCAATCGGGGTGGGAAACATTAAGTACAAGAAGGGAAGTTAAATATTGCTACTTTTTTTTTACAAAATTGTCAATAAGGAATCACCCGATTATTTATATGAATTAGTTCCGCGTTTAGTGGCAGCAAACGTTAATTATAATTTACGTAACAGTCACAATATACATGTACCTTTTAAACGGTTGTCTGTCTACCAAAATGCTTACTTTCCATGTACTATTCAAGCATGGAATTCTTTGGATCGTACTATTAGAAATCTTCCTACGTTTTCCCCCTTTAAGCTAAGACTTCAGGAAATATTTTTTACTAAGAAGAGAAATCCTCAATATTATTATGTAGGTGACCGCTTTCTCAGTGTATTGCACTCTAGAATGCGAAATAAATGCAGTGTATTAAATGCAGATTTATATCATGCAAATTTAATAATACTTTATTGATCAAGATCGTATGAACTAGTCTCGAGGCAGTCTCATGCAAATGGATTAACGATTAGTCATATCATAAACAAGAGTTTTTAACAATAATAAAAACAAACAAGCAATTCACTTACCAAAGGTCAATAGAAGAATGCGTCCTCCCTAAATCATCACGTGTTAACTACCTTAATTAAGCACCCACTTTAAATATAAATCCATTAGAAAGTTAAATTTCAATTGAATGTTCGGTGTGTTCGTGTCATTAAAATATAATGGCGTGTTCGATTAAGAATACTTTAGCTTGGATAAACCATTTGCATGACGCTCAACAATTCTTTTTTTCATGTTTTTACTTGATATGAAATATATATATAATATTATATTAGTTTACTTTGTATTTATTCATTATGTATTGGAGAAGACGTTTCTAAGTTGTGAAACTTGTCTCTTATCCATTTGCTTAGTATAGAACAATCAAATATGTTTAAAGTAACGCTTTGTTTAATTCTACTCATTTGTAACAATAACAATATTTTCGGAGCTCCTCGTGTTCCTTCTCGATACATTTAGGCGCATCACCATATTTATTTACTCTACTTATAGAACTTTCATCTAAGAAGAATGTATTTTTCTGCAAATTATGATTAACAGTAACTTCGAATAACCCATCACCGGGTTTTGTGTAAATCCATATTTGGAAAACTACATTAATTACAGCAGTATCATCTGACAAATCTGCTTTAAAACCATCAAGATCAATTGTCTTTTTAAATCCGAGCATACTTTTTTCCGGTAATAATTGTTGTGCCCTTAAAATGCTTTTCAGTGACAATTTGTCACACAGCTTTCTGTAAGGTTCGGTCAATTTGTTAATTTCAGAAACTGCAAAATCCGAACATTTTTTAGCTTCCAAATTACCTATATCTAATGTCTGCCAATTAAGGCATGCACACCAGTGTGTTTCAATTCCGGCGCTAACACAATTTCTTGATTTTGGAATTTCTTTAAATAAACTTATACCACGCTTTGTTATATTGCCGATTCCAGCTCCAGTAAAGTCTAAGATATCCAGGAATGTCGGGTGTAAATCAAACGGACAAGTTAATCTATCTGCATTTAATCTAAAATTGTGAAAAGCTTCCCTGTATTTTGATCTAAACCATTCTGGAAATGAAAACCCGAAAAATGGAAGTCGTTCTTCCTGTTTTCCTTGTAAAGACGACCGTAAGCTACTAAATCTGGCTCCATGATCACTCATTAAAATAACAAGTGTATTTCTGAGATAGTGTCCTTCGTTTAGAAATTTCAATAAGTTGTACAGATCTTCGTCCGCAGTTTCAACTACATTATTATCATCATGGCTCGCTTCATTGTGAAAACCGAAGACAAATTTCGAGGCATCATCGTACATTGTATATACCTCTTTAATCCAATTCATGAAAACTTGAGATCTTTTTTTACTACCCAGACATAGATATTTTTGCTTCTTGTAATACTCATGTTCTGCCGTTACGTAGAACGGTCTCATGTAGTGATCGGTAGGACTGTCTTTAAACCCCACCATTCTATATGTAAATGTTCCAATGCCTGGACAATCTTCGGCCCATGCAGTGACATATCCTTTCTTACGAAAATCTTTCCAAACCATCGGATATACATCTACAAACTCTTTCTTGGCGAGACGTTTCAGCGTTCTTGGCAATTCTAGTTCCGTTTTACCAGTGAAAATGGGTATGAGAGCCTGTGGAGTGCCATCACCTACTATATTATATCCATTTAAAACAATACCTTTTAAATTTTCAGTAAAATATTTATATGTCTTTGTTAACTTTCTTCTATAAGTCATATGTGACAGAGAATCAAATCCTAAGATTAAAACATCCAATCCTAAACCAGAACCAACCGTTCTTGTCTTTTTGTGATATTCAGGCACATATCGTATTCCTGCATGGACATTCTTATAATGGCTACCATCTGTGGCATTGCAATTAGCTTTAAAATAATCACTTAGAAGCGGTAGTTTTGTTTCATCACTAAAATAAAGAGTTTTCAAATCTTTGTTGCCAAAGTCATCGATTCGATCAAAAAATGTTATGCTACATGATATTCCTCCATGTTTTTTCTTTATTCCCGGGTCTATATAGATAGTACCATTGGATAAAGATAACCAATCTTCCTCTTCTGAACATTTCAACGGGTCAACAGAATGAAAATGTTTTGCATATTCCCCTGCAAAAGGATCTAATTTTGGATGCACGCATACTTGTTTATAATCATCAGAATTACGTAGTTTGTTGTCTTCCCTGTTTAGTAATGGCATGCTTGGTTTATCATGTTTCGATATTGAACGTCCTATATAAATACCTATCACTGTAAGTATGAAGCCAGCTAGTATCCTCTTTATTCCTTTTCGCATTCTGCAATTAAAAACAGAGAGCACATGTTTTATATAAGCACAATTTCGGGAGCTTGCTATACGTAAAGCAAACACAACTAACGTAAATAAAACACGAGCCATCTTATGAACAACTGGAGGTAAAGACGAACCGAATATCGTTTTATGCGAAATCGTAACGGACATTACAACACAGAATTGTGAATGCAGTAGATCATAGGTTGAACCCTGGTAAGGTGAAACAACTGACTATAAAATTGACATTTGCTGTTTCTCTGCTAGGTATGCTGTGCTAAGAGCAAAGACTGGTTGGCTAAGTATTTAGCCTTAATTGATATGAACCAATATTGTATAATATAAAAACGTTTCGACAGATCGTCAAATATGTAATATCATCTGATATTAATGAAACATCTGTTTATAGTAATATATTGAGAATGTCTATTATTTTATATACATTCATATATTATTCTATACAATGGAAAAAACAGTTGCTGTTCATATAATATTATACATCAACATGATCAACGGAATCTATGAAACATAAAATGGATTTAATTATCTGTTTTGTTTACTAATACAATTTAATTGAATGTTTTCGATGTTCCTCAATTTCAAGTCTAAAGTAGTTTTAACCTATTTAACTATTGGATTTAAGTAAGAACAAGATATGCCAACCATGTCATTGCACATTGCATAATATTGTATTACAAGTTGCAGTTGAATGCAGGGATTACCACACTTGTATACAGAGGACGACTTTGGGTTCTCATTCAGAGGTATTAAAAGCGAATTGAGTGAAACTACCCAGAGCTTCATGTCATTTTACTGATTATTCCACCTACCCCAAGTCTCAAAGCTTTCGCAAGACAAACAGCCTGCTCAACAATCTTAAAACGTGGTATTGGCGATTATCTTTGTTGTTGACACTTTCTCTTAATAATCAACATATTGTTGATCAAATATCATATTAAGTATTAAACCCTAAATATCAGATTTCAATATCATTGGGGTGAATATGCCAGAAATAGTGGGATAGTGGAAAAAGACTGATGGGTGCCACATGTGAAGCATATTTTGGTGGGCTTCATGTTGCTCGTTCTTTTGTCTTGTGTGTGCGGTTTTGTAGATCAGCGTGTGTCCTTTTTTCTTTTGGTCATTGTATTCTCTGTTCCTCTATTCATCGCTTCTGATAAACCCTTTGGCATCTTCAAATTTTTCTTTGTTATGACCTCTGTTCAATGCACGCATTTGAATAGTGTTCATCATATACATAACGGTCATATATAGATTTAAACCCACGTTAAAGATTATATTTTTTATAATATTTGAAACAAATATATCTCCAGTCATTCAAAAAAACAAAAACAAAAACAAGGAAAACAAAAATAGGTACACAATGAAACTGAAACACATGTCATATTCTTATGTCTTTAGAAAATATTTTAATATAAAAATTTTATTAATTTCCAATTAGTGAAAAAAAATAGGTACACATTGAAATAAAACCTCGTAATGAAAATCTAGAGATAAACATAAGACATGTGTCTAACCGTGTGTAGATGTTACATATATATATAGACACATGTCTTATGTCTATCGACCTTACGAGACAAGGTAACACTTCCACTATTGCAGCTATATTTTAGATAGCGGATGTGGGCGAGTGGTCAAGGGCTGGACATAAAGCTAAGCGATTGGTGCTGCAGTGTATCAATGGTGTGAGTTCAAATCACGTCGAGGGAAGAACAAAAAATTGTCAGCTCAAAGATCTAATTCTAACACTGTTCGGTTTCATTTTCAGACGTATATATATACATTGTATAAAGTCTAATGGAATCTACCAACAAGAGAACTTAATGAGTAACGGATCGTCGAGACATGACTATGCGGCACAAACAAAATAAATTATAGTAGTCTAGAAGATTGTGCAACGATACCGATAGAGATGTTACAAAAAATATATTGACAACATTTTCGATCAACAAATGATCTTCCTCAGTGTCTATCAAAGTTAGACTGAGTTTGTAAAGATTAGATGGTATAATTACAACTCACTAAATAGTCAGGTGACAAAGTGTGGCGTATTAAAAATCTTTAACTCCCTCATTTCACTGTAATAATAGGATGGTATAATTGTCACCTGGTAAAGTGTGACCCATTTGAGAATGCTAAGGATAATCGTTAATAAAAGGTGGTGAGCACAAATCCTTAACTTTGTGACAATAGTAAAATATTTGTTAAATATAAACACTGTGAAAGAAAATATACATAATAACCTATTGTTTTCTGTTAATACCGTCCGGATGTAAAACACGGAGTTCTTTAATCCAAAATCTTTCCCGATTCTCACGTTGGAAATCACTCCACAGAGAGTTCTGTTCAATGATGAGGATTTTCATTCTGTTGAAATCCTCGAGACTGTGGTCAGACAGTCTGGAGTGCTGGTTCACAGGAAGAAATGTCTTTTTTGTAAGGTCACTCCTGTGTCCATTCAGACATTTGTGGAAGGGCTGCTTAGACCAGTAAGTTCACCGGAAAACATTACAAAATATTTTGCACTGTTAATTGCAAGAGTGCAAATGTTATTTACATTCTTGAGTGTTCCGTTTGTGACAATTATACCATCATATCTCAACAGTGAAATGAGAGAGTTCAAGATTTTTAATACGTCACACTTGGACACCTGACTATTTAGTGAGTTGTATTTATACCATCTACACTTTTAAAAAAACAAATTCTTTACAATTTAATCCATTATCTAGTAGATTAATATCAAAACACGATTTTGATAACATAATTATTCTGAACAAATAGTAAAATTTCTTAGTATACCTTTTACCCTGATATTGATTTAATACTAAATAAAATTTGTATAGACATAAATACAAATGCATCTAATCATTTGAAATATTGTTCAAAGTAGCGTTTAGCACCATAACCATAACCACCCGTACCTATCGCTGGAATTTTTAGACGTATGATATATCAATAGGGTTCACGAGGCCATATAAAACATCTGCTATGATCATTTGAACCGTAATGAGAGCGGGAGGTTTGGCGCCTTAAAATCTGTTTCAACCCACCATTTCTTTAGAAATGCCTGTACCAAGTCAGGGTCATTACGGTTTTCACAGTTTTCCGGTTGTTGACTGATTTTGTCTGTTTATATAATTATGAGTTTTGACTTTCCCTTTGTAAGATTGTTCGGAGTTCGGTAATTTCGTTATTACCCTTATTTCGAATACATGTGATTAGATCTGGACGTTGACTAGTAGAAACTTTTCCTATATCTAAGTTGTCATCTAAACATTTTACTAAATTTATCTTAATGTCATTTCAAAACAAATCTTACAAAATTCAACAGTGAATCCATCAATCCCAAGTGATTTACAATTTTTCATCTTTGTCAAAGAGGCGAGTCATTTCTGGATCGTTAGTGGACCTTCACAAGAGTTTACTTCATCAGTACCAGATTTATTTTTATAAAAAGGTTTGTAATAATCATTAAAATGACTTATGAGAATCATAAGTGACTCTATGGTAATTTGTAAAAGTCTTTATTTTATTTATTTTATTTTAAATTTAATAATTTGGTTTTGTTTACAGCAGTTATTTAGTGGGAATATTATTTCCACACTGTTTTTATTAGTTTTTCACAAAACTTTGTAATTGGAAACTTGCAGTTATCTGCATCTGTACTCTGTAAACTGTAAATTTGGAATTTCCTTTGTGTAATGCCAGAACCTATTACTGACGTCATTTCCGAGATGCTAGAAAGCACATGTTCAGAATCAGCCTCTTTTTGATTCACGGCCATTGCATATAGACACTACAAATTTTAAGGAAGGTTTTTCAAAATGGTATGCCCACCTCCGCCCCTTCTTCCACCTTTGGCTGTTAGTTAGAAATTTTATTTTCATTAGTTTCTGCTCATAAATTTTATATATTTTCTTTCTGTGGCGGTTTCTGCTCCCAAATTTTATATACTTTCTATAAAGCAAGGGAGATAACCCAAACATTTTCTAAATTTTGTATTTGTTATGAATATATTTTATGTCATTTGTAAATATATTTTGATGAATTACCATTTTGTATTCATGTTATTTCAATTTAAATATTTACTACTTGTAACTTTTTTATTCACATGCATTAATGAATATTATTAATAACAATGTCAGATTTGTGGCCTGCATCATCATTCTGTCTTAGTTGTTTGTCTGCCTTCATATGCCCATAAAACATACTGTCTATGTGAGAGTCATTTATACAGTGGTTTGTACTAGTCTACAATTTATTATAGAAAAAAATCGTTTTGGTCATTTTTAATTTGTTTTGGAATCTCAGAGATTTTCTGTTTATTTTCATTTTTTTTTCCAAATAGTGTTTCTTTTCTAAATTACAAAAAATATTGCGTACTTCTTCACCCTCCCATGGCCACTTAGCCTTCGCTCGCATGATAATGCCATTTTCCTTTTCCACACGAATAATTTTAATAAATATTTGAACAATTTTAATAAGTTATTAAAAATGTCTAATTCATCTAAAAATAAAACATAAAATTCTAAAAACTCATTGAAATTTACATGCCCTTTAATTAAATGTTAATAATAACCAACCAAGGATCGCATCGGGTAGTAAAATAACCGTCCTGATTTACATGATAATAAAATGTTTCTGATTCGATGCCTTTAATTTTTAAACAAGATGGACATACATTCTTGAAGATATTGTGAGCATGATTAAGACGAAGTTGTTTAACTCTCTTTTCAACATTTAAAAATCCTAGACTAGTTAGTTCCTTTTGCTTTCTGTTTGTTCTTGGGCTCATACATTTAAAATAGCGAAGTGCTTTGTTCTGTACCACTGGTAACTTGTTTTTTTTAAAGCTTCATATATACCATCATATCAGCAGGAACAAGACTAATTAACACAACATTGCTTTTCTATACATACATCTCAAACGAGAATTCACTTTTAATAATGGTGTTGAGATTGTTATTTGATAAGACAAATGTTGCTCTATATCATTGCCTAACTATTTAATACAACTTTGCGATTTTAATAAATGACCGTTGCAATTAATTTGAAAATCAGCTATGGTTTTTAATTTTTCGCTTTGGTAAAAATATAATGCATTAAGTTTTCTTAATGTGTAGAGAAAGAATGTTATCGATAAGGCACTCACTGCATGATTCCAGTTCTTTACCGAGATTTTTAGAGATAAATTTCGGAATTTTTATGGGAAAACATAACTAATACTGTCATCTGCATATAGTAGACGTCTAGAGTCTGAGATTAGGCTGATGAACATTTCGTTGACATAACAAAGAAAAGGAAAGGGTCCCATGATATATAATTGTGGTATTCCACAGCTTATGTGTGCTAAATTGGATTATGTATCATTAAGAATTTTGAAGCACCAAAGGGGTAATCAGAAGCCGTAAATCGAAGAATGACACACAGCAAAATGACCAGAAGGACAAACTACGACCTACAACACATTACATAAAAAACTAAAGATCGAGCAACTCGAGCGCAACTGAAAATCTTCTACGGAAAGGTTAGCTTATTATAATAATAGCTTTTTACCATCAACCGTTCGACTCTGGAACGAACTTCCAGCGAATATCAAAAGTAATGTTTCAGTCAATTCCTACTAGAATTCGAACTGAGAGTAGTGCGCTTAAGGATCATCTTTATAAGAAAAATATCGAAGCTAATCCCTACTGTTGTTGACAACTGGTAGAAACGTCTGAGCATTTGTTACTAAAATGTTCTCTGTATGAAAGGTTAAGAAATGATTTACTTGTTGACCTGTCTTCTCATTTGAATATTAATAATCTACTCTTTGGTGATTCTAACCTCCCAGATTGTGAAAATAAAAGTAATTTCTTTGTAATTCAAGATTTTATAATAAAATATAAACGTCACTTGTTTTCTGATCCCTTTGTATGTACTATTGTTATAACTCATGCAATTTATTCAATAAATATTGTTTACACTAAAGGTAAGTAGTTCATGCGAACGTTTAAATATAGAGATAAGAATAATAAATTTATGGATTTCAATGGTAGTGAAACTAAAATAAGTTCTTTATCTCCATGCAAATTTTTACACTTCAGAAAATATAATTAACATAGAGACCTAATGGGTAATATTTTTAATAATGGACCACAAAAAGTCTCCCTAAAAGATCATCTCTTTCAAAAAAGATAGTATTGCTTCAGGTGTGTATACATGTGGCAAATTAGAAGCTACTGCTCATTGCTTGCTGCACTGGCCAAATTATATATTTATTAGGAACGAAACCATACAAACATTAGGTACTATCGATGTACAGTCTTTAATATTTGGTAACAGCTTAAAAAGGGAAAATGAAAACAGATTGGTACATGTATTTGAAATTGTGTGAAAGTACAATGCCAGAACAAAAAGATTTGATTGAACATAACTGTGGAAATGAATTGACCAGACTACACATGAACTATGCATAGTGGGTTGTAGACCGTGAGGATAGTATGTGACAGCTCCGTCTTTGTAATATTTAGAAATATTTTGTTTCAATTTAATCTATAATTGCTTTTTTACTCTTTTTTTTTATCATAATCATTCTACTTAATGGAATATTGTCTAACACAATCGTCATTTTTTAATACCCAAAACTATTGTCGTTTTCCGTACTAACCTTCATAAAATGAAGATTAACACCGAGTTACGCTGCAAAATATACGATTTTTTGACAAAAAAGAACCAAAGCTATCATTATCGGGATTATTATCCTGGATAACAAGAATTCAAATCTATTCATATGACCTTCTATGTGAACCCGTCTTAGGCATGCGCACTGTTTAGAAACAATAAACAACATGTTGTTCTTGGGTAAAAGAGAAAGTGTCAACGCGTGGAAGAAAGCGGACTTTGACGGATTCAGAGAGAAAGATGAATAGAAGTGAAGTATCTTCCAAATAGAACAAATGCAGGATATATGTAGGGGATCAGTTGGACCGTTGGAACGAACTCAAGGAGGTGCTACGCGTCCAAACGCGCTGAAGTGGCAAAGATTTTGCTTGATAAGTAAGCCGAGCATGTTTTTTCCTTCTTTTCTCAATCGTTTTTCATATTTTATGAATTTATGATGATGCCTATGATCATTTTCGATAGATATTATTCAATATATGTAATCTTACACCTGGTACCAGCAAATTATTGTCAATGAATAGCATAAAACGGCCGTATTTGCGAGGTTAACAAACACAAATTTTAACATCCATGCTGCTAACTTTTTTAATAATGGACCAAAATTTTGAAATTAATTGTTAGAGTTTGTATATATCATATATTAATAGACATCTAGAAAAAAAATTGTTAACTTGAAAACTGTATTTTTAAGAATTTTTTTCTGAAGATTTATACCCAGTCAGCAACAAGACGTTGATCCAACGTTGGTACATGGTTGGCATGGTTGGTCGAACGTCGCAGTTGGCATGCCAACGTTCGCCCCACGTTGAGACAAAGTGAGCAACCCAACCGTTGGGTTGATATGGTTGGCCCAATGTTGACACGACGTATGATATTTGATGGTGAAATGTGTAGCCGATTAGCCAACGTTTGGATCTGACCATTGACCAACGTCGGCCCGGCGTCGGTACTTGGTCGCACATTAATTAATCCATAGTATGTCGATTCGATTTTTTTTTCATAAATTCATTTGTTTGATATTATGTCTTGTCCCACCACACACACTCACACTAGATTTATGCCTGAATTGTACATCTTTCATTTCCTTTATATGCACTTTTTACTTTTTTAACATCTATTTTAGGTTTAATTTTATATCTATCTTGATGAATATAATCTCAGATAAATATTTGGCCGTCACAGCTGTATCGTAAATTTCTACCATCCCTATTTGATAATATTTGATGATGAGAAAAGGGAAAGGTCCAAACATAGCAAAATGTAATGACACAGTTTTAAATGTCAACATATTTTTGAAAAAGTTGTGTATTAGAGAACAAATTGAATGTGTAGATGCTTATGAATTGTTCACGAAACAAGGAAATGTGCTAAAGTCATTATTTGATAATACTGACTCCTCAGGTGTCCATATTAGCGTTGAAGGTTGTACGAAAATTAGAGACGAAATTGTAACCTTTTTCGATTCAGATAAAGTAATAAGTGTAGAGTTGAAAACCCCACGTAAACGCACAAACAGTGCGCTTTCGTCGACACCAAATTCTGTAGGGAGAAAAAACAAACAATCCCGAATTGTATCGCCACCAGTGTAGTAATTTAATATGTGTACTGCTTTATTATGATAGTATTCATGTTTTTATTTTGTATAAATTATTACATTTGTGTGTATACAAATATTACAAGAGACTGTATTGTTTTGCAACAATTGATGTTATGATTTATTGTCAAGAATACGGTATTGTTACCGGTTGTAAACAAATAGTAGAAGTTGTAAGATTGAGCAATCAAGCGATAATAAAACAAATTAAAATTTCTCGTTATCGCATGAGACCTTTAAACACAAAATTATACATATTCTCCCACTATACGATTTATTGTAAGATACATGTTACTGTTTGTTTGTTCCATACAAATGAAAAATCGTAAAATTGTGGAATTAAGCGATATATATCTATATATATGTTATTTTTTTCTATCGCATGAGGCTTTAGATCATAATATTACACTTTATTTATTTATGTCATGTCAATTTCTATTGCAACTATAAATATAAATGGGCTGAGAGATGATAAAAAACGTAGAACTTTTTTTGATTGGTTGATTAGTAAAAAAATCAATGTAATATGTGTTCAAGAGACGCACTGTACATTTTCTGAAATAGAATCATGGCAAAACTTGTGGAAAAGTTCTGGTGGATGCGAAAGTAGTTGGAATTGTGGAGTAAGGGCATCGCGAGGGGTAGGGGTTTTATTATGTGATATTGATGCTACTGTTAAAGAAATTAGTTCCGATGATTTTGGGCGTATATTGTCATGTGAATTAAAATGAGAAAATAAAACTTATATAATAACAAATGTGTATTGTCCAAATGATAGTGGGGTTAGAAAAACGTTTATTAGAGATATTAATCCATATGTGACAGATGGGAGTCTTACTGAAAAAATGCACATACTCACTGGCGATTTTAATTGTGTTTTAGATAAGGAAATATATCATTATCCTTCTCGTAATTATGATGATACGGGGGGAAAAGAACTTAAGACTATTATGACGAAAAATAATCTAATCGATATTTGGAGATAAAAAAATCCGTCAGTGAAAAATACACGTTTGGAAGAGGTAATTCTAAATCAAGTATAGACTTAATATTGATCAGTGAAGAACTTTCCTGTCATATCATTAACATTAAAATAATTCATTTTCCGTTCAGTGATCATGATATTAAAATTATGAAATTAAACGTATGCGATATCACTAGAGGGTCTGGTACCTGGATAATGAATTTGCATACAATTAGATCTGATTATTTTCGACAAGTGTTTACAAATTGGTGGGTATATTGGAAATTTGAAAAGAAATCTTTTTCAAATTTGAGGGAATGGTGGGACATAGCCAAAATTAAGATTAAATCGATAACTACAGAAGCGTCTAAAAAGGTAAACACTACTGACGACACGATAAAGGCTCTAGAAAATAAATTAGAGACATTAAAGGATATATCTGAACCCTCCAGGCAACAATTAGAAGAGTTAGCAGACTTAGAAAATCAAATACACTCACATTATGAAAATAAAACTGACGCCGCAAGGTTAAGAGCTAAAGTTGACTGGTACGAGAAGGGGGAACTATCAACTAAATATTTTTTTAATCTAGAGAGAAAAAATGGGCAAAATAAATTATGGCAAAAAATCAGGGGTCTAGATGGTAATTTAAAATATGATATCGACGAGATACTAGATGAACAGATAATTTTTTACGCAAATCTATTTTCAACAGAAGGGTGGGATAAAAATGTAGCAGAGGAACTGGTTACTCATATGGATAGAAAATTAACATGCGACGAAAGTGAAGATTTAGAAAAAGACTTGACAATTAATGAAATTAAGAAAATATTTTTTACGATGAAACAATACAAATCACCTGGATTAGACGGGATTATAAATGAATTTTATCAGATATATTGGGATACAATAAAGGAAGATTTATTTGAAGTATTACTAGAAATTTTTGATAAATTTGAAATATGTGATTCCCAGTGTCGAGGAATGTTGACACTACTCCATAAAGGGGGGTGATAGAGATAACATACGTAACTGGCGTCCAATAACATTATTAAATAGTGATTATAAAATCATATCAAAACTTTTAGCAAATCGCATGAAGCCAGTATTAAACAAAATTATTCATACGATCAAAAAGGATTCGTAGCAGGGAGAAATATAAGCGAAAATAATCGTATGATTGATGATATTATAGAATTTGTAGATAACGAAGATGAGGAAGGTGTAATTATTTTTGTTGATCAGCAAAAAGCATTTGATAGAATGGAATGGGGGTGGTTAAATTATGTTATGGAATGTTTTAATTTTGGACTGAAATTTCGTGAATTGGTTTATATGTTATTTAAAAAGGGAAAAACCTGTATAAAAACAAATGGTTTCATATCAAAATTTTCGCAATATCGCGTTCAGCCAGACAAGGATGTCCTGCTGCACCGATTTTGTACATTATTCAGGCAGAGCCGATGGCTTGTGCTATCCGAAACACTCCGGAAATACATGGTATCAAACTACCCGACTGTGAGGGGCAGCCGGTAAAGGAAGCAAAAATATGCATGTTTGCAGACGACACGCAACCCTAAAACAAAAACGAAGAATCTGTTGAACAATCCTTTTTAATTCTTTCGAAATTTGAAAAGGCATCCGGCTCTAAAATGAATTATGAAAAAACAAAAGGATTATTTATTGGTAGATTAAGGGGGAAACGACCCAGATTAACTAACATATCATGGATTTCAGATAATATAAAGACTTTAGGTGTTTTTCACGGGTACAATATAGACACTGATAACATTTGGAAAAAAATTATAAATAAAATGAAAAGCTGCACTCAGGTTTGGAAAACCAGAAATTTAACCTTTAAGCGAAAAACTTTAATCGTTAAAAATTTTCTGTTAGCTCAAATGGGATTTGAAACTGAAATGAGGGGGATACCAGAGAAATATAAAAAAGAGGTGAATGATTTGATTTGGAAATTTCTTTGGGACAATAAACCAAACTAAATAGAAAGAAACGTATGTTGCTTAAATATTAATGAAGGGGGGATGGGAATGATTAACATAGACAATTTGTCAAAAATAAATAGATAAAATTTATATACAAAATAATCAACAGTGAGATGGAGTTGATTTTTTTCTTTGTAAATGCTCCGATATTAAAGGTTTAGATATTGCATCCATTCAAAAATAATATCAAGACGCTATACAAGCACGGAACAATTTTTTGGGGTCATGTTCTACGGAGTTTAAAAATGACATTTTAGATAAAAACATATTTGGTAGCTCTGAGATCAAATTTAATAGAAATCCACTTTTTCTTCAATCGTTTTTGAGAAATAATATATTTAAAATAAACGATATATGGGATAAAAACAATAATACCTTTGTTGATAATCAAGACTATATTTAATAGAGTGGATGATAAAAGGAACTGAATATCAGAATGGGCAAAAATATAAAAAATCAATACCAGAAAATTTTGTTAAGAAATTAAAATCCGATGATAACGAAAAGATAAAAAAATCATCAGGTTTAAAAATAGATAGTAATTTGAATATTAGCAATCATAATAATAAAATCATTGTTCCAAAAGAGCTGAAACTGAAGAATATCCAGAATGAAATACGTAAACCAATTACGCCAAAATATCAATTCAAATGGGATACAATTTATGAAAAGAAATTTAACTGGATATCAATTTGGTATATACTGAACAAGATTAAATGTAAACAAAGCATTATCCAGTTCCAATGGAAATGTTTGCATAACATTGTCTATTCAGAATATAGATTACAAAAAATGGGAAAATCAAATGGTCAATGTCATTTTTGTAAAAATGAAATAGAGTCCCTTATGCATTTGTTTTACAGGTGTCATAAAATTAAACATGTCTTAGATGAATTAAAACACATTTTTAATAGCATTTTTGAAAAAAATATAGTACTTGTTGAGGAAAACTTAATCATTGGGGTGTATGAGGGAGAAATAACTGAACATCTACTTTTAATGAATTTAGTAATTTGTATATTAAAATGGGTAATTTGGAAAACAAGAAATTATATAAAATATAATAAAAGTACTTACGGGGAAGCAATAGTTATCACAAATCTCAAAAATGAACTCAGAAGTAATATGCAAATGATGATTAAGAACCCAGAAGTTCGAAACTTATATAATATTAGGAAATTACAGCTATTATTGGATACATTATGAATTTAGTTGTATTAATAATTCCTTTCATTGTTTACTGTGTAAAAATGTATGTTTATAAATTGAATATGAGAGATAAAATATGATTTATTTGAAAAAAAAAAAAACAAAAAAAAATTGATGATGCATGTAATTTGATACTTCATGTAGCTTTATAGACATCGTTTGCGCGCCACTTCTTTTGATATCCTGCGTAGAGGACGAAGAAAGACGAAGAAATGTAAGTGTTTACATTCAATTCTTTATGTTTTAAAGAAAAACTTCGTTGAAAAATAATAACGAAAGTAAATGAAAGTGTCATACGGAAAAATCACTTTTAAAGAATAATTAAGAATCCCTATATATCAAGGATGGGTCTGAAATGATGATTTTTAAAGCTTGCTGATCATAGGCTTTTGTGATAAAATGATTTAAATATTGCGCGTTTTCATGTGGTTTTGTGCGAATTCAGGACAAACCGTACTGGTTATATACAAGTATGGGGAACTCCCTTTTTGCACTTGAATGTTTTACCCATGTTTTTTTTCCATTACCATGCAATTTTTTGTAGTTTCGGTCGATATCTCGCACAGTTATCTCCTTTGCAATTGCACTTGTATACACACTAAAGTTATGAGGGAGTTTTTATTGATGAGAAATACAATTTAAAAAAAGCTATAACAGGTTATTTTTATGCCGTTAAATTAAGGTGAAATTAACCTCTGATCTTTTTATTATAGTTTTTGTCTACAAATTTGAAAAATACCATTTAGATATAGATTGGTGTTTGTTATAATTATACTCTGTGTATTATCTAAATAACTATTACTTGAGAAGTTGCGTGAACAATTGATTAATTGTGACACGAGCGGCCTGATCAATTTGCTCTTATTATCTATCACATCAACATGTGTACTGGGTTAAACCGCATGAGTAACTTGACAAGTTGTACAATTTGTTATTATTATAAATAACATACCGGCTTCTCATATACAGTACTGGCTGGTGAATGTACAATAAATACATTTAAAATAATTACCGCGACGTTCGTATTAACATTTTTTATTTCAGAAAAAAAAACTCGCATTCTCACATCAGACTCAATAAAATGTCTTACTGGACAGTTAAAAGAAAAGTTAAAAAAAAAAAAAAAAAATCACTGGAAGACAATTTGCCGGTTATTCCAAACCCCCCTCCGGTGCTGATGTAACACATGCTTCAAATTGTGATGATTATAATACGGTTCTAATACATTCCCAAATTACTATCTCTCATCTAATTTAATTTTACACAAGTAAGAGAAATCGACTTCAAAACTTATATAAATTCTTCTCCCAGATACCAAAAAAGAAAAGAAAAGAAAAATACATGTAAGATGGTTAGGACATGCACATTAATAATACACACATTTGTTTAAATAAGCATATGAAGTGAAAGGGTGACAATTTTTACAATGAACAATAAAATGACAGATCTAATATTTTGCAACAAGTAAAAGCATGGTACATTTATATTCTAGGTGTAAAACGTTTAGATTTTATTATAAAATCTTGAATTACAAGGAAATTACTTTCATTTTCACAATCTGGGAGGTTAGAATCGCCAAAGAGTAGATTATTGATATTCAAATGAGAAGACAGGTAAACAAGTAAATCATTTCTTAAACTTTCATACAGAGAACATTTTAGTAAAAAATGCTCCGACGTTTCTACCAGTTTACAACTACAGTAGGGATTAGCTTCGATATTTTTCTTATAAAGATGACCATTGAGAGCACTACTCTCAGTTCGAATTCTAGTATGTATTTGTTCAAATATATTTTCATTGCTTTGACTGAAACATTACTTTTGATATTCGCTGATATATGCCGAAACGTATCATAATAGGTTGATGCTGGACAATTTTAATTGTGTTTTCCTTGTTGTAATTTTTTGGAACAAGGAATAATTGTTTTGGTATTGCAGTATAGCTGAATAAATGTTGTAAAACTTAGGTGTTTTTTCTAGCAGTTTTATGAAGCTATTGAATGTTGTCAGCAGAATATCGAAGGAATTGTTCAATATTTCTGATTGCGAACAATTGACACATGACAAAAAAACATCACATGCACTAGGACATAGGTACCTTTGTTATGATACTAAATCCAGAATCAGAGCTTAATACACATTCATGAAACGTGTGAAACACATCGAAACCGCACTAAAGAGGGAACTCATATGCATTGATACGGTTTAGTTAGTAAGAAAAATTTAGTTGAAATTTGAACCGACTGAAGCATGCGTCTTCTGTTCTGAAAGTACTAATGGTTCTTGTGCTTGTTTGATTACCTAGTCTCCTTATGATTTATTATTTGAACTGAAACACGATTCGTCAATAGTAATTAAAATATTTGCAAGTGCTTTGTTCCTGTCTAATTTTCATACTGGAAAGTGTTTCAATTCCTTATTGGAAATCAATTAATTTATTGGGAAAGATATACAAATTTAGGTGAAATGTTCGCGACATACAGAAAAACAACGTATCGGAATTACAGTATAATTTATTACTGTATATGGTATATATGTATTTTAATAATTGATGTCTCTTATGCATAGCCATAATCAAGGAGACTGTGATACATCACTTCGCATATGCTTTGAGTCATAGTTTCTGTTGCGTCTACAAATTGTTTTCATACTACTGTTTGATGGGTATCACATGGGAGGTTATTGAACGTTTGACCAACGTGAACCATTGGTGGAATATGATTATAAATAGTCGAGGCTGGACGTTGGGCTGACGTTAGACACTGGTTGAACATGGTTGGCAAAAGGTTGGCATATAGTAGTTAATAGCTTAGGCTTAGGCTTTGACTTTCTCTTTGTAAGATTGTTCGGAGTTCGGTAATTTTGTTATTACCCTTATTAGGCTGACGTTAGGCCGACGTTGGTACTGGTGGGATTAGGTTGGCACATGGTTATAAATAGTTTTGACTGACGTTGGGTCGACGTTGAATAATGCTTGGATTGGGTTGGCATATGGTTGTAAACCGACCGTCGGGCCAACGTGGCGCCAATGAGCAACATTACGATGGGCCAACGTTGGGTTCCGACGTCAGGCCAACGATCCGAACGCCCGAAGACCAATGTCGGCACAACGTAGTGTTGCTATCTGGGTAGAAGTCAAACGGACTATAAAACTGTTTGTCAATGTTATCAATATTAAATTAGGAAGACAGATTAATATAAGTTTTATAAGTTGCTTTTGAATCACATTGAACATTGTAAGCATATATATATTTTAATAATTGTATGCTGAAATTTCATGAAATAAATAGTGCTTAAACTTTAAAATTTTGGAATTTATTTTCAGGGTTCGTATATATCATATATTAATATACATTTAGAAAAAAAAATGATTTCAAAACTGGCTTTTTAAGAAAAAAAAATCTGAACATTTATAGAAGTCAGACAGATAGTACAAGTTAGTCTTGGTTTACTCAAATAATTATGAACTTCAAACAAACTGGCGGAAAAAAAATGAAAACAAAACAAATAAAAAATCATATATTTTCCTTAAAATACGATTTAAACACAAACTGTTTTTCACCAAACATATCAGAAAATTATGGTGTCGAGAATCTGTGTTTCAATCATACTAAGTGCTTGTGTTTTTTTCACCTTGAGATAATAGAAACTAATATATACGAGATATTACATATATAGTTAAGATAGCATTACCTGTACGTCCCTCACCTTATATAAACTATATAAACAGAAGATGACGTAGTATAATAGAATATAATAGATTTATGTTAATAAGGAAAGGGGTAAAAATGGCATGGGTTTCCGCAGATTTGATCAAGTTTAATTCGTGAAATGTTGATAATCATGTGTTTTATAATGGTCTTTTTTTAAGTAGCACCAATACCTGTCAATTACATGTTGATGTATCGTTATATACTGTACATTAAGTAGATTTACCTCATTGTACTGTTTAAGGATAAAAAAGTAATATAAAATTATATTAGTATATTAATTGATTATTTATTCACCGTGTAAATTCTAGACAAATCTCGCGCCACAGTAATATTTATTATTTTATTTTGTTAAATATGAACAGAATTAGAGAGTAAATGTCAACCATCCCGTCCTTTTATGACAGGTGTGATCGCACGTTCTGATTTTCATTAAGTATTAAAACGCAAAGAAATATGTCTGACGTTTTGACACACTAATGAATGCAGAAAGTGTGTGTCCAAAAAACAATTATTAACCGCTTACTTTAAACTGATGTGAACATTCTCAAAACAATATTAATATTCCGAGACACGTAGTAGACTTCACGGTCAAATTCCAATAAACAGAATTTATATTTACGAATTTGTTAAATCGAAAAAAAAAAATATTTACGACTAGGCCTAAATATACTTGGTGGACTGTTGTCAATTGACGAACATGGTATTGTCAAAATGGTGTCGTCTCATCTACACAACATTTCAAAACGCCCCCACTACCACAACGCCCCCTACTAAAACGCCCCCACTGTTTACCAAAACGCCCCCAATATTATTTCAGAATAAAAATTATTTTACCAAAACGCCCCCACTTTTGTATTGTCAAAACGGCACGTTTAATATAATTTTTCTACTCAAACGATGATACCATGTGTGATATCTTGTAATTCAAGATTTGTCCAGTAAATTTATATATTGTATACACATGTGTTTATTTTCAATGTAGGACAGAAAGTCAGAGTAATCTCGAATTCTACAAGGAAAGCAAAGGCTAAATTGTTTCTTGAACACACTTGGATGAAATATTCAAAAACTCAAGACAGTGTCTACTGTGCACCGTGTAGATTATTTGGACCATATGTTAATTGTATTCGATTCCAAATCAAGCTGAACTCACTACACATTTGACAAAATAAAATTTCTAAGTCAACTACATATTTGTATTATATTGCTCTACTCAATATTTTATTTCTCAAAATTTATGTTCAAAAATTGACTTGTTGCTCATCAAAAAATTGGGTTTCCGCGGGATCATTTTTAGTGCCAGGAAATTGCAAGAATGCAGGATTTTGCACCATTTACCCCAGACCCCCTGCCGTAACGCCACTTCTGCGAGGTGGGGGACGGTCACTTCGTGACCATCCACCAGACTTTTAAACTTCATTTTGGGGTAGCTACGCCCCTGTACACAGCGACTTGTAAGTCCAACACAAAAAAAACAATCTTTACAGTTTGACACAAAGAAATGAAAATAAAACTTTTATTGTTCTTCATCCTGAAGTAACGAGGAGGTTT
Organism: Bathymodiolus brooksi; assembly: GCA_963680875.1. Taxonomy (NCBI): domain Eukaryota; kingdom Metazoa; phylum Mollusca; class Bivalvia; order Mytilida; family Modiolidae; genus Bathymodiolus; species Bathymodiolus brooksi. Next base: position 130,794,111 of record OY804576.1, on the reverse strand, counting down.
TGAATAGCGATTACTTGAGAAATGACATATATCACACAGCAAGTTGATAGCTTAAACTGTAGTAAAGTTTAAAACAGCAAAAAGAACCAGATACTATATCACGGTCTGTTTTAAGGACAATGCATAGCAAAATTATGCATACAGGTATCATTGACATTGTATACATATTGTGACTTTCTGTCCTACCTACATGCAAAAATATAAGTTGTGACTTTTTGTTCGCCAGGGTAAAAAATATAGATTGTGACTTTTTGTCCTGTGACTTTTTGTCCTAGGAGTTTTGTGACTTTTTGTCCTGTGACAAATCAAGAATCATATATTTTCCTCAAAATACGATTTAAACACAAACTGTTTTTCACCAAGCATATCAGAAAATTATGGTGTCGAGAATCTGTGTTTCAATCATACTAAGTGCTTGTATATAAAAGTTCGAAAAAAAAATTATATGAAAGTATTAAAATAAATTCGTATTAATTTTTCTTTTAAAGGTGACAATTTTGATTCGGATAAGAAATGAATTCAGGGAAATATTTTGAAAATAATTGGTTTTGAATATGAAATGCATAGCGAATTGTCTTACCGCAGAAAGACGTTTGACGCGTAAATGTATCAGTGTATAAATCTAAATTAGACGATTGTTTGTTCACCTTGAGATAATAGAAACTAATATATACGAGATATTACATATATACTGCGAATTCATTTAATTTCGTTCGTACCAATTTTCGTGGATTGGGTAAAAAAGGCATTTTGTGGGATAGTTAAATTTGTGGATTGCCGATTACAAAAAATAAAAAAAAATGTTTTGAAATACTTAATTTCGTGGATTTTCACTTCAAATTCGTAGATTTTGCGTGTCGCGATTCTACGGTAAAGTGTTCATTTTAAGTAAATTTACAAGTACGCCAAACAAATATTGATCATTGTTGTACATTATCAGCTTGTTTCTCTAAAAATTGCCCCGTGATCAATCAGTAGTTTACTGTTTTGGTTTTTTGGTGTTTTTCTTTTAACTTTGTAGTATTTTTTTATTCTTAATAAAATAATTCAGCTCATTTTGTTTTCATAATCAAATTATTTGCATTCCTGAATAAATTATTTTTATAAAATTATAAAATGTTACCAAATAAACATAAGTTTTGGAGAAACAAGATTTAACCATTATTTTTGTAGCAAATTACTATTGTCTACAGTCTAACACAAATAAAATTGGCAAAATTCCTTTTTATGCATATTTTTGACAGTACCATTTACATTTGTTTTTTAATTAATATTTCACAAAAAGCATATTTTTTTGCTAAACTTCACACTAGGAGTCAAAGCTTAAATTATAATGCTTTGTACTCTAAGAGAACATGACATGCCATAAATGATACATATAAACAAAAGTTGCATTAAACGGTAAAGAAAAAAGGTGTGAAAATTTATGTCACAGCAGTTAAACATCACGTGTCAACAAATTAGAATCCTGACCTCTGGGCGTATATGATACCAGTATACCGACCGTTAATCCGATTATTATCACCAATAAACTCTATGATTGTCAATCAAAATGTATACACAGCAATTATAAAAGACGACAATATTGTTAGTATTATCCATTGAAATTTTACCAAAAATGTTTTGTATTTATTTATATGTGAAATAATAAAATATATATAGTGAGTTTTGTCTACTAGTATATAGAACATACATCGTATCAGGTTGGCTTTGATGCATTGAATCAACACTTCATTAAACAATACAAAAATGCTGGAAGTTATTACCACAAAATGTTTTCATAAATGTCACAACAATACACAATTTATTCCAAGAGTTTACATGTTTATCAATCACAAAATGACACACAGGTACATTTATTTTAGATTCACAAGACATGCATTACAATCACATCATGCAACAATGTTGAATTACCTACATGGCTACACACGTTTGTGTTGTCAAAACCTTGCTTACCGCCAAACGGAAATCAAATGGTCATTTTTCGTCGACCATTTAAATTCGTTGTTTGCTGGCACCCACGAAAACCACGAATAAAAATGAATTGACAGTAGTTAAGATAGCATTACCTGTACGTCCCTCACCTTAGGTAAACAATACAGACAGAAGATGGCGTAGTATAATAGAATATTATAGATTTATGTTAATAAGGAAAGGGGTAAAAATGGCATGGGTTTCCGCAGATTTGATCAAGTTTAATTCGTGAAATGTTGATAATCATGTGTTTTATAATGGTCCTTTTTTTAAGTAGCACCAATACCTGTCGAATACATGTAGAGGTATCGTTATATACTGTACATTAAGTAGATTTACCTCATTGTACTGTTTAAGGATAAAAAAGTAATATAAAATTATATTAGTATATTAATTGATTATTTATTCACCGTGTAAATTCTAGACAAATCTCGCGCCACAGTAATATTTAGTGTTTTATTTCGTTAAATATGAACAGAATTTGAGATTAACTGTCAACCATCCCGTCCTTTTATGACAGGTGTGATCGCACGTTCTGATTTTCATTAAGTATTAAAACGCAAAGAAATATGTCTGACGTTTTGACACACTAATGAATGCAGAAAGTGTGTGTCCAAAAAACAATTATTAACCGCTTACTTTAAACTGATGTGAACATTCTCAAGACAATATTAATATTCCGAGACACGTAGTAGACTTCACGGTCAAATTCCAATAAACAAAATTTATATTTACGAATTTGTTAAATCGAAAAAAAAAATTTTTACGACTAGGCCTAAATATATTTCGTGGACTGTTGTCAATTGACGAACATGGTATTGTCAAAATGGTGTCGTCTCATCTGCACAACATTTCAAAACGCCCCCACTACCACAATGCCCTCTACCAAAACGCCCCCACTGTTTACCAAAACGTCCCCAATATTATTTCAGAATAAAGATTATTTTACCAAAACCCCCCCACTTTTTTATTGCCAAAACGGCACGTTTAATATATTTTTTCTACTCAAACGATGATATCATGTGTGATATCTTGTAATTCAAGATTTGTCCAGTAAATTTATATATTGTATATACATGTGTTTATTTTCAATGTAGGACAGAAAGTCAGGGTAATCTCGAATTCCACAAGTAAAGCAAAGGCTAAATGATTTCTTGAACACACTTGGATGAAATATTCAAAAACTCAAGACAGTGTCTACTGTGCACCGTGTAGATTATTTGGCCCATATGTTAATTGTATTCGATTCCAAATCAAGTTGAACTCATAACACATTTGACAAAATAAAATTTCTAAGTCAACTACATATTTGTATTATATTGCTTTACTTTTTATTTCTCAAAATTTATGTTCAAAAGTTGACTTGTTGCTCATGAAAATTGGGTTTCCTCGGGATCATTTTTAGTGCCCGGAAATTGCAAGAATGCAGGATTTTGCACCATTTACCCCAGAGCTTCTGGGGGCCTTAAGTGGCCCCCAGACCCGCTGTCGTAACGCCACTTCTGCGAAGTGGGGAAGGGTCACGTCGTGACCATCCACCAGACTTTTAAACAGCTTTTTTTAGTACACTTCATTTTGGGGTAGCTACGCCCCTGTACACAGTGACTTGTAAGTCCAACACAAAAAACCAATCTTTACAGTTTGACACAAAGAAATGAGAATAAAACTTTTATTGTTCTTCATCCTGAAGTAACGAGGAGGTTTTGAATAGCGATTACTTAAAGGACAAATGACACGATTTTTAATTTTTCACAAATCTTTGTGAAATACCTCCAAAATGCTGTAAAAATAACTACTTTTTCACTTTCATGTGATTAACGATACGTACAAAGGGATAAACACCCTTTTTATCGCCCTTTTTGCTGACCTAGAAATTATGCAGATTTTGAGTGCGAAAACGTCGCTGAACCACTCGTGACGTCACATGCGCAAGTCATCTATTTCTAAATCAGTTGATTGATATCGATACGAAATTTGCATAACAAAGCCGTGATTAGCAAACCAAAACAAACATCCACGTGGGTGAAATAACTAGAAGTTCCAAATGGTGTCCTGTGCAGCGTTTGGGTGCAACAACAGAGGAACCAAAGGCAATGGACTGAGTTTTTTCTCGTTCCCAAAGGACGGCCAGCTGAGAAAAGCCTGGCTGGATCCATTACTGTCGACGATGGAATTTCGATCCAACATCAGGTCACAGATTGTGCTCCACCCACTTCACCCGTGACTGCTTTGAAAGGGATCCTTTGAGAATGATGGAACTTGGTGTTGATGGAACCTCCAAGCGACGACTGAAGTCAGATGCAACCCCAAATGTGTCCCTAGCATCACCTGACCCGGAGAAAAAAAATGGCGAAACTCCAGTTGTTCAATACCTACACCTTCCCAGGGGAACACTACAGAAGCGTCAAAAGGCCGAGGTATGTGATTTTTAACATTACAACATTACTTATGTGCAAATGCTAGTCGAGAAGATCGATAATAATTAATTATATTAGAGTGCAAGTCTTGGTTTAGACGTACATGTAGGTCATCATGCTCCCCCCTTTTTCGCAGCTTACCACGATCAGACGATCACGGGCGTATACATCAAGTTTTGCATGTTGTAATCCAGTTTAAATTTCATGCATAATATACAAGTGTTATAATTTATTTCCAGTTTCATAAATTACTATTATATACGTTCTCCACACATGTACAAATGTACGTACGATCCAGATTCTGACCTTTACCAAATGTAAACAAATAACAATGCTATTTTTAACTCAGATTTGACAGCTGAAAATACACCACTGTATGTTACAGTGCATATATAAAAAACAATACACATTCATAAACATGATGAAGAAGAAAAATGAACAAGCAAACTCAAAGAAAAAAATACAACTGTGAAATTGTTTACCAAACAGAAATGTGCAATGTATACAGATGTAACCTTTTGAACATGTAGCTTATAATATTGTTTATTTAGGTTTGCAAGTTGTTTCGAATGATATGACACACATCAAAGGTACATTGTAGTCTAGAATCAGGTGGACTTAAAATGTATGAAAATCTGTACACATCTATTCTACTTGTGAACATTGATAAGAATGTGTTTGCATCCAAAAGATAAAATGTGGTGGTTTTATTTTGTAACAAATCAAATGTAAATATTTGTATATTTTTGTTCAAACTGATTTGACTTTTGCAGGTTAGGAATAGCTGCACTTCATTACAACGAGAACGGCAACAGAGACCAAGCAACAACTAAAGATGGACAGCAATGCTTCAACACCTGTTACCCAAAGAAGAGAATACACGCTGTTGCAAAACCTAGGAGGACACCACCACCATCATTTGGTTAGTATACAGTCAAACATCAATAGCTTGAGAACCACTCATTTCTCAATCCACTTTTTCAATCCTGCATATTCTTTTATCAGTAACTAAACAATATGCATTTCTTGAAAAAAATTGTGCAGTCCCTGTGAGGTTTTACTGTACATGTATACTTAACACTGTAATGTAAAATTCATACCTTTTGACAAATTTAGTTTTGTCAAACTTCCAGTTTCACCAAGATGAAGAACAGCAATAAATATAAAAACCTTGTTCTTTTGCACTGATTTTCTTTTTTTCTCACATGTATTATCATTTGTCCATCCTGTTTTCAGTTAAACTTGTTAAAGCACCTTAACGGTTTATTTGATGTGTTGCAAGAATGAGCTATGCATTTTTACTGACAATTTTTCATGCTTTTAACTAAAGTTTAATAATTCAAGGAAATATAGTCATGTAGGTACCCAGTGATGAGAAGCAAATTAAAAATATCAACTCTACTAATATAAAGTTGCAATTGTGATATATGTCATTTACCAGATTTTATAACTTTCTTTTTTATTGTAGTGTATGTGGCCCTCATCAAGCAGGCAGTAGTGAAAAGAATACGATCAGAGTGCAGTACCCACTACAATGCACTAGATGATGTAAAATTGCTGAACACTACCAATCCACCGTCTCTAACATCATCATTCACTATATTTGAGAAAGCAGACCTCATTCAGAGACCAAATACCAGATTACTGCCATCAATAGTTGTTGAGAAAAATGTGCATATATGTTCAATGTGCATAAAAACCAACTAAGTGGGCAAACAGGAAGTATGAATCTGACAGGTCCAAAAGCGCTTGCCATGATATTGGGTACATATATGAAGCTTGTGACCAAATATAAGATTTCTGTCATCAATAATGGCTGAGAAAAATGCGACGAAAAATGAGCATATAGTTCAATGTGTATAAAAATCAACAAAGTCGGCAAACAGGAAGTAGGAATCTGACGGGTCCAAAAAAGCTTCCCACGATATGGTATACCTATGTGAAGCTTGCGACCAAATATCAGATTTCTGCCATCAATGGTTGCTGAGAAAAATGCGACAAAAAATATCTTGGAAGAACGGACGGACAGAGAGACGGACAGAGGTAAAACAGTATACCCCCTACGGGGATATAATTAGATCTATACACTTGCTCTCTAGTACGCGAGCGACCAAAAAAAAGATAGAAAATAGGGAGCAAGTGCGTAGATCTAATTTTAATTAGATTGGTGAAGTGCTGGAATATTTTGTTTCCTTCTAATTTTTTTATATGATTATACTGTGAAGATGGCAAGTATATGATTATACTGTGAAAATGGCAAGTATATGATTATACTGTGAAAATGTCAAGTCGGAATATTTTTTTTTCTCTCCTGTCCAGCCAAATATTTTTCTTCAAGATTCAGAATCAAAATATTTTTTTAGGAAAAAACCATATAAAATTAAAATTGATTAGCTTGAGGGGTAAATTGATAAAACAAAATTGCAAGACCAAATGGTTCTCCCATCAACCAAAAAAAAAAAACGAAATAAAACTGTCGTAATAAGAAAGTCTCACGAGAAAATATTTCCTTCCACAATAAGACTTTTTTATTTCTCTAAACTGAATTTGTGCAAACTATTTCACTTATTATGAATTATATTTGTTTAAATAGAGCTCATTTTTCTAAATGAATGTATAACCATCTCTCTTTACTCTGTTTTTATTAAATCTCTTGTCTTTATTACAGGACTTTGATCGGATTGTCCTTGATGAGGCAGTGTTGGGCGTTGCTAGAATGTTTCGAGAGGAACTTTTAGTAATGTCCCATGATGAGGATTACAACAGATCCAATAGGTATGCAGCCTACCGCCAGTATACCATTTGTGCACATGGCTGACTTGGAGCTGGGGTCAGACGTGTGATCCCAAGCTGTTGTACTTGGCAAATTAGGGACAGTTATCCTGATCCATATGGACAATACAAGGGTTTCATTCCTAGAAGATTTAATTAAAACTTCTTCATGAAATATTTTGTATTTGATCCCATATACCCCCATGATAAAGTTTACCACTTGCTTCCCTATGGTCGGTGGTTTTCTGTGTACTCTGGCTTGCTCCACCACTAAAACTGGTCGCCATGATATAGCTGAAATATTGCTGAAAGTGGCGTTAAAACACCAAAAAATAAAATATAAATCAACCCTAATGAGTTGTTAATTTCACAAGTTGGTCAGTTGGAATTGTAAATTTAATTTGAAAGTGTTGCCATCTTATTATTATTTTTTGTTCTATCAGCACTGACAACTTCTTCTAAAATGGACTGACAGTCTTTTATATATTTCAAAACCAAACTTGGCAGAGATGTTTTCTATGAGGTCCTACACAAGAGTTGCTACTTTTGTGCAGAATCGTCAAAAAAAATGGCCACCATGTGACTTTGAAAATTCTGATTGGTCGATTTTCAAGAAACTTCTTCTCAAGAACCGCTGACGGGATTGAATTGAAATCTGGTATATATGTTCCTATGAATGTCTTTAATATGTGGTGTTACTGTTTGCGCCATTTGAAAGTTCAAAATGGTCGCAAGCGGAGGTCAAAGTTTGCATTGAAACCATATGGGAAACAACATTTTCATCTTCTTCTTGAGAACAGCCGAACAGAATTTAACCAAACTTGGCAGAGATTTTCTTGTGAGGTCCTAAACAGTTGTCCTGGTTTGTACTAAGAATACCAACACACTGAGCGCTATCATTATTGTGCATTGGACAATTTGTAATGCCCATTATCCTGACTTAGGTACTTTTCCGCTCTAAATGTGCAGAACCTCTGTTAGACCAGTAAAAACAAAGAGTGACAATCTAAATTTATTTTATGCGACAATATAGTCAATTGTTTTGTCTTGGTCTTCAAATCTGGATTTCGGAGATGCTACAATATTATCCCGAGTTGGAGGTTGTGGAATTGGTGCAAGATCGACCGAGATTCTTCGGGATCATCTACCTCCAACTGCACACGTTGATTCATTCCTTCATTATCTTGCAGTCTCATACAAATGATGACCCTTAATAGTCTTGGAACATAGGAATATGACTTGTTAGCTTTAACAGGCTGCACAGACCATCTAGCTGTCTTTTTGTTGTAACTTCTCTGCCACCTGAAGTAGAAAAATACATACAATGTAATTCACAAGAATAAAACAATAGAATTGCGAATATGATCTATGGAGCCCTAACTTTCAATTCAAGATGAATATCTCGAATGCATAGTGAATGAGCATTACAAGTCCACTCTATGAAGGATTTGAGTGATTTGTAGACAGCTTTTAGGTTGTGGTCATCCCTCAAGAAGTTCTACGGCAGGCATCACGAGCTGGTCAACATTTACAGGGTGTATGTTACCCAAATCAGAACTGATCTTCATTTGTTGTTGATATCTTTCCGTTCATCGGATGTGACTTCTACCGGACTTGACCATGGACAACGCAGTGGGTTTGCGACTTTTGATTGACCCTTCTGAAGCCTATGACCAAATATCAGATTGCTGCCATAAATAATTTCTGAGAAAAATGCTATGAACATCTTGGGACGAACGGACGGACAGAGGTAAAACAGTGTACCCCTCTTCCGGTGGAGCGGGGTATAATAAAGCTCCTATGACATGTGATCATGCTGTTATAGTGACAGCCGGAAATTTTGAGCCGTAATGAAAGGGGGAGGTTTGGCGCTTTAAAATCTGATTCAACCCACCATTTCTTTAGAAATGCCTGTACCAAGTCAGGGTCACAGTTTCACAGTTTTCCGGTTGTTGACTGATTTTGTCTGTTTATATAATTATGAGTTTTTACTTTCCCTTTGTAAGATTGCTCGGAGTTCGGTAATTTTGTTATTACCCTTATTATCTGTTATTAGGACAAAATTTCAAGTATGTAAGTTACAACTGAAACATATGAAATTAACATGACAAACCTTAGAGTGAAGTTGAGGCTAGGTTCAAAATCTTCATCGTCAGAATCATCACCAAAATCACTGCCCTCTTCAGTAATATCTATTGAGAGACTGTAAGAATAAAAAATAATTGTTTATTACAGTGTATGTGTATAATATCGAAACAAATTGTGATATATGGTTCTGATGTGCAGCTGTATAACGAAAAAGCTTTTCAAAATAATATTAAATCTATAATCTAAATACATATATCCAGCACACATCTACACAACCTAATATAAATAGACAAAATTACATGACAGTTCCAGGCAAGAATTAGGTCTGCCAGACGTGCGTCAATTCTGTCCAAGTTTGATTTCATTCCCATAAGTAGCTGAGGAGGACTGGCCATTTCAGTGGATTGATAAAAATGTAGCGATGACGCAGAAGCCAACATGATCCCTATATAATATAGCTACTAGTAGTATCACTATGCAAGCCACAATAATTAATAGGAAACTGTTATACAAGTTACTGTGTTGAACAATGTTGACAATGTTACCTATAAACATAATGTAGAATATGTGTAATCTTTAACAAAATGAACATACTCAAATGGGTTCACAAATGAACTCGATTTCTCCAGTTTCATCCGTTTCGTTGAAATGTGATGGCTGCTCATTTTCTTCTACTCCAGAAATACCTTGGTCAGAATATCTAAATCAAAAGTACATATATCAATCATTACAAAATCACATTTGTCTGAAATTATCAGTTTTTTGTAGTAATTTGCCTAAAACATTAAGATAATTTTACAAAAACCTGCATGATTTTAACAGAAATTGGCCATCGGTCTACTGTTAAATTCACACACTGTGAAACATGCAAATTGCTATGGATCTTCACATTATTTCTTAAAAATCTTGTCTATAAATCATACTTACAAGATCCAAACTAAACAAGGGCAACGCAAAGCGTGGCGTATCCCCTCGCCTAAAAATTAGACCCTGTGACCTTGACCGTTGACCTTGAAATCAATACGGTTCCAGATTCTCTTAAGGTCTAAGTATGCATTAAGTTTGGTCAAAATCCATTGAAGGATGTTGATTCTAGAGTGTTCACAATGATGTTACACGGAAAACAATTTACCCAGTTACCTTGACCTTTGATCTATGACCTTGAAAATCATCAGTTGTTCTGACTCTCCTAAGGACTAAGTCTGTACCAAGTTTAATCAAAATCCATTGAAGGATGTTGATTCTAGAGTGTTCACAATGATGTCACGGAAGGACGGACGGTAGCGTTACTATATCCCTTCGCAACTTCGTTGGCGAGGGGATAATAAGGGCAAAGCGTGGCGTATCCCCTCGCCTAAAAATTTCACCCGGTGACCTTGACTTTTGACTTTGAAAGTCAATAGGGTTCCAGATTCTCTTAAGGACTAAGTATGTACCAAGTTTGGTCAAAATCCATTGAAGGATGTTGATTCTAGTGTTCACAAGGATGTAATACGGTAAATATTTGACCCGGTTATCTTGACCGTTTACCTATGAGGATATGACCTTGAAAATCAATAGGGTTCCAGATTCTCTTAAAGACTAAGTATGTACCAAGTTTGGTCAAAATTCTTTGAAGGATGTTGATTCTAGAGTGTTCACAAGGATGTTACGCGTTAAAAAATTTTACCCGGTGACCTTGACCTTTGACCTTGAAAATCAATAGGGTTTCAAATTCTCTTAAGGACTAAGTATGTACCAAGTTTGGTCAAAATACATTGACTGATGTTGATTCTAGAGTGTTCACAAAGATATGATGGACGGACGGACGGTAGCGTTACTATATCCCTTCGCAACTTCGTTGGCGAGGGGATAAAAAGCAGTTCAAATGACACTTCTTTAAATAGAAAGCCTTTATATGAAAAATACATATTGATTTCCCTCTATCATGTCTATGTTGATAATTCTAAGATAGTAAGTATAATTTTGGCTCCCTGAACTAAAAATTGTTGAAATGTAGTAAAATAAACTAGTTAATGTAATGTTTTTAGAATAGTCAAGAAATAAACTTGGTTTGCATAAGGAAATTTAAAATGATTTTCATTTAGCCATAGTCTAAAATATGCAGTTCAGGACATTTCAGTAAAATTTTATAGTCACATATAGAAAAGTTTCTGAAACTTGCAAATTTCTATGGATCTTCATATTATTTTTAAAAACCTTGTCTATGTATCATACTTACAGGATCCAAACTAATAGTGCTACTGAAATGACACTTATTTAAATGGAAAGCTTTTTATATAAAAGATACATACTGATTTTCCACTATGGTGATAATTCAGACAGGAAGATATAATTTTGGCTCCCATGACAAAGTTGTATGCTCAAACTTGTTGAAAAGTACTTAACACCTTATTTATGTAATGTATTTCCAGTACCCAAGATATAAACTTGTTTGCATAAAGGAATTGAAAATGATTTTCATTTAGCCATGGTCTAAAACATGCATTTTAGGACATTTCAGTAAAATTTTGTAGTCATATATAAAAAAAGTTCTGAAACTTGAAAATTTCAATGGATATTCATATCATTTCTTCAAAACCTTGTTTATATATTATACTTACAGGATCCAAACTAAAAGTGAAATTGAAATGAAGCTTCTTTAAATAGAAAGCTTTTATTTGAAAAATGCAAACCGATTTTCCATTATAATGATAATTCGCAGAAAGTAAGGTATATACTTTTGGTTCCCAAGACTAATTTTTATGTCCAAGTTGTTGAAATTTGATAAAATTAAAAGCCTAATTATATGTAATGTATTTAGAATATCAAAGAAATAAATTTGCTTGAATAAAAAGAACTTTATAGGGTTTTCATTAAGCCAAAGTCCAAAATATGTACATATATTTAAATAATCTACAGATTATAGTCAAATAATATATATCACACTTTTTATGTGTGCAAAATTCATTCATGTAATGGTCAAGTCTATTAGTGATAAATTATCAATTAACATCATGTGTAATGAAGTTATTTACTCTGAACAAAATACCATGCCACAGGTTAGAATTCTAATATTTGGATTGATACAAAAATCAAACTCACAATCCACGTTCTCCTCCAGAAGAAATGTCCGAGACCCCACATGGTGATACGAATTCAGGACGTACTGGGTCTGGTGTAGAGGTAAATGCAATAGGTTGTTGACATGCTGTTGCAGAAACTGGTTTACACTCTTCTTCTACACTACTTGTGGCTGTCTCAACACAGGATTTGTAATTATAACTGAATAGTAAATAAATCCAATATCACATCGTAAGGTTTTTAATCACTGTTTAAAAGAAGTGCTTTTGAGAACAATTTCTTTTTTATAAAATATGTTCCTTTATTTCATGAGAGATGATTTTACATACCTTGCCAAGGTCATCTAAACAAGGCATACCTGCAGATCCATGTACAGTTTTAATTCTTGCATTAAAAATGAATTGATTCGATATTTTTATTTAAATTGATAATAATAATAATCAAAAATCGGCTCATTTCAATACTTACTGGTCCAAAAAATAATAAACTGCATTGATATCATTTTTGCACTCCCATTTCCCCTTTGCTGGCCTCTTACAATTTGTGTTTGCTTACCTCGCAAATACGGCCGTTTTATGGTAGGTGCAAAATTACATATATTGAATAATATCTACCGAAAATGATCATAGGCATCATCATAAATTCATAAAATATGAAAAACGATTGAGAAAAGAAGGCAACATGCTCGGCTTACCTATCAAGCAAAATCTTTGCCACTTCAGCATAAGCTTTGACGCGTAGCACTTCCTTGAGTTCGCTCCAACGGTCCAACTGATCCCCTACATATATCCTGCATTTGTTCCATTTGGAAGATACTTCACTTCTATTCCTCTTTATCTCTGAATCCGTCAAAGTCCGCTTTCTTCCACATGTTGACACTTTCTCTTCCGACATGTTGTTTATTGTTTATGAACAGTGCGCACCCTCAAGACGGGTTCACATAGAAGATATGAATAGATTTGAATTCTTGTCATCCAGGACAATAATTACGATACCGATAGTTTTGGGTCTTTTTTGTCAAAAAATCGTATCTTTTGCAGCATAACTCGGTGTTAATCTTCATTTTATGAAGGTCAGTACGAAATCGACAATAATTTTGGGTATGAAAACATTACGCAGCTGGCAGACAGTATCCCTTTAAAGTAATATTACACCTGAACATTCAATTTGGAATACGACGGTACCTTTACTAAGCTATTCATGCATGTTTCAAGTCGAAATATGTTCCCAACAACTAGAAATCTGCAAATCCGTGTGAAAGTTTATCGTCCTCGCCATTATTGTGGAGACTGATTAACTTTCGGTTGCTTTGTTCCGATGATTGCCGGTCATAACCTCGTGAAGAAATGTTTTGGTCCGATGATTGCCGATCATGACCTCGTGAAGAGAAGATAAACAATCATGGATGCTGAGGTAAGCACGCACACATTCCTGACAATGATTATTGAGGGATCTGTCTGTATTATGTCGTGTGAACCAATTTTTGTTGTTGCAATTATTACTATGCTATACACACGGAATATATATATATTTGTTATCATCAACTGAACATTGCGCATGAGCAAAAATCTTGAGTCACGCGTATATCATTTTCCTTACTGTACTAGAAAACAGAATTATCTGCTGTCAAATATTTTGCGATTTGCTCCTAGAATCTGCTTTTGAGCGAATTGTTAATGTTATGCAGTTGATTTTAGCTCAAATTAAGTGACATATATTAAGTGAAAATATTTAATTAAAAAATTCCACGATATTTGCCTTTCATATTACTTTAAAGTCCCACTGCCTAAGATACCACCGTTTTTTTAATGAGCTGCATTCTCCAACAAATGTACTATACATGCTTTATATTTAATATAATAATGTTTTAACTGATTTTCGTGTTGATATAATTATGTGAGAAAGAATGGATGAGAGAACGAGATTTGTTGACGAATTCCAGGATGCTGCATCAAAAGATGGCGACTGATTAATTATCGGCAAATTTACGGAGTCTGCCGAATGATCCAATCGTAACTACTCGGCCATATACGATTGCCGAATGATCGTGTTGTTCCAACTATAAATAAACAGCGATGGAAGAGGTAAGCACATGTACTCTTTTCTCACTATATTATTGTTTTATTTCAAATGTTTTCCCAATACAAAGTGGTCATTTCGCATGGTTTTAAAAAAGAAAGGTACGTTAGTAATTTGTGCATAGCTCGAGAGAGGAGAAATAAAGTTAATTTAAGAAAAACGTATTTTGGACAAATTTCGGGTACGATAAGGGAAATACCAAGTGAACAATACATATGTTGTATTCGTAGCAAAATTCTGAATGAATCCGCATTATTCAGTAAATAATGTTCGCAAATTAAATAGCTTAGGATTTTATCTTTATTATATTTGCTATCAGTATAAAGAACTTGCAAAGTGTAACCGTCCTAACAGAAATCGTACCGTTTAGGCTCTTTCATTTCTCTGTTAGCCCTCTAAATTCTTTGATTTTCTGTTTTCTAAATATTTTGATTCTAAGTGTATCTAGGTTACATAAATTGTCGAAGTTACCCTAAATAACAATAAATTTACTGTAATTTATGTACTACAGTCATCTGTCAAAAGTATTGGGAAATGTAAACAAAATCCCTACATAATCAACCAAACAATATTTGTTTGTTTGTTAATTTACTCATTATGTTGTTATGAGTAATTTTTATTTGTACATAATTTAACACAACAAATAAAAATTGACTTTGATTTTCCTATATTTTTCAACTAAAAATAAATCCTAAAAAATTAAATCATGGAAAAATTATGTACAAGTAAAAACCAATCATATAAACATAATGAGCAAATAAACAAACAAAATATAGACAATTCTGAATGTTTTGGTGTAACATTTGTTAAAATCTATCCAGAAATTAAAATATGGTTTTGGTTGATTATATATGTTTTTTTCACATTTTCCAATACTTTTGACAGATGACTGTATTTTGTTTGGTCTTCATTTTATTGGTTGCCATAAAGGATTGAATTAAAGATCTTTTGATTTATTTAAACAAGATGATAAAAAAATTATGTTTATTTTAGAATTCAGATCAATCACGCAGCCTTCATTTGTCTTCAATTTATTGGAGCAAGAAAATGAAAGAAATCCAGATCCATCCTGGCCCTCAGGGTGGCCAACCTGACTGGTGCGCCTGTGCTTATTGCAGGGAGATGCCGGAGGGAGAGAAAGTGTGTTGTAAGGAGAACAGTGAGAGGTGCCACTCAAGGATGCCTGTAAATATAATTTTTTTCATACGCCTTTTACTATTCTGTTGCATGATTTTATTTTTGACAGTTTTGTGGTTACACCAGTATTGACTTTGCCATCTCCATGTAATCTGTTGTTTCTATGCAGCATACCATCTAATGTTTAAACATGTATTTACCATTGAAATAAAAGGTGATATGGGGTAAACAACCAACAAATCACACAAGAATAATCCTCGGAATTAAATACAAGACAGGTTACCATACAACCCTCAACAAGCAAAAACCCACATCTCATGACAAACTGTTGGTGGCCCCTCAAATAAATCAAAACTGGGGAAGTATTCATCCAGCACCACAATATCTTTTTCAAACTAGCTTATCTGAATGAAGAGATGTATTACAACGGAAAACTATGGATTGTTTCTCATCTATATTTTTTCCTCTCTTTTCAGGATTTCTATACCATAATTTTGGAGGTTGCTGCTCGCCATAGAGATGATGTTCTGGCACAAACTCCAGATCAAGATTACAACAGAGACAGAAGACACACTGCGCACAGACAGTACATTATGTGGCGACATGGCTATTTGGGAGCAGGAAACAGACGTGTTGTACCAAGTTGCTGTGTATGGCGGATAAGGGGAAAATGTCCAGACCACTTGGACAGTATGTTGGCTTCATGCCTGGAAGACTCGGATAGATAATCCAAATTAAAATTATTTTCTGTTCCAAATTTATTTGCACACTTTGTTTGTTTACAATTTTGTACATCTGTTTTGCAGTGAAGGTAAGTAGTCAACAACAGTATGAAGCAACATTATTGATGTGATGGTTTCTCATTGACACTGCTCCCATATACACATGTATATCTTGTCATACATATATAAAATTAGAGACTCAGTGGGCTGAGCCTGTGTCACTCTCCTTTCATTCTGCTTATATCGGACCCGCTGTTAGTTTACCCATGTTTCAATGGGTATTGTGTTAGGAGGTTAAAATAATGCAATTGGAACTGATATATTGAAGGAATACAATTGCCTTTGTTTACAGGTGAATCCTATTGTTGGACATTTAAACTTCTTATTGCATGACTGGAAGAGAGAATTCAACCACCCATTGATTAAAACTCCCTAGAAAAAAATTCAACTCATCTTATATATGCATAGATGTATATGTACATGACCTATAGAAAGAAATACGGTCATTACCGTTGCATAAGATGCATTGAAGCATAATGTGCACCCCTCTTGGCCTTGAAATCTCCAGAAAAAACTAGTTTCTGTCTATAATGCCATGTTAAATATATTTTTGACATTAGAGAAATAGGAAAAACTTTAATTTTGAAAATTATTTGCCACAAGTAAAAAGATTCATTCTGGTTGCAAATAATATGGTTTTGCAACTACCTATACAATCAGTGAATATCACCACTGAAGTCTTAAGTTTGAATCACGCACATGGTTAGGTGTACTCGATACAACATTTTGTGAGAAAGTTTATCAGTGACATGCGGCAGGTCTGTGGTTTTCCTTTACCAATAAAACTGACATCCACGAAATAGCTGAAATATTGTTGAAAGTAGCATTAAATACCATGACCCTAACCCTCAAACATCATTTAACAAATGTAGGGTTTCTAATCACAGAAACCATGTTAATGGAAATATTGAGAGAAAGGAAAATCATTATGCAAAAAACAAATTAAGGTACCAATTTTAATCAGAAAAATAATAAATGCAAATAACATGAACTCCTACAAAGCACTTTATATAATTTTAATGAATATACCCACAACGCTTAAAATATCATTACCAGTGTGTTCAACAGCAGAGTATCAACCACAAACATTATAAGCAAGCTTAAATAGGTCATCTTCTATTTGGTTTATTGTCTTCCATTATTGTAAATCCTGATTAGGCAAACACAGAGCACCCATGTTTCTAGTAATAATGACAAATCTTTATAGAGGACCTTCCATAGATGCTTCCTACCAAATTTCAGTTCATTTAGGAAAGTGGTTTCAGAGGAGAAGATTTTTTAGAAATCAAGCAATCAAAAACAAGTATGGCCTGTGGCGGCCATGTTTGTTAACGGATCGGGACAAATAAGGGTAATAACAAAATTACCGAACTCCGAACAATCTTACAAAGGGAAAGTCAAAACTCATAATTATATAAACAGACAAAATCAACCAACAACCGGAAAACTGTGAAAACCGTAATGACCCTGACTTGGTACAGGCATTTTTAAAGAAATGGTGGATTGAATCAAATCTTAAAATGCCAAACCTCCCGCTTTCATTACGGTTCAAAGGCTCCGGCTGTCACTATAACAGTATTTAAATACAGGAATAAAATAGGTAAAATAGTTGTCAAAACAGTATCATATTCAGTGAATGTAAATGTCAAAATGAGTAATCTTTATAGAGGACCTTAAATAGATGCTTCCTACCAAGTTTCAGTTCATTTGGCCAAGCGGTTTCAGAGGAGAAGATTTTTTAATCTCGGCTAATCAGAAACAGGAATTGCCAGTGATGGCCATGTTTGTTAATGGATCGGGAAAAACTGAGCAATCATTATACAGAACCTTCCATAGATGCTTCCTATCAAATTCAAAAAAATCAAAATCCAGTTCATTTGGCTGAGCGGTTTCAAAGAAGATTAAAATGTGAAAAAGTATCGGACGACAAGTGATGGCAAAAGCTCACGTTGCCTTTGGCAAGGTGAGCTAAAAACAACCTATAATGCTCCATTATGAATGGTAGACTAAGAGGATTGCAGGCCAAAGGATATATCTATTGCAAAACTGAGAAAATCTTGAAAACTAAACTTGTGCAATAAAAATAAAATTGAGATTAAGGTTATAGTGCTGGTGCAAGACTGACTTGTACAACACAAGTAGCAAATACCCTTGACATATCTCTGATAGTCCATGACAAATTGACCTAATCATAAAAACTTGAACACTCAATTGTTGACTGTTGTTAGCATACCTATGTTATTAGCATAATAACATAACCTATGTTATTAACATACCTATGTCTCGCCTTTGCTGTGTCTCGGCCAAAACAATGCCAACAAAAGGCAATACCTGTTTTGGATATATTTTTTGCTGAATAAAAAACGCAACAAAGAAAAAACGTCATAATTTGTAGTTTTCTGGAAGACATTTGTATACAATAATATAGAGGCTATTTTGATAAATTCAGTACTTGTGGATACACACACATCTAAATACAAATGGTGACAAAGAACAAATGTTATAACATATACCAAAGTATGAATTGTAGGGAACACATTACAAAAGAAATAGATGACAACATATAGTATTGGTCGTGTCCACTTATTATGACTAACAAAAAAGATATGGAGTAGATGCACACACAAGACATAATTCTAATATTTACACATTAAAATAGTAAAGGAACCACCAATAAGTTACTGTTTCACCTTGAAAACTAGAGGCTCAGGTGAGCCTGTATCGCTCATCTGGCATAAATAAGCCTTCTTAAGAGTGTATGCATGCCGAATACATCTAAGTTACTAATCAAATATCATAGGGTTCTATGTTAAGACTATGTCTGCTCATGGCAGCCATCTTGGATGAAGGTCGTAGTCACGGGACACAATTTTGAAAGTATACTACCCATGGACCATCCATGCCATGTTTGCTTTAAATTGGCTGACTGGTTGCAGAGGAGAAGACTTTTAAAAATAATTCCTATTGGGTCCTATGTCAAAACTATGTCCGCTGACGGTGACCATTTTGGACCGAGATCAGGGTCACCGGACACAATTTTGAAAATTGACCACTTAAGGCCCATCCATGCCATGTTCGCTTAAAATTGGCTTTCTGGTTTCAGAGGAGAAGATTTTGAAACATATTTCCCATAGGGTCCTATGTTAAAACTATGTCCGCTGATGGCGGCCATCTTAGATGGAGGTCTGAGTCACTGGATATAATTTTGAAAGTTGACCATTTGAGGACCATCCATGCTATGTTTGCTTTAAATTGACTGACTAGTTTCAGGGAAAATTGTTTTAAGCATTTTCCCCATAGGGTCCTATATATATGCTAGCACTATGTCCGCTGACGGCGGCCATCTTGGATGGGAGTCGGCATCACAGGACATAATTTTGAAAGTTGACCACCTAAGGACCATGCATGCCATGTTTGCTTTAAATTGACTTACTGGTTTCAGAGGAGGAGACTTTTAAACATTTTTTCCATAGGGCCCTATGTTAAACTAAGTCGAGTCATGGCGACCATCTTGAATTTTCAATCGGCAAACGATTCACTAGTTTAGTACAGGACCACCCAATGATCCTTCCTGCAAAGTAACAATTCAATTGGTTTGGTGGTTTCTGACAAGAATTTGTAAATTTCAGCCAATGAGAACACACTATGGACCCTGGCAGCCATGTTGAATTTCAAATCAGCACCAAAAACACAAATCCGGTAAAGGACCATCCAATGAACATTTTTGGCATTTAATGATATTTCACTATCTCCTGTGCATATGCATAAACATTTAGGTGTTATTTTTAGCAGTGGTTGTAAGTGGACAAAACATATTGATGTATTGATTGAAAGAACTTGTAAGCAACTTAACATATTAAGAAAACTTCAATGCAGGTTGAAAAGGGATTATCTTGAAAAAATGTATTTAGTTTTCATTTGACCTATTTTGGAATATGCCTCAGAAATTTGAGATAATTGTAGACACACAAATTGTAATCGTTTAGAAAAAGTTCAAATAGAAGCAGCTCGCATAGTGACTGGATTATCTATATATGCTAGTCTTGATTCAATCGGGGTGGGAAACATTAAGTACAAGAAGGGAAGTTAAATGTTGCTACTTTTTTTTACAAAATTGTCAATAAGGAAGCACCCGATTATTTATATGAATTAGTTCCGCCTTTAGTGGCAGCAAATGTTAATTATAATTTACGTAACAGTCACGATATACATGTACCTGTTAACCGGTTGTCTGTTTACCAAAATTCTTACTTTCCATGTACTATTCAAGCATGGAATTATTTGGATCGTACTATTAGAAATCTTCCTACGTTTTCCCCCTTTAAGCTAACACTTTAGGAAATATTTATTACTAAGAGGAGAAATCCTCAATATTATTGTGTAGGTGACCGCTTTCTCAGTGTCTTACACTCTAAAATGTGAAATAAATGCAGTGTATTAAATGCAGTGCATTAAATGCAGATTTATATTATGCAAATTTAATAGTAAATTCTAATTGTTTATGTGGATACCTTAATGAAAATGCACAGCATTACTTGCTACACTGTAATAGTTTTACCGTAACGCTTATTATTATGTTATTTGAAATAAATAAGTTGAATTTGATTGGAATTCCGGTAAATATTGATTTATTATTATTTGGAGATGAAACACTTAGCTGTGATGTAAATTGTTCCATATTTTTGGCAGTACAAAAATAAATTAAAGACACTTGTCGCTATTCTATGTCATGATTATATGTGTAAATTAGTCATGTTTGTAACATGAAACAGGTTTACAATGGATTTATATCTTACTGTATTGATCAAGATCGTATGAACTAGTTTCGAGACAGTCTCATGCAAATGAATTAATGATTCGTAATATCCTATACAAGAGTTTTTAACAATAAAAAAACCAAAAGCAATTCACTTACCAAAGGTCAATAGAAGAATGCGTCCTCCCTAAATCATCACATGTTAACTACCTTAATTAAGCACCCACTTTAAATATAAATCCATTAGAAAGTTAAATTTCAATTGAATGTTCGGTGTGTTCGTGTCATTAAAATATAAGGGCGCGTTCGATTAAGCATACTTTAGCTTGGATAACCATTTGCATGACGCTCAACAATTTTTTTTTTCATCATGTCTTTACTTGATATGAAATATGTATATAATATTACATAAGTTCACTTTGTATTTATTCATATGTATTGGAGAAGACGTTTCTAAGTTGTGAAACTTGTGTCTTATCCATTTGTTTAGTATAGAACAATCAAATATGCTTAAAGTAACGCTTTGTGTAATTCTACTCATTTGTAACAATAACAATATTTTCGGAGCTCCTCGTGTTCCTTCTCGATACATTTAGGCGCATCACCATATTTATTTACTCTACTTATAGAACTTTCATCTAAGAAGAATGCATTGTTCTGCAAATTATGATTAACAGTAACTTCGAATAATCCATCACCGGGTTTTGTGTAAATCCATATTTGGAAAACTACATTAATTACAGCAGTATCATCTGACAAATCTGCTTTAAAACCATCAAGATCAATTGTCTTTTTAAATCCGAGCATACTTTTCCGGTAATAATTGTTGTGCCCTTGAAATGCTTTTCAGTGACAATTTGTCACACAGCTTTCTGTAAGGTTCGGTCAATTTGTTAATTTCAGAAACTGCAAAATCCGAACATTGTTTAGCTTCCAAATTATCTAAATCTAATGTCTGCCAATTAAGTGTGTGTCAATTCCGGCACTAACACAATTTCTTGATTTTGGAATTTCTTTAAATAAACTTATACCACGCTTTGTTATATTGCCGATTCCAGCTCCAGTAAAGTCTAAGATATCCAGGAATGTCGGGTGTAAATCAAACGGACAAGTTAATCTATCTGCATTTAATCTAAAATTTTGAAAAGCTTCTCTGTATTTTGATCTAAACCATTCTGGAAATGAAAACCCGAAAAATGGAAGTCGTTCTTCTTGTTTTCCTTGTAAAGACGACCGTAAGCTACTAAATCTGGCTCCATGATCACTCATTAAAATAACAAGTGTATTTCTGAGGTAGTCTCCTTCGTTTAGAAATTTTAATAAGTTGTACAGATCTTCGTCCGCAGTTTCAACTACATTATTATCATTATGGCTCGCTTCACTGTGAAAACCGAAGACAAATTTCGAGGCATCATTGTACATTGTATATACCTCTTTAATGCAATTCATGAAAATTTGAGATATTTTTTTACTACCCAGACATAGATATTTTTGCTTCTTGTAATACTCATGTTCTGCCGTTACATAGAACGGTCTTAATTAGTGATCGGTAGGACTGTCTTTAAACCCCACCATTCTATATGTAAACGTTCCAATGTGTGGACAATCTTCGGCCCATGCAGTGACATATCCTTTCTTACGAAAATCTTTCCAAACCATCGGATATACATCTACAAACTCTTACTTGGCGAAACGTTTCAGCGTTCTTGGCAATTCTAGTTCCGTTTTACCAGTGAAAATGGGTATGAGAGCCTGTGGAGTGCCATCACCTACTATATTATATCCGTTTAAAACAATACCTTTTAAATTTTCAGTAAAATATTTATACGTCTTTGTTAACTTTCTTCTATAAGTCATATGTGACAGAGAATCAAAACCTAAGATTAAAATATCCAATCCTAAACCAGAACCTACTGTTCTTATCTTTTTGTGATATTCAGGCACATATCGTATTCCTGCATGGACATTTTTATAATGGCTGCCATCTGTGGCCTTGCAATTAGCTTTAAAGTAATCACTTAGAAGCGGTAGTTTTGTTTCATCACTAAAATAAAGTTCTTTCAAATCTTTGTTGCCAAAGTCATCGATTCGATCAAAAAATGTTATGCTACATGATATTCCTCCATGTTTTTTCTTTATTCCCGGGTCTATATAGATAGTACCATTGGATAAAGATAACCAATCTTCCTCTTCTGAACATTTCAACGGGTCAACAGAATGAAAATGTTTTGCTAGTATCCACTTTATTCCTTTTCGCATTCTGCAATTAAAAACAGAGAGCACATGTTTTATATAAGCACAATTTCGGTAGCTTGCTATACGTAAAGCAAACGCAACTAAAGTAAATAAAACACGAGCCATCTTATGAACAACTGGAGGTAAAGACGAACCGAACATCGTTTTATTCGAAATCGTAACGGACATTACAACACAGAATTGTGAATGCAGTAGATCATAGGTTGAACCCTGGTAAGGTGAAACAACTGACTATAAAATTGGCATTTGCTGTTTCTCTGCTAGGTATGCTGTGCTAAGAGCAAAGACTGGTTGGCTAAGTATTTAGCTTTAATTGATATGAACCAATATTGTATAATATTAAAACGTTTCGACAGATCGTCGAATATGTAATATCATCTGATATCAATGAAACATCTGTTTATATATTGAGAATGTCTATTATTTCATATATATTCATTTATTACTTTATACAATGGAAAAAACAGTTGCTGCTCATGTAAGATTTTACATCAACATGATCAACGGAATCTATAAAAATAAAATGGATTTAATTATCTGTTTTGCTTACTAATACAATTTAATTGAATGTTTTCGATGTTCCTCAATTTCAAGTCTAAGGTAGTTTTAACCTATTTAATTGTTGGATTTAAGTAAGGAAAAGATATGCCAACCATGTCATTGCACATTGCATAATATTGTATTACACGTTGCAGATGAATGCAGGGATTACCACTTGTATACACAGGACCACTTTGGGTTCTCATTCAGAGGTCTCACAGGCGAAGTGAGTGAAACTTCACAGAGCTTCATGTCATTTTGCTGATTATTCCACCTACTCCACGTCTCAAAGCTTTCGCAAGACAAACATCTTGCTCAACAATCTTAAAACGTGGTATTGGCGATCATCTTTATTGTTTACACTTTCTCTTAATAATCAACAAATTTTGAATCAAATATCATATTAAGTATTAAACCCTAAAGATCAGATTTCAATATCATTGGGGTGAATATGCCAGAAAAAATAGGATGGTGGAAAAAGGCTGATGGGTGCCACATGTGAAGTAGATTTTGGTGGGCTTCATATTGCTCGTTCTTTAGTCTTGTGTGTGATGTTTTGTAGTTCAGCGTGTATCCGTTTTTCCTTTGGTCATTGTATTCTTTGTTCTTCTATTCATCGCTTCTGATAAACCCTTTGGCATCTTCAAACTTTTCTTAGCTATGACCTCTATTCAATGCACGCATTTGAATAGTGTTCATCATATCCATATCGGTCATATATAGACTTAAACCCACGTTAAAGAGTATATTTTTTAAAATATTCATATTCTTATGTCTTTAGAAAATATGTTAATATAAAATGTTAATTATTTCCAATTACTATTTATTATTTATAAAAAATAGGTACACATTGAAATAAAATCTCGTAATGAAAATCTAGAGATAAACATAAGACATGTGTCTAAGCATGTGTAGATGGTATATATATATATATAAGAAGACACATGTCTTATGTCTATCGACCTTACGCGAAAAGGTACAACTTCGACTAGTGCAGCTATATTTCAGATATCGATGTGGTCGAGTGGTCAAGGGCGCTGGAAATAAGGCTAAGCGATTGGTGCTGCAGTGTATCAATGGTGTGAGTTCAAATCACGTCGGGGGAAGAACAACAATTTGTCAGCTCAAAGATCTAATTCTAACACTGTTTGGTTTAATTTTCAGACGCAATATATATATATATGTATAAAGATATTTCGTTTCACACAAACAATTGAAAATAAAAAATAAAAATAATATAATATGCATCAAAAGATAATCGGCAATTCATATCCGCCTCTACATTAAAGGTGACAGGAAATGAATTTTGTCTAAATTACAATGAAATGATAAAACGTTTATATATATTTTAGAAAAGGTCACAGATTTTTTTTTTTTTATTAAAAAAAAAACCACGTCCTACCCTTATAAAATCGATATTGAAAATCAATTGATATTCCGCGCGCAATTTACTTACACGGTCATCTACCTTTAAGTAATACGTCACGCGTGCCCATTCAGTTGATGTAAGCACGCTGCGGTCTATCTGCGCGGCATACTAATTTATCGGAGCGTATATTTTCTTTTAGTATGGTGTATTGTGTCGCATATAAATGTAAAGCTGTATCATCCAAGGGATAGGAATGTTTGAATTACCCAAAGATGACAAACGCCGCAAGTTATGGACAATAAGGGTGAAAAGGAAGGATTTCGTTCAATCGAATAGCTCTACCCAGTAGGCTTTGTGCAATTCACTTTACAAATGAACTGTTTGTGGTAAATAACTTATTTGTCGATTCCATTGGGCATAGAATAAAGAAATTAGTTTAAAAGCCTGACGCTGCACCGACTATATTATTTTTCGAAACCACCAACAAAGAAGTCAGTGCGGAAGAAAATGGAATGAGAAAAGCTTGCGGTCAATCTCAAGCTGTCGCAAAACGAATACAAAAAGAGGTAATATAATTCAACTTTGTGTTTATTTTGTATTTTGTTTTACGTGTTGTGACCACAAAAATTGACTTTTTTAATATCGCAATATAAATACCAGTTGGTCGTATCATTTTATAAGAGAACGATGTTTTTGTTTACGCACAAGATGTGAAGGGGTTTTATGTCAACTCCCGAGAGCTTATTAATTAACCCTAATAACCAATAAGCTTAGTAACATAGGATTAACATCTGCAACTTGTCAATACGACTTAGCAAAGTTTATTTATATTTGTCATCCTGAAGATATGAATATAAATCTCAATAAAATTGACACTTTTTTTTAAATTATTTTGGTCTGTGTTAGTTTACATCTTTTTATTTTGTTTTGGGTGTGTGTGTTTTCTTTTCATTTTTTTAGGGGGATGGTGGGTCAATTCAGTTTTGCATTCATATAATTTTGTTTTTTGCTATTAATTTTGTACACCAGAAAAAAATGTACACTTTTCAAAAAACAAATTCTTTACAATTTAATCCATTATCTAGTAGATTAATATCAAAACACGATTTTTGATAACATAATTATTTTGAACAAATAGTAAAATTTCATAGTATACCTTTTACCCTGAAATTGAGAGTGCTTGAGTGATTGTTGTTTAATGCCAACTCAGCAATTTTTTAGATATATCATGGCAAGAACAAGTTAATTTTCAATGAAATGATGATGAGTTCCGCTTTGTACTAGACCAATGCGCTTGATTGGATTGTTCTAGTGCTAGCTAACTGAAAGCACAGTCCGCGGATAAACATGCAACCCCACACTATCCCGATTTTGAGCCAACCAGTCTTTGCCCTTTCTCCGTAATGCTGTGTGCTTGGCGGAGAATCAACAGATACCAATTTTATAATCTTTGTTTGTTTGACCCGATTGGGGCTCAAAGCCACAATCTACTGCACTCGAGGTGAGCATGCTAACCATTACACCACAAATGTGGTTCATTTCAGGAGAGGAAAAGCTTTGGATGCCAATGTGTATTTTAAACTGACGTGTCAAATGCTGCAACAGAAACCACAGGACATTATCAATATTTCTCATCTGAACCTGAAGAATGTTTTGAGGTGGACACAAATGAGGCTGATGAAACTGATCCAAGTTGGACTCCATAAACAGAAAAATGCGTAGATAATGCATCACCAGCCATGTCTCTAGATTTCAAAGAGAATAATGACAAAAATGTATATTATATTTAATCTTTTAACTGTTTTTTTTAATTTGGATATCTAAATCCACAATACTGCTGCGAATCTTTTATTGCTTTAATTAAGCAAGAAGGCAACACTTTACGGTTTCTGTTTCCTAACCAGTGGTAAATCCATCGAACCAATCTTCTATAGGCAATACATCTGTATACTCTGAAATAGTAAGAATAATTGCATTTCGATTATGAAGATTTAGATACATAAAAACAAAGTATGAATGTTCATGATGAGTAGGGATTGTGGAAATGTTTTCTTGTTTGTGATGATAACATATATTTGCTTAGGCCATATTATTTGTATATTAGAAGAAAGCACTAAAATAACATTTGCATTTTTCAAGTCCCTCAAATTGTTAAAAAAAATTGTCTTGATGAAAATCAAACAATTAAGTGCATATCTTCTAACGCCATTTAATAATTCACATATACCAAACTAAGGTCGAATGGACCCGAATTCAAAATACTTAAAACAAACCAAACACAGTTCTACATTTACATTGTATATCTTAAACTTAAAACATCTATTCCACATCTAACACTTAAGTCATTTATACTCTGAAATATTACATGTAACTACATTTAGGTAGATTTATGAAGATTGAGATAAAGAAAAAAAATGTAATACATTGGCAAAAAGTATACAAATCCTTATCAAAATATACCCCCCACCTCCCGATTTGCATATCTATATTGTAATTACTACCAGCTCTTTGTTTTGAGAAATAAAAATAGTAAAATAATTGAAAGCTTACCAATGGCTAACATCTTCGTCTCTTCGTCCTCGTTTCATTTGCATCAGATCCATGTGATATTTCTCGCTCGTCTTCGGAATCTGAATCTTATTCACTTCCTGATACCGACTTTTAGCCTTCAGTTCCTTTTGTGATTTCAAACTTATATGGTAGAACAGCAGATCCTCCTAAATTTAAATCTGGCATTTCTTCACAATCACTTTCCTCAAAATAGATATTTCCATTTCAAAAACTTTCATGTATTTTTTGTTTATTCATGCTCTTTGGTTTACATGTGTAGGCTG
This sequence comes from Bathymodiolus brooksi, assembly GCA_963680875.1. Lineage (NCBI taxonomy): Eukaryota > Metazoa > Mollusca > Bivalvia > Mytilida > Modiolidae > Bathymodiolus > Bathymodiolus brooksi. The sequence goes on along the minus strand of OY804576.1, from coordinate 130,766,044 downwards.
TGGCACGAGTGACGTCAGTGATGAGTTCATTCAGGGGAAGTAATCATTATTTATCGTTCGCTGTCACCACACTTTAACTGGTGGATACGGGTACATATTAATAAATTTTTCAAAAGGGAATACAATTTTCTGTTTTATTTTTATATAGACTTCATCAATAAATCGAAAAAAACGGGAACAATAAATCGCTTCCTGTCAACTTTAAGCCATGTTTTTTAAAACCAACTTGCACTTTATGTGCGGGGGGATATGTAAAAGGTGGAGTTTATTTCTAGTTTGATATACTATTTGAAGTATGCAATACCTCCATGTAAGTGTGGGATTTCTCCTTTACATCTGCACCTGAACATTTTAGAATTAATAAGATATGATGTATTGTATTTTGATTCTCAATGTAACTCTCGGATATCCCAATAATAATCTCCCTTGCATTTCATGGAAGTGTAATGCCACAAATAATTAAAAGGTTTTTAACAACAAACCAAATATTTTGAACTAAATTGCAATTCCCAAATATATGTAACACATTTGCTTAGTTTCCATACACAAATTTCATAATTCTGCTTCTTTAAGTCCACATTTATATGGGAATGAATTGACAGGCAACATTATGTGAAATAGTTTTTAGCTGAACGGTTTGTAGTTTTGTATTTCTAGTTATACAAAAAGACAGTGAATAGAGGTTTTTAAACCATTTTTCTATTTGTTTATGACATTTAACAGATTCTTGCTGAATTATCTGAATTATACTAGATGATGCTAATTTGAAATCTACACATACTAGGGTAATGGCTCACCAGGTTTTTTAAATATAAAATTTCCTTATTTTCAAATACATGTGATTATACCTGGACGTTGACTAGTAGAAACTTTTCCTATATCTAAGTTTTCATCTAAGCATTTTACTAAATTTATCTTAATGTCATTTCAAAACAAATCTTACAAAATTCAACAGTGAATCCATGAATCCCAAGTGATTTACAATTTTTCAACTTTTTCAAAGAGACGAGGCATTTTGGGATCGTTAGTGGTCCTTCAGAAGAGTTTATTTCATCAGTACCAGATTTATTTTTGATAAAAAGGTTTTTAATAATCATTAAAATGACTTATGAGAATCATAAGTGACTCTATGGTAATTTGTAAAAGTCTATATTTTGTTAATTTTATTTTAAATTTAATAATTTTATTTTACTTACAGCAGTTATTTAGTGGGAATATTATTTCCACGCTGTTTTTATTAGTTTTTGACAAAACTTTGTAATTGGAAACTTGCAGTTATCTGCATCTGTACTCTGTAAACTGTAAATTTGGAATTTCCTTTTTGGAATGCCAGAACCTATTACTGACGCATTTCCAAGATGCTAGAAAGCACATGTTCAGAATCAGCCTCTTTTTGATTCAAGGTCATTGGATATAGACACAAACAAATTTAAGGAAGGTTTTTCAAAATTGTATACCCATCTCCGCCCCAACTTCCACCTTTGGCTGTTAGTTAGGAATTGTATTCTCATTGGTTTCTGCTCACAAATTTTATATATTTTCTTTCTGTGGCGTTTTCTGCTCACGAATTTTTTATATTTTCTTTCTGTGGCGTTTTCTGCTCCCAAATTTTATATACTTTCAATAAAGCAAGGGAGATAACCCAAACATTTTATAAATTTTGTATTTGTTATGAATTTATTCCATGTCATTTGTAAATATATTTTGATAAATTACCATTTTGTATTCATGTTATTTCAATTTAAATATGTACTACTTGTACCTTTTTTATTCCCATGCATTAATGAATATTATTAATAACAATGTCAGATTTGTGGCCTGCATCATCATTCTGTGTCTGCCTTCATAGGACCATAAAACATATTATCTATGTGAGAATCATTTATACAGTGGTTTGTACTAGTCTACAATTTAGTATAGAAAAAAACAGTTTTGGTCATTTTTAATTTGTTTTGGAATCTCAGATATTTTCTGTTTATTTTCAATTTTTTTTCCAAATAGTGTTTCTTTTCTAAATTACAAAAATATTGCGAACTTTTTCACCCTCCCTTGGCCACTTGGCCTTTGCTCGCATGATAATGCCATTTTCCTTTTCCACACGAATAATTTTAATAAATATTTGAACAATGTTAGCAAATTATTAAAAATGTCTAATTCATCTAAAAATAAAACATAAAGTTTTAAAAACTGATTGAAATTTACATGCCCTTTAATTAAATGTTGATAATAACCAACCAAGGATCACATCGTTTAGTAGATAACCATCTTGATTTGCATGATAATAAAATGTTTCTGATTCGTTGCCTTTAATCTTAGACGTTACATACTTAAAACGACTTGATCTTGTGTATATTGTGATATTCTTTAAATTCTATCAAATTAATTTTTAAACAAGATGAACATACATTCTTGAAGATATTGTGAGCATGATTAAGACGAAGTTGTTTAACTCTCTTTTCAACATTTAAACATCCTAAACTAGATAGTTCCTTTTGCTTTCTGTTTGTTCTTGGGCTCATACATTTAATATAGAGAACTGCTTTGTTCTGTGCCACTTGTAACTTAGAAGCTTCATATATGCCATCATATCAGCGGGAAGAAGACTAATTAAAATAATATTGTATGAGTGTCATACTTAAAGTTCTTCTTGTTTCAGCAGATATACCCCCAATTTGCTTTTCTATACATACATCTCAAACGAGAATTCACTTTTGATAATGGTGTTGAGATTGTTATTTGACAAGACAAATGTTGCCCTATATCATTGCATAAATATTTAATACAACTTTGCGATTTTAATAAATGACCGTTGCAATTAATTTGAAAATCTGCTATGGTTTTTAATTTTTCGCTTTGGTCAATAAAGGTAATAACAAAATTACCGAACTCCGAACAATCTTACAAAGGGAAAGTCAAAACTCATAATTATATAAACAGACAAAATCAGTCAACAACCGGAAAACTGTGAAAACCGTAATGACCCTGACTTGGTACAGGCATTTCTAAAGAAATGGTGGGTTGAATCAGATTTTAAGGCGCCAAACCTCCCGCTCTCATTACGGTTCAAAGGTTCCGGCTGTCACTGTAACAGTATTTAAATACAGGAACAAAATAGGTAAAATAGTTGTCAAAGCAGTACCATATTCGGTGACGTAAATGTCAAAAATACTTTTACGTCACACATTGACAAAATATAATGCATTAAGTTTTCTCAATGTGTAGAGAAAGATTGTTATCGATAAGCCACTCACTGCATGATTCCAGTTCTTTACCGAATTTTTTAGAGATAAATTTCGGAATTTTTATGGGAAAATGTAACTAATACTGTCATCTGCATATAGTAGACGTCTACAGTCTGAGATTAGGCTGATGAGCATTTCGTTGACATAACAAAGAAAGGGTAAGGGTCCCATGATATATGATTGTGGTATTCCACAGCTTATGTGTGCTAAATTGGATTATGTATCAATAAGAATTTTGAAGCACCAAAGGGGTAATCAGAAGCCGTAAATCGAAGAATGGCAGACAGCAAAATGACCAGAAGGACAAACAACGATCTACAACACATTACATAAAAATCGAGCAACTCAAGCACAATTGAAAACGGGGTTTTAGCTCATGTGCTCCGGAAAGGTAAGCTTATTATAATAATAGCTTTTTACCATCAACCGTTCGACTCTGGAACGAACTTCCAGCGAATATCAAAAGTAATGTTTCAGTCAATTCCATGAAATTATTTTTGAATAACACAATAAATCCTGTCCCATCTTACTTCTATGCATGTTCTAGAATTGGTCAAATACTACATACTAGAATTCGAACTGAGAGTAGTGCGCTTAAGGATCATCTTGATAAGAAAAATATCGAAGCTAATTCCTACTGTAGTTGTCAACTGGTAGAAACGTCCGAGCACTTGTTACTAAAATGTTCTCTGTATGAAAGGTTAAGAAATGATTTATTTGTTAACCTGTCTTCTCATTTGAATATTAATAATCTACTCTGTGGTGATTCTAACCTCCCAGATTGTGAATATGAAAGTAATTTCCTTGTAATTCAAGATTTTATAATAAAATCTAAACGTTTTACACCTAAAATATAAATGTATCATGCTTTTACTTGTTGCATAATATTAGATCTGTCATTTTATTGTTCGTTTTACAAATTGTCACCCTTTCACTGCACATGCTTATGTAAACAAATGTGTGTATTATTGATGTGCATGTCCTATCCATCTTATATGTATTTTTCTTTTCTTTTCTTTTTTTGTGTCTGGGAGAAGAATTTATATAAGTGCTGCGTCACTTGTTTTCTGATCCCTATGTATGTACTATTGTTATAACTCATGCAATTTATTCAATAAATATTGTTTACACTAAAGGTAAGTAGTTCATGCAAACGTTTAAATATAGAGATAATAATAATAAATGTATGGATGTCAATGGTAGTGAAACTAAGATAAGTTCTTTATCTCCATGCAGATTTTTACACTTCAGAAAATATATTTAACATAGAGACCTAATGGGTCATAGTGGGATGTAGACCGTGAGGATAGTATGTGACAGCTCCGTCTTTGTAATTTCTAGAAATATTTTGTTTCAATTTAATCCATAATTGCTTTTTTACTTTTTTTTATCATAATCATTCTACTTATATAAAACTTCAGAAAAAACTTCAGGAAAAAACATAGAGACCTAATGGGTAACTTTTTTAAAAATGGACCAAAAATTTGAAATTAATTGTCATTGTTTGTATATATCATATATTAATAAGAAAAAAATTGTTGATTTGAAAACTGGATTTTTAAGAATTTGTTTCGGAAGATTTATAGAAGACAGATTAATATAAGTTTGATAACTTGTTTCTGAATCACATTGAACATTGTATAAAGTATATATATATTTTAATAATTGTATGTTGAAATTTCATGAAATAAATAGTGTTTAAACTAAAAATTTTGGAATTTATTTTCAGGGTTGGTATATATCATATATTAATTTACATCTGGGGGAAACAAATTGATTTGAAAACTGGCTTTATAAGAAATAAAATTCTGAACATTTATAGAAGTCAGACAGATAGTACAAGTTAGTTTTGGTTTACTCAAATAATTATGGACTTCAAACAAACTGGCGAAAAACAAAACAAAACAAAACAAATCAAAAATCATATCTTTTCCTTAAAATACGATTTAAACACAAACTATTTTTCACCAAACATATCTGAAAATGATGATGTCGAGAATCTGTGTTTCAATCAAACTAAGTGCTTGTATATAAAAGTTAGTGAAAACATTATATGAAAGTATTAAAATAAACTCGTATTAATTTTTCTTTTAAAGGTGACAATTTAGATTCGGATAAGAAATGAATTCAGGGAAATATTTTGAAAATAATTGGTTTTGAATATGAAATACATAGCGAATTGTATTAGCGCAGAAAGGCGCTTGATCTAGTTCAATTCGTGAAATGTTGATAACCCTGTGTTTTATAATGGTCTTTTCTTAAGCAGCACCAATATATGTCAAATACATGTAGAGGTATAGTTATATACTGTACATTAAGTAGATTTACCTCATTGTACTGTTTAAGGACAAAAAAGGAATATAAAATTACATTAGCATATTAATTGATTATTTATTCACCGTGTAAATTCTAGACAAATCTCGCGCCACAGTAATATTTAGTGCTTTATTTCGTTAAATATGAACAGAATTAGAGAGTAACTGTCAACCATCCCGTCCTTTTATGACAGGTGTGATCGCACGTTCTGATTTTCATTAAGTATTAAAACGCAAAGAAATATGTGTGACGCTTTGACACACTAATGAATGCAGAAAGTGTGTGTCCGAAAAACAATTATTAACCGCTTACCTTACACTGATGTGTACATTCTCAAAACAATATTAATATTCCGAGACACGTAGTAGACTTCACTGTTATCAAAACGTGTGTCAATTGAATGGCGGCAGGAGTAGCCGGACTACAAACAGCTCTCATACTTATTGGCTTTATCATACGTTTTCAGCCAAATTTCAACAACAATATTGAAGTGTATGATGTCAGGCCAGAAGACCTTGGCTTTTACGCTTGTCAACTGGACATTAAGGAAAGCAAATTTGACTACACCATCCAAAAACTTTGTTCGGGTCTACTCGATACATCAAACCCAAATGGCCGACCTGAAAAAATCATAACAGGAAATAGAAAAATCGCCAACCCATCAACGTATTGTCTTATACTGAGTATTTTACTTAGCGGCGACATACATATCAACCCTGGGCCGATAAAATACCCCTGTACTCTATGTCAGAAGTCAGTGAGATCAAATCAGAAGGCCATCCAATGTGATTTCTGTGACAACTGGACTCACTTAAAATGCACTAAAATAACTGTCTCTGAATATAAAAAACTAGGAGAATCCAACGAAACATACTTCTGTAAAATATGCACCGATCGATTGCCAAAATTTACAGACTCTTACTTTGGTGAAACATCGTTCAGATCGAATGATAATGTTTTTAACCTAACCGGAAGTTCATTATCTAGTACTCACGATGAAAACAACGAAACATACGACATCTTCAATGAACTTACTGAACAGAGAAAGAAACATCCAGAAACATTTACCTGTGCGTATTTAAACATCAATAGCATAAGATATAAATTGTGTTCCATCAAACAACTGTTAACAACCAACACAGTTGATATGCTCATCATTGCTGAAACATAAATTGATAACTCCTTCCCAGACGCACAATTTAAAATTGACAACTATCACTTTTGTAGAGCCGACCGAAACGCACATGGCGGCGGATTGATTGTTTATGTACGATCCGACTTAGCCTGCGACAGGAAAAACAAGCTAGAATGTAAAACTATTGAATCCATCATGATCGAAATTCTTATCAACAAAAGAAAATGGTTAATATCGGGCTTATACAGACCACAGTCAATTAATGATAATAATTTCAATAAAGACTTTATTGATACTTTCGATAAAATTTCCACCTTATATGACAATGTTTTGATTTTGGGAGACATTAACTATGACATGCTCTCTGAACATAAAGGAGCACCACTGAAAAATGTATGTGATATTTTTGATTTTGTAAACCTTGTTAAAAGTCCTACTTGTTTTACTAAAGGTGCCCCTGCAACTCTTAATGATGTTATTTTGACAAATCGATCAACTTTCTGTCAAAATATACAAAACTTTAATTGTGGCTTGAGCGACGTTCATAACATTATATCGGTTCAAATCGAAGGAACAATTCCTAGAATAGATAAAAAGTTTGTAGAATATAGGAGCTTTAAAAACTTCGACCAAGAATTTTTTTTAAATGATTTAGAGCAAAAAAATTTAAACTCAATTGTTGACAAGTGTGATAATGTAAATTCACCATATGAGAATTTTGAATCAGAATTTATTTCTGTAATTAATAAACATGCCCCAATGAAAAAGAAGAAACCTGTAGATAAACCAGTCCCATTCATGAATAAAAATCTCAAAAGAGCAATCTGCAAAAAAAGAATGTCATATAATAAGTACAATAGATGTAAAAATAAACAAAATTGGGAAACATACAGAAAACAGAGAAATTTGGTGAACAAAATAAAAAAACAATCCATCAGAAATTATTTTATTGAAAGATGTGCAGGTGGTCCCAAAAGTAAACATTTCTGGCCTACAATAAAAACCCTTTCTAACGAATAAAGGTTCTCATTTTGCTAAAGACCTAATTCTGTGTGTAAACGATAATATTATAAATAACCAAACAGAAGTAGCTGAAACATTTAACAATTTCTTCATAAATGTTGCTAAAGACATCGGTTCACAAAACATAAAAACAGATGATAACCATCCAAGTATAAAAGCAATAAAAGAAATAAAACTGAATCTGACCAATTTATTTTTAATCCCATTAATGAAGAATTTGTTAATAAAGAAATTAATAAAATTGGTATAAAAAAGGCTACAGGAAAAGATGGAATATCTTCTAAAATCTTAAAATTATCTAAATCTGTTGTAGCAAAGCCCATTTCTAAAATTATAAATAAATCCTTTGAAACATCAACATTTCCTGATAAACTTAAAGAAGCACAAGTGGTTCCCTTGCATAAAAAGAATAACACTCTGGATAAAGGCAATTACCGGCCAGTCAATATCCTTCCCATGATATCTAAAATCTTTGAAAGAGCAGTAAACAGTCAAATTGTCGAATTCTTTGACTCACATTTTCATACTTTTTTATCTGCTTTTCGGAAAGGCTACGGATGCCAAACTGCTTTATTAAAGGTAATTGAAGACTGGAAAAAGGCTTTAGATCAAAATAAATATGTTGCGGCCATACTCATGGACCTATCAAAAGCTTTTGACTGTTTACCCCATGACCTGCTTATATTAAAATTAAAAACCTATGGTGTATCTCCTTCTGCTTTAAATCTAATAGATAGTTACTTAAAAAATCGCAAACAGTGTGTTAAAGAGGGCCCACATATTAGTAACTGGCAAGATATTTATAAAGGGGTGCCCCAGGGTTCATTACTTGGCCCTATCCTTTTTAAAATCTTTTTAAACGATATTTTCTATTTTATTAAAAAATAGTGATCTTTATAACTACGCGAATGACAATACGCTTTCCTACTCTGATCATGATATAAATAAAGTAATCTCTACTTTGGAGGATGACAGTGTGACTTTAATTAATTGGTTTTCCATTAACAAAATGAAGGCTAACCCAGAAAAGTTCCAGGCAATTGCCATAGGTAAACAAACCAAACAACAAAACTTAACCTTTACTATTGACGGAAATAAAATTGAATGTGAATCTGAAGTTAAACTTTTAGGAGTAACAATAGACTTTCAATTAAATTTCAATGAACATGTGTCAAATATTTGTAAAAAAGCCTCCAGGCAATTAAATGTATTAAAAAGAATTGGTACCCATTTAACAAAACTAGGAAAACTTACAATCTACTACTCCTTTATTATGTCCAACTTTAACTATTGCCCACTTGTTTGGCACTTTTGTGGAGAAACGAATACCCAAAAAATAGAAAAAATACAGGAAAGGGCTCTGAGATTTATATACAATGAATACACCTCTAGTTATGAAGACCTGTTATGCAAATCTAAACTGCCATCCCTAAAAGTAAGGAGACTTAGAACATTTGCTTTAGAAGTTTTCAAAATTGTTAATAAAGATTGTCCTGTTTATTTATTTGACCTCATAGATATAAAAAATACTTCGTATTCTTTTAGATATCAAAATAAAGCAGCTTTACCACAGGTAAGAACTACAAGTTTTGGTTTGCAATCTTTTCGTTATGCAGGTGCAAAACTCTGGAATGAGCTGCCTGACCACTTTAGAAAAGACATGTCACTAGACCAGTTTAAAAATTTGATTAATACATGGTCAGGCAGCTCATGTCATTGCTTTGCATGCAAGGCTTCAGTTTGATTTCCTTCCCTTAGTATGCTAGATATTTTTAGTTTAGTTCATCAACTGTGCTTATTTTTAATTTAGTTCAACTACTGTGCTTTTATGTTTTACTAGATATTTTAGTTTAGTTCATCAACTGTGCTTATTTTTAATTTAGTTCAACTACTATGCTTTTATGTTTTACTAGATAATTTTAGTTTAGTTCATCAACTATGCTTATTTTTAATTTAGTTCAACTACTGTGCTTTTATGTTTTATAATATGTATGTGCTCTGCTTTTTATGCATGTCTGTCCTTATGCTTGTTTTGTTATTTACATGTATGTCGGTTTTAAAAGCTCTTCAGAGCTTATGTTGTATGTTTTTATACTCCGACTTTAAATAAAATTTGTATCTGTATCTGTATCTGTATAGTAATGAAGATAAAAACTGATCCTGGGCAACCAAACTATCCGTGTTATCTTAAGTTGTACATTGATCAAGGCTAAAAGCAAACCCTGTCAAGTTGCAATATACAAAATTTATATTTACGAATTTGCTAAATCGAAAAAAAAAATTTACGAATAGGCCTAAATATACTTGGTGGACTGTTGTCAATTGACGTACATGGTATCGTCAAAATGGTGTCGTCTCATCTACACAACATTTTGTATTTTCATAGGTACAGATCAGATATTTTATGGGTGTTTTATGTGCTTATAATATCTTAATTTATTTTCATGAAGTATGATATAAAAATATATATGCATGCTTATAGTATCCTATTTTATTTTCATAATGATGGATGTTGAAATATATGTGGTTATAATATCCTAATTATTTTTATAAAGTTTGATATTAAATATATGTGCTGATATACTGATTTTTTGTTTGCTATTTCCATAAAATATGATATTTAATACTTATTTCATACTTAATTTATTCACTCAATACTCACACAAAAACAAGACAACCTTACATTAACAATTAATTGTGGACTTGGAGTACATTGACATCTTCCCCGATTTTACACTAATTAAACAATATTTCACCAAAATCATACATATTTTGGCAAATTTGTAAGATATTTCGTCAAAATTGTATAAGTTTTGCAAATTTTGTTATTAAAATTAAGGATATTTCTACAGAGTTTGTGAAAGATTTATTGTTAAAATGCGCATATTTCACTTAATTCAATAGTAAATTATATAATTCTTTACAAGATTGTACAGTTAAAATAAAGGTAAAAATATAACTACATTTCAGAAACAAACTTTAATTGTTAAAACAACATAGCTCTCTATGTTTATTTATACCTGTAATTAAAAGTGGGCAAACCAGGATGACACCACCCTGGCTTGTGTGTATTTTTACTTTCTTACCGGTAATTAAGCTCACCAAAGACCATCGGCACTGATAAAGGCATATAATTCTTGTAATAATTAATGAAACATTAGAATGTAATTAATATTAAAAATTAAATTCGGTTATTGTCATTTGAAATAAATTATATCGAGTCTTTCATCAATATTGATTCATTTGCCCCCTATTTGTGTGCCCCTTGATATTCGTATGTTAATGAGTGTGGCCCGCGAAAACACGGTCCGTGCATTTCGCCTCGGCTACAAATGACCAGTCTGAAGAAAGGTTTTGACCAGGCAATACGTTTTTAAAATCATTTAGAGTCAACACGTGTAAATTTTCGTAGATTATCGTTGCAAAACTGCAGATAAGTATTATTTTCTTGTTTACTTCTTTTATTGTGTAATCATGGATAATTTTGTTTAATTTTTAAGCTTGGACTAAGAAACCGTAAAGAAAAATCAATAGATAATGTTTATTTCCTTACAAAGATGTGAATTATATTTACAAAGGTTGAAAATCGATAAATTTGATGAAATTATAGAGAAGTGACAATTATTTCAACTGGTATAATCATAACTTTTAAAGCAGAGCGTAGCGAAAAAGACGCACATTGTGAAAAACTTAGGTTTTACATTCGGCCAACAAATATATTGTTTATTTGCAATTTTACACTAAGTGAATTGACTATTGTCAACCTTACGAATATTTATCTCAGACAGTGTATATGTACAAGAAAACGTAAACAACTGTTATAAATATAAATACAGGCATATTAAATAATACAGGTACGTATATAAAAAACTAATTATACAAATCTACTAGACTGTGACATGAATACACAACCGAACTGTACTCGTTATCTGATTGATTGATACATAATGTGTGAAACAAATTATTGATTGAATTGTTGTTGCTGTGCCAATAGTTACCGTTTATGTAAATAAGTATATTAAATTATTATCTAATTTATTATTGGTGTATGTGATGGGATGTTTATTTCGAATGAATACATGTACTTAACATTAGAATATTATTAAAATAATGCTGCTTAATGGCCGACAAATACTCTGTTCATTTTTTATAAACGGTTAATGTCTCTTTTATTTACATATGCCTAGAGGGAAAGGTTTAACCATACCGGAATGCAGCGGCGGGGTGACGACTGCCTTCAGTAGCACCACGTCAGGTGGAACGCCAGAATCCTCGAAGGAGAAGACCACGGGCACAGTTAGAACAAGCGGAAGACCATGGGGTCCCTGTTCAAGTTCAACAGCCCAATGATAATTACACCCAACCTGCCTATCAGCCTGCTCCTGCTCATAACCCCCAGCCTGCCTATCAGCCTGCTACTGCTCATAACCCCCAACCTGCCTATCAGCCTGCTCCTGCTCATAACCCCCAACCTGCCTATCAGCCTGCTCCTGTTAAGGACCATCACAATGAAAATGCTCCTCCACCACATATACTTCCTGCACCCCAAGTTTTACAACCGGTGCCACAGATTGAAAATGGCGAGGCTTTAATTATACCTACAAAGAGTGATATTGATGTTTTTGAATCACAAAAAATGTCTAATCAAATATGGAATTTAGAATATATTGATTTGGCACATCTACTTTATAAAAGTTTTGTTAGCAATATTGATAAACCGAAAAAAGTACTTGGTTTTGATGAAAATGGTGATATCTTAATTGAACGCAGCAAGTACTAGAAGGTAAAATCTATCACAAATATTGAAGAGTGGTCGGAGGGCTTTTTGAATTATATAAAAATTTTGCTAAAAAGATTTCCGGCACTTGCCAATGATTTAATCAGTAACATGTCTATTATAAGAAGTGCCGTTCCGGATGTACCAATTGAAAAAAATGTACAAGTATGACCAACAGTTCCGTCTAAGAATGGCAAGGGACCACAGGCGATCATGGTCCACAATTGTGGTTTCAGTTTGTAGCAACTGGTGGGCATAGTGTAACACAAACCACACCACGTATGTCATATACTGTAAATATGCCGTGCTATGACTATAATTTCAAAAGTTATTGTACAAGTATAAATTGTATATATAATCATACATGCATCCGTTGTTGTAAATTTCACCCATCGGTTTATTGTCAACAGTCATTTAATAATTTTCGCAATCATGGTGGCTATACAGTTAGACCACCAAACATTACACATAAATATTCACCAAATATGCAGATGGAAAGCCCGTCTGTACAATCAGCTTACCGCAATTATTATGCCCCGAGAGCTAGGCAAAACTTTGAGTTTCGTTTTAGGCCAAACATTGCCAGATTTCCTGGACAGCAACTCAGTTTGAACCTTTGAACCGTAATGAGAGCGGGAGGTTTGGCGCCTTAAAATCTGATTCAACCCACCATTTCTTTAGAAATGCCTGTACCAAGTTAGGGTCATTACGGTTTTCACAGTTTTCCGGTTGTTGACTGATTTTGTCTGTTTATATAATTATGAGTTTTGACTTTCCCTTTGTAAGATTGTTCGGAGTTCGGTAATTTGTTATTACCCTTATTTACACAAAATGCAAAATTAAAATGTTTTTGAAATGAATTGTTTTTTGCAGGAAGGGACAGGCATTTGGACATATGGTGTATATGGTATTCTCCAATTAATCTTCATATTTTGTCAAAATTGTTATCTGTTTATCCTGACCGAGAGGCAGCAGATATTTTATACAATGGCTTTAGATATGGTTTTCGCATAAATGATGCAGGACCGAGAGTATCTTATGAATCAAGAAATTTAAAATCAGTTTTGAATAATCCTGCAATAGCGTGGGAAAATGTAATGAATGAAGTAAATGCTGGTAGAATTGCAGGACCGTTTTCCTATCGAACAATTTCAAATTTAAGAGTGTCTCCCATTGGACTGGTCCCCAAAAAGACTGGCGGAATTCGCTTAATTACAAACTTGTCGTCACCAATTAATGGAAGTGTTAATGATTTTATTGATACAAGTTACACATCAGTTCAGTATTCATCTTTTGATAGAGCAGTTGTTATGATTAAAAAACTTGGTTTTAAAGCACAGTGTTCAAAAATGGACGTAAAATCTGCATTTAGATTAATGTCAATGCATCAAGGAGAATTTGATTTGCTAGGATTCAAAATTGGTAATAGGTACTTTATTGGCAAATATCTAATCATGGGCTGTTCGGTTTCATGTAGTCATTTTGAACGGTTTTCTTCTTTTTTGCATTGGGTTACGGAAATGGAATCGGGTTTACATGAAATTGATCACTATCTTGATGATTTGTTATTTGCTGGTGCAGATAAAACTAGTAATTGTTCAAAGTTAATGAATACCTTCACCGAAGTTTGTTCACAATTAGGTGTCCCAATAGCTGATGATAAAACGGAAGGTCCATCAACAATGATAACTTATTTGGGCCTTTTAATTGACACTGAAAAGATGTTAATTCAAATTCCTGATGAAAAAGTGCAAGGGCTATTATATTTTTTAAACGAAGCAAGTAAGCGAAAAAAGATAACATTACGACAACTTCAATCATTATGTGGTTCATTAGCATTTTGTGCGAGAGCTTTACCAGCCGGCCGTGCATTTAGTAGGCGCTTGTATTTAGCATGTGAAAGGGACAGGAAGCCTCACCATATGATAAAAATAACAAAAGCTATGCAGAGTGATATATTAACATGGAAAATGTTTTTAGAAAATTTAACGGTGTTTCTTATATTTTGGATGACTCGTGGGTCTCCAATTCAGTATTAAGACTTTTCACAGACAGTGCTGGAGGTGTTTCTGAAGGTTGTGGTATTTATTTTGACGGTAAATGGGCATGTTTGAATTGGCCCTCTGAATGGGAACAGGGGAATATTTTGAAGGATATTACATATTTAGAATTAATACCCATTGCTTTATCAGTGTATTTATGGGGAAATCAATGGCATGGAAAGAAAATATTATTCCACTCTAACAATCAGTCTGTTGTAGAGATTTTGAACTCTTGCACATCAAAATCAGAGAGGGTTATGACACTTGTTAGGCATATTGTGTTTTGGTCTTTATTAGGAAACTTCCATATACAAGCACAATTTATACCTTTACCAACGTTTTCGCTGACTTAATTTCTCGTGGTAATTTTCAGAAATTCAAGAAATTGGCATCATTGGCGGATATTTTATATATCAGTTCCAGAGACGTTTTGGAAACTTTTAGACCACAATGTGTGAAGCTATTAGAAGCGTCCAATTCAGATAATACTTGGTTAACTTATCGTAATGTCTTGTCATCTTTTCAGAAATTTCGACAAAATCATGGTTTGAATAATGTTTGGCCATGTCCTATAACTCATATAGTTAATTATGTAGCATCCATGTTCAAACAAGGTTATTCCCCCTCAACGATCAAAGCATATTTGTCAGGAATTAGCTATTATATTAAGAGTAACGGCCTTGAAGACGTTACACAGTCCTTCATAATTCAAAAGATGATGAGAGGAATGTTTCGTTTAGACAAAAGGCATGACTGCCGTAAACCTATCACGCTAAAAATACTGATTAAGCTTACAGAAGCGTTGAACAAAGTTTGCTTTTCTGTTTATGAATCCGCTTTATTCAGTTGTGCATTTTCAATTGCATTTTTCGGGTATTTACGGGTTGATGAAATAGCCATGTCAAACTTGAATAGTAATCATATTGTAAAGATATCTGATGTAGCGTTTGATTCTAAAGCCGAGATTCTTTACGAAACAATTCCATTTTCAAAGACTGACCAGTTAGGGCATAAAACTACTTTAATACTGAAGCGTAGTGTTCACACTTCAGTGTGTCCTGTTAATTTAATGTTGAATTATTTTTCAATGAGGCCAAATGTGGAAGGGCCATTGTTTTGTCACATGCATAACCAAAATCTCACTCCTTATCCTTCAAATATGTTGAGAAATGCTTTGGCGTTCACTGGCTATAGTCCAGATGAATTTAATACCCATTCATTGCGCATAGGTGCTGCAACACAGTCATTTTTAAATGGCATGGACGAAAAACTATTATGGCAAATGGTCGCTGGAAATCGTCATGCTACAAACGGTATATTCGGTTGAATATGTTACATTAAATTTTGTTTTCAGGCATTAACAAAGATATATGGGTGGTGGGTTCTTCAATAATTCAAAGAGCTGGTGAGCACTCAAAAATTAGACCAAGAGGTACATTTGTAGGTTTACAACAACTTGGATGCCAATTAGTGTGGATTGGAATGCCTGGTATGAGATGGGAAAACGTTGTTCCTTTGATTCACAGTTTGATAAATTACAGGGGCATTCCGTTTGCAGTAATTATACATTGCGGAGGTAATGATATTGGTCTTGTCCCCTGTGGAGAATTACTTTGTCACATTAAGTTTCAAGTATGTTACCTGGTACATCTCTTGTATGGTCAAGTATCTTACCTAGAATGAAATGGAGGTATTCCGAAAATATAAGATATATGGAAATAACCAGAAAGAGAGTGAATAGAGGCGTCCATTCTTACTTATTAAAGATAGGCGGATATGTTATAAGACATCCGAATTTCGATGTCAGACATCCCGCTTTGTTTAAAAAGGACGGTGTGTATTTGTCGTTTATTGCCAATGACATTTTTCTCAACCAAATACAAGGTGCTCTCGAAACATTTTTGAAATGCCCTCATTGTTTGGTTTATCCTTTTAACTGAGATAAGCAAATGTTGAAATGAATGCTTTGTATTGTTGTTCCCTTTGTTAAAGATGTTTACTCCATTTCATGGAGCCAATTTGAAATATGGATAATAAGATTGTTTACTATGTTGATTGTCATGTTTTTCTGAAGCTTGAGTTGTAATTTTGACAAATCTAAAGTGTGTTGAATTTGACAATTTATTAAATTTTGAATTTTTACATTAGACTTTTTGTCAATGTTGTTTGCAAATGATGCAGAAGTCTGCCTAATTTGTCATGGGGTAAATTTGTTTTCGGATTTACAGTTTACTGTTGTAGAACTGTAAATTATGACCGAATTTACTTTCTGCTGCTATGATGTACCCAGCAGCTGATTATATACTTACCTTACTGTTGGCTTGCCCTTCAGTACATTGAAGAATCGTCATCATTTATTGATTGACAATTTGATTGTTTGTTTATTTGTTTGATGTTTAAAAAATGTTTGAGTAAATGCCATGACAAATTAGCAGCCAAACACATAGTTTTGTTCTGTTTAGCCTCAAATAAGAACTCAATCACTATGCTACACAACTGTTGTTCTACAAACCGTAAATCATGTTCTTATAAAGTTTTCTTGGGATACAAGCTAATAATAGAATTTAATTAATATTAAAAATTAAATTCGGTTATTGTCATTTGAAATAAATTATATCGAGTCTTTCATCAATATTGATTCATTTCCCCCCTATTTGTGTGCCCCTTGATATTCGTATGCTAATGAGTGTGGCCCGCGAAAACACGGTTCGTGCATTTCGCCTCGGCTACAAATGACCAGTCTGAAGAAAGGTTTTGATCAGGCAACACGTTTTTAAAATCATTTAACCCTACCCTGCCCTACCCTTTATTTGAATATTTGCTGCTGCTTTTTTGTTTATTATTTCAGGGTCACATGGGTGTACGATTATGCAAACATCGTCATGGCATTCATATAACAGTTGGAAATGTAATGTTTGATGTCATCTGTGTTGCTGTTGTGGATTATGGATTTAAAAGGCCGGAGATGCCAAATTTACCTTCTGTTGCTATGGTGTACCCAGCAGCTGATTATAGACTTACCTTACTGTTGGCTCGCCCTTCAGTACATTGATGAATCGTCATCATTTATTAATTGACAATTTGATTGTTTGTTTATTTGTTTGATGTTTATAAAATGTTTGAGTAAATGCCATGACAAATTAGCAGCCAAACACATTGGTTTTTTTTTGCTTAGCCTCAAATAAGAACTCAATCACTATGCTACACAACTGTTCTTCTAGAAACCGTAAATCATGTTCTCATAAGGTTTTCTTGGGATACAAGCTAATATGCAATAAATAAATTTAATTTAATGCAATCATCATTAATAAGATTTATAATTTTAATAAATAGATTAATACAAATATAATAAAACAAAAACAAAATATTCGAACAAAAACGAATCGCGGGAACACATTTATAAACATTTGAATCACAAATAAAATTTGTTTTATAATGATTTATTTTGGAAAAGAATGGGGCGTTTTGGTATAAAGTGGGGTCGTTTTTAGTGAAAAGTGGGGGTGTTTTGGTATAAAGGGGGGGTCGTTTTGGTAAAAAGTGGGTGCGTTTTGGTAGGGGGCGTTTTGGTAGTGAGGGCGTTTTGACCTGTTGCCGATATTTTATGTTGCGCAAGTGATAATTATGTAATTGTTTACTTAGCATGACACTAATTATTCTGGGCAGGATAACAAAAGGTTTTTAATCATAGGTAAGCTAAAGTCTGTTTTAAAATATTGATCAAATGCATATCAAATAAATTAAACAAAAATAATTTTAGGATGCATTTTTGTTTATTAATTTGTATATGCATGGATTTTAGTTGTTCTGTTGTTGTTGTTTTTCCTCTCTTTTCATTCATTGTATTCTTTTTGGTTCTGTTTTTAATTTGTTTTTGTTTTGTTTATTTTGCTTTTGTTGTAATTCTTGCATTTTGCTAATTGTTTCTCTTGTAGTTCTTTAGGTTTTATATTGATCATTTTGGAAATTGTTTTTATTTGACTTGAACAAACCAAGTAATTAAGATTCTGAATGTATATTTGTTTATTTTTTAATAAGTAGCTATCAACATAGTGAAATGAAAACAAATGTAATCAGGATATAAAAATCACAATTTCACTCAAGATGTAGATAACCAATATCAGCATATTGTGCAACATTTAAATCAAATAAGCACAAAAGTCACAACTTTCACTATAATCAAAATAGCCTTAAAGTCACAATTTTCAACATTCAATGTACCATTCCAGTCCAGCCAAACCACACGCTTGTGTTTTACGCCATATACACAGTGTAAAGTGAAAACAGCATGCTTTTAATGTCATTTGTGGAAAAAACAGCATTAAGAGCGTTTCTAGCAGCAGTTTCAAATTTCATAAGCACGAGCTGAGGTGTCATACAAAAGCTATTTTGTAGTAAAGCTCCTTTAAGCATGGTGAATAGCCTTGTGTGTTTGTTCAGTCTTTTTCGGAAGAATTACAAACACTAATGGATATGAAGTATCTTCTACGTATCCATACAGGGTGCATAGCTGGTAAAAGCCTTCAGGACAAGAGTAAAATGTTCCATCTCCAAACACTGTCTTTGAGTCACAAAGCATCATTAGGTTGCTGTCTGTAGCCAAGATTAAAATTCTTTGACCTAGTTCATGTGTGTCGTCGTTGAGTACAAATGTCTCCCCTGCTGTAGTCTCTGTCCACGCTCCCTCTAAGGCAATCTCATTTTTTGGTTTTGGGTAGCTTTGGTAAAACCTTGGCTCGGCGGCGGTGCAATGATACTTTACAGCTTTCAAATGAGGATATACGCCTTATCATATCGTCTACATCATCATCAATGAGAGCGGGAGGTTTGGCGCCTTAAAATCTGATTCAACCCACCATTTCTTTAGAAATGCCTGTACCAAGTCAGGGTCATTACGGTTTTCACAGTTTTCCGGTTGTTGACTGATCTTGTCTGTTTATATAATTATGAGTTTTGACTTTCCCTTTGTAAGATTGTTCGGAGTTGGGTAATTTTGTTATTACCTTTATCAAAGTCTCTGTTACGAAGACTACCAATTTCTTCATCATAAATTGAAGGTATAGGGTTGACCTCTTCACAACAACGTTTCTTCACATTAGTGACAAACGAAGCTGCACTAAACCAGTATGATCTGAAGGGTGGTTGTGGTTTACACCGAAACTCACTGGCAGGTTATCAACAGTTACAATTGTTGCCAAGCAGTCACGAGAGAGACCTTTCCAGTAACGCCGGTTGTTACGACTACTTCTTACTGAAAACTTAAAACCAGCATGAAGTAAATAATGTCCTCCTCTGCCATTCTCTAAAAAATCTACATTTACTTGTGCGTTAGCCATTGTGATAATGGTCAGCATTACTTGGTTCTCCTTATATAGCTTACATATAGCATACCAAGCCTTAATAATTACTAATTAACAAAGCAAGAATAAAACCTTGTATAATCATGCCAGAGATAATAATGTGTTGTAATATTTTTAATCAATTTCATGATTGAAATAAGCATTGCTTTGATTTCCTTGTTTTGCTTAGCCTTAGAATTCCAAGCCTTAATCATTACTAATTAACAAAGTAAGAATAAAACCCTGTATAATCATGCAAGACATAATAATGTGTTGTTATTTTTTTTAATCAATTTCATTGAAGTGAGCATTGCCTCGGTTTCCTTGTTTTGATTAGCGTAGCATCCAAGCTTAAACCAAGTGAAAACAAAACCCTGTATTAATTATTCAAAACATAGTTATGCTTTCAAAGAACACTTTATTTTTTATGTGGTTAAGTTTCTGATTAAAGCAGAAAACAGCTCACACTAAATTCCGTGAATTTAAAGTGATACAGCAAATATGATGTTTAATATAGCATTTTGTTCATTAATTCAATAGAACAACATTGCTTTTTTCTTTTAAAATAATATTACACCAGTTTTGGGTGAAGACAATTTTCCCCTGAAAATTCAATTTGGAATACGGCGGTACCTTTACTAAGCTATTCATGCATGTTTCAAGTCG
Source organism: Bathymodiolus brooksi (assembly GCA_963680875.1). NCBI lineage: Eukaryota > Metazoa > Mollusca > Bivalvia > Mytilida > Modiolidae > Bathymodiolus > Bathymodiolus brooksi. The sequence goes on along the minus strand of OY804576.1, from coordinate 130,745,504 downwards.
AAATATGTTCCCAACAACTAGAAATCTGCAAATCCGTGTGCAAGTATATCGTCCTTGCCATTATTGTGGACACTGATTAACTTTCGGTTGTTTTGTTCCGATGATTGTCGATCATAGCCTCGTGAGGAAAAGTTTTGGTCCGATGATTGCCGATCATGACCTCGTGAAGAAAAGGAAAATATCATGGATGCTGAAGTAAGCACGCACACATTCCTGACAATGATTATTGAGGAATCTGTCTGTATCATGTCGTGTGAACCAATTTTTGTTGTTGCAATTATTCTTATGTTATACACACGGAATATATATATATATTTGTTTTCATCAACTGAACATTGCGCATGAGCGATAATCTCCACGAAAGAGTTCAAATCTTGTGTCACGTGGATATCATTTGCATTACTGAACTGGAAAACAGAATTATCTGCTTTCCAATATTTTTCAATTTGCTCTTATAATCTGCTTTTGAGTGGATTTTTAATCTTATGCAGTTGATTTTAGTTAAAATTAAGTGACATATTAAGTGAAAATATTTAATCCAAAAATTCCAAGATATTTCCCTTTCATATTACTTTAAAGTCCCACTGCCTAAGATACCACCGTTTTCTTAGTGATCTGTATTCTCCAAAAAATGTACTGTACATGCTTTATATTTAATAAAATAATGTTTTAGCTCATTTTCGTGTTGATATATGTGAGAAAGAATGGATGAGAGAACGATATTTGTTGACGAATTCCATGATGCTGCATCAAAAGATAGCGACTGATTAATTATTGGCAAATTTACGGAGTCTGCCGAATGATCCAATCGTAACTACTCGGCATTATACGATTGCCGAATGATCGTGTTGTTCCAACTATCAATAAACAGCGATGGAAGAGGCAAGCACATGTACTCCTTTCTCACTATATTATTGTTTTATTTCCAATGTTTCCCAATACAAAGTGGTCATTTTGCATAGTTTTAAAAAAAAAAAGTACGTTAGTAATTTGTGCATAGCTCGAGAGAGGAGAAATAAAGTTAATTTAAAAAAACGTATTTCAACAAATTTGGAGTACGATAAGGGAACTACGAAATGAACAATAAATATGTTGTATTCGTAACAAAATTCTGAATGAATCCGCATTATTCAGTAAATAATGTTCGCAAATTAAATATTTTAGGAATTTATCTTTATTATATTTGCTATCAGTATGAAGAACGTGCAAAGTGTAACCGTCCTAACGGAAATCGTACCGTTTAGGGTCTTTCATAATAGTCGACCTAAGTCTGTATTTAAAGACCAAGAAGCTGTTAAGTGTCTTTCCTCTCTTCATGACAAATATGTTATCGTTCCTGCGGACAAGGCTTCCAACAATATCGTGTTTGTATGTAAATCATATTACTTCGAATGCCTAATCAAGGAATTAGGCATACATAGCAACACCTCTAGTAATACCACATACAAACCAACTTCGTTCGACAAAGATGAAATCCTAGCTAACCACAGATCATTCATGACCTCTTTAAGCATTCCCTCTGGTAAAGAGTCTGAGGATTTACCCTATTTATATTGGATACCTAAACTCCATAAGACACCATGCAAAGAAAGGTACATAGCGGGATCATCAACTTGTTCGACGAAAGAATTGTCTATTCACCTGACAAAGATTCTGTCTGCAGTAAAAGAGGGACAACAGAAATATTGTGAAACTGTTTACTCGCGTAGTGGCATAAATCACATGTGGATTTTGAAAAACTCTAAAGATCTTTTGGATAACCTGAAATCAAGATCTTTCTCTCAGGTATCCTCCATCAAAACTTTTGATTTTTCAACTCTATATACCACCCTACCGCATGACAAATTAAAAACCCGCTTAAAAGAAACAATTCATAAAGCTTTTAGTCATAGAAACTATGGCTCAAAATTTGTTGGGTTAGGCTACAATTCCACATATTTTTCAAACAAAATTCATAAAGGTAAAACATGCTATTCCGAGGAACAAGTGATCAGTATGCTGGAGTTCCTCATCGATAACATATTTGTCTCCTTTAAAGGGACACTGTTTCAGCAGGTCGTCGGCATACCAATAGGTACGAATTGTGCCCCTCTTCTAGCCGATTTATTTTTATACTCATATGAGTCGGAGTTTCTTCAAAAGCTTGTAAAAGATAAGAAGATTCATGAGGCTAGAGCCTTTAATTTCACATACAGGTATATTGATGACGTTTTATCTATCAATAATTCTAGATTTGCAGAATTTCTTCCATTGAAATATCCTCCAGAGCTGGAAGTTAAAGAGACCACCGATACAGCTTCGTCCGCATCATTTTTGGACTTATACCTCGAATTTGACGACAGTGGTCAACTCAGTACTAAAATTTATGATAAGCGGGACGACTTCAATTTTAAAATCATAAATTTTCCAAACATGTGCAGCAATATACCAGCTTCTCCTGCATATGGTGTTTACATCTCGCAATTGATTCGCTATGCAAGGGCCAGTAGCAATTATTCTGATTTCCTGAAACGTCATCTTCATCTGAGAAACAGGCTACTGGACCAGGGCTATAAAAAGATTCGCCTTATTCGATCTCTTAAAAAGTTTATATTCCGATACCAATATCTTGTCGAAATATATTCCGTCTCTGCAGAAAAAATTATAAGCGATACATTTTCATATAGTGAAAATGTATAAAGATAAAGAGGTCAAAATTTTTTTTGTCAATGTGTGACGTAAAAATATTTTTGACATTTACGTCACCGAATATGGTACTGCTTTGACAACTATTTTACCTATTTTGTTCCTGTATTTAAATACTGTTACAGTGACAGCCGGAACCTTTGAACCGTAATGAGAGCACCATTTCTTTAGAAATGCCTGTACCAAGTCAGGGTCATTACGGTTTTCACAGTTTTCCGGTTGTTGACTGATTTTGTCTGTTTATATAATTATGAGTTTTGACTTTCCCTTTGTAAGATTGTTCGGAGTTCGGTAATTTTGTTATTACCCTTATTCTCTGTTAGCCCTCTAAATTCTTTGATTTTCTGTTTTCTAAATATTTTGATTCTAAGTGTATTGAGGTTACATAAATTGTCGAAGTTACCCTATACAACAATAAATTTACTGTAATCTATGTACTACAGTCATCTGTCAAACGTATTGGGAAATGTAAATAAAATCCCTACATAATCAACCAAAACAATATTTGTTTATTTGTTAATTTACTCATTATGTTGTTATGCGTAATATTTATTTCTACATAATTTAACACAACAAATAAAAATTGACTTTGATTTTCTTATATATTTCAACTAAAAATAAATCCTAAAAATCTAAATCATAGGAAAATTATGTACAAGTGAAAACCACTCATATAAACATAATGAGCAAATAAACAAACAAGATATAGATAATTCCGAATGTTTTGGTGTAAAATTTGTTAAAATCTATCCAGAAATGACTTCACAATAATGTTTTGAAAAACTATGGTTTTGGTTGATTAAATATGGATTTTTTGACATTTTCCAATACTTTTGACAGATGACTGTATTTTGTTTGGTCCTCATTTTATTGGTTGCCATAAAAGATTAAATTAAAGATCTTTTGATTTATTTATACAAGATGATAAGCAAATTCTATTTATTTTAGAATTCAGTTCAATCACGCAGCCTTCATTTGTCTTCAATTTATTGGAGCAAGAAAATGAAAGAAATCCAGATCCATCCTGCTCCTCAGCCTGGTCCACCTGACTGGTGCACCTGCACTTATTGCAGGGAAATGCCGGAGGGAGAGAAAGTGTGTTGCAAGGAGAACAGTGAGAAGTGCCACTCAAGGATGCCTGTAAATATTTTTTTTTTCATACGCCTTTTACTATTCTGTTGCATGATTTTATTTCTGACAGTTTTGTGGTTACACCAGTATTTACTTTGCCATCACCATGTAATCTGTTGTTTGTATACAGCATACCATCTAATGTTTAAACATGTATTTACCATTGAAATAAAATGTGATATGGGGTTAACAACCAACAATTCACACAAGAATAATCCTCGGAATCAAATACAAGACAGGTTACCATACAGCCCTCAACAAGCAAAAACCCACATCTCATGACAAACTGTTGATGGCCCCTCAAATAAATCATAACTGGGGAAATATACATCCAGCACCATAATATCGTTTTCAAACTAGCTTATCTGAATGAAGTGATGTATTACAACGGAAAACTATGGATTGTTTCTCATCTATATATTTCCTTTCTTTTCAGGATTTCTATACCATAATTTTGGAGGTTGCTGCTCGCTATAGAGATGATGTTCTGGCATAACCTCCAGATCAAGATTACAACAGAGACATATGACAAACTGCGTACAGACAATACATTTTGTGGCGACATGGCTATTTGGGAGCAGGAAACAGGCGTGTTGTAAAAAGTTGCTGTGTATGGCGGATAAGAGGAACATATCAAGACCCACGTGGACAGTATGTTGGCTTCATGCCTGGAGCACTCGGATAGATAATCCAAAATAAAATTATTTTCTGTGCCAAATTTATTTTTGCACACATTGTTTGGTTACAATTTTGTACATCTGTTTTGCGGTGAAGGCAAGTAGTCAACAACAGTATGAAGCAACATTATTGATGTGATGGTTTCTCATTGACACTTCCCCCATATATACATGCATATCTTGTCATACATATATAAAACTAGAGACTCAGTGTGCTGAGCCTGTGTCGCTCTCCTTTCATTCTGCTTATATCGGACCTGATGTTAGTTTACCCATGTTTCAATTGGTATTGTAATAGGAGTTTAAAAAACTGCAATTGGAACTGATATACTGAAGGAATACAATTGCCTTTGCTTACAGGTGAATCCTACTGTTGAACATTTAAGCTTCTTATTGTATGACTGGAAGAGGAAAGTCAACCTCCCATTGATTAAAACTCCCTAGAAAAATATTCAACTCATCTTATATATGCATAGATGTATATGTACATGACCTATATAAATAAATGCTGTCATTACCGTTACATAAGATGCATTGATGCATAATGTGCACCCCTCTTGGCCTTGAAATCTCCAGTAAAAACTAGTTTGTGTCTATAATGCCATTTAAAATATATTTTTGACATTAGAGAAATAGGAAAAACTTTAATTTTGAAAATTATTTGCCACAAGTAAAAAGATTCATTCTGGTTGCAAATAATCTGGTTACATGGTTAAGTATATGTATTGAAAAAACAAAACAAACTTAAACTTAGTTTTTAGTTAAATTGTTTTCTAAAAATCAAACGTTATTTAGGGGCCTTTGTTGTCATGATCATATGGTAGTTGGATTTGCAACTACCTATGCAATCAGTGCATATCACCACTGAAGTAGAAAGTTTGAATCCCGCACATGATTAGGTGTACTCGATACAACATGTTGCGATAAAGTTTATCAGTGACATGCGGCAGGTCTGTGGTTTTCTCCGGGTACTCTGGTTTCCTTTACCAAAAAAACTGACAGCCACAATATAGCTGAACTATTGTTGAAAGTGGCATTAAATACCATGACCCTAACCCTCAAACATCATTTAACAAATGTAGGGTTCTAATCACAGAAACCAAGTTAATGGAAATATTGAGAGAAAGGAAAATCATTATACAAAAATAAAATTAAGGTACAAATTTTAATTAGAAAAATAATAAATGCAAATAACATGAACTCCTACAAAACACTTTATATAATTTTAATGAATATATCCACAATGCCTAAAATATCATTACAAGTGTGTCCAACAGCGTAGTATCAACCACAAAAATTACAAGCAAGCTTAAATAGGTCATCTTCTAATTGGTTTATTGTCTCCCATCATTATAAATACTGATTAGGCAAAAACAGAGCACCCATGTTTCAAGTAATAATGACCAACCTTCCATAGATGCTTCCTACCAAATTTCATTTCATTTGGGAAAGTGGTTTCAGAGGAGAAGATATTTTTAGAAATCAACCATGTGGCGGCCATGTTTGATAACGGATCAGGACAAGCTTAGCCATCGTTATCGAGGACCTTCCATAGATGCTTCCTACCAAGTTTCAGTTCATTTGGCCAAGCGGTTTCAGAGGAGAATATTTTTTAGCTCAGCCAATCAGAAACATGAATTGCCTGTGGTGGCCATGTTTGTTAATGGATCGGGACACACTGAGCAATCTTTATACAGAACCTTCCATAGATGCTTCCTATCAAATTCAAAAAATCTAAATCCAGTTCATTTGGCTGAGGGGTTTCAGAGGAGAAGATTAAAATGTGAAAAGTTAGCGGACGACAAGTGATGGCAAAAGCTCACATTGCCTTTGGCAAGGTGAGCTAAAAACAACCTATGATGCTCCATTAAGAATGGTAGACTAAGAGGATTGCAGTCCAAAGGATATCACTATTGAAAAGCTGAGAAAATCTTGAAAACTAAACGTGTGCAATAAAAATAAAATTGAGATTAAGGTTATAGTGCTGGTGCAAGAGTGACTTGTACAATACAAGTATCAAATACCCTTGAAGTATCTCTGGTAGTCCATGACAAATGGACCCAGTCACAGAAACTTGAACACTCAATTGTTGACTGTTATTAGCATAATAACATAACCTATGTTATTAGCATACATATGTCTCGCCCTTGCTGTGTCTCAGCGGAAACAATACCAACAAAAGGCAATACCTGTTTTGGATATATTTTTTGTTGAATAAAAAACGCAACAAAGAAAAACATTCATAATTTGTAGCTTTCTGGAAGAAATTTTTATACAATAATATACCGGAAATTTTGATAAATTCAGTATTTTTGGACACACACACATATAAATACAAATGGTGACAAAGAACAAATGTTATAACATATACCAAAGTATGAATTGTAAGGAACACATTACAAAAGAAATAGATGACAACATATAGTATTTGTCGTGCCAACTTATTATGACAAAAAAAAGTATATGGAGTAGATGCACACACAAGACATAATTCTAATATTTACACATCAAAATAGCAGAGGAACCACACATAAGTTACTGTTTCACCTTGACAACTAGAGGCTCAGGTGATCCTGTATCGCTCACCTGACATAAATAAGCCCTCTTAAGAGTGTGTGCATGCCGAATACATCTAAGTTACTAATCAAATCTCATAAGATTCTATGTTAAGACTATGTCTGCTCATGGCAGCCATCTTGGATGGAGGTCATGGTCACCGGGCACCATTTTGAAAGTATACTACCCATGGACCACCCATGCCATGTTTGCTTTAAATTGGCTGACTGGTTGCAGAGGAGAAGACTTTTAAACAATTTTCCCATAGGGTTCTATGCTAAACCTATGTCCGCTGACGGTGACCATTTTAGACCGAGATCAGGGTCACCGAACACAATTTTGAAAATTGACCACTTAAGGCCCATCCATGCCATGTTCCCTTTAAATTGGCTTTCTGGTTTCAGAGGAGAAGATTTTTAAACATATTTCCCATAGGGTCCTATGTTAAAAAAATGTCCGCTGATGGCGGCCATCTTGGATGGAGGTCTGGGTCACTGGATATAATTTTGAAAGTTGACCATTTGAGGACCATCCATGCCATGTTTGCTTTAAATTGACTGACTAGTTTCAGAGGAAAATTGTTTTAAACATTTTCCCCATAGGATCCTTTATATATGTTAAAAGTATATCCGCTGACGGCGGCCATCTTGGAAGGAGGTCGGGGTCACGGGACATAAATTTGAAAGTTGACCACCTAAGGACCATTCATGCCATGTTTGCTTTAAATTGACTTACTGGTTTCAGAGGAGAAGACTTTTAAGCATTTTTTCCATAGGGCCCGATGTTAAACTAAGTCGAGTCATGGCGACCATCTTGAATTTCCAACAGCAAACGATTCACAAGTTTAGTACAGGACCACCCAATGATCATTCTTGCAAAGTCACAATTCAATTGGCTTGGTGGTTTCTGACAATTTTTTAAATTTCAGCCAATGAGAACACATTATGGACCCTGGCAGCCATGTTGAATTTCAAATCAGCACCAAATACACAAATCTGGTAGAGGACCATCCAATGAACATTTTTAGCATTTAATGATAATTCACTATCTCCTGTGCATATGCAGTGATTGTAAGTGGACAAAACATATTGATGTATTGATTGAAAGAACTTCTAAGCAACTTAACATATTCAGAAAACTTAAATACAGGTTGAAAAGGGATTATCTTGAAAACAATTATTTAGTTTTCATTCGACCTATTTTGGAATATGCCTCAGAAGTTTGGGATAATTGTAGACAAACAAATTGTAATCGTCTAGAAAAAATTCAAATAGAAGCAGCTCATATAGTGACTGGGTTATCTATATATGGTAGTTTTGATTCAATCTACAAGGAAACGGGTGGGAAACATTATGTACAAGAAGGGAAGTTAAGTAATTGCTACTTCTTTTTTTTTACAAAATTGTCAATAAGGAAGCACCCGATTATTCAAATGAATTAGTTCCGCCTTTAGTGGCAGCAAACGTTAATTATAATTTATGTAACAGTCACAATATACATGTACCTTTTAACCGGTTGTATGTTTACCAAAATTCTTACTTTCCATGTACTATTCAAGCATGGAATTCTTTGGATCGTACTATTAGAAATCTTCCTACGTTTCCCTCTTTTAAGCTAACACTTCAGGAAATATTTTTTACTAAGAGGAGAAATCCTCAATAGTATTATGTAGGTGACCGCTATCTCAGTGTCTTACACTCTAGAATGCGACATAAATGCAGATTGATATCATGCAAATTTAATAGTAAATTTTAATTGTTTATGTGGATACCTTAATGAAAATGCACAGCATTACTTGCTACACTGTAATAGTTTTACCGTAACCCGTATTATTATGTTATTTGAAATAAATAAGTTGAATTTGATTGGAATTCCGGTAAATAGTGATTTATTATTATTTGGAGATGAAACTCCTACCTGTGATTTAAATTGTTCCATATTTTTGGCAGAACAAAACTACATTAAAGACACTTGTCGCTTTTCTATGTCATGATTATATATGTGTAAATTAGTCATGTTTCTAACATGAAACAGGTTTATAAGGGATTTATGTCTTACTGTATTGATCAAGATCGTATGAACTAGTTTCGAGACGGTCTCATGCAAATGGATTAACGATTAGCCATATCATAAACAAGAGTTTTTAACAATAATAAAAACAAAAAAGCAATTCACTTACCGAAGGTCAATAGAAGAATGCGTCCTCCCTAAATCATCACATGGTAACTACCTTAATTAAGCACCCACTTTAAATATAAATCCATTAGAAATTTAAATTTCAATTGAATGTTCGGTGTATTCGTGTCATTAAAATATAATGGCGTGTTCGATTAAGTATACTTTAGCTTGGAAAATCCATTTTAGTTTTTGGTTTTTTTTTTCATGTCTTTACTTGATATGAAATATGTATATACTATTATATTAGTTCACTTTGTATTTATTCATTATGCATTGGAGAAGACGTTTCTAAGTTGTGAAACTTGTGTCTTATCCATTTGTTTAGTTTAGAACAATCAAATATGTTTAAAGTAACGCTTTGCTTAATTCTACTCATTTGTAACAATAACAATATTTTCGGAGCTCCTCGTGTTCCTTCTCGATACATTTAGGCGCATCACCATATTTATTTACTCTACTTATAGAACTTTCATCTAAGAAAAATGTATTTTTCTGCAAATTATGATTAACAGTAACTTCGAATAACCCATCACCGGGTTGTGTGTAAGTCCATATTTGGACAACTACATTAATTACAGCAGTATCATCTGACAAATCTGCTTTAAAACCATCAAGATCAATTGTCTTTTTAAATCCGAGCATACTTTTTTCCGGTAATAATTGTTGTGCCCTTAAAATGCTTTTCAGTGACAATTTGTCACACAGCTTTCTGTAAGGTTCGGTCAATTTGTTAATTTCAGAAACTGCAAAATCCGAAAATCTGTGAACTTCCAAATCATTTATATCTAATGGCTGCCAATTAAGGCATGCGCACCAGTGTGTTTCAATTCCGGCGCTAACACAACTTCTTGATTTTGGAATTTCTTTAAATAAACTTATACCACGTTTTGTTATATTGCCGATTCCAGCTCCAGTAAAATCTAAGATATCCAGAAATGTCGGGTGTAGATCAAACGGACAAGTTAATCTATCTGCATTTAATCTAAAATTTTGAAAAGCTTCGCTGTATTTTGATTTAAACCATTCTGAAAATGAAAACCCGAAAAATGGAAGTCGTTCTTCTTGTTTTCCTTGTAAAGACGACCGTAAGCTACTAAATCTGGCTCCATGATCACTCATTAAAATAACAAGTGTATTTCTGAGGTAGTTTCCTTCGTTCAGAAATTTTAATAAGTTGTACAGGTCTTCGTCCGCAGTTTCAACTACATTATTATCCTGATGGCTCGCTTCACTATGAAAACCGAAGACAAATTTCGAAGCATCATCGTACATTGTATATACCTCTTTAATCCAGTTCATAAAAACTTGAGATCTTTTTTTACTGCCAAGACATAAATGTGTTTGCTTCTTGTAATACTCATGTTCTGCCGTTACATAGAACGGTCTTAAATAGTGATCGGTAGGACTGTCTTTAAACCCCACCATTCTATATGTAAACGTTCCAATGCCTGGACAATCTTCGGCCCATGCAGTGACATATCCTTTCTTACGAAAATCTTTTCAAACCATCGGATATACATCTACAAAATCTTTCTTAGCGAGACGTTTCAGTGTTCTTGGCAATTCTAGTTCCGTTTTACCGGTGAAAATGGGTATGAGAGCCTGTGGAGTACCATCACCTACTATATTTTATCCGTTTAAAACAATACCTTTTAAATTTTCAGTAAAATATTTATACGTCTTTGCTAACTTTCTTCTATAAGTCATATGTGATGGAGAATCAAATCCTAAGATTAAAATATCCAATCCTAAACCAGAACCTACTGTTCTTATCTTTTTGTGATATTCAGGCACATATCGTATTCCTGCATGGACATTTTTATAATGGCTGCCATCTGTGGCCTTGCAATTAGCTTTAAAGTAATCACTTAGAAGCGGTAGTTTTGTTTCATCACTAAAATAAAGTTCTTTCAAATCTTTGTTGCCAAAGTCATCGATTCGATCAAAAAATGTTATGCTACATGATATTCCTCCATGTTTTTTCTTTATTCCCGGGTCTATATAGATAGTACCATTGGATAAAGATAACCAATCTTCCTCTTCAGAACATTTCAACGGGTCAACAGAATGAAAATGTTTTGCATATTCCCCTGCCAAAGGATCTAATTTTGGATGCACGCATACTTGTTTATAGTCATCAGAATTACGTAGTTTGTTGTCTTCCCTGTTTAGTAATGGCATGCTTGGTTTATCATGTTTCGATATTGAAAGTCCTATATAAATACCTATCACTGTAAGTATGAAGCCAGCTAGTATCCTCTTTATTCCTTTTCGCATTCTGCAATTAAAAACAGAGAGCACATGTTTTATATAAGCACAATTTCGGGAGCTTGCTATACGTAAAACAAACACAACTAACGTAAATAAAACACGAGCCATCTTATGAACAACTGGAGGTAAAGACGAACCGAACATCGTTTTATTCGAAATCGTAACGGACATTACAAGACGGAATTGTGAATGCAGTAGATCATAGGTTGAACCCTGGTAAGTTGAAACAACTGACTATAAAATTGGCATTTGCTGTTTCTCTGCTAGGTATCCTATGCTAAGAGCAAAGACTGGTTGGCTAAGTATTTAGCCTTAATTGATATGAACCAATATTGTATAATATTAAAACGTTTCGACAGATCGTCGAATATGTAATATCATCTGATATCAATGAAACATCTGTTTATAGTAATATATTGAGAGTGTCTATTATTTCATATATATTCATATATTACTTTATACAATGGAAAAAACAGTTGCTGCTCATGTAAGATTTTACATCAACATGATCAACGGAATCTATAAAAATAAAATGGATTTAATTATCTGTTTTGTTTACTAATACAATTTCGATGTTCCTCAATTTCAAGTCTAAGGTAGCTTTAACCTATTTAACTGTTGGATTTATGTAAGAATAAGATATGCCAACCATGTCATTGCACATTGCATAATATTGTATTACAAGTTGCAGATGAATGCAGGGATTACCACATGCATACACAGGACCACTTTGGGTTCTCATTCAGAGGCCTTAAAAGCGAAGTGAGTGAAACTTCACAGAGTTTCATGTCATTTTGCTGATTATTCCACCTACTCCACGTCTCAAAGCTTTCGCAAGACAAACATCTTGCTCAACAATCTTAAAACGTGATATTGGCGATTATCTTTATTGTTTACACTTTCTCTTAATAATCAACAAATTTTGAATCAAATATCATATTAAGTATTAAGCCCTAAAGATCAGATTTCAATATCATTGGGGTGAATATGCCAGAAAAAATAGGATAGTAGAAAAAGACTGATGGGTGCCACATGTGAAGTAGATTTTGGTGGGCTTCATGTTGCTCGTTCTTTAGTCTTGTGTGTGATGTTTTGTAGATCAGCGTGTGTCCGTTTTTCTTTTGGTCATTGTATTCTCTGTTCTTCTATTCATCGCTTCTGATAAACCCTTTGGCATCTTCAAACTTTTCTTAGCTATGACCTCTGTTCAATGCACGCATTTGAATAGTGTTCATCATATCCATATCGGTCATATATAGACTTAAACCCACGTTAAAGGGTATATTTTTTAAAATATTCATATTCTTATGTCTTTAGGAAATATTTTAATATAAAATGTTAATTATTTCCAATTACTATTTATTACTTAAAAACAATAGGTACACATTGAAATAAAATCTCGTAATGAAAATCTAGAGATAGACATAAGACATGTGTCTAAGCATGTGTAGAAGGTATATATATATATAAAAAGACACATGTCTTATATCTATCGACCTTACGCGAAAAGGTAACACTTCGACTATTGCGGCTATATTTTAGATTGCGGATGTGGTCGAGTGGTCAAGGGCGCTGGAAATAAGGCTAAGCGATTGGTGCTGTCTGCAGTGTATCAATGGTGTGAGTTCAAATCCCGTCGAGGGAAGAACAACAATTTGTCAGCTCAAAGATCTAATTCTAACACTGTTTGGTTTAATTTTCAGACGCAATATATATATACATGTATAAAGATAGTTCGTTTCACACAAACAATTGAAAATAAAAAAATAAAAATAATGTAATATGTATCAAAAGATAATCGGCAATTCATATCCGCCTCTACATTAAAGGTGACAGGAAATGAATTTTGTCTAAATTACAATGAAATGATAAAACGTTTATATATATTTTAGAAAAGGTCACAGATTTTTTTTGTTCATTAAAAAAAAACCACGTCCTCCCCTTATAAAATTGATATTGAAAATCAATTGATATTCCGCGCGCAATTTACTTACACGGTCATCTACCTTTAAGTAATACGTCACGTGTGCCCAGTCAGTTGATGTAAGCACTCTGCGGTCTATCTGAGCGGCATACTGATTTATCGGAGCGTATATTTTCTTTTATATTTAGTATGGTGTATTGTGTCGCATATAAATGTAAAGCTGTATCATCCAAGGGATAGGAATGTTTGAATTACCTAAAGATGACAAATGCCGCAATCTATGGACAATAAGGATGAAAAGAAGGATTTCGTTCAATCGAATAGCTCTACTCAGTAGGCTTTGTGCAATTCACTTTACAAATGAACTGTTTGTGGTAAATAACTTATTTGCCGATTCCATTGGGCATAGAATAAAGAAATTAGTTTAAAAGCCTGACGCTGCACCGACTATATTATTTTTCGAAACCACCAACAAAGAAGTCAGTGCGGAAGAAAATCTTGCGGTCAATCTCAAGCTGTCGCAAAACGAATACAAAAAGAGTTAATATAATTCAACTTTGTGTTTATTTTGTATTTTATTTTACGTGTTGTGACCAAACAAATTGACTTTTTTAATATCGCAATATAAATACAAGTTGGTCGTATCATTTTATAAGAGAACGACGTTTTTGTTTACGCACAAGATGTGAAGAGGTTTTATGTCAACTCCCTAGAGCTTATTAATTAACCCTAATAACCAATAAGTTTAGTAACATAGGATTAACCTCTGCAACTTGTCAATACGACTTAGCAAAGTTTATTTATACTTGTCATCCTGAAGATATGAATATAAATCTCAATAAAATTGACACTTTTTTTAAAAATTATTTTGGTATGTGTTAGTTTACATCTTTTTATTTTGTTTTGGGTGTGTGTGTTTTCTTTTCATTTTTTTTAGGGGGATGGTGGGTCAAATCAGTTTTGCATTCATATAATTTTGTTTTTTGCTATTAATTTTGTAGATCAAGTTGTACAACAGAAAAAAATGTACACTTTTCAAAAAACAAATTCTTTACAATTTAATCCATTATCTAGTAGATTAATATCAAAACACGATTTTTGATAACATAATTATTTTGAACAAATAGTAAAATTTCATAGTATACCTTTTACCCTGAAATTGATTTAATACTAAATAAAATTTGCATTGACATAAGTACAAATGGATCTAATCATGTGTTTCTCTCTTTTTTTTCTCTTTTAAGAATTTGACAAAATATTGGATAAAGCTGGTGATGTTGAACCAAACTACACAGATGGCAGTACATCTATCCGGGAAGCTGAAAATGTAACATGTGAAGTGCAGCGAGATGGAGTAGTCACATATATTGGAATGCTAGAACGTTACAATGCTTATATACTAACTAAACGCAGAGGAATTGTCTGAAATCTGTTGTGTGTGTATGTGTATTCAGCAATTTGAATAATATACTTCAGTTGTACTTCAATAAAAACCAAGATAATGGGTTTAATATATTAAACAAATTATTTAAAGTAAATGTTCACAATATACAAAATGCATAATATGTACAAAAATGTTAATAGATATATCATAATTTCCCAGTATCTCCATCTTTTTATTTTTCTTATATCATTTCAGGAGAGTGTTTGAGTGATTGTTGTTTAATGCCAACTCAGCAATGCTTTTAGATATATCATGGCAAGAACAAGTTAATTTTCAATGAAATGATGATGAGGTCCGCTTTGTACTAGACCAATACGCTTGATTGGATTGTTCTAGTGCTAGCTAACTGAAAGCACAGTCCGCGGATAAACATGCAACCCCACACTATCCCGATTTTGAGCCAACCAGTCTTTGTCCTTTCTCCTTAATGCTGTGTGCTTGGCGGAGAATCAACAGATACCAATTTTATAGTCTGTCTTTGTTTGACCCGATTGGGGCTCGAAGCCACAATCTACTGCACTCGAAGTGAGCATGCTAACCATTACACCACAAATGCGTGCATTTCAGGAGAAGAAAAGCTTTGGATGCCAATGTGTATTTCAAACTGAAGTGTCAAATGCTGCAACAGAAACCACAGGACATTATCAATATTTCTCATCTGAACCTGAAGAATGTTTTGAGGGGGACACAAATGAGGCTCATGAAACTGATCCAAGCTGGACTCCATAAACAGAAAAATGTGTAGATAATGCATCACCAGCCATGTCTCTAGATTTCAAAGAGAATAATGACAAAAATGTATATTATATTTAGTCTTTTAACTGTTTTTTTTTTAATTTGGATATTTAACTGGTCTTTTATTGCTTTAATTAAACATGCAGGCAACACTTTACGGTTTCTGTTTCCTAACCAGTGGTAAATCCATTGAACCAATCTTCTATAGGCAATACATCTGTAAACTCTGAAATATTAAGAATAACGGCATTTTTATTATGAAGAGTTAGATATATAAAAACAAAATATGAATGTTCATGATGAGTACGGATTGTGGAAATGTTTTCTTTTTTGTGATGATAACATATATTTGCTTAGGCCATATTATTTGTACATTAGAAGAAAGCACTAAAATAAAATTTGCATTTTTTAAGTCCCTCCAATTGTTGAACAAATTGTCTTGATCAAAATCAAACAATTAAGTGTATATCTTCTAACGCCATTTAATAATTCGCATATACCAAACTAAGGTCGAATGGACCCGAATTCAAAACACTTAAAAAAAACCAGACACAGTTCTACATTTACATTGTATATCTTAAACTTAAAACATCTATTCCACATCAATCACTTAAATCATTTATACTCTGAAATATTACATGTAACTACAATTAGGTAGATTTATGAAGATTGAGATAAAGAAAAAAAATGTAATACGTTCACAAAAAGTATACAGAGCCTTATCAAAATATACCCCCCCCCCCCCCATCTCCCGATTTGCATATCGATATTGTAATTACTACCAGCTCTTTGTTTTGAGAAATAAAAATAGTAAAATATTTGTAAGCTTACCAATGGCTAACATCTTCAGTCTCTTCGTCCTCGTCAAATTCATTTGCATCAGATCCATGTGATATTTCTCGCTCGTCTTCGGAATCTGAATCTTCTTCACTTCCTGATGCCGACTTTTCGCCTTCAGTTCCTTTGTGAGTTCAAACATATATGATTGAACAGCAGATCCTGCTAAATTTAAATCTGGCATTTCTTCACAATCACCTTCCTCAAAATAGATATTTCCATTTCAAAAACTTTCATGTATTTTTTGTTTATCCACGCTATCAGCTGTTTGGTTTACCTGTGTAGGCTGTCGCACGAGAAACATCAGTGAAGAGTTCATTCAGGGGAAGTAATCATTATTTATCGTTCGCTGTGACCACACTTTAACTGGTGGATACGGGTACATATTAATAGATATTTCAAAAGGGAATACAATTTTCTGTTTTATTTTTATATAGACTTCATCAATAAATCGAAGAAAACGGGAACAATAAATCGCTTCCTGTCAACTTAAAGCCATGTTTTTAAAACCAACTTGCTCTTTCTGTGCGGGGGATATGTAAAAGGTGGAGTTTATTTCTAGTTTGATATACTATTTGAAGTATGCAATACTTCCATGTAAGTGTGGGATTTCTCCTTTACATCTGCACCTGAACATTTTAGAATTAATAAGATATGATGTATTGTATTTTGATTCTCAATGTAACTCTCGGATATCCCAATAATAATCTCCCTTGCATTTCATGGAAGTGTAATGCCACAAATAATTAAAAGGTTTTTAACAACAAACCAAATATTTTGAACTAAATTGCAATTCCCATATATATGTAACACATATTTTTAGTTTTCATACACAAATTTCATAATTCTGCTTCTTTAAGTCCACATGTATATGGGAATGAATTGACAGGCAACATTCTGTGAAATAGTTTTAAGCTGAAAGTTTAATAGTTTTGTATTTCTAGTTATACAAAATGAGAGTGAATAGAAGTTTTAAAACCATTTTCCTATTTGTTTATGACATTTAACAGGTTCTTGCTTAGTTATCTGAATAAATAATTTGTAGAAATATTTACAAGGTTTGTTTTTTGCTTTATTTTTTCCAACTATTTCACTCCATATTCTGTCAAGTTCTATAGTTTCACCCACAATAATGTGTTTCCAATTATATCGAATTGCACTAATACTACCATAGTATTCTACAAAACTAATATTAACGTTATAAGTATATAAATCATTAATAATAAAAGATACCATTTTCATATAGTTGCCTATGAAAGCGCATATTCCCATTTCTATTTATGAATGGGTTGAATCATATGGACTGACTCAATACATTCTTTTTATCACAAATAAAAGTAACCAATTGAGTTCTGAAAAAATTACAAAATCAACATTCTAGAAAGGATTTAACTTCCATGCCAGTACTTCCAAACCCTTTTTACTTAAGTCTAAAATATGATTCCCTCCCCATCTTTATATTGAACTAAAAAGTAAAGTCTTCCAAAACCATTTTCAACGCACAACAAAAAGATTTATTATTCGTGAAAATTATGAGTCATTTTTGTTAACGCCATTTGTTATTTGTTTAGCAGAGCTTAAAAGTTCTACATTTAAAATAAATAAATAAGGAGATAAAGGATCCGTTTGGCGCACCCCTACTCCAAGGTGAGGAACTCAGATATGCATCCATTGTTCAAAACAGCACTACGTATATCACAGTGATAGATTGTAATCCATTTTTGAAATACTGGGCCACAACCATAAACTTCAAAGGCAATTTCAATGAATGACCACTCAATAGTATCAACAGCTTTTGCAAATTCCACCAACAGTAAAACACATGGAATGTCTTCCTCCTCCATCTTATTGATAAGATCGACAATAATTCACTTATATTGTCTACCTTTTAAAATCCCCTTCGAGTCTAACTAATGATATTTTGTAATATGAGGTTGACCCTTCTTCTTCTTCCAAATGAGGTTCATCCCTCAGTGAGCCTGAGTATTATCGATATTGCTATTTGCTATACTAGCTGATGCTAATTTGAAATCTACACATAATAGGGTAATGGTTCACCAGGTTTTTTAAATATAAAATTTCATTCTTTTCGAATACATGTGATTAGACCTGGACGTTGACTAGTAGAAACTTTTCTTATATCTAAGTTTTCATCTAAGCATTTTACTAAATTTATCTTAATGTCATTTCAAAAAAAATCTTACAAAATTCAACAGTGAATCCATGAATCCCAAGTGATTTACAATTTTTCAAATTTTTCAAAGAGGCGAGGCATTTCTGGATCGTTAGTGGACCTTCACAAGAGTTTACTTCATCAATACCAGATTTATTTTTATAAAAAGGTTTGTAATAATCATTAAAATGACTTATCAGAATCATAAGTGACTCTATGGTAATTTGTAAAAGTCTTTATTTTATTAATTTTATTTTAAATTTAATAATTTGATTTTGCTTAGAGCAGTTATTTAGAAGGAATATTATTTCCACACTGTTTTTATTAGTTTTTGACAAAATTTGTAATTGGAAGCTTGCAGTTATCTGCATCTGTACTCTGTAAACTGTAAATTTGGAATTTCCTTTTTGGAATGCCAGAACCTATTACTGACGTCATTTCCGAGATACTAGAAAGCACGTGTTCAGAATCAGCCTCTTTTTGATTCACGGTCATTGGATATAGACACAACAAAATTTAAGGAAGGTTTTTCAAAATTGTATACCCAATTCCGCCCATTCTTCCACCTTTGGCTGTTAGTTAAGAATTTTATTCTCATTGGTTTCTGCTCACAAATTTTATATATTTTCTTTCTGTGGCATTTTCTGCTCCCAAATTTTATATACTTTCTATAAAGCAAGGGAGATAACCCAAACATTTTCTAAATTTTGTATTTGTTATGAATTTATTCCATGTCATTTGTAAATATATGTTGATGAATTACCATTTTGTATTCATGTTATTTCAATTTAAATATTTACTACTTGTAACTTTTTTATTCACATGCATTAATGAATATTATTAATAACAATGTCAGATTTGTGGCCTGCATCATCATTCTGTGTTAGTTGTTTGTCTGCCTTCATAGGACCATAAAACATATTATCTATGTTAGAATCATTTATACAATGGTTTGTACTAGTCTACAATATATTATAGAAAAAAATCGTTTTGGTCATTTTTAATTTGTTTTGGAATCTCAGAGATTTTCTGTTTATTTTAATTTTTTTTTCCAAATAGTGTTTCTTTTCTAAATTACAAAAATATTGCGTACTTCTTCACCATCCCATGGCCACTTGGCCTTTGCTCGCATGATAATGCCATTTTCCTTTTCCACACGAATAATTTTAATAAATATTTTACCAATGTTAGCAAATTATTAAAAATGTCTAATTCATCTAAAAATAAAGCATAAAATTTTAAAAACTGATTGAAATTTACATGCCCTTTAATTAAATGTTGATAATAACCAACCAAGGATCGTATCGGGTAGTAAATAACCATCCTGATTTACATGATAATAAAATGTTTCTGTTTCGATGCCTTTAATTTTAGGCGTTACATGCTTAAAACGACTTGATCTTGTAGTGTGTATGTGATATTCGTTAAATTCTAACAAATTAATTTTTAAGATGGACATACATTCTTGAAGATAGTGTGAGCATGATTAAGATGAAGTTGCTTAGCTCTCTTTTAAACATTTAAAAATCCTAGACTAGATAGTTCCTTGTGCTTTTTGTTTGTTCTTGGGCTCATACATTTAATATAGCGAAATGCTTTGACCTGTACCACTTGTAACTTGTTTCTTAAAGCTTCATATATACCATCATATCAGCAGGAACAAGACTAATTAAAATAACATTGTATGAGTGTCATACTTAAAGTTCTTCTTGTTTCAGCAGATATACCCCCAATTTGCTTTTCTATACATCCATCTCAAACGAGAATTCACTTTTAATAATGGTGTTGAGATTGTTATTTGACAAGACAAATGTTGCTCTATATCATTGCCTAAATATTTAATACTACTTTGCGATTTTAATAAATGACCGTTGCAATTAATTCGAAAATCAGCTATGGTTTTTAATTTTTCGCTTTGGTAAAAATATAATGCATTAAGTTTTCTCAATGTGTAGAGAAAGATTGTTATCGATAATCCACTCACTGCATGATTCCAGTTCTTTTCCGAGTTTTTTAGAGGTACATTTCGGAATTTTTATGGGAAAACATCAATAATACTGTCATCTGCATAAAGTAGACGTCTACAGTCTGAGATTAGGCTGACGAGCATTTTGTTGACATAACAAAGAAAAAGAAAAAGTCCCATGATATATAATTGTGGTATTCCACAGCTTATGTGTGCTAAATTGGATTATGTATCATTAAGAATTTTGAAGCACCAAAGGGGTAATCAGAAGCCGTAAATCGAAGAATGGCAGACAGCAAAATGACCAGAAGGACAAACAATGATCTACAACACATTACATAAAAAACTAAAGATCGAGCAACTCGAGAACAACTGAAAACGGGGTTTTAGCTCATGTGCTCCGGAAAGGTAAGCTTATTATAATAATAGCGTTTTACCTTCAACCGTTCGACTTTGGAACGAACTTCCAGCGAATATCAAAAGTAATGTTTCAGTCAATTCCATACAATTATTTTGAATAACACAATAAATCCTGTCCCATATTACTTCTATGCATGTTCTAGAATTGGTCAAATACTACATACTAGAATTCGAACTGCGAGTAGTGCGCTTAATGGTCATCTTTATAAAAAAAATATCTAAACTAATCCCTACTGTAGTTGTAAACTGGTAGAAACGTCGGAGCATTTTTTACTAAAATGTTCTCTGTATGAAAGGTTAAGAAATGATTTATTTGTTAACCTGTCTTCTCATTTGAATATTAATAATCTACTCTTTGGTGATTCTAACCTCCCAGATTGTGAAAATGAAAGTAATTTCCTTGTAATTCCAGATTTTATTATAAAATCTAAACGTTTTACACAAAAATATAAATGTATCATGTACATAATATTAGATCTGTCATTTTATTGTTCATTGTACAAATTGTCAAACTTTCACTTCATATGCTTATTTAAATGTGTGTATTATGAATGTGCATGTCCTATCCATCTTATATGTATTTTTCTTTTCTTTTCTTTTTTGGTGTCTGGGAGAAATATTTATATAAGTGCTGCGTCACTTGTTTTCTGATCCCTATGTATGTGCTATTGTTATAACTCATGCAATTTATTCAATAAATATTGTTTACACTAAAGGTAAGTAGTTCATGCGAACTTTTAAATATAGAGATAAGAATAATAAATTCATAGATTTCAATGGTAGTGAAATTAAGATAAGTTCTTTAGCTCCATGCGGATTTTTACACTTCAGAAAATATAATTAACATAGAGACCTAATGGGTAATGTTTTAAATAATGGACCACAAAATTATCCCTAAAAGATCATCTCTTTCAAAAAAAATATTATTGCTTCAGATCTGTGTACATGTGGCAAAATAGGAAATACTGCTCATTGCTTGTTGCACTGGCCAAATTATATATTTATTAGGAACGAAACCATACAAACATTAGATACTATCGATGTACAGTCTTTAATATTTGGTAACAGCCTAAAAAAGGAAAATGAAAACAGATTAGTACATGTATTTGAAATTGTGTGAAAGTACATTGCCAGAACAAAAAGATTTGATTGAACATAACTGTGGAAATGAATTTCCCAGAGTGCACATGAACTATTCATAGTGGGTTGTAGACCGTGAGGATAGTATGTGACAGCTCCGTCTTTGTAAATTTTAGAAATATTTTGTTTCAGTTTAATCTATAATTGCTTTTTTACTTTTTTTTATCATAATCATTCTACTTAAAACAGATAGATTCAATTCTCTTTTCTGGAATCCTGGTTCAGAAGCAGTAGATGCTTTTACGCACAATTGGTTCGGGAAATATAATTGGTTAGTTCCCCCTGTTTACTTGGTAGTAAGGGCGATCAAACATCTTGTTTTTTTACAGAGGAAAGGGTACCCTCATTATACCTAAATGGATCACAGCCCCTTTTTGGCCATTCATTTTCAAGAAAAATCTTGTATATCAAGATTATGCTAAAGATGTCCTGGAGTTCACAGAGACGAATAGAATACATACTAAGAGAAGTAATTCAAAGTGTTTATTTGGTTCATAAAAGTTCACAGAGACGAATAGAATATATACTAAGGGAAGTAATCCAAAGTGTTTATTTGGTTCATAAAATTTCGGTGCTACTGTTTTAGCAGTAAGACTAGATTTTAGTCTTTAAACGTACACATGGTCCTAATATCGCACAATGATATTGTAGAGACATGGTGTAGTTTTTAAAATGGATTCATTATTAAATGAAGTACTTAGCTAAATATTTATTTAATATCCTGTTCTGTTCTTAATATCACACGTTTTATAGTGTAGAGACATGGCTATGTAGTCAATACTTAATGAAGTATATTTGATGTTTATTATTCTGATATGGTCCTAATATCACTGGCTATTGTAGTAGACATGGTCACTTGTATATTTTAGTAAATAGTGATGTGATGAAAGCTAAAATTAATTCTGCAATGCGTCATTTATTTATTATTTATTTTTATTTGTTTAAACGTATGTGTAATATTTTATTGATTTACATGTTTTGCAGATGTTTTTAAAACAGGAATATGGTCAAACCTTGATAATTTTACAGCATATTGTGCACTTGACTACCTCAAGCAGCAGATGTCAACTTTTTGCCTTGCTTCAAGATCTGACAATACTGTTCGTCAATACAAATATGCCTTTAATTCCTTCTGTAAGTGGTGTTTATCTCATACAATTACACAAACATTACCATCTTTAGATATTTATGTGTCTATGTATTTGATTCACTTAACAAATATTGGAAAGTCTGTTAGTACCATTAACGAAACATATTATAGTATTAGCTGGGCAAATAGACTTGCAGGAGATAAGAACCCTTGTAAGTCGGATCTTGTAATCACAGTTAAAGAAAGAGCGCATAGATCAATTGGTCATTAAACAGTTAAAAAAGAACCGATAACATCTGAAATTCTTAATAATTTAGTTTGTGTTTATGATGATGAACATGCTAATCTCAAACATATAAGAATAGCTTGTATGTGTCTTCTCAGTTACGCTGGTTTTTTACGCTACTCAGAATTGTCAAATCTTATGAGAAATCATGTCACTTTTTATGAACAACGCATTAAGTTATTTTTAGAATGTAGTAAAACTGATGTTTACAGAGAAGGCAGGGATGTTCTAATTTTTAAAACCGACAATAGTACCTGGCCTGTAAATATGTTGTCAAGATACTGTGTTCTGGCTAATATAGCTCCAGACAGTACAGATTATTTGTTTCGTTCTCTTTGTTTTTATAAGTCTACGAACACATACACACTACGCCAAGGATAATTATCTTATTCCACAGTAAGAAAAACCTTATTATCCGTACTTGAAACTTTGGGTCTGAATAAGAAAAATGTTGGTCTTCATAGCCTAAGGTCTGGGGTGCGACTGCGGCTGCATCAGCAGGGGTAGAAGATAGATTGATTAAAAAACATGGACGATGGAAATCTGACCCAGCTAAAGATGGTTACGTTAAAGAAAGCATTTCAGATAGGTTGAATGTATCTAAAAACTTAGGAATATGAAATTTCTTGTTTCATATAATTTGTATGTAATTATTTTCATACTATGATTTTTACTTTTTATTCTTGCGCCTTTCTTTGTTTTCCAAAATTGCTGCACACTCTGGCGAGCTGTTCCTATACACAGGTGTTTGTGTTTTATTTAATAAATACTTTATGTTAGTTTGAGTTAGATGAATTAGAACATAAATGTATTTATTAAAGGCAACTGAACACGTGTTTATGTTTGCTACATTTAGTACACATGTTTGTGTTTACTAAACATTTCCAATGATTGGTTTAAATCATTTGTTTACTAGTACTCAAGTAAATTGATAAATAAATTGATTGGTTCGTTTTTTGTCGCAATGCGGCCTTTACGTATGATATAAAATTCATATGTTAATAGCACGGGTATGTTTTCGCGGGATTAGGTTTCATGTTTAGTGTAAATAAAGAATTTGTCATTCGAAGCTCAAATCTAGTGCAGGAAGGTTCACTCAAAGCCCCCCCCACCCCCCCCCCCCCCCTACCCCAAACCTCCCAATTTGAATATTCGTTAAATTATGAAGTGTATCCGGTTTTAGTTAGTTTAAACATATGTTATTGTCCAAAAACATGACAATAGGATCAGATACAAGTTTTTCAACTTAGAACATCTTCTCCTTTATATTAACAATATACAAATGCAGTTGACCATAAATACACAAAAGCTACAGTCTTTCTTAATAATTAGAAAAAAAACAACAAAAAACAACAACATGAAATGTACGAGTGCAACACAATTTGATATTTGCCAAATGATAAATCGAATAGACCTTTACAATAATTGGACTAGTTTATAGAACACACCTAGAATGAAGAAAATTAATAATTGTTATACAATGTAGTGGGATTATTAATTCGGTAAAGGTAGGATCTTTTAAAATTTAGTTTCAAAATATATAACAATATCATTATTTATTCAGTAAGAATTTTAACATAAAGTGCTCACACGTGTGTATTGCAACATTTACTAATTCACACCAGGTCAGCCACAAACCAATTGTCACCTGATTACATTCACGATAATCAGCGGAAAGAAAAGCGACATGTTTCCTTAATATGTCTGTACAGTAATGAATGCATGCCTATTTGTGTTAATATTATAAATTTGACTTCCAAACAGCAAGGTTTTAGTTAAGAAAAGTTATGTTTTGGACTTAATATTGTATATAATCATGATAATAAGATGTCTTCATGTTATTTATATTTTTCTTTCTATTTTGTAGACTGTCTGTTTTGTGCATTGATGTCCTGCACCGGCCAATGTGCGATTTAATAAGGACTCGCGATTTATTTTAATAAAAATAAAATTGCTGCACACTCTGGCGAGCTGTTCCTATAAACAGGTGTTTGTGTTTTATTTAATACATATATAAATGATCATATTTCTCTCTCAGTCTTACGTAGTCAGTCTGAAGA
Organism: Bathymodiolus brooksi; assembly: GCA_963680875.1. Lineage (NCBI taxonomy): Eukaryota > Metazoa > Mollusca > Bivalvia > Mytilida > Modiolidae > Bathymodiolus > Bathymodiolus brooksi. The sequence goes on along the minus strand of OY804576.1, from coordinate 130,719,931 downwards.
ATAATTGGTATTTGCTGCACTCTGACATAGCACAAAAACCTCCCCTTTATACATACGAGATTAGATTAATTAATTCCTGTCTAAAGTGAATGCTACCCTGCGATAGCATCACAACCCCTTTAAAGTCAGCTGATAAGAGATGGGTCATATACATTCAGGTTAATTAAACTGATTATAAACTTCCTGTTTAGGTTTTATTTGACGTGTAGCTGTCACTCTTGTTATAGGTTTAAATGACTGTTGCATTCACATATGAGGTAACTAGTTTTTCACTTAGTTCCATCTTATTATATTCTTTATATATAAAACAATGAGTATCTTAATTTGAATTAAACATTTTCAAAGAAAGAAATAATAACTGCATTATGATTTTGGCTTTGTCAATATAGTATAGCATTTTGGTAGTAGCAATACAGCAGCGTTGATTTTCTTGATTCCAAAGATTTTTTCAATTATTAGGCTTTCAAATATTATTGTTTTATGCGTACTAAATTTGATATCTACGTTTTTATTACTATGATTGATCGATACCTCTGCTAATGGAGTAGTAATCCCCGAGGATATCATCCTCCCATTAATAATAGTAATAGCATTAATAACTCCTACAGCAGAATGTATCCCATTGTGTGCTACACTTCACTATATATGTATCGAGCATAGTGGAAGAAGAAGCTTTTCAAAGTGGTGTGTGTGAATGCTCGTTTTGCGGAACATCATACTTAACTGTTTTAAATAAATGTACTGAAAAAAATTCTCTTAAGTATTTTGTTTTCAAACATATAATGTAGTTATTAAAAAATCTAAATCCAGCTAGCATTTTTATATAAAGATATGTATAATGTTAAAATATTGACATTATTATTAATACATTAATTAAGGGGCCGACGTGGTAGTGACCGTATGGTAGTTGGATTTATAACTACCTATGCAATCAATGTTTATCACCACTAACGCTGTGAGTTCGAATCCCGCTCAGGCGACGTGTACTCGATACAACATTATGCGATAAGGTGTGTCAGTTACATGCGACAGGTCGGTGGTTTTCTCCGGGTACTCGGTTTCCTCCACCATTAAAACTGAAATAGTGTTGAAAGGGGCGGGATAAACACCGCAACCCTAACCCTCCCCCACACAAGTATTATTAAATCACTATGAATGACTGATTTATTTAATAAAAACATTTTGTGCCCTTTCATTTTTTCCCACTTTTGTAAAATATATTATTACATGCGTGTGTACGATACAACATTATGTGATGAAGTATGTTAGTGGTGGTTCTCTCCTGGTACTCCGGTTTCCTCCACCACATTCTGAACCGTCAAATTATGGGGCTAAAGCAGTTTGTTAAACCATGGTAAGAATGATCAATATTCGCCTTGTATTGTTTCTTGAATCCAATGGACTACTGTCCTATATACTGTGTGGATCCCGTCAAGGTAGAAGAACTTTGACTCATCTTGTCAGTTGTGAAACTTATTCGAAACGATATTGCAAACAAAAATGCGGTATCTATCATTTTCGACCTGGAAAGAGCATATGCCACAACATGGAAATATTGAATTTTAAAACACCTCTTTGATATGGGGTCGAAAAGTAAGCTACCTATTTGTATTCGAATTTTCTATCTGAAAGATAATTTAAGGTCAAAGTTAATTCAACTTATTCTGACATTCATGAACAAGAGATGGGAGTTTCCCAGGGAAGCATCACCTCTGTTACATTGTTTTAAGTGAAACAGCTTTCCTAAAATTTTAAATGATAACATTGAGGATTCTCTTTATGTTGTTGGCTTCCTTATATGGTATCGGAGTAAGAATATGAACATTATTGAAAGACAATGACAACTATGTATAAACAAAATAGAAAAATAGGCAATGAGGAATGAGTTTAACTCAATAAAGCAGCAAAGGACAATTGAAGAAATTTCTATTTTTAGCAACAGCAGCCATCTTGAATGGAGGGTAGGGCTGTCGGACACCATTTTGAAAGGGAACCACCCAGGGACCATCCCTGCCAGGTTTGGTGCAATTTGGTTCAGCGGTTTCAGAGAAGAACATTTAAATGTGATCTTTTATCAAAATATGCCTAATTTGCATAATCAGTATAAATCGGCTGAAAGAAAAATTTCACAGAAAAGGCGGAATATATGTTAAACTACTCCTTGCCATGTAGCTGGAGTTAAAATTTGAGCTCATTTTGACTTATACTAAAGCAGCAATGGACAATTGAAGAAAATTTATATTTTTAGTAACAGCAGCCATCTTAAATGGAGGCCGGGGCTGTCGGGACACAATTTTGAAATGGAACTACTCTAGGACTATCCCAGCCAAATTTGGTTTGATTTGGTTCAGCGGTTTCAGAGAAGAAGATTTAAATGTGATCTTTTATCAAAATATGCCTAATTTGCATAATCGGTATAAATCGGCTGAAAAACCTGGTATATATGTTAAACTACTCCTTGCCATGTAGTTGCAGTTAAAACTTGAGCTAATTTTGACTTATACTAAGGCAGCAATGGACAATTAAAATTTCATCTCCCCTTTTTTCTATTTTGAGCTTGGCGGCCATGTTGTTTGGAAGTCGTGATCACCAGACACAATTTTGTAAGGGGGTCATCCAAGGACCATTCCACCAAAGTGTGGTTCAAATTGGCCCAGTGGCTTCAGAGGAGTTGATTAAAATGTGAAAAGATAATGGACGGACGGACGACAGACGACGGACGCTCAGCGGTGACATTAGCTCACCTGGGTCAGGTGAGCTAAACAGTTATTGCATTGGAAAGAAACGCGCCTGAATTTGTGTAATGTCGAAAGTGAAAGTAGGATTTTTGACGGTAGACATCTTCAGAGTGTCTGTTTTTTTCTTATATGCCATTAAATGTATGTTGATTTTCGGAGCTAACCTTCCAATTAGGTACCCCTTCCATGAGATATGAGTGTCACTTAGATTAAACTTAAGATGAATCCTGTATGAAAGCTCTTTTTTTTTATTTATCATAGAACATACATGCCAACTCTACCGATTTACGCGGTAGTCTACCGAATTTTTAAGTCTTCTACCGCCTACCGATTTAAAAAAACAAGTTTTTATCGTGAATTGTTCACATGTTGATTATTCTTGTATATTTCTACGACGTATATTAATGTGTACAAATCCAAATTACTTAGGCCCTTTCCGTAATCGTTTCCCTCTTAATTTGTACCGGAAACTTCCATTGGTTAATTCTTTATCATTAAACCAATCAGAAACTGTATTTAAAATAAAGTTTTGAAGCACTACATTTTGAACTCCTAAACATATATATACAGTAGAACTTCGCTCGCTCGAACTCGAAGGTACTGTCAAAATATGTTCGAGCTATCGGAAGTTCGAACCACCGAGGTCCTGTAATTTTAGATAGAAAAAAATCTTGTTCTGACCCGGGACAGTTTCATTACCTATGATAACTGTTGCACAGTAAAACTGGCCTTTCTCGTAAACAATATTTAATCATTTAAGTTCAAGTTCTAGTTCTTTATTCACTCGGACACATATACAAGTGTAACAAGAGGAATATTATACAAAATATTTTACATAATGACGGATATAACTAACCTAAAATAATACAGCCTCAGAATATAATTACAAAACATTTTGCAATTTAGATATAAATAATGACAATTTTTTCAGAACCTTAACATTACATAAAGATAACAGGCCTTTCATTTTGTACATGTTTGCATATCTAGTATAATAAATTGGAAAAAATTTACATCTAAGCCTTTGTACATCAGCAGAGTTACATTCAAATAAAAAATGAAATTCAGTACCTAAACCAACATTACACAGATGACAAATATTTCTTCTCTGGGAGTATTCGACCATCTTCTAGTTTCTATTTGAAGTTTAATGTTATTGCATCTAAGCTTTGTTATCATGTTTCTCTCATGTGGTAATAATTTCAATAAGTATTTCTCTAAATTAAATTCATTTTTAAATATGCCATAAAATTCTCCCCTAGAAGAGTTCTCAATTTGGTAAAACCAGTTTTGAATATATTGATCAGTCAGATTTTGCTTAAAAATAAATTTTAGTTGCACTGAATGAACTGGCTGTTGTTGGGTCCATAGATAATTAAGCCCAGTTATCTCAAAAATTGATTTGATAGAATTTAGCCACTTAAATTGAACATTATCAATAATACTCAAATTAAGCATAATGTTATATAAAATACAACTAAGTTTCTTCTGGTTTGAAATAAGTCTATTCCAAAAATTTACAATCCTTAATTTTATACATATATCTATAGGTGTTCTACCAAGTTCTCCCTATGTCATAACATTTGGAGTAGTGGTTCTAACACCTAAAATATTTCTACAGAACTGAAGGTGAAGTTTTTCTATTTGCTTAGTGTTTTCATAACCCCATATTTCACAGCCATAAGTAAGTATTGGAAATATAAGTTTATCAAACAATTTAAGTTGTAAATCTATTGGAATCGATATATTTCTCAATTCTCTATACAAACAATATAAAGCTTTGCGAGCTTGATCCATCAATTTAGCTCTTGCCTTCACAAAAGAGCCGTTATGATTAAATATAACACCTAGATATGAATAAGAGTCTTCAATTTGTAAATTCTCTCCACATAGCTTAAAAATAGGTTGATTATTTTATTTTCTTTTACAAGTTAACCTTCAATTTCCAATGATGACAATACTTTTCAAATATAGCCAAAGCATATTGCATATCAGCTTCAGTTTCTGAAAGAATAATAGTATCATCTGCATACAGCAATGAAAAGAGTTTTACAATATATTCAAATTTTCTGAACACATATTTCTAATATTTTCTAAATCATTTACATCGTTTTCAACAAAAAATTGTTCCAAGTTATTTTGATAGATAGCAAAATAAGGAACGGGACAAATTTTCCTTTGCCTAACACCAATATCACACCTGAAAAATGATGAAAACTTATCATTATTCTTAATACAAGATTTGACATTGTCATAAAGACTGTGAATAATTCTAAAAACTTTACCGGTAATATTTGACTTTTGAAGTTTGACCGATAATGATGAGCGAGTTATAGTGTCAAAAGCCTTTGAAAAGTCAACAAATGTGCAGTAAAAAAATTTCCTAGAGACATATATATAGAAATCAATGCATGTAAACTAAATATGTTGTCCAGTGTACTGTATCCCTTCCTGAACCCTGTTTGGGATTCTGAAATCAAGCCTACTTCATCTGATAATTCACACAATCTGTCAATTAGAACAGAAGTAAAAGTTTTACTGAGACAAGACACTAATTAAGGGTAATAACAAAATTACCGAACTCCGAGCAATCTTACAAAGGGAAAGTCAAAACTCATAAGTATATAAACAGACAAGATCAGTCAACAACCGGAAAACTGTGAAAACCGTAATGACCCTGACTTCGTACAGGCATTTCTAAAGAAATGGTGGATTGAATCAGATTTTAAAGTCTATATGAACTAGGATCCTTGGTATCACCTTTGTTCTTGTAAATTGGAAACAATACACCCTCAGACCATGATTCCAGAATTAATCCAGAGTTTAATACAATATTAAATAGTTTACAATAAATAGGCAAAAACATATTAATTGTACTTTTAATGTGTTCATTAACTATATCATCATAACCTGAAGCTTTATTACTTTTAAATTTTTAACAACTCGCAAAATTTCTTCTTCAATAATTGGTGAATTCAAGATATTGTGAACATTTTCCCTATCTACACTATCAAAATCAATTTCCTGATCTTTTTCATTCTCCGGCAATTCATTCAAATTCTTGAACAATTATGTAGTGGAGAATACACTCCAACTTAAAAATAATCAACGAGACCCATCAGGGTCGAATTGATTATTTTTAAGAATCTACAAGTTGGAATGTATTCTCTTACATAATACATTTCTATCTGCAACAGTGTTTTCGTTTTATATTTTTACCTTTTTAATGTTCAGAAAGCTAAATAAGCCACAATTAACACATTTTTTTCGGCATCCGTGCTTTCGATTCTCGTTTATATTTAGATATTTCAAGGTCTTTCAAGTGAATAGAATCGTTTATATTTAGATATTTCGAGGTCTTTCAAGTGTCCCAGATGTTCACCTGTGGTCTGTCTGATTTGTTAAGTTGCGGTCGGTTCGTTGGTTGTTTTCGTATTGCAAGAATACTCGTCAGTTCTGAACATAAATTATGTCAGAACTCATCTACTTGTATCGTGTCTTGTATATATATTGATCAATTGCTTTTTTTAAGCAAATTGTTGATATTTTTTAATAAAGCTTACTATCAAGAGTTATATATACTATTTATAGAATTTATTCATGTGGTCAACTTAACCGAATGGTAAGAAGGAAGTTTTGAAAGTCAGTGACTTTGAAAAGCACAGCAATGGTTCGAGACACGAAAGTCCCAAAATAAGTAAAACACGTTGTTAAGCCTAAAATAGTAAAAGGTTAAAGTTCATATATTCAAAAATAAAAGAATAAACTGTAGATTCTTAAAAATAATTCGGTGTTCGAACAATAGTGTGACGTCAGAGAAATGTATTATCTGTTGGTAATCTGACATTTATCACACCTTGCAGTAAGCACATTCAACCGTACATCTGTCAATTAATGATAGCTTGGATTATGATAATTTAAATGGGTGCTCATTACATTCGGTTTACATCTTTATGAAAAATATACAAACCAAATGTATTACTTATTTACCTGGTAAATTTTCAAAACTGTTCAGCAATAAAAAATGGTTTCAAAGCATACCTTATCCAAATGTCCGTATACCTTTAGCTAACTGAACAATATGTATGCTTACATACTAATAATTAAAAAAGGTTTTCTTCATAAATATAATGCGAAAAAGGAGGATAAATTAATTTTGCCACACTCAACGTTTGGCAGATATTAGTAAATGCAATATGCCCCTCACTTCTGGTTCGGTATAAAATACTCATATCTGCCAATCCATGTTAAAACTCAAAACACATTCTGGCTTCCATGATTTATTTCTTAAACTAATTCGGTATAATTAAATTAACATTGGGTTTTATAATATAAAAAAGTTAAATTATTTTTCATTGTGGAGCTAAAAACTCAGTTTCATTTTTATTACAATATAGCAACAATAGGCAGTCAGAGCAATGATAAATATCAATCAATATATTATATAATATATACATAGTTTTAAAGACATTTAATTTTGGAGTTAAAAACTCAGTTTCATCTTTTCAAATGTGAATATTAGCATGTTTTTTATCAACTTAGCTGTGAATGTGAAAAAATTGTGAAAAATAAGTTATTTAAGTCTCAAATATTAGTAAATCTTCCTTGTTTTCAACAATAAACCAGGAAATGTTTTTCCCACTTTAATAGTAAAACATACTCGACAATAGACACTCATAATTGATGATATCTTATTGTAACACACACCATTCACACAAGAGATGACCTGGATTAAATGATTTTAAGTAACATAACCCCGCTATTTATTGAAGTGTATTAATCAAGCCAGTAGATTGATTAATCATGTATATATGTACATTTATATGTAAGCACATTCAACGTACATCTGTCAATTAAATTACGATGTTCAAGATTGATATGGTAAAACCCGTGATTTTATTATTGATGAGATCATTTATTAAGTTCGACTGTTCGAGGTATCAGTGTTAGAACGAAGGATTTTTTTAGCTTGAAAATATATGGAAAATTGGCGGGACTTTCAAATAAGTTCGAGCCATCCATGGTATTCGACCCATCCGAGTTCGAGGGACCGAGCTTTGACTTGTATATATGTAAAATGCTAATTTCCATTTTTTCATGGTTTTTTCATACTATATTTAAAGATTTGACTGAACAGATTTTATATCCAAATGCAACTGAATGCACCAATTTGCGTCCTTCTGAAAAACAATTTTCTGGGAGGGGTGGGTGGGGGGGGAAGCCCTAGACACCCTAGCTACCGCTTTTAGTCTCTCGAGGGTTGGCATGTATGCATAGAAGGCTATGGAGAATTCTTTAGTGGTATTACACCTTGAGTATACATTTCTTAAAATTTATAGATAATTGAACCTTGTGAAATTATAGAAGTTAACTTTGTAGTAAATACAAAATTCACAAGTTGTTACATTTAAATTTTATACATAGTATGAGCAAAATATATGTCGTTTTGGTTGAATATTGCATGATATTGACACTTTTGTCCGCCTCAAAGGGAAGCAACTACTACAAACATGTGGAAAAAACGTATAATTTTAGAATCAAGTCGGAAACTGGCAAATCAGCTAAAACAACCTTCACATGACTTCGAATATTGCATAAATAAAATAACAAATGGCTTCCTCTAGGAAAACGCCGACTTTATGTGAAAGGGGCACCAGACAGCTGTGAGGAACGAATGTAATACATCCCTTAGCGCGGGATGTAAAGGACACACCCCTTACACGTAAAAGACAACTTACAGCAGAATATGATAGCAACAGTTTATTAGGAGTGTTGTTGGTTTGTCACAAAGCAAAATAATAGCTACCATCTCCTCTTTTTCTAGTGAAAATCAAAACAATCATACATAGACTCGTGGCAGCGACACACATTTTACCTACACGATTAATCATATGGTTGTATACTTGTTCTCATCATAAATATATATGAAATACTTAATTGTAAAACAATTATCTATCGACAACCACCCCTCCCCACTCCCAGAGGGTGTGCCGGGAGTAGAATAGGCACGAGGTTTCTCCGTCCTAGAGGCACTAGTCCCCTAAAAGGGGCCAACCCGCGGGAACCCCGGGGTATAGAAATGGGACCGAGAGCTTCGTCGGCTTGAAGGGAGGTCCGTCGGTTGTGCGGGATGTATACATTCACAACTAACCCGTCCTTTGGATGAGACGTAAATAAAACCGAGGTTTCGTGTTGCGAGATTGCCACCCTCTTCGCACGTTAAAGAACCCAGTGTAACAGCTCATTATGAGCATTGTGCTCATGATAAGTGGTCCATATGAGACCTGTTGCACTGGATAAATTCCCCGTCCCTACCCATCAATTGTCCTTGTTTCGAGTTCCGTGGCGGTTTTTTTTATCCGTCCCCCGTTTTCAACCTACATATTGATTTATTGTAAACATGTTCTCGTCCTGAATATAGTTGAAACATTGCTCACTGGACGTTAAACATCAATCAATCAATCAATCAATCTATCGACAACCACTTTCTATTTTACCTATTTTGTTCCTGTATTTAAATACTATTATAGTGACAGCCGGAACCTTTGAACCGTAATGAGAGCGGGAGGTTTGGCGCCTTAAAATCTGATTCAACCCACCATTTCTTTAGAAATGCCTGTACGAAGTCAGGGTCATTACGGTTTTCACAGTTTTCCGGTTGTTGACTGATTTTGTCTGTTTATATGATTATGAGTTTTGACTTTCCCTTTGGAAGATTGTTCGGAGTTCGGTAATTTTGTTATTACCCTTATTTGTTATTATCAAATAAAGTGTAAATATGATATTAGCGTGTTTATCTTACATTTTATCCTATAAGTCAATGGGTCTCACATAACTGCATAAAACATAAATAGGTTTGTATTAGTGCTGCAAATATATGACTGGTTGAGATTTTGCATGCTGAGTGAAATGTGCCATCTGTATAAGGTGACATCAGCTGACATGCACTTCAAGTTAGATGTTAATTAAACAATTACTGTTGAGACAATACATTCTTGTCTTTCCCCAGATTGTTGTGCATACCTGAAAGTTTTTGTATTGCCATTTTTGGATAAACACTGCTATTTAAAAGTCTGATAGGGAAAATTCCAAATACAAATAAAAATGTTTGCCTATATATACACCCTACCTTTGTCAAGAATATTAACGGAAACAAAGGTTTTCTCTCGTTGGCCTGATTGACTTAATGTTTTATTTGAAGGTGCAAAAATATATTGATATTGATAAAAGTACTAACTTCCATGTACAATAACACACGGCAGGGTGTTGCTTCTATTTTTTTGCTTTGTTTTTTCATTATCCACACCCACCAAAAGAATAAGTTACTCATGTTGGTAAAACGGATTTCGATGGTTTCTTCTAGCTTCTGAAATGTTTTATTTCTAAGAGTATGGTAGATTTATTTGTATAATTAGTTTGCGCCACGATATAACTGTAATACTGCTAACGTTGGCTTTAAGCACCAATCAATCAATCTAACTAGTGAACAAAATTGGTATGAAAGCAATTGCAAGACAATAGACAAAAATATTGTAACCTAAGACTAAATTGAGAGTTGTGAAGAGGGATACTAAATTATATTGCATGCATTGTGAGGACATGCACTAGTGATTTATCACACTGTTTTGTCATTTTAACTTATTTGATTTAAATTGCATTCAGTTAAATTTGGATTTTGCTACCGTTGTTTGTTTACTTTGAAAATAAAGAAACAATTGCAATGTGCTTGGCATAATATACGTAACGTCATAGATAGTTGCATAATGGGGACAAACTTGAAGTTATGAACATCTTGGGACGAACGGACAGACAGAGGTAAAACAGTGTACCCCTCTTCCGGTGGAGCGGGGTATAATAAAGTTCCTATGACATGTGATCATGCTGTTATAGTGACAGCCGGAAACTTTGAGACGTATTGAAAGGGGGAGGTTTGGCGCTTTAAAATCTGATTCAACCCACCATTCCTTTAGAAATGCCTGTACCAAGTCAGGGTCACAGTTTCACAGTTTTCCGGTTGTTGACTGATTTTGTCTGTTTATATAATTATGAGTTTTTACTTTTCCTTTGTAAGATTGCTCGGAGTTCGGTAATTTTGTTATTACCTTTGTTGTCTGTTATTAGGACAAAATTTCAAGTATGTAAGTTACAACTGCAACATATGAAATTAACATGACAAACCTTAGAGTGAAGTTGGGCTAGGTTCAAAATCTTCATCGTCAGAATCATCACCAAAATCACTGCCCTCTTCAGTAATATCTATTGAGAGATTGTAAGAATAACAAATAATTGTGTATTACAGTGTATGTGTATAATATCGAAACAAATTGTGTTATATGGTTCTGATGTGCAGCTGTATAACGAAAAAGCTTTTCAAAATAATATTAAATCTATAATCTAAATACATATATCCAGCACAGATCTACACAACCCAATATAAAGAGACAAAATTACATCACAGTTCCAGGCAAAAATAAGGTGTGCCAGACGTGCGTCAATTCTGTCCAAGTTTGATTTCATTCCCATAAGTAGCTGAAGGGGACTGGCCATTTCAGTTTGTGGATTGATAAAAATGTAGCGATGACGCAGAAGCCAACATGATCCCTATATAATATAGCTACTAGTAGTATCACTATGCAACCCACAATAATTAATAGGAAACGGTTATACAGGCGACTGTGTTGAACAATATTGACAATGTTACCTATAAACATAATGTAGAATATGGGTAATCTTTAACAAAATGAACATACTCAAATGGGTTCACAAATGAACTCGATTTCTGCAGTTTCATCCGTTTCGTTGAAATGTGATGGTTGCTCATTTTCTTCTACTCCAGAAATACCTTGGTCAAAATATCTAAATCAAAAGTACAAATATCAATCATTACAAAATCACATTTGTCTGAAATTATCAGTTTTTTGTAGTAATTTGCCTAAAACATTAAGATAATTTTCCAAAAACCTGCATGATTTTAACAGACATGGGCCATCGGTCTACTGTTAAATTCACATACTGTGAAACATGCAAATTGCTATGGATCTTCACATTATTTCTTAAAAATCTTGTTTATAAATCATACTTACAAGATCCAAACTAAACAAGGGCAACGCAAAGCGTGGCGTATCCCCTCGCCTAAAAATTAGACCCTGTGACCTTGACCTTTGACCTTGAAAATCAATACGGTTCCAGATTCTTTTAAGGTCTAAGTATGAATTAAGTTTGGTCAAAATCCATTGAAGGATGTTGATTCTAGAGTGTTTACAATGATGTTACACGGTAACAAATTTATCCAGTTACCTTGACCTTTGATCTATGACCTTGAAAATCATTAAGGTTCCAGACTCTCCTAAGGACTAAGTCTGTACCAAGTTTAATCAAAATTCATTGAAGGATGTTGATTCTAGAGTGTTCACAATGATGTCACGGAAGGACGGACGGTAGCGTTACTATATCCCTTCGCAACTTCGTTGGCGAGGGGATAACAAGGGCAAAGCGTGGCGTATCTCCTCGCCTAAAATTTGACCCGGTGACCTTGACCTTTGTTTTTGAAAATCAATAGGGTTCCAGTTTCTCTTATGGACTAAGTATGTACCAAGTTTGGTCAAAATCCTTTGAAGGATGTTGATTCTAGTGTTCACAAGGATGTTATAGGGTAAATATTTGACCCGGTTATCTTGACCTTTGACCTATGAGGCTATGACATTGAAAATCAATAGGGTTCCAGATTCTCTTAAAGACTAAGTATGTACCACGTTTGGTCAAATTCCATTGAAGGATGTTGATTCTAGAGTGTTCACAAAGATGTTATGCGTTAAAAAATTTGACCCGGTGACCTTGACCTTTGACCTTGAAAATCAATAGGGTTTCAAATTCTCTTAAGGACTAAGTATGTACCAAGTTTGGTCAAAATCCATTGAATGATGTTGATTCTAGAGTGTTCACAAGGATATGATGGACGAACGGACGGTAGCGTTACTATATTCCTTCGCAACTTCTTTGGCGAGGGGATAAAAAGCAGTTCAAATGACACTTCTTTAAATAGAAAGCCTTTATATGAAAAATACATATTGATTTCCCTCTATCATGTCTATGTTGATTAATCTAAGATAGTGTACTTTAGATCTTTGAGCTGACAAATGTTTGTTCTTCCCTCGACGGGATTTGAACTCACACCATTGATACACTGCAGCACCAATCGCTTAGCCTTGTGTCCAGCCCTTGACCACTCGACCACATCCGCTATCTAAAATATAGCTGCAATAGTGGAAGTGTTACCTTGTCTCGTAAGGTCGATAGACATAAGACATGTGTCTATATATATATATGTACCATCTACACACGGTTAGACACATGTCTTATGTCTATCTCTAGATTTTCCTTACGAGGTTTTATTTCAATGTGTACCTATTTTTTTTCACTAATTGGAAATTAATAAAATTTTTATATTAAAATATTTTCTAAAGACATAAGAATATGACATGTGTTTCAGTTTCATTGTGTACCTATTTTTGTTTTTCTTGTTTTTGTTTTTGTTTTTTTGAATGACTGGAAATATATTTTTTTCAAATATTATAAAAAATATAATCTTTAACGTGGGTTTAAATCTATATATGACCGTTATGCATATGATGAACACTATTCAAATGCGTGCATTGAACAGAGGTCATAACTAAGAAAAATTTGAAGATGCCAAAGGGTTTATCAGAAGTGATGAATAGAGGAACAGAGAATGCAATGACCAAAAGAAAAAAGGACACATGCTGATCTACAAAACAGCACACACAAGACAAATGAACGAGCAACATGAAGCCCACCAAAATATGCTTCACATGTGGCACCCATCAGTCTTTGTCCACTATCCCACTTTTTCTGGCATATTCACCCCAATGATATTGAAATCTGATATTTCGGGTTTAATACTTAATATGATATTTGATCAACAATATGTTGATTATTAAGAGAAAGTGTCACCAACAAAGATACCACGTTTTAAGATTGTTGAGCAGGCTGTTTGTCTTGCGAAAGTTTTGAGACTTGGGGTAGGTGGAATAATCAGTAAAATGACATGAAGCTCTGGGTAGTTTCACTCAATTCGCTTTTAATACCTCTGAATGAGAACCCAAAGTCGTCCTCTGTATACAAGTGTGGTAATCCCTGCATTCAACTGCAACTTGTAATACAATAATATGCAATGTGCAATGACATGGTTGGCATATCTTGTTCTTACTTAAATCCAATAGTTAAATAGGTTAAAACTACTTTAGACTTGAAATTGAGGAACATCGAAAACATTCAATTAAATTGTATTAGTAAACAAAACAGATAATTAAATCCATTTTATTTTTTATAGATTCCGTTGATCATGTTGATGTAAAATATTATATGAACAGCAACTGTTTTTTCCATTGTATAGAATAATATATGAATATATATGAAATAATAGACATTCTCAATATATTACTTTAAACAGATGTTTCATTAATATCAGATGATATTACATATTTGACGATCTTTCGAAGCGTTTTTATGTTATACAATATTAGTTCATATCAATTAAAGGTAAATACTTAGCCAACCAGTCGTTGCTCTTAGCACAGCATGCCTAGCAGAGAAACAGCAAATGTCAATTTTATAGACAGTTGTTTCACCTTACAAGGGTTCAACCTATGATCTACTGCATTCACAATTCCGTGTTGTAATGTCCGTTACAATTTCGAATGAAACGATGTTCGGTTCGTCTTTACCTCCAGTTGTTCATAAGATGGCTCGTGTTTTATTTACGTTAGTTGTGTTTGCTTTACGTATAGCAAGCTACCGAAATTGTGCTTATATAAAACATGTGCTCTCTGTTTTTAATTGCAGAATGCGAAAAGGAATAAAGAGGATACTAGCTGGCTTCATACTTACAGTGATAGGTATTTATATAGGACTTTCTATATCGAAACATGATAAACCAAGCATGCCATTACTAAACAGGGAAGACAACAAACTACTTATTTCTGATGACTATAAACAAGTATGCGTGCATCCAAAATTAGATCCTTTTGCAGGGGAATATGCAAAACATTTTCATTCTGTTAACCCGTTGAAATGTTCTGAAGAGGAAGATTGGTTATCTTTATCCAATGGTACTATCTATATAGACCCGGGAATAAAGAAAAAACATGGAGGAATATCATGTAACATAACATTTTTTGATCGAATCGATGACTTTGGCAACAAAGATTTGAAAACTCTTTATTTTAGTGATGAAACAAAACTAACGCTTCTAAGTGAT
This sequence comes from Bathymodiolus brooksi, assembly GCA_963680875.1. Classification (NCBI taxonomy): domain Eukaryota; kingdom Metazoa; phylum Mollusca; class Bivalvia; order Mytilida; family Modiolidae; genus Bathymodiolus; species Bathymodiolus brooksi. The sequence continues at coordinate 130,704,916 of OY804576.1, read as the reverse complement.
TACTTTAAAGCTAATTGCAATGCCACAGATGGCAGCCATTATAAAAATGTCCATGCAGGAATACGATATGTGCCTGAATATCACAAAAAGACAAGAACGGTTGGTTCTGGTTTAGGATTGGATGTTTTAATCTTAGGATTTGATTCTCTGTCACATATGACTTATAGAAGAAAGTTAGCAAAGACATATAGATATTTTACTGAAAATTTAAAAGGTATTGTTTTAAATGGATATAATATAGTAGGTGATGGCACTCCACAGGCTCTCATAACCATTTTCACCGGTAAAACGGAACTAGAATTGCCAAGAACGCTGAAACGTCTCGCCAAGAAAGAGTTTGTAGATGTATATCCGATGGTTTGGAAAGATTTTCGTAAGAAAGGATATGTCACTGCATGGGCCGAAGATTGTCCAGGCATTGGAACGTTTACATATAGAATGGTGGGGTTTAAAGACAGTCCTACCGATCACTACATGAGACCGTTCTACGTAACGGCAGAACATGAGTATTACAAGAAGCAAAAATATCTATGTCTGGGTAGTAAAAAAAGATCTCAAGTTTTCATGAATTGGATTAAAGAGGTATATACAATGTACGATGATGCCTCGAAATTTGTCTTCGGTTTTCACAATGAAGCGAGCCATGATGATAATAATGTAGTTGAAACTGCGGACGAAGACCTGTACAACTTATTAAAATTTCTGAGCGAAGGAGACTACCTCAGAAATACACTTGTTATTTTAATGAGTGATCATGGAGCCAGATTTAGTAGCTTACGGTCGTCTTTACAAGGAAAACAGGAAGAACGACTTCCATTTTTCGGGTTTTCATTTCCAGAATGGTTTAGATCAAAATACAGGGAAGCTTTTCACAATTTTAGATTAAATGCAGATAGATTAACTTGTCCGTTTGATTTACACCCGACATTCCTGGATATCTTAGACTTTACTGGAGCTGGAATCGGCAATATAACAAAGCGTGGTATAAGTTTATTTAAAGAAATTCCAAAATCAAGAAATTGTGTTAGCGCCGGAATTGAAACACACTGGTGCGCATGCCTTAATTGGCAGACATTAGATATAGGTAATTTGGAAGCTAAAAAATGTTCGGATTTTGCAGTTTCTGAAATTAACGAATTGACCGAACCTTACAGAAAGCTGTGTGACAAATTGTCACTGAAAAGCATTTTAAGGGCACAACAATTATTACCGGAAAAAAGTATGCTCGGATTTAAAAAGACAATTGATCTTGATGGTTTTAAAGCAGATTTGTCAGATGATACTGCTGTAATTAATGTAGTTTTCCAAATATGGATTTACACAAAACCCGGTGATGGGTTATTCGAAGTTACTGTTAATCATAATTTGCAGAAAAATACATTCTTCTTAGATGAAAGTTCTATAAGTAGAGTAAATAAATATGGTGATGCGCCTAAATGTATCGAGAAGGAACACGAGGAGCTCCGAAAATATTGTTATTGTTACAAATGAGTAGAATTAAACAAAGCGTTACTTTAAACATATTTGATTGTTCTATACTAAGCAAATGGATAAGAGACAAGTTTCACAACTTAGGAACGTCTTCTCCAATACATAATGAATAAATACAAAGTAAACTAATATAATATTATATACATATTTCATATCAAGTAAAAACATGAAAAAAAAAATTGTTGAGCGTCATGCAAATGGTTTATCCAAGCTAAAGTATTCTTAATCGAACACGCCATTATATTTTAATGACACGAACACACCGAACATTCAATTGAAATTTAACTTTCTAATGGATTTATATTTAAAGTGGGTGCTTAATTAAGGTAGTTAACACGTGATGATTTAGGGAGGACGCATTCTTCTATTAACCTTTAGTAAGTGAATTGCTTTTGGGTTTTTTATTGTTAAAAACTCTTTTATATGATATTACGAATCATTAATCCATTTGCATGAGACTGTCTCGAAACTAGTTCATACGATCTTGATCAATAAAGTAAGACATAAATCCATTGTAAACCTGTTTCATGTTACAAACATGACTAATTTACACATATAGTCATGACATAGAAAAGCGACAAGTGTCTTTAATGTATTTTTGTACTGCCAAACATATGGAACAATTTACATCACAGCTAAATTCAACTTATTTATTTCAAATAACATAATAATAAGCATTATGGTAAAACTATTACAATGTAGCAAGTAATCCTGTGCATTTTCATTAAGGTATCCACATAAACAATTATAATTTACTATTAAATTTGCATGATATAAATCTGCATTTAATACACTGCATTTATTTCGCATTCTAGAGTGCAATACACTGAGAAAGCGGTCACCTACATAATAATATTGAGGAGTTCTCCTCTTAGTAAAAAATATTTCCTGAAGTCTTAGCTTAAAGGGGGAAAACGTAGGAAGATTTCTAATAGTACGATCCAAAGAATTCCATGCTTGAATAGTACATGGAAAGTAAGCATTTTGGTAGACAGACAACCGGTTAAAAGGTACATGTATATTGTGACTGTTACGTAAATTATAATTAACGTTTGCTGCCACTAAAGGCGGAACTAATTCATATAAATAATCGGGTGCTTCCTTATTGACAATTTTGTAAAAAAAAGTAGCAATATTTAACTTCCCTTCTTGTACTTAATGTTTCCCACCCCGATTGAATCAAGACTATCATATATAGATAACCCAGTCACTATGCGAGCTGCTTCTATTTGAACTTTTTCTAAACGATTACAATTTGCTTGTCTACAATTATCCCACATTTCTGAGGCATATTCCAAAATAGGTCGAATGAAAACTAAATATATTTTTTCAAGATAATCCCTTTTCAACCTGTATTTAACTTTTCTTAATATGTTAAGTTGCTTACAAGTTCTTTCAATCAATACATCAATATGTTTTGTCCACTTACAACCACTGCTAAAAATAACACCTAAATGGTTATGCATATGCACAGGAGATAGTGAAATATCATTAAATGCCAAACATGTTCATTGGATGGTCCTTTACCAGATTTGTGTTTTTGGTGCTGATTTGAAATTCAACATGGCTGCCAGGGTCCATAATGTGTTATCATTGGATGAAATTTACAAAACCTTGTCAGAAACCACCAAGCCAATTGAATTGTTACTTTGCAGGAAGGATCATTTGGGTGGTCCTGTACTAAACTTGTGAATCGTTTGCCGATTGGAAATTCAAGATGGTCGCCATGACTCGACTTAACTTAACATAGGGCCCTATGGAAAAAATGTTTAAAAGTCTCCTCCTCTGAAACCAGTAAGTCAATTTAAAGCAAACATGGCATGAATGGTCCTTAGGTGGTCAACTTTCAAATTTATGTCCTGTGACCCCGACTCCCATCCAAGATGGCCGCCGTCAGCGGACATAGTGTTAGCATATATATAGGACCCTATGGGAAACATGTTTAAAACAATTTTCCTCTGAAACTAGTCGGTCAATTTAAAGCAAACATGGCATGGATGGTCCTCAAATTGTCAACTTTCAAAATTATATCCAGTGACTCAGACCTCCATCCAAGATGGCCGCCATCAGCGGACATAGTTTTAACATAGGACCCTATCTGGAGTTTGTGCTAGAACATCATCTCTATGGCGAGCAGCAACCTCCAAATATATGGTATAGAAATCCTGAAAAGAAAGGAAAAAATATAGATGAGAAACAATCCATAGTTTTCCGTTGTAATACATCTCTTCATTCAGATAAGCTAGTTTGAAAAAGATATTGTGGTGCTGGATGAATACTTCCCCAGTTTTGATTTATTTGAGAGGCCACCAACAGTTTGTCATGAGATGTGGGTTTTTGCTTGTTGAGGGTTGTATGGTAACCTGTCTTGTATTTAATTCCGAGGATTATTCTTGTGTGATTTGTTGGTTGTTTACCCCATATTACATTTTATTTCAATGGTAAATACATGTTTAAACATTGGATGGTATGCTGCATACAAACAACAGATTACATGGTGATGGCAAAGTCAATACCGGTGTAACCACAAAACTGTCAAAAATAAAATCATGCAACAGAATAGTAAAAGGCGTATGAAAAAAATAATATTTACAGGCATCCTTGAGTGGCACCTCTCACTGTTCTCCTTGCAACACACTTTCTCTCCCTCCGGCATCTCCCTGCAATAAGTACAGGTGCACCAGTCAGGTTGACCAAACTGAGGGCCAGGATGGATCTGAATTTCTTTCATTTTCTTGCTCCAATAAATTGAAGACAAATGAAGGCTGCGTGATTGATCTGAATTCTAAAATAAACATAATTTTTTTATCATCTTGTTTAAATAAATCAAAAGATCTTTAATTCAATCCTTTATGACAACCAATAAAATGAAGACCAAACAAAATACAGTCATCTGTCAAAAGTATTGGAAAATGTCAAAAAAAAACATATATAATCAACCAAAACCATATTTTAAATTTTTTCATTGTGAAGTCATTTACACCAAAACATTCGGAATTATCTATATTTTGTTTGTTTATTTGCTCATGATGTTTATATGAGTGGTTTTCACTTGTACATAATTTTTCCATGATTTAAATTTTTAGGATATATTTTTAGTTGAAATATATAGGAAAATCAAAGTCAATTTTTATTTGTTGTGTTAAATTATGTACAAATAAAAATCACTCATAACATAATGAGTAAATTAACAAACAAACAAATATTGTTTTGGTTGATTATGTAGGTTTTTTTTTTTACATTTCCCAATACTTTTGACAGATGACTGTAGAACATACATTACAGTAAATTTATTGTTGTATAAAAAAAAGTTCTGAAACTTGAAAATTGCAATGGATATTCATATCATTTCTTCAAAACCTTGTTTATATATTATACTTACAGGATCCAAACTAAAAGTGAAATTGAAATGAAGCTTCTTTAAATAGAAAGCTTTTATTTGAAAAATGCAAACCGATTTTCCATTATAGTGATAATTCGCAGAAAGTAAGGTATATACTTTTGGTTCCCAAGACTAATTTTTATGTCCAAGTTGTTGAAATTTGATAAAATTAAAAGCCTAATTATATGTAATGTATTTAGAATATCAAAGAAATAAATTTGCTTGAATAAAAAGAACTTTATAGGGTTTTCATTAAGCCAAAGTCCAAAATATGTACATATATTTAAATAATTTACAGATTATAGTCAAATAATATATATCACACTTTTTATGTGTACAAAATTCATTCATGTAATGGTCAAGTCTATTAGTGATAAATTATCAATTAACATCCTGTGTAATGAAGTTATTTACTCTGAACAAAATACCATGCCACAGGTTAGAATTGTAATATTTGGATTGATACAAAAATCAAACTCACAATCTACGTTCTCCTCCAGAAGAAATGTCCGAGACCCCACATGGTGATACGAATTCAGGACGTACTGGGTCTGGTGTAGAGGTAAATGCAATAGGTTGTTGACGTGCTGTTGCAGAAACTGGTTTACACTCTTCTTCTACACTACTTGTGGCTGTCTCAACACAGGATTTGTAATTATAACTGAATAGTAAATAAATCCAATATCACATCGTAAGGTTTTTAATCACTGTTTAAAAGAAGTGCTGTTGAGAACAATTTCTTTTTTATAAAATATGTTCCTTTATTTCATGAGAGATGATTTTACATACCTTGCCAAGGCCATCTAAACAAGGCTTACCTGCAGATCCATGTACAGTTTTAATTCTTGCATTAAAAATGAATTGATTCGATATTTTCATTTAAATTGATAATAATAATAATCAAAAATCGGCTCATTTCAATACTTACTGCTCAAAAAAATAATAAACTACATTGATATCATTTTTGCACTCCCATTTCCCCTTTGCTGGCCTCTTACAATTTGTGTTTGCTTACCTCGCAAATACGGCCGTTTTATGCTAGGTGCAAAATTACATATATTGAATAATATCTACCGAAAATGATCATAGGCATCATCATAAATTCATAAAATATGAAAAACGATTGAGAAAAGAAGGCAACATGCTCGGCTTACCTATCAAGCAAAATCTTTGCCACTTCAGCATAAGCTTTGACGCGTAGCACTTCCTTGAGTTCGCTCCAACGGTCCAACTGATCCCCTACATATATCCTGCATTTGTTCCATTTGGAAGATACTTCACTTCTATTCCTCTTTATCTCTGAATCCGTCAAAGTCCGCTTTATTCCACATGTTGACATTTCTCTTCCGACATGTTGTTTATTGTTTATGAACAGTGCGCACCCTCAAGACGGGTTCACATAGAAGATATGAATAGATTTTAATTCTTGTCATCCAGGACAATAATTACGATACCGATAGTTTTGGGTCTTTTTTGTCAAAAAATCGTATCTTTTGCAGCATAACTCGGTGTTAATCTTCATTTTATGAAGGTCAGTACGAAATCAACAATAATTTTGGGTATGAAAACATTACGCAGCTGGCAGACAGTATCCCTTTAAAGTAATATTACACCTGAACATTCAATTTGGAATACGACGGTACCTTTACTAAGCTATTCATGCATGTTTCAAGTCGAAATATGTTCCCAACAACTAGAAATCTGCAAATCCGTGTGAAAGTTTATCGTCCTCGCCATTATTGTGGAGACTGATTAACTTTCGGTTGTTTTGTTCCGATGATTGCCGGTCATAACCTCGTGAAGAAAAGTTTTGGTCCGATGATTGCCGATCATGACCTCGTGAAGAGAAGATAAACAATCATGGATGCTGAGGTAAGTACGCACACATTCCTGACAATGATTATTGAGGGATCTGTCTGTATTATGTCGTGTGAACCAATTTTTGTTGTTGCAATTATTCCTATGCTATACACACGGAATATATATATATTTGTTATCATCAACTGAACATTGCGCATGAACAGAAATCTTGAGTCACGCGTATATCATTTGCCTTACTGTACTAGAAAACAGACTTATCTGCTGTCAAATATTTTGCGATTTCCTCTTAGAATCTGCTTTTGAGCGAATTGTTAATGTTATGCAGTTGATTTTAGCTCAAATTAAGTGACATATATTAAGTTAAAATATTTAATTAAAAAATTCCACGATATTTGCCTTTCATATTACTTTAAAGTCCCACTGCCTAAGATACCACCGTTTTATTAATGAGCTGCATTCTCCAACAAATGTACTATACATGCTTTATATTTAATATAATAATGTTTTAACTGATTTTCGTGTTGATATAATTATGTGAGAAAGAATGGATGAGAGAACGAGATTTGTTGACGAATTCCAGGATGCTGCATCAAAAGATGGCGACTGATTAATTATCGGCAAATTTACGGAGTCTGCCGAATTATCCAATCGTAACTACTCGGCCATATACGATTGCCGAATGATCGTGTTGTTCCAACTATAAATAAACAGCGATGGAAGAGGTAAGCACATGTACTCTTTTCTCACTATATTATTGTTTTATTTCAAATGTTTTCCCAATACAAAGTGGTCATTTCGCATGGTTTTAAAAGAGAAAAGTACGTTAGTAATTTGTGCATAGCTCGAGAGAGGAGAAATAAAGTTAATTTAAGAAAAACGTATTTTGGACAAATTTCGGGTACGATAAGGGAAATACCAAGTGAACAATACATATGTTGTATTCGTAGCAAAATTCTGAATGAATCCGCATTATTCAGTAAATAATGTTCGCAAATTAAATAGCTTAGGATTTTATCTTTATTATATTTGCTATCAGTATGAAGAACTTGCAAAGTGTAACCGTCCTAACAGAAGTCGTACCGCTTAGGCTCTTTCATTTCTCTGTTAGCCCTCTAAATTCTTTGATTTTCTGTTTTCTAAATATTTTGATTCTAAGTATATTGAGGTTACATAAATTGTCGAAGTTACCCTATATAACAATAAATTTACTGTAATTTATGTACTACAGTCATTTGTCAAAAGTATTGGGAAATGTAAACAAAATCCCTACATAATCAACCAAAACAATATTTGTTTGTTTGTTAATTTACTCATTATGTTGTTATGAGTAATTTTTATTTGTACATAATTTAACACAACAAATAAAAATTGACTTTGATTTTCCTATATTTTTCAACTAAAAATAAATCCTAAAAAATTAAATCATGGAAAAATTATGTACAAGTAAAAACCAATCATATAAATATAATGAGCAAATAAACAAACAAAATATAGACAATTCTGAATGTTTTGGTGTAACATTTGTTAAAATCTATCCAGAAATTAAAATATGGTTTTGGTTGATTATATATGTTTTTTTGACATTTTCCAATACTTTTGACAGATGACTGTATTTTGTTTGGTCTTCATTTTATTGGTTGCCATAAAGGATTGAATTAAAGATCTTTTGATTTATTTAAACAAGATGATAAAAAAATTATGTTTATTTTAGAATTCAGATCAATCACGCAGCCTTCATTTCTCTTCAATTTATTGGAGCAAGAAAATGAAAGAAATCCAGATCCATCCTGGCCCTCAGGTTGGCCAACCTGACTGGTGCGCCTGTATTTATTGCAGGGAGATGCCGGAGGGAGAGAAAGTGTGTTTTAAGGAGAACAGTGAGAGGTGCCACTCAAGGATGCCTGTAAATATTATTTTTTTCATACGCCTTTTACTATTCTGTTGCATGATTTTATTTTTGACAGTTTTGTGGTTACACCAGTATTGACTTTGCCATCTCCATGTAATCTGTTGTTTCTATGCAGCATACCATCTAATGTTTAAACATGTATTTACCATTGAAATAAAATGTGATATGGGGTAAGCAACCAACAAATCACACAAGAATAATCCTCGGAATTAAATACAAGACAGGTTACCATACAACCCTCAACAAGCAAAAACCCACATCTCATGACAAACTGTTGGTGGCCCCTCAAATAAATCAAAACTGGGGAAGTATTCATCCAGCACCACAATATCTTTTTCAAACTAGCTTATCTGAATGAAGATATGTATTACAACGGAAAACTATGGATTGTTTCTCATCTATATTTTTTCCTTTCTTTTCAGGATTTCTATACCATAGCTTTGGAGGTTGCTGCTCGCCATAGAGATGATGTTATGGCACAAACTCCAGATCAAGATTACAACAGAGACAGAAGACACACTGCGCACAGACAGTACATTATGTGGCGACATGGCTATTTGGTAGCAGGAAACAGGCGTTTTGTACCAAGTTGCTGTGTATGGCGGATAAGGGGAAAATGTCCAGACCACTTGGACAGTATGTTGGCTTCATGCCTGGAAGACTCGGATAGATAATCCAAATTAAAATTATTTTCTGTTCCAAATTTATTTGCACTCTTTGGTTGTTTACAATTTTGTACATCTGTTTTGCAGTGAAGGTAAGTAGTCAACAACAGTATGAAGCAACATTATTGGTGTGATGGTTTCTCATTGACACTGCTCCCATATACACATGTATATCTTGTCATACATATATAAAACTAGAGACTCATTGGGCTGAGCCTGTGTCGCTCTCCTTTCATTCTGCTTATATCGGACCCGCTGTTAGTTTACCCATGTTTCAATGGGTATTGTGTTAGGAGGTTAACATAATGCAATTGGAACTGATATATTGAAGGAATACAATTGCCTTTGTTTACAGGTGAATCCTATTGTTGGACATTTAAACTTCTTATTGCATGACTGGAAGAGAGAATTCAACCACCCATTGATTAAAACTCCCTAGAAAAAAATTCAACTCATCTTATATATGCATAGATGTATATGTACATGACCTATAGAAAGAAATACGGTCATTACCGTTGCATAAGATGCATTGTTGCATAAGATGCATTGAAGCATAATGTGCACCCCTCTTGGCCTTGAAATCTCCAGAAAAAAACTAGTTTCTGTCTATAATGCCATGTTAAATATATTTTTGACATTAGAGAAATAGGAAAAACTTTAATTTTGAAAATTATTTGCCACAAGTAAAAAGATTCATTCTGGTTGTAAATAATATGGTTTTGCAACTACCTATACAATCAGTGCATATCACCACTGAAGTCGTAAGTTTGAATCCCGCACATGGTTAGGTGTACTCGATACAACATTTTGTAGGTCATCTTCTATTTGGTTTATTGTCTTCCATTATTGTAAATCCTGATTAGGCAAACACAGAGCACCCATGTTTCTAGTAATAATGACCAATCTTTATAGAGGACCTTCCATAGATGCTTCCTACCAAATTTCAGTTCAATTAGGAAAGTGGTTTCAGAGGAGAAGATTTTTTAGAAATCAACCAATAAAAAACAAGTATGGCCTGTGGCGGCCATGTTTGTTAACGGATCAGGACAAATAAGGGTAATAACAAAATTACCGAACTCCGAACAATCTTACAAAGGGAAAGTCAAAACTCATAATTATATAAACAGACAAAATCAACCAACAACCGGAAAACTGTGAAAACCGTAATGACCCTGACTTGGTACAGGCATTTTTAAAGAAATGGTGGGTTGAATCAAATCTTAAAGTGCCAAACCTCCCGCTCTCATTACGGTTCAAAGGCTCCGGCTGTCACTATAACAGTATTTAAATACAGGAATAAAATAGGTAAAATAGTTGCCAAAACAGTATCATATTCAGTGAATGTAAATGTCAAAATGAGTAATCTTTATAGAGGACCTTAAATAGATGCTTCCTACCAAGTTTCAGTTCATTTGGCCAAGCGGTTTCAGAGGAGAAGATTTTTTTATCTCGGCTAATCAGAAACAGGAATTGCCAGTGATGGCCATGTTTGTTAATGGATCGGGAAAAACTGAGCAATCATTATACAGAACCTTCCATAGATGCTTCCTATCAAATTCAAAAAAATCAAAATCCAGTTCATTTGGCTGAGCGGTTTCAAAGAAGATTAAAATGTGAAAAGGTATCGACGACAAGTGATGGCAAAAGCTCACGTTGCCTTTGGCAAGGTGAGCTAAAAACAACCTATAATGCTCCATTAAGAATGGTAGACTAAGAGGATTGCAGGCCAAAGGATATATCTATTGCAAAACTGAGAAAATCTTGAAAACTAAACTTGTGCAATAAAAATAAAATTGAGATTAAGGTTATAGTGCTGGTGCAAGACTGACTTGTACAACACAAGTAGCAAATACCCTTGACATATCTCTGATAGTCCATGACAAATTGACCTAATCACAAAAACTTGAACACTCAATTGTTGACTGTTGTTAGCATACCTATGTTATTAGCATAATAACATAACCTATGTTATTAACATACCTATGTCTCGCCTTTGCTGTGTCTCGGCCAAAACAATGCCAACAAAAGGCAATACCTGTTTTGGATATATTTTTTGCTGAATAAAAAACGCAACAAAGAAAAAACTTCATAATTTGTAGTTTTCTGGAAGACATTTGTATACAATAAAATAGAGGCTATTTTGATAAATTCAGTACTTGTGGATACACACACATCTAAATACAAATGGTGACAAAGAACAAATGTTATAACATATACCAAAGTATGAATTGTAGGGAACACATTACAAAAGAAATAGATGACAACATATAGTATTGGTCGTGTCCACTTATTATGACTAACAAAAAAGATATGGAGTAGATGCACACACAAGACATAATTCTAATATTTACACATTAAAATAGTAAAGGAACCACAAATAAGTTACTGTTTCACCTTGAAAACTAGAGGCTCAGGTGAGCCTGTATCGCTCATCTGGCATAAATAAGCCTTCTTAAGAGTGTCTGCATGCCGAATACATCTAAGTTACTAATCAAATATCATAGGGTTCTATGTTAAGACTATGTCTGCTCATGGCAGCCATCTTGGATGAAGGTCGTGGTCACCGGACACAATTTTGAAAGTATACTACCCATGGACCATCCATGCCATGTTTGCTTTAAATTGGCTGACTGGTTGCAGAGGAGAAGACTTTAAAAAAAAATTCCTATAGGGTCCTATGTCAAAACTATGTCCGCTGACGGTGACCATTTTGGACCGAGATCAGGGTCACCGGACACAATTTTGAAAATTGACCACTTAAGGCCCATCCATGCCATGTTCGCTTAAAATTGGCTTTCTGGTTTCAGAGGAAAAGATTTTAAAACATATTTCCCATAGGGTCCTATGTTAAAACTATGTCCGCTGATGGCGGCCATCTTGGATGGAGGTCTGAGTCACTGGATATAATTTTGAAAGTTGACCATTTGAGGACCATCCATGCCATGTTTGCTTTAAATTGACCGACTAGTTTCAGGGAAAATTGTTTTAAGCATTTTCCCCGTAGGGTCCTATATATATGCTAGCACTATGTCCGCTGACGGCGGCCGTCTTGGATGGGAGTCGGCATCACAGGACATAATTTTGAAAGTTGACCACCTAAGGACCATGCATGCCATGTTTGCTTTAAATTGACTTACTGGTTTCAGAGGAGGAGACTTTTAAACATTTTTTCCATAGGGCCTTATGTTAAGTTAAGTCGAGTCATGGCGACCATCTTGAATTTTCAATCGGCAAACGATTCACAAGTTTAGTACAGGACCACCCAATGATCCTTCCTGCAAAGTAACAATTCAATTGGTTTGGTGGTTTCTGACAAGAATTTGTAAATTTCAGCCAATGAGAACACACTATGGACCCTGGCAGCCATGTTGAATTTCAAATCAGCACCAAAAACACAAATCCGGTAAAGGACCATCCAATGAACATTTTTGGCATTTAATGATATTTCACTATCTCCTGTGCATATGCATAAACATTTAGGTGTTATTTTTAACAGTGGTTGTAAGTGGACAAAACATATTGATGTATTGATTGAAAGAACTTGTAAGCAACTTAACATATTAAGAAAACTTCAATACAGGTTGAAAAGAGATTATCTTGAAAAAATATATTTAGTTTTCATTCGTTCTATTTTGGAATATGCCTCAGAAATTTGGGATAATTGTAGACACACAAATTGTAATCGTTTAGAAAAAGTTCAAATAGAAGCAGCTCGCATAGTGACTGGATTATCTATATATGCTAGTCTTGATTCAATCGGGGTGGGAAACATTAAGTACAAGAAGGGAAGTTAAATGTTGCTACTTTTTTTTACAAAATTGTCAATAAGGAAGCACCCGATTATTTATATGAATTAGTTCCGCCTTTAGTGGCAGCAAACGTTAATTATAATTTACGTAACAGTCACGATATACATGTACCTTTCAACCGGTTGTCTGTTTACCAAAATTCTTACTTTCCATGTATTATTCAAGCATGGAATTATTTGGATCGTACTATTAGAAATCTTTCTACGTTTTCCCCCTTTAAGCTAACACCTTAGGAAATATTTATTACTAAGAGGAGAACTCCGCAATATTATTGTGTAGGTGACCGCTTTCTCAGTGTCTTACACTCTAAAATGCGAAATAAATGCAGTGTATTAAATGCAGTGCATTAAATGCAGATTTATATCATGCAAATTTAATAGTAAATTCCAATTGTTTATGTGGATACCTTAATGAAAATGCACAGCATTACTTGCTACACTGTAATAGTTTTACCGTAACGCTTATTATTATGTTATTTGAAATAAATAAGTTGAATTTGATTGGAATTCCGGTAAATATTGATTTATTATTATTTGGAGATGAAACACTTAGCTGTGATGTAAATTGTTCCATATTTTTGGCAGTACAAAAATAAATTAAAGACACTTGTCGCTTTTCTATGTCATGATTATATGTGTAAATTAGTCATGTTTGTAACATGAAACAGGTTTACAATGGATTTATGTCTTACTGTATTGATCAAGATCGTATGAACTAGTTTCGAGACAGTCTCATGCAAATGGATTAATGATTCGTAATATCATATACAAGAGTTTTTAACAATAAAAAAAACAAAAGCAATTCACTTACCAAAGGTCAATAGAAGAATGCGTCCTCCCTAAATCATCACGTGTTAACTACCTTAATTAAGCACCCACTTTAAATATAAATCCATTAGAAAGTTAAATTTCAATTGAATGTTCGGTGTGTTCGTGTCATTAAAATATAATGGCACGTTCGATTAAGCATACTTTAGCTTGGATAATCCATTTGCATGACGCTCAACAATTTTTTTTTTTCATCATGTCTTTACTTGATATGAAATATGTATATAATATTACATAAGTTCACTTTGTATTTATTCATTATGTATTGGAGAAGACGTTTCTAAGTTGTGAAACTTGTGTCTTATCCATTTGTTTAGTATAGAACAATCAAATATGCTTAAAGTAACGCTTTGTGTAATTCTACTCATTTGTAACAATAACAATATTTTCGGAGCTCCTCGTGTTCCTTCTCAATACATTTAGGCGCATCACCATATTTATTTACTCTACTTATAGAACTTTCATCTAAAAAGAATGCATTGTTCTGCAAATTATGATTAACAGTAACTTCGAATAATCCATCACCGGGTTTTGTGTAAATCCATATTTGGAAAACTACATTAATTACAGCAGTATCATCTGACAAATCGGCTTTAAAACCATCAAGATCAATTGTCTTTTTAAATCCGAGCATACCTTTTTTCCGGTAATAATTGTTGTGCCCTTAAAATGCTTTTCAGTGACAATTTGTCACACAGCTTTCGGTAAGGTTCGGTCAATTTGTTAATTTCAGAAACTGCAAAATCCGAACATTGTTTAGCTTCCAAATTATCTATATCTAATGTCTGCCAATTAAGGCATGCGCACCAGTGTGTTTCAATTCCGACACTAACACAATTTCTTGATTTTGGAATTTCCTTAAATAAACTTATACCACGCTTTGTTATATTGCCGATTCCAGCTCCAGTAAAGTCTAAGATATCCAGGAATGTCGGGTGTAAATCAAACGGACAAGTTAATCTATCTGCATTTAATCTAAAATTTTGAAAAGCTTCTCTGTATTTTGATCTAAGCCATTCTGGAAATGAAAACCCGAAAAATGGAAGTCGTTCTTCTTGTTTTCCTTGTAAAGACGACCGTAAGCTACTAAATCTGGCTCCATGATCACTCATTAAAATAACAAGTGTATTTCTGAGGTAGTCTCCTTCGCTTAGAAATTTTAATAAGTTGTACATATCTTCGTCCGCAGTTTCAACTACATTATTACCATTATGGCTCGCTTCACTGTGAAAACCGAAGACAAATTTCGAGGCATCATTGTACATTGTATATACCTCTTTAATCCAATTCATGAAAATTTGAGATCTTTTTTTACTACCCAGACATAGATATTTTTGCTTCTTGTAATACTCATGTTCTGCCGTTACGTAGAACGGTCTCATGTAGTGATCGGTAGGACTGTCTTTAAACCCCACCATTCTATATGTAAACGTTTCAATGCCTGGACAATCTTCGGCCCATACAGTGACATATCATTTGTTACGAAAATCTTTCCAAACCATCGGATATACATCTACAAACTCTTTCTTGGCGAAACGTTTCAGCGTTCTTGGCAATTCTAGTTCCGTTTTACCAGTTAAAATGGGTATGAGAGCCTGTGGAGTGCCATCACCTACTATATTATATCCATTTAAAACAATACCTTTTAAATTTTCAGTAAAATATCTATATGTCTTTGCTAACTTTCTTCTATAAGTCATATGTGACAGAAAATCAAATCCTAAGATTAAAACATCCAATCCTAAACCAGAACCAACCGTTCTTGTCTTTTTGTGATATTCAGGCACATATCGTATTCCTGCATGGACATTTTTATAATGGCTACCATCTGTGGCATTGCAATTAGCTTTAAAGTAATCACTTAGAAGCGTTAGTTTTGTTTCATCACTAAAATAAAGAGTTTTCAAATCTTTGTTGCCAAAGTCATCGATTCGATCAAAAAATGTTATGTTACATGATATTCCTCCATGTTTTTTCTTTATTCCCGGGTCTATATAGATAGTACCATTGGATAAAGATAACCAATCTTCCTCTTCAATACATTTCAACGGGTCAACAGAATGAAAATGTTTTGCATATTCCCCTGCAAAAGGATCTAATTTTGGATGCACGCATACTTGTTTATAATCATCAGAATTACGTAGTTTGTTGTCTTCCTTGTTTAGTAATGGCATGCTTGGTTTATCATGTTTCGATATAGAAAGTCCTATATAAATACCTATCACTGTAAGTATGAAGCCAGCTAGTATCCTCTTTATTCCTTTTCGCATTCTGCAATTAAAAACAGAGAGCACATGTTTTATATAAGGACAATTTCGGTAGCTTGCTATACGTAAAACAAACACAACTAACATAAATAAAACACGAGTCATCATATGAACAACTGGAGGTAACGACGAACCGAACATCGTTTTATGCGAAATCGTAACGGACATTACAAGACGGAATTGTGAATGCAGTAGATCATAGGTTGAACCCTGGTAAGGTGAAACAACTGACTATAAAATTGACATTTGCTGTTTCTCTGATCAGACATTGGCCATCGGTCTACTGTTAAATTCACACACTGTGAAACAAGGAAATTGCTATGGATCTTCACATTATTTCTTAAAAATCTTGTCTATAAATCATATTTACAAGATCCAAACTAAACAAGGGCAACGCAAAGCGTGGCGTATCCCCTCGCCTAAAAATTAGACCCTGTGACCTTGACCTTTGACCTTCAAAATCAATACGGTTCCAGATTCTTTTAAGGTCTAAGTATGCATTAAGTTTGGTCAAAATCCATTGAAGGATGTTGATTCTAGAATGTTCACAATGATGTTACACGGAAAACAATTTACCCAGTTACCTTGACCTTTGATCTATGACCTTGAAAATCATCAGTTTTCCAGACTCTCCTAAGGACTAAGTCTGTACCAAGTTTAATCAAAATCCATTGAAGGATGTTGATTCTAGAGTGTTCACAATGATGTCACGGAAGGACGGAC
Source organism: Bathymodiolus brooksi (assembly GCA_963680875.1). Classification (NCBI taxonomy): domain Eukaryota; kingdom Metazoa; phylum Mollusca; class Bivalvia; order Mytilida; family Modiolidae; genus Bathymodiolus; species Bathymodiolus brooksi. The sequence continues at coordinate 130,688,022 of OY804576.1, read as the reverse complement.
GGTAGCGTTACTATATCCCTTCGCAACTTCGTTGGCGAGGGGATAACAAGGGCAAAGCGTGACGTATCTCCTCGCCTAAAAATTTGACCCGGTGACCTTGACTTTTGACCTTGAAAATCAATAGGGTTCCAGATTCTCTTAAGGACTAAGTATGTACCAAGTTTGGTCAAAATCCATTGAAGGATGTTGATTCTAGAGTGTTCACAAGGATGTTACGCGTTAAAAAATGTTACCCGGTGACCTTGACCTTTGACCTTGAAAATCAATAGGGTTTCAAATTCTCTTAAGGACTAAGTATGTACCAAGTTTGGTCAAAATCCATTGACTGATGTTGATTCTAGAGTGTTCACAAAGATATGATGGACGGACGGACGGTAGCGTTACTATATCCCTTCGCAACTTCGTTGGCGAGGGGATAAAAAGCAGTTCAAATGACACTTCTTTAAATAGAAAGCCTTTATATGAAAAATACATATTGATTTCCCTCTATCATGTCTATGTTGATAATTCTAAGATAGTAAGTATAAGTTTGGCTCCCTGAACTAAAAATTGTTGAAATGTAGTAAAATAAACTAGTTAATGTAATGTTTTTAGAATAGTCAAGAAATAAACTTGGTTTGCATAAGGAAATTGAAAATGATTTTCATTTAGCCATAGTCTAAAATATGCAGTTCAGGACATTTCAGTAAGATTTTATTGTCACATATAGAAAAGTTTCTGAAACTTGCAAATTTCTATGGATCTTCATATTATTTTTTAAAAACCTTGTCTATGTATCATACTTACAGGATCCAAACTAAAAGTGCTACTGAAATGACACTTATTTAAATGGAAAGCTTTTTATATAAAAGATACATGCTGATTTTCCACTATGGTGATAATTCAGACAGGAAGATATAATTTTGGCTCCCATGACAAAGTTGTATGCTCAAACTTATTGAAAAGTACTTAACACCGTATTTATGTAATGTATTTCCAGTACCCAAGATATAAACTTGTTTGCATAAAGGAATTGAAAATGATTTTCATTTAGCCATGGTCTAAAACATGCATTTTAGGACATTTCAGTAAAATTTTGTAGTCATATATAAAAAAAGCTCTGAAACTTGAAAATTTCAATGGATATTCATATCATTTCTTCAAAACCTTGTTTATATATTATACTTACAGGATCCAAACTAAAAGTGCAATTGAAATGAAGCTTCTTTAAATAGAAAGCTTTTATTTGAAAAATGCAAACCGATTTTCCATTATAGTGATAATTCGCAGAAAGTAAGGTATATACTTTTGGTTCCCAAGACTAATTTTTATGTCCAAGTTGTTGAAATTTGATAAAATTAAAAGCCTAATTATATGTAATGTATTTAGAATATCAAAGAAATAAATTTGCTTGAATAAAAAGAACTTTATAGGGTTTTCATTAAGCCAAAGTCCAAAATATGTACATATATTTAAATAATTTACAGATTATAGTCAAATAATATATATCACACTTTTTAAGTGTACAAAATTCATTCATGTAATGGTCAAGTCTATTAGTGATAAATTATCAATTAACATCATGTGTAATGAAGTTATTTACTCTGAACAAAATACCATGCCACAGGTTAGAATTGTAATATTTGGATTGATACAAAAATCAAACTCACAATCCACGTTCTCCTCCAGAAGAAATGTCCGAGACCCCACATGGTGATACGAATTCAGGACGTACTGGGTCTGGTGTAGAGGTAAATGCAATAGGTTGTTGACATGCTGTTGCAGAAACTGGTTTACACTCTTCTTCTACATTACTTGTGGCTGTCTCAACACAGGATTTGTAATTATAACTGAATAGTAAATAAATCCAATATCACATCGTAAGGTTTTTAATCACTGTTTAAAAGAAGTGCTGTTGAGAACAATTTCTTTTTTATAAAATATGTTCCTTTATTTCATGAGAGATGATTTTACATACCTTGCCAAGGCCATCTAAACAAGGCATACCTGCAGATCCATGTACAGTTTTAATTCTTGCACTAAAAATGAATTGATTCGATATTTTTATTTAAATTGATAATAATAATAATCAAAAATCGGCTCATTTCAATACTTACTGGTCAAAAAAATAATAAACTGCATTGATATCATTTTTCCACACCCATTTCCCCTTTGCTGGCCTCTTACAATTTGTGTTTGCTTACCTCGCCAATACGGCCGTTGTATGCTAGGTGCAAAATTACATATATTGAATAATATCTACCGAAAATGATCATAGGCATCATCATAAATTCATAAAATATGAAAAACGATTGAGAAAAGAAGGCAACATGCTCGGCTTACCTATCAAGCAAAATCTTTGCCACTTCAGCATAAGCTTTGACGCGTAGCACTTCCTTGAGTTCGCTCCAACGGTCCAACTGATCCCCTACATATATCCTGCATTTGTTCCATTTGGAAGATACTTCACTTCTATTCCTCTTTATCTCTGAATCCGTCAAAGTCCGCATTATTCCACATGTTGACATTTCTCTTCCGACATGTTGTTTATTGTTTATGAACAGTGCGCACCCTCAAGACGGGTTCACATAGAAGATATGAATAGATTTTAATTCTTGTCATCCAGGACAATAATTACGATACCGATAGTTTTGGGTCTTTTTTGTCAAAAAATCGTATCTTTTGCAGCATAACTCGGTGTTAATCTTCATTTTATGAAGGTCAGTACGAAATCAACAATAATTTTGGGTATGAAAACATTATGCAGCTGGCAGACAGTATCCCTTTAAAGTAATATTACACCTGAACATTCAATTTGGAATACGACGGTACCTTTACTAAGCTATTCATGCATGTTTCAAGTCGAAATATGTTCCCAACAACTAGAAATCTGCAAATCCGTGTGAAAGTTTATCGTCCTCGCCATTATTGTGGAGACTGATTAACTTTCGGTTGTTTTGTTCCGATGATTGCCGGTCATAACCTCGTGAAGAAAAGTTTTGGTCCGATGATTGCCGATCATGACCTCGTGAAGAGAAGATAAACAATCATGGATGCTGAGGTAAGTACGCACACATTCCTGACAATGATTATTGAGGGATCTGTCTGTATTATGTCGTGTGAACCAATTTTTGTTGTTGCAATTATTCCTATGCTATACACACGGAATATATATATATTTGTTATCATCAACTGAACATTGCGCATGAACAGAAATCTTGAGTCACGGGTATATCATTTGCCTTACTGTACTAGAAAACAGACTTATCTGCTGTCAAATATTTTGCGATTTCCTCTTAGAATCTGCTTTTGAGCGAATTGTTAATGTTATGCAGTTGATTTTAGCTCAAATTAAGTGACATATATTAAGTTAAAATATTTAATTAAAAAATTCCACGATATTTGCCTTTCATATTACTTTAAAGTCCCACTGCCTAAGATACCACCGTTTTTTTAATGAGCTGCATTCTCCAACAAATGTACTATACATGCTTTATATTTAATATAATAATGTTTTAACTGATTTTCGTGTTGATATAATTATGTGAGAAAGAATGGATGAGAGAACGAGATTTGTTGACGAATTCCAGGATGCTGCATCAAAAGATGGCGACTGATTAATTATCGGCAAATTTACGGAGTCTGCCGAATGATCCAATCGTAACTACTCGGCCATATACGATTGCCGAATGATCGTGTTGTTCCAACTATAAATAAACAGCGATGGAAGAGGTAAGCACATGTACTCTTTTCTCACTATATTATTGTTTTATTTCAAATGTTTTCCCAATACAAAGTGATCATTTCGCATGGTTTTAAAAAAGAAAAGTACGTTAGTAATTTGTGCATAGCTCGAGAGAGGAGAAATAAAGTTAATTTAAGAAAAACGTATTTTGGACAAATTTCGGGTACGATAAGGGAAATACCAAGTGAACAATACATATGTTGTATTCGTAGCAAAATTCTGAATGAATCCGCATTATTCAGTAAATAATGTTCGCAAATTAAATAGCTTAGGATTTTATCTTTATTATATTTGCTATCAGTATGAAGAACTTGCAAAGTGTAACCGTCCTAACAGAAATCGTACCGTTTAGGCTCTTTCATTTCTCTGTTAGCCCTCTAAATTCTTTGATTTTCTGTTTTCTAAATATTTTGATTCTAAGTATATTGAGGTTACATAAATTGACGAAGTTACCCTATGTAACAATAAATTTACTGTAATTTATGTACTACAGTCATCTGTCAAAAGTATTGGGAAATGTAAACAAAATCCCTACATAATCAACCAAAACAATATTTGTTTGTTTGTTAATTTACTCATTATGTTGTTATGAGTAATTTTTATTTGTACATAATTTAACACAACAAATAAAAATTGACTTTGATTTTCCTATATTTTTCAACTAAAAATAAATCCTAAAAAATTAAATCATGGAAAAATTATGTACAAGTAAAAACCAATCATATAAATATAATGAGCAAATAAACAAACAAAATATAGACAATTCTGAATGTTTTGGTGTAACATTTGTTAAAATCTATCCAGAAATTAAAATATGGTTTTGGTTGATTATATATGTTTTTTTTACATTTTCCAATACTTTTGACAGATGACTGTATTTTGTTTGGTCTTCATTTTATTGGTTGCCATAAAGGATTGAATTAAAGATCTTTTGATTTATTTAAACAAGATGATAAAAAAATTATGTTTATTTTAGAATTCAGATCAATCACGCAGCCTTCATTTCTCTTCAATTTATTGGAGCAAGAAAATGAAAGAAATCCAGATCCATCCTGGCCCTCAGGTTGGCCAACCTGACTGGTACGCCTGTACTTATTGCAGGGATATGCCGGAGGGAGAGAAAGTGTGTTGTAAGGAGAACAGTGAGAGGTGCCACTCAAGGATGCCTGTAAATATTTATTTTTTCATACGCCTTTTACTATTCTGTTGCATGATTTTATTTTTGACAGTTTTGTGGTTACACCAGTATTGACTTTGCCATCTCCATGTAATCTGTTGTTTCTATGCAGCATACCATCTAATGTTTAAACATGTATTTACCATTGAAATAAAATGTGATATGGGGTAAACAAACAACAAATCACACAAGAATAATCCTCGGAATTAAATACAAGACAGGTTACCATACACCCCTCAACAAGCAAAAACCCACATCTCATTACAAACTGTTGGTGGCCCCTCAAATAAATCAAAACTGGGGAAGTATTCATCCAGCACCACAATATCTTTTTCAAACTAGCTTATCTGAATGAAGAGATGTATTACAACGGAACACTATGGATTGTTTCTCATCTATATTTTTTCCTTTCTTTTCAGGATTTCTATACCATAGCTTTGGAGGTTGCTGCTCGCCATAGAGATGATGTTCTGGCACAAACTCCAGATCAAGATTACAACAGAGACAGAAGACACACTGCGCACAGACAGTACATTATGTGGCGACATGGCTATTTGGGAGCAGGAAACAGGCGTGTTGTACCAAGTTGCTGTGTATGGCGGATAAGGGGAAAATGTCCAGACCACTTGGACAGTATGTTGGCTTCATGCCTGGAAGACTCGGATAGATAATCCAAATTAAAATTATTTTCTGTTCCAAATTTATTTGCACACTTTGTTTGTTTACAATTTTGTACATCTGTTTTGCAGTGAAGGTAAGTAGTCAACAACAGTATGAAGCAACATTATTGATGTGATGGTTTCTCATTGACACTGCTCCCATATACACATGTATATCTTGTCATACATATATAAAACTAGAGACTCAGTGGGCTGAGCCTGTGTCGCTCTCCTTTCATTCTGCTTATATCGGACCCGCTGTTAGTTTACCCATGTTTCAATGGGTATTGTGTTAGGAGGTTAAAATAATGCAATTGGAACTGATATATTGAAGGAATACAATTGCCTTTGTATACAGATGAATCCTATTGTTGGACATTTAAACTTCTTATTGCATGACTGGAAGAGAGAATTCAACCACCCATTGATTAAAACTCCCTAGAAAAAAATTCAACTCATCTTATATATGCATAGATGTATATGTACATGACCTATAGAAAGAAATACGGTCATTACCGTTGCATAAGATGCATTGTTGCATAAGATGCATTGAAGCATAATGTGCACCCCTCTTGGCCTTGAAATCTCCAGAAAAAAACTAGTTTCTGTCTATAATGCCATGTTAAATATATTTTTGACATTAGAGAAATAGGAAAAACTTTAATTTTGAAAATTATTTGCCACAAGTAAAAAGATCCATTCTGGTTGTAAATAATATGGTTTTGCAACTACCTATACAATCAGTGCATATCACCACTGAAGTCGTAAGTTTGAATCCCGCACATGGTTAGGTGTACTCGATACAACATTTTGTGAGAAAGTTTATCAGTGACATGCGGCAGGTCTGTGGTTTTCTCCAGGTACTATGGTTTCCTTTACCAATAAAACTGACATCCACGAAATAGCTGAAATATTGTTGAAAGTAACATTAAATACCATGACCCTAACCCTCAAACATCATTCAAGAAATGTAGGGTTTCTAATCACAGAAACCATGTTAATGGAAATATTGAGAGAAAGGAAAATCATTATGCAAAAAACAAATTAAGGTACCAATTTTAATCAGAAAAATAATAAATGCAAATAACATGAACTCCTACAAAGCACTTTATATAATTTTAATGAATATATCCACAATGCTTAAAATATCATTACCAGTGTGTTCAACAGCAGAGTATCAACCACACACATTATAAGCAAACTTAAATAGGTCATCTTCTATTTGGTTTATTGTCTTCCATTATTGTAAATCCTGATTAGGCAAACACAGAGCACCCATGTTTCTAGTAATAATGACCAATCTTTATAGAGGACCTTCCATAGATGCTTCCTACCAAATTTCAGTTCAATTAGGAAAGTGGTTTCAGAGGAGAAGATTTTTTAGAAATCAACCAATAAAAAACAAGTATGGCCTGTGGCGGCCATGTTTGTTAACGGATCAGGACAAATAAGGGTAATAACAAAATTACCGAACTCCGAACAATCTTACAAAGGGAAAGTCAAAACTCATAATTATATAAACAGACAAAATCAACCAACAACCGGAAAACTGTGAAAACCGTAATGACCCTGACTTGGTACAGGCATTTTTAAAGAAATGGTGGGTTGAATCAAATCTTAAAGTGCCAAACCTCCCGCTCTCATTACGGTTCAAAGGCTCCGTCTGTCACTATAACAGTATTTAAATACAGGAATAAAATAGGTAAAATAGTTGTCAAAACAGTATCATATTCAGTGAATGCAAATGTCAAAATGAGTAATCTTTATAGAGGACCTTAAATAGATGCTTCCTACCAAGTTTCAGTTCATTTGGCCAAGCGGTTTCAGAGGAGAAGATTTTTTTATCTCGGCTAATCAGAAACAGGAATTGCCAGTGATGGCCATGTTTGTTAATGGATCGGGAAAAACTGAGCAATCATTATTACAGAACCTTCCATAGATGCTTCCTATCAAATTCAAAAAAATCAAAGTCCAGTTCATTTGGCTGAGGGGTTTCAAAGAAGATTAAAATGTGAAAAGGTATCGGACGACAAGTGATGGCAAAAGCTCACGTTGCCTTTGGCAAGGTGAGCTAAAAACAACCTATAATGCTCTATTAAGAATGGTAGACTAAGAGGATTGCAGGCCAAAGGATATATCTATTGCAAAACTGAGAAAATCTTGAAAACTAAACTTGTGCAATAAAAATAAAATTGAGATTAAGGTTATAGTGCTGGTGCAAGACTGACTTGTACAACACAAGTAGCAAATACCCTTGACATATCTCTGATAGTCCATGACAAATTGACCTAATCACAAAAACTTGAACACTCAATTGTTGACTGTTGTTAGCATACCTATGTTATTAGCATAATAACATAACCTATGTTATTAACATACCTATGTCTCGCCTTTGCTGTGTCTCGGCCAAAACAATGCCAACAAAAGGCAATACCTGTTTTGGATATATTTTTTGCTGAATAAAAAACGCAACAAAGAAGACATTTGTATACAATAATATAGAGGCTATTTTGATAAATTCAGTACTTGTGGATACACACACATCTAAATACAAATGGTGACAAAGAACAAATGTTATAACATATACCAAAGTATGAATTGTAGGGAACACATTACAAAAGAAATAGATGACAACATATAGTATTGGTCGTGTCCACTTATTATGACTAACAAAAAAGATATGGAGTAGATGCACACACAAGACATAATTCTAATATTTACACATTAAAATAGTAAAGGAACCACAAATAAGTTACTGTTTCACCTTGAAAACTAGAGACTCAGGTGAGCCTGTATCGCTCATCTGGCATAAATAAGCCTTCTTAAGAGTCTCTACATGCCGAATACATCTAAGTTACTAATCAAATATCATAGGGTTCTATGTTAAGACTATGTCTGCTCATGGCAGCCATCTTGGATGAAGGTCGTGGTCACCGGACACAATTTTGAAAGTATACTATCCATGGACCATCCATGCCATGATTGCTTTAAATTGGCTGACTGGTTGCAGAGGAGAAGACTTTTAAAAATGTTTCCTATAGGGTCTTATGTCAAAACTATGTCCGCTGACGGTGACCATTTTGGACCGAGATCAGGGTCACCGGACACAATTTTGAAAATTGACCACTTAAGGCCCATCCATGCCATGTTCGCTTAAAATTGGCTTTCTGGTTTCAGAGGAGAAGATTTTGAAACATATTTCCTATAGGGTCCTATGTTAAAACTATGTCGGCTGATGGCGGCCATCTTGGATGGAGGTCTGAGTCACTGGATATAATTTTGAAAGTTGACCATTTGAGGACCATCCATGCCATGTTTACTTTAAATTGACTTACTAGTTTCAGGGAAAATTGTTTTAAGCATTTTCCCCATAGGGTCCTATATATATGCTAGCGCTATGTCCGCTGACGGCGGCCATCTTGGATGGGAGTCGGCATCACAGGACATAATTTTGAAAGTTGACCACCTAAGGACCATGCATGCCATGTTTGCTTTAAATTGACTTACTGGTTTCAGAGGAGGAGACTTTTAAACATTTTTTCCATAGGGCCTTATGTTAAGTTAAGTCGAGTCATGGCGACCATCTTGAATTTTCAATCGGCATACGATTCACAAGTTTAGTACAGGACCACCCAATGATCCTTCCTGCAAAGTAACAATTCAATTGGTTTGGTGGTTTCTGACAAGAATTTGTAAATTTCAGCCAATGAGAACACACTATGGACCCTGGCAGCCATGTTGAATTTCAAATCAGCACCAAAAACACAAATCCGGTAAAGGACCATCCAATGAACATTTTTGGCATTTAATAATATTTCACTATCTCCTGTGCATATGCATAAACATTTAGGTGTTATTTTTAACAGTGGTTGTAAGTGGACAAAACATATTGATGTATTGATTGAAAGAACTTGTAAGCAACTTAACATATTAAGAAAACTTCAATACAGGTTGAAAAGGGATTATCTTGAAAAAATATATTTAGTTTTCATTCGACCTATTTTGGAATATGCCTCAGATATTTGGGATAATTGTAGACACACAAATTGTAATCGTTTTAAAAAAGTTCAAATAGAAGCAGCTCGCATAGTGACTGGATTATCTATATATGCTAGTCTTGATTCAATCGGGGTGGGAAACATTAAGTACAAGAAGGGAAGTTAAATGTTGCTACTTTTTTTTACAAAATTGTCAATAAGGAAACACCCGATTATTTATATGAATTAGTTCCGCCTTTAGTGGCAGCAAACGTTAATTATAATTTACGTAACAGTCACGATATACATGTACCTTTTAACCGGTTGTCTGTTTACCAAAATTCTTACTTTCCATGTACTATTCAAGCATGGAATTATTTGGATCGTACTATTAGAAATCTTCCTACGTTTTCCCCCTTTAAGCTAACACTCTAGGAAATATTTATTACTAAGAGGAGAAATCCTCAATATTATTGTGTAGGTGACCGCTTTCTCAGTGTCTTACACTCTAAAATGTGAAATAAATGCAGTGTATTAAATGCAGTGCATTAAATGCAGATTTATATCATGCAAATTTAATAGTAAATTCTAATTGTTTATGTGGATACCTTAATGAAAATGCACAGCATTACTTGCTACACTGTAATAGTTTTACCGTAACGCTTATTATTATGTTATTTGAAATAAATAAGTTGAATTTGATTGGAATTCCGGTAAATATTGATTTATTATTATTTGGAGATGAAACACTTAGCTGTGATGTAAATTGTTCCATATTTTTGGCAGTACAAAAATAAATTAAAGACACTTGTCGCTTTTCTATGTCATGATTATATGTGTAAATTAGTCATGTTTGTAACATGAAACAGGTTTACAATGGATTTATGTCTTACTGTATTAATCAAGATCGTATGAACTAGTTTCGAGACAGTCTCATGCAAATGGATTAATGATTCGTAATATCCTATACAAGAGTTTTCAACAATAAAAAAACCAAAAGCAATTCACTTACCAAAGGTCAATAGAAGAATGCGTCCTCCCTAAATCATCACATGTTAACTACCTTAATTAAGCACCCACTTAAAATATAAATCCATTAGAAAGTTAAATTTCAATTGAATGTTCGGTGTGTTCGTGTCATTAAAATATAATGGCGCGTTCGATTAAGTATACTTTAGCTTGGATAATCCATTTGCATGACGCTCAACAATTTTTTTTTTCATCATGTCTTTACTTGATATGAAATATGTATATAATATTACATAAGTTCACTTTGTATTTATTCATTATGTATTGGAGAAGACGTTTCTAAGTTGTGAAACTTGTGTCTTATCCATTTGTTTAGTATAGAACAATCAAATATGCTTAAAGTAACGCTTTGTGTAATTCTACTCATTTGTAACAATAACAATATTTTCGGAGCTCCTCGTGTTCCTTCTCGATACATTTAGGCGCATCACCATATTTATTTACTCTACTTATAGAACTTTCATCTAAGAAGAATGTATTGTTCTGCAAATTATGATTAACAGTAACTTCGAATAATCCATCACCGGGTTTTGTGTAAATCCATATTTGGAAAACTACATTAATTACAGCAGTATCATCTGACAAATCTGCTTTAAAACCATCAAGATCAATTGTCTTTTTAAATCCGAGCATACTTTTTTCCGGTAATAATTGTTGTGCCCTTAAAATGCTTTTCAGTGACAATTTGTCACACAGCTTTCTGTAAGGTTCGGTCAATTTGTTAATTTCAGAAACAGCAAAATCCGAACATTGTTTAGCTTCCAAATTATCTATATCTAATGTCTGCCAATTAAGGCATGCGCACCAGTGTGTTTCAATTCCGGCACTAACACAATTTCTTGATTTGGGAATTTCTTAAATAAACTTATACCACGCTTTGTTATATTGCCGATTCCAGCCCCAGTAAAGTCTAAGATATCCAGGAATGTCGGGTGTAAATCAAACGGACAAGTTAATCTATCTGCATTTAATCTAAAATTTTGAAAAGCTTCTCTGTATTTTGATCTAAACCATTCTGGAAATGAAAACCCGAAAAATGGAAGTCGTTCTTCTTGTTTTCCTTGTAAAGACGACCGTAAGCTACTAAATCTGGCTCCATGATCACTCATTAAAATAACAAGTGTATTTCTGAGGTAGTCTCCTTCGTTTAGAAATTTTAATAAGTTGTACATATCTTCGTCCGCAGTTTCAACTACATTATTATCATTATGGCTCGCTTCACTGTGAAAACCGAAGACAAATTTCGAGGCATCATTGTACATTGTATATACCTCTTTAATCCAATTCATGAAAATTTGAGATCTTTTTTTACTACCCAGACATAGATATTTTTGCTTCTTGTAATACTCATGTTCTGCCGTTACGTAGAACGGTCTCATGTAGTGATCGGTAGGACTGTCTTTAAACCCCACCATTCTATATGTAAACGTTCCAATGTGTGGACAATCTTCCGCCCATGCAGTGACATATCCTTTCTTACGAAAATCTTTCCAAACCATCGGATATACATCAACAAACTCTTTCTTGGCGAAACGTTTCAGCGTTCTTGGCAATTCTAGTTCCGTTTTACCAGTGAAAATGGGTATGAGAGCATGTGGAGTGCCATCACCTACTATATTATATCCATTTAAAACAATACCTTTTAAATTTTCAGTAAAATATTTATACGTCTTTGTTAACTTTCTTCTATAAGTCATATGTGACAGAGAATCAAATCCTAAGATTAAAATATCCAATCCTAAACCAGAACCTACTGTTCTTATCTTTTTGTGATATTCAGGCACATATCGTATTCCTGCATGTACATTTTTATAATGGCTACCATCTGTGGCATTGCAATTAGCTTTAAAGTAATCACTTAGAAGCGTTAGTTTTGTTTCATCACTAAAATAAAGAGTTTTCAAATCTTTGTTGCCAAAGTCATCGATTCGATCAAAAAATGTTATTTTACATGATATTCCTCCATGGTTTTTCTTTATTCCCGGGTCTATATAGATAGTACCATTGGATAAAGATAACCAATCTTCCTCTTCTGAACATTTCAACGGATCAACAGAATGAAAATGTTTTGCATATTCCCCTGCAAAAGGATCTAATTTTGGATGGACGCATACTTGTTTATCTTCATCAGAAATAAGTAGTTTGTTGTCTTCCCTGTTTAGTAATGGCATGCTTGGTTTATCATGTTTCGATATTGAAAGTCCTATATAAATACCTATCACTGTAAGTATGAAGACAGCTAGTATCCACTTTATTCCTTTTCGCATTCTGCAATTAAAAACAGAGAGCACATGTTTTATATAAGGACAATTTCGGGAGCTTGCTATACGTAAAGCAAACACAACTAACGTAAATAAAACACGAGCCATCTTATAAACAACTGGAGGTAAAGACGAACCGAACATCGTTTTATGCGAAATCGTAACGGACATTACAACACGGAATTGTGAATGCAGTAGATCATAGGTTGAACCCTGGTGAGGTGAAACAACTGACTATGAAATTGACATTTGCTGTTTCTCTGCTAGGTATGCTGTGCTAAGAACAAAAACTGGTTGGCTAAGTATTTAGCCTTAATTGATATGAACCAATATTGTATAATATAAAAACGTTTCGACAGATCGTCGAATATGTAATATCATCTGATATCATTGAAACATATGTTTATAGTAATATATTGAGAGTGTCTATTATTTCATATTTATTCATATATTATTTTATGCAATGGAAAAAACAGTTGCTGCTCATGTAAAATTTGACAGCAACATGATCAACGGAATCTATAAAAATAAAATGGATTTAATTATCTGTTTTGTTTACTAATAGAATTTAATTGAATGTTTTCGATGTTCCTCAATTTCAAGTCTAAGGTAGTTTTAACCTATTTAACTGTTGGATTTAAGTAAGAAATAAATATGCCAACCATGTCATTGCACATTACATAATATTTTATTACAAGTTGCAGATGAATGCAGGGATTACCACACTTGTATTCACAGGACCACTTTGGGTTCTCATTCAGAGGTCTTAAAAAGCGAAGTGAGTGAAACTTCACAGAGCTTCATGTCATTTTACTGATTATTCCACCTACTCCACGTCTCAAAGCTTTCCCAAGACAAACAGCTTGCTCAACAATCTTAAAACGTGGTATTGGCGATTATCTTTGTTGTTTACACTTTCTCTTAATAATCAACATATTGTTGATCAAATATCATATTAAGTATTAAACCCTAAAGATCAGATTTCAATATCATTGGGGTGAATATGCCAGAAAGCGTAGGATAGTGGAAAAAGACTGATGGGTGCCACATGTGAAGCAGATTTTGGTGGGCTTCATGTTGCTCGTTCTTTAGTCTTGTGTGTGATGTTTTGTAGATCAGCGTGTGTCCATTTTTCTTTTGGTCATTGTATTTTCTGTTCTTCTATTCATCGCTTCTGATAAACCCTTTGGCATCTTCAAACTTTTCTTAGTTATGATCTCTGTTCAATGCACGCATTTGAATAGTGTTCATCATATCCACATCGGTCATATATAGACTTAAGCCGACGTTAAAGGTTATATCTTTTAAAATATTCATATTCTTATGTCTTTAGAAAATATTTTAACATAAGATTTTAATTATTTCCAATTACTATTTAAAATAGGTACACATTGAAATAAAATCTAGTAAGGAAAATCTAGAGATAGAAATAAGACATGTGTCTAAGCGTGTGTAGAAGGTATATATATATATATATAGACACATGTCTTATGTCTATCGACCTTACGAGAAAAGGTAACACTTCGACTATTGCAGCTATATTTTAGATAGCGCATGTGGTCGAGTGGTCAAGGGCCCTGAAATAAGGCTAAGCGATTGGTGCTGCAGTGTACAAACATTTGTCAGCTCAAAGATCTAATTCTAATACTGTTTGGTTTAATTTTCAGACGCAATATATATATATATAAAGATATTTCGTTTCACACAAACAATTGAAAATACAAAAATAAAAATAATATAATATGCATCAAAAGATAATCGACAATTCATATCCGCCTCTACATTAAAGGTGACAGGAAATGAATTTTGTCTAAATTACAACGAAATGATAAAACGTTTATATATATTTTAGAAAAGGTCACTGATTCTTTTTTTTCATTAAAAAAAAATCACGTCTTACCCTTATAAAATCGATATTGAAAATCAATTGATATTCCGCGCGCAATTTACTTACACGGTCATCTACCTTTAAGTAATACGTCACTTGTGCCCAGTCAGTTGATGTAAGCATTCTGCGGTCTATCTGAACGGCATACTAATTTATCGGAGCGTACATTTTCTTTTATATTTAGTATGGTGTATTGTGTCGCATATAAATGTAAAGCTGTATCATCCAAGGGATAGGAATGTTTGAATTACCTAAAGATGACAAATGCCTCAGGCTATGGAAAATAAGGGTGAAAATGAAGGATTTCGTTCAATCGAATAGCTCTACTCAGTAGGCTTTGTGCAATTCACTTTACAAATGAACTGTTTGTGGTAAATAACTTATTTGCCGATTCCATTGGGCATAGAATAAAGAAATTAGTTAAAAAGCCTGACGCTGCACCGACTATATTATTTTTCGAAACCACCAACAAAGAAGTCAGTGCGGAAGAAAATCTTGCGGTCAATCTCAAGCTGTCGCAAAACGAATACAAAAAGAGGTAATATAATTCAACTTTGTGTTTATATTCTATTTTGTTTTACGTGTTGTGACCAATAAAATTGACTTTTCTAATATCGCAATATAAATACAAGTTGGTCGTATCATTTTATAAGAGAACGACGTTTTTGCTTACGTACAAGATGTGAAGAGGTTTTATGTCAACTCCCTAGAGCTTATTAATTAACCCTAATAACCAATTAGCTTAGTAACATAGGATTAACATCTGCAACTTGTCAATACGACTTAGCAAAGTTTATTTATGTTTGTCATCCTAAAGATATGAATATAAATCTCAATAAAATTGACACTTTTTTTATAAATTATTTTGGTCTGTGTTAATTTACATCTTTTTATTTTGTTTTGGTTGTGTGTGTTTTCTTTTCATTTTTTAGGGGGATGGTGGGTCAATTCAGTTTTGCATTAATATAATTTAGTTTTTTGCTATTAATTTTGTAGATCAAGTTGTACAACAGGAAAAACTGTACACTTTTCAAAAAACAAATTCTTTACAATTTAATCCATTATCTAGTAGATTAATATCAAAACACGATTTTTGATAACATAATTATCTTGAACAAATAGTAAAATTTCATAGTATAACTTTTACCCTGATATTGATTTAATACTAAATAAAATTTGCATTGACATAAGTACAAATGCATCTAATCATGTGTTTCTCTCTTTTTTTTCTCTTTTTAGAATTTGACAAAATATTGGATAAGGCTGGTGATGTTGAAAATGAAACATGTGAAGTGCAGCGAGATGGAGTAGTCACTTATATTGGAATGCTAGAACGCTACAATGCTTATATACTAACAAAAAACAGAGTAATTGTCTGAAATCTTTTGTGTGTGTATGTGTATTCAGCAATTTGAATAATATACTTCAGTTTTACTTCAATAATAACCAAGATAATGGGTTTAATATATTAAACAATTTATTTAAAGTAAATATTCACAATATACAAAATGTATAATATGTACAAAAATGTTTATAGATATAACATAATTTCCCAGTATCTCCATCTATTTATTTTTCTTATATCATTTCAGGAGAGTGTTTGAGTGATTGTTTTTTAATGCCAACTCAGCAATGTTTTTAGATATATCATGGCAAGAACAAGTTAATTTTCAATGAAATGATGATGAGGTCCACTTTGTACTAGACCAATACGCTTGATTGGATTGTTCTAGTGGTAGCTAACTGAAAGCACAGTCCGCGGATAAACATGCAACCCCAAACTATCCCGATTTTGAGCCAACCAGTCTTTGCCCTTTCTCCTTAATGCTGTGTGCTTGGCGGAGAATCAACAGATACTTATTTTAAAGTCTTTGTTTGTTTCACCCGATTGGGGCTCGAAGCCACAATCTACTGCACTCGAAGTGAGATGCTAACCATTACACCACAAATGTGGTTCATTTCGGGAGAAGAAAAGCTTTGGATGCCAATGTGTATTTCAAACTGAAGTGTCAAATGCTGCAACACAAACCACAGGATATTATCAATATTTCTCATCTGAACCTGAAGAATGTTTTGAGGTGGACACAAATGAGGCTGATGAAACTGATCCAAGCTGGACTCCATAAACAGAAACATGTGTAGATAATGCATCACCAGCCATGTCTCTAGATTTGAAAGAGAATAATGACAAAAATGTATATTATATTTAGTCTTTTAACTGTTTTTTTTTTATTTGGATATCTAAATCCACAATACTGCTGCGAAGGAAACTGGTCTTGTATTGCTTTAATTAAACATGAAGGCAACACTTTACGGTTTCTGTTTCCTAACCAGTGGTAAATCCATCGAACCAATCTTCTATAGGCAATACATCTGTAAACTCTGAAATATTAAGAATAACTGCATTTTGATTATGAAGATTTAAATACATAAAAGCAAAATATGAATGTTCATGATGAGAACGGATTGTGGAAATGTTTTCTTGTTTGTGATGATAACATATATTTGCTTAGGTCATATTATTTGTACATTAGAAGAAAACACTAAAATAAAATTTGCATTTGTTAAGTCCCTCAAATTATTAAATAAAATTGTCTTTTTCAAAATCAAACAATTAAGTGAATATCTTCTAACGCCATTTAATAATTCGCATATACCAAACTAAGGTCGAATGGACCCGAATTCAAAATACTTAAAAAAAAACCAGACACAGTTCTACATTTACATTGTATATCTTAAACTTAAAACATCTATTCCATATCAATCACTTAAATCATTTATACTCTGAAATATTACATGTAACTACAATTAGGTAGATTTATGAAGATAGAGATAAAGAAATAAAATGTGATACGTTCACAAAAGTATACAGAGCCTTATCAAAATATACCCCCCCCCCCCCCCCCCCCCAGATCCCGATTTGCATATCGATATTGTAATTACTACCAGCTCTTTGTTTTGAGAAATAAACATAGTAAAATGATTGGAAGCTTACCAATGGCTAACATCTTCAGTCTCTTCGTCCTCGTCAAATTCATTTGCATCAGATCCATGTGATATTTCTCGCTCGTCTTCGGAATCTGAATCTTCTTCACTTCCTGATGCCGACTTTTAGCCTTCAGTTCCTTTGTGAGTTCAAACATATATGATTGAACAGCAGATCCTGCCAAATTTAAATCTGGCATTTCTTCACAATCACTTTCCTCAAAATAGATATTTCCATTTCAAAAACGTTCATGTATTTTTTGTTTATCCACGCTATCAGCTGTTTGGTTTACATGTGTAGGCTGTGGCACGAGTGACGTCAGTGAAGAGTTCATTCAGGGGAAGTAATCATTATTTATCGTTCGCTGTGACCACACTTTAACTGGTGGATACGGGTACATATTAATAGATTTTTCAAAAGGGAATACAATTTTCTGTTTTATTTTTATATAGACTTCATCAATAAATCGAAAAAAACGGGAACAATAAATCGCTTCCTGTCAACTTTAAGCCATGTTTTTTAAAACCAACTTGCACTTTATGTGCGGGGGGATATGTAAAAGGTGGAGTTTATTTCTAGTTTGATATACTATTTGAAGTATGCAATACCTCCATGTAAGTGTGGGATTTCTCCTTTACATCTGCACCTGAACATTTTAGAATTAATAAGATATGATTTATTGTATTTTGATTCTCAATGTAACTCTCGGATATCCCAATAATAATCTCCCTTGCATTTCATGGAAGTGTAATGCCACAAATAATTAAAAAGTTTTTAACAACAAACCAAATATTTTGAACTAAATTGCAATTCCCAAATATATGTAACACATTTGCTTAGTTTCCATACACAAATTTCATAATTCTGCTTCTTTAAGTCCACATTTATATGGGAATGAATTGACAGGCAACATTATGTGAAATAGTTTTTAGCTGAACGGTTTGTAGTTTTGTATTTCTAGGTATACAAAAAGACAGTGAATAGAGGTTTTTAAACCATTTTTCTATTTGTTTATGACATTTAACAGATTCTTGCTGAATTATCTGAATTATACTAGATGATGCTAATTTGAAATCTACACATACTAGGGTAATGGCTCACCAGGTTTTTTAAATATACAATTTCCTTATTTTCAAATACATGTGATTATACCTGGACGTTGACTAGTAGAAACTTTTCCTATATCTAAGTTTTCATCCAAGCATTTTACTAAATTTATCTTAATGTCATTTCAAAACAAATCTTACAAAATTCAACAGTGAATCCATGAATCCCAAGTGATTTACAATTTTTCAACTTTTTCAAAGAGACGAGGCATTTTGGGATCGTTAGTGGTCCTTCAGAAGAGTTTACTTCATCAGTACCAGATTTATTTTTGATAAAAAGGTTTTCAATAATCATTAAAATGACTTATGAGAATCATAAGTGACTCTATGGTAATTTGTAAAAGTCTATATTTTGTTAATTTTATTTTAAATTTAATAATTTTATTTTACTTACAGCAGTTATTTAGTGGGAATATTATTTCCACGCTGTTTTTATTAGTTTTTGACAAAACTTTGTAATTGGAAACTTGCAGTTATCTGCATCTGTACTCTGTAAACTGTAAATTTGGAATTTCCTTTTTGGAATGCCAGAACCTATTACTGACGGCATTTCCGAGATGCTAGAAAGCACATGTTCAGAATCAGCCTCTTTTTGATTCACGGTCATTGGATATAGACACAAACAAATTTAAGGAAGGTTTTTCAAAATTGTATACCCATCTCCGCCCCATCTTCCACCTTTGGCTGTTAGTTAAGAATTGTATTCTCATTGGTTTCTGCTCACAAATTTTATATATTTTCTTTCTGTGACGTTTTCTGCTCACAAATTTTTTATATTTTCTTTCTGTGGCGTTTTCTGCTCCCAAATTTTATATACTTTCAATAAAGCAAGGGAGATAACCCAAACATTTTCTAAATTTTGTATTTGTTATGAATTTATTCCATGTCATTTGTAAATATATTTTGATAAATTACCATTTTGTATTCATGTTATTTCAATTTAAATATGTACTACTTGTACCTTTTTTATTCCCATGCATTAATGAATATTATTAATAACAATGTCAGATTTGTGGCCTACATCATCATTCTGTGTCTGCCTTCATAGGACCATAACACATATTATCTATGTGAGAATCATTTATACAGTGGTTTGTACTAGTCTACAATTTAGTATAGAAAAAAAACGTTTTGGTCATTTTTAATTTGTTTTGGAATCTCAGATATTTTCTGTTTATTTTCAATTTTTTTTCCAAATAGTGTTTCTTTTCTAAATTACAAAAATATTGCGTACTTTTTCACCCTCCCTTGGCCACTTGGCCTTTTCTCGCATGATAATGCCATTTTCCTTTTCCACACGAATAATTTTAATAAATATTTGAACAATGTTAGCAAATTATTAAAAATGTCTAATTCATCTAAAAATAAAACATAAAGTTTTAAAAACTGATTGAAATTTACATGCCCTTTAATTAAATGTTGATAATAACCAACCAAGGATCACATCGTTTAGTAGATAACCATCTTGATATGCATGATAATAAAATGTTTCTGATTCGTTGCCTTTAATCTTAGACGTTACATACTTAAAACGACTTGATCTTGTGTATATTGTGATATTCTTTAAATTCTATCAAATTAATTTTTAAACAAGATGAACATACATTCTTGAAGATATTGTGAGCATGATTAAGACGAAGTTGTTTAACTCTCTTTTCAACATTTAAACATCCTAGACTAGATAGTTCCTTTTGCTTTCTGTTTGTTCTTGGGCTCATACATTTAATATAGAGAACTGCTTTGTTCTGTGCCACTTGTAACTTGGTTTTTTAAAGCTTCATATATGCCATCATATCAGCGGGAAGAAGACTAATTAAAATAATATTGTATGAGTGTCATACTTAAAGTTCTTCTTGTTTCAGCAGATATACCCCCAATTTGCTTTTCTATACATACATCTCAAACGAGAATTCACTTTTGATAATGGTGTTGAGATTGTTATTTGACAAGACAAATGTTGCCCTATATCATTGCATAAATATTTAATACAACTTTGCGATTTTAATAAATGACCGTTGCAATTAATTTGAAAATCTGCTATGGTTTTTAATTTTTCGCTTTGGTCAATAAAGGTAATAACAAAATTACCGAACTCCGAACAATCTTACAAAGGGAAAGTCAAAACTCATAATTATATAAACAGACAAAATCAGTCAACAACCGGAAAACTGTGAAAACCGTAATGACCCTGACTTGGTACAGGCATTTCTAAAGAAATGGTGGGTTGAATCAGATTTTAAGGCGCCAAACCTCCCGCTCTCATTACGGTTCAAAGGTTCCGGCTGTCACTGTAACAGTATTTAAATACAGGAACAAAATAGGTAAAATAGTTGTCAAAGCAGTACCATATTCGGTGACGTAAATGTCAAAAATACTTTTACGTCACACATTGACAAAATATAATGCATTAAGTTTTCTCAATGTGTAGAGAAAGATTGTTATCGATAAGCCAATCATTGCATGATTCCAGTTCTTTACCGAATTTTTTAGAGATAAATTTCGGAATTTTTATGGGAAAATATAACTAATACTGTCATCTGCATATAGTAGACGTCTACAGTCTGAGATTAGGCTGATGAGCATTTCGTTGACATAACAAAGAAAGGGAAAGGGTCCCATGATATATGATTGTGGTATTTCACAGCTTATGTGTGCTAAATTGGATTATGTATCAATAAGAATTTTGAAGCACCAAAGGGGTAATCAGAAGCCGTAAATCGAAGAATGGCAGACAGCAAAATGACCAGAAGGACAAACAACGATCTACAACACATTACATAAAAATCGAGCAACTCAAGTACAATTGAAAACGGGGTTTTAGCTCATGTGCTCCGGAAAGGTAAGCTTATTATAATAATAGCTTTTTACCATCAACCGTTCGACTCTGGAACGAACTTCCAGAGAATATCAAAAGTAATGTTTCAGTCAATTCCATGAAATTATTTTTGAATAACACAATAAATCCTGTCCCATCTTACTTCTATGCATGTTCTAGAATTGGTCAAATACTACATACTATAATTCGAACTGAGAGTAGTGCGCTTAAGGATCATCTTGATAAGAAAAATATCGAAGCTAATTCCTACTGTAGTTGTCAACTGGTAGAAACGTCCGAGCACTTGTTACTAAAATGTTCTCTGTATGAAAGGTTAAGAAATGATTTATTTGTTAACCTGTCTTCTCATTTGAATATTAATAATCTACTCTTTGGTGATTCTAACCTCCCAGATTGTGAATATGAAAGTAATTTCCTTGTAATTCAAGATTTTATAATAAAATCTAAACGTGTTACACCTAAAATATAAATGTATCATGCTTTTTCTTGTTGCATAATATTAGATCTGTCATTTTATTGTTCGTTTTACAAATTGTCACCCTTTCACTGCATATGCTTATGTAAACAAATGTGTGTATTATTGATGTGCATGTCCTATCCATCTTATATGTATTTTTCCTTTCTTTTCTTTTTTTGTGTCTGGGAGAAGAATTTATATAAGTGCTGCGTCACTTGTTTTCTGATCCCTATGTATGTACTATTGTTATAACTCATGCAATTTATTCAATAAATATTGTTTACACTAAAGGTAAGTAGTTCATGCAAACGTTTAAATATAGAGATAATAATAATAAATGTATGGATGTCAATGGTAGTGAAACTAAGATAAGTTCTTTATCTCCATGCAGATTTTTACACTTCAGAAAATATATTTAACATAGAGACCTAATGGGTCATAGTGGGTTGTAGACCGTGAGGATAGTATGTGACAGCTCCGTCTTTGTAATTTCTAGAAATATTTTGTTTCAATTTAATCCACAATTGCTTTTTTACTTTTTTTTATCATAATCATTCTACTTATATAAAGCTTCAGAAAAAACTTCAGGAAAAAACATAGAGACCTAATGGGTAACTTTTTTAGAAATGGACCAAAATTTGAAATTAATTGTCATTGTTTGTATATATCATATATTAATAAGACATCTAGAAAAAAATTGTTGATTTGAAAACTGGATTTTTAAGAATTTGTTTCGGAAGATTTATAGAAGACAGATTAATATAAGTTTGATAACTTGTTTCTGAATCACATTGAACATTGTTTAAAGTATATATATATTTTAATAATTGTATGTTGAAATTTCATGAAATAAATAGTGTTTAGACTAAAAATTTTGGAATTTATTTTCAGGGTTGGTATATATCATATATTAATATACATCTAGGGGAAACAAATTGATTTGAAAACTGGCTTTATAAGAAATAAAATTCTGAACATTTATAGAAGTCAGACAGATAGTACAAGTTAGTTTTGGTTTACTCAAATAATTATGGACTTCAAACAAACTGGCGAAAAACAAAACAAAACAAAACAAATCAAAAATCATATCTTTTCCTTAAAATACGATTTAAACACAAACTTTTTTTCACCAAACATATCTGAAAATGATGATGTCGAGAATCTGTGTTTCAATCAAACTAAGTGCTTGTATATAAAAGTTAGTGAAAACATTATATGAAAGTATTAAAATAAACTCGTATTAATTTTTCTTTTAAAGGTGACAATTTAGATTCGGATAAGAAATGAATTCAGGGAAATATTTTGAAAATAATTGGTTTTGAATATGAAATACATAGCGAATTGTATTAGCGCAGAAAGGCGCTTGATCTAGTTCAATTCGTGAAATGTTGATAACCCTGTGTTTTATAATGGTCTTTTTTTAAGTAGCACCAATATATGTCAAATACATGTAGAGGTATAGTTATATACTGTACATTAAGTAGATTTACCTCATTGTACTGTTTAAGGACAAAAAAGGAATATAAAATACATTAGCATATTAATTGATTATTTATTCACCGTGTAAATTCTAGACAAATCTCGCGCCACAGTAATATTTAGTGCTTTATTTCGTTAAATATGAACAGAATTAGAGAGTAACTGTCAACCATCCCGTCCTTTTATGACAGGTGTGATCGCACGTTCTGATTTTCATTAAGTATTAAAACGCAAAGAAATATGTGTGACGCTTTGACACACTAATGAATGCAGAAAGTGTGTGTCCGAAAAACAATTATTAACCGCTTACCTTACACTGATGTGTACATTCTCAAAACAATATTAATATTCCGAGACACGTAGTAGACTTCACTGTTATCAAAACGTGTGTCAATTGAATGGCGGCAGGAGTAGCCGGACTACAAACAGCTCTCATACTTATTGGCTTTATCATACGTTTTCAGCCAAATTTCAACAACAATATTGAAGTGTATGATGTCAGGCCAGAAGACCTTGGCTTTTACGCTTGTCAACTGGACATTAAGGAAAGCAAATTTGACTACACCATCCAAAAACTTTGTTCGGGTCTACTCGATACATCAAACCCAAATGGCCGACCTGAAAAAATCATAACAGGAAATAGAAAAATCGCCAACCCATCAACGTATTGTCTTATACTGAGTATTTTACTTAGCGGCGACATACATATCAACCCTGGGCCGATAAAATACCCCTGTACTCTATGTCAGAAGTCAGTGAGATCAAATCAGAAGGCCATCCAATGTGATTTCTGTGACAACTGGACTCACTTAAAATGCACTAAAATAACTGTCTCTGAATATACAAAACTAGGAGAATCCAACGAAACATACTTCTGTAAAATATGCACCGATCGATTGCCAAAATTTACAGACTCTTACTTTGGTGAAACATCGTTCAGATCGAATGATAATGTTTTTAACCTAACCGGAAGTTCATTATCTAGTACTCATGATGAAAACAACGAAACATACGACATCTTCAATGAACTTACTGAACAGAGAAAGAAACATCCAGAAACATTTACCTGTGCGTATTTAAACATCAATAGCATAAGATATAAATTGTGTTCCATCAAACAACTGTTAACAACCAACACAGTTGATATGCTCATCATTGCTGAAACATAAATTGATAACTCCTTCCCAGACGCACAATTTAAAATTGACAACTATCACTTTTGTAGAGCCGACCGAAACGCACATGGCGGCGGATTGATTGTTTATGTACGATCCGACTTAGCCTGCGACAGGAAAAACAAGCTAGAATGTAAAACTATTGAATCCATCATGATCGAAATTCTTATCAACAAAAGAAAATGGTTAATATCGGGCTTATACAGACCACAGTCAATTAATGATAATAATTTCAATAAAGACTTTATTGATACTTTCGATAAAATTTCCACCTTATATGACAATGTTTTGATTTTGGGAGACATTAACTATGACATGCTCTCTGAACATAAAGGAGCACCACTGAAAAATGTATGTGATATTTTTGATTTTGTAAACCTTGTTAAAAGTCCTACTTGTTTTACTAAAGGTGCCCCTGCAACTCTTAATGATGTTATTTTGACAAATCGATCAACTTTCTGTCAAAATATACAAAACTTTAATTGTGGCTTGAGCGACGTTCATAACATTATATCGGTTCAAATCGAAGGAACAATTCCTAGAATAAATAAAAAGTTTGTAGAATATAGGAGCTTTAAAAACTTCGACCAAGAATTTTTTTTAAATGATTTAGAGCAAAAAAATTTAAACTCAATTGTTGACAAGTGTGATAATGTAAATTCACCATATGAGAATTTTGAATCAGAATTTATTTCTGTAATTAATAAACATGCCCCAATGAAAAAGAAGAAACCTGTAGATAAACCAGTCCCATTCATGAATAAAAATCTCAAAAGAGCAATCTGCAAAAAAAGAATGTCATATAATAAGTACAATAGATGTAAAAATAAACAAAATTGGGAAACATACAGAAAACAGAGAAATTTGGTGAACAAAATAAAAAAACAATCCATCAGAAATTATTTTATTGAAAGATGTGCAGGTGGTCCCAAAAGTAAACATTTCTGGCCTACAATAAAAACCCTTTCTAACGAATAAAGGTTCTCATTTTGCTAAAGACCTAATTCTGTGTGTAAACGATAATATTATAAATAACCAAACAGAAGTAGCTGAAACATTTAACAATTTCTTCATAAATGTTGCTAAAGACATCGGTTCACAAAACATAAAAACAGATGATAACCATCCAAGTATAAAAGCAATAAAAGAAATAAAACTGAATCTGACCAATTTATTTTTAATCCCATTAATGAAGAATTTGTTAATAAAGAAATTAATAAAATTGGTATAAAAAAGGCTACAGGAAAAGATGGAATATCTTCTAAAATCTTAAAATTATCTAAATCTGTTGTAGCAAAGCCCATTTCTAAAATTATAAATAAATCCTTTGAAACATCAACATTTCCTGATAAACTTAAAGAAGCACAAGTGGTTCCCTTGCATAAAAAGAATAACACTCTGGATAAAGGCAATTACCGGCCAGTCAATATCCTTCCCATGATATCTAAAATCTTTGAAAGAGCAGTAAACAGTCAAATTGTCGAATTCTTTGACTCACATTTTCATACTTTTTTATCTGCTTTTCGGAAAGGCTACGGATGCCAAACTGCTTTATTAAAGGTAATTGAAGACTGGAAAAAGGCTTTAGATCAAAATAAATATGTTGCAGCCATACTCATGGACCTATCAAAAGCTTTTGACTGTTTACCCCATGACCTGCTTATATTAAAATTAAAAACCTATGGTGTATCTCCTTCTGCTTTAAATCTAATAGATAGTTACTTAAAAAATCGCAAACAGTGTGTTAAAGAGGGCCCACATATTAGTAACTGGCAAGATATTTATAAAGGGGTGCCCCAGGGTTCATTACTTGGCCCTATCCTTTTTAGAATCTTTTTAAACGATATTTTCTATTTTATTAAAAAATAGTGATCTTTATAACTACGCGGATGACAATGCGCTTTCCTACTCTGATCATGATATAAATAAAGTAATCTCTACTTTGGAGGATGACAGTGTGACTTTAATTAATTGGTTTTCCATTAACAAAATGAAGGCTAACCCAGAAAAGTTCCAGGCAATTGCCATAGGTAAACAAACCAAACAACAAAACTTAACCTTTACTATTGACGGAAATAAAATTGAATGTGAATCTGAAGTTAAACTTTTAGGAGTAACAATAGACTTTCAATTAAATTTCAATGAACATGTGTCAAATATTTGTAAAAAAGCCTCCAGGCAATTAAATGTATTAAAAAGAATTGGTACCCATTTAACAAAACTAGGAAAACTTACAATCTACTACTCCTTTATTATGTCCAACTTTAACTATTGCCCACTTGTTTGGCACTTTTGTGGAGAAACGAATACCCAAAAAATAGAAAAAATACAGGAAAGGGCTCTGAGATTTATATACAATGAATACACCTCTAGTTATGAAGACCTGTTATGCAAATCTAAACTGCCATCCCTAAAAGTAAGGAGACTTAGAACATTTGCTTTAGAAGTTTTCAAAATTGTTAATAAAGATTGTCCTGTTTATTTATTTGACCTCATAGATATAAAAAATACTTCGTATTCTTTTAGATATCAAAATAAAGCAGCTTTACCACAGGTAAGAACTACAAGTTTTGGTTTGCAATCTTTTCGTTATGCAGGTGCAAAACTCTGGAATGAGCTGCCTGACCACTTTAGAAAAGACATGTCACTAGACCAGTTTAAAAATTTGATTAATACATGGTCAGGCAGCTCATGTCATTGCTTTGCATGCAAGGCTTCAGTTTGATTTCCTTCCCTTAGTATGCTAGATATTTTTAGTTTAGTTCATCAACTGTGCTTATTTTTAATTTAGTTCAACTACTGTGCTTTTATGTTTTACTAGATATTTTAGTTTAGTTCATCAACTGTGCTTATTTTTAATTTAGTTCAACTACTATGCTTTTATGTTTTACTAGATAATTTTAGTTTAGTTCATCAACTATGCTTATTTTTAATTTAGTTCAACTACTGTGCTTTTATGTTTTATAATATGTATGTGCTCTGCTTTTTATGCATGTCTGTCCTTTTGCTTGTTTTGTTATTTACATGTATGTCGGTTTTAAAAGCTCTTCAGAGCTTATGTTGTATGTTTTTATACTCCGACTTTAAATAAAATTTGTATCTGTATCTGTATCTGTATAGTAATGAAGATAAAAACTGATCCTGGGCAACCAAACTATCCGTGTTATCTTAAGTTGTACATTGATCAAGGCTAAAAGCAAACCCTGTCAAGTTGCAATATACAAAATTTATATTTACGAATTTGCTAAATCGAAAAAAAAAATTTACGAATAGGCCTAAATATACTTGGTGGACTGTTGTCAATTGACGTACATGGTATCGTCAAAATGGTGTCGTCTCATCTACACAACATTTTGTATTTTCATAGGTACAGATCAGATATTTTATGGGTGTTTTATGTGCTTATAATATCTTAATTTATTTTCATGAAGTATGATATAAAAATATATATGCATGCTTATAGTATCCTATTTTATTTTCATAATGATGGATGTTGAAATATATGTGGTTATAATATCCTAATTATTTTTATAAAGTTTGATATTAAATATATGTGCTGATATACTGATTTTTTGTTTGCTATTTCCATAAAATATGATATTTAATACTTATTTCATACTTAATTTATTCACTCAATACTCACACAAAAACAAGACAACCTTACATTAACAATTAATTGTGGACTTGGAGTACATTGACATCTTCCCCGATTTTACACTAATTAAACAATATTTCACCAAAATCATACATATTTTGGCAAATTTGTAAGATATTTCGTCAAAATTGTATAAGTTTTGCAAATTTTGTTATTAAAATTAAGGATATTTCTACAGAGTTTGTGAAAGATTTATTGTTAAAATGCGCATATTTCACTTAATTCAATAGTAAATTATATAATTCTTTACAAGATTGTACAGTTAAAATAAAGGTAAAAATATAACTACATTTCAGAAACAAACTTTAATTGTTAAAACAACATAGCTCTCTATGTTTATTTATACCTGTAATTAAAAGTGGGCAAACCAGGATGACACCACCCTGGCTTGTGTGTATTTTTACTTTCTTACCGGTAATTAAGCTCACCAAAGACCATCGGCACTGATAAAGGCATATAATTCTTGTAATAATTAATGAAACATTAGAATGTAATTTATATTAAAAATTAAATTCGGTTATTGTCATTTGAAATAAATTATATCGAGTCTTTCATCAATATTGATTCATTTGCCCCCTATTTGTGTGCCCCTTGATATTCGTATGTTAATGAGTGTGGCCCGCGAAAACACGGTCCGTGCATTTCGCCTCGGCTACAAATGACCAGTCTGAAGAAAGGTTTTGACCAGGCAATACGTTTTTAAAATCATTTAGAGTCAACACGTGTAAATTTTCGTAGATTATCGTTGCAAAACTGCAGATAAGTATTATTTTCTTGTTTACTTCTTTTATTGTGTAATCATGGATAATTTTGTTTAATTTTTAAGCTTGGACTAAGAAACCGTAAAGAAAAATCAATAGATAATGTTTATTTCCTTACAAAGATGTGAATTATATTTACAAAGGTTGAAAATCGATAAATTTGATGAAATTATAGAGAAGTGACAATTATTTCAACTGGTATAATCATAACTTTTAAAGCAGAGCGTAGCGAAAAAGACGCACATTGTGAAAAACTTAGGTTTTACATTCGGCCAACAAATATATTGTTT
This sequence comes from Bathymodiolus brooksi, assembly GCA_963680875.1. NCBI lineage: Eukaryota > Metazoa > Mollusca > Bivalvia > Mytilida > Modiolidae > Bathymodiolus > Bathymodiolus brooksi. Next base: position 130,658,562 of record OY804576.1, on the reverse strand, counting down.
ATTTGCAATTTTACACTAAGTGAATTGACTATTGTCAACCTTACGAATATTTATCTCAGACAGTGTATATGTACAAGAAAACGTAAACAACTGTTATAAATATAAATACAGGCATATTAAATAATACAGGTACGTATATAAAAAACTAATTATACAAATCTACTAGACTGTGACATGAATACACAACCGAACTGTACTCGTTATCTGATTGATTGATACATAATGTGTGAAACAAATTATTGATTGAATTGTTGTTGCTGTGCCAATAGTTACCGTTTATGTAAATAAGTATATTAAATTATTATCTAATTTATTATTGGTGTATGTGATGGGATGTTTATTTCGAATGAATACATGTACTTAACATTAGAATATTATTAAAATAATGCTGCTTAATGGCCGACAAATACTCTGTTCATTTTTTATAAACGGTTAATGTCTCTTTTATTTACATATGCCTAGAGGGAAAGGTTTAACCATACCGGAATGCAGCGGCGGGGTGACGACTGCCTTCAGTAGCACCACGTCAGGTGGAACGCCAGAATCCTCGAAGGAGAAGACCACGGGCACAGTTAGAACAAGCGGAAGACCATGGGGTCCCTGTTCAAGTTCAACAGCCCAATGATAATTACACCCAACCTGCATATCAGCCTGCTCCTGCTCATAACCCCCATCCTGCCTATCAGCCTGCTACTGCTCATAACCCCCAACCTGCCTATCAGCCTGCTCCTGCTCATAACCCCCAACCTGCCTATCAGCCTGCTCCTGTTAAGGACCATCACAATGAAAATGCTCCTCCACCACATATACTTCCTGCACCCCAAGTTTTACAACCGGTGCCACAGATTGAAAATGGCGAGGCTTTAATTATACCTACAAAGAGTGATATTGATGTTTTTGAATCACAAAAAATGTCTAATCAAATATGGAATTTAGAATATATTGATTTGGCACATCTACTTTATAAAAGTTTTGTTAGCAATATTGATAAACCGAAAAAAGTACTTGGTTTTGATGAAAATGGTGATATCTTAATTGAACGCAGCAAGTACTAGAAGGTAAAATCTATCACAAATATTGAAGAGTGGTCGGAGGGCTTTTTGAATTATATAAAAATTTTGCTAAAAAGATTTCCGGCACTTGCCAATGATTTAATCAGTAACATGTCTATTATAAGAAGTGCCGTTCCGGATGTACCAATTGAAAAAAATGTACAAGTATGACCAACAGTTCCGTCTAAGAATGGCAAGGGACCACAGGCGATCATGGTCCACAATTGTGGTTTCAGTTTGTAGCAACTGGTGGGCATAGTGTAACACAAACCACACCACGTATGTCATATACTGTAAATATGCCGTGCTATGACTATAATTTCAAAAGTTATTGTACAAGTATAAATTGTATATATAATCATACATGCATCCGTTGTTGTAAATTTCACCCATCGGTTTATTGTCAACAGTCATTTAATAATTTTCGCAATCATGGTGGCTATACAGTTAGACCACCAAACATTACACATAAATATTCACCAAATATGCAGATGGAAAGCCCGTCTGTACAATCAGCTTACCGCAATTATTATGCCCCGAGAGCTAGGCAAAACTTTGAGTTTCGTTTTAGGCCAAACATTGCCAGATTTCCTGGACAGCAACTCAGTTTGAACCTTTGAACCGTAATGAGAGCGGGAGGTTTGGCGCCTTAAAATCTGATTCAACCCACCATTTCTTTAGAAATGCCTGTACCAAGTTAGGGTCATTACGGTTTTCACAGTTTTCCGGTTGTTGACTGATTTTGTCTGTTTATATAATTATGAGTTTTGACTTTCCCTTTGTAAGATTGTTCGGAGTTCGGTAATTTGTTATTACCCTTATTTACACAAAATGCAAAATTAAAATGTTTTTGAAATGAATTGTTTTTTGCAGGAAGGGACAGGCATTTGGACATATGGTGTATATGGTATTCTCCAATTAATCTTCATATTTTGTCAAAATTGTTATCTGTTTATCCTGACCGAGAGGCAGCAGATATTTTATACAATGGCTTTAGATATGGTTTTCGCATAAATGATGCAGGACCGAGAGTATCTTATGAATCAAGAAATTTAAAATCAGTTTTGAATAATCCTGCAATAGCGTGGGAAAATGTAATGAATGAAGTAAATGCTGGTAGAATTGCAGGACCGTTTTCCTATCGAACAATTTCAAATTTGAGAGTGTCTCCCATTGGACTGGTCCCCAAAAAGACTGGCGGAATTCGCTTAATTACAAACTTGTCGTCACCAATTAATGGAAGTGTTAATGATTTTATTGATACAAGTTACACATCAGTTCAGTATTCATCTTTTGATAGAGCAGTTGTTATGATTAAAAAACTTGGTTTTAAAGCACAGTGTTCAAAAATGGACGTAAAATCTGCATTTAGATTAATGTCAATGCATCAAGGAGAATTTGATTTGCTAGGATTCAAAATTGGTAATAGGTACTTTATTGGCAAATATCTAATCATGGGCTGTTCGGTTTCATGTAGTCATTTTGAACGGTTTTCTTCTTTTTTGCATTGGGTTACGGAAATGGAATCGGGTTTACATGAAATTGATCACTATCTTGATGATTTGTTATTTGCTGGTGCAGATAAAACTAGTAATTGTTCAAAGTTAATGAATACCTTCACCGAAGTTTGTTCACAATTAGGTGTCCCAATAGCTGATGATAAAACGGAAGGTCCATCAACAATGATAACTTATTTGGGCCTTTTAATTGACACTGAAAAGATGTTAATTCAAATTCCTGATGAAAAAGTGCAAGGGCTATTATATTTTTTAAACGAAGCAAGTAAGCGAAAAAAGATAACATTACGACAACTTCAATCATTATGTGGTTCATTAGCAATTTGTGCGAGAGCTTTACCAGCCGGCCGTGCATTTAGTAGGCGCTTGTATTTAGCATGTGAAAGGGACAGGAAGCCTCACCATATGATAAAAATAACAAAAGCTATGCAGAGTGATATATTAACATGGAAAATGTTTTTAGAAAATTTAACGGTGTTTCTTATATTTTGGATGACTCGTGGGTCTCCAATTCAGTATTAAGACTTTTCACAGACAGTGCTGGAGGTGTTTCTGAAGGTTGTGGTATTTATTTTGACGGTAAATGGGCATGTTTGAATTGGCCCTCTGAATGGGAACAGGGGAATATTTTGAAGGATATTACATATTTAGAATTAATACCCATTGCTTTATCAGTGTATTTATGGGGAAATCAATGGCATGGAAAGAAAATATTATTCCACTCTAACAATCAGTCTGTTGTAGAGATTTTGAACTCTTGCACATCAAAATCAGAGAGGGTTATGACACTTGTTAGGCATATTGTGTTTTGGTCTTTATTAGGAAACTTCCATATACAAGCACAATTTATACCTTTACCAACGTTTTCGCTGACTTAATTTCTCGTGGTAATTTTCAGAAATTCAAGAAATTGGCATCATTGGCGGATATTTTATATATCAGTTCCAGAGACGTTTTGGAAACTTTTAGACCACAATGTGTGAAGCTATTAGAAGCGTCCAATTCAGATAATACTTGGTTAACTTATCGTAATGTCTTGTCATCTTTTCAGAAATTTCGACAAAATCATGGTTTGAATAATGTTTGGCCATGTCCTATAACTCATATAGTTAATTATGTAGCATCCATGTTCAAACAAGGTTATTCCCCCTCAACGATCAAAGCATATTTGTCAGGAATTAGCTATTATATTAAGAGTAACGGCCTTGAAGACGTTACACAGTCCTTCATAATTCAAAAGATGATGAGAGGAATGTTTCGTTTAGACAAAAGGCATGACTGCCGTAAACCTATCACGCTAAAAATACTGATTAAGCTTACAGAAGCGTTGAACAAAGTTTGCTTTTCTGTTTATGAATCCGCTTTATTCAGTTGTGCATTTTCAATTGCATTTTTCGGGTATTTACGGGTTGATGAAATAGCCATGCAAACTTGAATAGTAATCATATTGTAAAGATATCTGATGTAGCGTTTGATTCTAAAGCCGAGATTCTTTACGAAACAATTCCATTTTCAAAGACTGACCAGTTAGGGCATAAAACTACTTTAATACTGAAGCGAAGTGTTCACACTTCAGTGTGTCCTGTTAATTTAATGTTGAATTATTTTTCAATGAGGCCAAATGTGGAAGGGCCATTGTTTTGTCACATGCATAACCAAAATCTCACTCCTTATCCTTCAAATATGTTGAGAAATGCTTTGGCGTTCACTGGCTATAGTCCAGATGAATTTAATACCCATTCATTGCGCATAGGTGCTGCAACACAGTCATTTTTAAATGGCATGGACGAAAAACTATTATGGCAAATGGTCGCTGGAAATCGTCATGCTACAAACGGTATATTCGGTTGAATATGTTACATTAAATGTTGTTTTCAGGCATTAACAAAGATATATGGGTGGTGGGTTCTTCAATAATTCAAAGAGCTGGTGAGCACTCAAAAATTAGACCAAGAGGTACATTTGTAGGTTTACAACAACTTGGATGCCAATTAGTGTGGATTGGAATGCCTGGTATGAGATGGGAAAACGTTGTTCCTTTGATTCACAGTTTGATAAATTACAGGGGCATTCCGTTTGCAGTAATTATACATTGCGGAGGTAATGATATTGGTCTTGTCCCCTGTGGAGAATTACTTTGTCACATTAAGTTTCAAGTATGTTACCTGGTACATCTCTTGTATGGTCAAGTATCTTACCTAGAATGAAATGGAGGTATTCCGAAAATATAAGATATATGGAAATAACCAGAAAGAGAGTGAATAGAGGCGTCCATTCTTACTTATTAAAGATAGGCGGATATGTTATAAGACATCCGAATTTCGATGACAGACATCCCGCTTTGTTTAAAAAGGACGGTGTGTATTTGTCGTTTATTGCCAATGACATTTTTCTCAACCAAATACAAGGTGCTCTCGAAACATTTTTGAAATGCCCTCATTGTTTGGTTTATCCTTTTCACTGAGATAAGCAAATGTTGAAATGAATGCTTTGTATTGTTGTTCCCTTTGTTAAAGATGTTTACTCCATTTCATGGAGCCAATTTGAAATATGGATAATAAGATTGTTTACTATGTTGATTGTCATGTTTTTCTGAAGCTTGAGTTGTAATTTTGACAAATCTAAAGTGTGTTGAATTTGACAATTTATTAAATTTTGAATTTTTACATTAGACTTTTTGTCAATGTTGTTTGCAAATGATGCAGAAGTCTGCCTAATTTGTCATGGGGTAAATTTGTTTTCGGATTTACAGTTTACTGTTGTAGAACTGTAAATTATGACCGAATTTACTTTCTGCTGCTATGATGTACCCAGCAGCTGATTATATACTTACCTTACTGTTGGCTTGCCCTTCAGTACATTGAAGAATCGTCATCATTTATTGATTGACAATTTGATTGTTTGTTTATTTGTTTGATGTTTAAAAAATGTTTGAGTAAATGCCATGACAAATTAGCAGCCAAACACATAGTTTTGTTCTGTTTAGCCTCAAATAAGAACTCAATCACTATGCTACACAACTGTTCTTCTACAAACCGTAAATCATGTTCTTATAAGGTTTTCTTGGGATACAAGCTAATAATAGAATTTAATTAATATTAAAAATTAAATTCGGTTATTGTCATTTGAAATAAATTATATCGAGTCTTTCATCAATATTGATTCATTTCCCCCCTATTTGTGTGCCCCTTGATATTCGTATGCTAATGAGTGTGGCCCGCGAAAACACGGTTCGTGCATTTCGCCTCGGCTACAAATGACCAGTCTGAAGAAAGGTTTTGACCAGGCAACACGTTTTTAAAATCATTTAACCCTACCCTGCCCTACCCTTTATTTGAATATTTGCTGCTGCTTTTTTGTTTATTATTTCAGGGTCACATGGGTGTACGATTATGCAAACATCGTCATGGCATTCATATAACAGTTGGAAATGTAATGTTTGATGTCATCTGTGTTGCTGTTGTGGATTATGGATTTAAAAGGCCGGAGATGCCAAATTTACCTTCTGTTGCTATGGTGTACCCAGCAGCTGATTATAGACTTACCTTACTGTTGGCTCGCCCTTCAGTACATTGATGAATCGTCATCATTTATTAATTGACAATTTGATTGTTTGTTTATTTGTTTGATGTTTATAAAATGTTTGAGTAAATGCCATGACAAATTAGCAGCCAAACACATTGGTTTTTTTTTGCTTAGCCTCAAATAAGAACTCAATCACTATGCTACACAACTGTTCTTCTAGAAACCGTAAATCATGTTCTCATAAGGTTTTCTTGGGATACAAGCTAATATGCAATAAATAAATTTAATTTAATGCAATCATCATTAATAAGATTTATAATTTTAATAAATAGATTAATACAAATATAATAAAACAAAAACAAAATATTCGAACAAAAACGAATCGCGGGAACACATTTATAAACATTTGAATCACAAATAAAATTTGTTTTATAATGATTTATTTTGGAAAAGAATGGGGCGTTTTGGTATAAAGTGGGGTCGTTTTTAGTGAAAAGTGGGGGTGTTTTGGTATAAAGGGGGGGTCGTTTTGGTAAAAAGTGGGTGCGTTTTGGTAGGGGGCGTTTTGGTAGTGAGGGCGTTTTGACCTGTTGCCGATATTTTATGTTGCGCAAGTGATAATTATGTAATTGTTTACTTAGCATGACACTAATTATTCTGGGCAGGATAACAAAAGGTTTTTAATCATAGGTAAGCTAAAGTCTGTTTTAAAATATTGATCAAATGCATATCAAATAAATTAAACAAAAATAATTTTAGGATGCATTTTTGTTTATTAATTTGTATATGCATGGATTTTAGTTGTTCTGTTGTTGTTGTTTTTCCTCTCTTTTCATTCATTGTATTCTTTTTGGTTCTGTTTTTAATTTGTTTTTGTTTTGTTTATTTTGCTTTTGTTGTAATTCTTGCATTTTGCTAATTGTTTCTCTTGTAGTTCTTTAGGTTTTATATTGATCATTTTGGAAATTGTTTTTATTTGACTTGAACAAACCAAGTAATTAAGATTCTGAATGTATATTTGTTTATTTTTTAATAAGTAGCTATCAACATAGTGAAATGAAAACAAATGTAATCAGGATATAAAAATCACAATTTCACTCAAGATGTAGATAACCAATATCAGCATATTGTGCAACATTTAAATCAAATAAGCACAAAAGTCACAACTTTCACTATAATCAAAATAGCCTTAAAGTCACAATTTTCAACATTCAATGTACCATTCCAGTCCAGCCAATCCACACGCTTGTGTTTTACGCCATATACACAGTGTAAAGTGAAAACAGCATGCTTTTAATGTCATTTGTGGAAAAAACAGCATTAAGAGCGTTTCTAGCAGCAGTTTCAAATTTCATAAGCACGAGCTGAGGTGTCATACAAAAGCTATTTTGTAGTAAAGCTCCTTTAAGCATGGTGAATAGCCTTGTGTGTTTGTTCAGTCTTTTTCGGAAGAATTACAAACACTAATGGATATGAAGTATCTTCTACGTATCCATACAGGGTGCATAGCTGGTAAAAGCCTTCAGGACAAGAGTAAAATGTCCCATCTCCAAACACTGTCTTTGAGTCACAAAGCATCATTAGGTTGCTGTCTGTAGCCAAGATTAAAATTCTTTGACCTAGTTCATGTGTGTCGTCGTTGAGTACAAATGTCTCCCCTGCTGTAGTCTCTGTCCACGCTCCCTCTAAGGCAATCTCATTTTTTGGTTTTGGGTAGCTTTGGTAAAACCTTGGCTCGGCGGCGGTGCAATGATACTTTACAGCTTTCAAATGAGGATATACGCCTTATCATATCGTCTACATCATCATCAATGAGAGCGGGAGGTTTGGCGCCTTAAAATCTGATTCAACCCACCATTTCTTTAGAAATGCCTGTACCAAGTCAGGGTCATTACGGTTTTCACAGTTTTCCGGTTGTTGACTGATCTTGTCTGTTTATATAATTATGAGTTTTGACTTTCCCTTTGTAAGATTGTTCGGAGTTGGGTAATTTTGTTATTACCTTTATCAAAGTCTCTGTTACGAAGACTACCAATTTCTTCATCATAAATTGAAGGTATAGGGTTGACCTCTTCACGACAACGTTTCTTCACATTAGTGACAAACGAAGCTGCACTAAACCAGTATGATCTGAAGGGTGGTTGTGGTTTACACCGAAACTCACTGGCAGGTTATCAACAGTTACAATTGTTGCCAAGCAGTCACGAGAGAGACCTTTCCAGTAACGCCGGTTGTTACGACTAATTCTTACTGAAAACTTAAAACCAGCATGAAGTAAATAATGTCCTCCTCTGCCATTCTCTAAAAAATCTACATTTACTTGTGCGTTAGCCATTGTGATAATGGTCAGCATTACTTGGTTCTCCTTATATAGCTTACATATAGGATACCAAGCCTTAATAATTACTAATTAACAAAGCAAGAATAAAACCTTGTATAATCATGCCAGAGATAATAATGTGTTGTAATATTTTTAATCAATTTCATGATTGAAATAAGCATTGCTTTGATTTCCTTGTTTTGCTTAGCCTTAGAATTCCAAGCCTTAATCATTACTAATTAACAAAGTAAGAATAAAACCCTGTATAATCATGCAAGACATAATAATGTGTTGTTATTTTTTTTAATCAATTTCATTGAAGTGAGCATTGCCTCGGTTTCCTTGTTTTGATTAGCGTAGCATCCAAGCTTAAACCAAGTGAAAACAAAACCCTGTATTAATTATTCAAAACATAGTTATGCTTTCAAAGAACACTTTATTTTTTATGTGGTTAAGTTTCTGATTAAAGCAGAAAACAGCTCACACTAAATTCCGTGAATTTAAAGTGATACAGCAAATATGATGTTTAATATAGCATTTTGTTCATTAATTCAATAGAACAACATTGCTTTTTTCTTTTAAAATAATATTACACCAGTTTTGGGTGAAGACAATTTTCCCCTGAAAATTCAATTTGGAATACGGCGGTACCTTTACTAAGCTATTCATGCATGTTTCAAGTCGAAATATGTTCCCAACAACTAGAAATCTGCAAATCCGTGTGCAAGTATATCGTCCTTGCCATTATTGTGGACACTGATTAACTTTCGGTTGTTTTGTTCCGATGATTGTCGATCATAGCCTCGTGAGGAAAAGTTTTGGTCCGATGATTGCCGATCATGACCTCGTGAAGAAAAGGAAAATATCATGGATGCTGAAGTAAGCACGCACACATTCCTGACAATGATTATTGAGGAATCTGTCTGTATCATGTCGTGTGAACCAATTTTTGTTGTTGCAATTATTCTTATGTTATACACACGGAATATATATATATATTTGTTTTCATCAACTGAACATTGCGCATGAGCGATAATCTCCACGAAAGAGTTCAAATCTTGTGTCACGTGGATATCATTTGCATTACTGAACTGGAAAACAGAATTATCTGCTTTCCAATATTTTTCAATTTGCTCTTATAATCTGCTTTTGAGTGGATTTTTAATCTTATGCAGTTGATTTTAGTTAAAATTAAGTGACATATTAAGTGAAAATATTTAATCCAAAAATTCCAAGATATTTCCCTTTCATATTACTTTAAAGTCCCACTGCCTAAGATACCACCGTTTTCTTAGTGATCTGTATTCTCCAAAAAATGTACTGTACATGCTTTATATTTAATAAAATAATGTTTTAGCTCATTTTCGTGTTGATATATGTGAGAAAGAATGGATGAGAGAACGATATTTGTTGACGAATTCCATGATGCTGCATCAAAAGATAGCGACTGATTAATTATTGGCAAATTTACGGAGTCTGCCGAATGATCCAATCGTAACTACTCGGCATTATACGATTGCCGAATGATCGTGTTGTTCCAACTATCAATAAACAGCGATGGAAGAGGCAAGCACATGTACTCCTTTCTCACTATATTATTGTTTTATTTCCAATGTTTCCCAATACAAAGTGGTCATTTTGCATAGTTTTAAAAAAAAAAAGTACGTTAGTAATTTGTGCATAGCTCGAGAGAGGAGAAATAAAGTTAATTTAAAAAAACGTATTTCAACAAATTTGGAGTACGATAAGGGAACTACGAAATGAACAATAAATATGTTGTATTCGTAACAAAATTCTGAATGAATCCGCATTATTCAGTAAATAATGTTCGCAAATTAAATATTTTAGGAATTTATCTTTATTATATTTGCTATCAGTATGAAGAACGTGCAAAGTGTAACCGTCCTAACGGAAATCGTACCGTTTAGGGTCTTTCATAATAGTCGACCTAAGTCTGTATTTAAAGACCAAGAAGCTGTTAAGTGTCTTTCCTCTCTTCATGACAAATATGTTATCGTTCCTGCGGACAAGGCTTCCAACAATATCGTGTTTGTATGTAAATCATATTACTTCGAATGCCTAATCAAGGAATTAGGCATACATAGCAACACCTCTAGTAATACCACATACAAACCAACTTCGTTCGACAAAGATGAAATCCTAGCTAACCACAGATCATTCATGACCTCTTTAAACATTCCCTCTGGTAAAGAGTCTGAGGATTTACCCTATTTATATTGGATACCTAAACTCCATAAGACACCATGCAAAGAAAGGTACATAGCGGGATCATCAACTTGTTCGACGAAAGAATTGTCTATTCACCTGACAAAGATTCTGTCTGCAGTAAAAGAGGGACAACAGAAATATTGTGAAACTGTTTACTCGCGTAGTGGCATAAATCACACGTGGATTTTGAAAAACTCTAAAGATCTTTTGGATAACCTGAAATCAAGATCTTTCTCTCAGGTATCCTCCATCAAAACTTTTGATTTTTCAACTCTATATACCACCCTACCGCATGACAAATTAAAAACCCGCTTAAAAGAAACAATTCATAAAGCTTTTAGTCATAGAAACTATGGCTCAAAATTTGTTGGGTTAGGCTACAATTCCACATATTTTTCAAACAAAATTCATAAAGGTAAAACATGCTATTCCGAGGAACAAGTGATCAGTATGCTGGAGTTCCTCATCGATAACATATTTGTCTCCTTTAAAGGGACACTGTTTCAGCAGGTCGTCGGCATACCAATAGGTACGAATTGTGCCCCTCTTCTAGCCGATTTATTTTTATACTCATATGAGTCGGAGTTTCTTCAAAAGCTTGTAAAAGATAAGAAGATTCATGAGGCTAGAGCCTTTAATTTCACATACAGGTATATTGATGACGTTTTATCTATCAATAATTCTAGATTTGCAGAATTTCTTCCATTGAAATATCCTCCAGAGCTGGAAGTTAAAGAGACCACCGATACAGCTTCGTCCGCATCATTTTTGGACTTATACCTCGAATTTGACGACAGTGGTCAACTCAGTACTAAAATTTATGATAAGCGGGACGACTTCAATTTTAAAATCATAAATTTTCCAAACATGTGCAGCAATATACCAGCTTCTCCTGCATATGGTGTTTACATCTCGCAATTGATTCGCTATGCAAGGGCCAGTAGCAATTATTCTGATTTCCTGAAACGTCATCTTCATCTGAGAAACAGGCTACTGGACCAGGGCTATAAAAAGATTCGCCTTATTCGATCTCTTAAAAAGTTTATATTCCGATACCAATATCTTGTCGAAATATATTCCGTCTCTGCAGAAAAAATTATAAGCGATACATTTTCATATAGTGAAAATGTATAAAGATAAAGAGGTCAAATTTTTTTTTGTCAATGTGTGACGTAAACATATTTTTGACATTTACGTCACCGAATATGGTACTGCTTTGACAACTATTTTACCTATTTTGTTCCTGTATTTAAATACTGTTACAGTGACAGCCGGAACCTTTGAACCGTAATGAGAGCACCATTTCTTTAGAAATGCCTGTACCAAGTCAGGGTCATTACGGTTTTCACAGTTTTCCGGTTGTTGACTGATTTTGTCTGTTTATATAATTATGAGTTTTGACTTTCCCTTTGTAAGATTGTTCGGAGTTCGGTAATTTTGTTATTACCCTTATTCTCTGTTAGCCCTCTAAATTCTTTGATTTTCTGTTTTCTAAATATTTTGATTCTAAGTGTATTGAGGTTACATAAATTGTCGAAGTTACCCTATACAACAATAAATTTACTGTAATCTATGTACTACAGTCATCTGTCAAACGTATTGGGAAATGTAAATAAAATCCCTACATAATCAACCAAAACAATATTTGTTTATTTGTTAATTTACTCATTATGTTGTTATGCGTAATATTTATTTCTACATAATTTAACACAACAAATAAAAATTGACTTTGATTTTCTTATATATTTCAACTAAAAATAAATCCTAAAAATCTAAATCATAGGAAAATTATGTACAAGTGAAAACCACTCATATAAACATAATGAGCAAATAAACAAACAAGATATAGATAATTCCGAATGTTTTGGTGTAAAATTTGTTAAAATCTATCCAGAAATGACTTCACAATAATGTTTTGAAAAACTATGGTTTTGGTTGATTAAATATGGATTTTTTGACATTTTCCAATACTTTTGACAGATGACTGTATTTTGTTTGGTCCTCATTTTATTGGTTGCCATAAAAGATTAAATTAAAGATCTTTTGATTTATTTATACAAGATGATAAGCAAATTCTATTTATTTTAGAATTCAGTTCAATCACGCAGCCTTCATTTGTCTTCAATTTATTGGAGCAAGAAAATGAAAGAAATCCAGATCCATCCTGCTCCTCAGCCTGGTCCACCTGACTGGTGCACCTGCACTTATTGCAGGGAAATGCCGGAGGGAGAGAAAGTGTGTTGCAAGGAGAACAGTGAGAAGTGCCACTCAAGGATGCCTGTAAATATTTTTTTTTTCATACGCCTTTTACTATTCTGTTGCATGATTTTATTTCTGACAGTTTTGTGGTTACACCAGTATTTACTTTGCCATCACCATGTAATCTGTTGTTTGTATACAGCATACCATCTAATGTTTAAACATGTATTTACCATTGAAATAAAATGTGATATGGGGTTAACAACCAACAATTCACACAAGAATAATCCTCGGAATCAAATACAAGACAGGTTACCATACAGCCCTCAACAAGCAAAAACCCACATCTCATGACAAACTGTTGATGGCCCCTCAAATAAATCATAACTGGGGAAATATACATCCAGCACCATAATATCGTTTTCAAACTAGCTTATCTGAATGAAGTGATGTATTACAACGGAAAACTATGGATTGTTTCTCATCTATATATTTCCTTTCTTTTCAGGATTTCTATACCATAATTTTGGAGGTTGCTGCTCGCTATAGAGATGATGTTCTGGCATAACCTCCAGATCAAGATTACAACAGAGACATATGACAAACTGCGTACAGACAATACATTTTGTGGCGACATGGCTATTTGGGAGCAGGAAACAGGCGTGTTGTAAAAAGTTGCTGTGTATGGCGGATAAGAGGAACATATCAAGACCCACTTGGACAGTATGTTGGCTTCATGCCTGGAGCACTCGGATAGATAATCCAAAATAAAATTATTTTCTGTGCCAAATTTATTTTTGCACACATTGTTTGGTTACAATTTTGTACATCTGTTTTGCGGTGAAGGCAAGTAGTCAACAACAGTATGAAGCAACATTATTGATGTGATGGTTTCTCATTGACACTTCCCCCATATATACATGCATATCTTGTCATACATATATAGAACTAGAGACTCAGTGTGCTGAGCCTGTGTCGCTCTCCTTTCATTCTGCTTATATCGGACCTGATGTTAGTTTACCCATGTTTCAATTGGTATTGTAATAGGAGTTTAAAAAACTGCAATTGGAACTGATATACTGAAGGAATACAATTGCCTTTGCTTACAGGTGAATCCTACTGTTGAACATTTAAGCTTCTTATTGTATGACTGGAAGAGGAAAGTCAACCTCCCATTGATTAAAACTCCCTAGAAAAATATTCAACTCATCTTATATATGCATAGATGTATATGTACATGACCTATATAAATAAATGCTGTCATTACCGTTACATAAGATGCATTGATGCATAATGTGCACCCCTCTTGGCCTTGAAATCTCCAGTCAAAACTAGTTTGTGTCTATAATGCCATTTAAAATATATTTTTGACATTAGAGAAATAGGAAAAACTTTAATTTTGAAAATTATTTGCCACAAGTAAAAAGATTCATTCAGGTTGCAAATAATCTGGTTACATGGTTAAGTATATGTATTGAAAAAACAAAACAAACTTAAACTTAGTTTTTAGTTAAATTGTTTTCTAAAAATCAAACGTTATTTAGGGGCCTTTGTTGTCATGATCATATGGTAGTTGGATTTGCAACTACCTATGCAATCAGTGCATATCACCACTGAAGTAGAAAGTTTGAATCCCGCACATGATTAGGTGTACTCGATACAACATGTTGCGATAAAGTTTATCAGTGACATGCGGCAGGTCTGTGGTTTTCTCCGGGTACTCTGGTTTCCTTTACCAAAAAAACTGACAGCCACAATATAGCTGAACTATTGTTGAAAGTGGCATTAAATACCATGACCCTAACCCTCAAACATCATTTAACAAATGTAGGGTTCTAATCACAGAAACCAAGTTAATGGAAATATTGATAGAAAGGAAAATCATTATACAAAAATAAAATTAAGGTACAAATTTTAATTAGAAAAATAATAAATGCAAATAACATGAACTCCTACAAAACACTTTATATAATTTTAATGAATATATCCACAATGCCTAAAATATCATTACAAGTGTGTCCAACAGCGTAGTATCAACCACAAAAATTACAAGCAAGCTTAAATAGGTCATCTTCTAATTGGTTTATTGTCTCCCATCATTATAAATACTGATTAGGCAAAAACAGAGCACCCATGTTTCAAGTAATAATGACCAACCTTCCATAGATGCTTCCTACCAAATTTCATTTCATTTGGTAAAGTGGTTTCAGAGGAGAATATATTTTTAGAAATCAACCATGTGGCGGCCATGTTTGATAACGGATCAGGACAAACTTAGCCATCGTTATCGAGGACCTTCCATAGATGCTTCCTACCAAGTTTCAGTTTATTTGGCCAAGCGGTTTCAGAGGAGAATATTTTTTAGCTCAGCCAATCAGAAACATGAATTGCCTGTGGTGGCCATGTTTGTTAATGGATCGGGACACACTGAGCAATCTTTATACAGAACCTTCCATAGATGCTTCCTATCAAATTCAAAAAATCAAAATCCAGTTCATTTGGCTGAGGGGTTTCAGAGGAGAAGATTAAAATGTGAAAAGTTAGCGGACGACAAGTGATGGCAAAAGCTCACATTGCCTTTGGCAAGGTGAGCTAAAAACAACCTATGATGCTCCATTAAGAATGGTAGACTAAGAGGATTGCAGTCCAAAGGATATCACTATTGAAAAGCTGAGAAAATCTTGAAAACTAAACGTGTGCAATAAAAATAAAATTGAGATTAAGGTTATAGTGCTGGTGCAAGAGTGACTTGTACAATACAAGTATCAAATACCCTTGAAATATCTCTGGTAGTCCATGACAAATGGACCCAGTCACAGAAACTTGAACACTCAATTGTTGACTGTTATTAGCATAATAACATAACATATGTTATTAGCATACATATGTCTCGCCCTTGCTGTGTCTCAGCGAAAACAATACCAACAAAAGGCAATACCTGTTTTGGATATATTTTTTGTTGAATAAAAAACGCAACAAAGAAAAACATTCATAATTTGTAGCTTTCTGGAAGAAATTTTTATACAATAATATACCGGAAATTTTGATAAATTCAGTATTTTTGGACACACACACATATAAATACAAATGGTGACAAAGAACAAATGTTATAACATATACCAAAGTATGAATTGTAAGGAACACATTACAAAAGAAATAGATGACAACATATAGTATTTGTCGTGCCAACTTATTATGACAAAAAAAAGTATATGGAGTAGATGCACACACAAGACATAATTCTAATATTTACACATCAAAATAGCAGAGGAACCACACATAAGTTACTGTTTCACCTTGACAACTAGAGGCTCAGGTGATCCTGTATCGCTCACCTGACATAAATAAGCCCTCTTAAGAGTGTGTGCATGCCGAATACATCTAAGTTACTAATCAAATCTCATAAGATTCTATGTTAAGACTATGTCTGCTCATGGCAGCCATCTTGGATGGAGGTCATGGTCACCGGGCACCATTTTGAAAGTATACTACCCATGGACCACCCATGCCACGTTTGCTTTAAATTGGCTGACTGGTTGCAGAGGAGAAGACTTTTAAACAATTTTCCCATAGGGTCCTATGCTAAACCTATGTCCGCTGACGGTGACCATTTTAGACCGAGATCAGGGTCACCGAACACAATTTTGAAAATTGACAACTTAAGGCCCATGCCATGTTCCCTTTAAATTGGCTTTCTGGTTTCAGAGGAGAAGATTTTTAAACATATTTCCCATAGGGTCCTATGTTAAAAAAATGTCCGCTGATGGCGGCCATCTTGGATGGAGGTCTGGGTCACTGGATATAATTTTGAAAGTTGACCATTTGAGGACCATCCATGCCATGTTTGCTTTAAATTGACTGACTAGTTTCAGAGGAAAATTGTTTTAAACATTTTCCCCATAGGATCCTTTATATATGTTAAAAGTATATCCGCTGACGGCGGCCATCTTGGAAGGAGGTCGGGGTCACGGGACATAAATTTGAAAGTTGACCACCTAAGGACCATTCATGCCATGTTTGCTTTAAATTGACTTACTGGTTTCAGAGGAGAAGACTTTTAAGCATTTTTTCCATAGGGCCCGATGTTAAACTAAGTCGAGTCATGGCGACCATCTTGAATTTCCAACAGCAAACGATTCACAAGTTTAGTACAGGACCACCCAATGATCATTCTTGCAAAGTCACAATTCAATTGGCTTGGTGGTTTCTGACAATTTTTTAAATTTCAGCCAATGAGAACACATTATGGACCCTGGCAGCCATGTTGAATTTCAAATCAGCACCAAATACACAAATCTGGTAGAGGACCATCCAATGAACATTTTTAGCATTTAATGATAATTCACTATCTCCTGTGCATATGCAGTGATTGTAAGTGGACAAAACATATTGATGTATTGATTGAAAGAACTTCTAAGCAACTTAACATATTCAGAAAACTTAAATACAGGTTGAAAAGGGATTATCTTGAAAACAATTATTTAGTTTTCATTCGACCTATTTTGGAATATGCCTCAGAAGTTTGGGATAATTGTAGACAAACAAATTGTAATCGTCTAGAAAAAATTCAAATAGAAGCAGCTCATATAGTGACTGGGTTATCTATATATGGTAGTTTTGATTCAATCTACAAGGAAACGGGTGGGAAACATTATGTACAAGAAGGGAAGTTAAGTAATTGCTACTTCTTTTTTTTTACAAAATTGTCAATAAGGAAGCACCCGATTATTCAAATGAATTAGTTCCGCCTTTAGTGGCAGCAAACGTTAATTATAATTTATGTAACAGTCACAATATACATGTACCTTTTAACCGGTTGTATGTTTACCAAAATTCTTACTTTCCATGTACTATTCAAGCATGGAATTCTTTGGATCGTACTATTAGAAATCTTCCTACGTTTCCCTCTTTTAAGCTAACACTTCAGGAAATATTTTTTACTAAGAGGAGAAATCCTCAATAGTATTATGTAGGTGACCGCTATCTCAGTGTCTTACACTCTAGAATGCGACATAAATGCAGATTGATATCATGCAAATTTAATAGTAAATTTTAATTGTTTATGTGGATACCTTAATGAAAATGCACAGCATTACTTGCTACACTGTAATAGTTTTACCGTAACCCGTATTATTATGTTATTTGAAATAAATAAGTTGAATTTGATTGGAATTCCGGTAAATAGTGATTTATTATTATTTGGAGATGAAACTCCTACCTGTGATTTAAATTGTTCCATATTTTTGGCAGAACAAAACTACATTAAAAACACTTGTCGCTTTTCTATGTCATGATTATATATGTGTAAATTAGTCATGTTTCTAACATGAAACAGGTTTATAAGGGATTTATGTCTTACTGTATTGATCAAGATCGTATGAACTAGTTTCGAGACGGTCTCATGCAAATGGATTAACGATTAGCCATATCATAAACAAGAGTTTTTAACAATAATAAAAACAAAAAAGCAATTCACTTACCGAAGGTCAATAGAAGAATGCGTCCTCCCTAAATCATCACATGGTAACTACCTTAATTAAGCACCCACTTTAAATATAAATCCATTAGAAATTTAAATTTCAATTGAATGTTCGGTGTATTCGTGTCATTAAAATATAATGGCGTGTTCGATTAAGTATACTTTAGCTTGGAAAATCCATTTTAGTTTTTGGTTTTTTTTTTCATGTCTTTACTTGATATGAAATATGTATATACTATTATATTAGTTCACTTTGTATTTATTCATTATGCATTGGAGAAGACGTTTCTAAGTTGTGAAACTTGTGTCTTATCCATTTTTTTAGTTTAGAACAATCAAATATGTTTAAAGTAACGCTTTGCTTAATTCTACTCATTTGTAACAATAACAATATTTTCGGAGCTCCTCGTGTTCCTTCTCGATACATTTAGGCGCATCACCATATTTATTTACTCTACTTATAGAACTTTCATCTAAGAAAAATGTATTTTTCTGCAAATTATGATTAACAGTAACTTCGAATAACCCATCACCGGGTTGTGTGTAAGTCCATATTTGGACAACTACATTAATTACAGCAGTATCATCTGACAAATCTGCTTTAAAACCATCAAGATCAATTGTCTTTTTAAATCCGAGCATACTTTTTTCCGGTAATAATTGTTGTGCCCTTAAAATGCTTTTCAGTGACAATTTGTCACACAGCTTTCTGTAAGGTTCGGTCAATTTGTTAATTTCAGAAACTGCAAAATCCGAAAATCTGTGAACTTCCAAATCATTTATATCTAATGGCTGCCAATTAAGGCATGCGCACCAGTGTGTTTCAATTCCGGCGCTAACACAACTTCTTGATTTTGGAATTTCTTTAAATAAACTTATACCACGTTTTGTTATATTGCCGATTCCAGCTCCAGTAAAATCTAAGATATCCAGAAATGTCGGGTGTAGATCAAACGGACAAGTTAATCTATCTGCATTTAATCTAAAATTTTGAAAAGCTTAGCTGTATTTTGATTTAAACCATTCTGAAAATGAAAACCCGAAAAATGGAAGTCGTTCTTCTTGTTTTCCTTGTAAAGACGACCGTAAGCTACTAAATCTGGCTCCATGATCACTCATTAAAATAACAAGTGTATTTCTGAGGTAGTTTCCTTCGTTCAGAAATTTTAATAAGTTGTACAGGTCTTCGTCCGCAGTTTCAACTACATTATTATCCTGATGGCTCGCTTCACTATGAAAACCGAAGACAAATTTCGAAGCATCATCGTACATTGTATATACCTCTTTAATCCAGTTCATAAAAACTTGAGATCTTTTTTTACTGCCAAGACATAAATGTGTTTGCTTCTTGTAATACTCATGTTCTGCCGTTACATAGAACGGTCTTAAATAGTGATCGGTAGGACTGTCTTTAAACCCCACCATTCTATATGTAAACGTTCCAATGCCTGGACAATCTTCGGCCCATGCAGTGACATATCCTTTCTTACGAAAATCTTTTCAAACCATCGGATATACATCTACAAAATCTTTCTTAGCGAGACGTTTCAGTGTTCTTGGCAATTCTAGTTCCGTTTTACCGGTGAAAATGGGTATGAGAGCCTGTGGAGTACCATCACCTACTATATTTTATCCGTTTAAAACAATACCTTTTAAATTTTCAGTAAAATATTTATACGTCTTTGCTAACTTTCTTCTATAAGTCATATGTGACGGAGAATCAAATCCTAAGATTAAAATATCCAATCCTAAACCAGAACCTACTGTTCTTATCTTTTTGTGATATTCAGGCACATATCGTATTCCTGCATGGACATTTTTATAATGGCTGCCATCTGTGGCCTTGCAATTAGCTTTAAAGTAATCACTTAGAAGCGGTAGTTTTGTTTCATCACTAAAATAAAGTTCTTTCAAATCTTTGTTGCCAAAGTCATCGATTCGATCAAAAAATGTTATGCTACATGATATTCCTCCATGTTTTTTCTTTATTCCCGGGTCTATATAGATAGTACCATTGGATAAAGATAACCAATCTTCCTCTTCAGAACATTTCAACGGGTCAACAGAATGAAAATGTTTTGCATATTCCCCTGCCAAAGGATCTAATTTTGGATGCACGCATACTTGTTTATAGTCATCAGAATTACGTAGTTTGTTGTCTTCCCTGTTTAGTAATGGCATGCTTGGTTTATCATGTTTCGATATTGAAAGTCCTATATAAATACCTATCACTGTAAGTATGAAGCCAGCTAGTATCCTCTTTATTCCTTTTCGCATTCTGCAATTAAAAACAGAGAGCACATGTTTTATATAAGCACAATTTCGGGAGCTTGCTATACGTAAAAGAAACACAACTAACGTAAATAAAACACGAGCCATCTTATGAACAACTGGAGGTAAAGACGAACCGAACATCGTTTTATTCGAAATCGTAACGGACATTACAACACGGAATTGTGAATGCAGTAGATCATAGGTTGAACCCTGGTAAGTTGAAACAACTGACTATAAAATTGGCATTTGCTGTTTCTCTGCTAGGTATCCTATGCTAAGAGCAAAGACTGGTTGGCTAAGTATTTAGCCTTAATTGATATGAACCAATATTGTATAATATTAAAACGTTTCGACAGATCGTCGAATATGTAATATCATCTGATATCAATGAAACATCTGTTTATAGTAATATATTGAGAGTGTCTATTATTTCATATATATTCATATATTACTTTATACAATGGAAAAAACAGTTGCTGCTCATGTAAGATTTTACATCAACATGATCAACGGAATCTATAAAAATAAAATGGATTTAATTATCTGTTTTGTTTACTAATACAATTTCGATGTTCCTCAATTTCAAGTCTAAGGTAGCTTTAACCTATTTAACTGTTGGATTTATGTAAGAATAAGATATGCCAACCATGTCATTGCACATTGCATAATATTGTATTACAAGTTGCAGATGAATGCAGGGATTACCACATGCATACACAGGACCACTTTGGGTTCTCATTCAGAGGCCTTAAAAGCGAAGTGAGTGAAACTTCACAGAGCTTCATGTCATTTTGCTGATTATTCCACCTACTCCACGTCTCAAAGCTTTCGCAAGACAAACATCTTGCTCAACAATCTTAAAACGTGATATTGGCGATTATCTTTGTTGTTTACACTTTCTCTTAATAATCAACAAATTTTGAATCAAATATCATATTAAGTATTAAGCCCTAAAGATCAGATTTCAATATCATTGGGGTGAATATGCCAGAAAAAATAGGATAGTAGAAAAAGACTGATGGGTGCCACATGTGAAGTAGATTTTGGTGGGCTTCATGTTGCTCGTTCTTTAGTCTTGTGTGTGATGTTTTGTAGATCAGCGTGTGTCCGTTTTTCTTTTGGTCATTGTATTCTCTGTTCTTCTATTCATCGCTTCTGATAAACCCTTTGGCATCTTCAAACTTTTCTTAGCTATGACCTCTGTTCAATGCACGCATTTGAATAGTGTTCATCATATCCATATCGGTCATATATAGACTTAAACCCACGTTAAAGGGTATATTTTTTAAAATATTCATATTCTTATGTCTTTAGGAAATATTTTAATATAAAATGTTAATTATTTCCAATTACTATTTATTACTTAAAAAAAATAGGTACACATTGAAATAAAATCTCGTAATGAAAATCTAGAGATAGACATAAGACATGTGTCTAAGCATGTGTAGAAGGTATATATATATATAAAAAGACACATGTCTTATATCTATCGAACTTACGCGAAAAGGTAACACTTCGACTATTGCGGCTATATTTTAGATAGCGGATGTGGTCGAGTGGTCAAGGGCGCTGGAAATAAGGCTAAGCGATTGGTGCTGTCTGCAGTGTATCAATGGTGTGAGTTCAAATCCCGTCGAGGGAAGAACAACAATTTGTCAGCTCAAAGATCTAATTCTAACACTGTTTGGTTTAATTTTCAGACGCAATATATATATACATGTATAAAGATAGTTCGTTTCACACAAACAATTGAAAATAAAAAAATAAAAATAATGTAATATGTATCAAAAGATAATCGGCAATTCATATCCGCCTCTACATTAAAGGTGACAGGAAATGAATTTTGTCTAAATTACAATGAAATGATAAAACGTTTATATATATTTTAGAAAAGGTCACAGATTTTTTTTGTTCATTAAAAAAAAACCACGTCCTCCCCTTATAAAATCGATATTGAAAATCAATTGATATTCCGCGCGCAATTTACTTACACGGTCATCTACCTTTAAGTAATACGTCACGTGTGCCCAGTCAGTTGATGTAAGCACTCTGCGGTCTATCTGAGCGGCATACTGATTTATCGGAGCGTATATTTTCTTTTATATTTAGTATGGTGTATTGTGTCGCATATAAATGTAAAGCTGTATCATCCAAGGGATAGGAATGTTTGAATTACCTAAAGATGACAAATGCCGCAATCTATGGACAATAAGGATGAAAAGAAGGATTTCGTTCAATCGAATAGCTCTACTCAGTAGGCTTTGTGCAATTCACTTTACAAATGAACTGTTTGTGGTAAATAACTTATTTGCCGATTCCATTGGGCATAGAATAAAGAAATTAGTTTAAAAGCCTGACGCTGCACCGACTATATTATTTTTCGAAACCACCAACAAAGAAGTCAGTGCGGAAGAAAATCTTGCGGTCAATCTCAAGCTGTCGCAAAACGAATACAAAAAGAGTTAATATAATTCAACTTTGTGTTTATTTTGTATTTTATTTTACGTGTTGTGACCAAACAAATTGACTTTTTTAATATCGCAATATAAATACAAGTTGGTCGTATCATTTTATAAGAGAACGACGTTTTTGTTTACGCACAAGATGTGAAGAGGTTTTATGTCAACTCCCTAGAGCTTATTAATTAACCCTAATAACCAATAAGTTTAGTAACATAGGATTAACCTCTGCAACTTGTCAATACGACTTAGCAAAGTTTATTTATACTTGTCATCCTGAAGATATGAATATAAATCTCAATAAAATTGACACTTTTTTTAAAAATTATTTTGGTATGTGTTAGTTTACATCTTTTTATTTTGTTTTGGGTGTGTGTGTTTTCTTTTCATTTTTTTTAGGGGGATGGTGGGTCAAATCAGTTTTGCATTCATATAATTTTGTTTTTTGCTATTAATTTTGTAGATCAAG
This sequence comes from Bathymodiolus brooksi, assembly GCA_963680875.1. Lineage (NCBI taxonomy): Eukaryota > Metazoa > Mollusca > Bivalvia > Mytilida > Modiolidae > Bathymodiolus > Bathymodiolus brooksi. Next base: position 130,635,039 of record OY804576.1, on the reverse strand, counting down.
TTGTACAACAGAAAAAAATGTACACTTTTCAAAAAACAAATTCTTTACAATTTAATCCATTATCTAGTAGATTAATATCAAAACACGATTTTTGATAACATAATTATTTTGAACAAATAGTAAAATTTCATAGTATACCTTTTACCCTGAAATTGATTTAATACTAAATAAAATTTGCATTGACATAAGTACAAATGGATCTAATCATGTGTTTCTCTCTTTTTTTTCTCTTTTAAGAATTTGACAAAATATTGGATAAAGCTGGTGATGTTGAACCAAACTACACAGATGGCAGTACATCTATCCGGGAAGCTGAAAATGTAACATGTGAAGTGCAGCGAGATGGAGTAGTCACATATATTGGAATGCTAGAACGCTACAATGCTTATATACTAACTAAACGCAGAGGAATTGTCTGAAATCTGTTGTGTGTGTATGTGTATTCAGCAATTTGAATAATATACTTCAGTTGTACTTCAATAAAAACCAAGATAATGGGTTTAATATATTAAACAAATTATTTAAAGTAAATGTTCACAATATACAAAATGCATAATATGTACAAAAATGTTAATAGATATATCATAATTTCCCAGTATCTCCATCTTTTTATTTTTCTTATATCATTTCAGGAGAGTGTTTGAGTGATTGTTGTTTAATGCCAACTCAGCAATGCTTTTAGATATATCATGGCAAGAACAAGTTAATTTTCAATGAAATGATGATGAGGTCCGCTTTGTACTAGACCAATACGCTTGATTGGATTGTTCTAGTGCTAGCTAACTGAAAGCACAGTCCGCGGATAAACATGCAACCCCACACTATCCCGATTTTGAGCCAACCAGTCTTTGTCCTTTCTCCTTAATGCTGTGTGCTTGGCGGAGAATCAACAGATACCAATTTTATAGTCTGTCTTTGTTTGACCCGATTGGGGCTCGAAGCCACAATCTACTGCACTCGAAGTGAGCATGCTAACCATTACACCACAAATGCGTGCATTTCAGGAGAAGAAAAGCTTTGGATGCCAATGTGTATTTCAAACTGAAGTGTCAAATGCTGCAACAGAAACCACAGGACATTATCAATATTTCTCATCTGAACCTGAAGAATGTTTTGAGGTGGACACAAATGAGGCTCATGAAACTGATCCAAGCTGGACTCCATAAACAGAAAAATGTGTAGATAATGCATCACCAGCCATGTCTCTAGATTTCAAAGAGAATAATGACAAAAATGTATATTATATTTAGTCTTTTAACTGTTTTTTTTTTAATTTGGATATTTAACTGGTCTTTTATTGCTTTAATTAAACATGCAGGCAACACTTTACGGTTTCTGTTTCCTAACCAGTGGTAAATCCATTGAACCAATCTTCTATAGGCAATACATCTGTAAACTCTGAAATATTAAGAATAACGGCATTTTTATTATGAAGAGTTAGATACATAAAAACAAAATATGAATGTTCATGATGAGTACGGATTGTGGAAATGTTTTCTTTTTTGTGATGATAACATATATTTGCTTAGGCCATATTATTTGTACATTAGAAGAAAGCACTAAAATAAAATTTGCATTTTTTAAGTCCCTCCAATTGTTGAACAAATTGTCTTGATCAAAATCAAACAATTAAGTGTATATCTTCTAACGCCATTTAATAATTCGCATATACCAAACTAAGGTCGAATGGACCCGAATTCAAAACACTTAAAAAAAACCAGACACAGTTCTACATTTACATTGTATATCTTAAACTTAAAACATCTATTCCACATCAATCACTTAAATCATTTATACTCTGAAATATTACATGTAACTACAATTAGGTAGATTTATGAAGATTGAGATAAAGAAAAAAAATGTAATACGTTCACAAAAAGTATACAGAGCCTTATCAAAATATACCCCCCATCTCCCGATTTGCATATCGATATTGTAATTACTACCAGCTCTTTGTTTTGAGAAATAAAAATAGTAAAATATTTGTAAGCTTACCAATGGCTAACATCTTCAGTCTCTTCGTCCTCGTCAAATTCATTTGCATCAGATCCATGTGATATTTCTCGCTCGTCTTCGGAATCTGAATCTTCTTCACTTCCTGATGCCGACTTTTCGCCTTCAGTTCCTTTGTGAGTTCAAACATATATGATTGAACAGCAGATCCTGCTAAATTTAAATCTGGCATTTCTTCACAATCACCTTCCTCAAAATAGATATTTCCATTTCAAAAACTTTCATGTATTTTTTGTTTATCCACGCTATCAGCTGTTTGGTTTACCTGTGTAGGCTGTCGCACGAGAAACATCAGTGAAGAGTTCATTCAGGGGAAGTAATCATTATTTATCGTTCGCTGTGACCACACTTTAACTGGTGGATACGGGTACATATTAATAGATATTTCAAAAGGGAATACAATTTTCTGTTTTATTTTTATATAGACTTCATCAATAAATCGAAGAAAACGGGAACAATAAATCGCTTCCTGTCAACTTAAAGCCATGTTTTTAAAACCAACTTGCTCTTTCTGTGCGGGGGATATGTAAAAGGTGGAGTTTATTTCTAGTTTGATATACTATTTGAAGTATGCAATACTTCCATGTAAGTGTGGGATTTCTCCTTTACATCTGCACCTGAACATTTTAGAATTAATAAGATATGATGTATTGTATTTTGATTCTCAATGTAACTCTCGGATATCCCAATAATAATCTCCCTTGCATTTCATGGAAGTGTAATGCCACAAATAATTAAAAGGTATTTAACAACAAACCAAATATTTTGAACTAAATTGCAATTCCCAAATATATGTAACACATATTTTTAGTTTTCATACACAAATTTCATAATTCTGCTTCTTTAAGTCCACATGTATATGGGAATGAATTGACAGGCAACATTCTGTGAAATAGTTTTAAGCTGAAAGTTTAATAGTTTTGTATTTCTAGTTATACAAAATGAGAGTGAATAGAAGTTTTAAAACCATTTTACTATTTGTTTATGACATTTAACAGGTTCTTGCTTAGTTATCTGAATAAATAATTTGTAGAAATATTTACAAGGTTTGTTTTTTGCTTTATTTTTTCCAACTATTTCACTCCATATTCTGTCAAGTTCTATAGTTTCACCCACAATAATGTCTTTCCAATTATATCGAATTGCACTAATACTACCATAGTATTCTACAAAACTAATATTAACGTTATAAGTATATAAATCATTAATAATAAAAGATACCATTTTCATATAGTTGCCTATGAAAGCGCATATTCCCATTTCTATTTATGAATGGGTTGATTCATATGGACTGACTCAATACATTCTTTTTATCACAAATAAAAGTAACCAATTGAGTTCTGAAAAAATTACAAAATCAACATTCTAGAAAGGATTTAACTTCCATGCCAGTACTTCCAAACCCTTTTTACTTAAGTCTAAAATATGATTCCCTCCCCATCTTTATATTGAACTAAAAAGTAAAGTCTTCCAAAACCATTTTCAACGCACAACAAAAAGATTTATTATTCGTGAAAATTATGAGTCATTTTTGTTAACGCCATTTGTTATTTGTTTAGCAGAGCTTAAAAGTTCTACATTTAAAATAAATAAATAAGGAGATAAAGGATCCGTTTGGCGCACCCCTACTCCAAGGTGAGGAACTCAGATATGCATCCATTGTTCAAAACAGCACTACGTATATCACAGTGATAGATTGTAATCCATTTTTGAAATACTGGGCCACAACCATAAACTTCAAAGGCAATTTCAATGAATGACCACTCAATAGTATCAACAGCTTTTGCAAATTCCACCAACAGTAAAACACATGGAATGTCTTCCTCCTCCATCTTATTGATAAGATCGACAATAATTCACTTATATTGTCTACCTTTTAAAATCCCCTTCGAGTCTAACTAATGATATTTTGTAATATGAGGTTGACCCTTCTTCTTCTTCCAAATGAGGTTCATCCCTCAGTGAGCCTGAGTATTATCGATATTGCTATTTGCTATACTAGCTGATGCTAATTTGAAATCTACACATAATAGGGTAATGGTTCACCAGGTTTTTTAAATATAAAATTTCATTCTTTTCGAATACATGTGATTAGACCTGGACGTTGACTAGTAGAAACTTTTCTTATATCTAAGTTTTCATCTAAGCATTTTACTAAATTTATCTTAATGTCATTTCAAAAAAAATCTTACAAAATTCAACAGTGAATCCATGAATCCCAAGTGATTTACAATTTTTCAAATTTTTCAAAGAGGCGAGGCATTTCTGGATCGTTAGTGGACCTTCACAAGAGTTTACTTCATCAATACCAGATTTATTTTTATAAAAAGGTTTGTAATAATCATTAAAATGACTTATCAGAATCATAAGTGACTCTATGGTAATTTGTAAAAGTCTTTATTTTATTAATTTTATTTTAAATTTAATAATTTGATTTTGCTTAGAGCAGTTATTTAGAAGGAATATTATTTCCACACTGTTTTTATTAGTTTTTGACAAAATTTGTAATTGGAAGCTTGCAGTTATCTGCATCTGTACTCTGTAAACTGTAAATTTGGAATTTCCTTTTTGGAATGCCAGAACCTATTACTGACGTCATTTCCGAGATACTAGAAAGCACGTGTTCAGAATCAGCCTCTTTTTGATTCACGGTCATTGGATATAGACACAACAAAATTTAAGGAAGGTTTTTCAAAATTGTATACCCACTTCCGCCCATTCTTCCACCTTTGGCTGTTAGTTAAGAATTTTATTCTCATTGGTTTCTGCTCACAAATTTTATATATTTTCTTTCTGTGGCATTTTCTGCTCCCAAATTTTATATACTTTCTATAAAGCAAGGGAGATAACCCAAACATTTTCTAAATTTTGTATTTGTTATGAATTTATTCCATGTCATTTGTAAATATATGTTGATGAATTACCATTTTGTATTCATGTTATTTCAATTTAAATATTTACTACTTGTAACTTTTTTATTCACATGCATTAATGAATATTATTAATAACAATGTCAGATTTGTGGCCTGCATCATCATTCTGTGTTAGTTGTTTGTCTGCCTTCATAGGACCATAAAACATATTATCTATGTTAGAATCATTTATACAATGGTTTGTACTAGTCTACAATATATTATAGAAAAAAATCGTTTTGGTCATTTTTAATTTGTTTTGGAATCTCAGAGATTTTCTGTTTATATTAATTTTTTTTTCCAAATAGTGTTTCTTTTCTAAATTACAAAAATATTGCGTACTTCTTCACCATCCCATGGCCACTTGGCCTTTGCTCGCATGATAATGCCATTTTCCTTTTCCACACGAATAATTTTAATAAATATTTTACCAATGTTAGCAAATTATTAAAAATGTCTAATTCATCTAAAAATAAAGCATAAAATTTTAAAAACTGATTGAAATTTACATGCCCTTTAATTAAATGTTGATAATAACCAACCAAGGATCGTATCGGGTAGTAAATAACCATCCTGATTTACATGATAATAAAATGTTTCTGATTCGATGCCTTTAATTTTAGGCGTTACATGCTTAAAACGACTTGATCTTGTAGTGTGTATGTGATATTCGTTAAATTCTAACAAATTAATTTTTAAGATGGACATACATTCTTGAAGATAGTGTGAGCATGATTAAGATGAAGTTGCTTAGCTCTCTTTTAAACATTTAAAAATCCTAGACTAGATAGTTCCTTGTGCTTTTTGTTTGTTCTTGGGCTCATACATTTAATATAGCGAAATGCTTTGACCTGTACCACTTGTAACTTGTTTCTTAAAGCTTCATATATACCATCATATCAGCAGGAACAAGACTAATTAAAATAACATTGTATGAGTGTCATACTTAAAGTTCTTCTTGTTTCAGCAGATATACCCCCAATTTGCTTTTCTATACATCCATCTCAAACGAGAATTCACTTTTAATAATGGTGTTGAGATTGTTATTTGACAAGACAAATGTTGCTCTATATCATTGCCTAAATATTTAATACTACTTTGCGATTTTAATAAATGACCGTTGCAATTAATTCGAAAATCAGCTATGGTTTTTAATTTTTCGCTTTGGTAAAAATATAATGCATTAAGTTTTCTCAATGTGTAGAGAAAGATTGTTATCGATAATCCACTCACTGCATGATTCCAGTTCTTTTCCGAGTTTTTTAGAGGTACATTTCGGAATTTTTATGGGAAAACATCAATAATACTGTCATCTGCATAAAGTAGACGTCTACAGTCTGAGATTAGGCTGACGAGCATTTTGTTGACATAACAAAGAAAAAGAAAAAGTCCCATGATATATAATTGTGGTATTCCACAGCTTATGTGTGCTAAATTGGATTATGTATCATTAAGAATTTTGAAGCACCAAAGGGGTAATCAGAAGCCGTAAATCGAAGAATGGCAGACAGCAAAATGACCAGAAGGACAAACAATGATCTACAACACATTACATAAAAAACTAAAGATCGAGCAACTCGAGAACAACTGAAAACGGGGTTTTAGCTCATGTGCTCCGGAAAGGTAAGCTTATTATAATAATAGCGTTTTACCTTCAACCGTTCGACTTTGGAACGAACTTCCAGCGAATATCAAAAGTAATGTTTCAGTCAATTCCATACAATTATTTTTGAATAACACAATAAATCCTGTCCCATATTACTTCTATGCATGTTCTAGAATTGGTCAAATACTACATACTAGAATTCGAACTGCGAGTAGTGCGCTTAATGGTCATCTTTATAAAAAAATATCTAAACTATTCCCTACTGTAGTTGTAAACTGGTAGAAACGTCGGAGCATTTTTTACTAAAATGTTCTCTGTATGAAAGGTTAAGAAATGATTTATTTGTTAACCTGTCTTCTCATTTGAATATTAATAATCTACTCTTTGGTGATTCTAACCTCCCAGATTGTGAAAATGAAAGTAATTTCCTTGTAATTCAAGATTTTATTATAAAATCTAAACGTTTTACACAAAAATATAAATGTATCATGTACATAATATTAGATCTGTCATTTTATTGTTCATTGTACAAATTGTCAAACTTTCACTTCATATGCTTATTTAAATGTGTGTATTATGAATGTGCATGTCCTATCCATCTTATATGTATTTTTCTTTTCTTTTCTTTTTTGGTGTCTGGGAGAAATATTTATATAAGTGCTGCGTCACTTGTTTTCTGATCCCTATGTATGTGCTATTGTTATAACTCATGCAATTTATTCAATAAATATTGTTTACACTAAAGGTAAGTAGTTCATGCGAACTTTTAAATATAGAGATAAGAATAATAAATTCATAGATTTCAATGGTAGTGGAATTAAGATAAGTTCTTTAGCTCCATGCGGATTTTTACACTTCAGAAAATATAATTAACATAGAGACCTAATGGGTAATGTTTTAAATAATGGACCACAAAATTATCCCTAAAAGATCATCTCTTTCAAAAAAAATATTATTGCTTCAGATCTGTGTACATGTGGCAAAATAGGAAATACTGCTCATTGCTTGTTGCACTGGCCAAATTATATATTTATTAGGAACGAAACCATACAAACATTAGATACTATCGATGTACAGTCTTTAATATTTGGTAACAGCCTAAAAAAGGAAAATGAAAACAGATTAGTACATGTATTTGAAATTGTGTGAAAGTACATTGCCAGAACAAAAAGATTTGATTGAACATAACTGTGGAAATGAATTTCCCAGAGTGCACATGAACTATTCATAGTGGGTTGTAGACCGTGAGGATAGTATGTGACAGCTCCGTCTTTGTAAATTTTAGAAATATTTTGTTTCAGTTTAATCTATAATTGCTTTTTTACTTTTTTTTATCATAATCATTCTACTTAAAACAGATAGATTCAATTCTCTTTTCTGGAATCCCGGTTCAGAAGCAGTAGATGCTTTTACGCACAATTGGTTCGGGAAATATAATTGGTTAGTTCCCCCTGTTTACTTGGTAGTAAGGGCGATCAAACATCTTGTTTTTTTACAGAGGAAAGGGTACCCTCATTATACCTAAATGGATCACAGCCCCTTTTTGGTCATTCATTTTCAAGAAAATTCTTGTATATCAAGATTATGTTAAAGATGTCCTGGAGTTCACAGAGACGAATAGAATACATACTAAGAGAAGTAATTCAAAGTGTTTATTTGGTTCATAAAAGTTCACAGAGACGAATAGAATATATACTAAGGGAAGTAATCCAAAGTGTTTATTTGGTTCATAAAATTTCGGTGCTACTGTTTTAGCAGTAAGACTAGATTTTAGTCTTTAAACGTACACATGGTCCTAATATCGCACAATGATATTGTAGAGACATGGTGTAGTTTTTAAAATGGATTCATTATTAAATGAAGTACTTAGCTAAATATTTATTTAATATCCTGTTCTGTTCTTAATATCACACGTTTTATAGTGTAGAGACATGGCTATGTAGTCAATACTTAATGAAGTATATTTGATGTTTATTATTCTGATATGGTCCTAATATCACTGGCTATTGTAGTAGACATGGTCACTTGTATATTTTAGTAAATAGTGATGTGATGAAAGCTAAAATTAATTCTGCAATGCGTCATTTATTTATTATTTATTTTTATTTGTTTAAACGTATGTGTAATATTTTATTGATTTACATGTTTTGCAGATGTTTTTAAAACAGGAATATGGTCAAACCTTGATAATTTTACAGCATATTGTGCACTTGACTACCTCAAGCAGCAGATGTCAACTTTTTGCCTTGCTTCAAGATCTGACAATACTGTTCGTCAATACAAATATGCCTTTAATTCCTTCTGTAAGTGGTGTTTATCTCATACAATTACACAAACATTACCATCTTTAGATATTTATGTGTCTATGTATTTGATTCACTTAACAAATATTGGAAAGTCTGTTAGTACCATTAACGAAACATATTATAGTATTAGCTGGGCAAATAGACTTGCAGGAGATAAGAACCCTTGTAAGTCGGATCTTGTAATCACAGTTAAAGAAAGAGCGCATAGATCAATTGGTCATTAAACAGTTAAAAAAGAACCGATAACATCTGAAATTCTTAATAATTTAGTTTGTGTTTATGATGATGAACATGCTAATCTCAAACATATAAGAATAGCTTGTATGTGTCTTCTCAGTTACGCTGGTTTTTTACGCTACTCAGAATTGTCAAATCTTATGAGAAATCATGTCACTTTTTATGAACAACGCATTAAGTTATTTTTAGAATGTAGTAAAACTGATGTTTACAGAGAAGGCAGGGATGTTCTAATTTTTAAAACCGACAATAGTACCTGGCCTGTAAATATGTTGTCAAGATACTGTGTTCTGGCTAATATAGCTCCAGACAGTACAGATTATATGTTTCGTTCTCTTTGTTTTTATAAGTCTACGAACACATACACACTACGCCAAGGATAATTATCTTATTCCACAGTAAGAAAAACCTTATTATCCGTACTTGAAACTTTGGGTCTGAATAAGAAAAATGTTGGTCTTCATAGCCTAAGGTCTGGGGTGCGACTGCGGCTGCATCAGCAGGGGTAGAAGATAGATTGATTAAAAAACATGGACGATGGAAATCTGACCCAGCTAAAGATGGTTACGTTAAAGAAAGCATTTCAGATAGGTTTCTTGATTGCCCCTTCGGTATTTTCTTGTTTCATATAATTTGTATGTAATTATTTTCATACTATGATTTTTACTTTTTATTCTTGCGCCTTTCTTTGTTTTCCAAAATTGCTGCACACTCTGGCGAGCTGTTCCTATACACAGGTGTTTGTGTTTTATTTAATAAATACTTTATGTTAGTTTGAGTTAGATGAATTAGAACATAAATGTATTTATTAAAGGCAACTGAACACGTGTTTATGTTTGCTACATTTAGTACACATGTTTGTGTTTACTAAGCATTTCCAATGATTGGTTTAAATCATTTGTTTACTAGTACTCAAGTAAATATATAAATAAATTGATTGGTTCGTTTTTTGTCGCAATGCGGCCTTTACATATGAAATAAAATTCATATGTTAATAGCACGGGTATGTTTTCGCGGGATTAGGTTTCATGTTTAGTGTAAATAAAGAATTTGTCATTCGAAGCTCAAATCTAGTGCAGGAAGGTTCACAGTAATGAATGCATGCCTATTTGTGTTAATATTATAAATTTGACTTCCAAACAGCAAGGTTTTAGTTAAGAAAAGTTATGTTTTGGACTTAATATTGTATATAATCATGATAATAAGATGTCTTCATGTTATTTATATTTTTCTTTCTATTTTGTAGACTGTCTGTTTTGTGCATTGATGTCCTGCACCGGCCAATGTGCGATTTAATAAGGACTCGCGATTTATTTTAATAAAAATAAAATTGCTGCACACTCTGGCGAGCTGTTCCTATAAACAGGTGTTTGTGTTTTATTTAATACATATATAAATGATCATATTTCTCTCTCAGTCTTACGTAGTCAGTCTGAAGAATAATTGGTATTTGCTGCACTCTGACATAGCACAAAAACCTCCCCTTTATACATACGAGATTAGATTAATTAATTCCTGTCTAAAGTGAATGCTACCCTGCGATAGCATCACAACCCCTTTAAAGTCAGCTGATAAGAGATGGGTCATATACATTCAGGTTAATTAAACTGATTATAAACTTCCTGTTTAGGTTTTATTTGACGTGTAGCTGTCACTCTTGTTATAGGTTTAAATGACTGTTGCATTCACATATGAGGTAACTAGTTTTTCACTTAGTTCCATCTTATTATATTCTTTATATATAAAACAATGAGTATCTTAATTTGAATTAAACATTTTCAAAGAAAGAAATAATAACTGCATTATGATTTTGGCTTTGTCAATATAGTATAGCATTTTGGTAGTAGCAATACAGCAGCGTTGATTTTCTTGATTCCAAAGATTTTTCAATTATTAGGCTTTCAAATATTATTGTTTTATGCGTACTAAATTTGATATCTACGTTTTTATTACTATGATTGATCGATACCTCTGCTAATGGAGTAGTAATCCCCGAGGATATCATCCTCCCATTAATAATAGTAATAGCATTAATAACTCCTACAGCAGAATGTATCCCATTGTGTGCTACACTTCACTATATATGTATCGAGCATAGTGGAAGAAGAAGCTTTTCAAAGTGGTGTGTGTGAATGCTCGTTTTGCGGAACATCATACTTAACTGTTTTAAATAAATGTACTGAAAAAAATTCTCTTAAGTATTTTGTTTTCAAACATATAATGTAGTTATTAAAAAATCTAAATCCAGCTAGCATTTTTATATAAAGATATGTATAATGTTAAAATATTGACATTATTATTAATACATTAATTAAGGTGCCGACGTGGTAGTGACCGTATGGTAGTTGGATTTATAACTACCTATGCAATCAATGTTTATCACCACTAACGCTGTTAGTTCGAATCGTCAAATTATGGGGCTAAAGCAGTTTGTTAAACCATGGTAAGAATGATCAATATTCGCCTTGTATTGTTTCTTGAATCCAATGGACTACTGTCCTATATACTGTGTGGATCCCGTCAAGGTAGAAGAACTTTGACTCATCTTGTCAGTTGTGAAACTTATTCGAAACGATATTGCAAACAAAAATGCGGTATCTATCATTTTCGACCTGGAAAGAGCATATGCCACAACATGGAAATATTGAATTTTAAAACACCTCTTTGATATGGGGTCGAAAAGTAAGCTACCTATTTGTATTCGAATTTTCTATCTGAAAGATAATTTAAGGTCAAAGTTAATTCAACTTATTCTGACATTCATGAACAAGAGATGGGAGTTTCCCAGGGAAGCATCACCTCTGTTACATTGTTTTAAGTGAAACAGCTTTCCTAAAATTTTAAATGATAACATTGAGGATTCTCTTTATGTTGTTGGCTTCCTTATATGGTATCGGAGTAAGAATATGAACATTATTGAAAGACAATGACAACTATGTATAAACAAAATAGAAAAATAGGCAATGAGGAATGAGTTTAACTCAATAAAGCAGCAAAGACAATTGAAGAAATTTCTATTTTTAGCAACAGCAGCCATCTTGAATGGAGGGTAGGGCTGTCGGACACCATTTTGAAAGGGAACCACCCAGGGACCATCCCTGCCAGGTTTGGTGCAATTTGGTTCAGCGGTTTCAGAGAAGAACATTTAAATGTGATCTTTTATCAAAATATGCCTAATTTGCATAATCAGTATAAATCGGCTGAAAGAAAAATTTCACAGAAAAGGCGGAATATATGTTAAACTACTCCTTGCCATGTAGCTGCAGTTAAAATTTGAGCTCATTTTGACTTATACTAAAGCAGCAATGGACAATTGAAGAAAATTTATATTTTTAGTAACAGCAGCCATCTTAAATGGAGGCCGGGGCTGTCGGGACACAATTTTGAAATGGAACTACTCTAGGACTATCCCAGCCAAATTTGGTTTGATTTGGTTCAGCGGTTTCAGAGAAGAAGATTTAAATGTGATCTTTTATCAAAATATGCCTAATTTGCATAATCGGTATAAATCGGCTGAAAAAAATATTTCACAGAAAAACCTGGTATATATGTTAAACTACTCCTTGCCATGTAGTTGCAGTTAAAACTTGAGCTAATTTTGACTTATACTAAGGCAGCAATGGACAATTAAAATTTCATCTCCCCTTTTTTCTATTTTGAGCTTGGCGGCCATGTTGTTTGGAAGTCGTGATCACCAGACACAATTTTGTAAGGGGGTCATCCAAGGACCATTCCACCAAAGTGTGGTTCAAATTGGCCCAGTGGCTTCAGAGGAGTTGATTAAAATGTGAAAAGATAATGGACGGACGGACGACAGACGACGGACGCTCAGCGGTGACATTAGCTCACCTGGGTCAGGTGAGCTAAACAGTTATTGCATTGGAAAGAAACGCGCCTGCATTTGTGTAATGTCGAAAGTGAAGGTAGGATTTTTGACGGTAGACATCTTCAGAGTGTCTGTTTTTTTCTTATATGCCATTAAATGTATGTTGATTTTCGGAGCTAACCTTCCAATTAGGTACCCCTTCCATGAGATATGAGTGTCACTTAGATTAAACTTAAGATGAATCCTGTATGAAAGCTCTTTTTTTTTATTTATCATAGAACATACATGCCAACTCTACCGATTTACGCGGTAGTCTACCGAATTTTTAAGTCTTCTACCGCCTACCGATTTAAAAAAAAAAGTTTTTATCGTGAATTGTTCACATGTTGATTATTCTTGTATATTTCTACGACGTATATTAATGTGTACAAATCCAAATTACTTAGGCCCTTTCCGTAATCGTTTCCCTCTTAATTTGTACCGGAAACTTCCATTGGTTAATTCTTTATCATTAAACCAATCAGAAACTGTATTTAAAATAAAGTTTTGAAGCACTACATTTTGAACTCCTAAACATATATATACAGTAGAACTTCGCTCGCTCGAACTCGAAGGTACTGTCAAAATATGTTCGAGCTATCGGAAGTTCGAACCACCGAGGTCCTGTAATTTTAGATAGAAAAAAATCTTGTTCTGACCCGGGACAGTTTCATTACCTATGATAACTGTTGCACAGTAAAACTGGCCTTTCTCGTAAACAATATTTAATCATTTAAGTTCAAGTTCTAGTTCTTTATTCACTCGGACACATATACAAGTGTAACAAGAGGAATATTATACAAAATATTTTACATAATGACGGATATAACTAACCTAAAATAATACAGCCTCAGAATATAATTACAAAACATTTTGCAATTTAGATATAAATAATGACAATTTTTTCAGAACCTTAACATTACATAAAGATAACAGGCCTTTCATTTTGTACATGTTTGCATATCTAGTATAATAAATTGGAAAAAATTTACATCTAAGCCTTTGTACATCAGCAGAGTTACATTCAAATAAAAAATGAAATTCAGTACCTAAACCAACATTACACAGATGACAAATATTTCTTCTCTGGGAGTATTCGACCATCTTCTAGTTTCTATTTGAAGTTTAATGTTATTGCATCTAAGCTTTGTTATCATGTTTCTCTCATGTGGTAATAATTTCAATAAGTATTTCTCTAGATTAAATTCATTTTTAAATATGCCATAAAATTCTCCCCTAGAAGAGTTCTCAATTTGGTAAAACCAGTTTTGAATATATTGATCAGTCAGATTTTGCTTAAAAATAAATTTTAGTTGCACTGAATGAACTGGCTGTTGTTGGGTCCATAGATAATTAAGCCCAGTTATCTCAAAAATTGATTTGATAGAATTTAGCCACTTAAATTGAACATTATCAATAATACTTAAATTAAGCATAATGTTATATAAAATACAACTAAGTTTCTTCTGGTTTGAAATAAGTCTATTCCAAAAATTTACAATCCTTAGTTTTATACATATATCTATAGGTGTTCTACCAAGTTCTCCCTATGTCATAACATTTGGAGTAGTGGTTCTAACACCTAAAATATTTCTACAGAACTGAAGGTGAAGTTTTTCTATTTGCTTAGTGTTTTCATAACCCCATATTTCACAGCCATAAGTAAGTATTGGAAATATAAGTTTATCAAACAATTTAAGTTGTAAATCTATTGGAATCGATATATTTCTCAATTCTCTATACAAACAATATAAAGCTTTGCGAGCTTGATCCATCAATTTAGCTCTTGCCTTCACAAAAGAGCCGTTATGATTAAATATAACACCTAGATATGAATAAGAGTCTTCAATTTGTAAATTCTCTCCACATAGCTTAAAAATAGGTTGATTATTTTATTTTCTTTTACAAGTTAACCTTCAATTTCCAATGATGACAATACTTTTCAAATATAGCCAAAGCATATTGCATATCAGCTTCAGTTTCTGAAAGAATAATAGTATCATCTGCATACAGCAATGAAAAGAGTTTTACAAATATATTCAAATTTTCTGAACACATATTTCTAATATTTTCTAAATCATTTACATCGTTTTCAACAAAAAATTGTTCCAAGTTATTTTGATAGATAGCAAAATAAGGAACGGGACAAATTTTCCCCTTGCCTAACACCAATATCACACCTGAAAAATGATGAAAACTTATCATTATTCTTAATACAAGATTTGACATTGTCATAAAGACTGTGAATAATTCTAAAAACTTTACCGGTAATATTTGACTTTTGAAGTTTGACCGATAATGATGAGCGAGTTATAGTGTCAAAAGCCTTTGAAAAGTCAACAAATGTGCAGTAAAAAAATTTCCTACAGACATATATATAGACATCAATGCATGTAAACTAAATATGTTGTCCAGTGTACTGTATCCCTTCCTGAACCCTGTTTGGGATTCTGAAATCAAGCCTACTTCATCTGATAATTCACACAATCTGTCAATTAGAACAGAAGTAAAAGTTTTACTGAGACAAGACACTAATTAAGGGTAATAACAAAATTACCGAACTCCGAGCAATCTTACAAAGGGAAAGTCAAAACTCATAAGTATATAAACAGACAAGATCAGTCAACAACCGGAAAACTGTGAAAACCGTAATGACCCTGACTTCGTACAGGCATTTCTAAAGAAATGGTGGATTGAATCAGATTTTAAAGTCTATATGAACTAGGATCCTTGGTATCACCTTTGTTCTTGTAAATTGGAAACAATACACCCTCAGACCATGATTCCAGAATTAATCCAGAGTTTAATACAATATTAAATAGTTTACAATAAATAGGCAAAAACATATTAATTGTACTTTTAATGTGTTCATTAACTATATCATCATAACCTGAAGCTTTATTACTTTTAAATTTTTAACAACTCGCAAAATTTCTTCTTCAATAATTGGTGAATTCAAGATATTGTGAACATTTTCCCTATCTACACTATCAAAATCAATTTCCTGATCTTTTTCATTCTCCGGCAATTCATTCAAATTCTTGAACAATTATGTAGTGGAGAATACACTCCAACTTAAAAATAATCAACGAGACCCATCAGGGTCGAATTGATTATTTTTAAGAATCTACAAGTTGGAATGTATTCTCTTACATAATACATTTCTATCTGCAACAGTGTTTTCGTTTTATATTTTTACCTTTTTAATGTTCAGAAAGCTAAATAAGCCACAATTAACACATTTTTTTCGGCATCCGTGCTTTCGATTCTCGTTTATATTTAGATATTTCAAGGTCTTTCAAGTGAATAGAATCGTTTATATTTAGATATTTCGAGGTCTTTCAAGTGTCCCAGATGTTCACCTGTGGTCTGTCTGATTTGTTAAGTTGCGGTCGGTTCGTTGGTTGTTTTCGTATTGCAAGAATACTCGTCAGTTCTGAACATAAATTATGTCAGAACTCATCTACTTGTATCGTGTCTTGTATATATATTGATCAATTGCTTTTTTTAAGCAAATTGTTGATATTTTTTAATAAAGCTTACTATCAAGAGTTATATATACTATTTATAGAATTTATTCATGTGGTCAACTTAACCGAATGGTAAGAAGGAAGTTTTGAAAGTCAGTGACTTTGAAAAGCCCAGCAATGGTTCGAGACACGAAAGTCCCAAAATAAGTAAAACACGTTGTTAAGCCTAAAATAGTAAAAGGTTAAAGTTCATATATTCAAAAATAAAAGAATAAACTGTAGATTCTTAAAAATAATTCGGTGTTCGAACAATAGTGTGACGTCAGAGAAATGTATTATCTGTTGGTAATCTGACATTTATCACACCTTGCAGTAAGCACATTCAACCGTACATCTGTCAATTAATGATAGCTTGGATTATGATAATTTAAATGGGTGCTCATTACATTCGGTTTACATCTTTATGAAAAATATACAAACCAAATGTATTACTTATTTACCTGGTAAATTTTCAAAACTGTTCAGCAATACAAAATGGTTTCAAAGCATACCTTATCCAAATGTCCGTATACCTTTAGCTAACTGAACAATATGTATGCTTACATACTAATAATTAAAAAAGGTTTTCTTCATAAATATAATGCGAAAAAGGAGGATAAATTAATTTTGCCACACTCAACGTTTGGCAGATATTAGTAAATGCAATATGCCCCTCACTTCTGGTTCGGTATAAAATACTCATATCTGCCAATCCATGTTAAAACTCAAAACACATTCTGGCTTCCATGATTTATTTCTTAAACTAATTCGGTATAATTAAATTAACATTGGGTTTTATAATATAAAAAAGTTAAATTATTTTTCATTGTGGAGCTAAAAACTCAGTTTCATTTTTATTACAATATAGCAACAATAGGCAGTAAGAGCAATGATAAATATCAATCAATATATTATATAATATATACATAGTTTTAAAGACATTTAATTTTGGAGTTAAAAACTCAGTTTCATCTTTTCAAATGTGAATATTAGCATGTTTTTTATCAACTTAGCTGTGAATGTGAAAAAATTGTGAAAAATAAGTTATTTAAGTCTCAAATATTAGTAAATCTTCCTTGTTTTCAACAATAAACCAGGAAATGTTTTTCCCACTTTAATAGTAAAACATACTCGACAATAGACACTCATAATTGATGATATCTTATTGTAACACACACCATTCACACAAGAGATGACCTGGATTAAATGATTTTAAGTAACATAACCCCGCTATTTATTGAAGTGTATTAATCAAGCCAGTAGATTGATTAATCATGTATATATGTACATTTATATGTAAGCACATTCAACGTACATCTGTCAATTAAATTACGATGTTCAAGATTGATATGGTAAAACCCGTGATTTTATTATTGATGAGATCATTTATTAAGTTCGACTGTTCGAGGTATCAGTGTTAGAACGAAGGATTTTTTTAGCTTGAAAATATATGGAAAATTGGCGGGACTTTCAAATAAGTTCGAGCCATCCATGGTATTCGACCCATCCGAGTTCGAGGGACCGAGCTTTGACTTGTATATATGTAAAATGCTAATTTCCATTTTTTCATGGTTTTTTCATACTATATTTAAAGATTTGACTGAACAGATTTTATATCCAAATGCAACTGAATGCACCAATTTGCGTCCTTCTGAAAAACAATTTTCTGGGAGGGGTGGGTGGTGGGGGGGGGAAGCCCTAGACACCCTAGCTACCGCTTTTAGTCTCTCGAGGGTTGGCATGTATGCATAGAAGGCTATGGAGAATTCTTTAGTGGTATTACACCTTGAGTATACATTTCTTAAAATTTATAGATAATTGAACCTTGTGAAATTATAGAAGTTAACTTTGTAGTAAATACAAAATTCACAAGTTGTTACATTTAAATTTTATACATAGTATGAGCAAAATATATGTCGTTTTGGTTGAATATTGCATGATATTGACACTTTTGTCCGCCTCAAAGGGAAGCAACTACTACAAACATGTGGAAAAAACGTATAATTTTAGAATCAAGTCGGAAACTGGCAAATCAGCTAAAACAACCTTCACATGACTTCGAATATTGCATAAATAAAATAACAAATGGCTTCCTCTAGGAAAACGCCGACTTTATGTGAAAGGGGCACCAGACAGCTGTGAGGAACGAATGTAATACATCCCTTAGCGCGGGATGTAAAGGACACACTCCTTACACGTAAAAGACAACTTACAGCAGAATATGATAGCAACAGTTTATTAGGAGTGTTGTTGGTTTGTCACAAAGCAAAATAATATCTACCATCTCCTCTTTTTCTAGTGAAAATCAAAACAATCATACATAGACTCGTGGCAGCGACACACATTTTACCTACACGATTAATCATATGGTTGTATACTTGTTCTCATCATAAATATATATGAAATACTTAATTGTAAAACAATTATCTATCGACAACCACCCCTCCCCACTCCCAGAGGGTGTGCCGGGAGTAGAATAGGCACGAGGTTTCTCCGTCCTAGAGGCACTAGTCCCCTAAAAGGGGCCAACCCGCGGGAACCCCGGGGTATAGAAATGGGACCGAGAGCTTCGTCGGCTTGAAGGGAGGTCCGTCGGTTGTGCGGGATGTATACATTCACAACTAACCCGTCCTTTGGATGAGACGTAAATAAAACCGAGGTTTCGTGTTGCGAGATTGCCACCCTCTTCGCACGTTAAAGAACCCAGTGTAACAGCTCATTATGAGCATTGTGCTCATGATAAGTGGTCCATATGAGACCTGTTGCACTAGATAAATTCCCCGTCCCTACCCATCAATTGTCCTTGTTTCGAGTTCCGTGGCGGTTTTTTTTATCCGTCCCCCGTTTTCAACCTACATATTGATTTATTGTAAACATGTTCTCGTCCTGAATATAGTTGAAACATTGCTCACTGGACGTTAAACATCAATCAATCAATCAATCAATCTATCGACAACCACTTTCTATTTTACCTATTTTGTTCCTGTATTTAAATACTATTATAGTGACAGCCGGAACCTTTGAACCGTAATGAGAGCGGGAGGTTTGGCGCCTTAAAATCTGATTCAACCCACCATTTCTTTAGAAATGCCTGTACGAAGTCAGGGTCATTACGGTTTTCACAGTTTTCCGGTTGTTGACTGATTTTGTCTGTTTATATGATTATGAGTTTTGACTTTCCCTTTGGAAGATTGTTCGGAGTTCGGTAATTTTGTTATTACCCTTATTTGTTATTATCAAATAAAGTGTAAATATGATATTAGCGTGTTTATCTTACATTTTATCCTATAAGTCAATGGGTCTCACATAACTGCATAAAACATAAATAGGTTTGTATTAGTGCTGCAAATATATGACTGGTTGAGATTTTGCATGCTGAGTGAAATGTGCCATCTGTATAAGGTGACATCAGCTGACATGCACTACAAGTTAGATGTTAATTAAACAATTACTGTTGAGACAATACATTCTTGTCTTTCCCCAGATTGTTGTGCATACCTGAAAGTTTTTGTATTGCCATTTTTGGATAAACACTGCTATTTAAAAGTCTGATAGGGAAAATTCCAAATACAAATAAAAATGTTTGCCTATATATACACCCTACCTTTGTCAAGAATATTAACGGAAACAAAGGTTTTCTCTCGTTGGCCTGATTGACTTAATGTTTTATTTGAAGGTGCAAAAATATATTGATATTGATAAAAGTACTAACTTCCATGTACAATAACACACGGCAGGGTGTTGCTTCTATTTTTTTGCTTTGTTTTTTCATTATCCACACCCACCAAAAGAATAAGTTACTCATGTTGGTAAAACGGATTTCGATGGTTTCTTCTAGCTTCTGAAATGTTTTATTTCTAAGAGTATGGTAGATTTATTTGTATAATTAGTTTGCGCCACGATATAACTGTAATACTGCTAACGTTGGCTTTAAGCACCAATCAATCAATCTAACTAGTGAACAAAATTGGTATGAAAGCAATTGCAAGACAATAGACAAAAATATTGTAACCTAAGACTAAATTGAGAGTTGTGAAGAGGGATACTAAATTATATTGCATGCATTGTGAGGACATGCACTAGTGATTTATCACACTGTTTTGTCATTTTAACTTATTTGATTTAAATTGCATTCAGTTAAATTTGGATTTTGCTACCGTTGTTTGTTTACTTTGAAAATAAAGAAACAATTGCAATGTGCTTGGCATAATATACGTAACGTCATAGATAGTTGCATAATGGGGACAAACTTGAAGTTATGAACATCTTGGGACGAACGGACAGACAGAGGTAAAACAGTGTACCCCTCTTCCGGTGGAGCGGGGTATAATAAAGTTCCTATGACATGTGATCATTCTGTTATAGTGACAGCCGGAAACTTTGAGACGTATTGAAAGGGGGAGGTTTGGCGCTTTAAAATCTGATTCAACCCACCATTCCTTTAGAAATGCCTGTACCAAGTCAGGGTCACAGTTTCACAGTTTTCCGGTTGTTGACTGATTTTGTCTGTTTATATAATTATGAGTTTTTACTTTTCCTTTGTAAGATTGCTCGGAGTTCGGTAATTTTGTTATTACCTTTGTTATCTGTTATTAGGACAAAATTTCAAGTATGTAAGTTACAACTGAAACATATGAAATTAACATGACAAACCTTAGAGTGAAGTTGGGCTAGGTTCAAAATCTTCATCGTCAGAATCATCACCAAAATCACTGCCCTCTTCAGTAATATCTATTGAGAGATTGTAAGAATAACAAATAATTGTGTATTACAGTGTATGTGTATAATATCGAAACAAATTGTGTTATATGGTTCTGATGTGCAGCTGTATAACGAAAAAGCTTTTCAAAATAATATTAAATCTATAATCTAAATACATATATCCAGCACAGATCTACACAACCCAATATAAAGAGACAAAATTACATCACAGTTCCAGGCAAAAATAAGGTGTGCCAGACGTGCGTCAATTCTGTCCAAGTTTGATTTCATTCCCATAAGTAGCTGAAGGGGACTGGCCATTTCAGTTTGTGGATTGATAAAAATGTAGCGATGACGCAGAAGCCAACATGATCCCTATATAATATAGCTACTAGTAGTATCACTATGCAACCCACAATAATTAATAGGAAACGGTTATACAGGCGACTGTGTTGAACAATATTGACTATGTTACCTATAAACATAATGTAGAATATGGGTAATCTTTAACAAAATGAACATACTCAAATGGGTTCACAAATGAACTCGATTTCTGCAGTTTCATCCGTTTCGTTGAAATGTGATGGTTGCTCATTTTCTTCTACTCCAGAAATACCTTGGTCAAAATATCTAAATCAAAAGTACAAATATCAATCATTACAAAATCACATTTGTCTGAAATTATCAGTTTTTTGTAGTAATTTGCCTAAAACATTAAGATAATTTTACAAAAACCTGCATGATTTTAACAGACATGGGCCATCGGTCTACTGTTAAATTCACATACTGTGAAACATGCAAATTGCTATGGATCTTCACATTATTTCTTAAAAATCTTGTTTATAAATCATACTTACAAGATCCAAACTAAACAAGGGCAACGCAAAGCGTGGCGTATCCCCTCGCCTAAAAATTAGACCCTGTGACCTTGACCTTTGACCTTGAAAATCAATACGGTTCCAGATTCTTTTAAGGTCTAAGTATGAATTAAGTTTGGTCAAAATCCATTGAAGGATGTTGATTCTAGAGTGTTTACAATGATGTTACACGGTAACAAATTTATCCAGTTACCTTGACCTTTGATCTATGACCTTGAAAATCATTAAGGTTCCAGACTCTCCTAAGGACTAAGTCTGTACCAAGTTTAATCAAAATTCATTGAAGGATGTTGATTCTAGAGTGTTCACAATGATGTCACGGAAGGACGGACGGTAGCGTTACTATATCCCTTCGCAACTTCGTTGGCGAGGGGATAACAAGGGCAAAGCGTGGCGTATATCCTCGCCTAAAATTTGACCCGGTGACCTTGACCTTTGTTTTTGAAAATCAATAGGGTTCCAGTTTCTCTTATGGACTAAGTATGTACCAAGTTTGGTCAAAATCCTTTGAAGGATGTTGATTCTAGAGTTCACAAGGATGTTATAGGGTAAATATTTGACCCGGTTATCTTGACCTTTGACCTATGAGGCTATGACATTGAAAATCAATAGGGTTCCAGATTCTCTTAAAGACTAAGTATGTACCACGTTTGGTCAAATTCCATTGAAGGATGTTGATTCTAGAGTGTTCACAAAGATGTTATGCGTTAAAAAATTTGACCCGGTGACCTTGACCTTTGACCTTGAAAATCAATAGGGTTTCAAATTCTCTTAAGGACTAAGTATGTACCAAGTTTGGTCAAAATCCATTGAATGATGTTGATTCTAGAGTGTTCACAAGGATATGATGGACGAACGGACGGTAGCGTTACTATATTCCTTCGCAACTTCTTTGGCGAGGGGATAAAAAGCAGTTCAAATGACACTTCTTTAAATAGAAAGCCTTTATATGAAAAATACATATTGATTTCCCTCTATCATGTCTATGTTGATAATTCTAAGATAGTGTACTTTAGATCTTTGAGCTGACAAATGTTTGTTCTTCCCTCGACGGGATTTGAACTCACACCATTGATACACTGCAGCACCAATCGCTTAGCCTTGTGTCCAGCCCTTGACCACTCGACCACATCCGCTATCTAAAATATAGCTGCAATAGTGGAAGTGTTACCTTGTCTCGTAAGGTCGATAGACATAAGACATGTGTCTATATATATATATGTACCATCTACACACGGTTAGACACATGTCTTATGTCTATCTCTAGATTTTCCTTACGAGGTTTTATTTCAATGTGTACCTATTTTTTTTCACTAATTGGAAATTAATAAAATTTTTATATTAAAATATTTTCTAAAGACATAAGAATATGACATGTGTTTCAGTTTCATTGTGTACCTATTTTTGTTTTTCTTGTTTTTGTTTTTGTTTTTTTGAATGACTGGAAATATATTTTTTTCAAATATTATAAAAAATATAATCTTTAACGTGGGTTTAAATCTATATATGACCGTTATGCATATGATGAACACTATTCAAATGCGTGCATTGAACAGAGGTCATAACTAAGAAAAATTTGAAGATGCCAAAGGGTTTATCAGAAGTGATGAATAGAGGAACAGAGAATGCAATGACCAAAAGAAAAAAGGACACATGCTGATCTACAAAACAGCACACACAAGACAAATGAACGAGCAACATGAAGCCCACCAAAATATGCTTCACATGTGGCACCCATCAGTCTTTTTCCACTATCCCACTTTTTCTGGCATATTCACCCCAATGATATTGAAATCTGATATTTCGGGTTTAATACTTAATAAGATATTTGATCAACAATATGTTGATTATTAAGAGAAAGTGTCACCAACAAAGATACCACGTTTTAAGATTGTTGAGCAGGCTGTTTGTCTTGCGAAAGTTTTGAGACTTGGGGTAGGTGGAATAATCAGTAAAATGACATGAAGCTCTGGGTAGTTTCACTCAATTCGCTTTTAATACCTCTGAATGAGAACCCAAAGTCGTCCTCTGTATACAAGTGTGGTAATCCCTGCATTCAACTGCAACTTGTAATACAATAATATGCAATGTGCAATGACATGGTTGGCATATCTTGTTCTTACTTAAATCCAATAGTTAAATAGGTTAAAACTACTTTAGACTTGAAATTGAGGAACATCGAAAACATTCAATTAAATTGTATTAGTAAACAAAACAGATAATTAAATCCATTTTATTTTTTATAGATTCCGTTGATCGTGTTGATGTAAAATATTATATGAACAGCAACTGTTTTTTCCATTGTATAGAATAATATATGAATATATATGAAATAATAGACATTCTCAATATATTACTTTAAACAGATGTTTCATTAATATCAGATGATATTACATATTTGACGATCTTTCGAAGCGTTTTTATGTTATACAATATTAGTTCATATCAATTAAAGGTAAATACTTAGCCAACCAGTCGTTGCTCTTAGCACAGCATGCCTAGCAGAGAAACAGCAAATGTCAATTTTATAGACAGTTGTTTCACCTTACAAGGGTTCAACCTATGATCTACTGCATTCACAATTCCGTGTTGTAATGTCCGTTACAATTTCGAATGAAACGATGTTCGGTTCGTCTTTACCTCCAGTTGTTCATAAGATGGCTCGTGTTTTATTTACGTTAGTTGTGTTTGCTTTACGTATAGCAAGCTACCGAAATTGTGCTTATATAAAACATGTGCTCTCTGTTTTTAATTGCAGAATGCGAAAAGGAATAAAGAGGATACTAGCTGGCTTCATACTTACAGTGATAGGTATTTATATAGGACTTTCTATATCGAAACATGATAAACCAAGCATGCCATTACTAAACAGGGAAGACAACAAACTACTTATTTCTGATGACTATAAACAAGTATGCGTGCATCCAAAATTAGATCCTTTTGCAGGAGAATATGCAAAACATTTTCATTCTGTTAACCCGTTGAAATGTTCTGAAGAGGAAGATTGGTTATCTTTATCCAATGGTACTATCTATATAGACCCGGGAATAAAGAAAAAACATGGAGGAATATCATGTAGCATAACATTTTTTGATCGAATCGATGACTTTGGCAACAAAGATTTGAAAACTCTTTATTTTAGTGATGAAACAAAACTAACGCTTCTAAGTGATTACTTTAAAGCTAATTGCAATGCCACAGATGGCAGCCATTATAAAAATGTCCATGCAGGAATACGATATGTGCCTGAATATCACAAAAAGACAAGAACGGTTGGTTCTGGTTTAGGATTGGATGTTTTAATCTTAGGATTTGATTCTCTGTCACATATGACTTATAGAAGAAAGTTAGCAAAGACATATAGATATTTTACTGAAAATTTAAAAGGTATTGTTTTAAATGGATATAATATAGTAGGTGATGGCACTCCACAGGCTCTCATACCCATTTTCACCGGTAAAACGGAACTAGAATTGCCAAGAACGCTGAAACGTCTCGCCAAGAAAGAGTTTGTAGATGTATATCCGATGGTTTGGAAAGATTTTCGTAAGAAAGGATATGTCACTGCATGGGCCGAAGATTGTCCAGGCATTGGAACGTTTACATATAGAATGGTGGGGTTTAAAGACAGTCCTACCGATCACTACATGAGACCGTTCTACGTAACGGCAGAACATGAGTATTACAAGAAGCAAAAATATCTATGTCTGGGTAGTAAAAAAAGATCTCAAGTTTTCATGAATTGGATTAAAGAGGTATATACAATGTACGATGATGCCTCGAAATTTGTCTTCGGTTTTCACAATGAAGCGAGCCATGATGATAATAATGTAGTTGAAACTGCGGACGAAGACCTGTACAACTTATTAAAATTTCTGAGCGAAGGAGACTACCTCAGAAATACACTTGTTATTTTAATGAGTGATCATGGAGCCAGATTTAGTAGCTTACGGTCGTCTTTACAAGGAAAACAGGAAGAACGACTTCCATTTTTCGGGTTTTCATTTCCAGAATGGTTTAGATCAAAATACAGGGAAGCTTTTCACAATTTTAGATTAAATGCAGATAGATTAACTTGTCCGTTTGATTTACACCCGACATTCCTGGATATCTTAGACTTTACTGGAGCTGGAATCGGCAATATAACAAAGCGTGGTATAAGTTTATTTAAAGAAATTCCAAAATCAAGAAATTGTGTTAGCGCCGGAATTGAAACACACTGGTGCGCATGCCTTAATTGGCAGACATTAGATATAGGTAATTTGGAAGCTAAAAAATGTTCGGATTTTGCAGTTTCTGAAATTAACGAATTGACCGAACCTTACAGAAAGCTGTGTGACAAATTGTCACTGAAAAGCATTTTAAGGGCACAACAATTATTACCGGAAAAAAGTATGCTCGGATTTAAAAAGACAATTGATCTTGATGGTTTTAAAGCAGATTTGTCAGATGATACTGCTGTAATTAATGTAGTTTTCCAAATATGGATTTACACAAAACCCGGTGATGGGTTATTCGAAGTTACTGTTAATCATAATTTGCAGAAAAATACATTCTTCTTAGATGAAAGTTCTATAAGTAGAGTAAATAAATATGGTGATGCGCCTAAATGTATCGAGAAGGAACACGAGGAGCTCCGAAAATATTGTTATTGTTACAAATGAGTAGAATTAAACAAAGCGTTACTTTAAACATATTTGATTGTTCTATACTAAGCAAATGGATAAGAGACAAGTTTCACAACTTAGGAACGTCTTCTCCAATACATAATGAATAAATACAAAGTAAACTAATATAATATTATATACATATTTCATATCAAGTAAAAACATGAAAAAAAAAATTGTTGAGCGTCATGCAAATGGTTTATCCAAGCTAAAGTATTCTTAATCGAACACGCCATTATATTTTAATGACACGAACACACCGAACATTCAATTGAAATTTAACTTTCTAATGGATTTATATTTAAAGTGGGTGCTTAATTAAGGTAGTTAACACGTGATGATTTAGGGAGGACGCATTCTTCTATTAACCTTTAGTAAGTGAATTGCTTTTGGGTTTTTTATTGTTAAAAACTCTTTTATATGATATTACGAATCATTAATCCATTTGCATGAGACTGTCTCGAAACTAGTTCATACGATCTTGATCAATAAAGTAAGACATAAATCCATTGTAAACCTGTTTCATGTTACAAACATGACTAATTTACACATATAGTCATGACATAGAAAAGCGACAAGTGTCTTTAATGTATTTTTGTACTGCCAAACATATGGAACAATTTACATCACAGCTAAGTGTTTCATCTCCAAATAATAATAAATCAATATTTACCGGAATTCCAATCAAATTCAACTTATTTATTTCAAATAACATAATAATAAGCATTATGGTAAAACTATTACAATGTAGCAAGTAATCCTGTGCATTTTCATTAAGGTATCCACATAAACAATTATAATTTACTATTAAATTTGCATGATATAAATCTGCATTTAATACACTGCATTTATTTCGCATTCTAGAGTGCAATACACTGAGAAAGCGGTCACCTACATAATAATATTGAGGAGTTCTCCTCTTAGTAAAAAATATTTCCTGAAGTCTTAGCTTAAAGGGGGAAAACGTAGGAAGATTTCTAATAGTACGATCCAAAGAATTCCATGCTTGAATAGTACATGGAAAGTAAGAATTTTGGTAGACAGACAACCGGTTAAAAGGTACATGTATATTGTGACTGTTACGTAAATTATAATTAACGTTTGCTGCCACTAAAGGCGGAACTAATTCATATAAATAATCGGGTGCTTCCTTATTGACAATTTTGTAAAAAAAAGTAGCAATATTTAACTTCCCTTCTTGTACTTAATGTTTCCCACCCCGATTGAATCAAGACTATCATATATAGATAACCCAGTCACTATGCGAGCTGCTTCTATTTGAACTTTTTCTAAACGATTACAATTTGTTTGTCTACAATTATCCCACATTTCTGAGGCATATTCCAAAATAGGTCGAATGAAAACTAAATATATTTTTTCAAGATAATCCCTTTTCAACCTGTATTTAACTTTTCTTAATATGTTAAGTTGCTTACAAGTTCTTTCAATCAATACATCAATATGTTTTGTCCACTTACAACCACTGCTAAAAATAACACCTAAATGGTTATGCATATGCACAGGAGATAGTGAAATATCATTAAATGCCAAACATGTTCATTGGATGGTCCTTTACCAGATTTGTGTTTTTGGTGCTGATTTGAAATTCAACATGGCTGCCAGGGTCCATAATGTGTTATCATTGGATGAAATTTACAAAACCTTGTCAGAAACCACCAAGCCAATTGAATTGTTACTTTGCAGGAAGGATCATTTGGGTGGTCCTGTACTAAACTTGTGAATCGTTTGCCGATTGGAAATTCAAGATGGTCGCCATGACTCGACTTAACTTAACATAGGGCCCTATGGAAAAAATGTTTAAAAGTCTCCTCCTCTGAAACCAGTAAGTCAATTTAAAGCAAACATGGCATGAATGGTCCTTAGGTGGTCAACTTTCAAATTTATGTCCTGTGACCCCGACTCCCATCCAAGATGGCCGCCGTCAGCGGACATAGTGTTAGCATATATATAGGACCCTATGGGAAACATGTTTAAAACAATTTTCCTCTGAAACTAGTCGGTCAATTTAAAGCAAACATGGCATGGATGGTCCTCAAATTGTCAACTTTCAAAATTATATCCAGTGACTCAGACCTCCATCCAAGATGGCCGCCATCAGCGGACATAGTTTTAACATAGGACCCTATCTGGAGTTTGTGCTAGAACATCATCTCTATGGCGAGCAGCAACCTCCAAATATATGGTATAGAAATCCTGAAAAGAAAGGAAAAAATATAGATGAGAAACAATCCATAGTTTTCCGTTGTAATACATCTCTTCATTCAGATAAGCTAGTTTGAAAAAGATATTGTGGTGCTGGATGAATACTTCCCCAGTTTTGATTTATTTGAGAGGCCACCAACAGTTTGTCATGAGATGTGGGTTTTTGCTTGTTGAGGGTTGTATGGTATCCTGTCTTGTATTTAATTCCGAGGATTATTCTTGTGTGATTTGTTGGTTGTTTACCCCATATTACATTTTATTTCAATGGTAAATACATGTTTAAACATTGGATGGTATGCTGCATACAAACAACAGATTACATGGTGATGGCAAAGTCAATACCGGTGTAACCACAAAACTGTCAAAAATAAAATCATGCAACAGAATAGTAAAAGGCGTATGAAAAAAATAATATTTACAGGCATCCTTGAGTGGCACCTCTCACTGTTCTCCTTGCAACACACTTTCTCTCCCTCCGGCATCTCCCTGCAATAAGTACAGGTGCACCAGTCAGGTTGACCAAACTGAGGGCCAGGATGGATCTGAATTTCTTTCATTTTCTTGCTCCAATAAATTGAAGACAAATGAAGGCTGCGTGATTGATCTGAATTCTAAAATAAACATAATTTTTTTATCATCTTGTTTAAATAAATCAAAAGATCTTTAATTCAATCCTTTATGACAACCAATAAAATGAAGACCAAACAAAATACAGTCATCTGTCAAAAGTATTGGAAAATGTCAAAAAAAAACATATATAATCAACCAAAACCATATTTTAAATTTTTTCATTGTGAAGTCATTTACACCAAAACATTCGGAATTATCTATATTTTGTTTGTTTATTTGCTCATGATGTTTATATGAGTGGTTTTCACTTGTACATAATTTTTCCATGATTTAAATTTTTAGGATATATTTTTAGTTGAAATATATAGGAAAATCAAAGTCAATTTTTATTTGTTGTGTTAAATTATGTACAAATAAAAATCACTCATAACATAATGAGTAAATTAACAAACAAACAAATATTGTTTTGGTTGATTATGTAGGTTTATTTTTTTACATTTCCCAATACTTTTGACAGATGACTGTAGTACATACATTACAGTAAATTTATTGTTGTATAAAAAAAAGTTCTGAAACTTGAAAATTGCAATGGATATTCATATCATTTCTTCAAAACCTTGTTTATATATTATACTTACAGGATCCAAACTAAAAGTGAAATTGAAATGAAGCTTCTTTAAATAGAAAGCTTTTATTTGAAAAATGCAAACCGATTTTCCATTATAGTGATAATTCGCAGAAAGTAAGGTATATACTTTTGGTTCCCAAGACTAATTTTTATGTCCAAGTTGTTGAAATTTGATAAAATTAAAAGCCTAATTATATGTAATGTATTTAGAATATCAAAGAAATAAATTTGCTTGAATAAAAAGAACTTTATAGGGTTTTCATTAAGCCAAAGTCCAAAATATGTACATATATTTAAATAATTTACAGATTATAGTCAAATAATATATATCACACTTTTTATGTGTACAAAATTCATTCATGTAATGGTCAAGTCTATTAGTGATAAATTATCAATTAACATCCTGTGTAATGAAGTTATTTACTCTGAACAAAATACCATGCCACAGGTTAGAATTGTAATATTTGGATTGATACAAAAATCAAACTCACAATCTACGTTCTCCTCCAGAAGAAATGTCCGAGACCCCACATGGTGATACGAATTCAGGACGTACTGGGTCTGGTGTAGAGGTAAATGCAATAGGTTGTTGACGTGCTGTTGCAGAAACTGGTTTACACTCTTCTTCTACACTACTTGTGGCTGTCTCAACACAGGATTTGTAATTATAACTGAATAGTAAATAAATCCAATATCACATCGTAAGGTTTTTAATCACTGTTTAAAAGAAGTGCTGTTGAGAACAATTTCTTTTTTATAAAATATGTTCCTTTATTTCATGAGAGATGATTTTACATACCTTGCCAAGGCCATCTAAACAAGGCATACCTGCAGATCCATGTACAGTTTTAATTCTTGCATTAAAAATGAATTGATTCGATATTTTCATTTAAATTGATAATAATAATAATCAAAAATCGGCTCATTTCAATACTTACTGCTCAAAAAAATAATAAACTACATTGATATCATTTTTGCACTCCCATTTCCCCTTTGCTGGCCTCTTACAATTTGTGTTTGCTTACCTCGCAAATACGGCCGTTTTATGCTAGGTGCAAAATTACATATATTGAATAATATCTACCGAAAATGATCATAGGCATCATCATAAATTCATAAAATATGAAAAACGATTGAGAAAAGAAGGCAACATGCTCGGTTTACCTATCAAGCAAAATCTTTGCCACTTCAGCATAAGCTTTGACGCGTAGCACTTCCTTGAGTTCGCTCCAACGGTCCAACTGATCCCCTACATATATCCTGCATTTGTTCCATTTGGAAGATACTTCACTTCTATTCCTCTTTATCTCTGAATCCGTCAAAGTCCGCTTTATTCCACATGTTGACATTTCTCTTCCGACATGTTGTTTATTGTTTATGAACATTGCGCACCCTCAAGACGGGTTCACATAGAAGATATGAATAGATTTTAATTCTTGTCATCCAGGACAATAATTACGATACCGATAGTTTTGGGTCTTTTTTGTCAAAAAATCGTATCTTTTGCAGCATAACTCGGTGTTAATCTTCATTTTATGAAGGTCAGTACGAAATCAACAATAATTTTGGGTATGAAAACATTACGCAGCTGGCAGACAGTATCCCTTTAAAGTAATATTACACCTGAACATTCAATTTGGAATACGACGGTACCTTTACTAAGCTATTCATGCATGTTTCAAGTCGAAATATGTTCCCAACAACTAGAAATCTGCAAATCCGTGTGAAAGTTTATCGTCCTCGCCATTATTGTGGAGACTGATTAACTTTCGGTTGTTTTGTTCCGATGATTGCCGGTCATAACCTCGTGAAGAAAAGTTTTGGTCCGATGATTGCCGATCATGACCTCGTGAAGAGAAGATAAACAATCATGGATGCTGAGGTAAGTACGCACACATTCCTGACAATGATTATTGAGGGATCTGTCTGTATTATGTCGTGTGAACCAATTTTTGTTGTTGCAATTATTCCTATGCTATACACACGGAATATATATATATTTGTTATCATCAACTGAACATTGCGCATGAACAGAAATCTTGAGTCACGCGTATATCATTTGCCTTACTGTACTAGAAAACAGACTTATCTGCTGTCAAATATTTTGCGATTTCCTCTTAGAATCTGCTTTTGAGCGAATTGTTAATGTTATGCAGTTGATTTTAGCTCAAATTAAGTGACATATATTAAGTTAAAATATTTAATTAAAAAATTCCACGATATTTGCCTTTCATATTACTTTAAAGTCCCACTGCCTAAGATACCACCGTTTTTTTAATGAGCTGCATTCTCCAACAAATGTACTATACATGCTTTATATTTAATATAATAATGTTTTAACTGATTTTCGTGTTGATATAATTATGTGAGAAAGAATGGATGAGAGAACGAGATTTGTTGACGAATTCCAGGATGCTGCATCAAAAGATGGCGACTGATTAATTATCGGCAAATTTACGGAGTCTGCCGAATTATCCAATCGTAACTACTCGGCCATATACGATTGCCGAATGATCGTGTTGTTCCAACTATAAATAAACAGCGATGGAAGAGGTAAGCACATGTACTCTTTTCTCACTATATTATTGTTTTATTTCAAATGTTTTCCCAATACAAAGTGGTCATTTCGCATGGTTTTAAAAGAGAAAAGTACGTTAGTAATTTGTGCATAGCTCGAGAGAGGAGAAATAAAGTTAATTTAAGAAAAACGTATTTTGGACAAATTTCGGGTACGATAAGGGAAATACCAAGTGAACAATACATATGCTGTATTCGTAGCAAAATTCTGAATGAATCCGCATTATTCAGTAAATAATGTTCGCAAATTAAATAGCTTAGGATTTTATCTTTATTATATTTGCTATCAGTATGAAGAACTTGCAAAGTGTAACCGTCCTAACAGAAGTCGTACCGCTTAGGCTCTTTCATTTCTCTGTTAGCCCTCTAAATTCTTTGATTTTCTGTTTTCTAAATATTTTGATTCTAAGTATATTGAGGTTACATAAATTGTCGAAGTTACCCTATATAACAATAAATTTACTGTAATTTATGTACTACAGTCATTTGTCAAAAGTATTGGGAAATGTAAACAAAATCCCTACATAATCAACCAAAACAATATTTGTTTGTTTGTTAATTTACTCATTATGTTGTTATGAGTAATTTTTATTTGTACATAATTTAACACAACAAATAAAAATTGACTTTGATTTTCCTATATTTTTCAACTAAAAATAAATCCTAAAAAATTAAATCATGGAAAAATTATGTACAAGTAAAAACCAATCATATAAATATAATGAGCAAATAAACAAACAAAATATAGACAATTCTGAATGTTTTGGTGTAACATTTGTTAAAATCTATCCAGAAATTAAAATATGGTTTTGGTTGATTATATATGTTTTTTTGACATTTTCCAATACTTTTGACAGATGACTGTATTTTGTTTGGTCTTCATTTTATTGGTTGCCATAAAGGATTGAATTAAAGATCTTTTGATTTATTTAAACAAGATGATAAAAAAATTATGTTTATTTTAGAATTCAGATCAATCACGCAGCCTTCATTTCTCTTCAATTTATTGGAGCAAGAAAATGAAAGAAATCCAGATCCATCCTGGCCCTCAGGTTGGCCAACCTGACTGGTGCGCCTGTATTTATTGCAGGGAGATGCCGGAGGGAGAGAAAGTGTGTTTTAAGGAGAACAGTGAGAGGTGCCACTCAAGGATGCCTGTAAATATTATTTTTTTCATACGCCTTTTACTATTCTGTTGCATGATTTTATTTTTGACAGTTTTGTGGTTACACCAGTATTGACTTTGCCATCTCCATGTAATCTGTTGTTTCTATGCAGCATACCATCTAATGTTTAAACATGTATTTACCATTGAAATAAAATGTGATATGGGGTAAGCAACCAACAAATCACACAAGAATAATCCTCGGAATTAAATACAAGACAGGTTACCATACAACCCTCAACAAGCAAAAACCCACATCTCATGACAAACTGTTGGTGGCCCCTCAAATAAATCAAAACTGGGGAAGTATTCATCCAGCACCACAATATCTTTTTCAAACTAGCTTATCTGAATGAAGATATGTATTACAACGGAAAACTATGGATTGTTTCTCATCTATATTTTTTCCTTTCTTTTCAGGATTTCTATACCATAGCTTTGGAGGTTGCTGCTCGCCATAGAGATGATGTTATGGCACAAACTCCAGATCAAGATTACAACAGAGACAGAAGACACACTGCGCACAGACAGTACATTATGTGGCGACATGGCTATTTGGTAGCAGGAAACAGGCGTTTTGTACCAAGTTGCTGTGTATGGCGGATAAGGGGAAAATGTCCAGACCACTTGGACAGTATCTTGGCTTCATGCCTGGAAGACTCGGATAGATAATCCAAATTAAAATTATTTTCTGTTCCAAATTTATTTGCACTCTTTGGTTGTTTACAATTTTGTACATCTGTTTTGCAGTGAAGGTAAGTAGTCAACAACAGTATGAAGCAACATTATTGGTGTGATGGTTTCTCATTGACACTGCTCCCATATACACATGTATATCTTGTCATACATATATAAAACTAGAGACTCATTGGGCTGAGCCTGTGTCGCTCTCCTTTCATTCTGCTTATATCGGACCCGCTGTTAGTTTACCCATGTTTCAATGGGTATTGTGTTAGGAGGTTAACATAATGCAATTGGAACTGATATATTGAAGGAATACAATTGCCTTTGTTTACAGGTGAATCCTATTGTTGGATATTTAAACTTCTTATTGCATGACTGGAAGAGAGAATTCAACCACCCATTGATTAAAACTCCCTAGAAAAAAATTCAACTCATCTTATATATGCATAGATGTATATGTACATGACCTATAGAAAGAAATACGGTCATTACCGTTGCATAAGATGCATTGAAGCATAATGTGCACCCCTCTTGGCCTTGAAATCTCCAGAAAAAAACTAGTTTCTGTCTATAATGCCATGTTAAATATATTTTTGACATTAGAGAAATAGGAAAAACTTTAATTTTGAAAATTATTTGCCACAAGTAAAAAGATTCATTCTGGTTGTAAATAATATGGTTTTGCAACTACCTATACAATCAGTGCATATCACCACTGAAGTCGTAAGTTTGAATCCCGCACATGGTTAGGTGTACTCGATACAACATTTTGTGAGAAAGCTTATCAGTGACATGCGGCAGGTCTGTGGTTTTCTCCAGGTACTATGGTTTCCTTTACCAATAAAACTGACATCCACGAAATAGCTGAAATATTGTTGAAAGTAACATTAAATACCATGACCCTAACCCTCTAACATCATTCAAGAAATGTAGGGTTTCTAATCACAGAAACCATGTTAATGGAAATATTGAGAGAAAGGAAAATCATTATGCAAAAAACAAATTAAGGTACCAATTTTAATCAGAAAAATAATAAATGCAAATAACATGAACTCCTACAAAGCACTTTATATAATTTTAATGAATATATCCACAATGCTTAAAATATCATTACCATTGTGTTCAACAGCAGAGTATCAACCACACACATTATAAGCAAACTTAAATAGGTCATCTTCTATTTGGTTTATTGTCTTCCATTATTGTAAATCCTGATTAGGCAAACACAGAGCACCCATGTTTCTAGTAATAATGACCAATCTTTATAGAGGACCTTCCATAGATGCTTCCTACCAAATTTCAGTTCAATTAGGAAAGTGGTTTCAGAGGAGAAGATTTTTTAGAAATCAACCAATAAAAAACAAGTATGGCCTGTGGCGGCCATGTTTGTTAACGGATCAGGACAAATAAGGGTAATAACAAAATTACCGAACTCCGAACAATCTTACAAAGGGAAAGTCAAAACTCATAATTATATAAACAGACAAAATCAACCAACAACCGGAAAACTGTGAAAACCGTAATGACCCTGACTTGGTACAGGCATTTTTAAAGAAATGGTGGGTTGAATCAAATCTTAAAGTGCCAAACCTCCCGCTCTCATTACGGTTCAAAGGCTCCGGCTGTCACTATAACAGTATTTAAATACAGGAATAAAATAGGTAAAATAGTTGCCAAAACAGTATCATATTCAGTGAATGTAAATGTCAAAATGAGTAATCTTTATAGAGGACCTTAAATAGATGCTTCCTACCAAGTTTCAGTTCATTTGGCCAAGCGGTTTCAGAGGAGAAGATTTTTTTATCTCGGCTAATCAGAAACAGGAATTGCCAGTGATGGCTATACAGAACCTTCCATAGATGCTTCCTATCAAATTCAAAAAAATCAAAATCCAGTTCATTTGGCTGAGCGGTTTCAAAGAAGATTAAAATGTGAAAAGGTATCGACGACAAGTGATGGCAAAAGCTCACGTTGCCTTTGGCAAGGTGAGCTAAAAACAACCTATAATGCTCCATTAAGAATGGTAGACTAAGAGGATTGCAGGCCAAAGGATATATCTATTGCAAAACTGAGAAAATCTTGAAAACTAAACTTGTGCAATAAAAATAAAATTGAGATTAAGGTTATAGTGCTGGTGCAAGACTGACTTGTACAACACAAGTAGCAAATACCCTTGACATATCTCTGATAGTCCATGACAAATTGACCTAATCACAAAAACTTGAACACTCAATTGTTGACTGTTGTTAGCATACCTATGTTATTAGCATAATAACATAACCTATGTTATTAACATACCTATGTCTCGCCTTTGCTGTGTCTCGGCCAAAACAATGCCAACAAAAGGCAATACCTGTTTTGGATATATTTTTTGCTGAATAAAAAACGCAACAAAGAAAAAACTTCATAATTTGTAGTTTTCTGGAAGACATTTGTATACAATAAAATAGAGGCTATTTTGATAAATTCAGTACTTGTGGATACACACACATCTAAATACAAATGGTGACAAAGAACAAATGTTATAACATATACCAAAGTATGAATTGTAGGGAACACATTACAAAAGAAATAGATGACAACATATAGTATTGGTCGTGTCCACTTATTATGACTAACAAAAAAGATATGGAGTAGATGCACACACAAGACATAATTCTAATATTTACACATTAAAATAGTAAAGGAACCACAAATAAGTTACTGTTTCACCTTGAAAACTAGAGGCTCAGGTGAGCCTGTATCGCTCATCTGGCATAAATAAGCCTTCTTAAGAGTGTCTGCATGCCGAATACATCTAAGTTACTAATCAAATATCATAGGGTTCTATGTTAAGACTATGTCTGCTCATGGCAGCCATCTTGGATGAAGGTCGTGGTCACCGGACACAATTTTGAAAGTATACTACCCATGGACCATCCATGCCATGTTTGCTTTAAATTGGCTGACTGGTTGCAGAGGAGAAGACTTTAAAAAATTTTTCCTATAGGGTCCTATGTCAAAACTATGTCCGCTGACGGTGACCATTTTGGACCGAGATCAGGGTCACCGGACACAATTTTGAAAATTGACCACTTAAGGCCCATCCATGCCATGTTCGCTTAAAATTGGCTTTCTGGTTTCAGAGGAAAAGATTTTAAAACATATTTCCCATAGGGTCCTATGTTAAAACTATGTCCGCTGATGGCGGCCATCTTGGATGGAGGTCTGAGTCACTGGATATAATTTTGAAAGTTGACCATTTGAGGACCATCCATGCCATGTTTGCTTTAAATTGACGGACTAGTTTCAGGGAAAATTGTTTTAAGCATTTTCCCCGTAGGGTCCTATATATATGCTAGCACTATGTCCGCTGACGGCGGCCGTCTTGGATGGGAGTCGGCATCACAGGACATAATTTTGAAAGTTGACCACCTAAAGACCATGCATGCCATGTTTGCTTTAAATTGACTTACTGGTTTCAGAGGAGGAGACTTTTAAACATTTTTTCCATAGGGCCTTATGTTAAGTTAAGTCGAGTCATGGCGACCATCTTGAATTTTCAATCGGCAAACGATTCACAAGTTTAGTACAGGACCACCCAATGATCCTTCCTGCAAAGTAACAATTCAATTGGTTTGGTGGTTTCTGACAAGAATTTGTAAATTTCAGCCAATGAGAACACACTATGGACCCTGCCAGCCATGTTGAATTTCAAATCAGCACCAAAAACACAAATCCGGTAAAGGACCATCCAATGAACATTTTTGGCATTTAATGATATTTCACTATCTCCTGTGCATATGCATAAACATTTAGGTGTTATTTTTAACAGTGGTTGTAAGTGGACAAAACATATTGATGTATTGATTGAAAGAACTTGTAAGCAACTTAACATATTAAGAAAACTTCAATACAGGTTGAAAAGAGATTATCTTGAAAAAATATATTTAGTTTTCATTCGTTCTATTTTGGAATATGCCTCAGAAATTTGGGATAATTGTAGACACACAAATTGTAATCGTTTAGAAAAAGTTCAAATAGAAGCAGCTCGCATAGTGACTGGATTATCTATATATGCTAGTCTTGATTCAATCGGGGTGGGAAACATTAAGTACAAGAAGGGAAGTTAAATGTTGCTACCTTTTTTTACAAAATTGTCAATAAGGAAGCACCCGATTATTTATATGAATTAGTTCCGCCTTTAGTGGCAGCAAACGTTAATTATAATTTACGTAGCAGTCACGATATACATGTACCTTTCAACCGGTTGTCTGTTTACCAAAATTCTTACTTTCCATGTATTATTCAAGCATGGAATTATTTGGATCGTACTATTAGAAATCTTTCTACGTTTTCCCCCTTTAAGCTAACACCTTAGGAAATATTTATTACTAAGAGGAGAACTCCGCAATATTATTGTGTAGGTGACCGCTTTCTCAGTGTCTTACACTCTAAAATGCGAAATAAATGCAGTGTATTAAATGCAGTGCATTAAATGCAGATTTATATCATGCAAATTTAATAGTAAATTCCAATTGTTTATGTGGATACCTTAATGAAAATGCACAGCATTACTTGCTACACTGTAATAGTTTTACCGTAACGCTTATTATTATGTTATTTGAAATAAATAAGTTGAATTTGATTGGAATTCCGGTAAATATTGATTTATTATTATTTGGAGATGAAACACTTAGCTGTGATGTAAATTGTTCCATATTTTTGGCAGTACAAAAATAAATTAAAGACACTTGTCGCTTTTCTATGTCATGATTATATGTGTAAATTAGTCATGTTTGTAACATGAAACAGGTTTACAATGGATTTATGTCTTACTGTATTGATCAAGATCGTATGAACTAGTTTCGAGACAGTCTCATGCAAATGGATTAATGATTCGTAATATCCTATACAATAAAAAAACCAAAAGCAATTCACTTACCAAAGGTCAATAGAAGAATGCGTCCTCCCTAAATCATCACATGTTAACTACCTTAATTAAGCACCCACTTAAAATATAAATCCATTAGAAAGTTAAATTTCAATTGAATGTTCGGTGTGTTCGTGTCATTAAAATATAATGGCGCGTTCGATTAAGTATACTTTAGCTTGGAAAATCCATTTTAGTTTTTGGTTTTTTTTTTCATGTCTTTACTTGATATGAAATATGTATATACTATTATATTAGTTCACTTTGTATTTATTCATTATGCATTGGAGAAGACGTTTCTAAGTTGTGAAACTTGTGTCTTATCCATTTGTTTAGTTTAGAACAATCAAATATGTTTAAAGTAACGCTTTGCTTAATTCTACTCATTTGTAACAATAACAATATTTTCGGAGCTCCTCGTGTTCCTTCTCGATACATTTAGGCGCATCACCATATTTATTTACTCTACTTATAGAACTTTCATCTAAGAAAAATGTATTTTTCTGCAAATTATGATTAACAGTAACTTCGAATAACCCATCACCGGGTTGTGTGTAAGTCCATATTTGGACAACTACATTAATTACAGCAGTATCATCTGACAAATCTGCTTTAAAACCATCAAGATCAATTGTCTTTTTAAATCCGAGCATACTTTTTTCCGGTAATAATTGTTGTGCCCTTAAAATGCTTTTCAGTGACAATTTGTCACACAGCTTTCTGTAAGGTTCGGTCAATTTGTTAATTTCAGAAACAGCAAAATCCGAACATTGTTTAGCTTCCAAATTATCTATATCTAATGTCTGCCAATTAAGGCATGCGCACCAGTGTGTTTCAATTCCGGCACTAACACAATTTCTTGATTTGGGAATTTCTTTAAATAAACTTATACCACGCTTTGTTATATTGCCGATTCCAGCCCCAGTAAAGTCTAAGATATCCAGGAATGTCGGGTGTAAATCAAACGGACAAGTTAATCTATCTGCATTTAATCTAAAATTTTGAAAAGCTTCTCTGTATTTTGATCTAAACCATTCTGGAAATGAAAACCCGAAAAATGGAAGTCGTTCTTCTTGTTTTCCTTGTAAAGACGACCGTAAGCTACTAAATCTGGTTCCATGATCACTCATTAAAATAACAAGTGTATTTCTGAGGTAGTCTCCTTCGCTCAGAAATTTTAATAAGTTGTACATATCTTCGTCCGCAGTTTCAACTACATTATTATCATTATGGCTCGCTTCACTGTGAAAACCGAAGACAAATTTCGAGGCATCATTGTACATTGTATATACCTCTTTAATCCAATTCATGAAAATTTGAGATCTTTTTTTACTACCCAGACATAGATATTTTTGCTTCTTGTAATACTCATGTTCTGCCGTTACGTAGAACGGTCTCATGTAGTGATCGGTAGGACTGTCTTTAAACCCCACCATTCTATATGTAAACGTTCCAATGTGTGGACAATCTTCCGCCCATGCAGTGACATATCCTTTCTTACGAAAATCTTTCCAAACCATCGGATATACATCAACAAACTCTTTCTTGGCGAAACGTTTCAGCGTTCTTGGCAATTCTAGTTCCGTTTTACCAGTGAAAATGGGTATGAGAGCCTGTGGAGTGCCATCACCTACTATATTATATCCATTTAAAACAATACCTTTTAAATTTTCAGTAAAATATTTATACGTCTTTGTTAACTTTCTTCTATAAGTCATATGTGACAGAGAATCAAATCCTAAGATTAAAATATCCAATCCTAAACCAGAACCTACTGTTCTTATCTTTTTGTGATATTCAGGCACATATCGTATTCCTGCATGTACATTTTTATAATGGCTACCATCTGTGGCATTGCAATTAGCTTTAAAGTAATCACTTAGAAGCGTTAGTTTTGTTTCATCACTAAAATAAAGAGTTTTCAAATCTTTGTTGCCAAAGTCATCGATTCGATCAAAAAATGTTATTTTACATGACATTCCTCCATGTTTTTTCTTTATTCCCGGGTCTATATAGATAGTACCATTGGATAAAGATAACCAATCTTCCTCTTCTGAACATTTCAACGGATCAACAGAATGAAAATGTTTTGCATATTCCCCTGCAAAAGGATCTAATTTTGGATGGACGCATACTTGTTTATCTTCATCAGAAATAAGTAGTTTGTTGTCTTCCCTGTTTAGTAATGGCATGCTTGGTTTATCATGTTTCGATATTGAAAGTCCTATATAAATACCTATCACTGTAAGTATGAAGACAGCTAGTATCCACTTTATTCCTTTTCGCATTCTGCAATTAAAAACAGAGAGCACATGTTTTATATAAGGACAATTTCGGGAGCTTGCTATACGTAAAGCAAACACAACTAACGTAAATAAAACACGAGCCATCTTATAAACAACTGGAGGTAAAGACGAACCGAACATCGTTTTATGCGAAATCGTAACGGACATTACAACACGGAATTGTGAATGCAGTAGATCATAGGTTGAACACTGGTGAGGTGAAACAACTGACTATGAAATTGACATTTGCTGTTTCTCTGCTAGGTATGCTGTGCTAAGAACAAAAACTGGTTGGCTAAGTATTTAGCCTTAATTGATATGAACCAATATTGTATAATATAAAAACGTTTCGACAGATCGTCGAATATGTAATATCATCTGATATCATTGAAACATATGTTTATAGTAATATATTGAGAGTGTCTATTATTTCATATTTATTCATATATTATTTTATGCAATGGAAAAAACAGTTGCTGCTCATGTAAAATTTGACAGCAACATGATCAACGGAATCTATAAAAATAAAATGGATTTAATTATCTGTTTTGTTTACTAATAGAATTTAATTGAATGTTTTCGATGTTCCTCAATTTCAAGTCTAAGGTAGTTTTAACCTATTTAACTGTTGGATTTAAGTAAGAAATAAATATGCCAACCATGTCATTGCACATTACATAATATTTTATTACAAGTTGCAGATGAATGCAGGGATTACCACACTTGTATTCACAGGACCACTTTGGGTTCTCATTCAGAGGTCTTAAAAAGCGAAGTGAGTGAAACTTCACAGAGCTTCATGTCATTTTACTGATTATTCCACCTACTCCACGTCTCAAAGCTTTCCCAAGACAAACAGCTTGCTCAACAATCTTAAAACGTGGTATTGGCGATTATCTTTGTTGTTTACACTTTCTCTTAATAATCAACATATTGTTGATCAAATATCATATTAAGTATTAAACCCTAAAGATCAGATTTCAATATCATTGGGGTGAATATGCCAGAAAGTGTAGGATAGTGGAAAAAGACTGATGGGTGCCACATGTGAAGCAGATTTTGGTGGGCTTCATGTTGCTCGTTCTTTAGTCTTGTGTGTGATGTTTTGTAGATCAGCGTGTGTCCATTTTTCTTTTGATCATTGTATTTTCTGTTCTTCTATTCATCGCTTCTGATAAACCCTTTGGCATCTTCAAACTTTTCTTAGTTATGATCTCTGTTCAATGCACGCATTTGAATAGTGTTCATCATATCCACATTGGTCATATATAGACTTAAGCCGACGTTAAAGGTTATATCTTTTAAAATATTCATATTCTTATGTCTTTAGAAAATATTTTAACATAAGATTTTAATTATTTCCAATTACTATTTAAAATAGGTACACATTGAAATAAAATCTAGTAAGGAAAATCTAGAGATAGAAATAAGACATGTGTCTAAGCGTGTGTAGAAGGTATATATATATATATATAGACACATGTCTTATGTCTATCGACCTTACGAGAAAAGGTAACACTTCGACTATTGCAGCTATATTTTAGATAGCGCATGTGGTCGAGTGGTCAAGGGCCCTGAAATAAGGCTAAGCGATTGGTGCTGCAGTGTACAAACATTTGTCAGCTCAAAGATCTAATTCTAATACTGTTTGGTTTAATTTTCAGACGCAATATATATATATATAAAGATATTTCGTTTCACACAAACAATTGAAAATACAAAAATAAAAATAATATAATATGCATCAAAAGATAATCGACAATTCATATCCGCCTCTACATTAAAGGTGACAGGAAATGAATTTTGTCTAAATTACAACGAAATGATAAAACGTTTATATATATTTTAGAAAAGGTCACTGATTCTTTTTTTTCATTAAAAAAAAATCACGTCTTACCCTTATAAAATCGATATTGAAAATCAATTGATATTCCGCGCGCAATTTACTTACACGGTCATCTACCTTTAAGTAATACGTCACTTGTGCCCAGTCAGTTGATGTAAGCACTCTGCGGTCTATCTGAACGGCATACTAATTTATCGGAGCGTACATTTTCTTTTATATTTAGTATGGTGTATTGTGTCGCATATAAATGTAAAGCTGTATCATCCAAGGGATAGGAATGTTTGAATTACCTAAAGATGACAAATGCCTCAGGCTATGGAAAATAAGGGTGAAAATGAAGGATTTCGTTCAATCGAATAGCTCTACTCAGTAGGCTTTGTGCAATTCACTTTACAAATGAACTGTTTGTGGTAAATAACTTATTTGCCGATTCCATTGGGCATAGAATAAAGAAATTAGTTAAAAAGCCTGACGCTGCACCGACTATATTATTTTTCGAAACCACCAACAAAGAAGTCAGTGCGGAAGAAAATCTTGCGGTCAATCTCAAGCTGTCGCAAAACGAATACAAAAAGAGGTAATATAATTCAACTTTGTGTTTATATTGTATTTTGTTTTACGTGTTGTGACCAATAAAATTGACTTTTCTAATATCGCAATATAAATACAAGTTGGTCGTATCATTTTATAAGAGAACGACGTTTTTGTTTACGTACAAGATGTGAAGAGGTTTTATGTCAACTCCCTAGAGCTTATTAATTAACCCTAATAACCAATTAGCTTAGTAACATAGGATTAACATCTGCAACTTGTCAATACGACTTAGCAAAGTTTATTTATGTTTGTCATCCTAAAGATATGAATATAAATCTCAATAAAATTGACACTTTTTTTATAAATTATGTTGGTCTGTGTTAATTTACATCTTTTTATTTTGTTTTGGTTGTGTGTGTTTTCTTTT
Source organism: Bathymodiolus brooksi (assembly GCA_963680875.1). Classification (NCBI taxonomy): domain Eukaryota; kingdom Metazoa; phylum Mollusca; class Bivalvia; order Mytilida; family Modiolidae; genus Bathymodiolus; species Bathymodiolus brooksi. The sequence goes on along the minus strand of OY804576.1, from coordinate 130,590,494 downwards.
CATTTTTTAGGGGGATGGTGGGTCAATTCAGTTTTGCATTAATATAATTTAGTTTTTTGCTATTAATTTTGTAGATCAAGTTGTACAACAGAAAAAACTGTACACTTTTCAAAAAACAAATTCTTTACAATTTAATCCATTATCTAGTAGATTAATATCAAAACACGATTTTTGATAACATAATTATCTTGAACAAATAGTAAAATTTCATAGTATAACTTTTACCCTGATATTGATTTAATACTAAATAAAATTTGCATTGACATAAGTACAAATGCATCTAATCATGTGTTTCTCTCTTTTTTTTCTCTTTTTAGAATTTGACAAAATATTGGATAAGGCTGGTGATGTTGAAAATGAAACATGTGAAGTGCAGCGAGATGGAGTAGTCACTTATATTGGAATGCTAGAACGCTACAATGCTTATATACTAACAAAAAACAGAGTAATTGTCTGAAATCTTTTGTGTGTGTATGTGTATTCAGCAATTTGAATAATATACTTCAGTTTTACTTCAATAATAACCAAGATAATGGGTTTAATATATTAAACAATTTATTTAAAGTAAATATTCACAATATACAAAATGTATAATATGTACAAAAATGTTTATAGATATAACATAATTTCCCAGTATCTCCATCTATTTATTTTTCTTATATCATTTCAGGAGAGTGTTTGAGTGATTGTTTTTTAATGCCAACTCAGCAATGTTTTTAGATATATCATGGCAAGAACAAGTTAATTTTCAATGAAATGATGATGAGGTCCACTTTGTACTAGACCAATACGCTTGATTGGATTGTTCTAGTGGTAGCTAACTGAAAGCACAGTCCGCGGATAAACATGCAACCCCAAACTATCCCGATTTTGAGCCAACCAGTCTTTGCCCTTTCTCCTTAATGCTGTGTGCTTGGCGGAGAATCAACAGATACTTATTTTAAAGTCTTTGTTTGTTTCACCCGATTGGGGCTCGAAGCCACAATCTACTGCACTCGAAGTGAGATGCTAACCATTACACCACAAATGTGGTTCATTTCGGGAGAAGAAAAGCTTTGGATGCCAATGTGTATTTCAAACTGAAGTGTCAAATGCTGCAACACAAACCACAGGACATTATCAATATTTCTCATCTGAACCTGAAGAATGTTTTGAGGTGGACACAAATGAGGCTGATGAAACTGATCCAAGCTGGACTCCATAAACAGAAAAATGTGTAGATAATGCATCACCAGCCATGTCTCTAGATTTGAAAGAGAATAATGACAAAAATGTATATTATATTTAGTCTTTTAACTGTTTTTTTTTTATTTGGATATCTAAATCCACAATACTGCTGCGAAGGAAACTGGTCTTGTATTGCTTTAATTAAACATGAAGGCAACACTTTACGGTTTCTGTTTCCTAACCAGTGGTAAATCCATCGAACCAATCTTCTATAGGCAATACATCTGTAAACTCTGAAATATTAAGAATAACTGCATTTTGATTATGAAGATTTAAATACATAAAAGCAAAATATGAATGTTCATGATGAGAACGGATTGTGGAAATGTTTTCTTGTTTGTGATGATAACATATATTTGCTTAGGTCATATTATTTGTACATTAGAAGAAAACACTAAAATAAAATTTGCATTTGTTAAGTCCCTCAAATTATTAAATAAAATTGTCTTTTTCAAAATCAAACAATTAAGTGAATATCTTCTAACGCCATTTAATAATTCGCATATACCAAACTAAGGTCGAATGGACCCGAATTCAAAATACTTAAAAAAAAACCAGACACAGTTCTACATTTACATTGTATATCTTAAACTTAAAACATCTATTCCATATCAATCACTTAAATCATTTATACTCTGAAATATTACATGTAACTACAATTAGGTAGATTTATGAAGATAGAGATAAAGAAATAAAATGTGATACGTTCACAAAAGTATACAGAGCCTTATCAAAATATACCCCCCCCCCCCCCCCCCCAGATCCCGATTTGCATATCGATATTGTAATTACTACCAGCTCTTTGTTTTGAGAAATAAACATAGTAAAATGATTGGAAGCTTACCAATGGCTAACATCTTCAGTCTCTTCGTCCTCGTCAAATTCATTTGCATCAGATCCATGTGATATTTCTCGCTCGTCTTCGGAATCTGAATCTTCTTCACTTCCTGATGCCGACTTTTAGCCTTCAGTTCCTTTGTGAGTTCAAACATATATGATTGAACAGCAGATCCTGCCAAATTTAAATCTGGCATTTCTTCACAATCACTTTCCTCAAAATAGATATTTCCATTTCAAAAACGTTCATGTATTTTTTGTTTATCCACGCTATCAGCTGTTTGGTTTACATGTGTAGGCTGTGGCACGAGTGACGTCAGTGAAGAGTTCATTCAGGGGAAGTAATCATTATTTATCGTTCGCTGTGACCACACTTTAACTGGTGGATACGGGTACATATTAATAGATTTTTCAAAAGGGAATACAATTTTCTGTTTTATTTTTATATAGACTTCATCAATAAATCGAAAAAAACGGGAACAATAAATCGCTTCCTGTCAACTTTAAGCCATGTTTTTTAAAACCAACTTGCACTTTATGTGCGGGGGGATATGTAAAAGGTGGAGTTTATTTCTAGTTTGATATACTATTTGAAGTATGCAATACCTCCATGTAAGTGTGGGATTTCTCCTTTACATCTGCACCTGAACATTTTAGAATTAATAAGATATGATTTATTGTATTTTGATTCTCAATGTAACTCTCGGATATCCCAATAATAATCTCCCTTGTATTTCATGGAAGTGTAATGCCACAAATAATTAAAAAGTTTTTAACAACAAACCAAATATTTTGAACTAAATTGCAATTCCCAAATATATGTAACACATTTGCTTAGTTTCCATACACAAATTTCATAATTCTGCTTCTTTAAGTCCACATTTATATGGGAATGAATTGACAGGCAACATTATGTGAAATAGTTTTTAGCTGAACGGTTTGTAGTTTTGTATTTCTAGGTATACAAAAAGACAGTGAATAGAGGTTTTTAAACCATTTTTCTATTTGTTTATGACATTTAACAGATTCTTGCTGAATTATCTGAATTATACTAGATGATGCTAATTTGAAATCTACACATACTAGGGTAATGGCTCACCAGGTTTTTTAAATATACAATTTCCTTATTTTCAAATACATGTGATTATACCTGGACGTTGACTAGTAGAAACTTTTCCTATATCTAAGTTTTCATCCAAGCATTTTACTAAATGTATCTTAATGTCTTAAACAGCCGGAACCTTTGAACCGTAATGAGAGCGGGAGGTTTGGCGCCTTAAAATCTGATTCAACCCACCATTTCTTTAGAAATGCCTGTACCAAGTCAGGGTCATTACGGTTTTCACAGTTTTCCGGTTGTTGACTAATTTTGTCTGTTTATATAATTATGAGTTTTGACTTTCCCTTTGTAAGATTGTTCGGAGTTCGGTAATTTTGTTATTACCTTTATTCAAAACAAATCTTACAAAATTCAACAGTGAATCCATGAATCCCAAGTGATTTACAATTTTTCAACTTTTTCAAAGAGACGGGGCATTTTGGGATCGTTAGTGGTCCTTCAGAAGAGTTTACTTCATCAGTACCAGATTTATTTTTGATAAAAAGGTTTTCAATAATCATTAAAATGACTTATGAGAATCATAAGTGACTCTATGGTAATTTGTAAAAGTCTATATTTTGTTAATTTTATTTTAAATTTAATAATTTTATTTTACTTACAGCAGTTATTTAGTGGGAATATTATTTCCACGCTGTTTTTATTAGTTTTTGACAAAACTTTGTAATTGGAAACTTGCAGTTATCTGCATCTGTACTCTGTAAACTGTAAATTTGGAATTTCCTTTTTGGAATGCCAGAACCTATTACTGACGGTATTTCCGAGATGCTAGAAAGCACATGTTCAGAATCAGCCTCTTTTTGATTCACGGTCATTGGATATAGACACAAAAAAATTTAAGGAAGGTTTTTCAAAATTGTATACCCATCTCCGCCCCCTCTTCCACCTTTGGCTGTTAGTTAGGAATTGTATTCTCATTGGTTTCTGCTCACAAATTTTATATATTTTCTTTCTGTGACGTTTTCTGCTCACAAATTTTTTATATTTTCTTTCTGTGGCGTTTTCTGCTCCCAAATTTTATATACTTTCAATAAAGCAAGGGAGATAACCCAAACATTTTCTAAATTTTGTATTTGTTATGAATTTATTCCATGTCATTTGTAAATATATTTTGATAAATTACCATTTTGTATTCATGTTATTTCAATTTAAATATGTACTACTTGTACCTTTTTTATTCCCATGCATTAATGAATATTATTAATAACAATGTCAGATTTGTGGCCTACATCATCATTCTGTGTCTGCCTTCATAGGACCATAAAACATATTATCTATGTGAGAATCATTTATACAGTGGTTTGTACTAGTCTACAATTTAGTATAGAAAAAAAACGTTTTGGTCATTTTTAATTTGTTTTGGAATCTCAGATATTTTCTGTTTATTTTCAATTTTTTTTCCAAATAGTGTTTCTTTTCTAAATTACAAAAATATTGCGTACTTTTTCACCCTCCCTTGGCCACTTGGCCTTTGCTCGCATGATAATGCCATTTTCCTTTTCCACACGAATAATTTTAATAAATATTTGAACAATGTTAGCAAATTATTAAAAATGTCTAATTCATCTAAAAATAAAACATAAAGTTTTAAAAACTGATTGAAATTTACATGCCCTTTAATTAAATGTTGATAATAACCAACCAAGGATCACATCGTTTAGTAGATAACCATCTTGATTTGCATGATAATAAAATGTTTCTGATTCGTTGCCTTTAATCTTAGACGTTACATACTTAAAACGACTTGATCTTGTGTATATTGTGATATTCTTTAAATTCTATCAAATTAATTTTTAAACAAGATGAACATACATTCTTGAAGATATTGTGAGCATGATTAAGATGAAGTTGTTTAACTCTCTTTTCAACATTTAAACATCCTAGACTAGATAGTTCCTTTTGCTTTCTGTTTGTTCTTGGGCTCATACATTTAATATAGAGAACTGCTTTGTTCTGTGCCACTTGTAACTTGGTTTTTAAAAGCTTCATATATGCCATCATATCAGCGGGAAGAAGACTAATTAAAATAATATTGTATGAGTGTCATACTTAAAGTTCTTCTTGTTTCAGCAGATATACCCCCAATTTGCTTTTCTATACATACATCTCAAACGAGAATTCACTTTTGATAATGGTGTTGAGATTGTTATTTGACAAGACAAATGTTGCCCTATATCATTGCATAAATATTTAATACAACTTTGCGATTTTAATAAATGACCGTTGCAATTAATTTGAAAATCTGCTATGGTTTTTAATTTTTCGCTTTGGTCAATAAAGGTAATAACAAAATTACCGAACTCCGAACAATCTTACAAAGGGAAAGTCAAAACTCATAATTATATAAACAGACAAAATCAGTCAACAACCGGAAAACTGTGAAAACCGTAATGACCCTGACTTGGTACAGGCATTTCTAAAGAAATGGTGGGTTGAATCAGATTTTAAGGCGCCAAACCTCCCGCTCTCATTACGGTTCAAAGGTTCCGGCTGTCACTGTAACAGTATTTAAATACAGGAACAAAATAGGTAAAATAGTTGTCAAAGCAGTACCATATTCGGTGACGTAAATGTCAAAAATACTTTTACGTCACACATTGACAAAATATAATGCATTAAGTTTTCTCAATGTGTAGAGAAAGATTGTTATCGATAAGCCAATCACTGCATGATTCCAGTTCTTTACCGAATTTTTTAGAGATAAATTTCGGAATTTTTATGGGAAAATATAACTAATACTGTCATCTGCATATAGTAGACGTCTACAGTCTGAGATTAGGCTGATGAGCATTTCGTTGACATAACAAAGAAAGGGAAAGGGTCCCATGATATATGATTGTGGTATTTCACAGCTTATGTGTGCTAAATTGGATTATGTATCAATAAGAATTTTGAAGCACCAAAGGGGTAATCAGAAGCCGTAAATCGAAGAATGGCAGACAGCAAAATGACCAGAAGGACAAACAACGATCTACAACACATTACATAAAAATCGAGCAACTCAAGCACAATTGAAAACGGGGTTTTAGCTCATGTGCTCCGGAAAGGTAAGCTTATTATAATAATAGCTTTTTACCATCAACCGTTCGACTCTGGAACGAACTTCCAGAGAATATCAAAAGTAATGTTTCAGTCAATTCCATGAAATTATTTTTGAATAACACAATAAATCCTGTCCCATCTTACTTCTATGCATGTTCTAGAATTGGTCAAATACTACATACTATAATTCGAACTAAGAGTAGTGCGCTTAAGGATCATCTTGATAAGAAAAATATCGAAGCTAATTCCTACTGTAGTTGTCAACTGGTAGAAACGTCCGAGCACTTGTTACTAAAATGTTCTCTGTATGAAAGGTTAAGAAATGATTTATTTGTTAACCTGTCTTCTCATTTGAATATTAATAATCTACTCTTTGGTGATTCTAACCTCCCAGATTGTGAATATGAAAGTAATTTCCTTGTAATTCAAGATTTTATAATAAAATCTAAACGTTTTACACCTAAAATATAAATGTATCATGCTTTTACTTGTTGCATAATATTAGATCTGTCATTTTATTGTTCGTTTTACAAATTGTCACCCTTTCACTGCATATGCTTATGTAAACAAATGTGTGTATTATTGATGTGCATGTCCTATCCATCTTATATGTATTTTTCTTTTCTTTTCTTTTTTTGTGTCTGGGAGAAGAATTTATATAAGTGCTGCGTCACTTGTTTTCTGATCCCTATGTATGTACTATTGTTATAACTCATGCAATTTATTCAATAAATATTGTTTACACTAAAGGTAAGTAGTTCATGCAAACGTTTAAATATAGAGATAATAATAATAAATGTATGGATGTCAATGGTAGTGAAACTAAGATAAGTTCTTTATCTCCATGCAGATTTTTACACTTCAGAAAATATATTTAACATAGAGACCTAATGGGTCATAGTGGGTTGTAGACCGTGAGGATAGTATGTGACAGCTCCGTCTTTGTAATTTCTAGAAATATTTTGTTTCAATTTAATCCATAATTGCTTTTTTACTTTTTTTTATCATAATCATTCTACTTATATAAAGCTTCAGAAAAAACTTCAGGAAAAAACATAGAGACCTAATGGGTAACTTTTTTAAAAATGGACCAAAATTTGAAATTAATTGTCATTGTTTGTATATATCATATATTAATAAGACATCTAGAAAAAAATTGTTGATTTGAAAACTGGATTTTTAAGAATTTGTTTCGGAAGATTTATAGAAGACAGATTAATATAAGTTTGATAACTTGTTTCTGAATCACATTGAACATTGTTTAAAGTATATATATATTTTAATAATTGTATGTTGAAATTTCATGAAATAAATAGTGTTTAAACTAAAAATTTTGGAATTTATTTTCAGGGTTGGTATATATCATATATTAATATACATCTAGGGGAAACAAATTGATTTGAAAACTGGCTTTATAAGAAATAAAATTCTGAACATTTATAGAAGTCAGACAGATAGTACAAGTTAGTTTTGGTTTACTCAAATAATTATGGACTTCAAACAAACTGGCGAAAAACAAAACAAAACAAAACAAATCAAAAATCATATCTTTTCCTTAAAATACGATTTAAACACAAACTTTTTTTCACCAAACATATCTGAAAATGATGATGTCGAGAATCTGTGTTTCAATCAAACTAAGTGCTTGTATATAAAAGTTAGTGAAAACATTATATGAAAGTATTAAAATAAACTCGTATTAATTTTTCTTTTAAAGGTGACAATTTAGATTCGGATAAGAAATGAATTCAGGGAAATATTTTGAAAATAATTGGTTCTGAATATGAAATACATAGCGAATTGCATTAGCGCAGAAAGGCGCTTGATCTAGTTCAATTCGTGAAATGTTGATAACCCTGTGTTTTATAATGGTCTTTTTTTAAGTAGCACCAATATATGTCAAATACATGTAGAGGTATAGTTATATACTGTACATTAAGTAGATTTACCTCATTGTACTGTTTAAGGACAAAAAAGGAATATAAAATACATTAGCATATTAATTGATTATTTATTCACCGTGTAAATTCTAGACAAATCTCGCGCCACAGTAATATTTAGTGCTTTATTTCGTTAAATATGAACAGAATTAGAGAGTAACTGTCAACCATCCCGTCCTTTTATGACAGGTGTGATCGCACGTTCTGATTTTCATTAAGTATTAAAACGCAAAGAAATATGTGTGACGCTTTGACACACTAATGAATGCAGAAAGTGTGTGTCCGAAAAACAATTATTAACCGCTTACCTTACACTGATGTGTACATTCTCAAAACAATATTAATATTCCGAGACACGTAGTAGACTTCACTGTTATCAAAACGTGTGTCAATTGAATGGCGGCAGGAGTAGCCGGACTACAAACAGCTCTCATACTTATTGGCTTTATCATACGTTTTCAGCCAAATTTCAACAACAATATTGAAGTGTATGATGTCAGGCCAGAAGACCTTGGCTTTTACGCTTGTCAACTGGACATTAAGGAAAGCAAATTTGACTACACCATCCAAAAACTTTGTTCGGGTCTACTCGATACATCAAACCCAAATGGCCGACCTGAAAAAATCATAACAGGAAATAGGAAAATCGCCAACCCATCAACGTATTGTCTTATACTGAGTATTTTACTTAGCGGCGACATACATATCAACCCTGGGCCGATAAAATACCCCTGTACTCTATGTCAGAAGTCAGTGAGATCAAATCAGAAGGCCATCCAATGTGATTTCTGTGACAACTGGACTCACTTAAAATGCACTAAAATAACTGTCTCTGAATATACAAAACTAGGAGAATCCAACGAAACATACTTCTGTAAAATATGCACCGATCGATTGCCAAAATTTACAGACTCTTACTTTGGTGAAACATCGTTCAGATCGAATGATAATGTTTTTAACCTAACCGGAAGTTCATTATCTAGTACTCATGATGAAAACAACGAAACATACGACATCTTCAATGAACTTACTGAACAGAGAAAGAAACATCCAGAAACATTTACCTGTGCGTATTTAAACATCAATAGCATAAGATATAAATTGTGTTCCATCAAACAACTGTTAACAACCAACACAGTTGATATGCTCATCATTGCTGAAACATAAATTGATAACTCCTTCCCAGACGCACAATTTAAAATTGACAACTATCACTTTTGTAGAGCCGACCGAAACGCACATGGCGGCGGATTGATTGTTTATGTACGATCCGACTTAGCCTGCGACAGGAAAAACAAGCTAGAATGTAAAACTATTGAATCCATCATGATCGAAATTCTTATCAACAAAAGAAAATGGTTAATATCGGGCTTATACAGACCACAGTCAATTAATGATAATAATTTCAATGAAGACTTTATTGATACTTTCGATAAAATTTCCACCTTATATGACAATGTTTTGATTTTGGGAGACATTAACTATGACATGCTCTCTGAACATAAAGGAGCACCACTGAAAAATGTATGTGATATTTTTGATTTTGTAAACCTTGCTAAAAGTCCTACTTGTTTTACTAAAGGTGCCCCTGCAACTCTTAATGATGTTATTTTGACAAATCGATCAACTTTCTGTCAAAATATACAAAACTTTAATTGTGGCTTGAGCGACGTTCATAACATTATATCGGTTCAAATCGAAGGAACAATTCCTAGAATAAATAAAAAGTTTGTAGAATATAGGAGCTTTAAAAACTTCGACCAAGAATTTTTTTTAAATGATTTAGAGCAAAAAAATTTAAACTCAATTGTTGACAAGTGTGATAATGTAAATTCACCATATGAGAATTTTGAATCAGAATTTATTTCTGTAATTAATAAACATGCCCCAATGAAAAAGAAGAAACCTGTAGATAAACCAGTCCCATTCATGAATAAAAATCTCAAAAGAGCAATCTGCAAAAAAAGAATGTCATATAATAAGTACAATAGATGTAAAAATAAACAAAATTGGGAAACATACAGAAAACAGAGAAATTTGGTGAACAAAATAAAAAAACAATCCATCAGAAATTATTTTATTGAAAGATGTGCAGGTGGTCCCAAAAGTAAACATTTCTGGCCTACAATAAAAACCCTTTCTAACGAATAAAGGTTCTCATTTTGCTAAAGACCTAATTCTGTGTGTAAACGATAATATTATAAATAACCAAACAGAAGTAGCTGAAACATTTAACAATTTCTTCATAAATGTTGCTAAAGACATCGGTTCACAAAACATAAAAACAGATGATAACCATCCAAGTATAAAAGCAATAAAAGAAATAAAACTGAATCTGACCAATTTATTTTTAATCCCATTAATGAAGAATTTGTTAATAAAGAAATTAATAAAATTGGTATAAAAAAGGCTACAGGAAAAGATGGAATATCTTCTAAAATCTTAAAATTATCTAAATCTGTTGTAGCAAAGCCCATTTCTAAAATTATAAATAAATCCTTTGAAACATCAACATTTCCTGATAAACTTAAAGAAGCACAAGTGGTTCCCTTGCATAAAAAGAATAACACTCTGGATAAAGGCAATTACCGGCCAGTCAATATCCTTCCCATGATATCTAAAATCTTTGAAAGAGCAGTAAACAGTCAAATTGTCGAATTCTTTGACTCACATTTTCATACTTTTTTATCTGCTTTTCGGAAAGGCTACGGATGCCAAACTGCTTTATTAAAGGTAATTGAAGACTGGAAAAAGGCTTTAGATCAAAATAAATATGTTGCGGCCATACTCATGGACCTATCAAAAGCTTTTGACTGTTTACCCCATGACCTGCTTATATTAAAATTAAAAACCTATGGTGTATCTCCTTCTGCTTTAAATCTAATAGATAGTTACTTAAAAAATCGCAAACAGTGTGTTAAAGAGGGCCCACATATTAGTAACTGGCAAGATATTTATAAAGGGGTGCCCCAGGGTTCATTACTTGGCCCTATCCTTTTTAAAATCTTTTTAAACGATATTTTCTATTTTATTAAAAAACAGTGATCTTTATAACTACGCGGATGACAATGCGCTTTCCTACTCTGATCATGATATAAATAAAGTAATCTCTACTTTGGAGGATGACAGTGTGACTTTAATTAATTGGTTTTCCATTAACAAAATGAAGGCTAACCCAGAAAAGTTCCAGGCAATTGCCATAGGTAAACAAACCAAACAACAAAACTTAACCTTTACTATTGACGGAAATAAAATTGAATGTGAATCTGAAGTTAAACTTTTAGGAGTAACAATAGACTTTCAATTAAATTTCAATGAACATGTGTCAAATATTTGTAAAAAAGCCTCCAGGCAATTAAATGTATTAAAAAGAATTGGTACCCATTTAACAAAACTAGGAAAACTTACAATCTACTACTCCTTTATTATGTCCAACTTTAACTATTGCCCACTTGTTTGGCACTTTTGTGGAGAAACGAATACCCAAAAAATAGAAAAAATACAGGAAAGGGCTCTGAGATTTATATACAATGAATACACCTCTAGTTATGAAGACCTGTTATGCAAATCTAAACTGCCATCCCTAAAAGTAAGGAGACTTAGAACATTTGCTTTAGAAGTTTTCAAAATTGTTAATAAAGATTGTCCTGTTTATTTATTTGACCTCATAGATATAAAAAATACTTCGTATTCTTTTAGATATCAAAATAAAGCAGCTTTACCACAGGTAAGAACTACAAGTTTTGGTTTGCAATCTTTTCGTTATGCAGGTGCAAAACTCTGGAATGAGCTGCCTGACCACTTTAGAAAAGACATGTCACTAGACCAGTTTAAAAATTTGATTAATACATGGTCAGGCAGCTCATGTCATTGCTTTGCATGCAAGGCTTCAGTTTGATTTCCTTCCCTTAGTATGCTAGATATTTTTAGTTTAGTTCATCAACTGTGCTTATTTTTAATTTAGTTCAACTACTGTGCTTTTATGTTTTACTAGATATTTTAGTTTAGTTCATCAACTATGCTTATTTTTAATTTAGTTCAACTACTGTGCTTTTATGTTTTATAATATGTATGTGCTCTGCTTTTTATGCATGTCTGTCCTTTTGCTTGTTTTGTTATTTACATGTATGTCGGTTTTAAAAGCTCTTCAGAGCTTATGTTGTATGTTTTTATACTCCGACTTTAAATAAAATTTGTATCTGTATCTGTATCTGTATAGTAATGAAGATAAAAACTGATCCTGGGCAACCAAGCTATCCGTGTTATCTTAAGTTGTACATTGATCAAGGCTAAATGCAAACCCTGTCAAGTTGCAATATACAAAATTTATATTTACGAATTTGCTAAATCGAAAAAAAAAATTTACGAATAGGCCTAAATATACTTGGTGGACTGTTGTCAATTGACGTACATGGTATCGTCAAAATGGTGTCGTCTCATCTACACAACATTTTGTATTTTCATAGGTACAGATCAGATATTTTATGGGTGTTTTATGTGCTTATAATATCTTAATTTATTTTCATGAAGTATGATATAAAAATATATATGCATGCTTATAGTATCCTATTTTATTTTCATAATGATGGATGTTGAAATATATGTGGTTATAATATCCTAATTATTTTTAAGTTTGATATTAAATATATGTGCTGATATACTGATTTTTTGTTTGCTATTTCTGTAATTAATAAACATGCCCCAATGAAAAAGAAGAAACCTGTAGATAAACCAGTCCCATTCATGAATAAAAATCTCAAAAGAGCAATCTGCAAAAAAAGAATGTCATATAATAAGTACAATAGATGTAAAAATAAACAAAATTGGGAAACATACAGAAAACAGAGAAATTTGGTGAACAAAATAAAAAAACAATCCATCAGAAATTATTTTATTGAAAGATGTGCAGGTGGTCCCAAAAGTAAACATTTCTGGCCTACAATAAAAACCCTTTCTAACGAATAAAGGTTCTCATTTTGCTAAAGACCTAATTCTGTGTGTAAACGATAATATTATAAATAACCAAACAGAAGTAGCTGAAACATTTAACAATTTCTTCATAAATGTTGCTAAAGACATCGGTTCACAAAACATAAAAACAGATGATAACCATCCAAGTATAAAAGCAATAAAAGAAATAAAACTGAATCTGACCAATTTATTTTTAATCCCATTAATGAAGAATTTGTTAATAAAGAAATTAATAAAATTGGTATAAAAAAGGCTACAGGAAAAGATGGAATATCTTCTAAAATCTTAAAATTATCTAAATCTGTTGTAGCAAAGCCCATTTCTAAAATTATAAATAAATCCTTTGAAACATCAACATTTCCTGATAAACTTAAAGAAGCACAAGTGGTTCCCTTGCATAAAAAGAATAACACTCTGGATAAAGGCAATTACCGGCCAGTCAATATCCTTCCCATGATATCTAAAATCTTTGAAAGAGCAGTAAACAGTCAAATTGTCGAATTCTTTGACTCACATTTTCATACTTTTTTATCTGCTTTTCGGAAAGGCTACGGATGCCAAACTGCTTTATTAAAGGTAATTGAAGACTGGAAAAAGGCTTTAGATCAAAATAAATATGTTGCGGCCATACTCATGGACCTATCAAAAGCTTTTGACTGTTTACCCCATGACCTGCTTATATTAAAATTAAAAACCTATGGTGTATCTCCTTCTGCTTTAAATCTAATAGATAGTTACTTAAAAAATCGCAAACAGTGTGCTAAAGAGGGCCCACATATTAGTAACTGGCAAGATATTTATAAAGGGGTGCCCCAGGGTTCATTACTTGGCCCTATCCTTTTTAAAATCTTTTTAAACGATATTTTCTATTTTATTAAAAAACAGTGATCTTTATAACTACGCGGATGACAATGCGCTTTCCTACTCTGATCATGATATAAATAAAGTAATCTCTACTTTGGAGGATGACAGTGTGACTTTAATTAATTGGTTTTCCATTAACAAAATGAAGGCTAACCCAGAAAAGTTCCAGGCAATTGCTATAGGTAAACAAACCAAACAACAAAACTTAACCTTTACTATTGACGGAAATAAAATTGAATGTGAATCTGAAGTTAAACTTTTAGGAGTAACAATAGACTTTCAATTAAATTTCAATGAACATGTGTCAAATATTTGTAAAAAAAGCCTCCAGGCAATTAAATGTATTAAAAAGAATTGGTACCCATTTAACAAAACTAGGAAAACTTACAATCTACTACTCCTTTATTATGTCCAACTTTAACTATTGCCCACTTGTTTGGCACTTTTGTGGAGAAACGAATACCCAAAAAATAGAAAAAATACAGGAAAGGGCTCTGAGATTTATATACAATGAATACACCTCTAGTTATGAAGACCTGTTATGCAAATCTAAACTGCCATCCCTAAAAGTAAGGAGACTTAGAACATTTGCTTTAGAAGTTTTCAAAATTGTTAATAAAGATTGTCCTGTTTATTTATTTGACCTCATAGATATAAAAAATACTTCGTATTCTTTTAGATATCAAAATAAAGCAGCTTTACCACAGGTAAGAACTACAAGTTTTGGTTTGCAATCTTTTCGTTATGCAGGTGCAAAACTCTGGAATGAGCTGCCTGACCACTTTAGAAAAGACATGTCACTAGACCAGTTTAAAAATTTGATTAATACATGGTCAGGCAGCTCATGTCATTGCTTTGCATGCAAGGCTTCAGTTTGATTTCCTTCCCTTAGTATGCTAGATATTTTTAGTTTAGTTCATCAACTGTGCTTATTTTTAATTTAGTTCAACTACTGTGCTTTTATGTTTTACTAGATATTTTAGTTTAGTTCATCAACTGTGCTTATTTTTAATTTAGTTCAACTACTATGCTTTTATGTTTTACTAGATATTTTTAGTTTAGTTCATCAACTATGCTTATTTTTAATTTAGTTCAACTACTGTGCTTTTATGTTTTATAATATGTATGTGCTCTGCTTTTTATGCATGTCTGTCCTTTTGCTTGTTTTGTTATTTACATGTATGTCGGTTTTAAAAGCTCTTCAGAGCTTATGTTGTATGTTTTTATACTCCGACTTTAAATAAAATTTGTATCTGTATCTGTATCTGTATAGTAATGAAGATAAAAACTGATCCTGGGCAACCAAACTATCCGTGTTATCTTAAGTTGTACATTGATCAAGGCTAAATGCAAACCCTGTCAAGTTGCAATATACAAAATTTATATTTACGAATTTGCTAAATCGAAAATTTTTTTTTACGAATAGGCCTAAATATACTTGGTGGACTGTTGTCAATTGACGTACATGGTATCGTCAAAATGGTGTCGTCTCATCTACACAACATTTTGTATTTTCATAGGTACAGATCAGATATTTTATGGGTGTTTTATGTGCTTATAATATCTTAATTTATTTTCATGAAGTATGATATAAAAATATATATGCATGCTTATAGTATCCTATTTTATTTTCATAATGATGGATGTTGAAATATATGTGGTTATAATATCCTAATTATTTTTAAGTTTGATATTAAATATATGTGCTGATATACTGATTTTTTGTTTGCTATTTCCATAAAATATGATATTTAATACTTATTTCCTACTTAATTTATTCACTCAATACTCACACAAAAACAAGACAACCTTACATTAACAATTAATTGTGGACTTGGAGTACATTGACATCTTCTCCGATTTTACACTATTTAAACAATATTTCACCAAAATCATACATATTTTGGCAAATTTGTAAGATATTTCGTCAAAATTGTATAAGTTTTGCAAATTTTGTTATTAAAATTAAGGATATTTCTACAGAGTTTGTGAAAGATTTATTGTTAGAATGCGCATATTTCACTTAATTCAATAGTAAATTATATAATTCTTTACAAGATTGTACAGTTAAAATACAGGTAAAAATATAACTACATTTCAGAAACAAACTTTAATTGTTAAAACAACATAGCTCTCTATGTTTATTTATACCTGTAATTAAAAGTGGGCAAACCAGGATGACACCACCCTGGCTTGTGTGTATTTTTACTTTCTTACCGGTAATTAAGCTCACCAAAGACCATCGGCACTGATAAAGGCATATAATTCTTGTAATAATTAATGAAACATTAGAATGTAATTAATATTAAAAATTAAATTCGGTTATTGTCATTTGAAATAAATTATATCGAGTCTTTCATCAATATTGATTCATTTGCCCCCTATTTGTGTGCCCCTTGATATTCGTATGCTAATGAGTGTGGCCCGCGAAAACACGGTCCGTGCATTTCGCCTCGGCTACAAATGACCAGTCTGAAGAAAGGTTTTGACCAGGCAATACGTTTTTAAAATCATTTAGAGTCAACACGTGTAAATTTTCGTAGATTATCGTTGCAAAACTGCAGATAAGTATTATTTTCTTGTTTACTTCTTTTATTGTGTAATCATGGATAATATTTTTTAATTTTTAAGCTTGGACTAAGAAACCGTAAAGAAAAATCAATAGATAATGTTTATTTCCTTACAAAGATGTGAATTATATTTACAAAGGTTGAAAATCGATAAATTTGATGAAATTATAGAGAAGTGACAATTATTTCAACTGGTATAATCATAACTTTTAAAGCAGAGCGTAGCGAAAAAGACGCACATTGTGAAAAACTTAGGTTTTACATTCGGCCAACAAATATATTGTTTATTTGCAATGTTACACTAAGTGAATTGACTATTGTCAACCTTACGAATATTTATCTCAGACAGTGTATATGTACAAGAAAACGTAAACAACTGTTACAAATATAAATACAGGCATATTAAATAATACAGGTACGTATATAAAAAACTAATTATATAAATCTACTAGACTGTGACATGAATACACAACCGAACTGTACTCGTTATCTGATTGATTGATACATAATGTGTGAATCAAATTATTGATTGAATTGTTGTTGCTGTGCCAATATTTACCGTTTATGTAAATAAGTATATTAAATTATTATCTAATTTATTATTGGTGTATGTGACCCCCAACCTGCCTATCAGCCTGCTCCTGCTCAGAACCCCCAACCTACCTATCAGCCTGCTCCTGTTAAGGACCATCACAATGAAAATGCTCCTCCACCACATATACTTCCTGCACCCCAAGTTGTACAACCGGTGCCACAGATTGAAAATGGCGAGGCTTTAATTATACCTACAAAGAGTGATATTGATGTTTTTGAATCACAAAAAATGTCTAATCAAATATGGAATTTAGAATATATTGATTTGGCACATCTACTTTATAAAAGTTTTGTTAGCAATATTGATAAACCGAAAAAAGTACTTGGTTTTGATGAAAATGGTGATATCTTAATTGAACGCAGCAAGTACTCGAAGGTAAAATCTATCACAAATATTGAAGAGCGGTCGGAGGGTTTTTTGAATTATATAAAAATTTGCTAAAAAGATTTCCAGCACTTGCCAATGATTTAATCAGTAACATGTCTATTATAAGAAGTGCCGTTCCGGATGTACCATTTGAAAAAAATGTACAAGTATGACCAACAGTTCCGTCTAAGAATGGCAAGGGACCACAGGCGATCATGGTCCACAATTGTGGTTACAGTTTGTAGCAACTGGTGGGCATAGTGTAACACAAACCACACCACGTATGTCATATACTGTAAATATGCCGTGCTATGACTATAATTTCAAAAGTTATTGTACAAGTATAAATTGTATATATATAATCATACATGCATCCGTTGTGGTAAATTTCACCCATCGGTTTATTGTCAACAGTCATTTAATAATTTTCGCAATCATGGTGGCTATACAGTTAGACCACCAAACATTCCACCTAAATATTCACCAAATATGCGGATGGAAAGCCCGTCTGTACAATCAGCTTACCGCAAGATATTTCGTCAATATTGTATAAGTTTTGCAAAACTGCAGATAAGTATTATTTTCTTGTTTACTTCTTTTATTGTGTAATCATGGATAATTTTGTTTAATTTTTAAGCTTGGACTAAGAAAACGTAAAGAAAAATCAATAGATAATGTTTATTTCCTTACAAAGATGTGAATTATATTTACAAAGGTTGAAAATCGATAAATTTGATGAAATTATAGAGAAGTGACAATTATTTCAACTGGTATAATCATAACTTTTAAAGCAGAG
Organism: Bathymodiolus brooksi; assembly: GCA_963680875.1. Classification (NCBI taxonomy): domain Eukaryota; kingdom Metazoa; phylum Mollusca; class Bivalvia; order Mytilida; family Modiolidae; genus Bathymodiolus; species Bathymodiolus brooksi. Next base: position 130,572,169 of record OY804576.1, on the reverse strand, counting down.
CGTAGCAAAAGATGCACATTGTGAAAAACTTAGGTTTTACATTCGGCCAACAAATATATTGTTTATTTGCAATTTTACACTAAGTGAATTGACTATTGTCAACCTTACGAATATTTATCTCAGACAGTGTATATGTACAAGAAAACGTAAACAACTGTTATAAATATAAATACAGGCATATTAAATAATACAGGTACGTATATAAAAAACTAATTATACAAATCTACTAGACTGTGACATGAATACACAACCGAACTGTACTCGTTATCTGATTGATTGATACATAATGTGTGAAACAAATTATTGATTGAATTGTTGTTGCTGTGCCAATAGTTACCGTTTATGTAAATAAGTATATTAAATTATTATCTAATTTATTATTGGTGTATGTGATGGGATGTTTATTTCGAATGAATACATGTACTTAACATTAGAATATTATTAAAATAATGCTGCTTAATGGCCGACAAATACTCTGTTCATTTTTTATAAACGGTTAATGTCTCTTTTATTTACATATGCCTAGAGGGAAAGGTTTAACCATACCGGAATGCAGCGGCGGGGAGACGACTGCCTTCAGTAGCACCACGTCAGGTGGAACGCCAGAATCCTCGAAGGAGAAGACCACGGGCACAGTTAGAACAAGCGGAAGACCATGGGGTCCCTGTTCAAGTTCAACAGCCCAATGATAATTACACCCAACCTGCCTATCAGCCTGCTCCTGCTCATAACCCCCAACCTGCCTATCAGCCTGCTACTGCTCATAACCCCCAACCTGCCTATCAGCCTGCTCCTGCTCATAACCCCCAACCTGCCTATCAGCCTGCTCCTGTTAAGGACCATCACAATGAAAATGCTCCTCCACCACATATACTTCCTGCACCCCAAGTTTTACAACCGGTGCCACAGATTGAAAATGGCGAGGCTTTAATTATACCTACAAAGAGTGATATTGATGTTTTTGAATCACAAAAAATGTCTAATCAAATATGGATTTTAGAATATATTGATTTGGCACATCTACTTTATAAAAGTTTTGTTAGCAATATTGATAAACCGAAAAAAGTACTTGGTTTTGATGAAAATGGTGATATCTTAATTGAACGCAGCAAGTACTAGAAGGTAAAATCTATCACAAATATTGAAGAGTGGTCGGAGGGCTTTTTGAATTATATAAAAATTTTGCTAAAAAGATTTCCGGCACTTGCCAATGATTTAATCAGTAACATGTCTATTATAAGAAGTGCCGTTCCGGATGTACCAATTGAAAAAAATGTACAAGTATGACCAACAGTTCGTCTAAGAATGGCAAGGGACCACAGGCGATCATGGTCCACAATTGTGGTTTCAGTTTGTAGCAACTGGTGGGCATAGTGTAACACAAACCACACCACGTATGTCATATACTGTAAATATGCCGTGCTATGACTATAATTTCAAAAGTTATTGTACAAGTATAAATTGTATATATATAATCATACATGCATCCGTTGTGGTAAATTTCACCCATCGGTTTATTGTCAACAGTCATTTAATAATTTTCGCAATCATGGTGGCTATACAGTTAGACCACCAAACATTACACATAAATATTCACCAAATATGCAGATGGAAAGCCCGTCTGTACAATCAGCTTACCGCAATTATTATGCCCCGAGAGCTAGGCAAAACTTTGAGTTTCGTTTTAGGCCAAACATTGCCAGATTTCCTGGACAGCAACTCAGTTTGAACCTTTGAACCGTAATGAGAGCGGGAGGTTTGGCGCCTTCAAATCTGATTCAACCCACCATTTCTTTAGAAATGCCTGTACCAAGTTAGGGTCATTACGGTTGTCACAGTTTTCCGGTTGTTGACTGATTTTGTCTGTTTATATAATTATGAGTTTTGACTTTCCCTTTGTAAGATTGTTCGGAGTTCGGTAATTTTGTTATTACCCTTATTTACACAAAATGCAAAATTAAAATGTTTTTGAAATGAATTGTTTTTTGCAGGAAGGGACAGGCATTTGGACATATGGTGTATATGGTATTCTCCAATTAATCTTCATATTTTGTCAAAATTGTTATCTGTTTATCCTGACCGAGAGGCAGCAGATATTCTATACAATGGCTTTAGATATGGTTTTCGCATAAATGATGCAGGACCGAGAGTATCTTATGAATCAAGAAATTTAAAATCAGTTTTGAATAATCCTGCAATAGCGTGGGAAAATGTAATGAATGAAGTAAATGCTGGTAGAATTGCAGGACCGTTTTCCTATCGAACAATTTCAAATTTGAGAGTGTCTCCCATTGGACTGGTCCCCAAAAAGACTGGCGGAATTCGCTTAATTACAAACTTGTCGTCACCAATTAATGGAAGTGTTAATGATTTTATTGATACAAGTTACACATCAGTTCAGTATTCATCTTTTGATAGAGCAGTTGTTATGATTAAAAAACTTGGTTTTAAAGCACAGTGTTCAAAAATGGACGTAAAATCTGCATTTAGATTAATGTCAATGCATCAAGGAGAATTTGATTTGCTAGGATTCAAAATTGGTAATAGGTACTTTATTGGCAAATATCTAATCATGGGCTGTTCGGTTTCATGTAGTCATTTTGAACGGTTTTCTTCTTTTTTGCATTGGGTTACGGAAATGGAATCGGGTTTACATGAAATTGATCACTATCTTGATGATTTGTTATTTGCTGGTGCAGATGAAACTAGTAATTGTTCAAAGTTAATGAATACCTTCACCGAAGTTTGTTCACAATTAGGTGTCCCAATAGCTGATGATAAAACGGAAGGTCCATCAACAATGATAATTAATTTGGGCCTTTTAATTGACACTGAAAAGATGTTAATTCAAATTCCTGATGAAAAAGTGCAAGGGCTATTATATTTTTTAAACGAAGCAAGTAAGCGAAAAAAGATAACATTACGACAACTTCAATCATTATGTGGTTCATTAGCATTTTGTGCGAGAGCTTTACCAGCAGGCCGTGCATTTAGTAGGCGCTTGTATTTAGCATGTGAAAGGGACAGGAAGCCTCACCATATGATAAAAATAACAAAAGCTATGCAGAGTGATATATTAACATGGAAAATGTTTTTAGAAAATTTAACGGTGTTTCTTATATTTTGGATGACTCGTGGGTCTCCAATTCAGTATTAAGACTTTTCACAGACAGTGCTGGGGGTGTTTCTGAAGGTTGTGGTATTTATTTTGACGGTAAATGGGCATGTTTGAATTGGCCCTCTGAATGGGAACAGGGGAATATTTTGAAGGATATTACATATTTAGAATTAATACCCATTGCTTTATCAGTGTATTTATGGGGAAATCAATGGCATGGAAAGAAAATATTATTCCACTCTAACAATCAGTCTGTTGTAGAGATTTTGAACTCTTGCACATCAAAATCAGAGAGGGTTATGACACTTGTTAGGCATATTGTGTTTTGGTCTTTATTAGGAAACTTCCATATACAAGCACAATTTATACCTTTACCAACGTTTTCGCTGACTTAATTTCTCGTGGTAATTTTCAGAAATTCAAGAAATTGGCATCATTGGCGGATATTTTATATATCAGTTCCAGAGACGTTTTGGAAACTTTTAGACCACAATGTGTGAAGCTATTAGAAGCGTCCAATTCAGATAATACTTGGTTAACTTATCGTAATGTCTTGTCATCTTTTCAGAAATTTCGACAAAATCATGGTTTGAATAATGTTTGGCCATGTCCTATAACTCATATAGTTAATTATGTAGCATCCATGTTCAAACAAGGTTATTCCCCCTCAACGATCAAAGCATATTTGTCAGGAATTAGCTATTATATTAAGAGTAACGGCCTTGAAGACGTTACACAGTCCTTCATAATTCAAAAGATGATGAGAGGAATGTTTCGTTTAGACAAAAGGCATGACTGCCGTAAACCTATCACGCTAAAAATACTGATTAAGCTTACAGAAGCGTTGAACAAAGTTTGCTTTTCTGTTTATGAATCCGCTTTATTCAGTTGTGCATTTTCAATTGCATTTTTCGGGTATTTACGGGTTGATGAAATAGCCATGTCAAACTTGAATAGTAATCATATTGTAAAGATATCTGATGTAGCGCTTGATTCTAAAGCCGAGATTCTTTACGAAACAATTCCATTTTCAAAGACTGACCAGTTAGGGCATAAAACTACTTTAATACTGAAGCGAAGTGTTCACACTTCAGTGTGTCCTGTTAATTTAATGTTGAATTATTTTTCAATGAGGCCAAATGTGGAAGGGCCATTGTTTTGTCACATGCATAACCAAAATCTCACTCCTTATCCTTCAAAAATGTTGAGAAATGCTTTGGCGTTCACTGGCTATAGTCCAGATGAATTTAATACCCATTCATTGCGTATAGGTGCTGCAACACAGTCATTTTTAAATGGCATGGACGAAAAAACTATTATGGCAAATGGTCGCTGGAAATCGTCATGCTACAAACGGTATATTCGGTTGAATATGTTACATTAAATTTTGTTTTCAGGCATTAACAAAGATATATGGGTGGTGGGTTCTTCAATAATTCAAAGAGCTGGTGAGCACTCAAAAATTAGACCAAGAGGTACATTTGTAGGTTTACAACAACTTGGATGCCAATTAGTGTGGATTGGAATGCCTGGTATGAGATGGGAAAACGTTGTTCCTTTGATTCACAGTTTGATAAATTACAGGGGCATTCCGTTTGCAGTAATTATACATTGCGGAGGTAATGATATTGGTCTTGTCCCCTGTGGAGAATTACTTTGTCACATTAAGTTTCAAGTATGTTACCTGGTACATCTCTTGTATGGTCAAGTATCTTACCTAGAATGAAATGGAGGTATTCCGAAAATATAAGATATATGGAAATAACCAGAAAGAGAGTGAATAGAGGCGTCCATTCTTACTTATTAAAGATAGGCGGATATGTTATAAGACATCCGAATTTCGATGACAGACATCCCGCTTTGTTTAAAAAGGACGGTGTGTATTTGTCGTTTATTGCCAATGACATTTTTCTCAACCAAATACAAGGTGCTCTCGAAACATTTTTGAAATGCCCTCATTGTTTGGTTTATCCTTTTAACTGAGATAACCAAATGTTGAAATGAATGCTTTGTATTGTTGTTCCCTTTGTTAAAGATGTTTACTCCATTTCATGGAGCCAATTTGAAATATGGATAATAAGATTGTTTACTATGTTGATTGTCATGTTTTTCTGAAGTTTGAGTTGTAATTTTGACAAATCTAAAGTGTGTTGAATTTGACAATTTATTAAATTTTGAATTTTTACATTAGACTTTTTGTCAATGTTGTTTGCAAATGATGCAGAAGTCTGCCTAATTTGTCATGGGGTAAATTTGTTTTCGGATTTACAGTTTACTGTTGTAGAACTGTAAATTATGACCGAATTTACCTTCTGCTGCTATGATGTACCCAGCAGCTGATTATATACTTACCTTACTGTTGGCTTGCCCTTCAGTACATTGAAGAATCGTCATCATTTATTGATTGACAATTTGATTGTTTGTTTATTTGTTTGATGTTTAAAAAATGTTTGAGTAAATGCCATGACAAATTAGCAGCCAAACACATAGTTTTGTTCTGTTTAGCCTCAAATAAGAACTCAATCACTATGCTACACAACTGTTCTTCTACAAACCGTAAATCATGTTCTTATAAGGTTTTCTTGGGATACAAGCTAATAATAGAATTTAATTAATATTAAAAATTAAATTCGGTTATTGTCATTTGAAATAAATTATATCGAGTCTTTCATCAATATTGATTCATTTCCCCCCTATTTGTGTGCCCCTTGATATTCGTATGCTAATGAGTGTGGCCCGCGAAAACACGGTCCGTGCATTTCGCCTCGGCTACAAATGACCAATCTGAAGAAAGGTTTTGACCAGGCAACACGTTTTTAAAATCATTTAACCCTACCCTGCCCTACCCTTTATTTGAATATTTGCTGCTGCTTTTTTGTTTATTATTTCAGGGTCACATGGGTGTACGATTATGCAAACATCGTCATGGCATTCATATAACAGTTGGAAATGTAATGTTTGATGTCATCTGTGTTGCTGTTGTGGATTATGGATTTAAAAGGCCGAAGATGCCAAATTTACCTTCTGTTCCTATGGTGTACCCAGCAGCTGATTATAGACTTACCTTACTGTTGGCTCGCCCTTCAGTACATTGATGAATCGTCATCATTTATCAATTGACAATTTGATTGTTTGTTTATTTGTTTGATGTTCATAAAATGTTTGAGTAAATGCCATGACAAATTAGCAGCCAAACACATTGGTTTTTTTTTGCTTAGCCTCAAATAAGAACTCAATCACTATGCTACACAACTGTTCTTCTAGAAACCGTAAATCATGTTCTCATAAGGTTTTCTTGGGATACAAGCTAATATGCAATAAATAAATTTAATTTAATGCAATCATCATTAATAAGATTTATAATTTTAATACATAGATTAATACAAATATAATAAAACAAAAACAAAATATTCGAACAAAAACGAATCGCGGGAACACATTTATAAACATTTGAATCACAAATAAAATTTGTTTTATAATGATTTATTTTGGAAAAGAATGGGGCGTTTTGGTATAAAGTGGGGTCGTTTTTAGTGAAAAGTGGGGGTGTTTTGGTATAAAGGGGGGGTCGTTTTGGTAAAAAGTGGGTGCGTTTTGGTAGGGGGCGTTTTGGTAGTGAGGGCGTTTTGACCTGTTGCCGATATTTTATGTTGCGCAAGTGATAATTATGTAATTGTTTACTTAGCATGACACTAATTATTCTGGGCAGGATAACAAAAGGTTTTTAATCATAGGTAAGCTAAAGTCTGTTTTAAAATATTGATCAAATGCATATCAAATAAATTAAACAAAAATAATTTTAGGATGCATTTTTGTTTATTAATTTGTATATGCATGGATTTTAGTTGTTCTGTTGTTGTTGTTTTTCCTCTCTTTTCATTCATTGTATTCTTTTTGGTTCTGCTTTTAATTTGTTTTTGTTTTGTTTATTTTGCTTTTGTTGTAATTCTTGTATTTTGCTAATTGTTTCTCTTGTAGTTCTTTAGGTTTTATATTGATCATTTTGGAAATTGTTTTCATTTGACTTGAACAAACCAAGTAATTAAGATTCTGAATGTATATTTGTTTATTTTTTAATAAGTAGCTATCAACATAGTGAAATGAAAACAAATGTAATCAGGATATAAAAATCACAATTTCACTCAAGATGTAGATAACCAATATCAGCATATTGTGCAACATTTAAATCAAATAAGCACAAAAGTCACAACTTTCACTATAATCAAATTAGCCCTAAAGTCACAATTTTCAACATTCAATGTACCATTCCAGTCCAGCCAAACCACACGCTTGTGTTTTACGCCATATACACAGTGTAAAGTGAAAACAGCATGCTTTTAATGTCATTTGTGGAAAAAACAGCATTAAGAGCGTTTCTAGCAGCAGTTTCAAATTTCATAAGCACGAGCTGAGGTGTCATACCAAAGCTATTTTGTAGTAAAGCTCCTTTAAGCATGGTGAATAGCCTTGTGTGTTTGTTCAGTCTTTTTCGGAAGAATTACAAACACTAATGGATATGAAGTATCTTCTACGTATCCATACAGGGTGCATAGCTGGTAAAAGCTTTCAGGACAAGAGTAAAATGTTCCATCTCCAAACACTGTCTTTGAGTCACAAAGCATCATTAGGTTGCTGTCTGTAGCCAAGATTAAAATTCTTTGATCTAGTTCATGTGTGTCGTCGTTGAGTACAAATGTCTCCCCTGCTGTAGTCTCTGTCCACGCTCCCTCTAAGGCAATCTCATTTTTTGGTTTTGGGTAGCTTTGGTAAAACCTTGGCTCGGCGGCGGTGCAATGATACTTTACAGCTTTCAAATGAGGATATACGCCTTATCATATCGTCTACATCATCATCAATGAGAGCGGGAGGTTTGGCGCCTTAAAATCTGATTCAACCCACCATTTCTTTAGAAATGCCTGTACCAAGTCAGGGTCATTACGGTTTTCACAGTTTTCCGGTTGTTGACTGATCTTGTCTGTTTATATAATTATGAGTTTTGACTTTCCCTTTGTAAGATTGTTCGGAGTTCGGTAATTTTGTTATTACCTTTATCAAAGTCTCTGTTACGAAGACTACCAATTTTTTCATCATAAATTGAAGGTATAGGGTTGACCTCTTCACAACAACGTTTCTTCACATTAGTGACAAACGAAGCTGCACTAAACCAGTATGATCTGAAGGGTGGTTGTGGTTTACACCGAAACTCACTGGCAGGTTATCAACAGTTACAATTGTTGCCAAGCAGTCACGAGAGAGACCTTTCCAGTAACGCCGGTTGTTACGACTAATTCTTACTGAAAACTTAAAACCAGCATGAAGTAAATAATGTCCTCCTCTGCCATTCTCTAAAAAATCTACATTTACTTGTGCGTTAGCCATTGTGATAATGGTCAGCATTACTTGGTTCTCCTTATATAGCTTACATATAGCATACCAAGCCTTAATAATTACTAATTAACAAAGCAAGAATAAAACCTTGTATAATCATGCAAGAGATAATAATGTGTTGTAATATTTTTAATCAATTTCATGATTGAAATAAGCATTGCTTTGATTTCCTTGTTTTGCTTAGCCTTAGAATTCCAAGCCTTAATCATTACTAATTAACAAAGTAAGAATACAACCCTGTATAATCATGCAAGACATAATAATGTGTTGTTATTTTTTTTAATCAATTTCATTGAAGTGAGCATTGCCTCGGTTTCCTTGTTTTGATTAGCGTAGCATCCAAGCTTAAACCAAGTGAAAACAAAACCCTGTATTAATTATTCAAAACATAGTTATGCTTTCAAAGAACACTTTATTTTTTATGTGGTTAAGTTTCTGATTAAAGCAGAAAACAGCTCACACTAAATTCCGTGAATTTAAAGTGATACAGCAAATATGATGTTTAATATAGCATTTTGTTCATTAATTCAATAGAACAACATTGCTTTTTTCTTTTAAAATAATATTACACCAGTTTTGGGTGAAGACAATTTTCCCCTGAAAATTCAATTTGGAATACGGCGGTACCTTTACTAAGCTATTCATGCATGTTTCAAGTCGAAATATGTTCCCAACAACTAGAAATCTGCAAATCCGTGTGCAAGTATATCGTCCTTGCCATTATTGTGGACACTGATTAACTTTCGGTTGTTTTGTTCCGATGATTGTCGATCATAGCCTCGTGAGGAAAAGTTTTGGTCCGATGATTGCCGATCATGACCTCGTGAAGAAAAGGAAAATATCATGGATGCTGAAGTAAGCACGCACACATTCCTGACAATGATTATTGAGGAATCTGTCTGTATCATGTCGTGTGAACCAATTTTTGTTGTTGCAATTATTCTTATGTTATACACACGGAATATATATATATATTTGTTTTCATCAACTGAACATTGCGCATGAGCGATAATCTCCACGAAAGAGTTCAAATCTTGTGTCACGTGGATATCATTTGCATTACTGAACTGGAAAACAGAATTATCTGCTTTCCAATATTTTTCAATTTGCTCTTATAATCTGCTTTTGAGTGGATTTTTAATCTTATGCAGTTGATTTTAGTTAAAATTAAGTGACATATTAAGTGAAAATATTTAATCCAAAAATTCCAAGATATTTCCCTTTCATATTACTTTAAAGTCCCACTGCCTAAGATACCACCGTTTTCTTAGTGATCTGTATTCTCCAAAAAATGTACTGTACATGCTTTATATTTAATAAAATAATGTTTTAGCTCATTTTCGTGTTGATATATGTGAGAAAGAATGGATGAGAGAACGATATTTGTTGACGAATTCCATGATGCTGCATCAAAAGATAGCGACTGATTAATTATTGGCAAATTTACGGAGTCTGCCGAATGATCCAATTGTAACTACTCGGCATTATACGATTGCCGAATGATCGTGTTGTTCCAACTATCAATAAACAGCGATGGAAGAGGCAAGCACATGTACTCCTTTCTCACTATATTATTGTTTTATTTCCAATGTTTCCCAATACAAAGTGGTCATTTTGCATAGTTTTAAAAAACAAAAGTACGTTAGTAATTTGTGCATAGCTCGAGAGAGGAGAAATAAAGTTAATTTAAAAAAACGTATTTCAACAAATTTGGAGTACGATAAGGGAACTACGAAATGAACAATAAATATGTTGTATTCGTAACAAAATTCTGAATGAATCCGCATTATTCAGTAAATAATGTTCGCAAATTAAATATTTTAGGAATTTATCTTTATTATATTTGCTATCAGTATGAAGAACGTGCAAAGTGTAACCGTCCTAACGGAAATCGTACCGTTTAGGGTCTTTCTAAGTCTAAGTCTGTATTTAAAGACCAAGAAGCTGTTAAGTGTCTTTCCTCTCTTGATGACAAATATGTTATCGTTCCTGCGGACAAGGCTTCCAACAATATCGTGTTTGTATGTAAATCATATTACTTCGAATGCCTAATCAAGGAATTAGGCATACATAGCAACACCTCTAGTAATACCACATACAAACCAACTTCGTTCGACAAAGATGAAATCCTAGCTAACCACAGATCATTCATGACCTCTTTAAACATTCCCTCTGGTAAAGAGTCTGAGGATTTACCCTATTTATATTGGATACCTAAACTCCATAAGACACCATACAAAGAAAGGTACATAGCGGGATCATCAACTTGTTCGACGAAAGAATTGTCTATTCACCTGACAAAGATTCTGTCTGCAGTAAAAGAGGGACAACAGAAATATTGTGAAACTGTTTACTCGCGTAGTGGCATAAATCACATGTGGATTTTGAAAAACTCTAAAGATCTTTTGGATAACCTGAAATCAAGATCTTTCTCTCAGGTATCCTCCATCAAAACTTTTGATTTTTCAACTCTATATACCACCCTACCGCATGACAAATTAAAAACCCGCTTAAAAGAAACAATTCATAAAGCTTTTAGTCATAGAAACTATGGCTCAAAATTTGTTGGGTTAGGCTACAATTCCACATATTTTTCAAACAAAATTCATAAAGGTAAAACATGCTACTCCGAGGAACAAGTGATCAGTATGCTCATCGATAACATATTTGTCTCCTTTAAAGGGACACTGTTTCAGCAGGTCGTCGGCATACCAATAGGTACGAATTGTGCCCCTCTTCTAGCCGATTTATTTTTATACTCATATGAGTCGGAGTTTCTTCAAAAGCTTGTAAAAGATAAGAAGATTCATGAGGCTAGAGCCTTTAATTTCACATACAGGTATATTGATGACGTTTTATCTATCAATAATTCTAGATTTGCAGAATTTCTTCCATTGATATATCCTCCAGAGCTGGAAGTTAAAGAGACCACCGATACAGCTTCGTCCGCATCATTTTTGGACTTATACCTCGAATTTGACGACAGTGGTCAACTCAGTACTAAAATTTATAATAAGCGGGACGACTTCAATTTTAAAATCATAAATTTTCCAAACATGTGCAGCAATATACCAGCTTCTCCTGCATATGGTGTTTACATCTCGCAATTGATTCGCTATGCAAGGGCCAGTAGCAATTATTCTGATTTCCTGAAACGTCATCTTCATCTGAGAAACAGGCTACTGGACCAGGGCTATAAAAAGATTCGCCTTATTCGATCTCTTAAAAAGTTTATATTCCGATACCAATATCTTGTCGAAATATATTCCGTCTCTGCAGAAAAAATTATAAGCGATGCATTTTCATATTGTGAAAATGTATAAAGATAAAGAAGTCAAAAATTTTTTTGTCAATGTGTGACGTAAAAATATTTTTGACATTTACGTCACCCAATATGGTACTGCTTTGAAAACTATTTTACCTATTTTGTTCCTGTATTTAAATACTGTTACAGTGACAGCCGGAACCTTTGAACCGTAATGAGAGCACCATTTCTTTAGAAATGCCTGTACCAAGTCAGGGTCATTACGGTTTTCACAGTTTTCCGGTTGTTGACTGATTTTGTCTGTTTATATAATTATGAGTTTTGACTTTCCCTTTGTAAGATTGTTCGGAGTTCGGTAATTTTGTTATTACCCTTATTCTCTGTTAGCCCTCTAAATTCTTTGATTTTCTGTTTTCTAAATATTTTGATTCTAAGTGTATTGAGGTTACATAAATTGTCGAAGTTACCCTATACAACAATAAATTTACTGTAATTTATGTACTACAGTCATCTGTCGAACGTATTGGGAAATGTAAATAAAATCCCTACATAATCAACCAAAACAATATTTGTTTATTTGTTAATTTACTCATTATGTTGTTATGCGTAATATTTATTTCTACATAATTTAACACAAAAAATAAAAATTGACTTTGATTTTCTTATATATTTCAACTAAAAATAAATCCTAAAAATCTAAATCATAGGAAAATTATGTACAAGTGAAAACCACTCGTATAAACATAATGAGCAAATAAACAAACAAGATATAGATAATTCCGAATGTTTTGGTGTAAAATTTGTTAAAATCTATCCAGAAATGACTTCACAATAATGTTTTGAAAAACTATGGTTTTGGTTGATTAAATATGGCTTTTTTGACATTTTCCAATACTTTTGACAGATGACTGTATTTTGTTTGGTCCTCATTTTATTGGTTGCCATAAAAGATTAAATTAAAGATCTTTTGATTTATTTATACAAGATGATAAGCAAATTCTATTTATTTTAGAATTCAGTTCAATCACGCAGCCTTCATTTGTCTTCAATTTATTGGAGCAAGAAAATGAAAGAAATCCAGATCCATCCTGCTCCTCAGCCTGGTCCACCTGACTGGTGCACCTGCACTTATTGCAGGGAGATGCCGGAGGGAGAGAAAGTGTGTTGCAAGGAGATCAGTGAGAAGTGCCACTCAAGGATGCCTGTAAATATTTTTTTTTTCATACGCCTTTTACTATTCTGTTGCATGATTTTATTTCTGACAGTTTTGTGGTTACACCAGTATTTACTTTGCCATCACCATGTAATCTGTTGTTTGTATACAGCATACCATCTAATGCTTAAACATGTATTTACCATTGAAATAAAATGTGATATGGGGTTAACAACCAACAATTCACACAAGAATAATCCTCGGAATCAAATACAAGACAGGTTACCATACAGCCCTCAACAAGCAAAAACCCACATCTCATGACAAACTGTTGATGGCCCCTCAAATAAATCATAACTGGGGAAATATACATCCAGCACCATAATATCGTTTTCAAACTAGCTTATCTGAATGAAGTGATGTATTACAACGGAAAACTATGGATTGTTTCTCATCTATATATTTCCTTTCTTTTCAGGATTTCTATACCATAATTTTGGAGGTTGCTGCTCGCTATAGAGATGATGTTCTGGCATAACCTCCAGATCAAGATTACAACAGAGACATATGACAAACTGCGTACAGACAATACATTTTGTGGCGACATGGCTATTTGGGAGCAGGAAACAGGCGTGTTGTAAAAAGTTGCTGTGTATGGCGGATAAGAGGAACATATCAAGACCCACTTGGACAGTATGTTGGCTTCATGCCTGGAGCACTCGGATAGATAGTCCAAAATAAAATTATTTTCTGTGCCAAATTTATTTTTGCACACATTGTTTGGTTACAATTTTGTACATCTGTTTTGCGGTGAAGGCAAGTAGTCAACAACAGTATGAAGCAACATTATTGATGTGATGGTTTCTCATTGACACTTCCCCCATATATACATGCATATCTTGTCATACATATATAAAACTAGAGACTCAGTGTGCTGAGCCTGTGTCGCTCTCCTTTCATTCTGCTTATATCGGACCTGATGTTAGTTTACCCATGTTTCAATTGGTATTGTAATAGGAGTTTAGAAAACTGCAATTGGAACTGATATACTGAAGGAATACAATTGCCTTTGCTTACAGGTGAATCCTACTGTTGAACATTTAAGCTTCTTATTGTATGACTGGAAGAGGAAAGTCAACCTCCCATTGATTAAAACTACCTAGAAAAATATTCAACTCATCTTATATATGCATAGATGTATATGTACATGACCTATATAAATAAATGCTGTCATTACCGTTACATAAGATGCATTGATGCATAATGTGCACCCCTCTTGGCCTTGAAATCTCCAGTAAAAACTAGTTTGTGTCTATAATGCCATTTTAAATATATTTTTGACATTAGAGAAATAGGAAAAACTTTAATTTTGAAAATTATTTGCCACAAGTAAAATGATTCATTCTGGTTGCAAATAATCTGGTTACATGGTTAAGTATATGTATTGAAAAAACAAAACAAACTTAAACTTAGTTTTTAGTTAAATTGTTTTCTAAAAATCAAACGTTATTTAGGGGCCTTTGTTGTCATGATCATATGGTAGTTGGATTTGCAACTACCTATGCAATCAGTGCATATCACCACTGAAGTAGAAAGTTTGAATCCCGCACATGATTAGGTGTACTCGATACAACATGTTGCGATAAAGTTTATCAGTGACATGCGGCAGGTCTGTGGTTTTCTCCGGGTACTCTGGTTTCCTTTACCAAAAAAACTGACAGCCACGATATAGCTGAACTATTGTTGAAAGTGGCATTAAATACCATGACCCTAACCCTCAAACAGCATTTAGCAAATGTAGGGTTCTAATCACAGAAACCAAGTTAATGGAAATATTGATAGAAAGGAAAATCATTATACAAAAATAAAATTAAGGTACAAATTTTAATTAGAAAAATAATAAATGCAAATAACATGAACTCCTACAAAACACTTTATATAATTTTAATGAATATATCCACAATGCCTAAAATATCATTACAAGTGTGTCCAACAGCGTAGTATCAACCACAAAAATTACAAGCAAGCTTAAATAGGTCATCTTCTAATTGGTTTATTGTCTCCCATCATTATAAATACTGATTAGGCAAAAACAGAGCACCCATGTTTCAAGTAATAATGACCAACCTTCCATAGATGCTTCCTACCAAATTTCATTTCATTTGGGAAAGTGGTTTCAGAGGAGAAGATATTTTTAGAAATCAACCATGTGGCGGCCATGTTTGATAACGGATCAGGACAAACTTAGCCATTGTTATCGAGGACCTTCCATAGATGCTTCCTACCAAGTTTCAGTTCATTTGGCCAAGCGGTTTCAGAGGAGAATATTTTTTAGCTCAGCCAATCAGAAACATGAATTGCCTGTGGTGGCCATGTTTGTTAATGGATCGGGACACACTGAGCAATCTTTATACAGAACCTTCCATAGATGCTTCCTATCAAATTCAAAAAATCAAAATCCAGTTCATTTGGCTGAGGGGTTTCAGAGGAGAAGATTAAAATGTGAAAAGTTAGCGGACGACAAGTGATGGCAAAAGCTCACATTGCCTTTGGCAAGGTGAGCTAAAAACAACCTATGATGCTCCATTAAGAATGGTAGACTAAGAGGATTGCAGTCCAAAGGATATCACTATTGAAAAGCTGAGAAAATCTTGAAAACTAAACGTGTGCAATAAAAATGAAATTGAGATTAAGGTTATAGTGCTGGTGCAAGAGTGACTTGTACAATACAAGTATCAAATACCCTTGAAGTATCTCTGGTAGTCCATGACAAATGGACCCAGTCACAGAAACTTGAACACTCAATTGTTGACTGTTATTAGCATAATAACATAACATATGTTATTAGCATACATATGTCTCGCCCTTGCTGTATCTCAGCGAAAACAATACCAACAAAAGGCAATACCTGTTTTGGATATATTTTTTGTTGAATAAAAAACGCAACAAAGAAAAACATTCATAATTTGTAGCTTTCTGGAAGAAATTTTTATACAATAATATACCGGAAATTTTGATAAATGCAGTATTTTTGGACACACACACATCTAAATACAAATGGTGACAAAGAACAAATGTTATAACATATACCAAAGTATGAATTGTAAGGAACACATTACAAAAGAAATAGATGACAACATATAGTATTTGTCGTGCCAACTTATTATGAACAAAAAAAGTATATGGAGTAGATGCACACACAAGACATAATTCTAATATTTACACATCAAAATAGCAGAGGAACCACACATAAGTTACTGTTTCACCTTGACAACTAGAGGCTCAGGTGATCCTGTATCGCTCACCTGACATAAATAAGCCCTCTTAAGAGTGTCTGCATGCCGAATACATCTAAGTTACTAATCAAATCTCATAAGATTCTATGTTAAGACTATGTCTGCTCATGGCAGCCATCTTGGATGGAGGTCGTGGTCACCGGGCACCATTTTGAAAGTATACTACCCATGGACCACCCATGCCATGTTTGCTTTAAATTGGCTGACTGGTTGCAGAGGAGAAGACTTTTAAACAATTTTCCCATAGGGTCCTATGCTAAAGCTATGTCCGCTGACGGTGACCATTTTAGACCGAGATCAGGGTCACCGAACACAATTTTGAAAATTGACCACTTAAGGCCCATCCATGCCATGTTCCCTTTAAATTGGCTTTCTGGTTTCAGAGGAGAAGATTTTTAAACATATTTCCCATAGTGTCCTATGTTAAAAAAATGTCCGCTGATGGCGGCCATCTTGGATGGAGGTCTGGGTCACTGGATATAATTTTGAAAGTTGACCATTTGAGGACCATCCATGCCATGTTTGCTTTAAATTGACTGACTAGTTTCAGAGGAAAATTGTTTTAAACATTTCCCCCATAGGATCCTTTATATATGTTAAAAGTATATCCGCTGACGGCGGCCATCTTGGATGGAGGTCGGGGTCACGGGACATAATTTTGAAAGTTGACCACCTAAGGACCATTCATGCCATGTTTGCTTTAAATTGACTTACTGGTTTCAGAGGAGAAGACTTTTAAGCATTTTTTCCATAGGGCCCTATGTTAAACTAAGTCGAGTCATGGCGACCATCTTGAATTTCCAACGGCAAACGATTCACAAGTTTAGTACAGGACCACCCAATGATCATTCTTGCAAAGTCACAATTCAATTGGCTTGGTGGTTTCTGACAATTTTTTAAATTTCAGCCAATGAGAACACATTATGGACCCTGGCAGCCATGTTGAATTTCAAATCAGCACCAAATACACAAATCTGGTAGAGGACCATCCAATGAACATTTTTAGCATTTAATGATAATTCACTATCTCCTGTGCATATGCAGTGATTGTAAGTGGACAAAACATATTGATGTATTGATTGAAAGAACTTCTAAGCAACTTAACATATTCAGAAAACTTAAATACAGGTTGAAAAGGGATTATCTTGAAAACAATTATTTAGTTTTCATTCGACCTATTTTGGAATATGCCTCAGAAGTTTGGGATAATTGTAGACAAACAAATTGTAATCGTCTAGAAAAAATTCAAATAGAAGCAGCTCATATAGTGACTGGGTTATCTATATATGGTAGTTTTGATTCAATCTACAAGGAAACGGGTGGGAAACATTATGTACAAGAAGGGAAGTTAAGTAATTGCTACTTCTTTTTTTTTACAAAATTGTCAATAAGGAAGCACCCGATTATTCAAATGAATTAGTTTCGCCTTTAGTGGCAGCAAACGTTAATTATAATTTATGTAACAGTCACAATATACATGTACCTTTTAACCGGTTGTATGTTTACCAAAATTCTTCCTTTCCATGTACTATTCAAGCATGGAATTCTTTGGATCGTACTATTAGAAATCTTCCTACGTTTCCCTCTTTTAAGCTAACACTTCAGGAAATATTTTTTACTAAGAGGAGAAATCCTCAATAGTATTATGTAGGTGACCGCTATCTCAGTGTCTTACACTCTAGAATGCGACATAAATGCAGATTGATATCATGCAAATTTAATAGTAAATTTTAATTGTTTATGTGGATACCTTAATGAAAATGCACAGCATTACTTGCTACACTGTAATAGTTTTACCGTAACCCGTATTATTATGTTATTTGAAATAAATAAGTTGAATTTGATTGGAATTCCGGTAAATATTGATTTATTATTATTTGGAGATGAAACTCTTACCTGTAATTTAAATTGTTCCATATTTTTGGCAGAACAAAACTACATTAAAGACACTTGTCGCTTTTCTATGTCATGATTATATATGTGTAAATTAGTCATGTTTCTAACATGAAACAGGTTTATAAGGGATTTATGTCTTACTGTATTGATCAAGATCGTATGAACTAGTTTCGAGACGGTCTCATGCAAATGGATTAACGATTAGCCATATCATAAACAAGAGTTTTTAACAATAATAAAAACAAAAAAGCAATTCACTTACCGAAGGTCAATAGAAGAATGCGTCCTCCCTAAATCATCACATGGTAACTACCTTAATTAAGCACCCACTTTAAATATAAATCCATTAGAAAGTTAAATTTCAATTGAATGTTCGGTGTATTCGTGTCATTAAAATATAATGGCGTGTTCGATTAAGTATACTTTAGCTTGGAAAATCCATTTTAGTTTTTGGTTTTTTTTTTCATGTCTTTACTTGATATGAAATATGTATATACTATTATATTAGTTCACTTTGTATTTATTCATTATGCATTGGAGAAGACGTTTCTAAGTTGTGAAACTTGTGTCTTATCCATTTGTTTAGTTTAGAACAATCAAATATGTTTAAAGTAACGCTTTGCTTAATTCTACTCATTTGTAACAATAACAATATTTTCGGAGCTCCTCGTGTTCCTTCTCGATACACTTAGGCGCATCACCATATTTATTTACTCTACTTATAGAACTTTCATCTAAGAAAAATGTATTTTTCTGCAAATTATGATTAACAGTAACTTCGAATAACCCATCACCGGGTTGTGTGTAAATCCATATTTGGACAACTACATTAATTACAGCAGTATCATCTGACAAATCTGCTTTAAAACCATCAAGATCAATTGTCTTTTTAAATCCGAGCATACTTTTTTCCGGTAATAATTGTTGTGCCCTTAAAATGCTTTTCAGTGACAATTTGTCACACAGCTTTCTGTAAGGTTCGGTCAATTTGTTAATTTCAGAAACTGCAAAATCCGAAAATCTGTGAACTTCCAAATCATTTATATTTAATGACTGCCAATTAAGGCATGCGCACCAGTGTGTTTCAATTCCGGCGCTAACACAACTTCTTGATTTTGGAATTTCTTTAAATAAACTTATACCACGTTTTGTTATATTGCCGATTCCAGCTCCAGTAAAGTCTAAGATATCCAGAAATGTCGGGTGTAGATCAAACGGACAAGTTAATCTATCTGCATTTAATCTAAAATTTTGAAAAGCTTCGCTGTATTTTGATTTAAA
This sequence comes from Bathymodiolus brooksi, assembly GCA_963680875.1. Taxonomy (NCBI): domain Eukaryota; kingdom Metazoa; phylum Mollusca; class Bivalvia; order Mytilida; family Modiolidae; genus Bathymodiolus; species Bathymodiolus brooksi. Next base: position 130,552,772 of record OY804576.1, on the reverse strand, counting down.
CCATTCTGAAAATGAAAACCCGACAAATGGAAGTCGTTCTTCTTGTTTTCCTTGTAAAGACGACCGTAAGCTACTAAATCTGGCTCCATGATCACTCATTAAAATAACAAGTGTATTTCTGAGGTAGTTTCCTTCGTTCAGAAATTTTAATAAGTTGTACAGGTCTTCGTCCGCAGTTTCAACTACATTATTATCCTGATGGCTCGCTTCACTGTGAAAACCGAAGACAAATTTCGAAGCATCATCGTACATTGTATATACCTCTTTAATCCAGTTCATAAAAACTTGAGATCTTTTTTTTACTGCCAAGACATAAATGTGTTTGCTTCTTGTAATACTCATGTTCTGCCGTTACATAGAACGGTCTTAAATAGTGATCGGTAGGACTGTCTTTAAACCCCACCATTCTATATGTAAACGTTCCAATGCCTGGACAATCTTCGGCCCATGCAGTGACATATCCTTTCTTACGAAAATCTTTTCAAACCATCGGATATACATCTACAAAATCTTTCTTAGCGAGACGTTTCAGTGTTCTTGGCAATTCTAGTTCCGCTTTACCGGTGAAAATGGGTATGAGAGCCTGTGGAGTACCATCACCTACTATAGTTTATCCGTTTAAAACAATACCTTTTAAATTTTCAGTAAAATATTTATACGTCTTTGCTAACTTTCTTCTATAAGTCATATGTGACGGAGAATCAAATCCTAAGATTAAAATATCCAATCCTAAACCAGAACCTACTGTTCTTATCTTTTTGTGATATTCAGGCACATATCGTATTCCTGCATGGACATTTTTATAATGGCTGCCATCTGTGGCCTTGCAATTAGCTTTAAAGTAATCACTTAGAAGCGGTAGTTTTGTTTCATCACTAAAATAAAGTTCTTTCAAATCTTTGTTGCCAAAGTCATCGATTCGATCAAAAAATGTTATGCTACATGATATTCCTCCATGTTTTTTCTTTATTCCCGGGTCTATATAGATAGTACCATTGGATAAAGATAACCAATCTTCCTCTTCAGAACATTTCAACGGGTCAACAGAATGAAAATGTTTTGCATATTCCCCTGCCAAAGGATCTAATTTTGGATGCACGCATACTTGTTTATAGTCATCAGAATTACGTAGTTTGTTGTCTTCCCTGTTTAGTAATGGCATGCTTGGTTTATCATGTTTCGATATTGAAAGTCCTATATAAATACCTATTACTGTAAGTATGAAGCCAGCTAGTGTCCTCTTTATTCCTTTTCGCATTCTGCAATTAAAAACAGAGAGCACATGTTTTATATAAGCACAATTTCGGGAGCTTGCTATACGTAAAACAAACACAACTAACGTAATTAAACACGAGCCATCTTATGAACAACTGGAGGTAAAGACGAACCGAACATCGTTTTATTCGAAATCGTAACGGACATTACAACACGGAATTGTGAATGCAGTAGATCATAGGTTGAACCCTGGTAAGGTGAAACAACTGACTATAAAATTGGCATTTGCTGTTTCTCTGCTAGGTATCCTGTGCTAAGAGCAAAGACTGGTTGGCTAAGTATTTAGCCTTAATTGATATGAACCAATATTGTATAATATTAAAACGTTTTGACGACAGATCGTCGAATATGTAATATCATCTGATATCAATGAAACATCTGTTTATAGTAATAAATTGAGAGGGTCTATTATTTCATATATATTCATATATTACTTTATACAATGGAAAAAACAGTTGCTGCTCATGTAAGATTTTACATCAACATGATCAACGGAATCTATAAAAATAAAATGGATTTAATTATCTGTTTTGTTTACTAATACAATTTCGATGTTCCTCAATTTCAAGTCTAAGGTAGTTTTAACCTATTTAATTGTTGGATTTATGTAAGAATAAGATATGCCAACCATGTCATTGCACATTGCATAATATTGTATTACAAGTTGCAGATGAATGCAGGGATTACCACATGCATACACAGGACCATTTTGGGTTCTCATTCAGAGGCCTTAAAAGCGAAGTGAGTGAAACTTCACAGAGTTTCATGTCATTTTGCTGATTATTCCACCTACTCCACGTCTCAAAGCTTTCGCAAGACAAACATCTTGCTCAACAATCTTAAAACGTGGTATTGGTGATTATCTTTGTTGTTTACACTTTCTCTTAATAATCAACAAATTTTGAATCAAATATCATATTAAGTATTAAACCCTAAAGATCAGATTTCAATATCATTGGGGTGAATATGCCAGAAAAAGTAGGATAGTAGAAAAAGACTGATGGGTGCCACATGTGAAGTAGATTTTGGTGGGCTTCATGTTGCTCGTTCTTTAGTCTTGTGTGTGATGTTTTGTAGATCAGCGTGTGTCCGTTTTTCTTTTGGTCATTGTATTCTCTGTTCTTCTATTCATCGCTTCTGATAAACCCTTTGGCATCTTCAAACTTTTCTTAGCTATGACCTCTATTCAATGCACGCATTTGAATAGTGTTCATCATATCCATATTGGTCATATATAGACTTAAACCCACGTTAAAGGGTATATTTTTTTAAATATTCATATTCTTATGTCTTTAGAAAATATTTTAATATAAAATGTTAATTATTTCCAATTACTATTTATTACTTAAAAAATATAGGTACTCATTGAAATAAAATCTCGTAATGAAAATCTAGAGATAGACATAAGACATGTGTCTAAGCATGTGTAGAAGGTATATATATATATATAAAAAGACACATGTCTTATATCTATCGACCTTACGCGAAAAGGTAACACTTCGACTATTGCGGCTATATTTTAGATAGCGGATGTGGTCGAGTGGTCAAGGGCGCTGGAAATAAGGCTAAGCGATTGGTGCTGTCTGCAGTGGATCAATGGTGTGAGTTCAAATCCCGTCGAGGGAAGAACAACAATTTGTCAGCTCAAAGATCTAATTCTAACACTGTTTGGTTTAATTTTCAGACGCAATATATATATACATGTATAAAGATAGTTCGTTTCACACAAACAATTGAAAATAAAAAAATAAAAATAATGTAATATGTATCAAAAGATAATCGGCAATTCATATCCGCCTCTACATTAAAGGTGACAGGAAATGAATTTTGTCTAAATTACAATGAAATGATAAAACGTTTTTATATATTTTAGAAAAGGTCACAGATTTTTTTGTTCATTAAAAAAAAACCACGTCCTCCCCTTATAAAATCGATATTGAAAATCAATTGATATTCCGCGCGCAATTTACTTACACGGTCATCTACCTTTAAGTAATACGTCACGTGTGCCCAGTCAGTTGATGTAAGCACTCTGCGGTCTATCTGAGCGGCATACTGATTTATCGGAGCGTATATTTTCTTTTATATTTAGTATGGTGTATTGTGTCGCATATAAATGTAAAGCTGTATCATCCAAGGGATAGGAATGTTTGAATTACCTAAAGATGACAAATGCCGCAATCTATGGACAATAAGGATGAAAAGAAGGATTTCGTTCAATCGAATAGCTCTACTCAGTAGGCTTTGTGCAATTCACTTTACAAATGAACTGTTTGTGGTAAATAACTTATTTGCCGATTCCATTGGGCATAGAATAAAGAAATTAGTTTAAAAGCCTGACGCTGCACCGACTATATTATTTTTCGAAACCACCAACAAAGAAGTCAGTGCGGAAGAAAATCTTGCGGTCAATCTCAAGCTGTCGCAAAACGAATACAAAAAGAGTTAATATAATTCAACTTTGTGTTTATTTTGTATTTTATTTTACGTGTTGTGACCAAACAAATTGACTTTTTTAATATCGCAATATAAATACAAGTTGGTCGTATCATTTTATAAGAGAACGACGTTTTTGTTTACGCACAAGATGTGAAGAGGTTTTATGTCAACTCCCTAGAGCTTATTAATTAACCCTAATAACCAATAAGTTTAGTAACATAGGATTAACCTCTGCAACTTGTCAATACGACTTAGCAAAGTTTATTTATACTTGTCATCCTGAAGATATGAATATAAATCTCAATAAAATTGACACTTTTTTTAAAAATTATTTTGGTATGTGTTAGTTTACATCTTTTTATTTTGTTTTGGGTGTGTGTGTTTTCTTTTCATTTTTTTTAGGGGGATGGTGGGTCAAATCAGTTTTGCATTCATATAATTTTGTTTTTTGCTATTAATTTTGTAGATCAAGTTGTACAACAGAAAAAAATGTACACTTTTCAAAAAACAAATTCTTTACAATTTAATCCATTATCTAGTAGATTAATATCAAAACACGATTTTTGATAACATAATTATTTTGAACAAATAGTAAAATTTCATAGTATACCTTTTACCCTGAAATTGATTTAATACTAAATAAAATTTGCATTGACATAAGTACAAATGGTTCTAATCATGTGTTTCTCTCTTTTTTTTCTCTTTTAAGAATTTGACAAAATATTGGATAAAGCTGGTGTTGTTGAACCAAACTACACAGATGGCAGTACATGTATCCGGGAAGCTGAAAATGTAACATGTGAAGTGCAGCGAGATGGAGTAGTCACATATATTGGAATGCTAGAACGCTACAATGCTTATATACTAACTAAACGCAGAGGAATTGTCTGAAATCTGTTGTGTGTGTATGTGTATTCAGCAATTTGAATAATATACTTCAGTTGTACTTCAATAAAAACCAAGATAATGGGTTTAATATATTAAACAAATGTTCACAATATACAAAATGCATAATATGTACAAAAATGTTAATAGATATATCATAATTTCCCAGTATCTCCATCTTTTTATTTTTCTTATATCATTTCAGGAGAGTGTTTGAGTGATTGTTGTTTAATGCCAACTCAGCAATGCTTTTAGATATATCATGGCAAGAACAAGTTAATTTTCAATGAAATGATGATGAGGTCCGCTTTGTACTAGACCAATACGCTTGATTGGATTGTTCTAGTGCTAGCTAACTGAAAGCACAGTCCGCGGATAAACATGCAACCCCACACTATCCCGATTTTGAGCCAACCAGTCTTTGTCCTTTCTCCTTAATGCTGTGTGCTTGGCGGAGAATCAACAGATACCAATTTTATAGTCTGTCTTTGTTTGACCCGATTGGGGCTCGAAGCCACAATCTACTGCACTCGAAGTGAGCATGCTAACCATTACACCACAAATGCGTGCATTTCAGGAGAAGAAAAGCTTTGGATGCCAATGTGTATTTCAAACTGAAGTGTCAAATGCTGCAACAGAAACCACAGGACATTATCAATATTTTTCATCTGAACCTGAAGAATGTTTTGAGGTGGACACAAATGAGGCTCATGAAACTGATCCAAGCTGGACTCCATAAACAGAAAAATGTGTAGATAATACATCACCAGCCATGTCTCTAGATTTCAAAGAGAATAATGACAAAAATGTATATTATATTTAGTCTTTTAACTGTTTTTTTTTTAATTTGGATATTTAACTGGTCTTTTATTGCTTTAATTAAACATGCAGGCAACACTTTACGGTTTCTGTTTCCTAACCAGTGGTAAATCCATTGAACCAATCTTCTATAGGCAATACATCTGTAAACTCTGAAATATTAAGAATAACGGCATTTTTATTATGAAGAGTTAGATACATAAAAACAAAATATGAATGTTCATGATGAGTACGGATTGTGGAAATGTTTTCTTTTTTGTGATGATAACATATATTTGCTTAGGCCATATTATTTGTACATTAGAAGAAAGCACTAAAATAAAATTTGCATTTTTTAAGTCCCTCCAATTGTTGAACAAATTGTCTTGATCAAAATCAAACAATTAAGTGTATATCTTCTAACGCCATTTAATAATTCGCATATACCAAACTAAGGTCGAATGGACCCGAATTCAAAACACTTAAAAAAAACCAGACACAGTTCTACATTTACATTGTATATCTTAAACTTAAAACATCTATTCCACATCAATCACTTAAATCATTTATACTCTGAAATATTACATGTAACTACAATTAGGTAGATTTATGAAGATTGAGATAAAGAAAAAAAATGTAATACGTTCACAAAAAGTATACAGAGCCTTATCAAAATATACCCCCCCCCCCCCCCCCCCCCATCTCCCGATTTGCATATCGATATTGTAATTACTACCAGCTCTTTGTTTTGAGAAATAAAAATAGTAAAATATTTGGAAGCTTACCAATGGCTAACATCTTCAGTCTCTTCGTCCTCGTCAAATTCATTTGCATCAGATCCATGTGATATTTCTCGCTCGTCTTCGGAATCTGAATCTTCTTCACTTCCTGATGCCGACTTTTCGCCTTCAGTTCCTTTTGTGAGTTCAAACATATATGATTGAACAGCAGATCCTGCTAAATTTAAATCTGGCATTTCTTCACAATCACCTTCCTCAAAATAGATATTTCCATTTCAAAAACTTTCATGTATTTTTTGTTTATCCACGCTATCAGCTGTTTGGTTTACCTGTGTAGGCTGTCGCACGAGTAACATCAGTGAAGAGTTCATTCAGGGGAAGTAATCATTATTTATCGTTCGCTGTGACCACACTTTAACTGGTGGATACGGGTACATATTAATAGATATTTCAAAAGGGAATACAATTTTCTGTTTTATTTTTATATAGACTTCATCAATAAATCGAAAAAAACGGGAACAATAAATCGCTTCCTGTCAACTTAAAGCCATGTTTTTAAAACCAACTTGCTCTTTCTGTGCGGGGGATATGTAAAAGGTGGAGTTTATTTCTAGTTTGATATACTATTTGAGGTATGCAAGTCCTCCATGTAAGTGTGGGATTTCTCCCTTACATCTGCACCTGAACATTTTAGAATTAATAAGATATGATTTATTGTATTTTGATTCTCAATGTAACTCTCGGATATCCCAATAATAATCTCCCTTGCATTTCATGGAAGTGTAATGCCACAAATAATTAAAAGGTTTTTAACAACAAACCAAATATTTTGAACTAAATTGCAATTCCCAAATATATGTAACACATATTTTTAGTTTTCATACACAAATTTCATAATTCTGCTTCTTTAAGGGATATGGGAATGAATTGACAGGCAACATTCTGTGAAATAGTTTTAAGCTGAAAGTTTAATAGTTTTGTATTTCTAGTTATACAAAATGAGAGTGAATAGAAGTTTTAAAACCATTTTCCTATTTGTTTATGACATTTAACAGGTTCTTGCTGAGTTATCTGAATAAATAATTTGTAGAAATATTTACAAGGTTTGTTTTTTGCTTTATTTTTTCCAACTATTTCATTCCATATTCTGTCAAGTTCTATAGTTTCACCCACAATAATGTGTTTCCAATTATATCGAATTGCACTAATACTACCATAGTATTCTACAAAACTAATATTAACGTTATAAGTATATAAATCATTAATAATAAAAGATACCATTTTCATATAGTTGCCTATGAAAGCGCATATTCCCATTTCTATTTATGAATGGGTTGAATCATATGGACTGACTCAATACATTCTTTTTATCACAAATAAAAGTAACCAATTGAGTTCTGAAAAAATTACAAAATCAACATTCTAGAAAAGATTTAACTTCCATGCCAGTACTTCCAAACCCTTTTTACTTAAGTCTAAAAATATGATTCCCTCCCCATCTTTATATTGAACTAAAAAGTAAAGTCTTCCAAAACCATTTTCAACGCACAACAAAAAGATTTATTATTCGTGAAAATTATGAGTCATTTTTGTTAACGCCATTTGTTATTTGTTTAGCAGAGCTTAAAAGTTCTACATTTAAAATAAATAAATAAGGAGATAAAGGATCCGTTTGGCGCACCCCTACTCCAAGGTGAGGAACTCAGATATGCATCCATTGTTCAAAACAGCACTACGTATATCACAGTGATAGATTGTAATCCATTTTTGAAATACTGGGCCACAACCATAAACTTCAAAGGCAATTTCAATGAATGACCACTCAATAGTATCAACAGCTTTTGCAAATTCCACCAACAGTAAAACACATGGAATGTCTTCCTCCTCCATCTTATTGATAAGATCGACAATAATTCACTTATATTGTCTACCTTTTAAAATCCCCTTCGAGTCTAACTAATGATATTTTGTAATATGAGGTTGACCCTTCTTCTTCTTCCAAATGAGGTTCATCCCTCAGTGAGCCTGAGTATTATCGATATTGCTATTTGCTATACTAGCTGATGCTAATTTGAAATCTACACATAATAGGGTAATGGTTCACCAGGTTTTTTAAATATAAAATTTCATTCTTTTCGAATACATGTGATTAGACCTGGACGTTGACTAGTAGAAACTTTTCTTATATCTAAGTTTTCATCTAAGCATTTTACTAAATTTATCTTAATGTCATTTCAAAAAAAATCTTACAAAATTCAACAGTGAATCCATGAATCCCAAGTGATTTACAATTTTTCAAATTTTTCAAAGAGGCGAGGCATTTCTGGATCGTTAGTGGACCTTCACAAGAGTTTACTTCATCAATACCAGATTTATTTTTATAAAAAGGTTTGTAATAATCATTAAAATGACTTATCAGAATCATAAGTGACTCTATGGTAATTTGTAAAAGTCTTTATTTTATTAATTTTATTTTAAATTTAATAATTTGATTTTGCTTAGAGCAGTTATTTAGAAGGAATATTATTTCCACACTGTTTTTATTAGTTTTTGACAAAAATTTGTAATTGGAAGCTTGCAGTTATCTGCATCTGTACTCTGTAAACTGTAAATTTGGAATTTCCTTTTTGGAATGCCAGAACCTATTACTGACGTCATTTCCGAGATACTAGAAAGCACGTGTTCAGAATCAGCCTCTTTTTGATTCACGGTCATTGGATATAGACACAACAAAATTTAAGGAAGGTTTTTCAAAATTGTATACCCACTTCCGCCCATTCTTCCACCTTTGGCTGTTAGTTAAGAATTTTATTCTCATTGGTTTCTGCTCACAAATTTTATATATTTTCTTTCTGTGGCGTTTTCTGCTCCCAAATTTTATATACTTTCTATAAAGCAAGGGAGATAACCCAAACATTTTCTAAATTTTGTATTTGTTATGAATTTATTCCATGTCATTTGTAAATATATGTTGATGAATTACCATTTTGTATTCATGTTATTTCAATTTAAATATTTACTACTTGTACCTTTTTTATTCACATGCATTAATGAATATTATTAATAACAATGTCAGATTTGTGGCCTGCATCATCATTCTGTGTTAGTTGTTTGTCTGCCTTCATAGGACCATAAAACATATTATCTATGTTAGAATCATTTATACAATGGTTTGTACTAGTCTACAATATATTATAGAAAAAAATCGTTTTGGTCATTTTTAATTTGTTTTGGAATCTCAGAGATTTTCTGTTTATTTTAATTTTTTTTTCCAAATAGTGTTTCTTTTCTAAATTACAAAAATATTGCGTAATCTTCACCATCCCATGGCCACTTGGCCTTTGCTCGCATGATAATGCCATTTTCCTTTTCCACACGAATAATTTTAATAAATATTTTACCAATGTTAGCAAATTATTAAAAATGTCTAATTCATCTAAAAATAAAGCATAAAATTTTAAAAACTGATTGAAATTTACATGCCCTTTAATTAAATGTTGATAATAACCAACCAAGGATCGTATCGGGTAGTAAATAACCATCCTGATTTACATGATAATAAAATGTTTCTGATTCGATGCCTTTAATTTTAGGCGTTACATGCTTAAAACGACTTGATCTTGTAGTGTGTATGTGATATTCGTTAAATTCTAACAAATTAATTTTTAAGATGGACATACATTCTTGAAGATAGTGTGAGCATGATTAAGATGAAGTTGCTTAGCTCTCTTTTAAACATTTAAAAATCCTAGACTAGATAGTTCCTTGTGCTTTTTGTTTGTTCTTGGGCTCATACATTTAATATAGCGAAATGCTTTGACCTGTACCACTTGTAACTTGTTTCTTAAAGCTTCATATATACCATCATATCAGCAGGAACAAGACTAATTAAAATAACATTGTATGAGTGTCATACTTAAAGTTCTTCTTGTTTCAGCAGATATACCCCCAATTTGCTTTTCTATACATACATCTCAAACGAGAATTCACTTTTAATAATGGTGTTGAGATTGTTATTTGACAAGACAAATGTTGCTCTATATCATTGCCTAAATATTTAATACTACTTTGCGATTTTAATAAATGACCGTTGCAATTAATTCGAAAATCAGCTATGGTTTTTAATTTTTCGCTTTGGTAAAAATATAATGCATTAAGTTTTCTCAATGTGTAGAGAAAGATTGTTATCGATAATCCACTCACTGCATGATTCCAGTTCTTTTCCGAGTTTTTTAGAGGTACATTTCGGAATTTTTATGGGAAAACATCAATAATACTGTCATCTGCATAAAGTAGACGTCTACAGTCTGAGATTAGGCTGACGAGCATTTTGTTGACATAACAAAGAAAAAGAAAAAGTCCCATGATATATAATTGTGGTATTCCACAGCTTATGTGTGCTAAATTGGATTATGTATCATTAAGAATTTTGAAGCACCAAAGGGGTAATCAGAAGCCGTAAATCGAAGAATGGCAGACAGCAAAATGACCAGAAGGACAAACAATGATCTACAACACATTACATAAAAAACTAAAGATCGAGCAACTCGAGAACAACTGAAAACGGGGTTTTAGCTCATGTGCTCCGGAAAGGTAAGCTTATTATAATAATAGCGTTTTACCTTCAACCGTTCGACTTTGGAGCGAACTTCCAGCGAATATCAAAAGTAATGTTTCAGTCAATTCCATGCAATTATTTTTGAATAACACAATAAATCCTGTCCCATATTACTTCTATGCATGTTCTAGAATTGGTCAAATACTACATACTAGAATTCGAACTGCGAGTAGTGCGCTTAATGGTCATCTTTATAAAAAAAATATCTAAACTAATCCCTACTGTAGTTGTAAACTGGTAGAAACGTCGGAGCATTTTTTACTAAAATGTTCTTTGTATGAAAGGTTAAGAAATGATTTATTTGTTAACCTGTCTTCTCATTTGAATATTAATAATCTACTCTTTGGTGATTCTAACCTCCCAGATTGTGAAAATGAAAGTAATTTCCTTGTAATTCAAGATTTTATTATAAAATCTAAACGTTTTACACAAAAATATAAATGTATCATGTAAATAATATTAGATCTGTCATTTTATTGTTCATTGTACAAATTGTCAAACTTTCACTTCATATGCTTATTGTGTGAAAGTACATTGCCAGAACAAAAAGATTTGGTTGAACATAACTGTGGAAATGAATTTCCCAGAGTGCACATGAACTATTCATAGTGGGATGTAGACCGTGAGGATAGTATGTGACAGCTTCGTCTTTGTAATTTCTAGAAATATTTTGTTTCAGTTTAATCTATAATTGCTTTTTTACTTTTTTTTATCATAATCATTCTACTTAAAACAGATAGATTCAATTCTCTTTTCTGGAATCCCGGTTCAGAAGCAGTAGATGCTTTTAAGCACAATTGGTTCGGGAAATATAATTGGTTAGTTCCCCCTGTTTACTTGGTAGTAAGGGCGATCAAACATCTTGTTTTTTTACAGAGGAAAGGATACCCTCATTATACCTAAATGGATCACAGCCCCTTTTTGGCCATTCATTTTCAAGAAAAATCTTGTATATCACGATTATGTTAAAGATGTCCTGGAGTTCACAGAGACGAATAGAATACATACTAAGAGAAGTAATTCAAAGTGTTTATTTGTTTCATAAAAGTTCACAGAGACGAATAGAATATATACTAAGGGAAGTAATCCAAAGTGTTTATTTGGTTCATAAAATTTCGGTGCTACTGTTTTAGCAGTAAGACTAGATTTTAGTCTTTAAACGTACACATGGTCCTAATATCGCACAATGATATTGTAGAGACATGGTGTAGTTTTTAAAATGGATTCATTATTAAATGAAGTACTTAGCTAAATATTTATTTAATATCTTGTTCTATTCTTAATATCACACGTTTGATAGTGTAGAGACATGGCTATGTAGTCAATACTTAATGAAGTATAGTTGATGTTTATTATTCTGATATGGTCCTAATATCACTGGCTATTGTAGTAGACATGGTCACTTGTATATTTTAGTAAATAGTGATGTGATGAAAGCTAAAATTAATTCTGCAATGCGTCATTTATTTATTATTTATTTTTATTTGTTTAAACGTATGTGTAATATTTTATTGATTTACACGTTTTGCAGATGTTTTTAAAACAGGAATATGGTCAAACCTTGATAATTTTACAGCATATTGTGCACTTGACTACCTCAAGCAGCAGATGTCAACTTTTTGCCTTGCTTCAAGATCTGACAATACTGTTCGTCAATACAAATATGCCTTTAATTCCTTCTGTAAGTGGTGTTTATCTCATACAATTACACAAACATTACCATCTTTAGATATGTATGTGTCTATGTATTTGATTCACTTAACAAATATTGGAAAGTCTGTTAGTACCATTAACGAAACATATTATAGTATTAGCTGTGCAAATAGACTTGCAGGAGATAAGAACCCTTGTAAGTCGGATCTTGTAATCACAGTTAAAGAAAGAGCGCATAGATCAATTGGTCATTAAACAGTTAAAAAAAGAACCGATAACATCTGAAATTCTTAATAATTTAGTTTGTGTTTATGATGATGAACATGCTAATCTCAAACATATAAGAATAGCTTGTATGTGTCTTCTCAGTTACGCTGGTTTTTTACGCTACTCAGAATTGTCAAATCTTATGAGAAATCATGTCACTTTTTATGAACAACACATTAAGTTATTTTTAGAATGTAGTAAAACTGATGTTTACAGAGAAGGCAGGGATGTTTTAATTTTTAAAACCGACAATAGTACCTGGCCTGTAAATATGTTGTCAAGATACTGTGTTCTGGCTAATATAGCTCCAGACAGTACTGATTATTTGTTTCGTCCTCTTTGTTTTTATAAGTCTACGAACACATACACACTACGCCAAGGATAATTATCTTATTCCACAGTAAGAAAAACCTTATTATCCGTACTTGAAACTTTGGGTCTGAATAAGAACAATGTTGGTCTTCATAGCCTAAGGTCTGGGGTGCGACTGCGGCTGCATCAGCAGGGGTAGACGATGGAAATCTGACCCAGCTAAAGATGGTTACGTTAAAGAAAGCATTTCAGATAGGTTGAATGTATCTAAAAACTTAGGAATATGAAATTTCTTGTTTCATATAATTTGTATGTAATTATTTTCATACTATGATTTTTACTTTTTATTCTTGCGCCTTTCTTTGTTTTCCAAAATTGCTGCACACTCTGGCGAGCTGTTCCTATACACAGGTGTTTGTGTTTTATTTAATAAATACTTTATGTTAGTTTGAGTTAGATGAATTAGAACATAAATGTATTTATTAAAGGCAACTGAACACGTGTTTATGTTTGCTACATTTAGTACACATGTTTGTGTTTACTAAGCATTTCCAATGATTGGTTTAAATCATTTGTTTACTAGTACTCAAGTAAATTTATAAATAAATTGATTGGTTCGTTTTTTGTCGCAATGCGGCCTTTACGTATGAAATAAAATTCATATGTTAATAGCACGGGTATGTTTTCGCGGGATTAGGTTTCATGTTTAGTGTAAATAACGAATTTGTCATTCGAAGCTCAAATCTAGTGCAGGAAGGTTCGCTCAAAGCCCCCCCACCCCCCCACCCCCCTTCCCCAAACCTCCCAATTTGAATATTCGTTAAATTATGAAGTGTATCCGGTTTTAGTTAGTTTGAACATATTTTATTGTCCAAAAACATGACAATAGGATCAGATACAAGTTTTTCAACTTAGAACATCTTCTCCTTTATATTAACAATATACAAATACAGTTGACCATAAATACACAAAAGCTACAGTCTTTCTTAATAATTAGAAAAAAAAAAACAAAAAACAACAACATGAAATGTACGAGTGCAACACAATTTGATATTTGCCAAATGATAAATCGAATAGACCTTTACAATAATTGGACTAGTTTATAGAACACACCTAGAATGAAGAAAATTAATAATTGTTATACAATGTAGTGGGATTATTAATTCGGTAAAGGTAGGATCTTTTAAAATTTAGTTTCAAAATATATAACAATATCATTATTTATTCAGTAAGAATTTTAACATAAAGTGCTCACACGTGTGTATTCCAACATTTACTAATTCACACCAGGTCAGCCACAAACCAATTGTCACCTGATTACATTCACGATAATCAGCGGAAAGAAAAGCGACATGTTTCCTTAATATATGTCTGTACAGTAATGAATGCATGCCTATTTGTGTTAATATTATAAATTTGACTTCCAAACAGCAAGGTTTTAGTTAAGAAAAGTTATGTTTTGGACTTAATATTGTATATAATCATGATAATAAGATGTCTTCATGTTATTTATATTTTTCTTTCTATTTTGCAGACTGTCTGTTTTGTGCATTGATGTCCTGCACCGGCCAATGTGCGATTTAATAAGGACTCGCGATTTATTTTAATAAAAATAAAATTGCTGCACACTCTGGCGAGCTGTTCCTATAAACAGGTGTTTGTGTTTTATTTAATACATATATAAATGATCATATTTCTCTCTCAGTCTTACGTAGTCAGTCTGAAGAATAATTGGTATTTGCTGCACTCTGACATAGCACAAAAACCTCCCCTTTATACATACGAGATTAGATTAATTAATTCCTGTCTAAAGTGAATGCTACCCTGCGATAGCATCACAACCCCTTTAAAGTCAGCTGATAAGAGATGGGTCATATACATTCAAGTTAATTAAACTGATTATAAACTTCCTGTTTAGATTTTATTTGACGTGTAGCTGTCACTCTTGTTATAGGTTTAAATGACTGTTGCATTCACATATGAGGTAACTAGTTTTTCACTTAGTTCCATCTTATTATATTCTTTATATATAAAACAATGAGTATCTTAATTTGAATTAAACATTTTCAAAGAAAGAAATAATAACTGCATTATGATTTTGGCTTTGTCAATATAGTATAGCATTTTGGTAGTAGCAATACAGCAGCGTTGATTTTCTTGATTCCAAAGATTTTTTCAATTATTAGGCTTTCAAATATTATTGTTTTATGCGTACTAAATTTGATATCTACGTTTTTATTACTATGATTGATCGATACCTCTGCTAATGGAGTAGTAATCCCCGAGGATATCATCCTCCCATTAATAATAGTAATAGCATTAATAACTCCTACAGCAGAATGTATCCCATGGTGTGCTACACTTCACTATATCTGTATCGAGCATAGAGGAAGAAGAAGCTTTTCAAAGTGGTGTGTGTGAATGCTCGTTTTGCGGAACATCATACTTAACTGTTTTAAATAAATGTACTGAAAAAAATTCTCTTAAGTATTTTGTTTTCAAACATATAATGTAGTTATTAAAAAATCTAAATCCAGCTAGCATTTTTATATAAAGATATGTATAATGTTAAAATATTGACATTATTATTAATACATTAATTAAGGTGCCGACGTGGTAGTGACCGTATGGTAGTTGGATTTATAACTACCTATGCAATCAATGTTTATCACCACTAACGCTGTTAGTTCGAATCCCGCTCAGGCGACGTGTACTCGATACAACATTATGCGATAAGGTGTGTCAGTTACATGCGACAGGTCGGTGGTTTTCTCCGGGTACTCGGTTTCCTCCACCATTAAAACTGAAATAGTGTTGAAAGGGGCGTGATAAACACCGCAACCCTAACCCTCCCCCACACAAGTATTATTAAATCACTATGAATGACTGATTTATTTAATAAAAACATTTGTGCCCTTTCATTTTTTCCCACTTTTGTAAAATATATTATTACATGCGTGTGTACGATACAACATTATGTGATGAAGTATGTTAGTGGTGGTTCTCTCCTGGTACTCCGGTTTCCTCCACCACATTCTGAACCGTCAAATTATGGGGCTAAAGCAGTTTGTTAAACCATGGTAAGAATGATCAATATTCGCCTTGTATTGTTTCTTGAATCCAATGGACTACTGTCCAATATACTGTGTGGATCCCGTCAAGGTAGAAGAACTTTGGCTCATCTTGTCAGTTGTGAAACTTATTCGAAACGATATTGCAAACAAAAATGCGGTATCTATCATTTTCGACCTGGAAAGAGCATATGCCACAACATGGAAATATTGAATTTTAAAACACCTCTTTGATATGGGGTCGAAATGTAAGCTACCTATTTGTATTCGAATTTTCTATCTGAAAGATAATTTAAGGTCAAAGTTAATTCAACTTATTCTGACATTCATGAACAAGAGATGGGAGTTTCCCAGGGAAGCATCACCTCTGTTACATTGTTTTAAGTGAAACAGCTTTCCTAAAATTTTAAATGATAACATTGAGGATTCTCTTTATGTTGTTGGCTTCCTTATATGGTATCGGAGTAAGAATATGAACATTATTGAAAGACAATGACACCTATGTATAAACAAAATAGAAAAATAGGCAATGAGGAATGAGTTTAACTCAATAAAGCAGCAAAGGACAATTGAAGAAATTTCTATTTTTAGCAACAGCAGCCATCTTGAATGGAGGGTAGGGCTGTCGGACACCATTTTGAAAGGGAACCACCCAGGGACCATCCCTGCCCGGTTTGGTGCAATTTGGTTCAGCGGTTTCAGAGAAGAACATTTAAATGTGATCTTTTATCAAAATATGCCTAATTTGCATAATCGGTATAAATCGGCTGAAAGAAAAATTTCACAGAAAAACCCGGAATATATGTTAAACTACTCCTTGCCATGTAGCTGCAGTTAAAATTTGAGCTCATTTTGACTTATACTAAAGCAGCAATGGACAATTGAAGAAAATTTATATTTTTAGTAACAGCAGCCATCTTAAATGGAGGCCGGGGCTGTCGGACACAATTTTGAAATGGAACTACTCTAGGACTATCCCAGCCAAATTTGGTTTGATTTGGTTCAGCGGTTTCAGAGAAGAAGATTTAAATGTGATCTTTTATCAAAATATGCCTAATTTGCATAATCGGTATAAATCGGCTGAAAAAAAAATTTCACAGAAAAACCTGGTATATATGTTAAACTACTCCTTGCCATGTAGTTGCAGTTAAAACTTGAGCTAATTTTGACTTATACTAAGGCAGCAATGGACAATTAAAATGTCATCCCCCCTTTTTTCTATT
Organism: Bathymodiolus brooksi; assembly: GCA_963680875.1. NCBI lineage: Eukaryota > Metazoa > Mollusca > Bivalvia > Mytilida > Modiolidae > Bathymodiolus > Bathymodiolus brooksi. The sequence goes on along the minus strand of OY804576.1, from coordinate 130,535,491 downwards.
TTGAGCTTGGCGGCCATGTTGTTTGGAAGTCGTGATCACCAGACACAATTTTTTAAGGGGTCCATCCAAGGACCATTCCACCAAAGTGTGGTTCAAATTGGCCCAGTGGCTTCAGAGGAGTTGATTAAAATGTGAAAAGATAATGGACGGACGGACGACAGACGACGGACGCTCAGCGGTGACATTAGCTCACCTGGGTCAGGTGAGCTAAATATTTATTGCATTGGAAAGAAACGCGCCTGAATTTGTGTAATGTCGAAAGTGAAGGTAGGATTTTTGACGGTAGACATCTTCAGAGTGTCTGTTTTTTTTCTTATATGCCATTAAATGTATGTTGATTTTCGGAGCTAACCTTCCAATTAGGTACCCCTTCCATGAGATATGAGTGTCACTTAGATTAAACTTAAGATGAATCCTGTATGAAAGCTCTTTTTTTTATTTATCATAGACCATACATGCCAACTCTACCGATTTACGCGGTAGTCTACCGAATTTTTAAGTCTTCTACCGCCTACCGATTTAAAAAAAAAAGTTTTTATCGTGAATTGTTCACATGTTGATTATTCTTGTATATTTCTACGACGTATATTAATGTGTACAAATCCAAATTACTTAGGCCCTTTCCGTAATCGTTTCCCTCTTAATTTGTACCGGAAACTTCCATTGGTTAATTCTTTATCATTAAACCAATCAGAAACTGTATTTAAAATAAAGTTTTGAAGCACTACATTTTGAACTCCTAAACATATATATACAGTAGAACTTCGCTCGCTCGAACTCGAAGGTACTGTCAAAATATGTTCGAGCTATCGGAAGTTCGAACCACCGAGGTCCTGTAATTTTAGATAGAAAAAAATCTTGTTCTGACCCGGGACAGTTTCATTACCTATGATAACTGTTGCACAGTAAAACTGGCCTTTCTCGTAAACAATATTTAATCATTTAAGTTCAAGTTCTAGTTCTTTATTCACTCGGACACATATACAAGTGTAACAAGAGGAATATTATACAAAATATTTTACATAATGACGGATATAACTAACCTAAAATAATACAGCCTCAGAATATAATTACAAAACATTTTGCAATTTAGATATAAATAATGACAATTTTTTCAGAACCTTAACATTACATAAAGATAACAGGCCTTTCATTTTGTACATGTTTGCATATCTAGTATAATAAATTGGAAAAAATTTACATCTAAGCCTTTGTACATCAGCAGAGTTACATTCAAATAAAAAATGAAATTCAGTACCTAAACCAACATTACACAGATGACAAATATTTCTTCTCTGGGAGTATTCGACCATCTTCTAGTTTCTATTTGAAGTTTAATGTTATTGCATCTAAGCTTTGTTATCATGTTTCTCTCATGTGGTAATAATTTCAATAAGTATTTCTCTAAATTAAATTCATTTTTAAATATGCCATAAAATTCTCCCCTAGAAGAGTTCTCAATTTGGTAAAACCAGTTTTGAATATATTGATCAGTCAGATTTTGCATAAAAATAAATTTTAGTTGCACTGAATGAACTGGCTGTTGTTGGGTCCATAGATAATTAAGCCCAATTATCTCAAATATTGATTTGATAGAATTTAGCCACTTAAATTGAACATTATCAATAATACTCAAATTAAGCATAATGTTATATAAAATACAACTAAGTTTCTTCTGGTTTGAAATAAGTCTATTCCAAAAATTTACAATCCTTAATTTTATACATATATCTATAGGTGTTCTACCAAGTTCTCCCTATGTCATAACATTTGGAGTAGTGGTTCTAACACCTAAAATATTTCTACAGAACTGAAGGTGAAGTTTTTCTATTTGCTTAGTGTTTTCATAACCCCATATTTCACAGCCATAAGTAAGTATTGGAAATATAAGTGTATCAAACAATTTAAGTTGTAATTCTATTGGAATCGATATATTTCTCAATTCTCTATACAAACAATATAAAGCTTTGCGAGCTTGATCCATCAATTTAGCTCTTGCCTTCACAAAAGAGCCGTTATGATTAAATATAACACCTAGATATGAATAAGAGTCTTCAATTTGTAAATTCTCTCCACATAGCTTAAAAATAGGTTGATTATTTTATTTTCTTTTACAAAATATTATTACTTTAGTCTTTTGCAAGTTAACATTCAATTTCTAATGATGACAATACTTTTCAAATATAGCCAAAGCATATTGCATATCAGCTTCAGTTTCTGAAAGAATAATAGTATCATCTGCATACAGCAATGAAAAGAGTTTTACAAATATATTCAAATTTTCTGAACACATATTTCTAATATTTTCTAAATCATTTACATCGTTTTCAACAAAAAATTGTTCCAAGTTATTTTGATAGATAGCAAAATAAGGAACGGGACAAATTTTCCCCTTGCCTAACACCAATATCACACCTGAAAAATGATGAAAACTTATTGTTATTCTTAATACAAGATTTGACATTGTCATAAAGACTGTGAATAATTCTAAAAACTTTACCGGTAATATTTGACTTTTGAAGTTTGACCGATAATGATGAGCGAGTTATAGTGTCAAAAGCCTTTGAAAAGTCAACAAATGTGCAGTAAAAAAATTTCATAGAGACATATATATAGAAATCAATGCATGTAAACTAAATATGTTGTCCAGTGTACTGTATCCCTTCCTGAACCCTGTTTGGGATTCTGAAATCAAGCCTACTTCATCTGATAATTCACACAATCTGTCAATTAGAACAGAAGTAAAATTTTACTGAGACATGACACTAATTAAGGGTAATAACAAAATTACCGAACTCCGAGCAATCTTACAAAGGGAAAGTCAAAACTCATAAGTATATAAACAGACAAGATCAGTCAACAACCGGAAAACTGTGAAAACCGTAATGACCCTGACTTCGTACAGGCATTTCTAAAGAAATGGTGGATTGAATCAGATTTTAAAGTCTATATGAACTAGGATCCTTGGTATGACCTTTGTTCTTGTAAATTGGAAACAATACACCCTCAGACCACGATTCCAGAATTAATCCAGAGTTTAATACAATATTAAAGAGTTTACAATAAATAGGCAAAAACATATTAATTGTACTTTTAATGTGTTCATTAACTATATCATCATAACCTAAAGCTTTATTACTTTTAAATTTTTAACAACTCGCAAAATTTCTTCTTCAATAATTGGTGAATTCAAGATATTGTGAACATTTTCCCTATCTACACAATCAAAATCAATTTCCTGATCTTTTTCATTCTCCGGCAATTCATTCAAATTCTTGAACAATTATGTAGTGGAGAATACACTCCAACTTAAAAATAATCAACGAGACCCATCAGGGTCGAATTGATTATTTTTAAGAATCTACAAGTTGGAATGTATTCTCTTACATAATACATTTCTATCTGCAACAGTGTTTTCGTTTTATATTTTTACCTTTTTAATGTTCAGAAAGCTAAATAAGCCACAATTAACACATTTTTTTCGGCATCCGTGCTTTCGATTCTCGTTTATATTTAGATATTTCAAGGTCTTTCAAGTGAATAGAATCGTTTATATTTAGATATTTCGAGGTCTTTCAAGTGTCCCAGATGTTCACCTGTGGTCTGTCTGATTTGTTAAGTTGCGGTCGGTTCGTTGGTTGTTTTCGTATTGCAAGAATACTCGTCAGTTCTGAACATAAATTATGTCAGAACTCATCTACTTGTATCGTGTCTTGTATATATATTGATCAATTGCTTTTTTTAAGCAAATTGTTGATATTTTTTAATAAAGCTTACTATCAAGAGTTATATATACTATTTATAGAATTTATTCATGTGGTCAACTTAACCGAATGGTAAGAAGGAAGTTTTGAAAGTCAGTGACTTTGAAAAGCCCAGCAATGGTTCGAGACACGAAAGTCCCAAAATAAGTAAAAAACGTTTTTAAGCCTAAAATAGCAAAAGGTTAAAGTTCATATATTCAAAAATAAAAGAATAAACTGTAGATTCTTAAAAATAATTCGGTGTTCGAACAATAGTGTGACGTCAGAGAAATGTATTATCTGTTGGTAATCTGACATTTATCACACCTTGCAGTAAGCACATTCAACCGTACATCTGTCAATTAATGATAGCTTGGATTATGATAATTTAAATGGGTGCTCATTACATTCGGTTTACATCTTTATGAAAAATATACAAACCAAATGTATTACTTATTTACCTGGTAAATTTTCAAAACTGTGCAGCAATAAAAAATGGTTTCAAAGCATACCTTATCCAAATGTCCGTATACCTTTAGCTAACTGAACAATATGTATGCTTACATACTAATAAGTAAAAAAAGGTTTTCTTCATAAATATAATGCGAAAAAGGAGGATAAATTAGTTTTGCCACACTCAACGTTTGGCAGATATTAGTAAATGCAATATGCCCCTCACTTCTGGTTCGGTATAAAATACTCATATCTGCCAATCCATGTTAAAACTCAAAACACATTCTGGCTTCCATGATTTATTTCTTAAACTAATTCGGTATAATTAAATTAACATTGGGTTTTATAATATAAAAAAGTTAAATTATTTTTCATTGTGGAGCTAAAAACTCAGTTTCATTTTTATTACAATATAGCAACAATAGGCAGTAAGAGCAATGATAAATATCAATCAATATATTATATAATATATACATAGTTTTAAAGACATTTAATTTTGGAGTTAAAAACTCAGTTTCATCTTTTCAAATGTGAATATTAGCATGTTTTTTATCAACTTAGCTGTGAATGTGAAAAAATTGTGAAAAATAAGTTATTTAAGTCTCAAATATATTAGTAAATCTTCCTTGTTTTCAACAATAAACCAGGAAATGTTTTTTCCACTTTAATAGTAAAACATACTCGACAATAGACACTCATAATTGATGATATCTTATTGTAACACACACCATTCACACAAGAGATGACCTGGATTAAATGATTTTAAGTAACATAACCCCGCTATTTATTGAAGTGTATTAATCAAGCCAGTAGATTGATTAATCATGTATATATGTACATTTATATGTAAGCACATTCAACGTACATCTGTCAATTAAATTACGATGTTCAAGATTGATATGGTAAAACCCGTGATTTTATTATTGATGAGATCATTTATTAAGTTCGACTGTTCGAGGTATCAGTGTTAGAACGAAAGATTTTTTTAGCTTGAAAATATATGGAAAATTGGCGGGACTTTCAAATAAGTTCGAGCCATCCATGGTATTCGACCCATCCGAGTTCGAGGGACCGAGCTTTAACTTGTATATATGTAAAATGCTAATTTCCATTTTTTCATGGTTTTTTCATACTATATTTAAAGATTTGACTGAACAGATTTTATATCCAAATGCAACTGAATGCACCATTTTGCGTCCTTCTGAAAAACAATTTTCTGGGAGGGGTGGGTGGGGGGGAAGCCCTAGACACCCTAGCTACCGCTTTTAGTCTCTCGAGGGTTGGCATGTATGCATAGAAGGCTATGGAGAATTCTTTAGTGGTATTACACCTTGAGTATACATTTCTTAAAATTTATAGATAATTGAACCTTGTGAAATTATAGAAGTTAACTTTATAGTAAATACAAAATTCACAAGTTGTTACATTTAAATTTTATACATAGTATGAGCAAAATATATGTCGTTTTGGTTGAATATTGCATGATATTGACACTTTTGTCCGCCTCAAAGGGAAGCAACTACTACAAACATGTGGAAAAAACGTATAATTTTAGAATCAAGTCGGAAACTGGCAAATCAGCTAAAACAACCTTCACATGACTTCGAATATTGCATAAATAAAATAACAAATGGCTTCCTCTAGGAAAACGCCGACTTTATGTGAAAGGGGCACCAGACAGCTGTGAGGAACGAATGTAATACATCCCTTAGCGCGGGATGTAAAGGACACACTCCTTACACGTAAAAGACAACTTACAGCAGAATATGATAGCAACAGTTTATTAGGAGTGTTGTTGGTTTGTCACAAAGCAAAATAATATCTACCATCTCCTCTTTTTCTAGTGAAAATCAAAACAATCATACATAGACTCGTGGCAGCGACACACATTTTACCTACACGATTAATCATATGGTTGTATACTTGTTCTCATCATAAATATATATGAAATACTTGATTGTAAAACAATTATCTATCGACAAGCACCCCTCCCCACTCCCAGAGGGTGTGCCGGGAGTAGAATAGGCACGAGGTTTCTCCGTCCTAGAGGCACTAGTCCTCTAAAAGGGGCCAACCCGCGGGAACCCCGGGGTATAGAAATGGGACCGAGAGCTTCGTCGGCTTGAAGGGAGGTCCGTCGGTTGTGCGGGATGTATACATTCACAACTAACCCGTCCTTTGGATGAGACGTAAATAAAACCGAGGTTTCGTGTTGCGAGATTGCCACCCTCTTCGCACGTTAAAGAACCCAGTGTAACAGCTCATTATGAGCATTGTGCTCATGATAAGTGGTCCATATGAGACCTGTTGCACTGGATAAATTCCCCGTCCCTACCCATCAATTGTCCTTGTTTCGAGTTCCGTGGCGGTTTTTTTCATCCGTCCCCCGTTTTCAACCTACATATTGATTTATTGTAAACATGTTCTCGTCCTGAATATAGTTGAAACATTGCTCACTGGACGTTAAACATCAATCAATCAATCAATCAATCTATCGACAACCACTTTCTATTTTACCTATTTTGTTCCTGTATTTAAATACTGTTATAGTGACAGCCGGAACCTTTGAACCGTAATGAGAGCGGGAGGTTTGGCGCCTTAAAATCTGATTCAACCCACCATTTCTTTAGAAATGCCTGTACGAAGTCAGGGTCATTACGGTTTTCACAGTTTTCCGGTTGTTGACTGATTTTGTCTGTTTATATGATTATGAGTTTTGACTTTCCCTTTGTAAGATTGTTCGGAGTTCGGTAATTTTGTTATTACCTTTATTTGTTATTATCAAATAAAGTGTAAATATGATATTAGCGTGTTTATCTTACATTTTATCCTATAAATCAATGGGTCTCAAATAACTGCATAAAACATAAATAGGTTTGTATTAGTGCTGCAAATATATGACTGGTTGAGATTTTGCATGCTGAGTGAAATGTGCCATCTGTATAAGGTGACATCAGCTGACATGTACTACAAGTTAGATGTTAATTAAACAATTACTGTTGAGACAATACATTCTTGTCTTTCCCCAGATTGTTGTGCATACCTGAAAGTTTTTGTATTGCCATTTTTGGATAAACACTGCTATTTAAAATTCTGATAGGGAAAATTCCAAATACAAATAAAAATGTTTGCCTATATATACACCCTACCTTTGTCAAGAATATTAACGGAAACAAAGGTTTTCTCTCGTTGGCCTGATTGACTTAATGTTTTATTTGAAGGTGCAAAAATATATTGATATTGATAAAAGTACTAACTTCCATGTACAATAACACACGGCAGGGTGTTGCTTCTATTTTTTTGCTTTGTTTTTTCATTATCCACACCCACCAAAAGAATAAGTTACTCATGTTGGTAAAACGGATTTCGATGGTTTCTTCTAGCTTCTGAAATGTTTTATTTCTAAGAGTTTGGTAGATTTATTTGTATAATTAGTTTGCGCCACGATATAACTGTAATACTGCTAACGTTGGCTTTAAGCACCAATCAATCAATCTAACTAGTGAACAAAATTGGTATGAAAGCAATTGCAAGACAATAGACAAAAATATTGTAACCTAAGACTAAATTGAGAGTTGTGAAGAGGGATACTAAATTATATTGCATGCATTGTGAGCACATGCACTAGTGATTTATCACACTGTTTTGTCATTTTAACTTATTTGATTTAAATTGCATTCAGTTAAATTTGGATTTTGCTACCGTTGTTTGTTTACTTTGAAAATAAAGAAACAATTGCAATGTGCTTGGCATAATATACGTAACGTCATAGATAGTTGCATAATGGGGACAAACTTGAAGTTATGAACATCTTGGGACGAACGGACGGACAGGGGTAAAACAGTGTACCCCTCTTCCGGTGGAGCGGGGTATAATAAAGTTCCTATGACATGTGATCATGCTGTTATAGTGACAGCCGGAAACTTTGAGACGTATTGAAAGGGGGAGGTTTGGCGCTTTAAAATCTGATTCAACCCACCATTCCTTTAGAAATGCCTGTACCAAGTCAGGGTCACAGTTTCACAGTTTTCCGGTTGTTGACTGATTTTGTCTGTTTATATAATTATGAGTTTTTACTTTTCCTTTGTAAGATTGCTCGGAGTTCGGTAATTTTGTTATTACCTTTGTTATCTGTTATTAGAACAAAATTTCAAGTATGTAAGTTACAACTGAAACATATGAAATTAACATGACAAACCCTAGAGTGAAGTTGGGCTAGGTTCAAAATCTTCATCGTCAGAATCATCACCAAAATCACTGCCCTCTTCAGTAATATCTATTGAGAGATTGTAAGAATAACAAATAATTGTGTATTACAGTGTATGTGTATAATATCGAAACAAATTGTGTTATATGGTTCTGATGTGCAGCTGTATAACGAAAAAGCTTTTCAAAATAATATTAAATCTATAATCTAAATACATATATCCAGCACAGATCTACACAACCCAATATAAAGAGACAAAATTACATCACAGTTCCAGGCAAAAATAAGGTGTGCCAGAAGTGCGTCAATTCTGTCCAAGTTTGATTTCATTCCCATAAGTAGCTGAGGGGGACTGGCCATTTCAGTTTGTGGATTGATAAAAATGTAGCGATGACGCAGAAGCCAACATGATCCCTATATAATATAGCTACTAGTAGTATCACTATGCAAGCCACAATAATGAATAGGAAACGGTTATACAGGTGACTGTGTTGAACAATATTGACAATGTTACCTATAAACATAATGTAGAATATGGGTAATCTTTAACAAAATGAACATACTCAAATGGGTTCACAAATGAACTCGATTTCTGCAGTTTCATCAGTTTCGTTGAAATGTGATGGTTGCTCATTTTCTTCTACTCCAGAAATACCTTGGTCAAAATATCTAAATCAAAAGTACAAATATCAATCATTACAAAATCACATTTGTCTGAAATTATCAGTTTTTTGTAGTAATTTGCCTAAAACATTAAGATAATTTTACAAAAACCTGCATGATTTTAACAGACATGGGCCATCGGTCTACTGTTAAATTCACATACTGTGAAACATGCAAATTGCTATGGATCTTCACATTATTTCTTAAAAATCTTGTTTATAAATCATACTTACAAGATCCAAACTAAACAAGGGCAACGCAAAGCGTGGCGTATCCCCTCGCCTAAAAAATAGACCCTGTGACCTTGACCTTTGACCTTGAAAATCAATACGGTTCCAGATTCTTTTAAGGTCTAAGTATGAATTAAGTTTGGTCAAAATCCATTGAAGGATGTTGATTCTAGAGTGTTTACAATGATGTTACACGGTAACAAATTTACCCAGTTACCTTGACCTTTGATCTATGACCTTGAAAATCATTAAGGTTCCAGACTCTCCTAAGGACTAAGTCTGTGCCAAGTTTAATCAAAATCCATTGAAGGATGTTGATTCTAGAGTGTTCACAATGATGTCACGGAAGGACGGACGGTAGCGTTACTATATCCCTTCGCAACTTCGTTGGCGAGGGGATAACAAGGGCAAAGCGTGGCGTATCTCCTCGCCTAAAATTTGACCCGGTGACCTTGACCTTTGTTTTTGAAAATCAATAGGGTTCCAGTTTCTCTTATGGACTAAGTATGTACCAAGTTTGGTCAAAATCCATTGAAGGATGTTGATTCTAGTGTTCACAAGGATGTTATACGGTAAATATTTGACCCGGTTATCTTGACCTTTGACCTATGAGGCTATGACCTTGAAAATCAATAGGGTTCCAGATTCTCTTAAAGACTAAGTATGTACCAAGTTTGGTCAAAATCCATTGAATGATGTTGATTCTAGAGTGTTCACAAGGATATGATGGACGGACGGACAGTAGCGTTACTATATTCCTTCGCAACTTCTTTGGCGAGGGGATAGAAAGCAGTTCAAATGACACTTCTTTAAATAGAAAGCCTTTATATGAAAAATACATATTGATTTCCCTCTATCATGTCTATGTTGATAATTATAAGATAGTGTACTTTAGATCTTTGAGCTGACAAATGTTTGTTCTTCCCTCGACGGGATTTGAACTCACACCATTGATACACTGCAGCACCAATCGCTTAGCCTTGTGTCCAGCCCTTGACCACTCGACCACATCCGCTATCTAAAATATAGCTGCAATAGTGGAAGTGTTACCTTGTCTCGTAAGGTCGATAGACATAAGACATGTGTTTTTGTTTTTGTTTTTTTGAATGACTGGAAATATATTTTTTTCAAATATTATAAAAAATATAATCTTTAACGTGGGTTTAAATCTATATATGACCGTTATGCATATGATGAACACTATTCAAATGCGTGCATTGAACAGAGGTCATAACTAAGAAAAATTTGAAGATGCCAAAGGGTTTATCAGAAGCGATGAATAGAGGAACAGAGAATGCAATGACCAAAAGAAAAAAGGACACACGCTGATCTACAAAACAGCACACACAAGACAAAAGAACGAGCAACATGAAGCCCACCAAAATATGCTTCACATGTGGCACCCATCAGTCTTTTTCCACTATCCCACTTTTTCTGGCATATTCACCCCAATGATATTGAAATCTGATATTTCGGGTTTAATACTTAATATGATATTTGATCAACAATATGTTGATTATTAAGAGAAAGTGTCACCAACAAAGATACCACGTTTTAAGATTGTTGAGCAGGCTGTTTGTCTTGCGAAAGTTTTGAGACTTGGGGTAGGTGGAATAATCAGTAAAATGACATGAAGCTCTGGGTAGTTTCACTCAATTCGCTTTTAATACCTCTGAATGAGAACCCAAAGTCGTCCTCTGTATACAAGTGTGGTAATCCCTGCATTCAACTGCAACTTGTAATACAATAATATGCAATGTGCAATGACATGGTTGGCATATCTTGTTCTTACTTAAATCCAATAGTTAAATAGGTTAAAACTACTTTAGACTTGAAATTGAGGAACATCGAAAACATTCAATTAAATTGTATTAGTAAACAAAACAAATAATTAAATCCATTTTATTTTTTATAGATTCCGTTGATCATGTTGATGTAAAATATTATCTGAACAGCAACTGTTTTTTCCATTGTATAGAATAATATATGAATATATATGAAATAATAGACATTCTCAATATATTACTTTAAACAGATGTTTCATTAATATCAGATGATATTACATATTTGACGATCTTTCGAAGCGTTTTTATGTTATACAATATTAGTTCATATCAATTAAAGGTAAATACTTAGCCAACCAGTCGTTGCTCTTAGCACAGCATGCCTAGCAGAGAAACAGCAAATGTCAATTTTATAGACAGTTGTTTCACCTTACCAGGGTTCAACCTATGATCTACTGCATTCACAATTCCGTGTTGTAATGTCCGTTACGATTTCGAATAAAACGATGTTCGGTTCGTCTTTACCTCCAGTTGTTCATAAGATGGCTCGTGTTTTATTTACGTTAGTTGTGTTTGCTTTACGTATAGCAAGCTCCCGAAATTGTGCTTATATAAAACATGTGCTCTCTGTTTTTAATTGCAGAATGCGAAAAGGAATAAAGAGGATACTAGCTGGCTTCATACTTACAGTGATAGGTATTTATATAGGACTTTCTATATCGAAACATGATAAACCAAGCATTCCATTACTAAACAGGGAAGACAACAAACTACTTATTTCTGATGACTATAAACAAGTATGCGTGCATCCAAAATTAGATCCTTTTGCAGGAGAATATGCAAAACATTTTCATTCTGTTAACCCGTTGAAATGTTCTGAAGAGGAAGATTGGTTATCTTTATCCAATGGTACTATCTATATAGACCCGGGAATAAAGAAAAAACATGGAGGAATATCATGTAACATAACATTTTTTGATCGAATCGATGACTTTTGCAACAAAGATTTGAAAACTCTTTATTTTAGTGATGAAACAAAACTAACGCTTCTAAGTGATTACTTTAAAGCTAATTGCAATGCCACAGATGGCAGCCATTATAAAAATGTCCATGCAGGAATACGATATGTGCCTGAATATCACAAAAAGACAAGAACAGTTGGTTCTGGTTTAGGATTGGATGTTTTAATCTTAGGATTTGATTCTCTGTCACATATGACTTATAGAAGAAAGTTAGCAAAGACATATAGATATTTTACTGCAAATTTAAAAGGTATTGTTTTAAATGGATATAATATAGTAGGTGATGGCACTCCACAGGCTCTCATACCCATTTTCACTGGTAAAACGGAACTAGAATTGCCAAGAACGCCGAAACGTCTCGCCAAGAAAGAGTTTGTAGATGTATATCCGATGGTTTGGAAAGATTTTCGCAAGAAAGGATATGTCACTGCATGGGCCGAAGATTGTCCAGGCATTGGAACGTTTACATATAGAATGGTGGGGTTTAAAGACAGTCCTACCGATCACTACATGAGACCGTTCTACGTAACGGCAGAACATGAGTATTACAAGAAGCAAAAATATCTATGTCTGGGTAGTAGAAAAAGATCTCAAGTTTTCATGAATTGGATTAAAGAGGTATATACAATGTACAATGATGCCTCGAAATTTGTCTTCGGTTTTCACAGTGAAGCGAGCCATCATGATAATAATGTAGTTGAAACTGCGGACGAAGATCTGTACAACTTATTAAAATTTCTAAACGAAGGACACTATCTTAGAAATACACTTGTTATTTTAATGAGTGATCATGGAGCCAGATTTAGTAGCTTACGGTCGTCTTTACAAGGAAAACAGGAAGAACGACTTCCATTTTTCGGGTTTTCATTTCCAGAATGGTTTAGATCAAAACACAGGGAAGCTTTTCACAATTTTAGATTAAATGCAGATAGATTAACTTGTCCGTTTGATTTACACCCGACATTCCTGGATATCTTAGATTTTACTGGAGCTGGAATCGGCAATATAACAAAGCGTGGTATAAGTTTATTTAAAGAAATTCCAAAATCAAGAAATTGTGTTAGTGCCGGAATTGAAACACACTGGTGCTCATGCCTTAATTGGCAGACATTAGATATAGGTAATTTGGAAGCTAAAAAATGTTCGGATTTTGCAGTTTCTGAAATTAACAAATTGACCGAACCTTACAGAAAGCTGTGTGACAAATTGTCACTGAAAAGCATTTTAAGGGCACAACAATTATTACCGGAAAAAAGTATGCTCGGATTTAAAAAGACAATTGATCTTGATGGTTTTAAAGCAGATTTGTCAGATGATACTGCTGTAATTAATGTAGTTTTCCAAATATGGATTTACACAAAACCCGGTGATGGGTTATTCGAAGTTACTGTTAATCATAATTTGCAGAAAAATACATTCTTGTTAGATGAAAGTTCTATAAGTAGAGTAAATAAATATGGTGATGCGCCTAAATGTATCGAGAAGGAACACGAGGAGCTCCGAAAATATTGTTATTGTTACAAATGAGTAGAATTAAACAAAGCGTTACTTTAAACATATTTGATTGTTCTATACTAAGCAAATGGATAAGAGACAAGTTTCACAACTTAGGAACGTCTTCTCCAATACATAATGAATAAATACAAAGTAAACTAATATAATATTATATACATATTTCATATCAAGTAAAAACATGAAAAAAAATAATTGTTGAGCGTCATGCAAATGGTTTATCCAAGCTAAAGTATTCTTAATCGAACACGCCATTATATTTTAATGACACGAACACACCGAACATTCAATTGAAATTTAACTTTCTAATGGATTTATATTTAAAGTGGGTGCTTAATTAAGGTAGTTAACACGTGATGATTTAGGGAGGACGCATTCTTCTATTAACCTTTAGTAAGTGAATTGCTTTTGGGTTTTTTATTGTTAAAAACTCTTTTATATGATATTACGAATCATTAATCCATTTGCATGAGACTGTCTCGAAACTAGTTCATACGATCTTGATCAATAAAGTAAGACATAAATCCATTGTAAACCTGTTTCATGTTACAAACATGACTAATTTACACATATAGTCATGACATAGAATAGCGACAAGTGTCTTTAATGTATTTTTGTACTGCCAAACATATGGAACAATTTACATCACAGCTAAGTGTTTCATCTCCAAATAATAATAAATCAATATTTACCGGAATTCCAATCAAATTCAACTTATTTATTTCAAATAACATAATAATAAGCGTTATGGTAAAACTATTACAATGTAGCAAGTAATCCTGTGCATTTTCATTAAGGTATCCACATAAACAATTAGAATTTACTATTAAATTTGCATGATATAAATCTGCATTTAATACACTGCATTTATTTTGCATTCTAGAGTGCAATACACTGAGAAAGCGGTCACCTACATAATAATATTGAGGAGTTCTCCTCTTAGTAAAAAATATTTCCTGAAGTCTTAGCTTAAAGGGGGAAAACGTAGGAAGATTTCTAATAGTACGATCCAAAGAATTCCATGCTTGAATAGTACATGGAAAGTAAGCATTTTGGTAGACAGACAACCGGTTAAAAGGTACATGTATATTGTGACTGTTACGTAAATTATAATTAACGTTTGCTGCCACTAAAGGTGGAACTAATTCATATAAATAATCGGGTGCTTCCTTATTGACAATTTTGTAAAAAAGAAGTAGCAATATTTAACTTCCCTTCTTGTACTTAATGTTTCCCACCCCGATTGAATCAAGACTATCATATATAGATAACCCAGTCACTATGTGAGCTGCTTCTATTTGAAATTTTTCTAAACGATTACAATTTGTTTGTCTACAATTATCCCACATTTTTGAGGCATATTCCAAAATAGGTCGAATGAAAACTAAATATATTTTTTCAAGATAATCCCTTTTCAACCTGTATTTAAGTTTTCTTAATATGTTAAGTTGCTTACAAGTTCTTTCAATCAATACATCAATATGTTTTGTCCACTTACAACCACTGCTAAAAATAACACCTAAATGGTTATGCATATGCACAGGAGATAGTGAAATATCATTAAATGCCAAAAATGTTCATTGGATGGTCCTTTACCAGATTTGTGTTTTTGGTGCTGATTTGAAATTCAACATGGCTGCCAGGGTCCATAATGTGTTATCATTGGATGAAATTTACAAAACCTTGTCAGAAACCACCAAGCCAATTGAATTGTTACTTTGCAGGAAGGATCATTTGGGTGGTCCTGTACTAAACTTGTGAATCGTTTGCCGATTGGAAATTCAAGATGGTCTCCATGACTCGACTTAACTTAACATAGCGCCCTATGGAAAAAATGTTTAAAAGTCTCCTCCTCTGAAACCAGTAAGTCAATTTAAAGCAAACATGGCATGAATGGTCCTTAGGTGGTCAACTTTCAAATTTATGTCCTGTGACCCCGACTCCCATCCAAGATGGCCGCCGTCAGCGGACATAGTGTTAGCATATATATAGGACCCTATGGGAAACATGTTTAAAACAATTTTCCTCTGAAACTAGTCGGTCAATTTAAAGCAAACATGGCATGGATGGTTCTCAAATGGTCAACTTTCAAAATTATATCCAGTGACTCAGACCTCCATCCAAGATGGCCGCCATCAGCGGACATAGTTTTAACATAGGACCCTATCTGGAGTTTGTGCTAGAACATCATCTCTATGGCGAGCAGCAACCTCCAAATATATGGTATAGAAATCCTGAAAAGAAAGGAAAAAATATAGATGAGAAACAATCCATAGTTTTCCGTTGTAATACATCTCTTCATTCAGATAAGCTAATTTGAAAAAGATATTGTGGTGCTGGATGAATACTTCCCCAGTTTTGATTTATTTTAGAGGCCACCAACAGTTTGTCATGAGATGTGGGTTTTTGCTTGTTGAGGGTTGTATGGTAACCTGTCTTGTATTTAATTCCGAGGATTATTCTTGTGTGATTTGTTGGTTGTTTACCCCATATTACATTTTATTTCAATGGTAAATACATGTTTAAACATTGGATGGTATGCTGCATACAAACAACAGATTACATGGTGATGGCAAAGTCAATACTGGTGTAACCACAAAACTGTCAAAAATAAAATCATGCAACAGAATAGTAAAAGGCATATGAAAAAAATAATATTTACAGGCATCCTTGAGTGGCACCTCTCACTGTTCTCCTTGCAACACACTATCTCTCCCTTTGGCATCTCCCTGCAATAAGTACAGGTGCACCAGTCAGGTTGACCAAACTGAGGGCCAGAATTGGATCTGAATTTCTTTCATTTTCTTGCTCCAATAAATTGAAGACAAATGAAGGCTGCGTGATTGATCTGAATTCTAAAATAAACATAATTTTTTTATCATCTTGTTTAAATAAATCAAAAGATCTTTAATTCGATCCTTTATGACAACCAATAAAATGAAGACCAAACAAAATACAGTCATCTGTCAAAAGTATTGGAAAATGTCAAAAAAAAACATATATAATCAACCAAAACCATATTTTAAATTTTTTCATTGTGAAGTCATTTACACCAAAACATTCGGAATTATCTATATTTTGTTTGTTTATTTGCTCATGATGTTTATATGAGTGGTTTTCACTTGTACATAATTTTTCCATGATTTAAATTTTTAGGATATATTTTTAGTTGAAATATATAGGAAAATCAAAGTCAATTTTTATTTGTTGTGTTAAATTATGTACAAATAAAAATCACTCATAACAACATAATGAGTAAATTAACAAACAAACAAATATTGTTTTGGTTGATTATGTAGGTTTATTTTTTTACATTTCCCAATACTTTTGACAGATGACTGTAGTACATACATTACAGTAAATTTATTGTTGTATAAAAAAAAGTTCTGAAACTTGAAAATTGCAATGGATATTCATATCATTTCTTCAAAACCTTGTTTATATATTATACTTACAGGATCCAAACTAAAAGTGAAATTGAAATGAAGCTTCTTTAAATAGAAAGCTTTTATTTGAAAAATGCAAACCGATTTTCCATTATAGTGATAATTCGCAGAAAGTAAGGTATATACTTTTGGTTCCCAAGACTAATTTTTATGTCCAAGTTGTTGAAATTTGATAAAATTAAAAGCCTAATTATATGTAATGTATTTAGAATATCAAAGAAATAAATTTGCTTGAATAAAAAGAACTTTATAGGGTTTTCATTAAGCCAAAGTCCAAAATATGTACATATATTTAAATAATTTACAGATTATAGTCAAATAATATATATCACACTTTTTATGTGTACAAAATTCATTCATGTAATGGTCAAGTCTATTAGTGATAAATTATCAATTATCATCCTGTGTAATGAAGTTATTTACTCTGAACAAAATACCATGCCACAGGTTAGAATTGTAATATTTGGATTGATACAAAAATCAAACTCACAATCCACGTTCTCCTCCAGACGAAATGTCCGAGACCCCACATGGTGATACGAATTCAGGACGTACTGGGTCTGGTGTAGAGGTAAATGCAATAGGTTGTTGACATGCTGTTGCAGAAACTGGTTTACACTCTTCTTCTACACTACTTGTGGCTGTCTCAACACAGGATTTGTAATTATAACTGAATAGTAAATAAATCCAATATCACATCGTAAGGTTTTTAATCACTGTTTAAAAGAAGTGCTGTTGAGAACAATTTCTTTTTTATAAAATATGTTCCTTTATTTCATGAGAGATGATTTTACATACCTTGCCAAGGCCATCTAAACAAGGCATACCTGCAGATCCATGTACAGTTTTAATTCTTGCATTAAAAATGAATTGATTCGATATTTTTATTTAAATTGATAATAATAATAATCAAAAATCGGCTCATTTCAATACTTACTGCTCAAAAAAATAATAAACTGCATTGATATCATTTTTGCACTCCCATTTCCCCTTTGCTGGCCTCTTACAATTTGTGTTTGCTTACCTCGCAAATACGGCCGTTTTATGCTAGGTGCAAAATTACATATATTGAATAATATCTACCGAAAATGATCATAGGCATCATCATAAATTCATAAAATATGAAAAACGATTGAGAAAAGAAGGCAACATGCTCGGCTTACCTATCAAGCAAAATCTTTGCCACTTCAGCATAAGCTTTGACGCGTAGCACTTCCTTGAGTTCGCTCCAACGGTCCAACTGATCCCCTACATATATCCTGCATTTGTTCCATTTGGAAGATACTTCACTTCTATTCCTCTTTATCTCTGAATCCGTCAAAGTCCGCTTTATTCCACATGTTGACACTTTCTCTTCCGACATGTTGTTTATTGTTTATGAACAGTGCGCACCCTCAAGACGGGTTCACATAGAAGATATGAATAGATTTGAATTCTTGTCATCCAGGACAATAATTACGATACCGATAGTTTTGGGTCTTTTTTGTCAAAAAATCGTATCTTTTGCAGCATAACTCGGTGTTAATCTTCATTTTATGAAGGTCAGTACGGAAATCGACAATAATTTTGGGTATGAAAACATTACGCAGCTGGCAGACAGTATCCCTTTAAAGTAATATTACACCTGAACATTCAATTTGGAATACGACGGTACCTTTACTAAGCTATTCATGCATGTTTCAAGTCGAAATATGTTCCCAACAACTAGAAATCTGCAAATCCGTGTGAAAGTTTATCGTCCTCGCCATTATTGTGGAGACTGATTAACTTTCGGTTGTTTTGTTCCGATGATTGCCGGTCATAACCTCGTGAAGAAAAGTTTTGGTCCGATGATTGCCGATCATGACCTCGTGAAGAGAAGATAAACAATCATGGATGCTGAGGTAAGCACGCACACATTCCTGACAATGATTATTGAGGGATCTGTCTGTATTATGTCGTGTGAACCAATTTTTGTTGTTGCAATTATTCCTATGCTATACACACGGAATATATATATATTTGTTATCATCAACTGAACATTGCGCATGAGCAAAAATCTTGAGTCACGCGTATATCATTTTCCTTACTGTACTAGAAAACAGAATTATCTGCTGTCTAAATATTTTGCGATTTCCTCTTAGAATCTGCTTTTGAGCGAATTGTTAATGTTATGCAGTTGATTTTAGCTCATATTAAGTGACATATATTAAGTGAAAATATTTAATTAAAAAATTCCACGATATTTGCCTTTCATATTACTTTAAAGTCCCACTGCCTAAGATACCACCGTTTTTTTAATGAGCTGCATTCTCCAACAAATGTACTATACATGCTTTATATTTAATATAATAATGTTTTAACTGATTTTCGTGTAGATATAATTATGTGAGAAAGAATGGATGAGAGAACGAGATTTGTTGACGAATTCCAGGATGCTGCATCAAAAGATGGCGACTGATTAATTATCGGCAAATTTACGGAGTCTGCCGAATTATCCAATCGTAACTACTCGGCCATATACGATTGCCGAATGATCGTGTTGTTCCAACTATAAATAAACAGCGATGGAAGAGGTAAGCACATGTACTCTTTTCTCACTATATTATTGTTTTATTTCAAATGTTTTCCCAATACAAAGTGGTCATTTCGCATGGTTTTAAAAGAGAAAAGTACGTTAGTAATTTGTGCATAGCTCGAGAGAGGAGAAATAAAGTTAATTTAAGAAAAACCTATTTTGGACAAATTTCGGGTACGATAAGGGAAATACCAAGTGAACAATACATATGTTGTATTCGTAGCAAAATTCTGAATGAATCCGCATTATTCAGTAAATAATGTTCGCAAATTAAATAGCTTAGGATTTTATCTTTATTATATTTGCTATCAGTATGAAGAACTTGCAAAGTGTAACCGTCCTAACAGAAATCGTACCGCTTAGGCTCTTTCATTTCTCTGTTAGCCCTCTAAATTCTTTGATTTTCTGTTTTCTAAATATTTTGATTCTAAATATATTGAGGTTACATAAATTGTCGAAGTTACCCTATATAACAATAAATTTACTGTAATTTATGTACTACAGTCATCTGTCAAAAGTATTGGGAAATGTAAACAAAATCCCTACATAATCAACCAAAACAATATTTGTTTGTTTGTTAATTTACTCATTATGTTGCTATGAGTAATTTTTATTTGTACATAATTTAACACAACAAATAAAAATTGACTTTGATTTTCCTATATTTTTCAACTAAAAATAAATCCTAAAAAATTAAATCATGGAAAAATTATGTACAAGTAAAAACCAATCATATAAATATAATGAGCAAATAAACAAACAAAATATAGACAATTCTGAATGTTTTGGTGTAACATTTGTTAAAATCTATCCAGAAATTAAAATATGGTTTTGGTTGATTATATATGTTTTTTTGACATTTTCCAATACTTTTGACAGATGACTGTATTTTGTTTGGTCTTCATTTTATTGGTTGCCATAAAGGATTGAATTAAAGATCTTTTGATTTATTTAAACAAGATGATAAAAAAATTATGTTTATTTTAGAATTCAGATCAATCACGCAGCCTTCATTTCTCTTCAATTTATTGGAGCAAGAAAATGAAAGAAATCCAGATCCATCCTGGCCCTCAGGTTGGCCAACCTGACTGGTGCGCCTGTATTTATTGCAGGGAGATGCCGGAGGGAGAGAAAGTGTGTTGTAAGGAGAACAGTGAGAGGTGCCACTCAAGGATGCCTGTAGATATTATGTTTTTCATACGCCTTTTACTATTCTGTTGCATGATTTTATTTTTGACAGTTTTGTGGTTACACCAGTATTGACTTTGCCATCTCCATGTAATCTGTTGTTTCTATGCAGCATACCATCTAATGTTTAAACATGTATTTACCATTGAAATAAAATGTGATATGGGGTAAGCAACCAACAAATCACACAAGAATAATCCTCGTAATTAAATACAAGACAGTGTCCATACAACCCTCAACAAGCAAAAACCCACATCTCATGGCAAACTGTTGGTGGCCCCTCAAATAAATCAAAACTGGGGAAGTATTCATCCAGCACCACAATATCTTTTTCAAACTAGCTTATCTGAATGAAGAGATGTATTACAACGGAAAACTATGGATTGTTTCTCATCTATATTTTTTCCTTTCTTTTCAGGATTTCTATACCATAGCTTTGGAGGTTGCTGCTCGCCATAGAGATGATGTTCTGGCACAAACTCCATATCAAGATTACAACAGAGACAGAAGACACACTGCGCACAGACAGTACATTATGTGGCGACATGGCTATTTGGGAGCAGGAAACAGGCGTGTTGTACCAAGTTGCTGTGTATGGCGGATAAGGGGAAAATGTCCAGACCACTTGGACAGTATGTTGGCTTCATGCCTGGAAGACTCGGATAGATAATCCAAATTAAAATTATTTTCTGTTCCAAATTTATTTGCACTCTTTGTTTGTTTACAATTTTGTACATCTGTTTTGCAGTGAAGGTAAGTAGTCAACAACAGTATGAAGCAACATTATTGGTGTGATGGTTTCTCATTGACACTGCTCCCATATACACATGTATATCTTGTCATACATATATAAAACTAGAGACTCAGTGGGCTGAGCCTGTGTCGCTCTCCTTTCATTCTGCTTATATCGGACCCGCTGTTAGTTTACCCATGTTTCAATGGGTATTGTGTTAGGAGGTTAACATAATGCAATTGGAACTGATATATTGAAGGAATACAATTGCCTTTGTTTACAGGTGAATCCTATTGTTGGACATTTAAACTTCTTATTGCATGACTGGAAGAGAGAATTCAACCACCCATTGATTAAAACTCCCTAGAAAAATATTCAACTCATCTTATATATGCATAGATGTATATGTACATGACCTATAGAAAGAAATACGGTCATTACCGTTGCATAAGATGCATTGTTGCATAAGATGCATTGAAGCATAATGTGCACCCCTCTTGGCCTTGAAATCTCCAGAAAAAAACTAGTTTCTGTCTATAATGCCATGTTAAATATATTTTTGACATTAGAGAAATAGGAAAAACTTTAATTTTGAAAATTATTTGCCACAAGTAAAAAGATTCATTCTGGTTGTAAATAATATGGTTTTGCAACTACCTATACAATCAGTGCATATCACCACTGAAGTCGTAAGTTTGAATCCCGCACATGGTTAGGTGTACTCGATACAACATTTTGTGAGAAAGCTTATCAGTGACATGCGGCAGGTCTGTGGTTTTCTCCAGGTACTATGGTTTCCTTTACTAATAAAACTGACATCCACGAAATAGCTGAAATATTGTTGAAAGTAACATTAAATACCATGACCCTAACCCTCAAACATCATTCAAGAAATGTAGGGTTTCTAATCACAGAAACCATGTTAATGGAAATATTGAGAGAAAGGAAAATCATTATGCAAAAAACAAATTAAGGTACCAATTTTAATCAGAAAAATAATAAATGCAAATAACATGAACTCCTACAAAGCACTTTATATAATTTTAATGAATATATCCTCAATGCTTAAAATATCATTACCAGTGTGTTCAACAGCAGAGTATCAACCACAAACATTATAAGCAAACTTAAATAGATCATCTTCTATTTGGTTTATTGTCTTCCATTATTGTAAATCCTGATTAGGCAAACACAGAGCACCCATGTTTCTAGTAATAATGACCAATCTTTATAGAGGACCTTCCATAGATGCTTCCTACCAAATTTCAGTTCATTTAGGAAAGTGGTTTCAGAGGAGAAGATTTTTTAGAAATCAACCAATAAAAAACAAGTATGGCCTGTGGCGGCCATGTTTGTTAACGGATCAGGACAAATAAGGGTAATAACAAAATTACCGAACTCCGAACAATCTTACAAAGGGAAAGTCAAAACTCATAATTATATAAACAGACAAAATCAACCAACAACCGGAAAACTGTGAAAACCGTAATGACCCTGAATTGGTACAGGCATTTTTAAAGAAATGGTGGGTTGAATCAAATCTTAAAGTGCCAAGCCTCCCGTTCTCATTACGGTTCAAAGGCTACGGCTGTCACTATAACAGTATTTAAATACAGGAATAAAATAGGTAAAATAGTTGTCAAAACAGTATCATATTCAGTGAATGCAAATGTCAAAATGAGTAATCTTTATAGAGGACCTTAAATAGATGCTTCCTACCAAGTTTCAGTTCATTTGGCCAAGCGGTTTCAGAGGAGAAGATTTTTTTTATCTCGGCTAATCAGAAACAGGAATTGCCAGTGATGGCCATGTTTGTTAATGGATCGGGAAAAACTGAGCAATCATTATACAGAACCTTCCATAGATGCTTCCTATCAAATTCAAAAAAATCAAAGTCCAGTTCATTTGGCTGAGGGGTTTCAAAGAAGATTAAAATGTGAAAAGGTATCGGACGACAAGTGATGGCAAAAGCTCACGTTTCCTTTGGCAAGGTGAGCTAAAAACAACCTATAATGCTCCATTAAGAATGGTAGACTAAGAGGATTGCAGGCCAAAGGATATATCTATTGCAAAACTGAGAAAATCTTGAAAACTAAACTTGTGCAATAAAAATAAAATTGAGATTAAGGTTATAGTGCTGGTACAAGACTGACTTGTACAACACAAGTAGCAAATACCCTTGACATATCTCTGATAGTCCATGACAAATTGACCTAATCACAAAAACTTAAACACTCAATTGTTGACTGTTGTTAGCATACCTATGTTATTAGCATAATAACATAACCTATGTTATTAACATACCTATGTCTCGCCTTTGCTGTGTCTCGGCCAAAACAATGCCAACAAAAGGCAATACCTGTTTTGGATATATTTTTTGCTGAATAAAAAACGCAACAAAGAAAAAACTTCATAATTTGTAGTTTTCTGGAAGACATTTGTATACAATAATATAGAGGCTATTTTGATAAATTCAGTACTTGTGGATACACACACATCTAAATACAAATGGTGACAAAGAACAAATGTTATAACATATACCAAAGTATGAATTGTAGGGAACACATTACAAAAGAAATAGATGACAACATATAGTATTGGTCGTGTCCACTTATTATGACTAACAAAAAAGATATGGAGTAGATGCACACACAAGACATAATTCTAATATTTACACATTAAAATAGTAAAGGAACCACAAATAAGTTACTGTTTCACCTTGAAAACTAGAGGCTCAGGTGAGCCTGTATCGCTCATCTGGCATAAATAAGCCTTCTTAAGAGTGTCTACATGCCGAATACATCTAAGTTACTAATCAAATATCATAGGGTTCTATGTTAAGACTATGTCTGCTCATGGCAGCCATCTTGGATGGAGGTCGTGGTCACCGGACACAATTTTGAAAGTATACTACCCATAGACCATCCATGCCATGTTTGCTTTAAATTGGCTGACTGGTTGCAGAGGAGAAGACTTTTAAAAAATGTTCCTATAGGGTCCTATGTCAAAACTATGTCCGCTGACGGTGACCATTTTGGACCGAGATCAGGGTCACCGGACACAATTTTGAAAATTGACCACTTAAGGCCCATCCATGCCATGTTCGCTTAAAATTGGCTTTCTGGTTTCAGAGGAGAAGATTTTGAAACATATTTCCTATAGGGTCCTATGTTAAAACTATGTCGGCTGATGGCGGCCATCTTGGATGGAGGTCTGAGTCACTGGATATAATTTTGAAAGTTGACCATTTGAGGACCATCCATGCCATGTTTACTTTAAATTGACTGACTAGTTTCAGGGAAAATTGTTTTAAGCATTTTCCCCATAGGGTCCTATATATATGCTAGCACTATGTCCGCTGACGGCGGCCATCTTGGATGGGAGTCGGCATCACAGGACATAATTTTGAAAGTTGACCACCTAAGGACCATGCATGCCATGTTTGCTTTAAATTGACTTACTGGTTTCAGAGGAGGAGACTTTTAAACATTTTTTCCATAGGGCCTTATGTTAAGTTAAGTCAAGTCATGGCGACCATCTTGAATTTTCAATCGGCAAACGATTCACAAGTTTAGTACAGGACCACCCAATGATCCTTCCTGCAAAGTAACAATTCAATTGGTTTGGTGGTTTCTGACAAGAATTTGTAAATTTCAGCCAATGAGAACACACTATGGTCCCTGGCAGCCATGTTGAATTTCAAATCAGCACCAAAAACACAAATCCGGTAAAGGACCATCCAATGAACATGTTTGGCATTTAATGATATTTCACTATCTCCTGTGCATATGCATAAACATTTAGGTGTTATTTTTAACAGTGGTTGTAAGTGGACAAAACATATTGATGTATTGATTGAAAGAACTTGTAAGCAACTTAACATATTAAGAAAACTTCAATACAGGTTGAAAAGGGATTATCTTGAAAAAATATATTTAGTTTTCATTCGACCTATTTTGGAATATGCCTCAGATATTTGGGATACTTGTAGACACACAAATTGTAATCGTTTAGAAAAAGTTCAAATAGAAGCAGCTCGCATAGTGACTGGATTATCTATATATGCTAGTCTTGATTCAATCGGGGTGGGAAACATTAAGTACAAGAAGGGAAGTTAAATGTTGCTACTTTTTTTTACCAAATTGTCAATAAGGAAGCACCCGATTATTTATATGAATTAGTTCCACCTTTAGTGGCAGCAAACGTTAATTATAATTTACGTAACAGTCACGATATACATGTACCTTTTAACCGGTTGTCTGTTTACCAAAATTCTTACTTTCCATGTACTATTCAAGCATGGAATTATTTGGATCGTACTATTAGAAATCTTCCTACGTTTTCCCCCTTTAAGCTAACACTTTAGGAAATATTTATTACTAAGAGGAGAAATCCTCAATATTATTGTGTAGGTGACCGCTTTCTCAGTGTCTTACACTCTAAAATGTGAAATAAATGCAGTGTATTAAATGCAGTGCATTAAATGCAGATTTATATCATGCAAATTTAATAGTAAATTCTAATTGTTTATGTGGATACCTTAATGAAAATGCACAGCATTACTTGCTACACTGTAATAGTTTTACCGTAACGCTTATTATTATGTTATTTGAAATAAATAAGTTGAATTTGATTGGAATTCCGGTAAATATTGATTCATTATTATTTGGAGATGAAACACTTAGCTGTGATGTAAATTGTTCCATATTTTTGGCAGTACAAAAATAAATTAATGACACTTGTCGCTTTTCTATGTCATGATTATATGTGTAAATTAGTCATGTTTGTAACATGAAACAGGTTTACAATGGATTTATGTCTTACTGTATTAATCAAGATCGTATGAACTAGTTTCGAGACAGTCTCATGCAAATGGATTAATGATTCGTAATATCCTATACAAGAGTTTTCAACAATAAAAAAACCAAAAGCAATTCACTTACCAAAGGTCAATAGAAGAATGCGTCCTCCCTAAATCATCACATGTTAACTACCTTAATTAAGCACCCACTTTAAATATAAATCCATTAGAAAGTTAAATTTCAATTTAATGTTCGGTGTGTTCGTGTCATTAAAATATAATGGCGCGTTCGATTAAGTATACTTTAGCTTGGATAATCCATTTGCATGACGCTCAACAATTTTTTTTTTCATCATGTCTTTACTTGATATGAAATATGTATATAATATTACATAAGTTCACTTTGTATTTATTCATTATGTATTGGAGAAGACGTTTCTAAGTTGTGAAACTTGTGTCTTATCCATTTGTTTAGTATAGAACAATCAAATATGCTTAAAGTAACGCTTTGTGTAATTCTACTCATTTGTAACAATAACAATATTTTCGGAGCTCCTCGTGTTCCTTCTCGATACATTTAGGCGCATCACCATATTTATTTACTCTACTTATAGAACTTTCATCTAAGAAGAATGCATTGTTCTGCAAATTATGATTAACAGTAACTTCGAATAATCCATCACCGGGTTTTGTGTAAATCCATATTTGGAAAACTACATTAATTACAGCAGTATCATCTGACAAATCTGCTTTAAAACCATCAAGATCAATTGTCTTTTTAAATCCGAGCATACTTTTTTCCGGTAATAATTGTTGTGCCCTTAAAATGCTTTTCAGTGACAATTTGTCACACAGCTTTCTGTAAGGTTCGGTCAATTTGTTAATTTCAGAAACTGCAAAATCCGAACATTGTTTAGCTTCCAAATTATCTATATCTAATGTCTGCCAATTAAGGCATGCGCACCAGTGTGTTTCAATTCCGGCACTAACACAATTTCTTGATTTTGGAATTTCTTTAAATAAACTTATACCACGCTTTGTTATATTGCCGATTCCAGCTCCAGTAAACTCTAAGATATCCAGGAATGTCGGGTGTAAATCAAACGGACAAGTTAATCTATTTGCATTTAATCTAAAATTTTGAAAAGCTTCTCTGTATTTTGATCTAAACCATTCTGGAAATGAAAACCCGAAAAATGGAAGTCGTTCTTCTTGTTTTCCTTGTAAAGACGACCGTAAGCTACTAAATCTGGCTCCATGATCACTCATTAAAATAACAAGTGTATTTCTGAGGTAGTCTCCTTCGTTTAGAAATTTTAATAAGTTGTACATATCTTCGTCCGCAGTTTCAACTACATTATTATCATTATGGCTCGCTTCACTGTGAAAACCGAAGACAAATTTCGAGGCATCATTGTACATTGTATATACCTCTTTAATCCAATTCATGAAAATTTTAGATCTTTTTTTACTACCCAGACATAGATATTTTTGCTTCTTGTAATACTCATGTTCTGCCGTTACGTAGAACGGTCTCATGTAGTGATCGGTAGGACTGTCTTTAAACCCCACCATTCTATATGTAAACGTTCCAATGTGTGGACAATCTTCGGCCCATGCAGTGACATATCCTTTCTTACGAAAATCTTTCCAAACCATCGGATATACATCAACAAACTCTTTCTTGGCGAAACGTTTCAGCGTTCTTGGCAATTCTAGTTCCGTTTTACCAGTGAAAATGGGTATGAGAGCCTGTGGAGTGCCATCACCTACTATATTATATCCATTTAAAACAATACCTTTTAAATTTTCAGTAAAATATTTATACGTCTTTGTTAACTTTCTTCTATAAGTCATATGTGACAGAGAATCAAATCCTAAGATTAAAATATCCAATCCTAAACCAGAACCTACTGTTCTTATCTTTTTGTGATATTCAGGCACATATCGTATTCCTGCATGGACATTTTTATAATGGCTACCATCTGTGGCATTGCAATTAGCTTTAAAGTAATCACTTAGAAGCGTTAGTTTTGTTTCATCACTAAAATAAAGAGTTTTAAAATCTTTGTTGCCAAAGTCATCGATTCGATCAAAAAATGTTATTTTACATGATATTCCTCCATGTTTTTTCTTTATTCCCGGGTCTATATAGATAGTACCATTGGATAAAGATAACCAATCTTCCTCTTCTGAACATTTCAACGGGTCAACAGAATGAAAATGTTTTGCATATTCCCCTGCAAAAGGATCTAATTTTGGATGGACGCATACTTGTTTGTCTTCATCAGAAATAAGTAGTTTGTTGTCTTCCCTGTTTAGTAATGGCATGCTTGGTTTATCATGTTTTGATATTGAAAGTCCTATATAAATACCTATCACTGTAAGTATGAGGACAGCTAGTATCCACTTTGTTCCTTTTCGCATTCTGCAATTAAAAACAGAGAGCACATGTTTTATATAAGCACAATTTCGGGAGCTTGCTATACGTAAAGCCAACACAACTAACGTAAATAAAACACGAGCCATCTTATAAACAACTGGAGGTAAAGACGAACCGAACATAGTTTTATGCGAAATCGTAACGGACATTACAACACGGAATTGTGAATGCAGTAGATCATAGGTTGAACCCTGGTAAGGTGAAACAACTGACTATAAAATTGACATTTGCTGTTTCTCTGCTAGGTATGCTGTGCTAAGAACAAAAACTGGTTGGCTAAGTATTTAGCCTTAATTGATATGAACCAATATTGTATAATATAAAAACGTTTCGACAGATCGTCGAATATGTAATATCATCTGATATCATTGAAACATATGTTTATAGTAATATATTGAGAGTGTCTATTATTTCATATTTATTCATATATTATTTTATGCAATGGAAAAAACAGTTGCTGCTCATGTAAAATTTGACAGCAACATGATCAACGGAATCTATAAAAATAAAATGGATTTAATTATCTGTTTTGTTTACTAATAGAATTTAATTGAATGTTTTCGATGTTCCTCAATTTCAAGTCTAAGGTAGTTTTAACCTATTTAACTGTTGGATTTAAGTAAGAAATAAATATGCCAACCATGTCATTGCACATTACATAATATTTTATTACAAGTTGCAGATGAATGCAGGGATTACCACACTTGTATTCACAGGACCACTTTGGGTTCTCATTCAGAGGTCTTAAAAAGCGAAGTGAGTGAAACTTCACAGAGCTTCATGTCATTTTACTGATTATTCCACCTACTCCACGTCTCAAAGCTTTCCCAAGACAAACATCTTGCTCAACAATCTTAAAACGTGGTATTGGCGATTATCTTTGTTGTTTACACTTTCTCTTAATAATCAACATATTGTTGATCAAATATCATATTAAGTATTAAACCCTAAAGATCAGATTTCAATATCATTGGGGTGAATATGCCAGAAAGTGTAGGATAGTGGAAAAAGACTGATGGGTGCCACATGTGAAGCAGATTTTGGTGGGCTTCATGTTGCTCGTTATTTAGTCTTGTGTGTGATGTTTTGTAGATCAGCGTGTGTCCATTTTTCTTTTGGTCATTGTATTTTCTGTTCTTCTATTCATCGCTTCTGATAAACCCTTTGGCATCTTCAAACTTTTCTTAGTTATGATCTCTGTTCAATGCACGCATTTGAATAGTGTTCATCAAATCCACATCGGTCATATATAGACTTAAGCCGACGTTAAAGGTTATATCTTTTAAAATATTCATATTCTTATGTCTTTAGAAAATATTTTAACATAAGGTTTTAATTATTTCCAATTACTATTTAAAATAGGTACACATTGAAATAAAATCTAGTAAGGAAAATCTAGAGATAGAAATAAGACATGTGTCTAAGCGTGTGTAGAAGGTATATATATATATATATATAGACACATGTCTTATGTCTATCGACCTTACGAGAAAAGGTAACACTTTGACTATTGCAGCTATATTTTAGATAGCGCATGTGGTCGAGTGGTCAAGGGCCCTGAAATAAGGCTAAGCAATTGGTGCTGCAGTGTACCAATGGTGTGAGTTCAAATCCCGTCGAGGGAAAAACAAACATTTGTCAGCTCAAAGATCTAATTCTAATACTGTTTGGTTTAATTTTCAGACGCAATATATATATATAAAGATATTTCGTCTCACACAAACAATTGAAAATACAAAAATAAAAATAATATAATATGCATCAAAAGATAATCGACAATTCATATCCGCCTCTACATTAAAGGTGACAGGAAATGAATTTTGTCTAAATTACAACGAAATGATAAAACGTTTATATATATTTTAGAAAAGGTCACTGATTCTTTTTTTTCATTAAAAAAAAATCACGTCTTACCCTTATAAAATCGATATTGAAAATCAATTGATATTCCGCGCGCAATTTACTTACACGGTCATCTACCTTTAAGTAATACGTCACTTGTGCCCAGTCAGTTGATGTAAGCACTCTGCGGTCTATCTGAACGGCATACTAATTTATCGGAGCGTACATTTTCTTTTATATTTAGTATGGTGTATTGTGTCGCATATAAATGTAAAGCTGTATCATCCAAGGGATAGGAATGTTTGAATTACCTAAAGATGACAAATGCCTCAGGCTATGGAAAATAAGGGTGAAAATGAAGGATTTCGTTCAATCGAATAGCTCTACTCAGTAGGCTTTGTGCAATTCACTTTACAAATGAACTGTTTGTGGTAAATAACTTATTTGCCGATTCCATTGGGCATAGAATAAAGAAATTAGTTAAAAAGCCTGACGCTGCACCGACTATATTATTTTTCGAAACCACCAACAAAGAAGTCAGTGCGGAAGAAAATCTTGCGGTCAATCTCAAGCTGTCGCAAAACGAATACAAAAAGAGGTAATATAATTCAACTTTGTGTTTATATTGTATTTTGTTTTACGTGTTGTGACCAATAAAATTGACTTTTCTAATATCGCAATATAAATACAAGTTGGTCGTATCATTTTATAAGAGAACGACGTTTTTGTTTACGCACAAGATGTGAAGAGGTTTTATGTCAACTCCCTAGAGCTTATTAATTAACCCTAATAACCAATTAGCTTAGTAACATAGGATTAACATCTGCAACTTGTCAATACGACTTAGCAAAGTTTATTTATGTTTGTCATCCTAAAGATATGAATATAAATCTCAATAAAATTGACACTTTTTTTATAAATTATTTTGGTCTGTGTTAGTTTACATCTTTTTATTTTGTTTTGGTTGTGTGTGTTTTCTTTTCATTTTTTAGGGGGATGGTGGGTCAATTCAGTTTTGCATTAATATAATTTTGTTTTTTGCTATTAATTTTGTAGATCAAGTTGTACAACAGAAAAAACTGAACACTTTTCAAAAAACAAATTCTTTACAATTTAATCCATTATCTAGTAGATTAATATCAAAACACGATTTTTGATAACATAATTATCTTGAACAAATAGTAAAATTTCATAGTATAACTTTTACCCTGATATTGATTTAATACTAAATAAAATTTGCATTGACATAAGTACAAATGCATCTAATCATGTGTTTCTCTCTTTTTTTTCTCTTTTTAGAATTTGACAAAATATTGGATAAGGCTGGTGATGTTGAAAATGAAACATGTGAAGTGCAGCGAGATGGAGTAGTCACATATATTGGAATGCTAGAACGCTACAATGCTTATATACTAACAAAAAACAGAGTAATTGTCTGAAATCTTTTGTGTGTGTATGTGTATTCAGCAATTTGAATAATATACTTCAGTTTTACTTCAATAATAACCAAGATAATGGGTTTAATATATTAAACAATTTATTTAAAGTAAATATTCACAATATACAAAATGTATAATATGTACAAAAATGTTTATAGATATAACATAATTTCCCAGTATCTCCATCTTTTTATTTTTCTTATATCATTTCAGGAGAGTGTTTGAGTGATTGTTTTTTGATGCCAACTCAGCAATGTTTTTAGATATATCATGGCAAGAACAAGTTAATTTTCAATGAAATGATGATGAGGTCCACTTTGTACTAGACCAATACGCTTGATTGGATTGTTCTAGTGGTAGCTAACTGAAAGCACAGTCCGCGGATAAACATGCAACCCCAAACTATCCCGATTTTGAGCCAACCAGTCTTTGCCCTTTCTCCTTAATGCTGTGTGCTTGGCGGAGAATCAACAGATACCAATTTTATAGTCTTTGTTTGTTTCACCCGATTGGGGCTCGAAGCCACAATCTACTGCACTCGAAGTGAGATGCTAACCATTACACCACAAATGTGGTTCATTTCGGGAGAAGAAAAGCTTTGGATGCCAATGTGTATTTCAAACTGAAGTGTCAAATGCTGCAACACAAACCACAGGACATTATCAATATTTCTCATCTGAACCTGAAGAATGTTTTGAGGTGGACACAAATGAGGCTGATGAAACTGATCCAAGCTGGACTCCATAAACAGAAAAATGTGTAGATAATGCATCACCAGCCATGTCTCTAGATTTGAAAGAGAATAATGACAAAAATGTATATTATATTTAGTCTTTTAACTTTTTTTTTTATTTGGATATCTAAATCCACAATACTGCTGCGAAGGAAACTGGTCTTGTATTGCTTTAATTAAACATGAAGGCAACACTTTACGGTTTCTGTTTCCTAACCAGTGGTAAATCCATCGAACCAATCTTCTATAGGCAATACATCTGTAAACTCTGAAATATTAAGAATAACTGCATTTTGATTATGAAGATTTAAATACATAAAAGCAAAATATGAATGTTCATGATGAGAACGGATTGTGGAAATGTTTTCTTGTGTGTGATGATAACATATATTTGCTTAGGTCATATTATTTGTACATTAGAAGAAAGCACTAAAATAAAATTTGCATTTGTTAAGTCCCTCAAATTATTAAATAAAATTGTCTTTTTCAAAATCAAACAATTAAGTGAATATCTTCTAACGCCATTTAATAATTCGCATATACCAAACTAAGGTCGAATGGACCCGAATTCAAAATACTTATAAAAAAACCAGACACAGTTCTACATTTACATTGTATATCTTAAACTTAAAACATCTATTCCATATCAATCACTTAAATCATTTATACTCTGAAATATTACATGTAACTACAATTAGGTAGTTTATGAAGATAGAGATAAAGAAATAAAATGTAATACGTTCACAAAAGTATACAGAGCCTTATCAAAATATACCCCCCCCCCCCCCCCCCCCCCCCATCTCCCGAAATGCATATCGATATTGTAATTACTACCAGCTCTTTGTTTTGAGAAATAAACATAGTAAAATGATTGGAAGCTTACCAATGGCTAACATCTTCAGTCTCTTCGTCCTCGTCAAATTCATTTGCATCAGATCCATGTGATATTTCTCGCTCGTCTTCGGAATCTGAATCTTCTTCACTTCCTGATGCCGACTTTTCGCCTTCAGTTCCTTTTGTGAGTTCAAACATATATGATTGAACAGCAGATCTTGCCAAATTTAAATCTGGCATTTCTTCACAATCACTTTCCTCAAAATAGATATTTCCATTTCAAAAACGTTCATGTATTTTTTGTTTATCCACGCTATCAGCTGTTTGGTTTACATGTGTAGGCTGTGGCACGAGTGACGTCAGTGAAGAGTTCATTCAGGGGAAGTAATCATTATTCATCGTTCGCTGTGACCACACTTTAACTGGTGGATACGGGTACATATTAATAGATTTTTCAAAAGGGAATACAATTTTCTGTTTTATTTTTATATAGACTTCATCAATAAATCGAAAAAAACGGGAACAATAAATCGCTTCCTGTCAACTTTAAGCCATGTTTTTAAAATCAACTTGCTCTTTATGTGCGGGGGGATATGTAAAAGGTGGAGTTTATTTCTAGTTTGATATACTATTTGAAGTATGCAATACCTCCATGTAAGTGTGGGATTTCTCCTTTACATCTGCACCTGAACATTTTAGAATTAATAAGATATGATTTATTGTATTTTGATTCTCAATGTAACTCTCGGATATCCCAATAATAATCTCCCTTGCATTTCATGGAAGTGTAATGCCACAAATAATTAAAAAGTTTTTAACAACAAACCAAATATTTTGAACTAAATTGCAATTCCCAAATATATGTAACACATATTTTTAGTTTTCATATACACATTTCATAATTCTGCTTCTTTAAGTTCACATTTATATGGGAATGAATTGACAGGCAACATTCTGTGAAATAGTTTTAAGCTGAAAGTTTAATAGTTTTGTATTTCTAGTTATACAAAATGAGAGTTAATAGAAGTTTTATAACCATTTTCCTATTTGTTTATGACATTTAACAAGTTCTTGCTGAATTATCTGGATAAATAATTTGTAGAAATATTTACAAGGTTTGTTTTTTGCTTTATTTTTTCCAACTATTTCATTCCATATTCTGTCAAGTTCTATAGTTTCACCCACAATAATGTGTTTCCAATTATATCGAATTGCACTAATACTACCATAGTATTCTACAAAACTAATATTAACGTTATAAGTATATAAATCATTAATAAAAAAAGATACCATTTTCATATAGTTGCCTATGAAAGCGCATATTCCCATTTCTATTTATGAATGGGTTGAATCATATGGACTGACTCAATACATTCTTTTTATCACAAATAAAAGTAACCAATTGAGTTCTGAAAAAATTACAAAATCAACATTCTAGAAAGGATTTAACTTCCATGCCAGTACTTCCAAACCCTTTTTACTTAAGTCTAAAATATGATTCCCTCCCCATCTTTATATTGAACTAAAAAGTAAAGTCTTTCAAAAACATTTTTAACGCACAACAAAAGATTTAATATCCGTGAAAATTATGAGTCATTTTTGTTAACGCCATTTATTATTTTTATAGCAGAGCTTAAAAGTTCTACATTTAAAATAAATAAGTAAGGAGATAAAGGATCCTTTTGGCGCACCCCCATTCCAAAGTGAAGAACTCAGACATGTATCCATTGTTCAAAACAGCACTACGTATATCACAGTAATAGATTGTAATCCATTTTTGAAATACTGGGCCACAACCATAAACTTCAAAGGCAATTTCAATGAATGACCTCTCAATAGTATCAACAGCTTTTGCCAATTCCACCAACAGTAAAACACATGGAATGTCCTCCTCCTCCATCTTATCGATACGATCGACAATAATTCACCTATATTGTCTACCTTTCAAAATCCTCTTTAAGTCTGACTAATTATATATTGTAATATGAGGTTGACTCTTCTTCTTCCAAATGAAGTTCATCCCTCAGTGAGCCTGAGTATTATCGATATTGCTATTTGCTATACTAGCTGATGCTAATTTGAAATCTACACATAATAGGGTAATGGCACGCCAGGTTTTTTAAATATAAAATTTCCTTCTTTTCGAATACATGTGATTAGATCTGGACGTTGACTAGTAGAAACTTTTCCTATATCTAAGTTTTCATCTAAACATTTTACTAAATTTATCTTAATGTCATTTCAAATCAAATCTTACAAAATTCAACAGTGAATCCATCAATCCCAAGTGATTTACAATTTTTCATCTTTTTCAAAGAGGCGAGTCATTTCTGGATCGTTAGTGGACCTTCACAAGAGTTTACTTCATCAGTACCAGATTTATTTTTATAAAAAGGTTTGTAATAATCATTAAAATGACTTATGAGAATCATAAGTGACTCTATGGTAATTTGTAAAAGTCTTTATTTTATTTATTTTATTTTAAATTTAATAATTTGGTTTTGTTTACAGCAGTTATTTAGTGGGAATATTATTTCCACACTGTTTTTATTAGTTTTTTACAACACTTTGTAATTGGAAACTTGCAGTTATCTGCATCTGTACTCTGTAAACTGTAAATTTGGAATTTCCTTTGTGTAATGCCAGAACCTATTACTGACGTCATTTCCGAGATGCTAGAAAGCACATGTTCAGAATCAGCCTCTTTTTGATTCACGGCCATTGGATATAGACACTACACATTTTAAGGAAGGTTTTTCAAAATGGTATGCCCACCTCCGCCCCTTCTTCCACCTTTGGCTGTTAGTTAGGAATTTTATTCTCATTAGTTTCTGCTCATCAATTTTATATATTTTCTTTCTGTGGCGGTTTCTGCTCCCAAATTTTATATACTTTCTATAAAGCAAGGGAGATAACCCAAACATTTTCTAAATTTTGTATTTGTTATGAATATATTTTATGTCATTTGTAAATATATTTTGATGAATTACCATTTTGTATTCATGTTATTTCAATTTAAATATTTACTACTTGTAACTTTTTTATTCACATGCATTAATGAAAATTATTAATAACAATGTCAGATTTGTGGCCTGCATCATCATTCTGTGTTAGTTGTTTGTCTGCCTTCATATGCCCATAAAACATACTGTCTATGTGAGAGTCATTTATACAGTGGTTTGTACTAGTCTACAATTTATTATAGAAAAAAATCGTTTTGGTCATTTTTAATTTGTTTTGGAATCTCAGAGATTTTCTGTTTATTTTCATTTTTTTTTCCAAATAGTGTTTCTTTTCTAAATTACAAACATATTGCGTACTTCTTCACCCTCCCTTGGCCGCTTGGCCTTGGCTCGCATGATAATGCCATTTTCCTTTTCCACACGAATAATTTTAATAAATATTTGAACAATTTTAACAAGTTATTAAAAATGTCTAATTCATCTAAAAATAAAACTTAAAATTCTAAAAACTCATTGAAATTTGCATGCCCTTTAATTAAATGTTGATAATAACCAACCAAGGATCGCATCGGGTAGTAAAATAACCGTCCTGATTTACATGATAATAAAATGTTTCTGATTCGATGCCTTTAATTTTTAAACAAGATGGACATACATTCTTGACGATATTGTGAGCATGATTAAGACGAAGTTGTTTAACTCTCTTTTCAACATTTAAAAATCCTAGACTAGTTAGTTCCTTTTGCTTTCTGTTTGTTCTTGGGCTCATACATTTAAAATAGCGAAGTGCTTTGTTCTGTACCACTTGTAACTTGTTTTTTTTAAAGCTTCATATATACCATCATATCAGCAGGATCAAGACTAATTAACACAACATTGTATGACTGTCATACTTAAAGTTCTTCTTGTTTCAGCAGATATACCCCCAATTTGCTTTTCTATACATACATCTCAAACGAGAATTCACTTTTAATAATGGTGTTGAGATTGTTATTTGATAAGACAAATGTTGCTCTATATCATTGCCTAAATATTTAATACAACTTTGCGATTTTAATAAATGAACGTTGCAATTAATTTGAAAATCTGCTATGGTTTTTAATTTTTCGCTTTGGTAAAAATATAATGCATTAAGTTTTCTCAATGTGTAGAGAAAGATTGTTATCGATAAGGCACTCACTGCATGATTCCAGTTCTTTACCGAGATTTTCAGAGATAAATTTCGGAATTTTTATGGGAAAACATAACTAATACTGTCATCTGCATATAGTAGATGTCTACAGTCTGAGATTAGGCTGATGAACATTTCGTTGACATAACAAAGAACAGGAAAGGGTCCCATGATATATAATTTGGTATTCCACAGCTTATGTGTGCTAAATTGGATTATGTATCAATAAGAATTTTGAAGCACCAAAGGGGTAATCAGAAGCAGTAAATCGAAGAATGACACACAGCAAAATGACCAGAAGGACAAACTACGACCTACAACACATTACATAAAAAACTAAAGATCGAGCAACTCGAGCACAACTGAAAATGTTCTCCGGAAAGGTAAGCTTATTATAATAATAGCTTTTTACCTTCAACCGTTCGACTCTGGAACGATCTTCCAACGAATATCAAAAGTAATGTTTCAGTCAATTCCATGAAAATATTTTTGAATAACACAATAAATCCTGCCCCATCTTACTATGCATGTTCTAGAATTGGTCAAATACTACACACTAGAATTCGAACTGAGAGTAGTGCGCATAAGGATCATCTTTATAAGAAAAATATGGAAGCTAATCCCTACTATAGTTGACAACTGGTAGAAACGTCCGAGCATTTGTTACTATAATGTTCTCTGTATGAAAGGTTAAGAAATGATTTATTTGTTAACCTGTCTTCTCATTTGAATATTAATAATCTACTCTTTGGTGATTCTAACCTCCCAGATTGTGAAAATAAAAGTAATTTCCTTGTAATTCAAGATTTTATAATAAAATATAAACGTCACTTGTTTTCTGATCCCTATGTATGTACTATTGTTATAACTCATGCAATTTATTCAATAAATATTGTTTACACTAAAGGTAAGTAGTTCATGCCAACGTTTAAATATAGAGATAAGAATAATAAATTTATGGATTTCAATAGTAGTGAAACTAATATAAGTTCTTTATCTCCATGCAAATTTTTACACTTCAGAAAATGTATTTAACATAGAGACCTAATGGGTAATATTTTTTAATAATGGACCACAAAAAGTCTCCATAAAAGATCATCTCTTTCAAAAAAAATAGTATTGCTTCAGGTCTGTATATATGTGGCAAATTAGAAGCTACTGGTCATTGCTTGCTGCACTGGACAAATTATATATTTATTAGGAACGAAACCATACAAACATTAGGTACTATCGATGTACAGTCTTTAATATTTAGTAACAGCTTAAAAAAGGAAAATGAAAACAGATTGGTACATGTATTTGAAATTGTGTGAAAGTACAATGCCAGAACAAAAAGATTTGATTGAACATTACTGTGGAAATGAATTGACCAGACTACACATGAACTATTCATAGTGGGTTGTAGACCGTGAGGATAGTATGTGACAGCTCCGTCTTTGTAATTTTTAGAAATATGTTGTTTCAATTTAATCTATAATTGCTTTTTTACTCTTTTTTTTATCATAATCATTCTACTTAATGGAATATTGTCTACCACAATCGTCATTTTTTAATACCCAAAATTATTGTCGTTTTCCGTACTGACCTTCATAAAATGAAGATTAACACCGAGTTACGCTGCAAAAGATACGATTTTTGGACAAAAAAGACCCAAAGCTATCATTATCGGAAATATTATCCAGGATAACAAGAATTCAAATCTATTCATATGACCTTCTATGTGAACCCGTCTTAGGCATGCGCACTGTTTAGAAACAATAAACAACATGTGGTTCTTGGGCAAAAGAGAAAGTGTCAACGCGTGGAAGAAAGCGGACTTTGACATATTCAGAGAGAAAGATGAATAGAAGTGAAGTATCTTCCAAATAGAACAAATGCAGGATATATGTAGGGGATCGGTTGGACCGTTGGAACGAACTCAAGGAAGTGCTACGCGTCCAAACGCGCTGAAGTGGCAAAGATTTTGCTTGATAAGTAAGCCGAGCATGTTTTTTCCTTCTTTTCTCAATCGTTTTTCATATTTTATGAGCCTATGATCCTTTTCGATAGATATTATTCAATATATGTAATCTTGCACCTGGTACCAGCAAATTATTGTCAATGAATAGCATAAAACGGCCGTATTTGCGAGGTAAACAAACACAAATTTTAACACCCATGCTGTAGCATCCGGGCTACTGGCATAGAAATAGATAAAAATAGATTTGGCCTCGTTCAGGTCAGTGCATAAATAATTAGCTTCCAGTAACGATGGTCAGCTTTTTTAAATCGAAAAAACAACGTTTCGTAGCGTATTCGCCAATAATTCGGTGTTTAATCTTCAACAAAAACGACAATGGGTGTGAACAAATTACGATTGTGGTAGACAATATCCCTTTAAGTAATACTTCAGGAAAAAATATAGAGACCTAATGGGTAAATTTTTTAATAATGGACCAAAAATTTTGAAATTAATTGTTAGAGTTTGTATATATCATATATTAATAGACATCTAGAAAAAAAATTGTTAACTTGAAAACTGGATTTTTAAGAATTTTTTTCTGAAGATTTATACCCAGTCAGCAACAAGATGTTGATCCAACGTTGGTACATAGTTGGCATGGTTGGTCGAATGTCGCAGTTGGCATGCCAACGTTCGCCCCACGTTGAGACAAAGTGAGCAACCCAACCGTTGGGTTGATATGGTTGGCCCAATGTTGGCACGACGTATGATTTTTGATGGTGAAATGTGTAGCCGATTAGCCAACGTTTGGATCTGACCATTGACCAACCGTCGTTCCTTTTTTTTTCATAAATACATTTGCTTGATATTATGTCCCCCCCCCCCCCCCCTCGCAGCACCACACACGCCCACACTAGATTTATGCCTGAATTGTACATCTTTCATTTCCTTTATATGAACTTTTTACTTTTTTAACATCTATTATAGGTTTAATGTTATATCTATCTTGATGAATATAATCTCAGATAAATATTTGGCCGTCACAGCTGTATCGTAAATTTTTACCATCCCTATTTGATAATATTTGATGATGAGATAAGGGAAAGGTCCAAACATAACAAAATGTATTGACACAGTTTTAAATGTCAGCATATTTTTGAAAAAGTTGTGTATTAGAGAACAAATTGAATGTGTAGATGCTTATAAATTGTCCACGAAACAAGGAAATGTGCTAAAGTCATTATTTGATAATACTGACTACTCAGGTGTCCATATTAGCGTTGAAGGTTGTACGAAAATTAGAGACGAAATTGTAACCTTTTTCGATTCAGATAAAGTAATAAGTGTAGAGTTGAAAACCCCACGTAAACGCATAAACAGTGCGCTTTCGTCGACACCAAATTCTGTAGAGAGACAAAACAAACAAACCCGAATTGTATCGCCACCAGTGTAGTAATTTAATATGTGTACTGCTTTATTATGATAGTATTCATGTTTTTATTTTGTATAAATTATTACATTTGTGTGTATACAAATATTACAAGAGACTGTATTGTTTTGCAACAATTGATGTTATGATTTATTGTCAAGAATACGGTATTGTTACCGGTTGTAAACAAATAGTAGAAGTTGTAAGATTGAGCAATCAAGCGATAATAAAACAAATTAAAATTTCTCGTTATCGCATGAGACCTTTAAACACAAAATTATACATATTCTCCCACTATATGATTTATTGTAAGATACATGTTACTGTTGTTTGTTCCATACAAATGAAAAATCGTAAATTTGTGGAATTAAGCGATATATATCTATATATATGTTATTTTGTTCTATCGCATCAGGCTTTAGATCATAATATTACACTTTATTTATTTATGTCATGTCAATTTCTATTGCAACTATAAATATAAATGGGCTGAGAGATGATAAAAAACGTAGAACTTTTTTTGGATTGGTTGATTAGTAAAAAAATCAATGTAATATGTGTTCAAGAGACGCACTGTACATTTTCTGAAATAGAATCATGGCAAAACTTGTGGAAAAGTTCTGGTGGATGCGAAAGTAGTTGGAATTGTGAAGTAAGGGCATCGCGAGGGGTAGGGGTTTTATTATATGATATTGATGCTACTGTTAAAGAAATTAGTTCCGATGATTTTGGGCGTATATTGTCATGTGAATTAAAATACGAAAATAAAACTTATATAATAACAACGTGTATTGTCCAAATGATAGTGGGGTTAGAAAAACTTTTATTAGAGATATTGATCCATATGTGACAGATGGGAGTCTTACTGAAAAAATGCATATACTCACTGGCGATTTTAATTGTGTTTTAGATAAGGAAATAGATCATTATCCTTCTCGTAATTATGATGATACGGGGGGAAAAGAACTTAAGACTATTATGACGAAAAATAATCTAATCGATATTTGGAGATAAAAAAATCCGTCAGTGAAAAATACACGATTAGAAGAGGTAATTCTAAATCACGTATAGACTTAATATTGATCAGTGAAGAACTTTCCTGTCATATCATTAACATTAGAATAATTCATTGTCCGTTCAGTGATCATGATATTAAAATTATGAAATTAAACGTATGCGATATCACTAGAGGGTCTGGTACCTGGATAATGAATTTGCATACAATTAGATCTGATTATTTTCGACAAGTGTTTACAAATTGGTGGGTATATTGGAAATTAGAAAAGAAATCTTTTTCAATTTGAGGGAATGGTGGGACATAGCCAAAATTAAGATTAAATCGATAACTATAGAAGCGTCTAAAAGGGTAAACACTACTGACGACAAGATAAAGGCTCTAGAAAATAAATTAGAGACATTAAAGGATATATCTGAACCCTCCAGGTAACAATTAGAAGAGTTAGCAGACTTAGAAAGCCAAATACACTCACATTATGAAAATAAAACTGACGCCGCAAGGTTAAGAGCTAAAGATGACTGGTACGAGAAGGGGGAACAATCACCTAAATATTTTTTAAATGGGCAAAATAAATTATGGCAAAAAATCAGGGGTCTAGATGGTAATTTAAAATATGATATCGACGAGATACTATATGAACAGATACATTTTTACGCAAATCTATTTTGTTAATACACATGAGATGTGTCACGCCAAATATAGCACGTGGTTATACATATATATATTCCTTATAAATATAAATGTAAACAAAAGAGAAACGCTAATAAAACAAATTGGCTATAGCCAAGTGTCATATAAAATATATAGAAAAAAATACTTACCAGTGGGTAAAACATCACAGATACTTTCTTTAAGTGAATTATTTGTTTTCAAGATCACTGCATTTAAAATATTTTCAAGCTTCATAATGTTTGTACTAATGTTACACTATGAACCAAGTTTATGGAAAGAATATTATCCACATGTTAAATATAATCCTGTCTGTATTGAGTCGCATAAATGTACTTTTAAAGGTCGGATAGTCTGTATTAAATATAGGTCGAGGCCAGTACATGAGATGTTAAAAAATATATTAGGATACATACACGGAAAAGTTCGCATGCTATTTACGGGTATAGAAATATGTAAAAATGATATTAAATGTTGCATATTTGTAATATTATGTAGATATTGTAGATTAATTATGTTTTTTTTCTATTTGACAAAATTAGAATTGCTATATAAAAAAAAAAAAATATGATAGTGTGTAAATATGGGATATTAATGACCCTTTTGTGGTTAAAAAAAAATAGAATTGTTACATATCAAATACAAATCTTATCTCATAAAAAATGTCTGTCAAAAATATGATAAATTTATGTAGCTTAAATGTGAACGGTTTGCAAAACAGAGAGAAAAGAGGTCGAGCTATAGAATGGGTCAAGTCAATGAAATGTGATATAGCTTATTTTCAAGAAACACATTTCGATCAGAATATTGAAAACGAAATAAATTTCAATACAGATTTTAACGTTTATGGTAGTATAGGAACATCTGCTAGTAGGGGGGTAGCAATATTTATTAATAAAGCAGTCAATTATAAGGTCATTGACAAGGTTACTGATGAAAATGGCAGAATTGTTTTATTAAATGTACAGATAGATAATGCAGTTTTTTCGTTAGTATGCATTTATGCACCAAATAGCAAAACTTTAAGAAACATGTTTTTTAAAAAGGTAAGTAATTTCTGTAAAGAACATGGAACGGGTATTCTTGTGGTCGGGGGAGATTTTAACGAGATAATGCAAGACATAGATCGTAGAAGTTTACGTACAGGTAATGTTTGTAAACAATCAGTAAATAGTTTAAAGTCCTTTATAAAAACTAATAAGTTAATTGATGTCTGGAGGATATATAATGAAAACAGACAACAGTTTACATGGCGTAGGAAAGACAAAACACAAGCTAGTCGGATTGATATGATTCTTTTAGGAAAATATTTTTTATCGCTTGTTCAAAGCTGTAAAATTAAACCTGCGGTCATACAGTATACTGATCATCAAAGTGTGGTT
This sequence comes from Bathymodiolus brooksi, assembly GCA_963680875.1. Classification (NCBI taxonomy): domain Eukaryota; kingdom Metazoa; phylum Mollusca; class Bivalvia; order Mytilida; family Modiolidae; genus Bathymodiolus; species Bathymodiolus brooksi. The sequence continues at coordinate 130,491,287 of OY804576.1, read as the reverse complement.
TTAACCTTTCGGTCGGGGGTGTCTGAAAAGGGAAGAGGGTATTGGAAAATTAATAATTCTGTAATACAGGAATATGATTATAAACAGTTAATAAATAAAGTAATTGATAAATATTTAATACAGTGTCATAATAATAAGATCGACATAAGATTATTATGGGACGCAATGAAAGTTGAAATTCGAGAAGTAACCACTATGTATTGTAAAAACAAATCAAAATTAACTAGAGAACTTAGACATAAATTAGAAAGTGAATTAGAAAAAAAAATTATGGTAAGGGATAATCAAAGCGAGGAAAACGATAACTTAAATAAAGTTATTCATAATATTGAAATAGAACTTGTAAAAATATATGACCAAAAAGCTAAAGGGGCACAAATTAGATGTCGTGAGAAATGGGTGGAATATGGGGAAAAAAATAACTCATATTTTCTAGGTCTGGAAAAACAGAGGCAAATTAAGAAGTCAATAAACAAATTAATAGATGAAAACAATGAAATATTAACTGACCAGATGCACATTCTTAGTACTATTAAATCATATTATGAAAAATTGTATACTACAAAATATCCTGATGAAAATCTAACCAGTAATTATATTTTTGATACAAAATTAGAAAACAGGCTTCAGGATCAGGATCAATCAATTTGTGATGGAAAGGTAACTGAAGAAGAGTGTTCTAATGCAATAAATAATATGAAATCAAATAAAGCCCCAGGTTTGGATGGACTAACGGTAGAATTTTATAGAGAATTTTGGGGAAAAGTCAAATTTTTTTTAATTGATGTTCTAAATAAAAGCTATGATGAAAAGCTACTGAGTTTTTCTCAGCGGACTAGTGTTTTATCTTTATTGTTTAAAAAGGGGGATCCCTTAGTTCTAGATAATTATAGACCTATTTCTCTTTTAAATGTTGATTTAAAACTTCTTTCTTATGTTCTAGCACAGCGTTTAAAAAAAGTTTTAGAAAAAATTGTAAATAATGACCAAACTGGATATATTAAAAACAGGTTCATTGGCTTCAATCATAGACAAATACAAGACATTATTGATTTTGCTGAATCTTATAATGTTGAAGGGGCAATAGTCTTTGTTGATTTTAAAAAAGCGTTTGACTCACTTGAATGGACATTTATCTTGACAACTTTAAAACATTTTGGGTTTAATGAATCGTTTATAATTTGGGCTAAAACTTTATACAGTAATATTCAAACTTGTGTAATGAACAATGGCTGGATATCAGAGATTTTCAAAAACTCGCGCGGAATACGTCAAGCTTGTCCTTTATCTGCTTTGCTATTTGTTTTATCAGTTGAAATCATGGCTCTTCGAATAAGAAATAATAAGGATATCAAAGGTTTTCAGATAAAAATAGATGAACAAACACATAGTATAAAAATTTCGCAATTAGCAGATGACACAACACTATATTTTAACTCTAAAAACGATATATCCGTTGCTATGAACGAAATTGAAATTTTTGGTAATTTTTCAGGTTTAATGATAAATAGAAATAAGACAGAGGGGTTGTGGATTGGGAAACTAAAACACAGTAAAGATAAGGTAGAAAATATTAAATGGACAAAAAAACCAATAAAGACCTTAGGTATTTATTATGGTCATGATTACATAGAATGTGAAAAACTTAATTGGGGAAAAAAAATTGAAAAAATGAATAGCTTATTTTTGTCATGGTCAAAGCGAAATCTCTCAATATTGGGTAAAGTACTAATCATTAAAGCTTTGATTATACCTATTTTTACTTTTATTGTTAGTTCCTGTGTTATTCCAGAAAAATACAAAAAAGAGATAGAGAGTAAGTGTTTTAAATTTATATGGAATGGGAAACCAGATAAGGTAAAAAAGAAATACATTGATAGGAGATTTTGAGAAGGGTGGACTGAAAATGATAGATATAGAAAGTTATTTTATATCTTTGAAGGCATCATGGGTAAGTAGATTAGCTGACTCAAAATTTTCGAATTGGAAATTGATACCACTAAAATATTTAAATGTATTTGGGAAAATATGGCTTATTTTTAAAATGAACATAGATGTGAAAAAACATAAACAGTTTCTAAATAATATCCCCGAATTTTACAAAAATGTTTTGACCAGTTGGATAAAAACAGGTGGTGGTCAATTAAGTTCACCATTGACATTCAGTAATGTAAGAAAGCAAATTTTATGAGGAAATAGATTTATTACATTTGAAAAAAAATATTTATTTTTTAAAGAATGGATTAATAGTGGAATATTTTTTGTTAATGATATAATAGATAATAATGGTAAAATTACGTAAGAATTTATTCTTCACAAGTTAAAAAATAAATCTAATTGGATATCTGAATTTAGTATTCTCAAAAAAGCTTTCCCAAAGAATTGGATAGACATTTTAAAAACAGAAAGCTCAGTTAAAAGCATTGTAAATATCAAAAAAGATTATTTCATCTGGAACAATCAGTTTATTAATTTATCTACATTGTCTAATAAGTTATTATATAATAAACTGGTGAATGTTAAATTTTCAAACCCTATTGGTACACATTATTGGATTAATTATTTAGTGTTGTCTGAAAAACCAAATACAAGTAGTCTATATTTTTTCATTTTCAAATTTCTTGACGAAAACAAACTTAAAATGTTCAGATGGAAACTTTTTCATTTTATTATACCAAATAAAGTTTTACTTTCCAAATGGAAAATTGTTGGGAATAGTTTATGTAATTTCTGTAAATTAGATGAAGATTACTCTCATTATTTTATTACTTGTACCTTTCTAAAAGAGTTTTGGACAAAATTTCAGAATTTAATGAAGGGTTTGGGTATCGAAAACAAAATTACTTTGAATCATATAGTACTTGGATACAAGATAGATGATAAAAACTATCTTGCATTAAATTTTTTGATAACAGTTGTAGGGTTTTCCATCTACAAATCGTACTATATATCTGAACAGAAAACAAAGTATATTGATGTTTATAGAATATTTGCCAATGAATATATTAAAAGAATAAATGAAAATAAAACACTTCAAAAGTGTTCTTTTTTAATGAAAGTAAAAAATTATATAATAAATGCAAAATAAATAAATGTTTTCAAAGGTATTAAATAGAAATTGTATTTAGGTTGTATATATATTTCATGTAATTCTGATTATAGCCCTGGATAATCAGAACAAGATGTAACAGGGAAACACCAAAAGGAGATTGGACTTTTGGCGTGTTAATTGTAGCAAGCATTTGAATAAAATATATTACGTTGTTAAAAAAAAAAAAAAAAAAAAAAAGGATTCGTAGCAGGGAGAAATATAAGCGAAAATAATCGTATGATTGATGATATTATAGAATTTGTAGATAATGAAGATGAGGAAGGTGTAATTATTTTTGTTCATCAGCAAAAAACATTTGATAGAATGGAATGGGGGTGGTTAAATTATGTTATGGAATGTTTTAATTTTGGACTGAAATTTCGTGAATGGGTTTATATGTTATTTAAAAAGGGAAAAACCTGTATAAAAACAAATGGTTTCATATCAAATTTTATCGCAATATCGCGTTCAGCCAGACAAGGATGTCCTGCTGCACCGATTTTGTACATTATTCAGGCAGAGCCGATGGCTTGTGCTATCCGAAACACTCCGGAAATACATGGTATCAAACTACCCGACTGTGAGGGGCAGCCCGTAAAGGAAGCAAAAATATGCATGTTTGCAGACGACACGCAACTCTTAAACAAAAACGAAGAATCTGTTGAACAATCCTTTTTAATTCTTTCGAAATTTGAAAAGGCATCCGGCTCTAAGATAAATTATGAAAAAACAAAAGGATTATTTGGTAGATTAAGGGGGAAACGACCCAGATTAACTAACATATCATGGATTTCAGATAATATAAAGACTTTAGGTGTTTTTCACGGGTACAATATAGACACTGATGACATTTGGAAAAAAATTATAAATAAAATGAAAAGCTGCACTCAGGTTTGGAAAACCAGAAATTTAACCTTTAAGGGAAAAACTTGAATCGTTAAAAATTTTCTGTTAGCTCAAATGGGATTTGAAACTGAAATGAGGGGGATACCAGAGAAATATAAAAAAGAGGTGAATGATTTGATTTGGAAATTTCTTTGGGACAATAAACCAAACCAAATAGAAAAAAACGTATGTTGCTTAAATATTAATGAAGGGGGGATGGGAATGATTAACATAGACAATTTTGTCAAAAGTAAATAGATAAAATTTATATACAAAATAATCAACAGTGAGATGGAGTTGATTTTTTTCTTTGTAAATGCTCCGATATTAAAGGTTTAGATATTGCATCCATTCCAAAATACTATCAAGACGCTATACAAGCATGGAACCATTTGTTGGGGTCATGTTCTACGGAGTCTAAAAATGACATTTTAGATAAAAACATATTTGGTAACTCTGAGATCAAATTTAATAGAAATCCACTTTTTTTTCAATCGTTTTTGAGAAATAATATATTTAAAATAAACGATATATGGGATAAAAACAATAATACCTTTATTGATAATCAAGACTATATTTAATAGACTGGATGATAAAAGGAACTGAATATCAGAATGGGCAAAAATAAAAAAATCAATACTAGAAAATTTTGTTAAGAAATTAAAATCCGATGATAACGAAAAGATAAAAAAATCATCAGGTTTAAAAATAGATAGTAATTTAAATATTAGAAATCATAATAATAAAATCATTGTTCCAAAAGAGCTGAAACTGAAGAATATCCAGAAAGAAATACGTAAACCAATTACGCCAAAATATCAATTCAAATGGGATACAATTTATGAAAAGAAATTTAACTGGATATCAATTTGGTATATACTGAACAAGATTAAATGTAAACAAAGCATTATCCAGTTCCAATGGAAATGTTTGCATAACATTGTCTATTCAGAATATAGATTACAAAAAATGAGAAAATCAAATGGTCAATGTCATTTTTGTAAAAATGAAATAGTCCCTTATGCATTTGTTTTACAGGTGTCATAAAATTAAACATGTCTTAGATGAATTAAAACACATTTTTAATAGCATTTTTGAAAAAAATATAGTACTTTTTGAGGAAAACTTAATCATTGGGGTGTATGAGGGAGAAATAACTGAAAATCTACTTTTAATGAATTTAGTAATTTGTATATTAAAATGGGTAATTTGGAAAACAAGACATTATATAAAATATAATAAAAGTACTTACAGGGAAGCAATAGTTATCACAAATCTCAAAAATGAACACAGAAGTAATATGCAAATGATGATTAAGAACCCAGAAGTTCGAAACTTATATAATATTAGGAAATTACAGCTATTATTGGATACATTATGAATTTAGTTGTATTAATAATTCCTTTCATTGTTTACTGTGTAAATATGTATGTTTATAAATTGAATATGAGAGATAAAATATTATCTTCACCTTAATTTAACGGCATACACATAACCTGTTATAGCTTTTTTTAAATTGTATTTCTCATCAATAAAAACTCCCTCATAACTTTAGTATGTATACAAGTGCAATTGCAAAGGAGATAACTGGGCGAGATATCGACCGAAACTACAAAAAATTGCATGGTAATGGAAAAAAAACATGGGTAAAACATTCAAATGCAAAAAGGGAGTTCCCCATACTTGTATATAACCAGTACGGTTTGTCCTGAATTCGAACAAAACCACATGAACTCACGCAATATTTAAATCATTTTATCACAAAAGCCTATGATCAGCAAACTTTAAAAATCATCATTTCAGACGCATCCTTGATATATAGGGATTCTTAATTATTCTTTAAAAGTGATTTTTCCGTATGACACCTTCATTTACTTTCGTTATTATTTTTCAACGAAGTTTTTCTTTAAAACATAAAGAATTGAATGTAAACACTTACATTTCTTCGTCTTTCTTCGTCTTCTACGCAGGATGTCAAAAGAAGTGGCGCGCAAACGCTGTCTATAAAACTACATGAAGTATCAAATTACATGCATCATCAAATTTTTTTTTTCTTCAAATAAATCATATTTTATCTCTCATATTCAATTTATAAACATACATTTTTACACAGTAAAGAATGAAAGGCGTTTGACGCGTAAATGTATCAGTGTATAAATCTAAATTAGGCGATTGTTTGTTCACCTTGAGATAATAGAAACTAATATATACGAGATATTACATATATACTGTGAATTCATTTAATTTCGTTCGTACCAATTTTCGTGGATTGGGGTAAAAAGGCATTTTGTGGGATAGTTAAATTCGTGGATTGCCGATTACAAAAAATAAAAAAAAATGTTTTGAAATATTTAATTTCGTGGATTTTCACTTCAAATTCGTAGATTTCGCGTGTCGCGAGTATACGGTAAAGTGTTCATTTTAAGTAAATTTACAAGTACGCCAAACAAATATGGATCATTGTTGTACATTATCAGCTTGTTTCTAACAAAAATTGCCCCGTGATCAATCAGTAGTTTACTGTTTTGGTTTTTTGGTGTTTTTTTTTTTAACTTTGTAGTATTTTTTATTCTTAATGAAATAATTCAGCTCATTTTGTTTTCATAATCAAATTATTTGCATTCCTGAGAAAATTATGTTTATAAAATTATAAAATGTTACCAAATAAACATAAGTTTTGGAGAAACAAGATTTAAGCATTATTTTCGTAGCAAATTACTATTGTCTACAGTCTAACAAAAATAAAATTGGTAAAATTCCTTTTTATGCATATTTTTGACAGTACCATTTACATTTGTTTTTTAATTAATATTTCACAAAAAGCGTATGTTTTTTGCTAAGCTTCACACTAGGAGTCAAAGATTAAATTATAATTCTTTGTACTCTACGAGAACATGACATGCCATAAATGATACATATAAAAAAAAAGTTGCATTAAACGGTAAAGAAAAAAGGTTTGAAATTTTATGTCACAGCAGTTAAACATCACGTGTCAACAAATTAGAATCCTGACTTCTGGGCGTATATGATACCAGTATACCGACCGTTAATCCGATTATTATCACCAATAAACTCTTTGATTGTCAATCAAAATGTATACACAGCAATTATAAAAGACGACAATAATGTTAGTATTATCCATTCAAATTTTACCAAAAATGTTTTGTATTTATCTATATGTGAAATAATAAAATATATATAGTGAGTTTTGTCTACTAGTATATAAAACATACATCGTATCAGGTTGGCTTTGATGCATTGAATCAACACTTCATTAAACAATACAAAAATGCTGGAAGTTATTACCGCAAAATGTTTTCATAAATGTCACAACAATAAGCAATTTATTCCAAGAGTTTACATGTTTATCAATCACAAAATGACACACAGGTACATTTATTTTAGATTCACAAGACATGCATTACAATCACATCATGCAACAATGTTGAATTACCTACATGGCTACACACGTTTGTGTTGTCAAAACCTTGCTTACCGCCAAACGGAAATCAAATGGTCATTTTTCGTCGACCATTTAAATTCGTTGTTTGCTGGCACCCACGAAAACCACGAATAAAAATGAATTCTAATTCTAATTCTTTATTTCTCTTAAACCATAATACATACAGGTATAGAGATATGAAAATATATACACTATTTACAATATATACAGACAGGTCATAACAAGAGGTTAACCGGGAGTCGACACACCTTTATTAATAATTCTGACAAAACGACATAATTTTTGGAGTTCTATTTTTGAAGTTGATGTCATTAATAGTTTGAACTTTATTATGTTTGGATTTATACGAATGTTTTTCTTTATATAAATTTGTCTTTGATTGCCGAAATACTGACATTTAAATAGATAATGAAATTCATCTCCAATTTCTCCATTATTACATAAGGGACATATTCTATTCTCTCTGGCTATGTTTTTCCATCTACCATTTTCGACTGGTAACTTATGGTTTGTTGTTCTAAATTTACTTAATGTCAAATTATCCTTATCATTTAAAGTATTTAAGTAGTTTTCGAAAACCAAATTATCTTTATATATTCTGTAATTCAGTGCCTTCGGAGAATCGTTTACTGAAGAAAGCCACGTTTGGAGATATTGATCAGTGAGATTTTGTTTAATTGAGTGTTTCAACCACAATTCATTAATAAAAGTTTGTGACTCCCAAATATAATTAAAACCACAATTACACAATATATGTTTTACATATTTCAACCACATAAAGTTTCTATCTCTCACTCGCAACATATTATGCATACATTTATAAATGATAGCAGATAGTTTTGTTTGCTTTCCACTGATTAGTTTAGCCCAAAAAGATATTGTTCTAACTTTTATATCAATGTCTAGGGGATATCTACCTAGTTCCCCATAAACCATGTAACTTGGTGTTGAAGTTGACAGTAGTTAAGATAGCATTACCTGTACGTCCCTCACCTTAGATAAACAATACAGACAGAAGACGACGTAGTATAATAGAATATTATAGATTTATGTTAATAAGGAAAGGGGTAAAAATGGCATGGGTTTCCGCAGATTTTATCAAGTTTAATTCGTGAAATGTTGATAACCCTGTGTTTTATAATGGTCTTTTTTTAAGTAGCACCAATACCTGTCAAATACATGTAGAGGTATAGTTATATACTGTACATTAAGTAGATTTACCTCATTGTACTGTTTAAGGATAAAAAAGCAATATAAAATTATATTAGTATATTAATTGATTATTTATTCACCGTGTAAATTCTAGACAAATCTCGCGTCTCAGTAATGTTTAGTATTTTATTTCGTTAAATATGAACAGAATTAGAGAGTAACTGTCAACCATCCCGTCCTTGTATGACAGGTGTGATCGCACGTTCTGATTTTCATTAAGTATTAAAACGCAAAGAAATATGTGTGACGCTTTGACACACTAATGAATACAGAAAGTGTGTGTCCAAAAAACAATTATTAACCGCTTACTTTAAACTGATGTGAACATTCTCAAAACAATATTAATATTCCGAGACACGTAGTAGACTTCACTGTCAAATTCCAATAAACAAAATTTATATTTACGAATTTGCTAAATCGAAAAAAAATATATTTACGACTAGGCCTAAATATACTTGGTGGACTGTTGTCAATTGACGTACATGGTATTGTCAAAATGGTGTCGTCTCATCTACACAACATTTCAAAACGCCCCCACTACCACAACGGCCTCTACCAAAACGCCCCCACTGTTTACCAAAGCGTCCCCAATATTATTTCAGAATAAAGATTATTTTACCAAAACGCCCCCACTTTTTTTATTGCCAAAACGGCACGTTTAATATATTTTTTCTACTCAAACGATGATATCATGTGTGATATCTTGTAATTCAAGATTTGTCCAGTAGATTTATATATTGTATATACATGTGTTTATTTTGAATGTAGGACAGAAAGTCAGGGTAATCTCGAATTCTACAAGGAAAGCAAAGGCTAAATGATTTCTTGAACACACTTGGATGTAATATTCAAAAACTCAAGACAGTGTTTACTGTGCACCGTGTAGATTATTTGGCCCATATGTTAATTGTATTCGATTCCAAATCAAGCTGAACTCACTACACATTTGACAAAATAAAATTTCTAAGTCAACTACATATTTGTATTATATTGCTCTACTTAATATTTTATTTCTCAAAATTTATGTTCAAAAGTTGACTTGTTGCTCATGAAAACTGGGTTTCCTCGGGATCATTTTTAGTGCCAGGAAATTGCAAGAATGCAGGATTTTGCACCATTTACCACAGAGCTTCTGGGGCCTTAAGTGGCCCCCAGACCCCCTGTCGTAACGCCACCTCTGCGAGGTGGGGGAAGGTCACTTCGTGACAATCCACCAGACTTTTAAACAGCTTTTTTTAGTACTCTTCATTTTGGGATAGCTACGCCCCTGTACACAGTGACTTGTAAGTCCAACACAAAAAAAAAATCTTTACAGTTTGACACAAAGAAATGAGAATAACAATTTTATTGTTCTTCATCCTGAAGTAACGAGGAGGTTTTGAATAGCGATTACTTAAAGGACAAATGACACGATTTTTAATTTTTCACAAAACTTTGTGAAATACTTCAAAAATGCTGTAAAAATAATTACTTTTTCACTTTCATGTGATTAACGATACGTACAAAGGGATAAACACCCTTTTTATCGCCCTTTTTGCTGACCTAGAAATTATGTAGATTTTGAGTGCGATAACGTCGCTGAACCACTCGTGACATCACATGCGCAAGTCATCTATTTCTAAATCAGTTGATTTGAGTCAGACTCTAGAGTAGAAATAAGTAGATCAAAATCGGGACTGCCAAAGGAAAGGGTATTATCGTCTGCATAATTGTACAGAGAACTGTCTTTAATGAACAAAAATATATCGTTTATGAAGACATTGAATAAGAGGGGACCAAGTATAGATCTGTGCGGAACCCCTTTATGGATGTCAGCCCAGTTACTCAGAACACTATTGACCTTTATTTGTTGTTTTCTGTTTGATAAGTATGATTTTAGTAACGAGACCGAATTATCTGAAACTCCATAAGCTGACAATTTGTCTAGCAGTATGGCATGTGGTAGGCAATCAAAAGCCTTTGAAAGGTCCATCAGAACTGATGCTATATAATCATTTTTGTCTAGGGCTTCACGCCAATCTTCTAGAAGTCTGAGCAACGTGGTCTGGCATCCATGTCCCCGTCGGAAAGCACACAAAAAAGGGTTAAATATTGTGTCAAAAAAATCAGACAATTGTGTTTCAAATACCTTTTCAAAAATTTTAGAAAAAACAGGAAGGACACTCACAGGTCTATAATTTGTTTTACTTAATGGGTCATTTTTCTTGTGTAATGTTGTTACCTGAGCTTTTTTAAGAGAATCAGGAAATACACCAGTGTCAATAGACAAGTTTATCAATGATGTTAACTGGTTGGATATTATTGGTTTACACTGTTTGATAACTTTGGCTGGAATGTTATCAAACCCAGAGGCTTTTTTTATATTTATTTTATCTATAATTTTTTCAATTTTATCAGATGTTATATGCTGGAATTCAAAATTTTTCTCCACATCCACATGATTTTTAATTTCCAATATACTAGGGTGAGTAGTGGGGTCATATACAGTGTCTTCCCCAATTTTATCTGCAACTGTAGAGAAGAAAGTATTAAACTTTTCAGAAACTTCACATGTATCATTTATAATTTTATTGTCTTCACACAGAATTATATTCTGATCCCCAGAGTTACATTTATTAGAGAAAAATGGTTTAACAGTTTTCCAGAAGTTGACATTTTTAGCCCCACCCGTACAGCGTTCAAGAAAATAAGTTTTCATAGAATTCTTTTTTAATTTTGTTACCAAATTTCGCTGCTTTCTAAATTTTTCCCATGTTTTTGTGTTGCGATTTTTTGTATATTGGGAATAAAACATATGTTTTCTGTATATGGCTCCTCTTAATTCACTGTTCATACACGGAAGTTGATTTTTAATAAATATGTTTAAAGTAAAGATGTTACCAGAACTTTTACTTGGGTCTACTTTCAAAACCATTTAAATGACACCTCTTCATATGTTTACTTGTGAAATTTAAGTATATTGTTACAGAACAATAAATACAGTTTGTACGAACTTGACCTCAAATGAGATCTTTTCATTGGCTATAGTCAGCATTTTACAGCATGCCCATTTACCCTCTGCAGAAGGTTTTTTACCCCCAAAATTGTAGGGACTTTCTATATGCAGGGGTACAAAGTTGAGGAAAAAACAGCAATTGTACCCCCAGTTTCAAAACTCAGTGGGCACCCTGATTTTAACAGCCGATGTGTATACAGAAAATACGTTATAGGATGGGAAAATCTTTTAAAAGCCGTAGTTATGAATGAAGTTTATAGTAATTAATCACGCCTCCAAGCAGTTAAACAAATTCTTTTATTTATAGCTACATTATGAATGAAGTTTATAGTAATTAGCCATGCCTCCAAGCACTTAAGCAAATTATTATATGTATAGCTACACATAAAATCAATAAACACACATCAACGCATTGGTTTAGCACTCAAAACAATACAATTTTATGCAATCAAATTTGTATAAAAATATTATCAGCCTTAAAATGGAAGACATAGACATTTAAAAGGTAGTGAATCAATTGTACGGTTCTCCCATTTTAAGGCTGATAATATATATTGTCCTTTGTTTTCATGATGTTCTCTGTATTCATCCTTATATCCTTTTACTTAAACCGAACATATGTCAACAAGCTGCAGCTGAGTATAGTAATTACAGTGAATGTTAAGTTTACTGTAACTGATAAGAAGAGCAATCAACATTCAAAGGACAGCCTTTTCATACAATATTGTTGTGCATAGATGAAGAAGAATGTGATCAAAGAAAGAAGAATGCAAGTAAAAAACAAAGGCCGAAAGACAGCTCTTCAACTGAGACCAGTACAAGTACTTCACTGCCTACTGCACCAACATTTGGTAAGTGATAATAGTTAAATATACATGTATATTTGGATTGTTCATGCTCAAGACTGTTTATTTCACTATCTATACTTACCTGCATCAACTTTTTGCAATGTTCTCGGGTCGTCTTCAGCATTTGCCCGAAAAAAACAAAAAAATGATGCAGGTAAGTCATAAACAGGCGTTTTACTTAAAAAAAACACACAGTTTTTGATATTTATGTACTTTGAAATATTTTAAACAGAAATGTATTACTCAGCAAACTACTGTCTTTGCTCTTTAATAGCATTATTGCTAAAATAATATCTTAATATCATGAATAATTTTTGTTGTCGTAACATCATTTTAATGATATCTTATACAATTCATGTTAATTGCTTCTTAGTGTTTGGACATTTGTGAAACGTGAAAGACTCAGATCGATAAAACATACTTGAATGATTTAATCAGTGAAAAAAACAAAGATTTTGCAAACACGGTGTTTCCAAAAATTTGTTTCTTGTTTATTTGAAATAGTATGCATCTTAGATAAATCTTCTTTATTGTGTAGTAAATATACTATACTGCAAGATTAATTTTGTAACATTAATTGAAAAAGAAACTAAATAAATCAAGATTACAGCAACTTATATTATTACCCTGAATGTATTCCAGATCGTCAACAGGACAAGAATGAAAACGGGAATTCAGACCAGGTGATGACAGAAGCAAACAGTATGTTTAAAACTTCTTATTCATTTATTGTATCTTGATAATTTTAACATTTTTGACTAGTTTGTCGGATAATAGCTCTGTTTTGTAAAAAAATGTATCAGAGTTACCTTTGTTTGCTGTATACCCTTAAATAACATTCAGTTAATCAATTCAAGGCTTGGAGAGTAAAACATATAGGATTACACAACGGTACACTTGTTAGAGATAAACAGTATTTTTGAAATACATTCCAGAATATTATATAATTGAAAGTTTGAAGGGTAATAATGTAACCATCGAAAAGTGGTATATCAGAAATAACTCTTAAAAGTTATTATTATTCCTTGATTTATTTCAGCTTCTTTCCAAGAGAATGACAGCATTGAAAGGCCTGTCCCACCACCAGAAGGAACAGAAAGTTTGTTTTTAAAATATATATATTCACTGGGGTACAGCTGATGACCGTAACTGTAATTACGGTCATCCCAAGATGGCGGACATGAAATTAGGTAAGAATCTTTTTTGTCAATTAAATTGTTTTTATAATGTATAATAAATGACACATGCATTAGTACGATAGTAATCTGTGAACTTTTCACAAGGAAATCACAAATTACGACTGAAAAATGTATGTGAAAGAGAAAATCCGATTTTAAAAAATCGCTAAGATGACCGTAACTGAAAACTGAGATGACCGTAATTGCACCGCCGATGAAGTTTTCAGCTATGGTCATCTTAGCGATTTTTTTTTAATCTGATTTTCTCTTTCATATACATTTTTCAGTCATAATTTGTGATTTCCATGTGATAAGTTCATAGATTACTATCATACCAATGCATGTGCAATTTAAAATACAGTATAGAAACAATGTAATCGACGAAAAAGATTCTTACCTGATTCTATGTCCGCCATCTTGGGATGACCGTAATTACAGCTACGGTCATCAGCTTTACCCCAGTGTATATTTCAGTTTTCAGACATGCATTTCCCAGTGATTATGTAAATGTGTGTTAAAATTATATACATGTCATTTTGACTTTTCTATCTCATAAGTGCAAAACTTTAGTTGTATTGTTACACACATCTCTAGCAATGTCTTTTAATAAATTGAAAGTCAGTCTGTTACAAAAAAAAAGATAAACAGTTGTCTCCCCTATTCAAGGGAGATATTTTTGTACTGTTTTACTGTCAGTCACATAGCATTCAATGAAACTTCACAGGATTGTAGTTAATAATGTCTAGATATGCATGTAGGTTTCAGATTTTTAAAATGGGTGCCATTGCCATGGAAGCAGAAAGATTATTTTCTCGACAACAAATGTATGCTGTTTTGAAGTAGTATGTTTGGTCCTATTGTATGTGTTGTACTGCCAATTTGTAAGCATGACATTCCAGTGAACATGATTTGAATATAAACTTGGATCAGATTTATTATGTTTAACCAGTTAAACAAAGCATTGAAACTGCATATTTGAGGTTTTGAGAAGTGTCAATAATAGTTAGAGATACAGTAGGCCTTTTGTTTCCACTAACACTACACAACTTATTTAGTAGTACTTAAGTTTTTTCTTTTTTTAATAGTAAGTCTGTTAAGAAATGGGAGAAACCCTAGAAGGCCACATAATGATGTAACAGATGTGGACTCTTGTGAAGAAAGTAAGTTTAAGAAAAGTGCAGTACAAGTCAACTGCTCCACACTGATCTAAATACTTTCTTTTTTTTAAAACTACCCAAAATTTAATTCTTGCCACCTGGAAAAATAATACTTATTGGCTGGATACCTAGCTTCATATAACAATTTTTTGCCATTTTTTCGACTTTGTCATTTGAAATACTCCAAGGTTTTTGGTCAGAAAACTTATCTTACTTAGCCATACGATAAAACTTAAACAGTCATGTTTTCACCACAAGAATTGTTTGTACTGGAATGAAAGGTGTTTTGAATGGGGAATTTGAAGGTAAAATGTTGACTCACTGAAAAAGCAAGGAAAATTTAAACAAGTAGATAGCCTGCTTCTGCTGATCTTTATTCATGAAGTACTTCTATTTAGGAAATTTTGCATTCAAAACTTTGCCTTATGATATTGTACACAGCTTCTAAAGACAATTTTATTTAAAAAATCCACCAAGACAGTTATCTCCCTTTTACATGTAAAATCCCATAGACAATATATATAAATATACCCTTAAGAAGCAAGAGAAAGTTAAATGAAAAAAATTACATTGTATTTAAGGCTACATTTTTTTTTTATAGAAATCTGTGCATGTTTATATATTAAGTTTGTTAAAAAGGCATTAGGGCTGTTTCATTAAAACATACATGGCTTCCAGGGAAGGCACTTTCAAACTCCTCTGTGGGTGGATATTTTTTACTCCTTTTTAGTACAAAATTGCATATATGGGTGGTTACCCCAATTTCAAAGTGCCTTCCCTGGGTACAATATATATGGAACAACCCTTATTTGAAGTGAGGTTTCCAGACAATAAATTTTCACCAGTATACAGGAGAAATTAAACCATTCTAAATTGTAATTGTACACATTACTTATAAAATTGAATTTGATCAAAGCAAGAATAAGCCTCAAGATGAAATTTTCAGTTATCTAAAGGAGTCACTCTATACAATATATAGTTATTCGTTATTACTATTTATTTTTATATTCTCTAGGTTTTGAAACAAAGGTTCTAAGATCTTTGGATGAGATCTTAGACCGACAGAAAAAACTGGAGGAACAAGTTACCAGTTTCTTATTAACACCAGGAGACTCGGATGATCTTTTGGAGGATCTTGTTCCGAAACCTATCAATTCTGAACAGGAATTTGATAGGTTCGGAATGGAACTCCAGGAGAAAGTTTACAGAAGGAAGATGGTAAGGCCCATTGCATGAAAAATTGTGCATATATTTATGATAATGCTGCTTAAATCCTGGCTTATAATTTGCATGATTCAGGATAATGATTTATAGATGCAAATTTTATCAAGTGAATTTATTTGAGTCCATGATATAATATAGACAGTAATTCCATTTTTTAGCAGTCACTTAAGAAATGAACAGATTGTTTTATAAATCGCCAAAGAAATTTCTTTTTAGTGGTAATTATTAATCATCTTTTAAGAAACAACATTTTTTATAATAGCTGAAATGGGATTGCTTCAGTTTTTATACTGCCATATATAATATTCTTAAGCTAAATTACTTCTGTTTTGTATATGTGTTATTGCTGAATGATACGTACCTGTATCAAATACCCTTTATCACATACCCTTTATCGCATGGCTGCTGTCATAGGTAATTTTATGTACAAGTATATGGTAAAAAGAATAAAACATGGCTAAGTCCATATCACTTGGCATCAACCCTTGACCTATTTCGCCTTGGGTCTTCAGACCTCTGGCTGATAATGAGGTCTTGGGTTGAGACAGCAATGTGATACAGATTTTTTCATTTTTTTATTCTCTATATATATGAACATGGTGAAATAGTATATAAAGGCCAAATGTTTAATTAAATGAAGTCTGATACTAATAAACATGTTGCACAACTTACTTTTATCTTTTTTACAGGCTTTATTTCTTGCTGCCTTCGGTGGCTGCACATGCCTGGAAACTGTCAGAGCTATTCTGAAAAAGGTGGCATCAAACCAGGTATTGGCTCAATACAGTTTGAGAGGGAAAAAGGGAAAGAAGCCCTTCCAAGAACATTTAATGTACAGAGTTGTACTACGTGAGTGAAATTTTTATGTCATTGTTTAGGCATGCAAGATTTTATATTTTTTTTAATTTTTTACACATGTCAAACTGAAACTTGAAAATTCTAGTGTCACATTTTAAAATTATGTTTTAAATATTTTTGTAAAAATGGAGTTTAATACAAAAATATTTTACTTCAGTACTTGAAGATGTGCATGTTGAACAGGACTAATTTTTTAATTGCCTTTTACACTAAATGAATCCTTACTATAAAAATGTTGTTTCCAGTACCTGACTCACAATGTTTTAGTCTCAAAAACTCTTATTTCCAGCTTTTAAAAAATCTAATATTTTTGTTCAGGTTTGATTTTCCAAACCAGATTCATTAGTTTTATATGCACTGCAGTATTAATTTCCAGTTTAATTTGGTCATTTCTGTGTACAATACTTGTTTTGAATGATAAAACAGTACCCAGTAATCTTGCTAGAAGGTAGGACTTATTTCATCAGATTCCACAGATTCAAGTAATATTATATAGATGTTTCACTTGACATTTTGGAAAAAAACGACAACTAAACTGATCAAATTCTGCTAACTGTTGTGTGACTGGATACACGTGTGTTCAGCTTTCAAGACATACTGTAAAATCTCAGTAGCTCTAACTCAAAGAGACCGTTCAGTTAGTATGATAAATGCAAAGTGTTTTTATAAATTAATGTTTATCTTCTATCAAGAATTATGAAAATAGATCTTTTCTTTTCTTCAGGAGTAGCTTCCAAGTTGCATAAGGCCAAGCGGCAGGAAGTGGAAGATTCCTTGATAGAGGTGCTAAAACATGCACCTCATATGCCAGGAGGGCCAAAATATAAGGTAATTATATGTGTACATACATATATATATATGCGTATTTCATCAGCTATGGTTCAAGCCACACAAAAATTTTGATTTCGAAGTATTTTCTATTTATGAATTAAATACACCTAAATATTTAACAATATTCTTGGTTAAAGCTGAGGTTATCATTTTTATGTGTCGTGATGTGGCGGATGCGGGTGAGACACAGGGTTCCGTGGAACACCTTACAAATTTGTAAATATCATTATCGTGGATGGGTTCTTACATGGAAATATTTGAAGCAAGGGTTTTGGGGGGAAATCTTAATTTTTTGTTGAAAAATCACCAATTTTGAGAATTGTGTCTTGTTTACGCGATAACTTTAGTAAACATGGATAGATTTGAATAATTGTTTGCATGTGGCTTGTAAATATCATTATAGTGGATGGGTTCTTACATGGAAATATTTGAAGGGTTTTGGGGTAAAATCTTAATTTTTGGTTGAAAAATCACCAATTTTGAGAATTGCGTCTTGTTTACGCGATAACTTCAGTAAACATGGATAGATTTGAATAATATTTTGCATGTGGTTTGTAATTATCATTATCTTGGATGGGTTCTAACATGGAAATATTTGTAGGAAGGGTTTTGGGGGAAAATCTTAGTTTTTGGTTTGAAAAATCACCAATTTTGAGAATTGTGTCTTGTTTACACGATAACTTTAGTAAACATGAATAGATTTGAATAATTTTTTGCATGTGGCTTGTAATTATCATTAACTTGGATGGGTTCTAACATGGAAATATTTGAAGTAAGGGTTTTGGAGGAAAATCCTAGTTTTTGGTTGATAAATCACCAATTTTGAGAATTGTGTCTTGTTTACGCAATAACTTTAGTAAACATGGATAGATTTGAATAATTTTTTGCATGTGGCTTGTAAGTATGTTATACATTAAGACTGCAAGGCTGCTTTCTATAAATGTATAAAACTAAATATTATGCAAGTGCGGGGGAATACGTCATAAATGTGCTAGGCAGTTCTTTTATTTTAATAAAAATACACATATAATGTATTACAAACATTTGAGGAATTTTATTTATCTGTTTCCCTCTTTTTCTTTCAGAAACCTGCTGCCCGTCACCATCCACAAGATGTGTCATCGGATTCTGAGTGACATTCAAAACATTACATTATTAAAATATTTAACTATGAAATCTGGTATCTAATCTTAAATTGTTGCCCAACCAAGATTCTGACAATCAAATAAAAAACATGCATGACCCAGTAAAAAGTAAATGCTTGAAAATTCTACTTGCTTTTTGTCTACAGACTGAAATGGACACTTTGTATAGTCCGTTTGACATCTATAAATCTTCAGAAAAAAAATTCTTAAAAATCCAGTTCTCAAATCAACAATTTTTTTTCTAGATGTTTATTAATATATGATATATACAAACTCTGACAATTAATTTCAAAATTGTTTCATTGTCAGAGTTCGTATATATCAAATGATAAACATCTAGAAAAAAATTATTGATTTGAAAACTGGATTTTTAAGAATTATTTTCTGACGATTTATAGAAGTCAAACAGACTATACAAGAGTATCAGTGTGCAGTTAGGCTAAGTGTTTCCGCTTCATTGTTTCCACATGAATTGTGAAAAAAGTGGTAGGAATAAGAAAAGCATGTAGCACGCAATACAACAACCTACATAGTACATAAACCACAAGTAATTAACATGAAAAAATAACAAGCAGACAAAGATGATAACAAAAGACAAATAACAGAGAAATAAGATAGTTTGACTTGGCACAGGCACAATAATATGTGTTTACATAGCTCCTTGGATATTGGTGGTTTAAGTATTCAAGTAACCTCTCAGACTAAGGTTAAAATAAACATCATTAAAATAATTTTTGAGTAACATTACTAGGCAACATTTAAACATTACTAGTACGTTGTTGAGTAACATTAAATTAACATTAAATCAATAATGTTACTGCAACGTTACTGGTGTACGTTGAAAAAAGTACATCTTATGTTACTAGCTAACGTAAAAGTTAAAATGTTACTGTAATGTCATAGAGTAACGTTATTGTAATGTTATAGAGTAACGTTACTGTAATGTTATAGAGTAACGTTACTGTAATGTTATAGAGTAACGTTACTGTTATGTTATAGAGTAACGTTACTGTAATGTTATAGAGTAACGTTACTGTAATGTCATAGAGTAACGTTACTGTAATGTTATAGAGTAACGTTACTGTTATGTTATAGAGTAACGTTACGGTAATGTTATAGAGTAACGTTACTGTAATGTTATAGAGTAACGTTACTGTAATGTCATAGAGTAACGTTACTGTAATGTCATAGAGTAACGTTACTGTAATGTTATAGAGTAACGTTACTGTAATGTTATAGAGTAACGTTATTTTAAACGTTATAACAACGTTGATCGGAGTCCACAAATGACGTCAACATAACGTTAATTTATAACGTAAGTACAACATAAAGTTAACGTTATTCCAACGTTATATAAACGTTACTTTGTTTGCTGGGCGTTGCAATTAATTTGAAATCAGCTATGGTTTTTAATTTTTCGCTTTGGTAAAAATATAATTCATTAAGTTTTCTCAATGTGTAGAGAAAGATTGTTATCGATAAGCCACTCACTGCATGATTCCAGTTCTTTACCGAGTTTTTTAGATATAAATTTCGTAATTTTTATGGGAAAACATAAATAATACTGTCATCTGCATATAGTAGACGTCTACAGTCTGAGATTAGACTGATGAACATTTTGTTGACATAACAAAGAAAAAGAAATGGTCCCGTGATATATAATTGTGGTAATCCACAGCTTATGTGTGCTAAATTGCATTATGTGTCATTAAGAATTTTGAAGCACCAAAGGGGTAATCAGAAGCCATAAATCGAGCAACTCGAGCACAACTGAAAACGGGGTTTTAGCTCATGTGCTCTGGAAAGGTAAGCTTATTATAATAATAGCTTTTTACCTTCATCCGTTCGACTCTGGAACGAAAGTAATGTTTCAGTCAATTCCATGAAATTATTTTTGAATAGCACAATAAATCCTGTCCCATCTTACTTCCATGCATGTTCTAGAATTGGTCAAATACTACACACTAGAATTCGAACTGAGAGTAGTACGCTTAATGATCATCTTTATAAGAAATATATCGAAGCTAATTCCTATTGTAGTTGTCAACTGGTAGAAACGTCCGAGCATTTTTTACTAAAATGTTCTCTGTATGAAAGGTTAAGAAATGATTTATTTGTTAACCTGTCTTCTCATTTGAATATTAATAATCTACTCTGTGGTGATTCTAACCTCCCAGGTTGTGAAAATGAAAGTAATTTCCTTGTAATTCAAGATTTTATAATAAAATCTAAACGTTTTACACCTAAAATATAAATGTATCATGCTTTTACTTGTTGCATAATATTATATCTGTCATTGTATTGTTCGTTGTACACATTGTCACCCTTTCACTTCATATGCTTATTTAAACAAATGTGTGTATTAATGATGTGCATGTCCTATCCATCGTATATGTATTTTTCTTTTCTTTTCTTTGTTGGTGTCTGGGAGAAGAATGTATATAAGTGCTGTGTCACTTGTTTTCTTATCCCTATGTATGCATTATTGTTATAACTCATGCAATTTATTCAATAAATATTGTTTACACTAAAGGTAAGTAGTTCATGCAAACGTTTAAATATAGAGATAATAATAATAAATGTATGGATGTCAATGGTAGTGAAACTAAGATAAGTTCTTTATCTCCATGCAGATTTTTACACTTCAGAAAATATATTCAACATAGAGACCTAATGTGTAATTTTTTAAATAATGGACCACAAAAAGTCTCCCTAAAAGATCATATCTTTTAAAAAAAAAATACTATTGCTTCAGGTCTGTGTACATGTGGCAAAATAGAAACTACTGCTCATTGCTTGCTGGACTGGCCAAATTATATATTTATTAGCAACGAAACCATACAAACATTAGGTACTATCGATGTACAGTCTTTAATATTTGGTAACAGCTTAAAAAGGGAAAATGAAAACAGATTGGTACATGTATTTGAAATTGTGTGAAAGTACATTGCCAGAACAAAAAGATTTGATTGAACATAACTGTGGAAATGAATTGACCAGATTGCACATAAACAATTCATAGTGGGTTGTAGACCGTGAGGATAGTATGTGACAACTCGTCTTTGTAATTTTTAGAAATAGTTTGTTTCAATTTAATCCATTATTGCTTTTTTACTTTTTTATCATAATCATTCTACTTATATAAAACTTCAGAAAAAACTTCAGGAAAAAACACAGAGACCTAATGGGTAACTTTTTTTAAAAATGGACCAAAAATTTTGAAATTAATTGTCAGTTTTTGTATATAACATCTAGAAAAAAATTGTTGATTTGAAAACTGGATTTTTAAGAATTTGTTTCGGAAGATTTATAGAAGACAGATTAATATAAGTTTGATAACTTGTATCTGAATCACATTGAACATTGTATAAAGTATATATATATTTTAATAATTGTATGTTGAAATTTCATGAAAAAAATAGTGTTTAAACTAAAAATTTTAGAATTTATTTTCAGGGTTGGTATATATCATATATTAATATACATCTAGGGGAAACAAATTGATTTGAAAACTGGCTTTTTAAGAAATAAAATTCTGAACATTTATAGAAGTCAGAGAGATAGTACAAGTTAGTTTTGGTTTACTCAAATAATTATGGACTTCAAACAAACTGGCGAAAAACAAAACAAAACAAAACAAATCAAAAATCATATCTTTTCCTTAAAATACGATTTAAACACAAACTTTTTCACCGAACATATCTGAAAATTATGATGTCGAGAATCTGTGTTTCAATCATACTAAGTGCTTGTATATAAAAGTTAGTGAAAAAATTATATGAAAGTATTAAAATAAACTCGTATTAATTTTTCTTTTAAAGGTGACAATTTAGATTCGGATAAGAAATGAATTCAGGGAAATATTTTGAAAATAATTGGTTTTGAATATGAAATACATAGCGAATTGTATTAGCGCAGAAAGGCGTTTGATCAAGTTCAATTCGTGAAATGTTGATAACCCTGTGTTTTATAATGATCTTTTTTTAAGTAGCACCAATACCTGTCAAATACATGTAGAGGTATAGTTATATACTGTACATTAAGTAGATTTACCTCATTGTACTGTTTAAGGATAAAAAAGCAATATAAAATTACATTAGCATATTAATTGATTATTTATTCACCGTGTAAATTCTAGACAAATCTCGCGCCACAGTAATATTTATTATTTTATTTCGTTAAATATGAACAGAATTAGAGAGTAACTGTCAACCATCCCGTCCTTTTATGACAGGTGTGATCGCACGTTCTGATTTTCATTAAGTATTAAAACGCAAAGAAATATGCTTGACGCTTTGACACACTAATGAAAGCAGAAAGTGTGTTTCCGAAAAACAATTATTAACCGCTTACCTTACACTGATGTGTACATTCTCAAAACAATATTAATATTCCGAGACACGTAGTAGTAGTTATCAAAACGTGTGTCAATAGTAATGAAAATAAAAACTGATCCTGGGCAACCAAACTATCCGTGTTGTCTTAAGTTGTTCATTGATCAAGACTAAAAACAAACCGTGTCAAGTTGCAATATACAAAATTTATATTTACGAATTTGCCAAATCGAAAAAAAAAATTTACGACTAGGCCTAGATATACTTGGTGGACTGTTGTCAATTGACGTACATGGTATCGTCAAAATGGTGTAGTCTCATCTACACAACATTTTGTATTTTCATAGGTACATATCAGATATTTTATGGGTGTTTTATGTGCTTATAATATCCTAATTTATTTTCATGAAGCATGATATAAAAATATATATGCATGCTTATAGTATCCTATTTTGTTTTCATAATGATGGATGTTGAAATATATGTGGTTATAATATCCTAATTATTTTTTATAAAGTTTGATATTAAATATATGTGCTGATATACTGATTTGTTGTTTGTTATTTCCATAAAATATGATATTTAATACTTATTTCCTACTTAATTTATTCACTCAATACTCACACAAAAACAAGACAACCTTACATTAACAATTAATTGTGGACTTGGAGTACATTGACATCTCCCCCGATTTTACACTAATTAAACAATATTTCACCAAAAAAATACATATTTTGGCAAATTTGTAAGATATTTCGTCAAAATTGTATAAGTTTTGCAAATTTTGTTATTAAAATTAAGGATATTTCTACAGAGTTTGTGAAAGATTTATTGTTAAAATGCGCATATTTCACTTAATTCAATAGTAAATTATATAATTCTTTACAAGATTTTACAGTTAAAATACAGGTAAAAATATAACTACATTTCAGAAACAAACTTTAATTGTTAAAACCACATAGCTCTCTATGTTTATTTATACCTGTAATTAAAAGTGGGCAAACCAGGATGACACCACCCTGGCTTGTGTGTATTTTTACTTTCTTACCGGTAATTAAGCTCACCAAAGACCATCGGCACCGATAAAGACATATAATTATTGTAATAATTAATGAAGCATTAGAATGTAATTAATATTAAAAATTAAATTCGGTTATTGTCATTTGAAATAAATTATATCGAGTCTTTCATCAATATTGATTCATTTGCCCCCTATTTGTGTGCCCCTTGATATTCGTATGCTGATGAGTGTGGCCCGCGAAAACACGGTCCGTGCATTTCGCCTCGGCTACAAATGACCAGTCTGAAGAAAGGTTTTGACCAGGCAATACGTTTTTAAAATCATTTAGAGTCAACACGTGTAAATTTTCGTAGATTATCGTTGCAAAACTGCAGATAAGTATTATTTTCTTGTTTACTTCTTTTATTGTGTAATCATGGATAATTTTGTTTAATTTTTAAGCTTGGACTAAGAGGACGTAAAGAAAAATCAATAGATAATGTTTATTTCCTTACAAAGATGTGAATTATATTTACAAAGGTTGAAAATCTATAAATTTGATGAAATTATAGAGAAGTGACAATTATTTCAACTGGTATAATCATAACTTTTAAAGCAGAGCGTAGCGAAAAAGACGCACATTGTGAAAAACTTAGGTTTTACATTCGGCCAACAAATATATTGTTTATTTGCAATTTTACACTAAGTGAATTGACTATTGTCAACCTTACGAATATTTATCTCAGACAGTGTATATGTACAAGAAAACGTAAGCAACTGTTACAAATATAAATACAGGCATATTAAATAATACAGGTACGTATATAAAAAACTAATTATACAAATCTACTAGACCGTGACATGAATACACAACCGAATTGTACTCGTTATCTGATTGATTGATAAATAATGTGTGAATCAAATTATTGATTGAATTGTTGTTGCTGTGCCAATATTTACCGTTTATGTAAATAAGTATATTAAATTATTATCTAATTTATTATTGGTGTATGTGATGGGATGTTTATTTCGAATGAATACATGTACTTAACATTAGAATATTATTAAAATAATGCTGCTTAATGGCCGACAAATACTCTGTTCATTTATTATAAAAGGTTAATGTCTCTTTTATTTACATATGCCTAGAGGGAAATGTTTTACCATACCGGAATGCAGCGGCGGGGAGACTACTGCCTCGAGTAGCACCACGTCAGGTGGAACGCCTGAATCTTCGAAGGAGAAGACCACGGGCACAGTTAGAGCAAGCGGAAGACCATGGGGTCCCTGTTCAAGTTCAACAGCCCAATGATAATTACCCCCAACCTGCCTATCAGCCTGCTCCTGCTCAGGACCATCACAATGAAAATGCTCTTCCACCACATATACTTCCTGCACCCCAAGTTGTACAACCGGTGCCACAGATTGAAAATGGCGAGGCTTTAATTATACCTACAAAGAGTGATATTGATGTTTTTGTATCACAAAAAATGTCTAATCAAATATGGAATTTAGAATATATTGATTTGGCACATCTACTTTATAAATATTTTATTAGCAATATTGATAAACCAAAAAAAGTACTTGGTTTTGATGAAAATGGTGATATCTTAATTGAACGCAGCAAGTACTCGAAGGTAAAATCTATCAGAAATATTGAAGAGTGGTCGGAGGGTTTTTTGAATTATATAAAAATTTGGCTAAAAAGATTTCCGGCACTTGCCAATGATTTAATCAGTAACATGTCTATTATAAGAAATGCCGTTCCGGATGTATCATTTGAAAAAATGTACAAGTATGACCAACAGTTCCGTCTAAGAATGGCAAGGGACCACAGGCGATCATGGTCCACAATTGATGGTCAATTGTGATTACAGTTTGTAGCAACTGGTGGGCATAGTGTAATACAAAACACACCACGTATGTCATATACTGTAAATAGGCCGTGCTATGACTATAATTTCAAAAGTTATTGTACACGTATAAATTGTATATATAATCATACATGCATCCGTTGTGGTAAATTTCACCCATCGGTTTATTGTCAACAGTCATTTAATAATTTTCGCAATCATGGTGGCTATACAGTTAGACCACCAAACATTCCACATAAATATTCACCAAATATGCGGATGGAAAGCCCGTCTGTACAATCAGCTTACCACAATTATTATGCCCCGAGAGCTAGGCAAAACTTTGATTTTCGTTTTAGGCCAAACATTGCCAGATTTCCTGGACAGCAACTCAGTTTACACAAAATGCAAAATTAAAATGTTTTTGAAATGAATTGTTTTTTGCAGGAAGGGACAGGCATTTGGACATATGGTGTATGGGGTATTCTCCAATTAATCTTCATATTTTGTCAAAATTGTTATCTGTTTATCCTGACCGAGAGGCAGCAGATATTTTATACAATGGCTTTAGATATGGTTTTCGCATACATTATGCAGGACCGAGAGTATCTTATGAATCAAGAAATTTAAAATCAGTTTTGAATAATCCTGCAATAGCGTGGGAAAAAGTAATGAATGAAGTAAATGCTGGTAGAATTGCAGGACCGTTTTCCTATCGAGCAATTTCAAATTTGAGAGTGTCTCCCATTGGACTGGTCCCCAAAAAGACTGGCGGAATTCGCTTAATTACAAACTTGTCGTCACCAATTAATGGAAGTGTTAATGATTTTATTGATACAAGTTACACATCAGTTCAGTATTCATCTTTTGATAGAGCAGTTGTTATGATTAAAAAACTTGGTTTTAAAGCACAGTGTTCAAAAATGGACGTAAAATCTGCATTTAGATTAATGTCAATGCATCAAGGAGAATTTGATTTGCTAGGATTCAAAATTGGTAATTGGTACTTTATTGACAAATGTCTACCCATGGGCTGTTCGGTTTCATGTAGTCATTTTGAACGGTTTTCTTCTTTTTTGCATTGGGTTACGGAAATGGAATCGGGTTTACATGAAATTGATCACTATCTTGATGATTTCTTATTTGCTGGTGCAGATAAAACTAGTAATTGTTCAAAGTTAATGAATACCTTCACCGAAGTTTGTTCACAATTAGGTGTCCCAATAGCTGATGATAAAACGGAAGGTCCATCAACAATGATAACTTATTTGGGCGTTTTAATTGACACTAAAAAGATGTCAATTCAAATTCCTGATGAAAAAGTGCAAGGGCTATTATATTTTTTAAACGAAGCAAGTAAGCGAAAAAAGATAACATTACGACAACTTCAATCATTATGTAGTTCATTAGCCTTTTGTGCGAGAGCTTTACCAGTCGCTGTGCATTTAGTAGGCGCTTGTATTTAGCATGTGAAAGGGCCAGGAAGCCTCACAATATGATAAAAATAACAAAAGCTATGCAGAGTGATATATTAACATGGAAAATGTTTTTAGAAAATTTTAACGGTGTTTCTTATATGTTGGATGACTCGTGGGTCTCCAATTCAGTATTAAGATTCTTCACAGACAGTGCCGGGGGTGTTTCTAAAGGTTGTGGTATTTATTTTGACGGTAAATGGGCATGTTTGAATTGGCCCTCTGAATGGGAACAGGGGAATATTTTGAAGGATATTACATATATAGAATTAATACCCATTGCTTTATCAGTGTATTTATGGGGAAATCAATGGCATGGAAAGAAAATATTATTCCACTCTGACAATCAGTCTGTTGTAGAGATTTTGAACTCTTGCACATCATAAACAGAGAGGGTTATGACACTTGTTAGGCATATTGTGTTTTGGTCTTTATTAGGAAACTTCCATATAAAAGCACAATTTATACCTGGCTTTACCAACGTTATCGCTGACCTAATTTCTCGTGGTAATTTTCAGAAATTCAAGAAATTGGCACCATTGGCGGATATTTTTCCGACATCAGTTCCAGAGACGTTTTAGAAACTTTTAGACCACAAGCGTCCAATTCAGATAATACTTGGTTAACTTATCGTAATGTCTTGTCATCTTTTCAGAAATTTCGACAAAATCATGGTTTGAATAATGTTTGGCCATGTCCTATAACTCATATAGTTAATTATGTAGCATTCATGTTCAAACAAGGTTATTCCCCCTCAACGATCAAAGCATATTTGTCAGGAATTAGCTATTATATTAAGAGTAACGGCCTTGAAGACGTTGCACAGTTCTTCATAATTCAAAAGATGATGAGAGGAATGTTTCGTTTAGACAAAAGGCATGACTGCCGTAAACCTTTCACGCTAAAAATACTGATTAAGCTTACAGAAGCGTTGAACAAAGTTTGCTTTTCTGTTTATGAATCCGTTTTATTCAGTTGTGCATTTTCAATTGCCTTTTTCGGGTATTTACGGGTTGGTGAAATAGCCATGTCAAACTTGAATAGTAATCATATTGTAAAGATATCTGATGTAGCGTTTGATTCTAAAGCCGAGATTCTTTACGAAACAATTCCATTTTCAAAAACTGACCAGTTAGGGCATAAAACTACTTCAATACTGAAGCGAAGTGTTCACACTTCAGTGTGTCCTGTTAATTTAATGTTGAATTATTTTTCAATGAGGCCAAATGTGGAAGGGCCATTGTTTTGTCACATGAATAACCAAAATCTCACTGCTTATCAATTTTCAAAAATGTTGAGAAATGCTTTGGCGTTCACTGGCTATAGTCCAGATGAATTTAATACCCATTCATTGCGCATAGGTGCTGCAACACAGTCATTTTTAAATGGCATGGACGAAAAAATTATTATGGCAAATGGTCGCTGGAAATCGTCATGCTACATACAGTATATTCGGTTGAATATGTTACATTAAATTTTGTTTTCAGGCATTAACAAAGATATATGGGTGGTGGGTTCTTCAATAATTCAAAGAGCTGGTGAGCACTCAAAAATTAGACCAACAGGTACATTTTTAGGTTTACAACAACTTGGATGCCAAATAGTGTGGGTTGGAATGCCTGGTATGAGATGGGAAAACGTTGTTCCTTTGATTCACAGTTTGATAAATTACAGGGGCATTCCGTTTGCAGTAATTATACATTGCGGAGGTAATGATATTGGTCTTGTCCCCTGTGGAGAATTACTTTTTCACATTAAGTTTACTATCGCTATTATTTCAAGTATGTTACCTGGTACATCTCTTGTATGGTCAAGTATCTTACCTAGAATGAAATGGAGGTATTCCGAAAATATAAGAAATATGGAAATAACCAGAAAGATAGGCGGATATGTTATAAGACATCCGAATTTCGATGACAAACATCCCGCTTTGTTTAAAAAGGACGGTGTGCATTTGTCGTTTATTGCCAATGACATTTTTCTCAACCAAATACAAGGTGCTCTCGAAACATTTTTTAAATGCCCTCATTGTTTGGTTTATCCTTTTATCTGAGATAAGCAAATGTTGAAATGAATGCTTTGTATTGTTGTTGCCTTTGTTAAAGATGTTTACTCCATTTCATGGAGCCAATTTGAAATATGGATAATAAGATTGTTTACTATGTTGATTGTCATGTTTTTCTGAAGCTTGAGATGTAATTTTGACAAATCTAAAGTGTGTTGAATTTGACAATTTATTAAATTTTGAATTTTTACATTAGACTTTTTGTCAATGTTGTTTACAAATGATGCAGAAGACTGCCTAATTTGTCATGGGGTAAATGTTTTGTCGGATTTACAGTTTACTGTTGTAGAACTGTAAATTATGGCCGAATTTACCTTCTGCTGCTATGGTGTACCCAGCAGTTGATTATAGACTTACCTTACTGTTGGCTCGCCCTTCAGTACATTGCAGAATCGTCATCATTTATTGATTGACAATTTGATTATTTGTTTATTTGTTTGATGTTTAAAAAATGTTTGAGTAAATGCCATGACAAATTAGCAGCCAAACACATAGTTTTGTTTTGTTTAGCCTCAAATAAGAACTCAATCACTATGCTACACAACTGTTCTTCTACAAACCGTAAATCATGTTCTTATACAGTTTTCTTGGGATACAAGCTAATATGCAATAATAGAATTTAATTAATATTAAAAATTAAATTCTGTTATTGTCATTTGAAATAAATTATATCGAGTCTTTCATCAATATTGATTCATTTGCCCCCTATTTGTGTGCCCCTTGATATTCGTATGCTAATGAGTGTGGCCCGCGAAAACACGGTCCGTGCATTTCGCCTCGGCTACAAATGACCAGTCTGAAGAAAGGTTGTGACCAGGCAACACGTTTTTAAAATCATTTAACCCTACCCTGCCCTACCCTTTATTTGAATATTTGCTACTGCTTTTTTGTTTATTATTTCAGGGGCACATGGGTGTACGATTATACAAACATCGTCATGGCATTCATATAACAGTTGGAAATGTAATGCTTGATGTCATCTATGTTGCTGTTGTGGATTATGGATTTAAAAGGCCGGAGATGCCAAATTTACCTTCTGCTGCTATGGTGTACCCAGCAGTTGATTATAGACTTACCTTACTGTTGGCTCGCCCTTCAGTACATTGACGAATCGTCATCATTTATTGATTGACAATTTGATTGTTTGTTTATTTGTTTGATGTTTAAAAAATGTTTGAGTAAATGCCATGACAAATTAGCAGCCAAACACATTGCTTTTTTTGCTTAGCCTCAAATAAGAACTCAATCACTATGCTACACAACTGTTCTTCTAGAAACCGTAAATCATGTTCTCATAAGGTTTTCTTGGGATACAAGCTAATATGCAATAAATAAATTTAATTTAATGCAATCATCATTAATTAGATTTATAATTTTAATAAATAGATTAATACAAATATAATAAAACAAAAACAAAATATTCGAACAAAAACGAATCGCGGGAACACATTTATAAACATTTGAATCACAAAAAATATTTTTTCTTATAATGATTTATTTTGGAAAAGAGTGGGGCGTTTTGGTATAAAGTGGGGTCGTTTTTAGTGAAAAGTGGGGGTGTTTTGGTATAAAGTGGGGGAGTTTTTTTAAAAAGTGGGTGCATTTTGGTAGGGGGCGTTTTGGTAGTGGGGGCGTTTTGACCTGTTGCCGATATTTTATGTTGCGCAAGTGATAATTATGCAATTGTTTACTTAGCATGACACTAATTATTCTGGGCAGGAGAACAAAAGGTTTTTAATCATAGGTAAGCTAAAGTCTGTTTTAAAATATTGATCAAATGCATATCAAATAAATTAAACAAAAATAATTTTAGGATGCATTTTTGTTTATTAATTTGTATATGCATGGATTTTAGTTGTTCTGTTGTTGTTGTTTTTTCCTCTCTTTTCATTCATTGTATTCTTTTTGGTTCTGCTTTTAATTTGTTTTTGCTTTGTTTATTTTGCTTTTGTTGTAATTCTTGTATTTTGCTAATTGTTTCTCTTGTAGTTCTTTAGGTTTTATATTGATCATTTTGGAAATTGTTTTTATTTGACTTGAACAAACCAAGTAATTAAGATTCTGAATGTATATTTGTTTATTTTCTAATAAGTAGCTATCAACATAGTGAAATGAAAACAAATGTAATCAGGATATAAAAATCACAATTTCACTCAAGATGTAGATAACCAATATCAGCATATTGTGCAACATTTAAATCAAATAAGCACAAAAGTCACAACTTTCACTATAATCAAAATAGCAATAAAGTCACAACTTTCAACATTCAATGTACCATTCCAGTCCAGCCAAACCACACGCTTGTATTTTACGCCATATACACAGTGTAAAGTGAAAACAGCATGCTTTTGATGTCATTTGTGGTAAAACAGCTTTAAGAGCGTTTCTAGCAGCAGTTTCAAAGTTCATAAGCACGAGCTGGGGTGTCATAACAAAGCTATTTTGTAGTAAAGCTCCTTTAAGCATGGTGAATAGCCTTGTGTGTTTGTTCAATCTTTTTCGGAAAAAGTGCAAACACTAAAGGATATGAAGTATCTTCTACGTATCCATGCAGGGTGCATAGCTGGTAAAAGCTTTCAGGACAAGAGTAAAATGTTCCATCTCCAAACACTTTCTTTGAGTCACAAAGCATCATTAGGTTGCTGTCTGTTGCCAAGATTAAAATTCTTTGACCTAGTTCATGTGCGTCGTCGTTGAGTACAAATGTCTCCCCTGCTGTAGTCTCTGTCCACGCTCCTTCTAAGGCAATGTCGTTTTTTGGTTTTGGGGAGCTTTGGTAAAACCTTGGCTCGGCTACGGTGCAATGATACTTTACAGCTTTCAAATGAGGGTATACGCCTTATCATATCTTCTACATCATCATCAAATCTCTGTTACGAAGACTACCAATCTCTTCATCATAAATTGAAGGCATAGGGTTGACCTCTTCACGACAACGTTTCTTCACATTAGTGACAAAGGAAGCTGCAGCTAAACCAATATGATCTGACGGGTGGTTGTGGTTTACATCGAAACTCACTGGCAGGTTATCAACAGTTACAATTGTTGCCAAGCAGTCACGAGAGAGACATTTCCAGTAACGCCGGTTGTTACGACTAGTTCTTACTGAAAACTTAAAACCAGCATGAAGTAAATAATGTCCTCCTCTGCCATTCTCTAAAAAATCTACATTTACTTGTGCGTTAGCCATTGTGATAATGGTCAGCATTACTTGGTTCTCCTTATATAGCTTACATATAGCATACCAAGCCTTAATAATTACTAATTAACAAAGTAAGAATAAAACCTTGTATAATCATGCAAGAGATAATAATGTGTTGTAATATTTTTAATCAATTTCATGATTGAAATAAGCATTGCTCTGATTTCCTTGTTTTGCTTAGCCTTAGCATTCCAAGCCTTAATAATTACTAATTAACAAAGTAAGAATAAAACCTTGTATAAGCATGCAAGGGATAATAATGTGTTGTTATTTTTTTTAATCAATTTCATTGAAGTGAGCATTGCCTCGGTTTCCTTGTTTTGATTAGCCGTAGGCATCCAAGCTTAAACCAAGTGAAAACAAAACCCTGTATTAATTATTCAAAACATAGTTATGCTTTCAAAGAACACTTTATTTTTTATGTGGTTAAGTTTCTGATTAAAGCAGAAAACAGCTCACACTAAATTCCTTGAATTTAAAGTGATACAGCAAATATGATGTTTAATATAGCATTTTGTTCATTCATTCAATAGAACACCATTGCTTTTTTCTTTTAAAATAATATTACACCAGTTTTGGGTGAAGACAATTTCCCCCTGAAAATTCAATTTTGAATACGGCGATATACCTTTACTAAGCTATTCATGCATGTTTCAAGTCGTCGAAATATGTTCCCAACAACTAGAAATCTGCAAATCCGTGTGCAAGTTTATCGTCCTTGCCATTATTGTGGACACTGATTAACTTTCGGTTGTTTTGTTCCGATGATTGTCGATCATAGCCTTGTGAAGAAAAGTTTTGGTCCGA
Organism: Bathymodiolus brooksi; assembly: GCA_963680875.1. Taxonomy (NCBI): domain Eukaryota; kingdom Metazoa; phylum Mollusca; class Bivalvia; order Mytilida; family Modiolidae; genus Bathymodiolus; species Bathymodiolus brooksi. Next base: position 130,457,664 of record OY804576.1, on the reverse strand, counting down.
TGATTGCCGATCATGACCTCGTGAAGAAAAGGAAAATATCATGGATGCTGAGGTAAGCACGCACACATTCCTGACAATGATTATTGAGGAATCTGTCTGTATCATGTCGTGTGAACCAATTTTTGTTGTTGCAATTATTCTTATGTTATACACACGGAATATATATATATATTTGTTTTCATCAACTGAACATTGCGCATGAGTGATAATCTCCACGAAAGAGTTCAAATCTTGTGTCACGTGGATATCATTTGCATTACTGAACTGGAAAACAGAATTATCTGCTGTCAAATATTTTTCAATTTGCTCTTATAATCTGCTTTTGAGCGGATTTTTAATCTTATGCAGTTGATTTTAGTTAAAATTAAGTGACATATTAAGTGAAAATATTTAATCCAAAAATTCCAAGATATTTCCCTTTCATATTACTTTAAAGTCCCACTGCCTAAGATACCACCGTTTTCTTAGTGATCTGTATTCTCCAAAAAATGTACTGTACATGCTTTATATTTAATAAAATAATGTTTTAGCTCATTTTCGTATTGATATATGTGAGAAAGAATGGATGAGAGAACGATATTTGTTGACGAATTCCAGGATGCTGCATCAAAAGATGGCGACTGATTAATTATCGGCAAATTTACGGAGTCTGCCGAATGATCCAATCGTAACTACTCGGCATTATATGATTGCCGAATGATCGTGTTGTTCCAACTATCAATAAACAGCGATGGAAGAGGCAAGCACATGTACTCCTTTCTCACTATATTATTGTTTTATTTCCAATGTTTCCCAATACAAAGTGATCATTTCGCATAGTTTTAAAAAAGAAAAGTACGTTAGTAATTTGTGCATAGCTCGAGAGAGGAGAAATAAAGTTAATTTAAAAAAACGTATTTTGACAAATTTGGAGTACGATAAGGGAAATACGAAATGAACAATAAATATGTTGTATTCGTAACACAATTCTGAAAGAATCCGCATTATTCAGTAAATAATGTTCGCAAATTAAATATTTTAGGATTTTATCTTTATTATATTTGCTATCAGTATGAAGAACTTGCAAAGTGTAATCGTCCTTACGGAAATCGTACCGCTTAGGCTCTTTCATTTCTCTGTTAGCCCTCTAAATTCTTTGATTTTCTGTTTTCTAAATATTTTGATTCTAAGTGTATTGAGGTTACATAAATTGTCGAAGTTACCCTATACAACAATAAATTTACTGTAATTTATGTACTACAGTCATCTGTCAAACGTATTGGGAAATGTAAACAAAATCCCTACATAATCAACCAAAACAATATTTGTTTGTTTGTTAATTTACTCATTATGTTGTTATGCGCAATATTTATTTGTACATAATTTAACACAACAAATAAAAATTGACTTTGATTTTCCTATATATTTCAACTAAAAATAAATCCTAAAAATTTAAATCATGGGAACATTATGTACAAGTGAAAACCACTCATATAAACATAATGAGCAAATAAACAAACAAAATATAGATAATTCCGAATGTTTTGGTGTAAAATTTGTTAAAATCTATCCAGAAATGACTTCACAATAATGTTTGAAAAACTATGGTTTTGGTTGATTATATATGGCTTTTTTGACCTTTTCCAATACTTTTGACAGATGACTGTATTTTGTTTGGTCCTCATTTTATTGGTTGCCATAAAAGATTGAATTAAAGATCTTTTGATTTATTTATACACGATGATAAACAAATTCTATTTATTTTAGAATTCAGATCAATCACGCAGCCTTCATTTGTCTTCAATTTATTGGAGCAAGAAAATGAAAGAAATCCAGATCCATTCTGCTCCTCAGCCTGGTCCACCTGACTGGTGCACCTGTACTTATTGCAGGGAGATGCCGGAGGGAGAGAAAGTGTGTTGCAAGGAGAACAGTGAGAAGTGCCACTCAAGGATGCCTGTAAATATTTTTTTTTTCATACGCCTTTTACTATTCTGTTGCATGATTTTATTTCTGACAGTTTTGTGGTTACACCAGTATTTACTTTGCCATCACCATGTAATCTGTTGTTTGTATACAGCATACCATCTAATGTTTAAACATGTATTTACCATTGAAATAACATGTGATATGGGGTTAACAACTAACAAGTCACACAAGAATAATCCTCGGAATTAAATACAAGACAGGTTACCATACAGCCCTCAACAAGCAAAAACCCACATCTCATGACAAACTGTTGATGGCCCCTCAAATAAATCATAACTGGGGAAGTATTCATCCAGCACCACAATATCGTTTTCAAACTAGCTTATCTGAATGAAGTGATGTATTACAACGGAAAACTATGGATTGATTCTCATATATATATTTCCTTTCTTTTCAGGATTTCTATACCATAATTTTGGAGGTTGCTGCTCGCTATAGAGATGATGTTCTGGCACAACCTCCAGATCAAGATTATAACAGAGACAGATGACAAACTGCGTACAGACAATACATGTTGTGGCGACATGGCTATTTGGGAGCAGGAAACAGGCGTGTTGTACAAAGTTGCTGTGTATGGCGGATAAGAGGAAAATATCAAGACCCACTTGGACAGTATGTTGGCTTCATGCCTGGAGCACTCGGATAGATAATCCAAAATAAAATTATTTTCTGTGCCAAATTTATTTTTGCACACTTTGTTTGGTTACAATTTTATACATCTGTTTTGCGGTGAAGGCAAGTAGTCAACAACAGTATGAAGCAACATTATTGATGTGATGGTTTCTCATTGACACTTCCCCCATATATACATGCATATCTTGTCATACATATATAAAACTAGAGACTCGGCGGGCTGAGCCTGTGTCGCTCTCCTTTCATTCTGCTTATATCGGATATGATGTTAGTTTACCCATGTTTCAATTGATATTGTGATAGGAGTTTAAAAAACTGCAATTGGAACTGATATATTGAAGGAATACAGTTGCCTTTGCTTACAGGTGAATCCTACAGTTGAACATTTAAGCTTCTTATTGTATGACTGGAAGAGAGAAGTCAACCACCCACTGATTAAAGCTCCCTAGAAAAATATTCAACTCATCTTATATATGCATAGATGTATATGTACATGACCTATAGAAAGAAATGCTGTCATTACCGTTACATAAGATGCATTGATGCATAATGTGCACCCCTCTTGGCCTCGAAATCTCCAGAAAAAACTAGTTTGTGTCTATAATGCCATGTTAAATATATTTTTGACATTAGAGAAATAGGAAAAACTTTAATTTTGAAAATTTTTGCCACAAGTAAAAAGATTCATTCTGGTTGCAAATAATCTGGTTACATGGCTAAGTATATGCATTGAAAAAACAAAACAAACTTAAACTTAGTTTTTAGTTAAATTGTTTTCTAAAAATCAAACATTATTAAGGGGCCGTTGTGGTCATGATCATATGGTAGTTGGATTTGCAACTAACTATGCAATCAGTGCATATCACTACTGAAGTAGAAAGTTTGAATCCCGCACATGGTTAGGTGTCCTCGATACAGCATGTTGCGATAAAGTTTATCAGTGACATGCGGCAGGTCTGTGGTTTTCTCCGGGTACTCTGGTTTCCTTTACCAAAAAAACTGATAGCCACGATATAGCTGAAATATTGTTGAAAGTGGCATTAAATACCACGACCCTAACCCTCAAACATCATTCAACAAATGTAGGGTTCTAATCACAGAAACCAAGTTAATGGAAATATTGAGAGAAAGGAAAATTATTATACAAAAATAAAATTAAGGTACAAATTTTAATTAGAAAAATAATAAATGCAAATAACATGAACTCCTACAAAACACTTTATATAATTTTAATGAATATATCCACAATGCCTAAAATATCATTACAAGTGTGTCCAACAGCAGAGTATCAACCAGAAAAATTACAAGCAAGCTTAAATAGGTCATCTTCTAATTGGTTTATTGTCTCCCATCATTATAAATGTTGATTAGGCAAAAACAGAGCACCCATGTTTCAAGTAATAAAGACCAATCTTTATAGAGAACCTTCCATAGATGCTTCCTACCAAATTTCATTTCATTTGGGAAAGTGGTTTCAGAGGAGAAGATTTTTTTAGAAATCATCCATGTGGCGGCCATGTTTGATAACGGATCAGGACAAAATTAGCCATCGTTATCGAGGACCTTCCATAGATGCTTCCTACCAAGTTTCAGTTCATTTGGCCAAGCGGTTACAGATGAGAATATTTTTTAGCTCAGCCAATCAGAAACATGAATTGCCTGTGGTGGCCATGTTTGTTAATGGATCGGGACACAATGAGCAATCTTTATACAGAACCTTCCATAGATGCTTCCTATCAAATTCAAAAAATCAAAATCCAGTTCATTTGGCTGAGGGGTTTCAGAGGAGAAGATTAAAATGTGAAAGGTTAGCGGACGACAAGTGATGGCAAAAGCTCACATTGCCTTTGTCAAGGTGAGCTAAAAACAACCTGCTCCATTAAGAATGGTAGACTAAGAGGATTGCAGGCCAAAGGATATCTCTATTGAAAAGCTGAGAAAATCTTGAAAACTAAACTTGTGCAATAAAAATAAAATTGAGATTAAGGTTATAGTGCTGGTGCAAGAGTGACTTGTACAATACAAGTATCAAATACCCTTGAAGTATCTCTGGTAGTCCATGACAAATGGACCCAGTCACAGAAATTTGAACACTCAATTGTTGACTGTTATTAGCATAATAACATAACCTATGTTATTAGCATACATATGTCTCGCCCTTGCTGTGTCTCAGCGAAAACAATACCAACAAAAGGCAATACCTGTTTTGGATATATTTTTTGTTGAATAAAAAACCCAACAAAGAAAAACATTCATAATTTGTAGCTTTCTGGAAGAACTTTTTATACAATAATATACCGGAAATATTGATAAATTCAGTATTTGTGGACACACACACATCTAAATACAAATGGTGACAAAGAACAAATGTTATAACATATACCAAAGTATGAATTGTAAGGAACACATTACAAAAGAAATAGATGACAACATATAGTATTTGTCGTGCCAACTTATTATGACAAAAAAAAGGATATGGAGTAGATGCACACACAAGACATAATTCTAATATTTACACATCAAAATAACAGAGGAACCACACATAAGTTAATGTTTCACCTTGAAAACTAGAGGCTCAGGTGAGCCTGTATCGTTCACCTGACATAAATAAGCCCTCTTAAGAGTGTTTGCATGCCGAATACATCTAAGTTACTAATCAAATCTCATAGGATTCTATGTTATGACTATGTCTGCTCATGGCAGCCATCTTGGATGGAGGTCGTGGTCACCGGGCACAATTTTGAAAGTATACTACCCATGGACCACCAATGCCATGTTTGCTTTAAATTAGCTGACTGGTTGCAGAGGAGAAGACTTTTAAACAATTTTCCCATAGGGTCCTATGCTAAAGCTATGTCCGCTGACGGTGACCATTTTGGACCGAGATCAGGGTCACCGGACACAATTTTGAAAATTGACCACTTAAGGCCCATCCATGCTATGTTCGCTTTAAATTGGCTTTCTGGTTTCAGAGGAGAAGATTTTTAAACATATTTCCCATAGGGTCCTATGTTAAAATTATGTCCGCTGATGGCGGCCATCTTGGATGGAGGTCTGGGTCACTGGATATAAATTTGAAAGTTGACCATTTGAGGACCATCCATGTCATGTTTGCTTTAAATTGACTGACTAGTTTCAGAGGAAAATTGTTTTAAACATTTTTCCCATAGGATCCTTTATATATGTTAAAAGTATGTCCGCTGACGGCGGCCATCGTGGATGGAGGTCGGGGTCACAGGACATAAATTTGAAAGTTGACCACCTAAGGACCATTCATGCCATGTTTGCTTTAAATTGACTTACTGGTTTCAGAGGAGAAGACTTTTAAGCATTTTTTCCATAGGGCCCTATGTTAAACTAAGTCGAGTCATGGCGACCATCTTGAATTTCCAATCGGCAAACGATTCACAAGTTTAGTACAGGACCACCCAATGATCATTCTTGCAAAGTAACAATTCAATTGGCTTGGTGGTTTCTGACAAGAAGATTTTTTTAAATTTCAGCCAATGAGAACACACTATGGACCCTGGCAGCCATGTTGAATTTTAAATCAGCACCAAAAACAAAAATCTGGTAGAGGACCATCCAATGAACATTTGTATCATTTAATGATATTTCACTATCTCCTGTGCATATGCATAAACATTTAGGTGTTATTTTTAGCAGTGATTGTAAGTGGACAAAACATATTGATGTATTGATTGAAAGAACTTCTAAGCAACTTAACATATTCAGAAAACTTGAATACAGGTTGAAAAGGGATTATCTTGAAAACAATTATTTAGTTTTCATTCGACCTATTTTGGAATATGCCTCAGAAGTTTGGGATAATTGTAGACAAACAAATTGTAATCGTCTAGAAAAAATTCAAATAGAAGCAGCTCGTATAGTGACTGGGTTATCTATATATGGTAGTCTTGATTCAATCTACAAGGAAACGGGTGGGAAACATTATGTACAAGAAGGGAAGTTAAAACTTTTTTTTTTTTTTTTTTTACAAAATTGTCAATAAGGAAGCACCTGATTATTCATATGAATTAGATCCGCCTTTAGTGGCAGCAAACGTTAATTATAATTTATGTAACAGTCACAATCTACACGTACCTTTTAACCGGTTGTCTGTTTACCAAAATTCTTACTTTCCATGTACTATTCAAGCATGGAATTCTTTGGATCGTACTATTAGAAATCTTCCTACGTTTCCCTCTTTTAAGCTAACACTTCAGGAAATATTTTTTACTAAGAGGAGAAATCCTCAATAGTATTATGTAGGTGACCGCTATCTCAGTGTCTTACACTCTAGAATGCGACATAAATGCAGATTGATATCATGCAAATTTAATAGTAAATTTTAATTGTTTATGTGGATACCTTAATGAAAATGCACAGCATTACTTGCTACACTGTAATAGTTTTACCGTAACCCGTATTATTATATTTTTTGAAATAAATAAGTTGAATTTGATTGGAATTCCGGTAAATATTGATTTATTATTATTTGGAGATGAAACACTTAGCTGTGATGTAAATTGTTCCATATTTTTGGCAGAACAAAAATACATTAAAGACACTTGTCGCTTTTCTATGTCATGATTATATATGTGTAAATTAGTCATGTTTCTAACATGAAACAGGTTTATAATGGATTTATGTCTTACTGCATTGATCAAGATCGCATGAACTAGTTTCGAGACAGTCTCATGCAAATGGATTAACGATTAGTCATATCATAAACAAGAGTTTTTAACAATAATAAAAACAAAAAAGCAATTCACTTACCGCTGTTTGACGATGAAAGTTCGAATCATCGAGAAGATTTACCATCATACAAACAGTCCTATTCTTAGTACACCTTACCGCACCGATAGAGAGTTGTTCTGGATAAAAGAATTAGGCACTGCAATGCCTTACGGTTGCAATGATAACATCAAAGGAGTGGGAAATTTGTCAAGTCCTGGATGCAACGAAATCAACGTGATGAGCCTTTTTAATACTATTCCAAGAACTAAACGTAGCCATGGTCATAAAAGAATTCAACATCCTAATGTTAAAAAGTCCTCTAAACCAAGAACGTTACAAGATACTTTTAATGATTTACTTTCTAATATACAGAAACCTCTTGGAATTCATCATATTCGTACAATCTTATTTTCACTACCTGTAAACTACCTCAAAGATCTTAGAGATTTTGGACTTGACAAAGGAGGCGTAGATCCTTTTTCTCCTAAGTACAGATTGTCTAGTATTATATGTGACGTGGCGTCCTTTCGTCTTTTTAAACCAGTTCGATCTGAACCTCTTCATGATAACAACAGAAAATTCCTCCATATTCCGTTTGCTAACAAAGGAATCGATGCTATTAACATCAGCAACATTCTTAATAGAAAAGAGGTCGTAAAAGAAATTCCACCATATTTCAAAAATCAATCTGTTCCCATTGTCTCCTATAGTTACACTAACAGCATTGGCCGTAAAATTTTCAACTACAAAGAAGTATTGCAAGATATTAACATAGAAGAGTACCTTAAGAACCCTCTGACTTGTGACTGCTCCCACTCTCCTTTTCAATACAACCCATCTGGACATGTAATCACTGGTGATCTGAATATCATTCAACATGAGAGTCTCCGAAAGGTGATATCTCATGGTCCTAAATTCAGAGAACCTCAACACATCAATTGGAAACATAATTTCAAGATAATTATGGATGCTGTTGAAGATTATGCCAGAAGGTGGATAAAGAGAGAAGTAGACCAAGATCCTGAGTTAGAGTCCTTGTCAGACTGGGTTAGAACAATTAGGTCTCTAGTACAAGGTCGGATTCACAAACTCAAAAATTGTGTTAATAGTCGACCTAAGTCTGTATTTAAAGACCAAGAAGCTGTTAAGTGTCTTTCCTCTCTTCATGACAAATATGTTATCGTTCCTGCGGACAAGGCTTCCAACAATATCGTGTTTGTATGTAAATCATATTACTTCGAATGCCTAATCAAGGAATTAGGTATAAATAGCAATACCTCTAGTAATACCACATACAAACCAACTTCGTTCGACAAAGATGAAATCCTAGCTAACCACAGATCATTCATGACCTCTTTAAACATTCCCTCTGGTAAAAAGTCTGAGGATTTACCCTATTTATATTGGATACCTAAACTCCATAAGACACCATACAAAGAAAGGTACATAGCGGGATCATCAACTTGTTCGACGAAAGAATTGTCTATTCACCTAACAAAGATTCTGTCTGCAGTAAAAGAGGGACAACAGAAATATTGTGAAACTGTTTACTCGCGTAGTGGCATAAATCACATGTGGATTTTGAAAAACTCTAAAGATCTTTTGGATAACCTGAAATCAAGATCTTTCTCTCAGGTATCCTCCATCAAAACCTTTGATTTTTCAACTCTATATACCACCCTACCGCATGACAAATTAAAAACCCGCTTAAAAGAAACAATTCATAAAGCTTTTAGTCATAGAAACTATGGCTCAAAATTTGTTGTGTTAGGCTACAATTCCACATATTTTTCAAACAAAATTCATAAAGGTAAAACATGCTACTCCGAGGAACAAGTGATCAGTATGCTGGAGTTCCTCATCGATAACATATTTGTCTCCTTTGGAGGGACACTGTTTCAGCAAGTCGTCGGCATACCAATGGGTACGAATTGTGCCCCTCTTCTAGCCGATTTATTTTTATACTCATATGAGTCGGAGTTTCTTCAAAAGCTTGTAAAAGATAAGAAGATTCATGAGGCTAGAGCCTTTAATTTCACATACAGGTATATTGATGACGTTTTATCTATCAATAATTCTAGATTTGCAGAATTTCTTCCATTGATATATCCTCCAGAGCTGGAAGTTAAAGAGACCACCGATACAGCTTCGTCCGCATCATTTTTGGACTTATACCTCGAATTTGACGACAGTGGTCAACTCAGTACTAAAATTTATGATAAGCGGGACGACTTCAATTTTAAAATCATAAATTTTCCAAATATGTGCAGCAATATACCAGCTTCTCCTGCATATGGTGTTTACATCTCGCAATTGATTCGCTATGCAAGGGGCAGTAGCAATTATTCTGATTTCCTGAAACGTCATCTTCATCTGAGAAACAGGCTACTGGACCAGGGCTATAAAAAGATTCGCCTTATTCGATCTCTTAAAAAGTTTATATTCCGATACCAATATCTTGTCGAAATATATTCCGTCTCTGCAGAAAAAATTATAAGCGATGCATTTTCATATAGTGAAAATGTATAAAGATAAAGAGTCAAATATGTCAAGAAATTTTTTTTGTCAATGTGTGACGTAAAAATATTTTTGACATTTACGTCACCGAATATGGTACTGCTTTGACAACTATTTTACCTATTTTGTTCCTGTATTTAAATACTGTTACAGTGACAGCCGGAACCTTTGAACCGTAATGAGAGCGGGAGGTTTGGCGCCTTAAAATCTGATTCAACCCACCATTTCTTTAGAAATGCCTGTACCAAGTCAGGGTCATTACGGTTTTCACAGTTTTCCAGTTGTTGACTGATTTTGTCTGTTTATATAATTATGAGTTTTGACTTTCCCTTTGTAAGATTGTTCGGAGTTCGGTAATTTTGTTATTACCTTTATTTACCGAAAGTCAATAGAAGAATGCGTCCTCCCTAAATCATCACATGGTAACTACCTTAATTAAGCACCCACTTTAAATATAAATCCATTAGAAAGTTAAATTTCAATTGAATGTTCCGTGTGTTCGTGTCATTAAAATATAATGGCGTGTTCGATTAAGTATACTTTAGCTTGGAAAATCCATTTGCATGACGCTCAACAATTTTTTTTTTTTTCATCTCTTTACTTGATATGAAATATGTATATAATATTATATTAGTTCATTTTGTATTTATTCATTATGCATCGGAGAAGACGTTTCTAAGTTGTGAAACTTGTGTCTTATCCATTTGCTTAGCATAGAACAATAAAATATGTTTAAAGTAACGCTTTGTTTAATTCTACTCATTTGTAACAATAACAATATTTTCGGAGCTCTGCGTGTTCCTTCTCGATACATTTAGGCGCATCACCATATTTATTTACTCTACTTATAGAACTTTCATCTAAGAAGAATGTATTTTTCTGCAAATTATGATTAACAGTAACTTCGAATAACCCATCACCGGGTTTTGTGTAAATCCATATTTGGACAACTACATTAATTACAGCAGTATCATCTGACAAATCTGCTTTAAAACCATCAAGATCAATTGTCTTTTTAAATCCGAGCATACTTTTTCCGGTAATAATTGTTGTGCCCTTAAAATGCTTTTCAGTGACAATTTGTCACACAGCTTTCTGTAAGGTTCGGTCAATTTGTTAATTTCAGAAACTGCAAAATCCGAAAATCTGTGAACTTCCAAATCATTTATATCTAATGGCTGCCAATTAAGGCATGCGCACCAGTGTGTTTCAATTCCGGCGCTAACACAACTTCTTGATTTTGGAATTTCTTTAAATAAACTTATACCACGTTTTGTTATATTGCCGATTCCAGCTCCAGTAAAATCTAAGATATCCAGAAATGTCGGGTGTAGATCAAACGGACAAGTTAATCTATCTGCATTTAATCTAAAATTTTGAAAAGCTTCGCTGTATTTTGATTTAAACGATTCTGGAAATGAAAACCCGAAAAATGGAAGTCGTTCTTCCTGTTTTCCTTGTAAAGACGACCGTAAGCTACTAAATCTGGCTCCATGATCACTCATTAAAATAACAAGTGTATTTCTGAGGTAGTCTCCTTCGCTCAGAAATTTTAATAAGTTGTACAGGTCTTCGTCCGCAGTTTCAACTACATTATTATCATCATGGCTCGCTTCATTGTGAAAACCGAAGACAAATTTCGAAGTATCATCGTACATTGTATATACCTCTTTAATCCAGTTCATAAAAACTTGAGATCTTTTTTTACTGCCAAGACATAAATAATTGTGCTTCTTGTAATACTCATGTTCTGCCGTTACATAGAACGGTCTTAAATAGTGATCGGTAGGACTGTCTTTAAACCCCACCATTCTATATGTAAACGTTCCAATGTTTGGACTATCTTCGGCCCATGCAGTGACATATCCTTTCTTACGAAAATCTTTCCAAACCATCGGATATACATCTACAAAATCTTTCTTAGCGAGACGTTTCAGTGTTCTTGGCAATTCTAGTTCCGTTTTACCGGTGAAAATGGGTATGAGAGCCTGTGGAGTGCCATCACCTACTATATTATATCCGTTTAAAACAATACCTTTTAAATTTTCAGTAAAATATTTATACGTCTTTGCTAACTTTCTTCTATAAGTCATATGTGACAGAGAATCAAATCCTAAGATTAAAACATCCAATCCTAAACCAGAACCTACTGTTCTTATCTTTTTGTGATATTCAGGCACATATCGTATTCCTGCATGGACATTTTTATAATGGCTGCCATCTGTGGCCTTGCAATTAGCTTTAAAGTAATCACTTAGAAGCGGTAGTTTTGTTTCATCACTAAAATACAGTTCTTTCAAATCTTTGTTGCCAAAGTCATCGATTCGATCAAAAAATGTTATGTTACATGATATTCCTCCATGTTTTTTCTTTATTCCCGGGTCTATATAGATAGTACCATTGGATAAAGATAACCAATCTTCCTCTTCTGAACATTTCAACGGGTTAACAGAATGAAAATGTTTTGCATATTCCCCTGCAAAAGGATCTAATTTTGGATGGACGCATACTTGTTTGTCTTCATCAGAATTACGTAGTTTGTTGTCTTCCCTGTTTAGTAATGACATGATTGGTTTATCATATTTCGATATTGAAAATCCTATATAAATACCTATCACTGTAAGTATGAAGCCAGCTAGGATCCTCTTTATTCTTTTTCGCATTCTGCAATTAAAAACAGAGAGCACATGTTTTATATAAGCACAATTTCGGTAGCTTGCTATACGTAAAACAAACACAACTAACGTAAATAAAACACGAGCCATCTTATGAACAACTGGAGGTAAAGACGAACCGAACATCGTTTTATGCGAAATCGTAACGGACATTACAACACGGAATTGTGAATGCAGTAGATCATAGGTTGAACCCTGGTAAGGTGAAACAACTGACTATAAAATTGGCATTTGCTGTTTCTCTGCTAGGCATGCTGTGCTAAGAACAAAGACTGCTTGGCTTAGTAATTATCCTTAATTGATATGAACCAATATTGTATAATATAAAAACGTTTCGACAGATCGTCGAATATGTAATATCATCTGATATCAATGAAACATCTCTTTATAGTAATATATTTAGAATGTCTATTATTTCATATATATTCATATATTACTTTGTACAATGGAAAAACAGTTGCTGTTCATGTAAGATTTTACATCAACATGATCAACGGAATCTATAAAAATAAAATGGATTTAATTATCTGTTTTGTTTACTAATACAGTTTCGATGTTCCTCAATTTCAAGTCTAAGGTAGTTTTAACCTATTTAACTGTTGGATTTAAGTAAGAAAAAGATATGCCAACCATGTCATTGCACATTGCATAATATTGTATTACAAGTTGCAGATGAATGCAGGGATTACCACTTGTATACACAGGACCACATTGGGTTCTCATTCAGAGGTCTTAAAAGCGAAGTGAGTGAAACTTCACAGAGTTTCATGTCATTTTTCTGATTATTCCACCTACTCCACGTCTCAAAGCTTTCGCAAGACAAACATCTTGCTCAACAATCTTAAAACGTGGTATTGGCGATTATCTTTGTTGTTTACACTTTCTCTTAATAATCAACAAATTTTGAATCAAATATCATATTAAGTATTAAACCCTAAAAATCAGATTTCAATATCATTGGGGTGAATATGCCAGAAAAAGTAGGATAGTAGAAAAAGACTGATGGGTGCCACATGTGAAGTAGATTTTGGTGGGCTTCATATTGCTCGTTCTTTAGTCTTGTGTGTGATGTTTTGTAGATCAGCGTGTGTCCGTTTTTCTTTTGGTCATTGCATTCGCTGTTCTTCTATTCATCGCTTCTGATAAACCCTTTGGCAACTTCAAACTTTTCTTAGCTATGACCTCTGTTCAATGCACGCATTTGAATAGTGTTCATCATATCCATATCGGTCATATATAGACTTAAACCCACGTTAAAGGGTATATTTTTTAAAATATTCATATTCTTATGTCTTTAGAAAATATTTTAATATAAAATGTTAATTATTTCCAATTACTATTTATTACTTAAAAAAAATAGGTACACATTGAAATAAAATCTCGTAATGAAAATCTAGAGATAGACATAAGACATGTGTCTAGGCATGTGTAGAAGGTATATATATATATAAAAAGACACATGTCTTATATCTATCGACCTTACGCGAAAAGGTAACACTTCGACTATTGCGGCTATATTTTAGATAGCGGATGTGGTCGAGTGGTCAAGGGCGCTGGAAATAAGGCTAAGCGATTGGTGCTGCAGTGTATCAATGGTGTGAGTTCAAATCCCGTCGAGGGAAGAACAACAATTTGTCAGCTCAAAGATCTAATTCTTACACTGTTTGGTTTAATTTTCAGACGCAATATATATATACATGTATAAAGATATTTCGTTTCACACAAACAATTGAAAATAAAAAAATAAAAATAATATAATATGTATCAAAAGATAATCGGCAATTCATATCCGCCTCTACATTAAAGGTGACAGGAAATGAATTTTGTCTAAATTACAACGAAATGATAAAACGTTTATATATATTTTAGAAAAGGTCACAGATTTTTTTTGTTCATTAAAAAAAAAAACAAGTCCTCCCCTTATAAAATCGATATTGAAAATCAATTGATATTCCGCGCGCAATTTACTTACACGGTCATCTACCTTTAAGTAATACGTCACGTGTGCCCAGTCAGTTGATGTAAGCACTCTGCGGTCTATCTGAGCGGCATACTGATTTATCGGAGCGTATATTTTCTTTTATATTTAGTATGGTGTATTGTGTCGCATATAAATGTAAAGCTGTATCATCCAAGGGATAGGAATGTTTGAATTACCTAAAGATGACAAATGCCGCAATCTATGGACAATAAGGGTGAACAGAAGGATTTCGTACAATCGAATAGCTCTACTCAGTAGGCTTTGTGCAATTCACTTTACAAATGAACTGTTTCTGGTTAATAACTTATTTCTCGATTCCATTGGGCATAGAATAAAGAAATTAGTTTAAAAGCCTGACGCTGCACCGACTATATTATTTTTCGAAACCACCAACAAAGAAGTCAGTGCGGAAGAAAATCTTGCGGTTAATCTCAAGCTGTCGCAAAACGAATACAAAAAGAGGTAATATAATTCAACTTTGTGTTTATATTGTATTTTGTTTTACGTGTTGTGACCAAAAATATTTACTTTTTTAATATCGCAATATAAATACATTTTATAAGAGAACGACGTTTTTGTTTACGCACAAGATGTGAAGAGGTTTTATGTCAACTCCCTAGAGCTTATTAATTAACCCTAATAACCAATAAGTTTAGTAACATAGGATTAACATCTGCAACTTGTCAATACGACTTAGCAAAGTTTATTTATATTTGTCATCCTGAAGATATGAATATAAATCTCAATAAAATTGACACTTTTTTTATAAATTATTTTGGTCTGTGTTAGTTTACATCTTTTTATTTTGATAACATAATTATCTTGAACAAATAGTAAAATTTCATAGTATACATTTTACCCTGAAATTGATTTAATACTAAATAAAATTTGCATTGACATAAGTACAAATGCATCTAATCATGTGTTTCTCTTTTTTTTTCTGTTTTAAGAATTTGACAAAATATTGGATAAAGCTGGTGATGTTGAACCAAACTACACAGATGGCAGTACATGTATCCGGGAAGCTGAAAATGAAACATGTGAAGTGCAGCGAGATGGAGTAGTCACATATATTGGAATGTTAGAACGGTACAATGCTTATATATTAACTAAACGCAGAGTAATTGTCTGAAATCTGTTGTGTGTGTATGTGTATTCAGCAATTTGAATAATATACTTCAGTTTTACTTCAATAATAACCAAGATAATGGGTTTAATATATTAAACAAACTATTTAAAGTAAATGTCCACAATATACAAAATGCATAATATGTACAAAAATGTTTATAGATATAACATAATTTCCCAGTATCTCCATCTTTTTATTTTTCTTATATCATTTCAGGAGAGTGTTTGAGTGATTGTTGTTTAATGCCAACTCAGCAATGCTTTTAGATATATCATGGCAAGAACAAGTTAATTTTCAATGAAATGATGATGAGGTCCGCTTTGTACTAGACCAATGCGCTTGATTGTATTGTTCTAGTGCTAGCTAACTGAAAGCACAGTCCGCGGATAAACATGCAACCCCACATTATCCCGATTTTGAGCCAACCAGTCTTTGCCCTTTCTCCTTAATGCTGTGTGCTTGGCGGAGAATCAACAGATACCAATTTTATAGTCTTTGTTTGTTTGACCCGATTGGGGCTCGAAGCCACAATCTACTGCACTCGAAGTGAGCATGCTAACCATTACACCACAAATGCGGTTCATTTCAGGAGAAGAAAAGCTTTGGATGCCAATGTGTATTTCAAACTGAAGTGTCAAATGCTGCAACACAAACCACAGGACATTATCAATATTTCTCATCTGAACCTGAAGAATGTTTTGAGGTGGACACAAATGAGGCTGATGAAACTGATCCAAGCTGGACTCCATAAACAGAAAAATGTGTAGATAATGCATCACCAGCCATGTCTCTAGATTTCAAAGGGAATAATGACAAAAATGTATATTATATTTAGTCTTTTAACTGTTTTTTTTTTAATTTGGATATCTAAATCCACAATACTGCTGCGAAGGAAACTTGTCTGTTATTGCTTTTATTACAGATGAAGGCAACACTTTACGGTTTCTGTTTCCTAACCAGTGGTAAATCCATCGAACCAATCTTCTATAGGCAATACATCTGTAAACTCTGAAATATTAAGAATAACTGTATTTTGATTATGAAGATTTAAATACATAAAAACAAAATATGAATGTTAATGATGAGTACGGATTGTGGAAATGTTTTCTTGTTTGTGATGATAACATATATTTGCTTAGGCAATATTATTTGTACATTAGAAGAAAGCACTAAAATAAAATTTGCATTGTTTAAGTCCCTCCAATTGTTGAACAAATTGTCTTGATCAAAATCAAACAATTAAGTGTATATCTTCTAACGCCATTTAATAATTCGCATATACCAAACTAAGGTCGAATGGACCCGAATTCAAAATACTTAAAAAAAACCAGACACAGTTCTACATTTACATTGTATATCTTAAACTTAAAATATCTATTCCACATCAATCACTTAAATCATTTATACTCTGAAATATTATATGTAACTACATTTAGGTAGATTTATGAAGATTGATATAAAGAAAATAAAATGTAATACGTTCACATAAAGTATACAGAGCCTTATCAAAATATACCCCCCCCCCCCCACCCCCCATCTCCCAATTTGCATATCGATATTGTAATTACTACCACCTCTTTGTTTTGAGAAATGAAGCTCACCAATGGCTAAAATCTTCAGTCTCTTCGTCCTCGTCAAATTCATTTGCATCAGATCCATGTGATGTTTCTCGCTCGTCTTCGGAATCGGAATCTTCTTCACTTCCCGATGTCGACGTTTCGCCTTCAGTTCCTGTTGTGAGCTCAAACATATATGATTGAACAGCAGAACCTCCTAAATTTAAATCTCGCATTTCTTCACAATCACTTTCCTCAAAATAGATATTTCCATTTCAAAAACGTTCATGTATTTTTTGTTTATCCACGCTATCAGCTGTTTGGTTTACATAAGTAGGCTGTGGCACGAGTGACGTCAGTGAAGAGTTCATTCAGGGGAAGTAATCATTATTTATCGTTCGCTGTGACCACACTTTAACTGGTGGATACGGGTACATATTAATAGATTTTTCAAAAGGGAATACAATTTTCTGTTTTATTTTTATATAGACTTCATCAATAAATCGAAAAAAACGGGAACAATAAATCGCTTCCTGTCACCTTTAAGCCATGTTTTTAAAATCAACTTGCTCTTTCTGTGCGGGGGGATATGTAAAAGGTGGAGTTTATTTCTAGTTTGATATACTATTTGAAGTATGCAATACCTCCATGTAAGTGTGGGATTTCTCCTTTACATCTGCACCTGAACATTTTAGAATTAATAAGATATGATTTATTGTATTTTGATTCTCAATGTAACTCTCGGATATCCCAATAATAATCTCCCTTGCATTTCATGGAAGTGTAATGCCACAAATAATTAAAAAGTTTTTAACAACAAACCAAATATTTTGAACTAAATTGCAACTCCCAAATATATGTAACACATATTTTTAGTTTTCATACACAAATTTCATAATTCTGCTTATTTAAGTCCACATTTATATGGGAATGAATTGACAGGCAACATTCTGTGAAATAGTTTTAAGCTGAAAGTTTAATAGTTTTGTATTTCTAGTTATACAAAATGAGAGTGAATAGAAGTTTTAAAACCATTTTCCTATTTGTTTATGACATTTAACATGTTCTTGCTGAATTATCTGGATAAATAATTTGTAGAAATATTTACAAGGTTTGTTTTTTGCTTTATTTTTTCCAACTATTTCATTCCATATTCTGTCAAGTTCTATAGTTTCACCCACACTAATGTGTTTTCAATTATATCGAATTGCACTACTACTACCATAGTATTCTACAAAACTAATATTAACGTTATAAGTATATAAATCATTAATAAAAAAGATACCATTTTCATATAGTTGCCAATGAAAGCGCATATTCCCATTTCTATTTATGAATGGGTTGAATCATATGGACTGACTCAATACATTCTTTTTATCACAAATAAAAGTAACTAATTGAGTTCTGAAAAAATTACAAAATCAACATTCTAGAAAGGATTTAACTTCCATGCCAGTACTTCCAAACACTTTTTACTAAGTCTAAAATATGATTCCCTCCCCATCTTTATATTGAACTAAATGGTAATGTCTTCCAAAAACATTTTCAACGCACAACAAAAAGATTTAATATCCGTGAAAATTATGAGTCATTTTTGTTAACGCCATTTATTATTTTTATAGCAGAGCTTAAAATAAATAAATAAGGAGATAAAGGATCCGTTTGGCGCACCCCTACTCCAAAGTGAGGAACTCAGACATGCATCCATTGTTCAAAACAGCAATACGCATATCACAGTACTAGATTGTAATCCATTTTTGAAATACTGGGCCACAACCATAAACTTCAAAGGCAATTTCAATGAATGACCACTCAATAGTATCAACAGCTTTTGCAAATTCCACCAACAGTAAAACAAATGGAATGTCCTCCTCCTCCATCTTATCGATAAGATCGACAATAATTCACCTATATTGTCTACCTTTTAAAATCCTCTTTGAGTCTGACTAATTATATTTTGTAATATAAGGTTGACTCTTCTTCTTCTTCCAAATGAAGTTCATCCCTCAGTGAGCCTGAGTATTATCGATATTGCTATTTGCTATACTAGCTGATGCTAATTTGAAATCTACACATAATAGGGTAATGGTTCACCAGGTTTTTTAAATATAAAATTTCCTTCTTTTCGAATACATGTGATTAGACCTGGACGTTGACTAGTAGAAACTTTTCCTATATCTAAGTTTTTTCATCCAAGCATTTTACTAAATTTATCTTAATGTAATTTCAAAAAAAATCTTACAAATTCAACAATGAATCCATGAATCCCAAGTGATTTACAATTTCTTTTATTTATAAAAATGTTTTTAATAATCATTAAAATGACTTATGAGAATCATAAGTGACTCTATGGTAATTTGTAAAAGTCTTTATTTTATTAATTTTATTTTAAATTTAATAATTTGATTTTCCTTACAGCAGTTATTTAGTGAGAATATTATTTCCACACTGTTTTTATTAGCTTTTGACCAAATTTTGTAATTGGAAATTTTCAGTTATCTGCATCTGTACTCTGTAAGCTGTAAATTTGGAATTTCCTTTTTGGAATGCCAGAACCTATTACTGACGTCATTTCCGAGATGTTAGAAAGCACATGTTCAGAATCAGCCTCTTTTTGATTCACGGTCTTTGGATATAGACACAAACAAATTTAAGGAAGGTTTTTCAAAATTGCATACCCACCCCCGCCCCTTCTTCCACCTTTGGCTGTTATTTAGGAATTTTATTCTCATTGGTTTCTGATCATAAATTTTATATATTTTCTTTCTGTGGCGTTTTCTGCTCCCAAATTTTATATACTTTCTATAAAGCAAGGGAGATAACCCAAACATTTTCTAAATTTTGTATTTGTTATGAATTTAATCCATGTCATTTGTAAATATATTTTGATGAATTACCATTTTGTATTCATGTTATTTCAATTTAAATATGTACTACTTGTACCTTTTTTATTCACATGCATTAATGAATATTATTAATAACAATGTCAGATTTGTGGCCTGCATCATCATTCTGTGTTAGTTGTTTGTCTGCCTTCATAGGACCATAAAACATATTATCTATGTGAGAATCATTTATACAGTGGTTTGTACTAGTATACAATTTATTATAGAAAAAAATCGTTTTGGTCATTTTTAATTTGTTTTGGAATCTCAGATATTTTCTGTTTATTTTCAATTTTTTTTTCAAATGGTGTTTCTTTTCTAAATTACCAAAATATTGGGTACTTTTTCACCCTCCCCTCGGCATTTGCTCGCATGATAATGCCATTTTCCTTTTCCACACGAATAATTTTAATAAATATTTGAACAATGTTAGCAAATTATTAAAAATGTCTAATTCATCTAAAAATAAAGCATAAAATTTTAAAAACTGATTGAAATTTACATGCCCTTTCATTAAATGTTGATAATAACCAACCAAGGATCGCATCGGGTAGTACATAACCATCCTGATAATAAAATGTTTCTGATTCGATGCCTTTAATCTTAAGCGTTAAATACTTAAAACGACTTGATCTTGTAGTGTGTATGTGTTATTCGCTAAATTCTATTAAATTAATATATAAACAAGATGGACATACATTCTTGAAGATAGTGTGAGCATGATTAAGATGAAGTTGCTTAGCTCTCTTTTAAACATGTAAAAATCCTAGACTAGATAGTTCCTTGTGCTTTCTGTTTGTTCTTGGGCTCATACATTTAATATAGCGAAATACTTTGATCTGTACAACTTGTAACTTGTTTCTTAAAGCTTCATATATACCATCATATCAGCAGGAACAAGGCTAATTAAAATAACTTTGTATGAGTGTCAAACTTAAAGTTCTTCTTGTTTCAGCAGATATACTCCCAATTTGCTTTTCTATACATGCATCTCAAACGAGAATTCACTTTTAATAATGGTGTTGAGATTGTTATTTCACAAGACAAATGTTGCTCTATATCATTGCCTAAATATTTAATACTACTTTACGATTTTAATAAATGACCGTTGCAATTAATTCGAAAATCAGCTATGGTTTTTAATTTTTTCGCTTTGGTAAAAATATAATGCATTAAGTTTTCTCAATGTGTAGAGAAAGATTGTTATCAATAATCCACTCACTGCATGATTCCAGTTCTTTACCGAGTTTTTTAGAGATAAATTTCGGAATTTTTATGGGAAAACATCAATAATACTGTCATCTGCATAAAGTAGACGTCTACAGTCTGAGATTAGGCTGATGAGCATTTGTTGGCATAACAAAGAAAAATAAAGGGCCCCATGATATATAACTGTGGTATTCTACAGCTTATGTGTGCTAAATTGGATTATGTATCATTAAGAATTTTGAAGGATCAAAGAGGTAATCAGAAGCGTAAATCGAAGAATGAAAGACAGCAAAATGACCAGAAGGACAAACTAAACACATTACATAAATAACTAAAGATCGAGCAACTCGAGCACAACTGAAAACGGGGTTTTAGCTCATGTGCTCCGGAAAGGTAAGCTTATTATAATAATAGCTTTTTACCTTCAACCGTTCGAGTCTGGAACGAACTTCCAGGGAATATCAAAAGTAATGTTTCAGTCAATTCCATGAAATTATTTTTGAATAACACAATAAATCCTGTCCCATATTACTTCTATGCATATTCTAGAATTGGTCAAATACTACATACTAGAATTCGAACTGAGAGTAGTGCGCTTAATGGTCATCTTCATTAGAAAAATATCGAAGCTAATCCCTACTGTTGTTGTCAACTGGTAGAAACGTCCGAGTATTTTTTACTAAAATGTTCTCTGTATGAAAGGTTAAGAAATGATTTATTTGTTAACCTGTCTTCTCATTTGAATATTAATAATCTACTCTTTGGTGATTCTAACCTCCCAGATTGTGAAAATGAAAGTAATGTCCTTGTAATTCAAGATTTTATTATAAAATCTAAACGTTTTACACCAAAAATATAAATGTATCATGTACATAATATTAGATCTGTCATTTTATTGTTCATTGCACAAATTGTCAAGCTTTCACTTCATATGCATATTTAAATGTGTGTATTATTAATGTGCATGTCCTATCCATCTTATATGTATTTTTCTTTTCTTTTCTTTTGTGGTGTCTGGGAGAAAAAATATATAAGTGCTGCGTCACTTGTTTTCTGATCCCTTTGTATGTACTATTGTTATAACTCATGCAATTTATTCAATAAATATTGCTTACATTAAAGGTGAGTAGTTCATGCGAACGTTTAAATATAGAGATAAGAATAATATATTTATGGATTTCAATGGTAGTAAAACTAAGATAAGTTCTTTATCTCCATTCGGAGTTTTACACTGCAGAAAATATAATTAACATAGAGACCTAATGGGGAATTTTTAAATAATGAACCACAACATTCTCCCTAAAAGATCATCTCTTTCAAAAAAAATATTATTGCTTCAGGTCTGTGTACATGTTGCAAAATAGAAACTACTGCTCATTGCTTGCTGCACTGGCCAAATTATATATTTATTAGGAACGAAACCATACAAACATTAGGTACTATCGATGTACAGTCTTTAATATTTGGTAACAGCCTAAAAAAGGAAAATGAAAACAGATTGGTACATGCATTTGAAATTGTGTGAAAGTACATTGCCAGAACAAAAAGATTTGTTTGAACATAACTGTGGAAATGAATTTACCAGAGTGCACATGAACTATTCATAGTGGGTTGTAGACCGTGAGGATAGTATGTGACAGATCCGTCTTTGTAATTTTTAGAAATATTTTGTTTCAATTTAATCTATAATTGCTTTTTTATATTTTTTTTATCATAATCATTCTACTTAAAACAGATAGATTCAATTCTCTTTTCTGGAATCCCGGTTCAGAAGCAGTAGATGCTTTTACCCAAGATTGGTTCGGGAAATATAATTGGTTAGTGCCCCCTATTTACTTGGTAGTAAGGGCGATCAAACATCTTGTTTTTTTTAACAGAGGAAAGGGTACCTTCATTATACCTAGATGGATCTCAGCCCCTTTTTGGCCATTCATTTTCAAGAAAAATCTTGTTTATCAAGATTATGTTAAAGATGTCCTGGAGTTCACAGAGACGAATAGAATATATACTAAGGGAAGTAATCCAAAGTGTTTATTTGGTTCAGAAAATTTCGGTGCTACTGTTTTAACAGTAAGACTAGATGTTAGTCTTTAAACGTACACCTGGTCCTAATATCGCACAATGATATTGTGGAGACATGGTGTAGTTTTTAAAATGGATTCATTATTAAATGAATTACTTAACTAGAGATTTATTTAATATCGTGTTCTGTTCTTAATATCACACGTTTGATATTGTAGAGACATTGCTATGTAGTCAATACTTAATGAAGTATAGTTGATGTTTATTATTGTGACATGGTCCTAATATCACTGGCTATTGTAGTAGACATGGTCACTTGTATATTTTAGTAAATAGTGATGTGATCAAAGCTAAAATTAATTCTGCAATGCGTCATTTATTTATTATTTATTTTTATTTGTTTAAACGTACGTGTAATATTTTATTGATTTACACGTTTTGCAGATGTCTTTAAAACAGGAATATGGTCGAACCTTGATAATTTTACAGTAAATGGTGAACTTGACTATCTCAAACAGCAGATGTCAACTTTTTGCCTTGCTTCAAGATCTGCCAACATTGTTCGTCAATACAAATATACCTTTAATTCCTTCTGTAAGTGGTGTTTATCTCATAAAATTACACAAACATTACCATCTTTAGATATTTATGTGTCTATGTATTTGATTCACTTGACAAATATTGGAAAGTCTGTTAGTACCATTAACGTAGCGTATTATAGTATTAGCTGGGCACATAGACTTGCAGGAGTTAAGGACCCTTGTAAATCGGATCTTGTAATCACAGTTAAAGAAGGAGCGCATAGATCAATTGGTCATTTAACAGTTAAAAACAACCGATAACATCTGAAATTCTCAATAATTTAGTTTGTGTTTATGCTGATGAACATGCTAATCTCAAGCATATAATAATAGCTTGTATGTGTCCTCTCAGTTACGCTGGTTTTTTTTACGCTACTCAGAATTGTCAAATCTTATGAGAAATCATGTCACTTTTTATGAACAACACATTAAGTTATTTTTAGAATGTAGTAAAACTGATGTTTACAGAGAAGGCAGGGATGTTTTAAATTTTAAAACCGACAATAGTGCTTGCCCTGTAAATTTGTTGTCAAGATACTGTGTTCTGGCTAATATAGCTCCAGACAGTACAGATTATTTGTTTCGTCCTCTTTGTTTTTGTAAGTCTACGAACACATACAAACTACGCCAAGGATAATTATCTTATTCCACAGTAAGAAAAACCTTATTATCCGTAATTGAAACTTTGGGTCTGAATAAGAAAAATCTTGGTCTTCATAGCTTAAGGTCTGGGGTGCGACTGCGGCTGCAGCAGCAGGGGTACAAGATAGATTGGTTAAAAAACATGGACGATGGAAATATGACCGAGCTAAAGATGGTTACGTTAAAGAAAGCATTTCAGATAGGTTGACTGTATCTAAAAACTTAGGAATATGAAATTTCTTGTTTAATATAATTTATATGTAATTATTTTCATACTATTATTTTTACTTTTTATTCTTGCGCCTTTCTTTGTTTTCCAAAATTGCTGCACACTCTGGCGAGTTGTTCCTATGCACAGGTGTTTGTGTTTTATTTAATAAATACTTTATGTTAATTTGAGTTAGACGAATTAGAACATAAATGTATTAATTAAAGGTAACTGAACACGTGTTTATGTTTACTACATTTAGTACACGTGTTTGTGTTTACTAAACATTTCCAATGATTGGTTTAAATCATTTGTTTACTAGTAATCAAGTAAATTTATAAATAAATTGATTGGCTCGTTTTTTGTCGCAATGCGGCCTTTACGGATGAAATAACATTCATATTTTAATAGCACGGGTATGTTTTCGCGGAAATAAGTTTCATGCTTAGTGTAAATAAAGAATTTGTCATTCGAAACTCAAATCTAGTGCAGGAAGGTTCGCCCTAACCCCCCCTCCCCCCTCCCCCAAACCTCCCAATTGTAATATTTGTTAAATTACAAGTGTATCCGGTTTTAGTTAGTTTAAACATATTTTATTGTCCAAAAGCATGACAATAGGATCAGATACAATTTTTTCAACTTAGAACATCTTCTCCTTTATATAAACAATATACAAATACAGTTGAACATAAATACACAAAAGCTACAGTCTTTCTTAATAATTAGAAAAACAACAAAAAACAACAACATGAAATGTACGAGTGCAACACAATTTGATATTTGCCAAATGACAAATCGAACAGACCTTTACAATAATTGGACTAGTTTATAGAACACACCTAGAATGAAGAAAATTAATAATTGTTATACAAGGTAGTGGAATTATTAATTCGGTAAAGGTAGGATCTTTTAAAATTTAGTTTCAAAATATATAACAATATCATTATTTATTCAGTAAGAATTTTAACATAAAGTGCTCACACGTGTGTATTGCAACATTTACTAATTCACACCAGGTCAGCCACAAACCAATTGTCACCTGATTACATTCACGATCATCAGCGGAAACAAAAGCGACATGTTTCCTTAATATATGTCTGTACAGTAATGAATACATGACTATTTGTGTTAATATTATAAATTTGACTTCCAAACAGCAAGGTTTTAGTTAAGAAAAGTTATGTTTTGGACTTAATATTGTATATAATCATGATAATAAGATGTTTTCATGTTATTTATATTTTTCTTTCTATTTTGTAGACTGTCTGTTTTGTGCATTGATGTCCTGCAGCGGCCACTGTGCGATTTGATAAGGACTCGCCATTTATTTTAATAAAAATAAAACTGCTGCACACTCTGGCGAGCTGTTCCTATAAACAGGTGTTTGTGCTTTATTTAATAAATACTTTATGTTAGTTTGAGTTAGACGAATTGGAACAAAAAGTCATTTAATTATTTCATTTTAACAATTTGTCGAAAGTATATGATAAAAAGATTAATACATGACCTTTTCCATATCATTCCGTCTATAATCTCTCGACTGCGTCTCAGAATGATACCCGGGCTGATATGGAAAATGTCTTGTATATGCATGCAGATATCGATATTACTCTATACGACACGTTTCTAGAATAACCTTTATTATATATGTGTCGCTGAAGTCTACAATAACCTTTATTAGATATGTGTCGCTGAAGTCTATAATAACCTTTATTAGATATGTGTCGCTGAAGTCTAGAATAACCTTTATTATATATGCGTCGCTGAAGTCTAGAATAACCTTTATTAGATATGTGTACGCTGAAGTCTAGAATAAAATTTATTAGATATGTGTCGCTGAAGTATAGAATAACCTTTATTAGATATGTGTACGCTGAAGTCTAGAATAACCTTTATTAAATATGTGTCACTAAAGTCTAGAATAACCTTTATTAGATATGTGTCGCTGAAGTCTAGAATAACATTTATTAGATATGTGTCGCAGAAGTCTGGAATAACCATCATTAGATATGTGTCGCTGAAGTCTAGAATAACCTTTATTAGATATGTGTCGCTGAAGTCTAGAATAACCTTTATTAGATATGTGTCGCTGAAGTCTAGAATAACCTTTATTAGATATGTGTCGCTGAAGCCTAGAATAACCTTAATGAGATATGTGTCGCTGGAGTGTAGAATAACCGTTATTATATATGTGTACGCTGAAGTCTAGAATAACCTTTATTAGATATGTGTCGCTGAAGTCTAGAATAACCTTTATTAGATATGTGTCGCTGAAGTCTAGAATAATCTTTATTAGATATGTGTCGCTGACGTCTAGAATAACCTTCATTAGATATGTGTCGCTGAAGTCTAGAATAACCTTTATTATATATGTGTCGCTGAAGTCTAGAATAACCTTTATTAGATATGTGTCGCTGAAGTCTAGAATAACCTTTATTAGATATGTGTCGCTGAAGTATAGAATAACCTTTATTAGATATGTGTACGCTGAAGTCTAGAATAACCTTTATTAGATATGTGTCGCTGAAGTCTAGAATAACCTTTATTAGATATATGTCGCTGAAGCCTAGAATAACCTTTATTAGTAATGTGTCGCTGAAGTCTAGAATAACCTTTATTAGATATGTGTCGCTGAAGTCTAGAATAACCTTTATTAGATATGTGTCGCTGAAGTCTAGAATGACCGTTATTATATATGTGTCGCTGAAGTCTAGAATAGCCTTTATTAGATACATGTCACTGAAGTCTATAATAACCTTTATTAGATATGCGTCGCTGAAGTCTAGAATAACCTTTATTAAATATGTGTCGCTGAAGTCTAGAATAACCTTTATTATATATGTGTCGCTGAAGTCTAGAATAACCTTTATTAGATATGTGTCGCTGAAGTCTATAATAACCATTTTTAAATATGTGTACGCTGAAGTCTAGAATAACCTTTATTAGATATGTGTCGCTAAAGTCTAGATTACCCTTTATTAGATATGTGTCGCTGAAGTCTAGAATAACCTTTATTAGATATGTGTCACTGAAGTCTAGAATAACCTTTATTAGATATGTGTCGCTGAAGGTCAAAATATTGAAAAGCGATTGATTGATTGATGAGTGCTTAACGCCAACTTTAGCAGTATTTCAGCTATATCGTGGAGTGAATAAATGTATTTATTAAATTAGATACCTGCAAGACCCTTAGAAATAAAGCATGCTTGTCTATAAAACAACAGGGTTATATGTACAAATAAACGAAACTTTAAAATGATAAAACCATATGCATTTGTATTTAGAAGTGTGTTTTCTAACTATATTTTTGTACACAATTTAATTTCTTTTAAAAATTTCAAAATTGTGTCGCCTGCGACATTTGTAAATAAATTAGATGTAGCGTTGACGTTGTCTGACGAATGTCAGCAACATCTACGCAGTCGGTTAAAATATGTTTTAGTGAACAATTGGAATTACACGGAATATATTCCGGTCGTTCTTTATTATTCAATAGATAACTTTTTGTAAGTCTGAAAGTCTACCATGTCCCATGCAACATCTGTTTAATACCACCTGCTCCTCATTATGATTTGACCGTAAGAACACGCAGTCTTTCCAAGAAAAGAATGTACTTCGTGCAATTTGTTATGAATTTGCTGGTCCTCGCTGTCTTGCCAGCGTGTTATAGATATTTCACTGTAAAAGACTTAAAATTAGTATGTCGTATAGAACAATTGGATATTGGATTATCCAATGTGTTCATGGCCGCCTGGTCAACGACTGCGTTCCAATTGATACCTATGTGACAAGGGATCCATGTGAAAATGATATGCTTACCGATATCAACAAGGCTTTTATGCATTTCAATTGTTTTTAAAATGAAAGGATTTTGACCTTTGCACTTCTCAATTGCCAACAGACAAGAAAGATAATCCGAACAAGTTATGAATTTACACTCAGAAGATGCTATGAACTTCAAGGCAAGAAGCATTGCATTAGCTTCTGCAATAAAGATCGAACTGGCAGACAGTAATCGACGAGAATAGAGCTGCAGTCCGAAAACAGCTATCCTATCACCATTCTTAAAACCGCCAGTATAAATTTCAGAGAATTCAGATGTTACGAATCTAATTGCAGCAACATGTTGCTGAATTAGTAAAGGGTTTATTTCAGATTTGTTTGTGTATTTTGTAAGTTCACGATAGGCTTAACCATGGAGATTTGTCAGACATTTGTGTGATTTGAGTCCAATATGTGGAATTGTATTGGGTTGTTTATCGTAAGCATGCTAATATAAAGGATTAAAAACACCGACACGAGCAGGAATAGAAGGATAAGCCTTCAATGTGTTTGCATAATGCATACCAAGTTTGATACGTCTGTTTTGCAGTGAATGCCCGTTTGCTTCAACCTGCAAACTCTCATTTGGAGACTTTCTGAATACTCCAAGTGATAGCCGTAATCCTTGATGATGAACTGTATCAAACAGCTAGATATCAGATTGAGTCGCACTCCAGTCGGTACAGGACACAAATTTAAATATTAAGTGCTTAATGGCACTTATTTTCAAGCATTTTAATATGAGGTAGAAAGAAAAGTTTACTATCAAAATGTAGACCTACAAATGTAGTTATTGAAACTATTTTTATAGGGGAATTATATAATTTTAGTGCCGAGTCTGCATGGGGTCCTAATTCATTACAAAAGCGCATACCGACAGTTTTTGAGTTAAACCCATTCCTCATTGCCTATTTTTCTATTTTGTTTATACATAGTTGTCATTGTCTTTCAATAATGATCATATTCTTACTCCGATACCATATAAGGAATCCAACAACATAAAGAGAATCCTCAATGTTATCATTTAACACTTTAGCAAAGCTGTTTCACTTAAAACAATGTAACAGAGGTGATGCTTCCCTAGGGAACTCCTATCTCTTGTTCATGAATGTCAGAATAAGTTGAATTAACTTTGACCTTAAATTATCTTTCAGATAGAAAATTCGAATACAAATAGGTAGCTTACTTTTCGACCCCATGTGAAAGAGGTGTTTTAAAATTCAATATTTCCATGTTGTGTCATATGCTCTTTCCAGGTCGAAAATGATATATACCGCATTTTTTTTTTTTGCAATATCGTTTCGAATAAGTTTCAAAACTGACAAGATGAGCCAAAGTTCTTCTACCTTGACGGAATCCACACAGTATATAGGACAGTAGTCCAATGGATTCAAGAAACAATGCAAGGCGAATATTGATCATTCTTACCATGGTTTAACAAACGTAATTAATTACTGCTATAGCCCCATAATTTGACGGTTCCGAATATGGTGGAGAGAACCACCACGACCTGCCTGAAGTCACTAACATACTTCATCACATAATGTGGTATCGTATACACTCTTCATAACGGTATAAATGTAATAATGTGTTTTACATAAGTGGGGAAAAATTAAAGGGCAGACAATGTTTTTATTAAATAAATCAGTCATTCATAGCGATTTAATAATACTTTGGGGGAGGGTTAGGGTTACGTGTTTGTCACGCCCCTTTCAACAATATTTCAGATTTATAGCGTTCAGTTTTAATGGTGGAGGAAACTGAGTACCCGGAGAAAACCATCGACCTGCCGCAAGTAACTGACACACCTTATCGCATAATATTGTATCGAGTACACGTCGCCTGAGAGGGATTTGAACTCACAGCGTTAGTGGTGATATACATTAATTGCATAGGTAGTTATAAATCCAATTACCATACGGTCACTACCACGTCGACCCCTTAATTAATGTATTAATAATAATGTCAATATTTTAATTATAATATATATACATATCTTTATATAAAAATGCTAGCTAGATTTAGATTTTTTAATAACTACATTATATGTTTGAAAACAAAATACTTTAGAGAATTTTGTTCATTACATTTATTTAGAACAGTTAAGTATAATGTTCCGCAAAACGAGTATTCACACACACCACTTTCAAAAGCTTCTTCTTCCACTATGCTCGATACAGATATAGTGAAGTGTAGCACACCATGGGATGCATTCTGTTGTAGGAGTTATTAATGCTATTACTATTATTAATGGGAGGATGATATCCTCGGGGACTACTACTCCATTAGCAGAGATATCGACCAATCATAGTAATAAAAACGTAGATATCAAATTTAGTACGCATAAAACAAAAATATTTGAAAGCCTAATAATTGAAAAAATCTTTGGAAGCAAGAACATCAACGCTGCTGTATTGCTACTACCAAAATGCTATACTCTATTGACAAAGCCAAAATCATAATGCAGTCATAATTTCTTTCCTTAAGAATGTTTAATTAAAATTTAGATATTCATTCTTTCTAGATTTGCAGAATTTCTTCCATTGATATATCCTCCAGAGCTGGAAGTTAAAGAGACCACCGATACAGCTTCGTCCGCATCATTTTTGGACTTATACCTCGAATTTGACGACAGTGGTCAACTCAGTACTAAAATTTATGATAAGCGGGACGACTTCAATTTTAAAATCATAAATTTTCCAAATATGTGCAGCAATATACCAGCTTCTCCTGCATATGGTGTTTACATCTCGCAATTGATTCGCTATGCAAGGGGCAGTAGCAATTATTCTGATTTCCTGAAACGTCATCTTCATCTGAGAAACAGGCTACTGGACCAGGGCTATAAAAAGATTCGCCTTATTCGATCTCTTAAAAAGTTTATATTCCGATACCAATATCTTGTCGAAATATATTCCGTCTCTGCAGAAAAAATTATAAGCGATGCATTTTCATATAGTGAAAATGTATAAAGATAAAGAGTCAAATATGTCAAGAATTTTTTTTGTCAATGTGTGACGTAAAAATATTTTTGACATTTACGTCACCGAATATGGTACTGTTTTGACAACTATTTTACCTATTTTGTTCCTGTATTTAAATACTGTTACAGTGACAGCCGGAACCTTTGAACCGTAATGAGAGCGGGAGGTTTGGCGCCTTAAAATCTGATTCAACCCACCATTTCTTTAGAAATGCCTGTACCAAGTCAGGGTCATTACGGTTTTCACAGTTTTCCGGTTGTTGACTGATTTGGTCTGTTTATATAATTATGAGTTTTGACTTTCCCTTTGTAAGATTGTTCGGAGTTCGGTAATTTTGTTATTACCTTTATTTAATAAATAGAGAAGATAATAAGATGGAGCAATGTGAAAAACTAGTTTCCTCATATGTGAATGCAACAGTCATTTAGACATATACAAAGAGTCAAAGCTACACGTCAAATAAAACCTAAACAGGAAGTTTATAATCAGTTTAATTAACCTGAATGTATGTTAATGAACCATCTCTTATCAGCTGTCTTTAAAGGGGTTGTGATGCTATCGCAGGGTAGCATTCACTTTAGACAGGAATTAATTAATCTAATATCACATGTAAAAAGGGGAGGTTACCGTGCTATATCAGAGTGCAGCAAATACCAATTATTACTTCAGACTGACTACATAAGACAGAGAGAAATATGATCATTTATATATTTATTTACATATACTATCTTACAGTGCCCTATGGGAATCATCCCAGCAATTTTTTGAAACAAAATATTATTGTCCCGTCGAGTCTTCTGACGGCTGCTGTAAGACAATCGCTGCCTGCGAAACAGTGGTTGACAGAAACTCGACGTGTTTCTACTGTTAAATGTGAGAATTCGTGTCCCATCGAGTGCTCTGACGACTGTTGTAAGACAATTGGTGCCTGCGAAACAGTGGTTGACAGAAACTCGACGGGTTTCTACTGTTAAATGTGAGAATTATTGTCCTGTCGAGTACCCTGACGGCTGTTGTAAGACAATTGGTGCCTGCGAAACAGTGGTTGACAGAAACTCGACGGGTTCTCTACTATCAATTTGTAATGAAATGAAGTGTTAGATTTCATTGATTAAATATTAAGTTGAATAGAACTTTGGGGATAAAATGCCATTTTATAAGACTGACCAGTGATGAAATGCAAGGAATGACCATTGCTGAGATGAAGATCCCCGGAGATTTAGCTGAGTAATCCCCCAAGTTGTAAGATAATGATTTGAAAAAGTGGAGTGAGGAGCCTTCATAACGCATGTAACAGTGTGAAAAAGAAAATAATCGAAACAATAATATTTAGTTAATAAAATGTAATGAATTGTTCCGAGAATGACGCCAACACAGTATAAAGTGAAAACGAAAAAACATCTCTCTTCAAATGGATGAATATTTAAAGTTTTAAACGTTTTAAAATTAAAAAAACTGTCACTTATCTAAATCGGATAAATATATCAATTACAATCCATATCTATTAAAACAAATGTATATAATAAGCACACATCCTCCTCAGAAAAACCTGCACTGGTCAGACGTCTAAATATGACAAAGCAATACTCCTAGTTCATCCTCATAAATACTGATGAAAGTACCAAAATAAATCCGTCTTCAATGATGGAAGCTACAAAGTAAGTTCTTCAATAAAACAGCACACGTCAGAATTACAAATCAAGGTGTTACAAACTAATATCGATTCCCTTCTTCACTGGTAAAACCAGCTCTCGTCAAACGGCTGAATATTCGGAACTCAGTTAATAAACAAAGTGAAAATGTATTTGTGTTCGCTAAAAGTGAATTAACTAAAAAGTTAAGATGTGAAATATCTCGTTATCACTGCGTGAAGAATTACTTAGACAATGTCAAAGCCATGTGTGCTTTTTGAATTATTTCTTTAGATGTTCGTATGTAACGGCAATAACTATCTGATGACCAACGACCAAGAGTTGTAATGAGATGGTCTTGAATGTTAACAGATCCTGCTGAAGTACTGGCACCAATGCGAAAAGAGTGTTCGTGGTAAAGATTCGAGTTGTATCCACAAATGTCAAGAATATGTTTCAGACTTGTGATGAACAATTCTCTGTCTAAAACACATCCATCTTCTTTAATGAACAAAGATTAGTGGTAGGATCGACATATTGCAAAATCGTAAATTCGCCACACCTCAAAAATCCCAAAAAGGCTACGGTACATACTGTTTCTAGCATGCAGACAGTAAAGGTAGAGAACACACCCGACCTAAAAGAATTACAAATGATTTCAAGTACCTGAAAAGTAATAGGAAGCCTTTGCTTAGAATTATGCTCTCCTTGGATACGTTTTATGGCTCGCATAATCATGTTCAATCTAAGAATGGTCGCTTCGTGTGCAGCATCGAAAGGATGCTCACAGGGTGGATTATCTGCCCTTGATGTAAAAGGACGCATTTTCAACAGGCTCTGGGTATTTGATATAAATATTTGTTTACAACCTATTCTGTAACACTGTCTTTAGGTAGAACGATACTACAGACATTTAGATACATTTCCTAACCTTTTGAAAGTGAAATGAAATGTAAATTGACATTTAATTTATGTTCATCGACACTCGTCTGTGTTTACAATATGGCGACAAACGACCATCTTATACAAAGACAATCATCCGTGCATTTTAGCACAAGGCATAGCAAGGGTATTACACATGCAGAAATCTTAGATCAAATTAAGCGTACAATTGAAATAGACCGCAAAAAGGCTATACAAATAACGGAACGAGACTGTATCGTTACTGTAAATGACAATCATACAAAAATAAAATTGTTGGTAGAAGGTGTCGAAGTTCAAAATCAACATTTAAAATGTATGGATGTGGAAAAAGGAATCACAAACATTACCATAACAAATACGCCTGTAGAACTTGCTGATATAACAATATGTACATATATGAGCCAATTTGACGATGTTGTACAGGGATCTATTAAAAGGGGTACCATAAAAGGAACCAATATAGAAACAGGTACAAGATACATACAAATTGTTAATTGTGCTCCAACTATCCCAAATTTAACAACATTTGGTAGATTCAATGTGCGACTGCTTGCTGATAATAATCGAAAGGCATGCAGACATTGCAATTGTACAGACCATCCATCATATAAATGTGACAAAAAACAAGATCCCCTGAAAACCACGAGATCTTGTTACAGGTGTAACAGTACCGATCATATGATTCGTGACTGCCCATACTCAACAAATGTTTGTTATGGCTGTGGCAGAGAGGGCCACGTTAAACGTGATTGTACATACAAGAAGGGGTACACGGAAACAACAGAACAAGACATGTACGGTGATTATGTACATGGCATCAGGGAAGGAAGACGAGCAGACGAGGACGACGAAAAGAAAATTCCAACAAAACCAGACAGAAAAAAGCAAAATACAAAAGACTTAGACTGTGAAGGTAAACCAAACTTTACAACTACACATACTGACATAAAAACAACAACAGTCATAATCGGTGCGTCAAATTGTCGCAGAGTCCAAGTTACTGATCCCAACATATGCAATCTATCAATATCCGGAACAACTGCTGAACACATTGACGCAATACTTGAAAATGTTGACTGTAAATTAAACACCACAGACAAGCAATACAAATGATCATGATATGTAATATCCATGTGTCTAACACTGTAAATAAAAGAAAGCATGTTTTCCTAACGTTGAAATCGCGTTGTGCAGTATTCTCCCTCTGAAAGGCAAGAGACCAGGTCAAGTAAAATGTAACCTGACATCATCGTCTGTTAACAATGTGATGGGGAAATGTGCTAAAAAAATCACACATTAACATACATTGATCTTTGGTATGAATTTGCATCAAACAACAATCCATCAAAACTCTTATACGATACAAATGATACCAGTGGAGTACATAATGAGCCCGAAGGGAGCAAGTCTTCTTTCATAAGTTCTATATTCTGTGACTTTTCTTCAGAAAATGAACATGCCGGATAATATCTAACACCTAATCAAAATAGAGACAATTAGGCAAAATCTAAAAATCATGAACTTTTTGTTGACAAGGACAAGCAATAACAACAAATAGTCTATATATTGTAAATTTGATACACTCCCTGAAAGTAAAATGTGCTATATTGTTTATATAGATATTGAGAAAATTGTTTGCATATCATGTAAAGAGGGAGAGGCGTTAAGGCGCAAAATTGGCCCCACATTTTATTAAAAAATAATGCTTGATAAAGGTAATAACAAAATTACCGAACTCCGAACAATCTTACAAAGGGAAAGTCAAAACTCATAATTATATAAACAGACAAAATCAGTCAACAACCGGAAAACTGTGAAAACCGTAATGACCCTGACTTGGTACAGGCATTTCTAAAGTAATGGTGGGTTGAATCAGATTTTAAGGCGCCAAACCTCCCGCTCTCATTACGGTTCAAAGGTTCCGGCTGTCACTGTAACAGTATTTAAATACATAGAATAAAAACAATTTACTAATTTAATTGTTATATAGACAAATTTCATAAATTATATCAAGTTTCCCCTTTTTCGCCCAAATTAAACTTTTAACTTAACTCAAAGGGAACTATCCATCTGGTGCCTTCAAAATGCGTTCTGTCGTGTGCATAAGTTATTGTTTGCATGATTGACAGACAATATTCATCATATTGTTTTCTAGCTTCTTAACTGTCGATTGAGAACAAAATAAAATACTCTAGACAGGCAGCATATAGCCAGTCAATGGGGTTTGCAATTAATATTTCGCATGCACAATAGCGACCCCACACCACAAGGTGTGGAAAATAGAAATATTCTATTGTGGTTTAAATACGTATTAACTGCATTACATATAAACTGTATGATTCTGTTTGATAAAGTCCTTTAACTAGAACAGGAAAAAATGTACAATTAGTGAAATAGTGAGGTAATAAAAGATCGTGAACGTGATGTAAAAGTTTAAAATAATTTCAAGGTATATTTTAAATGAGGTTGAAACAAGTCACCATTTGATATCAATTCGGTTGTATTTCATTTTGACGATTTTAATTACGGAAGACGATCACATCCATATTTTTTTAAAACAATTGCAACTCAGCTGATTTTTTTCATAACCTATAATAAAATGAAAAAACTATATATCACACTGTCGGAACAGTTCCAACAATCAATAGAAAAATCGTAGACAGGTTTATAATGGATTTATGTCTTACTGCATTGATCAAGATCGCATGAACTAGTTTCGAGACAGTCTCATGCAAATGGATTAACGATTAGTCATATCATAAACAAGAGTTTTTAACAATAATAAAAACAAAAAAGCAATTCACTTACCGCTGTTTGACGATGAAAGTTCGAATCATCGAGAAGATTTACCATCATACAAACAGTCCTATTCTTAGTACACCTTACCGCACCGATAGAGAGTTGTTCTGGATAAAAGAATTAGGCACTGCAATGCCTTACGGTTGCAATGATAACATCAAAGGAGTGGGAAATTTGTCAAGTCCTGGATGCAACGAAATCAACGTGATGAGCCTTTTTAATACTATTCCAAGAACTAAACGTAGCCATGGTCATAAAAGAATTCAACATCCTAATGTTAAAAAGTCCTCTAAACCAAGAACGTTACAAGATACTTTTAATGATTTACTTTCTAATATACAGAAACCTCTTGGAATTCATCATATTCGTACAATCTTATTTTCACTACCTGTAAACTACCTCAAAGATCTTAGGGATTTTGGACTTGACAAAGGAGGCGTAGATCCTTTTTCTCCTAAGTACAGATTGTCTAGTATTATATGTGACGTGGCGTCCTTTCGTCTTTTTAAACCAGTTCGATCTGAACCTCTTCATGATAACAACAGAAAATTCCTCCATATTCCGTTTGCTAACAAAGGAATCGATGCTATTAACATCAGCAACATTCTTAATAGAAAAGAGGTCGTAAAAGAAATTCCACCATATTTCAAAAATCAATCTGTTCCCATTGTCTCCTATAGTTACACTAACAGCATTGGCCGTAAAATTTTCAACTACAAAGAAGTATTGCAAGATATTAACATAGAAGAGTACCTTAAGAACCCTCTGACTTGTGACTGCTCCCACTCTCCTTTTCAATACAACCCATCTGGACATGTAATCACTGGTGATCTGAATTTCATTCAACATGAGAGTCTCCGAAAGGTGATATCTCATGGTCCTAAATTCAGAGAACCTCAACACATCAATTGGAAACATAATTTCAAGATAATTATGGATGCTGTTGAAGATTATGCCAGAAGGTGGATAAAGAGAGAAGTAGACCAAGATCCTGAGTTAGAGTCCTTGTCAGACTGGGTTAGAACAATTAGGTCTCTAGTACAAGGTCGGATTCACAAACTCAAAAATTGTGTTAATAGTCGACCTAAGTCTGTATTTAAAGACCAAGAAGCTGTTAAGTGTCTTTCCTCTCTTCATGACAAATATGTTATCGTTCCTGCGGACAAGGCTTCCAACAATATCGTGTTTGTATGTAAATCATATTACTTCGAATGCCTAATCAAGGAATTAGGTATAAATAGCAATACCTCTAGTAATACCACATACAAACCAACTTCGTTCGACAAAGATGAAATCCTAGCTAACCACAGATCATTCATGACCTCTTTAAACATTCCCTCTGGTAAAAAGTCTGAGGATTTACCCTATTTATATTGGATACCTAAACTCCATAAGACACCATACAAAGAAAGGTACATAGCGGGATCATCAACTTGTTCGACGAAAGAATTGTCTATTCACCTAACAAAGATTCTGTCTGCAGTAAAAGAGGGACAACAGAAATATTGTGAAACTGTTTACTCGCGTAGTGGCATAAATCACATGTGGATTTTGAAAAACTCTAAAGATCTTTTGGATAACCTGAAATCAAGATCTTTCTCTCAGGTATCCTCCATCAAAACCTTTGATTTTTCAACTCTATATACCACCCTACCGCATGACAAATTAAAAACCCGCTTAAAAGAAACAATTCATAAAGCTTTTAGTCATAGAAACTATGGCTCAAAATTTGTTGTGTTAGGCTACAATTCCACATATTTTTCAAACAAAATTCATAAAGGTAAAACATGCTACTCCGAGGAACAAGTGATCAGTATGCTGGAGTTCCTCATCGATAACATATTTGTCTCCTTTGGAGGGACACTGTTTCAGCAAGTCGTCGGCATACCAATGGGTACGAATTGTGCCCCTCTTCTAGCCGATTTATTTTTATACTCATATGAGTCGGAGTTTCTTCAAAAGCTTGTAAAAGATAAGAAGATTCATGAGGCTAGAGCCTTTAATTTCACATACAGGTATATTGATGACGTTTTATCTATCAATAATTCTAGATTTGCAGAATTTCTTCCATTGATATATCCTCCAGAGCTGGAAGTTAAAGAGACCACCGATACAGCTTCGTCCGCATCATTTTTGGACTTATACCTCGAATTTGACGACAGTGGTCAACTCAGTACTAAAATTTATGATAAGCGGGACGACTTCAATTTTAAAATCATAAATTTTCCAAATATGTGCAGCAATATACCAGCTTCTCCTGCATATGGTGTTTACATCTCGCAATTGATTCGCTATGCAAGGGGCAGTAGCAATTATTCTGATTTCCTGAAACGTCATCTTCATCTGAGAAACAGGCTACTGGACCAGGGCTATAAAAAGATTCGCCTTATTCGATCTCTTAAAAAGTTTATATTCCGATACCAATATCTTGTCGAAATATATTCCGTCTCTGCAGAAAAAATTATAAGCGATGCATTTTCATATAGTGAAAATGTATAAAGATAAAGAGTCAAATATGTCAAGAAATTTTTTTTGTCAATGTGTGACGTAAAAATATTTTTGACATTTACGTCACCGAATATGGTACTGCTTTGACAACTATTTTACCTATTTTGTTCCTGTATTTAAATACTGTTACAGTGACAGCCGGAACCTTTGAACCGTAATGAGAGCGGGAGGTTTGGCGCCTTAAAATCTGATTCAACCCACCATTTCTTTAGAAATGCCTGTACCAAGTCAGGGTCATTACGGTTTTCACAGTTTTCCAGTTGTTGACTGATTTTGTCTGTTTATATAATTATGAGTTTTGACTTTCCCTTTGTAAGATTGTTCGGAGTTCGGTAATTTTGTTATTACCTTTATTTACCGAAAGTCAATAGAAGAATGCGTCCTCCCTAAATCATCACATGGTAACTACCTTAATTAAGCACCCACTTTAAATATAAATCCATTAGAAAGTTAAATTTCAATTGAATGTTCCGTGTGTTCGTGTCATTAAAATATAATGGCGTGTTCGATTAAGTATACTTTAGCTTGGAAAATCCATTTGCATGACGCTCAACAATTTTTTTTTTTTTCATCTCTTTACTTGATATGAAATATGTATATAATATTATATTAGTTCATTTTGTATTTATTCATTATGCATCGGAGAAGACGTTTCTAAGTTGTGAAACTTGTGTCTTATCCATTTGCTTAGCATAGAACAATAAAATATGTTTAAAGTAACGCTTTGTTTAATTCTACTCATTTGTAACAATAACAATATTTTCGGAGCTCTGCGTGTTCCTTCTCGATACATTTAGGCGCATCACCATATTTATTTACTCTACTTATAGAACTTTCATCTAAGAAGAATGTATTTTTCTGCAAATTATGATTAACAGTAACTTCGAATAACCCATCACCGGGTTTTGTGTAAATCCATATTTGGACAACTACATTAATTACAGCAGTATCATCTGACAAATCTGCTTTAAAACCATCAAGATCAATTGTCTTTTTAAATCCGAGCATACTTTTTTCCGGTAATAATTGTTGTGCCCTTAAAATGCTTTTCAGTGACAATTTGTCACACAGCTTTCTGTAAGGTTCGGTCAATTTGTTAATTTCAGAAACTGCAAAATCCGAAAATCTGTGAACTTCCAAATCATTTATATCTAATGGCTGCCAATTAAGGCATGCGCACCAGTGTGTTTCAATTCCGGCGCTAACACAACTTCTTGATTTTGGAATTTCTTTAAATAAACTTATACCACGTTTTGTTATATTGCCGATTCCAGCTCCAGTAAAATCTAAGATATCCAGAAATGTCGGGTGTAGATCAAACGGACAAGT
The DNA here is from genome assembly GCA_963680875.1 of Bathymodiolus brooksi. Taxonomy (NCBI): domain Eukaryota; kingdom Metazoa; phylum Mollusca; class Bivalvia; order Mytilida; family Modiolidae; genus Bathymodiolus; species Bathymodiolus brooksi. Next base: position 130,416,921 of record OY804576.1, on the reverse strand, counting down.
TAATCTATCTGCATTTAATCTAAAATTTTGAAAAGCTTCGCTGTATTTTGATTTAAACGATTCTGGAAATGAAAACCCGAAAAATGGAAGTCGTTCTTCCTGTTTTCCTTGTAAAGACGACCGTAAGCTACTAAATCTGGCTCCATGATCACTCATTAAAATAACAAGTGTATTTCTGAGGTAGTCTCCTTCGCTCAGAAATTTTAATAAGTTGTACAGGTCTTCGTCCGCAGTTTCAACTACATTATTATCATCATGGCTCGCTTCATTGTGAAAACCGAAGACAAATTTCGAAGTATCATCGTACATTGTATATACCTCTTTAATCCAGTTCATAAAAACTTGAGATCTTTTTTTACTGCCAAGACATAAATAATTGTGCTTCTTGTAATACTCATGTTCTGCCGTTACATAGAACGGTCTTAAATAGTGATCGGTAGGACTGTCTTTAAACCCCACCATTCTATATGTAAACGTTCCAATGTTTGGACTATCTTCGGCCCATGCAGTGACATATCCTTTCTTACGAAAATCTTTCCAAACCATCGGATATACATCTACAAAATCTTTCTTAGCGAGACGTTTCAGTGTTCTTGGCAATTCTAGTTCCGTTTTACCGGTGAAAATGGGTATGAGAGCCTGTGGAGTGCCATCACCTACTATATTATATCCGTTTAAAACAATACCTTTTAAATTTTCAGTAAAATATTTATACGTCTTTGCTAACTTTCTTCTATAAGTCATATGTGACAGAGAATCAAATCCTAAGATTAAAACATCCAATCCTAAACCAGAACCTACTGTTCTTATCTTTTTGTGATATTCAGGCACATATCGTATTCCTGCATGGACATTTTTATAATGGCTGCCATCTGTGGCCTTGCAATTAGCTTTAAAGTAATCACTTAGAAGCGGTAGTTTTGTTTCATCACTAAAATACAGTTCTTTCAAATCTTTGTTGCCAAAGTCATCGATTCGATCAAAAAATGTTATGTTACATGATATTCCTCCATGTTTTTTCTTTATTCCCGGGTCTATATAGATAGTACCATTGGATAAAGATAACCAATCTTCCTCTTCTGAACATTTCAACGGGTTAACAGAATGAAAATGTTTTGCATATTCCCCTGCAAAAGGATCTAATTTTGGATGGACGCATACTTGTTTGTCTTCATCAGAATTACGTAGTTTGTTGTCTTCCCTGTTTAGTAATGACATGATTGGTTTATCATATTTCGATATTGAAAATCCTATATAAATACCTATCACTGTAAGTATGAAGCCAGCTAGGATCCTCTTTATTCTTTTTCGCATTCTGCAATTAAAAACAGAGAGCACATGTTTTATATAAGCACAATTTCGGTAGCTTGCTATACGTAAAACAAACACAACTAACGTAAATAAAACACGAGCCATCTTATGAACAACTGGAGGTAAAGACGAACCGAACATCGTTTTATGCGAAATCGTAACGGACATTACAACACGGAATTGTGAATGCAGTAGATCATAGGTTGAACCCTGGTAAGGTGAAACAACTGACTATAAAATTGGCATTTGCTGTTTCTCTGCTAGGCATGCTGTGCTAAGAACAAAGACTGCTTGGCTTAGTAATTATCCTTAATTGATATGAACCAATATTGTATAATATAAAAACGTTTCGACAGATCGTCGAATATGTAATATCATCTGATATCAATGAAACATCTCTTTATAGTAATATATTTAGAATGTCTATTATTTCATATATATTCATATATTACTTTGTACAATGGAAAAACAGTTGCTGTTCATGTAAGATTTTACATCAACATGATCAACGGAATCTATAAAAATAAAATGGATTTAATTATCTGTTTTGTTTACTAATACAGTTTCGATGTTCCTCAATTTCAAGTCTAAGGTAGTTTTAACCTATTTAACTGTTGGATTTAAGTAAGAAAAAGATATGCCAACCATGTCATTGCACATTGCATAATATTGTATTACAAGTTGCAGATGAATGCAGGGATTACCACTTGTATACACAGGACCACATTGGGTTCTCATTCAGAGGTCTTAAAAGCGAAGTGAGTGAAACTTCACAGAGTTTCATGTCGTTTTTCTGATTATTCCACCTACTCCACGTCTCAAAGCTTTCGCAAGACAAACATCTTGCTCAACAATCTTAAAACGTGGTATTGGCGATTATCTTTGTTGTTTACACTTTCTCTTAATAATCAACAAATTTTGAATCAAATATCATATTAAGTATTAAACCCTAAAAATCAGATTTCAATATCATTGGGGTGAATATGCCAGAAAAAGTAGGATAGTAGAAAAAGACTGATGGGTGCCACATGTGAAGTAGATTTTGGTGGGCTTCATATTGCTCGTTCTTTAGTCTTGTGTGTGATGTTTTGTAGATCAGCGTGTGTCCGTTTTTCTTTTGGTCATTGCATTCGCTGTTCTTCTATTCATCGCTTCTGATAAACCCTTTGGCAACTTCAAACTTTTCTTAGCTATGACCTCTGTTCAATGCACGCATTTGAATAGTGTTCATCATATCCATATCGGTCATATATAGACTTAAACCCACGTTAAAGGGTATATTTTTTAAAATATTCATATTCTTATGTCTTTAGAAAATATTTTAATATAAAATGTTAATTATTTCCAATTACTATTTATTACTTAAAAAAAATAGGTACACATTGAAATAAAATCTCGTAATGAAAATCTAGAGATAGACATAAGACATGTGTCTAGGCATGTGTAGAAGGTATATATATATATAAAAAGACACATGTCTTATATCTATCGACCTTACGCGAAAAGGTAACACTTCGACTATTGCGGCTATATTTTAGATAGCGGATGTGGTCGAGTGGTCAAGTGCGCTGGAAATAAGGCTAAGCGATTGGTGCTGCAGTGTATCAATGGTGTGAGTTCAAATCCCGTCGAGGGAAGAACAACAATTTGTCAGCTCAAAGATCTAATTCTTACACTGTTTGGTTTAATTTTCAGACGCAATATATATATACATGTATAAAGATATTTCGTTTCACACAAACAATTGAAAATAAAAAAATAAAAATAATATAATATGTATCAAAAGATAATCGGCAATTCATATCCGCCTCTACATTAAAGGTGACAGGAAATGAATTTTGTCTAAATTACAACGAAATGATAAAACGTTTATATATATTTTAGAAAAGGTCACAGATTTTTTTTGTTCATTAAAAAAAAAAACAAGTCCTCCCCTTATAAAATCGATATTGAAAATCAATTGATATTCCGCGCGCAATTTACTTACACGGTCATCTACCTTTAAGTAATACGTCACGTGTGCCCAGTCAGTTGATGTAAGCACTCTGCGGTCTATCTGAGCGGCATACTGATTTATCGGAGCGTATATTTTCTTTTATATTTAGTATGGTGTATTGTGTCGCATATAAATGTAAAGCTGTATCATCCAAGGGATAGGAATGTTTGAATTACCTAAAGATGACAAATGCCGCAATCTATGGACAATAAGGGTGAACAGAAGGATTTCGTACAATCGAATAGCTCTACTCAGTAGGCTTTGTGCAATTCACTTTACAAATGAACTGTTTCTGGTTAATAACTTATTTCTCGATTCCATTGGGCATAGAATAAAGAAATTAGTTTAAAAGCCTGACGCTGCATGCGGAAGAAAATCTTGCGGTTAATCTCAAGCTGTCGCAAAACGAATACAAAAAGAGGTAATATAATTCAACTTTGTGTTTATATTGTATTTTGTTTTACGTGTTGTGACCAAAAATATTTACTTTTTTAATATCGCAATATAAATACATTTTATAAGAGAACGACGTTTTTGTTTACGCACAAGATGTGAAGAGGTTTTATGTCAACTCCCTAGAGCTTATTAATTAACCCTAATAACCAATAAGTTTAGTAACATAGGATTAACATCTGCAACTTGTCAATACGACTTAGCAAAGTTTATTTATATTTGTCATCCTGAAGATATGAATATAAATCTCAATAAAATTGACACTTTTTTTATAAATTATTTTGGTCTGTGTTAGTTTACATCTTTTTATTTTGATAACATAATTATCTTGAACAAATAGTAAAATTTCATAGTATACATTTTACCCTGAAATTGATTTAATACTAAATAAAATTTGCATTGACATAAGTACAAATGCATCTAATCATGTGTTTCTCTTTTTTTTTCTGTTTTAAGAATTTGACAAAATATTGGATAAAGCTGGTGATGTTGAACCAAACTACACAGATGGCAGTACATGTATCCGGGAAGCTGAAAATGAAACATGTGAAGTGCAGCGAGATGGAGTAGTCACATATATTGGAATGTTAGAACGGTACAATGCTTATATATTAACTAAACGCAGAGTAATTGTCTGAAATCTGTTGTGTGTGTATGTGTATTCAGCAATTTGAATAATATACTTCAGTTTTACTTCAATAATAACCAAGATAATGGGTTTAATATATTAAACAAACTATTTAAAGTAAATGTCCACAATATACAAAATGCATAATATGTACAAAAATGTTTATAGATATAACATAATTTCCCAGTATCTCCATCTTTTTATTTTTCTTATATCATTTCAGGAGAGTGTTTGAGTGATTGTTGTTTAATGCCAACTCAGCAATGCTTTTAGATATATCATGGCAAGAACAAGTTAATTTTCAATGAAATGATGATGAGGTCCGCTTTGTACTAGACCAATGCGCTTGATTGTATTGTTCTAGTGCTAGCTAACTGAAAGCACAGTCCGCGGATAAACATGCAACCCCACATTATCCCGATTTTGAGCCAACCAGTCTTTGCCCTTTCTCCTTAATGCTGTGTGCTTGGCGGAGAATCAACAGATACCAATTTTATAGTCTTTGTTTGTTTGACCCGATTGGGGCTCGAAGCCACAATCTACTGCACTCGAAGTGAGCATGCTAACCATTACACCACAAATGCGGTTCATTTCAGGAGAAGAAAAGCTTTGGATGCCAATGTGTATTTCAAACTGAAGTGTCAAATGCTGCAACACAAACCACAGGACATTATCAATATTTCTCATCTGAACCTGAAGAATGTTTTGAGGTGGACACAAATGAGGCTGATGAAACTGATCCAAGCTGGACTCCATAAACAGAAAAATGTGTAGATAATGCATCACCAGCCATGTCTCTAGATTTCAAAGGGAATAATGACAAAAATGTATATTATATTTAGTCTTTTAACTGTTTTTTTTTTAATTTGGATATCTAAATCCACAATACTGCTGCGAAGGAAACTTGTCTGTTATTGCTTTTATTACAGATGAAGGCAACACTTTACGGTTTCTGTTTCCTAACCAGTGGTAAATCCATCGAACCAATCTTCTATAGGCAATACATCTGTAAACTCTGAAATATTAAGAATAACTGTATTTTGATTATGAAGATTTAAATACATAAAAACAAAATATGAATGTTAATGATGAGTACGGATTGTGGAAATGTTTTCTTGTTTGTGATGATAACATATATTTGCTTAGGCAATATTATTTGTACATTAGAAGAAAGCACTAAAATAAAATTTGCATTGTTTAAGTCCCTCCAATTGTTGAACAAATTGTCTTGATCAAAATCAAACAATTAAGTGTATATCTTCTAACGCCATTTAATAATTCGCATATACCAAACTAAGGTCGAATGGACCCGAATTCAAAATACTTAAAAAAAACCAGACACAGTTCTACATTTACATTGTATATCTTAAACTTAAAATATCTATTCCACATCAATCACTTAAATCATTTATACTCTGAAATATTATATGTAACTACATTTAGGTAGATTTATGAAGATTGATATAAAGAAAATAAAATGTAATACGTTCACATAAAGTATACAGAGCCTTATCAAAATATACCCCCCCACCCCCCATCTCCCAATTTGCATATCGATATTGTAATTACTACCACCTCTTTGTTTTGAGAAATGAAGCTCACCAATGGCTATAATCTTCAGTCTCTTCGTCCTCGTCAAATTCATTTGCATCAGATCCATGTGATGTTTCTCGCTCGTCTTCGGAATCGGAATCTTCTTCACTTCCCGATGTCGACGTTTCGCCTTCAGTTCCTGTTGTGAGCTCAAACATATATGATTGAACAGCAGAACCTCCTAAATTTAAATCTCGCATTTCTTCACAATCACTTTCCTCAAAATAGATATTTCCATTTCAAAAACGTTCATGTATTTTTTGTTTATCCACGCTATCAGCTGTTTGGTTTACATAAGTAGGCTGTGGCACGAGTGACGTCAGTGAAGAGTTCATTCAGGGGAAGTAATCATTATTTATCGTTCGCTGTGACCACACTTTAACTGGTGGATACGGGTACATATTAATAGATTTTTCAAAAGGGAATACAATTTTCTGTTTTATTTTTATATAGACTTCATCAATAAATCGAAAAAAACGGGAACAATAAATCGCTTCCTGTCACCTTTAAGCCATGTTTTTAAAATCAACTTGCTCTTTCTGTGCGGGGGGATATGTAAAAGGTGGAGTTTATTTCTAGTTTGATATACTATTTGAAGTATGCAATACCTCCATGTAAGTGTGGGATTTCTCCTTTACATCTGCACCTGAACATTTTAGAATTAATAAGATATGATTTATTGTATTTTGATTCTCAATGTAACTCTCGGATATCCCAATAATAATCTCCCTTGCATTTCATGGAAGTGTAATGCCACAAATAATTAAAAGTTTTTAACAACAAACCAAATATTTTGAACTAAATTGCAACTCCCAAATATATGTAACACATATTTTTAGTTTTCATACACAAATTTCATAATTCTGCTTATTTAAGTCCACATTTATATGGGAATGAATTGACAGGCAACATTCTGTGAAATAGTTTTAAGCTGAAAGTTTAATAGTTTTGTATTTCTAGTTATACAAAATGAGAGTGAATAGAAGTTTTAAAACCATTTTCCTATTTGTTTATGACATTTAACATGTTCTTGCTGAATTATCTGGATAAATAATTTGTAGAAATATTTACAAGGTTTGTTTTTTGCTTTATTTTTTCCAACTATTTCATTCCATATTCTGTCAAGTTCTATAGTTTCACCCACACTAATGTGTTTTCAATTATATCGAATTGCACTACTACTACCATAGTATTCTACAAAACTAATATTAACGTTATAAGTATATAAATCATTAATAAAAAAGATACCATTTTCATATAGTTGCCAATGAAAGCGCATATTCCCATTTCTATTTATGAATGGGTTGAATCATATGGACTGACTCAATACATTCTTTTTATCACAAATAAAAGTAACTAATTGAGTTCTGAAAAAATTACAAAATCAACATTCTAGAAAGGATTTAACTTCCATGCCAGTACTTCCAAACACTTTTTACTAAGTCTAAAATATGATTCCCTCCCCATCTTTATATTGAACTAAATGGTAATGTCTTCCAAAAACATTTTCAACGCACAACAAAAAGATTTAATATCCGTGAAAATTATGAGTCATTTTTGTTAACGCCATTTATTATTTTTATAGCAGAGCTTAAAATAAATAAATAAGGAGATAAAGGATCCGTTTGGCGCACCCCTACTCCAAAGTGAGGAACTCAGACATGCATCCATTGTTCAAAACAGCAATACGCATATCACAGTACTAGATTGTAATCCATTTTTGAAATACTGGGCCACAACCATAAACTTCAAAGGCAATTTCAATGAATGACCACTCAATAGTATCAACAGCTTTTGCAAATTCCACCAACAGTAAAACAAATGGAATGTCCTCCTCCTCCATCTTATCGATAAGATCGACAATAATTCACCTATATTGTCTACCTTTTAAAATCCTCTTTGAGTCTGACTAATTATATTTTGTAATATAAGGTTGACTCTTCTTCTTCTTCCAAATGAAGTTCATCCCTCAGTGAGCCTGAGTATTATCGATATTGCTATTTGCTATACTAGCTGATGCTAATTTGAAATCTACACATAATAGGGTAATGGTTCACCAGGTTTTTTAAATATAAAATTTCCTTCTTTTCGAATACATGTGATTAGACCTGGACGTTGACTAGTAGAAACTTTTCCTATATCTAAGTTTTTTCATCCAAGCATTTTACTAAATTTATCTTAATGTAATTTCAAAAAAAATCTTACAAATTCAACAATGAATCCATGAATCCCAAGTGATTTACAATTTCTTTTATTTATAAAAATGTTTTTAATAATCATTAAAATGACTTATGAGAATCATAAGTGACTCTATGGTAATTTGTAAAAGTCTTTATTTTATTAATTTTATTTTAAATTTAATAATTTGATTTTCCTTACAGCAGTTATTTAGTGAGAATATTATTTCCACACTGTTTTTATTAGCTTTTGACCAAATTTTGTAATTGGAAATTTTCAGTTATCTGCATCTGTACTCTGTAAGCTGTAAATTTGGAATTTCCTTTTTGGAATGCCAGAACCTATTACTGACGTCATTTCCGAGATGTTAGAAAGCACATGTTCAGAATCAGCCTCTTTTTGATTCACGGTCTTTGGATATAGACACAAACAAATTTAAGGAAGGTTTTTCAAAATTGCATACCCACCCCCGCCCCTTCTTCCACCTTTGGCTGTTATTTAGGAATTTTATTCTCATTGGTTTCTGATCATAAATTTTATATATTTTCTTTCTGTGGCGTTTTCTGCTCCCAAATTTTATATACTTTCTATAAAGCAAGGGAGATAACCCAAACATTTTCTAAATTTTGTATTTGTTATGAATTTAATCCATGTCATTTGTAAATATATTTTGATGAATTACCATTTTGTATTCATGTTATTTCAATTTAAATATGTACTACTTGTACCTTTTTTATTCACATGCATTAATGAATATTATTAATAACAATGTCAGATTTGTGGCCTGCATCATCATTCTGTGTTAGTTGTTTGTCTGCCTTCATAGGACCATAAAACATATTATCTATGTGAGAATCATTTATACAGTGGTTTGTACTAGTATACAATTTATTATAGAAAAAAATCGTTTTGGTCATTTTTAATTTGTTTTGGAATCTCAGATATTTTCTGTTTATTTTCAATTTTTTTTTCAAATGGTGTTTCTTTTCTAAATTACCAAAATATTGGGTACTTTTTCACCCTCCCCTCGGCATTTGCTCGCATGATAATGCCATTTTCCTTTTCCACACGAATAATTTTAATAAATATTTGAACAATGTTAGCAAATTATTAAAAATGTCTAATTCATCTAAAAATAAAGCATAAAATTTTAAAAACTGATTGAAATTTACATGCCCTTTCATTAAATGTTGATAATAACCAACCAAGGATCGCATCGGGTAGTACATAACCATCCTGATAATAAAATGTTTCTGATTCGATGCCTTTAATCTTAAGCGTTAAATACTTAAAACGACTTGATCTTGTAGTGTGTATGTGTTATTCGCTAAATTCTATTAAATTAATATATAAACAAGATGGACATACATTCTTGAAGATAGTGTGAGCATGATTAAGATGAAGTTGCTTAGCTCTCTTTTAAACATGTAAAAATCCTAGACTAGATAGTTCCTTGTGCTTTCTGTTTGTTCTTGGGCTCATACATTTAATATAGCGAAATACTTTGATCTGTACAACTTGTAACTTGTTTCTTAAAGCTTCATATATACCATCATATCAGCAGGAACAAGGCTAATTAAAATAACTTTGTATGAGTGTCAAACTTAAAGTTCTTCTTGTTTCAGCAGATATACTCCCAATTTGCTTTTCTATACATGCATCTCAAACGAGAATTCACTTTTAATAATGGTGTTGAGATTGTTATTTCACAAGACAAATGTTGCTCTATATCATTGCCTAAATATTTAATACTACTTTACGATTTTAATAAATGACCGTTGCAATTAATTCGAAAATCAGCTATGGTTTTTAATTTTTTCGCTTTGGTAAAAATATAATGCATTAAGTTTTCTCAATGTGTAGAGAAAGATTGTTATCAATAATCCACTCACTGCATGATTCCAGTTCTTTACCGAGTTTTTTAGAGATAAATTTCGGAATTTTTATGGGAAAACATCAATAATACTGTCATCTGCATAAAGTAGACGTCTACAGTCTGAGATTAGGCTGATGAGCATTTGTTGGCATAACAAAGAAAAATAAAGGGCCCCATGATATATAACTGTGGTATTCTACAGCTTATGTGTGCTAAATTGGATTATGTATCATTAAGAATTTTGAAGGATCAAAGAGGTAATCAGAAGCGTAAATCGAAGAATGAAAGACAGCAAAATGACCAGAAGGACAAACTAAACACATTACATAAATAACTAAAGATCGAGCAACTCGAGCACAACTGAAAACGGGGTTTTAGCTCATGTGCTCCGGAAAGGTAAGCTTATTATAATAATAGCTTTTTACCTTCAACCGTTCGAGTCTGGAACGAACTTCCAGGGAATATCAAAAGTAATGTTTCAGTCAATTCCATGAAATTATTTTTGAATAACACAATAAATCCTGTCCCATATTACTTCTATGCATATTCTAGAATTGGTCAAATACTACATACTAGAATTCGAACTGAGAGTAGTGCGCTTAATGGTCATCTTCATTAGAAAAATATCGAAGCTAATCCCTACTGTTGTTGTCAACTGGTAGAAACGTCCGAGTATTTTTTACTAAAATGTTCTCTGTATGAAAGGTTAAGAAATGATTTATTTGTTAACCTGTCTTCTCATTTGAATATTAATAATCTACTCTTTGGTGATTCTAACCTCCCAGATTGTGAAAATGAAAGTAATGTCCTTGTAATTCAAGATTTTATTATAAAATCTAAACGTTTTACACCAAAAATATAAATGTATCATGTACATAATATTAGATCTGTCATTTTATTGTTCATTGCACAAATTGTCAAGCTTTCACTTCATATGCATATTTAAATGTGTGTATTATTAATGTGCATGTCCTATCCATCTTATATGTATTTTTCTTTTCTTTTCTTTTGTGGTGTCTGGGAGAAAAAATATATAAGTGCTGCGTCACTTGTTTTCTGATCCCTTTGTATGTACTATTGTTATAACTCATGCAATTTATTCAATAAATATTGCTTACATTAAAGGTGAGTAGTTCATGCGAACGTTTAAATATAGAGATAAGAATAATATATTTATGGATTTCAATGGTAGTAAAACTAAGATAAGTTCTTTATCTCCATTCGGAGTTTTACACTGCAGAAAATATAATTAACATAGAGACCTAATGGGGAATTTTTAAATAATGAACCACAACATTCTCCCTAAAAGATCATCTCTTTCAAAAAAAATATTATTGCTTCAGGTCTGTGTACATGTTGCAAAATAGAAACTACTGCTCATTGCTTGCTGCACTGGCCAAATTATATATTTATTAGGAACGAAACCATACAAACATTAGGTACTATCGATGTACAGTCTTTAATATTTGGTAACAGCCTAAAAAAGGAAAATGAAAACAGATTGGTACATGCATTTGAAATTGTGTGAAAGTACATTGCCAGAACAAAAAGATTTGTTTGAACATAACTGTGGAAATGAATTTACCAGAGTGCACATGAACTATTCATAGTGGGTTGTAGACCGTGAGGATAGTATGTGACAGATCCGTCTTTGTAATTTTTAGAAATATTTTGTTTCAATTTAATCTATAATTGCTTTTTTATATTTTTTTTATCATAATCATTCTACTTAAAACAGATAGATTCAATTCTCTTTTCTGGAATCCCGGTTCAGAAGCAGTAGATGCTTTTACCCAAGATTGGTTCGGGAAATATAATTGGTTAGTGCCCCCTATTTACTTGGTAGTAAGGGCGATCAAACATCTTGTTTTTTTTAACAGAGGAAAGGGTACCTTCATTATACCTAGATGGATCTCAGCCCCTTTTTGGCCATTCATTTTCAAGAAAAATCTTGTTTATCAAGATTATGTTAAAGATGTCCTGGAGTTCACAGAGACGAATAGAATATATACTAAGGGAAGTAATCCAAAGTGTTTATTTGGTTCAGAAAATTTCGGTGCTACTGTTTTAACAGTAAGACTAGATGTTAGTCTTTAAACGTACACCTGGTCCTAATATCGCACAATGATATTGTGGAGACATGGTGTAGTTTTTAAAATGGATTCATTATTAAATGAATTACTTAACTAGAGATTTATTTAATATCGTGTTCTGTTCTTAATATCACACGTTTGATATTGTAGAGACATTGCTATGTAGTCAATACTTAATGAAGTATAGTTGATGTTTATTATTGTGACATGGTCCTAATATCACTGGCTATTGTAGTAGACATGGTCACTTGTATATTTTAGTAAATAGTGATGTGATCAAAGCTAAAATTAATTCTGCAATGCGTCATTTATTTATTATTTATTTTTATTTGTTTAAACGTACGTGTAATATTTTATTGATTTACACGTTTTGCAGATGTCTTTAAAACAGGAATATGGTCGAACCTTGATAATTTTACAGTAAATGGTGAACTTGACTATCTCAAACAGCAGATGTCAACTTTTTGCCTTGCTTCAAGATCTGCCAACATTGTTCGTCAATACAAATATACCTTTAATTCCTTCTGTAAGTGGTGTTTATCTCATAAAATTACACAAACATTACCATCTTTAGATATTTATGTGTCTATGTATTTGATTCACTTGACAAATATTGGAAAGTCTGTTAGTACCATTAACGTAGCGTATTATAGTATTAGCTGGGCACATAGACTTGCAGGAGTTAAGGACCCTTGTAAATCGGATCTTGTAATCACAGTTAAAGAAGGAGCGCATAGATCAATTGGTCATTTAACAGTTAAAAACAACCGATAACATCTGAAATTCTCAATAATTTAGTTTGTGTTTATGCTGATGAACATGCTAATCTCAAGCATATAATAATAGCTTGTATGTGTCCTCTCAGTTACGCTGGGTTTTTTTACGCTACTCAGAATTGTCAAATCTTATGAGAAATCATGTCACTTTTTATGAACAACACATTAAGTTATTTTTAGAATGTAGTAAAACTGATGTTTACAGAGAAGGCAGGGATGTTTTAAATTTTAAAACCGACAATAGTGCTTGCCCTGTAAATTTGTTGTCAAGATACTGTGTTCTGGCTAATATAGCTCCAGACAGTACAGATTATTTGTTTCGTCCTCTTTGTTTTTGTAAGTCTACGAACACATACAAACTACGCCAAGGATAATTATCTTATTCCACAGTAAGAAAAACCTTATTATCCGTAATTGAAACTTTGGGTCTGAATAAGAAAAATCTTGGTCTTCATAGCTTAAGGTCTGGGGTGCGACTGCGGCTGCAGCAGCAGGGGTACAAGATAGATTGGTTAAAAAACATGGACGATGGAAATATGACCGAGCTAAAGATGGTTACGTTAAAGAAAGCATTTCAGATAGGTTGACTGTATCTAAAAACTTAGGAATATGAAATTTCTTGTTTAATATAATTTATATGTAATTATTTTCATACTATTATTTTTACTTTTTATTCTTGCGCCTTTCTTTGTTTTCCAAAATTGCTGCACACTCTGGCGAGTTGTTCCTATGCACAGGTGTTTGTGTTTTATTTAATAAATACTTTATGTTAATTTGAGTTAGACGAATTAGAACATAAATGTATTAATTAAAGGTAACTGAACACGTGTTTATGTTTACTACATTTAGTACACGTGTTTGTGTTTACTAAACATTTCCAATGATTGGTTTAAATCATTTGTTTACTAGTAATCAAGTAAATTTATAAATAAATTGATTGGCTCGTTTTTTGTCGCAATGCGGCCTTTACGGATGAAATAACATTCATATTTTAATAGCACGGGTATGTTTTCGCGGAAATAAGTTTCATGCTTAGTGTAAATAAAGAATTTGTCATTCGAAACTCAAATCTAGTGCAGGAAGGTTCGCCCTAACCCCCCCCCCCCCCCTCCCCCCTCCCCCAAACCTCCCAATTGTAATATTTGTTAAATTACAAGTGTATCCGGTTTTAGTTAGTTTAAACATATTTTATTGTCCAAAAGCATGACAATAGGATCAGATACAATTTTTTCAACTTAGAACATCTTCTCCTTTATATAAACAATATACAAATACAGTTGAACATAAATACACAAAAGCTACAGTCTTTCTTAATAATTAGAAAAACAACAAAAAACAACAACATGAAATGTACGAGTGCAACACAATTTGATATTTGCCAAATGACAAATCGAACAGACCTTTACAATAATTGGACTAGTTTATAGAACACACCTAGAATGAAGAAAATTAATAATTGTTATACAAGGTAGTGGAATTATTAATTCGGTAAAGGTAGGATCTTTTAAAATTTAGTTTCAAAATATATAACAATATCATTATTTATTCAGTAAGAATTTTAACATAAAGTGCTCACACGTGTGTATTGCAACATTTACTAATTCACACCAGGTCAGCCACAAACCAATTGTCACCTGATTACATTCACGATCATCAGCGGAAACAAAAGCGACATGTTTCCTTAATATATGTCTGTACAGTAATGAATACATGACTATTTGTGTTAATATTATAAATTTGACTTCCAAACAGCAAGGTTTTAGTTAAGAAAAGTTATGTTTTGGACTTAATATTGTATATAATCATGATAATAAGATGTTTTCATGTTATTTATATTTTTCTTTCTATTTTGTAGACTGTCTGTTTTGTGCATTGATGTCCTGCAGCGGCCACTGTGCGATTTGATAAGGACTCGCCATTTATTTTAATAAAAATAAAACTGCTGCACACTCTGGCGAGCTGTTCCTATAAACAGGTGTTTGTGCTTTATTTAATAAATACTTTATGTTAGTTTGAGTTAGACGAATTGGAACAAAAAGTCATTTAATTATTTCATTTTAACAATTTGTCGAAAGTATATGATAAAAAGATTAATACATGACCTTTTCCATATCATTCCGTCTATAATCTCTCGACTGCGTCTCAGAATGATACCCGGGCTGATATGGAAAATGTCTTGTATATGCATGCAGATATCGATATTACTCTATACGACACGTTTCTAGAATAACCTTTATTATATATGTGTCGCTGAAGTCTACAATAACCTTTATTAGATATGTGTCGCTGAAGTCTATAATAACCTTTATTAGATATGTGTCGCTGAAGTCTAGAATAACCTTTATTATATATGCGTCGCTGAAGTCTAGAATAACCTTTATTAGATATGTGTACGCTGAAGTCTAGAATAAAATTTATTAGATATGTGTCGCTGAAGTATAGAATAACCTTTATTAGATATGTGTACGCTGAAGTCTAGAATAACCTTTATTAAATATGTGTCACTAAAGTCTAGAATAACCTTTATTAGATATGTGTCGCTGAAGTCTAGAATAACATTTATTAGATATGTGTCGCTGAAGTCTGGAATAACCATCATTAGATATGTGTCGCTGAAGTCTAGAATAACCTTTATTAGATATGTGTCGCTGAAGTCTAGAATAACCTTTATTAGATATGTGTCGCTGAAGTCTAGAATAACCTTTATTAGATATGTGTCGCTGAAGCCTAGAATAACCTTAATGAGATATGTGTCGCTGGAGTGTAGAATAACCGTTATTATATATGTGTACGCTGAAGTCTAGAATAACCTTTATTAGATATGTGTCGCTGAAGTCTAGAATAACCTTTATTAGATATGTGTCGCTGAAGTCTAGAATAATCTTTATTAGATATGTGTCGCTGACGTCTAGAATAACCTTCATTAGATATGTGTCGCTGAAGTCTAGAATAACCTTTATTATATATGTGTCGCTGAAGTCTAGAATAACCTTTATTAGATATGTGTCGCTGAAGTCTAGAATAACCTTTATTAGATATGTGTCGCTGAAGTATAGAATAACCTTTATTAGATATGTGTACGCTGAAGTCTAGAATAACCTTTATTAGATATGTGTCGCTGAAGTCTAGAATAACCTTTATTAGATATATGTCGCTGAAGCCTAGAATAACCTTTATTAGTAATGTGTCGCTGAAGTCTAGAATAACCTTTATTAGATATGTGTCGCTGAAGTCTAGAATAACCTTTATTAGATATGTGTCGCTGAAGTCTAGAATGACCGTTATTATATATGTGTCGCTGAAGTCTAGAATAGCCTTTATTAGATACATGTCACTGAAGTCTATAATAACCTTTATTAGATATGCGTCGCTGAAGTCTAGAATAACCTTTATTAAATATGTGTCGCTGAAGTCTAGAATAACCTTTATTATATATGTGTCGCTGAAGTCTAGAATAACCTTTATTAGATATGTGTCGCTGAAGTCTATAATAACCATTTTTAAATATGTGTACGCTGAAGTCTAGAATAACCTTTATTAGATATGTGTCGCTAAAGTCTAGATTACCCTTTATTAGATATGTGTCGCTGAAGTCTAGAATAACCTTTATTAGATATGTGTCACTGAAGTCTAGAATAACCTTTATTAGATATGTGTCGCTGAAGGTCAAAATATTGAAAAGCGATTGATTGATTGATGAGTGCTTAACGCCAACTTTAGCAGTATTTCAGCTATATCGTGGAGTGAATAAATGTATTTATTAAATTAGATACCTGCAAGACCCTTAGAAATAAAGCATGCTTGTCTATAAAACAACAGGGTTATATGTACAAATAAACGAAACTTTAAAATGATAAAACCATATGCATTTGTATTTAGAAGTGTGTTTTCTAACTATATTTTTGTACACAATTTAATTTCTTTTAAAAATTTCAAAATTGTGTCGCCTGCGACATTTGTAAATAAATTAGATGTAGCGTTGACGTTGTCTGACGAATGTCAGCAACATCTACGCAGTCGGTTAAAATATGTTTTAGTGAACAATTGGAATTACACGGAATATATTCCGGTCGTTCTTTATTATTCAATAGATAACTTTTTGTAAGTCTGAAAGTCTACCATGTCCCATGCAACATCTGTTTAATACCACCTGCTCCTCATTATGATTTGACCGTAAGAACACGCAGTCTTTCCAAGAAAAGAATGTACTTCGTGCAATTTGTTATGAATTTGCTGGTCCTCGCTGTCTTGCCAGCGTGTTATAGATATTTCACTGTAAAAGACTTAAAATTAGTATGTCGTATAGAACAATTGGATATTGGATTATCCAATGTGTTCATGGCCGCCTGGTCAACGACTGCGTTCCAATTGATACCTATGTGACAAGGGATCCATGTGAAAATGATATGCTTACCGATATCAACAAGGCTTTTATGCATTTCAATTGTTTTTAAAATGAAAGGATTTTGACCTTTGCACTTCTCAATTGCCAACAGACAAGAAAGATAATCCGAACAAGTTATGAATTTACACTCAGAAGATGCTATGAACTTCAAGGCAAGAAGCATTGCATTAGCTTCTGCAATAAAGATCGAACTGGCAGACAGTAATCGACGAGAATAGAGCTGCAGTCCGAAAACAGCTATCCTATCACCATTCTTAAAACCGCCAGTATAAATTTCAGAGAATTCAGATGTTACGAATCTAATTGCAGCAACATGTTGCTGAATTAGTAAAGGGTTTATTTCAGATTTGTTTGTGTATTTTGTAAGTTCACGATAGGCTTAACCATGGAGATTTGTCAGACATTTGTGTGATTTGAGTCCAATATGTGGAATTGTATTGGGTTGTTTATCGTAAGCATGCTAATATAAAGGATTAAAAACACCGACACGAGCAGGAATAGAAGGATAAGCCTTCAATGTGTTTGCATAATGCATACCAAGTTTGATACGTCTGTTTTGCAGTGAATGCCCGTTTGCTTCAACCTGCAAACTCTCATTTGGAGACTTTCTGAATACTCCAAGTGATAGCCGTAATCCTTGATGATGAACTGTATCAAACAGCTAGATATCAGATTGAGTCGCACTCCAGTCGGTACAGGACACAAATTTAAATATTAAGTGCTTAATGGCACTTATTTTCAAGCATTTTAATATGAGGTAGAAAGAAAAGTTTACTATCAAAATGTAGACCTACAAATGTAGTTATTGAAACTATTTTTATAGGGGAATTATATAATTTTAGTGCCGAGTCTGCATGGGGTCCTAATTCATTACAAAAGCGCATACCGACAGTTTTTGAGTTAAACCCATTCCTCATTGCCTATTTTTCTATTTTGTTTATACATAGTTGTCATTGTCTTTCAATAATGATCATATTCTTACTCCGATACCATATAAGGAATCCAACAACATAAAGAGAATCCTCAATGTTATCATTTAACACTTTAGCAAAGCTGTTTCACTTAAAACAATGTAACAGAGGTGATGCTTCCCTAGGGAACTCCTATCTCTTGTTCATGAATGTCAGAATAAGTTGAATTAACTTTGACCTTAAATTATCTTTCAGATAGAAAATTCGAATACAAATAGGTAGCTTACTTTTCGACCCCATGTGAAAGAGGTGTTTTAAAATTCAATATTTCCATGTTGTGTCATATGCTCTTTCCAGGTCGAAAATGATATATACCGCATTTTTTTTTTTTGCAATATCGTTTCGAATAAGTTTCAAAACTGACAAGATGAGCCAAAGTTCTTCTACCTTGACGGAATCCACACAGTATATAGGACAGTAGTCCAATGGATTCAAGAAACAATGCAAGGCGAATATTGATCATTCTTACCATGGTTTAACAAACGTAATTAATTACTGCTATAGCCCCATAATTTGACGGTTCCGAATATGGTGGAGAGAACCACCACGACCTGCCTGAAGTCACTAACATACTTCATCACATAATGTGGTATCGTATACACTCTTCATAACGGTATAAATGTAATAATGTGTTTTACATAAGTGGGGAAAAATTAAAGGGCAGACAATGTTTTTATTAAATAAATCAGTCATTCATAGCGATTTAATAATACTTTGGGGGAGGGTTAGGGTTACGTGTTTGTCACGCCCCTTTCAACAATATTTCAGATTTATAGCGTTCAGTTTTAATGGTGGAGGAAACTGAGTACCCGGAGAAAACCATCGACCTGCCGCAAGTAACTGACACACCTTATCGCATAATATTGTATCGAGTACACGTCGCCTGAGAGGGATTTGAACTCACAGCGTTAGTGGTGATATACATTAATTGCATAGGTAGTTATAAATCCAATTACCATACGGTCACTACCACGTCGACCCCTTAATTAATGTATTAATAATAATGTCAATATTTTAATTATAATATATATACATATCTTTATATAAAAATGCTAGCTAGATTTAGATTTTTTAATAACTACATTATATGTTTGAAAACAAAATACTTTAGAGAATTTTGTTCATTACATTTATTTAGAACAGTTAAGTATAATGTTCCGCAAAACGAGTATTCACACACACCACTTTCAAAAGCTTCTTCTTCCACTATGCTCGATACAGATATAGTGAAGTGTAGCACACCATGGGATGCATTCTGTTGTAGGAGTTATTAATGCTATTACTATTATTAATGGGAGGATGATATCCTCGGGGACTACTACTCCATTAGCAGAGATATCGACCAATCATAGTAATAAAAACGTAGATATCAAATTTAGTACGCATAAAACAAAAATATTTGAAAGCCTAATAATTGAAAAAATCTTTGGAAGCAAGAACATCAATGCTGCTGTATTGCTACTACCAAAATGCTATACTCTATTGACAAAGCCAAAATCATAATGCAGTCATAATTTCTTTCCTTAAGAATGTTTAATTAAAATTTAGATATTCATTCTTTTAATAAATAGAGAAGATAATAAGATGGAGCAATGTGAAAAACTAGTTTCCTCATATGTGAATGCAACAGTCATTTAGACATATACAAAGAGTCAAAGCTACACGTCAAATAAAACCTAAACAGGAAGTTTATAATCAGTTTAATTAACCTGAATGTATGTTAATGAACCATCTCTTATCAGTTGTCTTTAAAGGGGTTGTGATGCTATCGCAGGGTAGCATTCACTTTAGACAGGAATTAATTAATCTAATATCACATGTAAAAAGGGGAGGTTACCGTGCTATATCAGAGTGCAGCAAATACCAATTATTACTTCAGACTGACTACATAAGACAGAGAGAAATATGATCATTTATATATTTATTTACATATACTATCTTACAGTGCCCTAAGGGAATCATCCCAGCAATTTTTTGAAACAAAATATTATTGTCCCGTCGAGTCTTCTGACGGCTGCTGTAAGACAATCGCTGCCTGCGAAACAGTGGTTGACAGAAACTCGACGTGTTTCTACTGTTAAATGTGAGAATTCGTGTCCCATCGAGTGCTCTGACGACTGTTGTAAGACAATTGGTGCCTGCGAAACAGTGGTTGACAGAAACTCGACGGGTTTCTACTGTTAAATGTGAGAATTATTGTCCTGTCGAGTACCCTGACGGCTGTTGTAAGACAATTGGTGCCTGCGAAACAGTGGTTGACAGAAACTCGACGGGTTCTCTACTATCAATTTGTAATGAAATGAAATGTTAGATTTCATTGATTAAATATTAAGTTGAATAGAACTTTGGGGATAAAATGCCATTTTATAAGACTGACCAGTGATGAAATGCAAGGAATGACCATTGCTGAGATGAAGATCCCCGGAGATTTAGCTGAGTAATCCCCCAAGTTGTAAGATAATGATTTGAAAAAGTGGAGTGAGGAGCCTTCATAACGCATGTAACAGTGTGAAAAAGAAAATAATCGAAACAATAATATTTAGTTAATAAAATGTAATGAATTGTTCCGAGAATGACGCCAACACAGTATAAAGTGAAAACGAAAAAACATCTCTCTTCAAATGGATGAATATTTAAAGTTTTAAACGTTTTAAAATTAAAAAAACTGTCACTTATCTAAATCGGATAAATATATCAATTACAATCCATATCTATTAAAACAAATGTATATAATAAGCACACATCCTCCTCAGAAAAACCTGCACTGGTCAGACGTCTAAATATGACAAAGCAATACTCCTAGTTCATCCTCATAAATACTGATGAAAGTACCAAAATAAATCCGTCTTCAATGATGGAAGCTACAAAGTAAGTTCTTCAATAAAACAGCACACGTCAGAATTACAAATCAAGGTGTTACAAACTAATATCGATTCCCTTCTTCACTGGTAAAACCAGCTCTCGTCAAACGGCTGAATATTCGGAACTCAGTTAATAAACAAAGTGAAAATGTATTTGTGTTCGCTAAAAGTGAATTAACTAAAAAGTTAAGATGTGAAATATCTCGTTATCACTGCGTGAAGAATTACTTAGACAATGTCAAAGCCATGTGTGCTTTTTGAATTATTTCTTTAGATGTTCGTATGTAACGGCAATAACTATCTGATGACCAACGACCAAGAGTTGTAATGAGATGGTCTTGAATGTTAACAGATCCTGCTGAAGTACTGGCACCAATGCGAAAAGAGTGTTCGTGGTAAAGATTCGAGTTGTATCCACAAATGTCAAGAATATGTTTCAGACTTGTGATGAACAATTCTCTGTCTAAAACACATCCATCTTCTTTAATGAACAAAGATTAGTGGTAGGATCGACATATTGCAAAATCGTAAATTCGCCACACCTCAAAAATCCCAAAAAGGCTACGGTACATACTGTTTCTAGCATGCAGACAGTAAAGGTAGAGAACACACCCGACCTAAAAGAATTACAAATGATTTCAAGTACCTGAAAAGTAATAGGAAGCCTTTGCTTAGAATTATGCTCTCCTTGGATACGTTTTATGGCTCGCATAATCATGTTCAATCTAAGAATGGTCGCTTCGTGTGCAGCATCGAAAGGATGCTCACAGGGTGGATTATCTGCCCTTGATGTAAAAGGACGCATTTTCAACAGGCTCTGGGTATTTGATATAAATATTTGTTTACAACCTATTCTGTAACACTGTCTTTAGGTAGAACGATACTACAGACATTTAGATACATTTCCTAACCTTTTGAAAGTGAAATGAAATGTAAATTGACATTTAATTTATGTTCATCGACACTCGTCTGTGTTTACAATATGGCGACAAACGACCATCTTATACAAAGACAATCATCCGTGCATTTTAGCACAAGGCATAGCAAGGGTATTACACATGCAGAAATCTTAGATCAAATTAAGCGTACAATTGAAATAGACCGCAAAAAGGCTATACAAATAACGGAACGAGACTGTATCGTTACTGTAAATGACAATCATACAAAAATAAAATTGTTGGTAGAAGGTGTCGAAGTTCAAAATCAACATTTAAAATGTATGGATGTGGAAAAAGGAATCACAAACATTACCATAACAAATACGCCTGTAGAACTTGCTGATATAACAATATGTACATATATGAGCCAATTTGACGATGTTGTACAGGGATCTATTAAAAGGGGTACCATAAAAGGAACCAATATAGAAACAGGTACAAGATACATACAAATTGTTAATTGTGCTCCAACTATCCCAAATTTAACAACATTTGGTAGATTCAATGTGCGACTGCTTGCTGATAATAATCGAAAGGCATGCAGACATTGCAATTGTACAGACCATCCATCATATAAATGTGACAAAAAACAAGATCCCCTGAAAACCACGAGATCTTGTTACAGGTGTAACAGTACCGATCATATGATTCGTGACTGCCCATACTCAACAAATGTTTGTTATGGCTGTGGCAGAGAGGGCCACGTTAAACGTGATTGTACATACAAGAAGGGGTACACGGAAACAACAGAACAAGACATGTACGGTGATTATGTACATGGCATCAGGGAAGGAAGACGAGCAGACGAGGACGACGAAAAGAAAATTCCAACAAAACCAGACAGAAAAAAGCAAAATACAAAAGACTTAGACTGTGAAGGTAAACCAAACTTTACAACTACACATACTGACATAAAAACAACAACAGTCATAATCGGTGCGTCAAATTGTCGCAGAGTCCAAGTTACTGATCCCAACATATGCAATCTATCAATATCCGGAACAACTGCTGAACACATTGACGCAATACTTGAAAATGTTGACTGTAAATTAAACACCACAGACAAGCAATAAAAATGATCATGATATGTAATATCCATGTGTCTAACACTGTAAATAAAAGAAAGCATGTTTTCCTAACGTTGAAATCGCGTTGTGCAGTATTCTCCCTCTGAAAGGCAAGAGACCAGGTCAAGTAAAATGTAACCTGACATCATCGTCTGTTAACAATGTGATGGGGAAATGTGCTAAAAAAATCACACATTAACATACATTGATCTTTGGTATGAATTTGCATCAAACAACAATCCATCAAAACTCTTATACGATACAAATGATACCAGTGGAGTACATAATGAGCCCGAAGGGAGCAAGTCTTCTTTCATAAGTTCTATATTCTGTGACTTTTCTTCAGAAAATGAACATGCCGGATAATATCAAACACCTAATCAAAATAGAGACAATTAGGCAAAATCTAAAAATCATGAACTTTTTGTTGACAAGGACAAGCAATAACAACAAATAGTCTATATATTGTAAATTTGATACACTCCCTGAAAGTAAAATGTGCTATATTGTTTATATAGATATTGAGAAAATTGTTTGCATATCATGTAAAGAGGGAGAGGCGTTAAGGCGCAAAATTGGCCCCACATTTTATTAAAAAATAATGCTTGATAAAGGTAATAACAAAATTACCGAACTCCGAACAATCTTACAAAGGGAAAGTCAAAACTCATAATTATATAAACAGACAAAATCAGTCAACAACCGGAAAACTGTGAAAACCGTAATGACCCTGACTTGGTACAGGCATTTCTAAAGTAATGGTGGGTTGAATCAGATTTTAAGGCGCCAAACCTCCCGCTCTCATTACGGTTCAAAGGTTCCGGCTGTCACTGTAACAGTATTTAAATACATAGAATAAAAACAATTTACTAATTTAATTGTTATATAGACAAATTTCATAAATTATATCAAGTTTCCCCTTTTTCGCCCAAATTAAACTTTTAACTTAACTCAAAGGGAACTATCCATCTGGTGCCTTCAAAATGCGTTCTGTCGTGTGCATAAGTTATTGTTTGCATGATTGACAGACAATATTCATCATATTGTTTTCTAGCTTCTTAACTGTCGATTGAGAACAAAATAAAATACTCTAGACAGGCAGCATATAGCCAGTCAATGGGGTTTGCAATTAATATTTCGCATGCACAATAGCGACCCCACACCACAAGGTGTGGAAAATAGAAATATTCTATTGTGGTTTAAATACGTATTAACTGCATTACATATAAACTGTATGATTCTGTTTGATAAAGTCCTTTAACTAGAACAGGAAAAAATGTACAATTAGTGAAATAGTGAGGTTATAAAAGATCGTGAACGTGATGTAAAAGTTTAAAATAATTTCAAGGTATATTTTAAATGAGGTTGAAACAAGTCACCATTTGATATCAATTCGGTTGTATTTCATTTTGACGATTTTAATTACGGAAGACGATCACATCCATATTTTTTTAAAACAATTGCAACTCAGCTGATTTTTTTCATAACCTATAATAAAATGAAAAAACTATATATCACACTGTCGGAACAGTTCCAACAATCAATAGAAAAATCGTAGAAATATGTAAATTCGATATCCCTAACACACATATAAATGACTCCTCCTGGCTTAGTTCAGGTACTTCAATAAAATGTGACGGGGTTAAACTAGTATACAGTAGATTTTTCTAAGACTTTCTCTTATTTAGTAAATACAATAGAAAGCGAAAATCGCACGATTTTTGCACGAGAATAGGTCAATGGTCGGGAGACCGTCGCCGATGAGGTATAAATAAGCCTAAAATGGGATATTGTTTTAACATGGGACAGACAGGTTTTGGGAGAATGGAATCATTTATTTTTCTTTACATATCAAATCAGAAATGTTTCATTCAATATCCAGTATTACATAACTATTATACTGCTTGATTTTCCTTAGTCAGATTATTTTTTTTCTCCCAAGTCTGGCAAATTTATTTATTTGTGCGAAAATTTAAATCAGAAATATTTAAAAAAAAAAAAAAAAAAAAAAAAAAAAAAATGAAAAACACCCCTCCTTGAAGTATATCTATAAATATGGTTTGGGGAAAATATTTATTTTGCATGCAGACTCTAATGTCACTGTGAAACCATTATTTGGCCATTGATATTAATTTTTAGCTGTTTTAAGCACTGAAATGAAAAAAAATATATGTAATCACTTACACTCAATGAACAATTGAAGACAAATGTTGCAATAAGGTCTCCCTCAAAAGATCTTTACGTAAATTAACATTGTTTCGTTATACTACGGGAAGATACGTTCGTTCGTCAATTATCGAGAAATCTCTATTAATGGAATCCAGTTAGCAAAGTTCGTATTATTAATTGGCAGAACATCATCAATATACTTGGGAGTGAGATTAAAGGCTTAAGCCTCTCTACCTTTTTTTTTTGTCTTTGATAAGTTTTTGTATAAACTCAGACTCATAGGAGTATAGAAAAAGTTGGAGAGGAGAGGGGCATAGTCTGTTCCAATAGGGATGCCTATCTATGACTTGTTGAAAAATGTGGCATTCAAACTCGACAAATATATGTTATCGATAGGGAACTCCAATATTTTGATAGCTTCATTTTATGTGTACACTTTTTACCTTTCGTTTCGTGCTTGACAAAATAAGTTAATTCGTGACCCAATACTATAAACTTGTAAGTTGTCACCATTTTAAAGTAAAATGCGTTGTGAATAATTTACTTTAAAGAGGAAATGAAAGTATAAAAGGTAAAAAAGTCAAATATTTGGGTAGATGAAATTTTCGAAAATTAAAATTATGCTCTTTTTTCAGTATCCACTTTTGATTGATTGAGTGAGTGAGCGATTGCTGTTTAATGTCAATTCAGCAATTGTTCAGCTATGTTATGGCGAGAACAAGTTAATTATCGATGAGATGATGATGAGGTCCGCTTTGTTCTAGACCAACACGCTGAGTTGGAATTTTTTAGTGATAGCTCACTGAAAGAACAGTCCGCGGGTAGAAATGTCACTATATTCGGACACATTATTCTGATTCCGAGCCAACCAATCGTTGCTCTTTCTCCATAATGCTGCGTACGTAGTGGAGAAGCAACACATACCAATTTTTTAGTCCTTGGTTTGACCCGACTGGGGTTCGAACCCACGATCTACCGCGCTCAAAGCGAGCACGCTAACCAGTAACGCAACCGATGCGGTGGTTTTGATTGATGTTACCACGTGAATATACTTTGTCACAGTATGATAGTAGTCCTCCGTTGACTGCATGCACAATTGTAGTCATACCTATAGATAGTTCTTTTGTTGAACAAGTAGAAGAATATACCTGTTTAAATACTGATTCTTCTGAAATTTTGGTATCCATTATAGAGTAGATAATTCACAATTTTCTTCATTTATCGGAATATTCAGTGATGACATGAATGACTTGTGATTTGCCAAAATGTCTTCTTTGTCAAAATTAGTATTTTTGTAAGGTTTACCAGAGTTCTTGGAAATATCAAGGTTTTCATATTGATCGTTTGGCGTTAAACAACAATCACTCACTTCATTACTTATTTATCAAACCTTATTTCTTGTGGTTTTTGATTATTTTTATGATGTTTACCTATTTGAAATTCAGCATGTTTGTAAGCTCAACTGGACAAAACGGCCAAGTGAAGTATTATCATTTAGTGTCCGTCGTCTGTTATCCATAACTTTTCATATTAATATTCAATCTTTTTCTTAGAAACTGCAAAACCAAATGCTTTAACTATTTTACGTTATCAAGTTTTGGGACTATTTCATAGCGCGTGCATATATAGTACGTGTTTATACAAAACGCACATGCATCAACGCTTACCTCACCATGACCAGACCCATATGGTCATGCAAGGTATTATCATCACATTGCATCCAGCGTGGTCTGTAAATCTTTAACATTGACATTGGAGGGATGTAGGAGAGGTGTGTATTTAGTGCCGTCTTAGCACATGGGAACATGGGGCAGTTGCCCGGGGGCCCATGAGCATAGGGGCCCCATCCTTATTTATGTATGTTATTACTTTATGTTTTTCTAAGGTTTAAGCACTGACTTTGTTGGAAATACCAATACAATATATATATGTTTAATTAGATATACATTTACAGTATTATTCCTATGAGTGGTTGTGTAGGTATGGGACCCAGTGCACTGCTTTTCCCGGGGGCCCATGATGCTGTTACGGCGGCCCTGCTATTATTGTTATTTTCCAAAAAGCAGTAGAGAGGGTCTACACATGAAAAATGCTACGGTAACGTTGTTGTTTAGATATATCAGCAGAAAAACAATACAAATTAATGTGTGGAGAAGGAAGCTTTTAAAGGCATATTGTCTACCACAATCCTAATTTTCTCATACCCAATATTATTGTCGTTTTCCGTACTGACCTTCATAAAATGAAGAATAAACACCGAATTATTGGCGAATACGATACGAAACGTTGTTTTTCGATTTAAACAAGCTGACCATCGCTACTGGAAGCTAATTAATCATGCACTGACCTGAGAGAGGCCAAATCTATTTTTATCTATGTTTATGCCAGTAGCCCGGATGCTGCAGCATGTCGTGTTTGTTTACCTCGCAAATACGGCCGTTTTTGCTACTCATTAACAATAATTTGCTGTTGCCAGGTGCAAGATTACATATATTGAATAATATCTACAGGAAAATGATCATAGGCATCATCATAAATTCATAAAATATGAAAACCGATTGAGAAAAGAAGACAAAATGCCTCGGCTTACCTATCAAGCAAGCAAAATCTTTACCACTTCAGCGTGAACTTGGACGCGTAGTGCTTCCTTCAGTTCGTTCAAACGGTCCAACTGATCCCCTACATATATCCTGCATTTGTTCCATTTGGAAGATACTGCACTTCTATTCCTCTTTCTCTCTGAATCCGTCAAAGTACGCTTTCTTCCACACGTTGACACTTTCTCTTTTGCCCAAGAACCACATGTTGTTTATTGTTTCTAAACAATCATGGACAATAATTCCGATAACGATAGTTTTGGGTCTTTTTTGTCCAAAAAAAAGAACCCAAATCGTATCTTTTGCAGCATAACTGTTTAATGATAGCATAAGCAAATCATTTACGACAATAATTTTGGGTATGAAAAAATTACGGTTGTGGTAGACAATATACTTTTAAAGCACATCTATAAAACATGTATTTAAGGGAAAAATTTCCTGATTATTAAATGAAAATGAAAACGAGGATTGTATTACAGGACGTTTACTGTGACGTAACATATCCGGAATATTTACACGTCCGCAAGCGATATTACAAAACCCTACCTCCTTTAAGTGTTTTAAAATAATCGTTTTTTAGCATTTGTTTATTAAATTTTAAAAAATGCAATAGAACAACGGCATCTCGAAGACTGATCTTGGAAAAATGCTATCAGTCAACAGATTTTATCATTAAATACGATATTTTCATATGGCAAATAATACAGGGATTGAAAGTTGCAAGAAAAGTCCCATAGAACTCGGAAAAAGGGGGGCTTCTTGCATATTTGGCCTTTCAATCTATTCGCACATTTAATTAAATGAAATTCAAAACTTTGCCAAGCATTTTTCTTGAAGAATAGGATATCACCAATCCGCCGGTTCCTTCATTACTTGTATTGAACATCGCTATGCCGTTGTTCTGCCCGGTTTTAGTGGTCACGATGCTACTTTCTCTTTAATGTGATCACGCGACCTATGTGATTGATTCCTAATATTATTATTTTTTCATTTTGAGTAGATCACACATAATTTTATTGGTGTATGGCTTAAATGATTAAAATTAATGCATTTTCGCGTGTATTCAACCAAAAAGTAAAAACACCTTTTTTTATGGATTTTCAATAGATCATTTGCCAATTCCCGACTTGATTCTAAAATTATACACCTTTAACATTTTATTATTTGAGTTATTTCCCTTACAGAGGACAAGCTAGTTCCCGTTCAATGCAAGAGCAACAGATAGGATTACGCATTTGAGGTGTAATACCACTAAACAAGGGTACCAGTCGAAAAGGATGTATGGGAAAGTAGTACTTAAACACAAAATGGATTCCTACATTATTGGATAAAACATAAATCGTATTAGATACTGCAAAATACTGAATGTCAGCAGAAACCTACATATCTTAGGATAATTTTAAGTCCATATGTGATGTCCTTGTGGTTTTAAATAAACTAGAGGCTCACAGGAGCCTGTAATCGCTCAACTGGTTTCCAATATGACATCTAAAGTTGATAGAAAATGGGAGTGTTGCACATAATATTCAAAGTGGGCCACCCAAAGATCATTTCAACTCAAATTTCTGAGCAAAAGATTTTGATATGATTTTATCTCATAATATTCCTAAACTGAATAAACTGGCTGAAAAAAATCTCACAGAAAAACCCAGAATATAAGCTAAACTACTCATTGTCATGTAGCTGCAGTTAAAATTTGAGCTCATTTTGATTTATAATAAAGCAGCAAAGGACAATTGAAGAAATTTCTATTTTTAGCAACATCAGCCATCTTGAATGGAGGGCAGGGCTGTCGGACACAATTTTGAAAGGGACCCACCCAGGGACCATCCCTGCCACGTTTAGTGTAACTTGGTTCAGCGGTTTCAGAGAAGAAAATTTAAATGTGATCTTTAATCAAAATATGTTCAATTTGGATAATCGGTATAAATTGGCTGAAAGAAATATTTCGCAGAAAAATCCAGAATATATGTTAAACTACTCCTTGCCATGTAGTTGCCGTTAACATTTGAGCTCATTTTGACTTATACTAAAGCAGCAATGGACAATTGAAGACATTTCCATCTTTAGTAACAGCAGCCATTTTGAATGGAGGGCGGGGCTGTCGGACACAAATTTGAAATGGAACTACCCTAGGACTATGCCAGCCAAATTTGGTTTGATTTGGTTCAGCGGTTTCAGAGAAGAAGGTTTAAATGTGATCTTTTATCAAAATATGCCTAATTTGAATAATCGGTATAAATCGGCTGAAAGAAAAATTTCACAGAAAAACACGGCATATATGTTAAACTACTCATTGCCACGTAGCTGCAGTTAAAATTTGAGCTCATTTTGGTTTATACTAAAGCAACAATGGACAATTGAAGAAATTTCTATTTTTAGCAACAGCAGCCATCTTGAATGGAGGGCAGGGCTGTCGGACACAATTTTGAAAGGGACCCACCTAGGGACCATTACTGCCAGATTTGGTGTAATTTGGTTCAGCGGTTTCAGAGCAGAACATTTAAATGTGATCTTTTATCAAAATAAGCCTAATTTGCATAATCGGTATAAATCGGCTGAAAGAAAAATTTCACAGAAAAACCCGGAATATATGTTAAACTATTGCTTGACATGTAGCTGCAGTTAAAATTTGAGCTCATTTTGATTTATACTAAAGTAGCAATGGACAATTGAAGAAAATTTATATTTTTAGTAACAGCAGCCATCTTGAATGGAGGGCGGGGCTGTCGGACACAATTTTGAAATGGGACTACTCTAGGACTATCCCAGCCAAATTTGGTTTGATTTGGTTCAGCGGTTTCAGAGAAGAAGATTTAAATGTGATCTTTTATCAAAATATGCCTAATTGCATAATCGGTATAAATCGGCTGAAAGAAAAATATCACAGAAAAACCTGGTATATATGTTAAACTACTCCTTGCCATGTAGTTGCAGTTAAAACTTGAGCTAATTTTGACTTATACTAAGGCAGCAATGGACAATTAAAATTTCATCCCCCCTTTTTTCTATTTTGAGCTTGGCGGCCATCTTGTTTGGAAGTCGGTATCACCGGACACAATTGTGGACGGGGGCCATCCAAGGACCATTCCACCAAAGTTTGGTTCAAATTGGCCCAGTGGCATCACAGGAGTTGATTAAAATGTGAAAAGATAATGGACGAACGGACGACGGACGACAGACGACGGACGCTCAGTGGTGACATTAGCTCACCAGGGTCAGGTGAGGTAAAAATTGATTGCATTGGAAAGAAACCGCCTGAATTTGTGTAAAGTCGAAAGTGAAAGTAGGATTTTTGACGGTAGACATCTTCAAACTGTCTGTTTTTTTCTAATATGCCATTAAATGTATGTTGATTTTCGGAGCTAAGCTTCCAATAAGGTACCCCTTCCATGAGATATGAGTGTCACTTAGATTAAACTTAAGATGAATCCTGTATGAAAGCTCTTTTTTTTTATTTATCATAGAACATACATGCCAACTCTACCGATTTATGATAGAAGGCTATGGAGAATTCTTAAGTGGTATTACACCTTGAGTATGCATTTCTTAAAATTTATAGATAATTGAACCTTGTAAAATTATAGAAGTTAACTTTATAGCAAATACAAAATTCACAAGTTGTTACAACATTTAAATTGTATACAGAGTATGAGCAAAATATATGTCGTTTTGTTTGAATATTGCATGATATTGACACTTTTGTCCGCCTCAAAGGGAAGCAACTACTACAAACATGTGGAAAAAATGTATAATTTTAGAATCAAGTCGGAAACTGACAAATCAGCTAAAACAACCTTCACATGACTTCGAATATGGCATAAATAAAATAACAAATGGCTTCCCCTAGGAAAACACCGAGTTTATGTGAAAGGGACACCAGACAGCTGTGAGGAACGAATGTAATACATCCCTTAGCGCGGGATGTAAAGGACACACTCCTTACACGTAAAAGACAACTTACAGCAGAATCTGATAGCAACAGTTTATTAGGAGTGTTGTTGGATTGTCACAAAGCAAAATAATATCTACCATCTCCTCTTTTTCTAGTGAAAATCAAAACAATCATACATAGACTCGTGGCAGCGACACACATTTTACCTACACGATTAATCATATGGTTGTAAACTTGTTCTCATCATAAATATATATGAAATACTTGATTTTAAAACAATTATCTATCGACAACCACCCCTCCCCCCTCCCCGAGGGTGTGCCAGGAGTAGAATAGGCACCAGGTTTTTCCGTCCTAGAGGCACTAGTCCTCTAAAAGGGGCCAACCCTGCGGGAACCCAGGGGTATAGAAATGGGACCGAGAGCTTCTTCGGCTTGAAGGGAGGACCGTCGGTTGTTCGGGATGTAAACATTCACAACTAACCCGTCCTTCGGATGAGACGTAAATAAAACCGAGGTTTCGTGTTGCGAGATTGTCACCCTCTTCGCAAGTTAAAGAACCCAGTGTAACAGCTCATTATGAGCATTATACTCATGATAAGTGATCCATATGAGACCTGTTGCACTGGCTAAATTCCCCGTCCCTACCCATCAATTTTCCTTGTTTCGAGTTCCATGGCGTTTTTTTTTTATCCGTCCCCCGTTTTCAACCTACATATTGATTTATTGTAAACATGTTCTCGTCCTGAATATAGTTGAAAAATTGCTCACTGGACGTTAAACATCAATCATTCAATCAATCAATCTATCGACAACCACTTTCCATGGGATATCTGATTCCAAGGCTTGCTATCAGCTTATCTAAAAAAAAATAATAATAATTCTCACAGGTTCCTAGCTATTTCCCAAAATATTTTCATATAAAAAAAAAAATCTTTGGCATTTTTTTTTACCGATTTGTGAGGGTTGTCCGTAAAAATGTACTGGAATATATTATCGCATTTGTTGTCGTTAAGAATAAAGTACGGTTAAAAAAGTGTTTAAAAAAATATGACAAAGTTCTATTGTCCACATAAATCTATCTATTACTTCTTTAAGGTTAATACCAAAATTTCGATCAGTTTTCGACAATCAATGTTAATAAGTTTCTGAATTGATATGACCTCAATATGTACATTATCAATGTCATAGCAGACGATGAAACCAAAATTGGTGTGTATGAGATATATTTTTTAAATGATTAAAGCTTTGTTAAGGTGACGAAAAAATACAATTTGAACGTGAAATAATAGATGTGATACAGTTCTTACATTTAAAGATGACATTTTTAGATCCGATTTCTTGAGATCATTCATGCCATTTCAGCATCATAATATAACCTCTGACAAATGAAGCGATCAAAATAATGAGAGATTTTATCACGTGAAACAAACCGTCGAAAACAGGAGACCGTCGAAAATGGGTGACGTTGCGACATTACTATTCGTTCACTTTAATTTCATAATACAGCTTCAGAACATGTTTTTATTCCTGAAATCAATCCACATTGCATATTAAGTCAAATTTATTCTTTGTTTATTGAGTTTTATTATGCTTTGCTTTTGTTTTTGTTTTTTTAAAGATATGCATTATAATACAATGATACATACGCTCTGTATTCTGAAAAAAATGACGTTTAGTGCTTTTCATTTCCTGACTTTGTCGGTCCGCTGTGAGGAATTAGATGCACATATTAACTAACTGTATTATTTCTAAAAAGCACATATTGTGAATACATTTTGGAGAAAATTTTATCGACATCTGAGATAGGGCCGATTTTGGCCCTTATAGCTCCCAGTCCTTTGTACATAATATTATACATTATGCAAAAAAAAAATATTTATTAACATAGCTTGCATTATCATAACATATATATTTTTGGTTTGTATATAAAAAATCAACTAATTCAGTATGTGCAATCTTAAGCAGGTTGTGGTACGAAATAGATATTGAAGAACCTGTGTTATTTTAAAGCATATTATTCAATTTGAAATAATTAACATAGCATGCATTATTATTATAACTTATACATTTTTGGTTTGTATATAAAAACAAATATTTCAGTAAGCAGGTTGTGGTATGAAATAGATATTGAAGATCTTATGTTATTTTAAAACATATTCAATTTGAAATAAATGTCAATTCAAATTACCACACTAAATGTCAATGGTATGGGAGAAAACTCCAAACGAAACGCAATTTTTAATTAATGTCGAAAACAAAATTTTGATGTAATTAAATTTGCTCGCAGGAAACACATTGAATAAATACTATCGAATCAAAATGCCAAAAAGAATGGGGCGGGAATAACAGGACAAAAACTCAGAAAGGTGACAGGTGTAGCAGTTTTATTCAAAGAGAGGTTCAAATATGATGTAAACGTTAACATCATTGACCAAACGGTAGGTATTTACAATGAATTTAAAATTGATACCGTTGAAATATTTAGAATTACAAATGTATGTGTACCAAACATACCCAGTGACACAAAACGTTTTCTAGAAGAGATCAACATTGATAATGATGAAAATATTTAAACTTGGTTGTAGGAGACTTCAATTGTACTTTGAATACAAAGGAGTAGGTATGATAAGGGCAGAAATTGGCCTAAAAAATAAATAAATTATAAATGAAACGTATAGCTTTCGTTGTTTCTTGATTTTATAAGACCTATACCCCAACTACTATTTTGGTAACAGTTTTCCATATTTGCACGTGCGATGACGTCACACTAGTCAATGAAAAGTCTATCGTTTCGTGAAAATATATGAAATCTAACAAGAAATGTGTATTTAATGTCAATATTCAGTATAACCACAAGCAGGTACCAACGGCATATTTTAATATGATGTTTAATATACATAAACACATATCTCATTTAATTTTTGTGTTGGTACCCGAGTGTGGAGAGTATGAAATCTGCAATCAAAAAATAATTTTAAGGTCGATTTCTCGTCAGCGGCCATTTTTTATTGACCGTTTTCATCCGTAATAGACAGAAATAGAAATCGTACCTTTTAATCTCATCCAAAATAAAGTTGGTTATCGTAGTTGTTTTGCTACGAGAGTAAAATTTGAACAATTTTTATGAAACAGTTTTGACGTTAAATAAATTTTGGAGGTGATTTACTGCCGACCTGATTTTGCATTGAGTCCGACGTGTTTTTTATGCTAACCCTCAGTGGAATTTCATGTGCTACTATACTAAAATATACTTTAATATTATCCCCACAATTCACAAAAAGTACAGAAAGCAAAACAAGTAACCAAAAAAAAATTAGTACGTCAGATTATCTTAGAAATTAATTCATTGGACATGTAAACACGTCATCGGAACTTTCTATTTTTAGTAGTCCCTTTATTTTTGTTATTTTTTCTTTAAAGTGATATGAAACGAGTTTTGGTGAAATAAACATCTTCAAAAATATTCTTGATATGTTTACATTCCCTAAAAACTAAACCATTCGTGCATGTTTGAGGACGAAAATCGCGATCATCTGTGATTAAGAACAGAAAATCATTCCATCTCGTACGTGTTTTGTCAAGACAATGGCGGCTAATTAACTTTCGGATGCACCGTTCCGATGATTGCCGATCATGAAATTTCATCACCAACGTAAACAGGCGAGCACATGTATCATTCTGGTTTTGAAAGAAGTTAAATTTCTTGCATTTCTTGCCTTGCAAAGAAATTATTTCATGTATGTTTTACCTTAAAGATTATCAACTGCAATGAATTTCATTCTGACTTAATCAGTTTATTCGAAAAACAGGACAAAAACATTGAAATCGGTAATAATGAATGACACGGGGCCCCATTTGGGGAAATCGAAACAGAACCAAGAAATCTCAGAATTTAAAATCCTCGTTGGAACTAACGTATCGCATGTGCAAACTGTGTAAATTATTATTAGTATGTACATTTCAAAACCATTACGATGAAAACATTTGGAGTTGTCGGAGAAGAAAATAAAAAATCAACAAGAAAAAAAATGCCAAAAATACGACTTACTTTGTCCATAATTTGTCACCGTTATTTTGACACCAACCATTTCATAACTTGGTTCGTTTATTTCCTGCTTTGTTTTGGGGACAACCAATTGATTCCGCGGGGGGGGGGGGGGGGGGGGGAGGGCCTGGCAGTTTTTGTAAATAAAATAAATAATCTGGCCACCCAAAGTTGGAAAGAAATTCTGGCCTTTGCTTCATAGAAAATAAAATCGGGCCTGAACTGAGTAAACAATGTTATAACCTGTCCTGCACTATGTGTCGAATGAATTTTCTGTCAAATATTCTAACCTGACTATTCTTGCCAGGCCCCCTCAGAATCAAATTATTTGCCTATATATTATTATGAGATCAAGAATGTGTGCTTTCTTTCACATTCTTGTCTCTTAGGCAAAATAAATTTTAAATAGATTTGAAACAAAGTAGTATTCATTTTTAATAAAAAAAAAACATTAATGTTTTACCATAATTACAAGTTGCGTATGCAGTGTTCCCTTACTGGGCCCAGCGAAATTTGCTGAATTATACCAAGGACGTATATAAGATTCTACATGCGTCCTTGATTATACACAAAAGACATTTACGGCGGTTTAGATGATAGATGGTGATATATATTTATTTTCCAGGTAAAGAGATCCTTGTTTAACGTTTCGATAAGGGAAAATTATTTTTAATCGTGGATTGAATGGAAAGTAATGGAATGTAAATCCAAACGAAAATGATGTTACCTGTCAAGACTATAACGGAGCATGCGCACAATCTCTACCGAATGAGTTCAAATCTGAGGTCAATAGCATATGATTTGCATTATTGTCCGGGTAGCAAGAATTATCGAAGACAGAACAAAATGACGTTTTTTCCTGAATTATACATCGTAGCTCTCAAAAAGTGAATGGTTTACGTTCTTTATATATTTAATCTTTACATATATCAAAAATTTTTAGAAAACTGAAAATAATGATTTTGGCATTTCATATTACTTTAACAAATATATTTTATTTAGCTCTTTCGCAAAGTGAATTGCCGATGAATAATTGTACTAACGTAAATTTGTGTTATATATAGCTTAATATTAATATAAATGGTTTACGTTCTTTATATATTTAATCTTTACATATATCAAAAATTTTTAGAAAACTGAAAATAATGATTTTGGCATTTCATATTACTTTAACAAATATATTTTATTTAGCTCTTTCGCAAAGTGAATTGCCGATGAATAATTGTATTAACGTAAATTTGTGTTATATATAGCTTAATATTAACGTTGCGGTGGCGTAATGGTTTAGCACACATGACTGCCGATAACAACATTGTGAGATCAATATTTTATTCTTACTTATTTCAATAAAGTATGGAAAAACAAACAATATATTTGAAAATTCATAATTCATCTAATACAGTACATATAACGATATAACATAGCACACGGATGTCAGGTTTTATTTACATATTCGGTGTTTTGTTTATAATGGTCCTTTTGTTATCCTTACTAAGAATGTCATTGATATAGTCTATCGTTTACGAGTCAGTGCTAAATGTGTAGTATTACTTGGAATTTTAGTGGTATGATTTTACTTTAATAAGCCATGACCGATAATAAAGTATTACCAAGCATTCTATTTATATAATCTATCACGTTTTACTTTTCTCAACAAAAGAAGTTTGAAGATACCGTAAATATAAATTACCGTCTTCCAATCAAAGTATACTACCGTATTTGTACTCTTAGACATATCAGAATCGAAATAAATCATGGAAGCCAGAATGTGTTTTGAGCTTTAACATGGATTGGCGGATATTAGTGAATTTTATCCCTCGCTTCTGGCTCGGGATAAAATACTATTCTCTGATGTTCTCGTGGCAAGTAGAATTTTGATTGGCTAAAACGGTACTTTTAAAACTTCAGGGAAGCCGTGCGGTGACAGAAAATCAATAATCGCTCTCACCTATGTCCTGTCCATTTACATTGTGCACAGCAGACGACACACATTTCACAAGATGACAGAAAATCAATAATCGCTCTCTGTGATCTTTGTCCAAAGATACACGTATTTATGTTTTTCCTATAATAAGGACATACTTATTAATGTTGGAACATTCAGATAAAAATATTATCAGTCTCTAGATGTTATATATCCCGCTTTATAGGGCAGTGGTTTTATTTAAAGGTTCGACCTTTTAACAAAACCACTGCCCTTTAAAACGGGATATATAACATCTCGAGACTAATATATCGGCCAATCCATGTTAAAACTCCCAACATATTCTGGCTTCCATGATTTATTTCTTAATTATTCAACATGGATTATATCCTCTCCTGCTGCTGTTGCGCTGCTTTACCATGTTATGCAGTTGACTTGGTTCCTTTGACATTCTAATTACTGAGAATAATTTCCTCTTATGATTTAAAAAATAAAAAGATCAACATTCGGTTATCAAAAGATTTAAAAAAAGCAATTTACAGAGCTCAGCATTGACGAGTTTCTGTGGTTGCTAGGGATAATATTTGGTTACTAGGGACATTGTAAGGTTTAAGGAATTCCTATAATATATACTGGTTAGTAAATGATAAGATGTCTCTAGATCTGCTAAGGTGCTGTAGTAGAATTTGTTTTCTTGATTAAATAAAAGGTCCATGAGATCTACAGGAAAATACTGTGCACAGGGAAACCTGTTGCTATGGACGAGGCATAACTATGAATACAAATATCAAAATGTATTTTTGAAATATGAAATGACATTTGTAGTGTGTATAACTTGACAAAAATGTACCGCTTAATCAAATATCAAGTCAAAAGATCGTAGATGTCAAAATTCAACCATTAATTGCAATAATATAGGCTAATTTAATGTTTGCAAAACCGTTGCTAGGGTGACAAAACTACACAAAAATACTATATGCTACCATAGAGAATTGGAATATTATTCTTAGAGTGTACATACACAGAATATAACATTTTGTCGAAAAGACTATGCAAGATATGTAAAATAAAACCACCATATTTGAATTTCCAATGATTAATTAATTGGACCCTCCTCCATTTAATTATTTACGTTGCTAAGCAACAAAGGACAAAGTGAAATCATCAAAAAAAAAAATTCTTACCTTTCAATGATTGTGTTTAATATTACATCTATGTAAACAGTTTCTGAGATTGGGCCAAAATCTACCCTTATCATACTCACTTCTTTAGACAGATCATTAAGAGATCACTTTTATCAATTCTCTAATCTTTAAATTGATGTCTTGTTGTCCTGATTGTCTTGAATGATATTCTCAATACAATTTAGTTCAATTCACTTATGCATAAACATTTATATCCTAATTATCCTGCACAATATCATCTTCAATCAATCAGTATCACAACGTCATTAAAGTTCAGTTTGTGCACATGTCGTATTTGACTGCTAGACACGTATTTTGCACATGATATCACAGTAGAAAATTTATATTCAAATAAATAAGGAGGAGCTAGAAAGAGGGCGTTAGCATTTCATAGTATTTCGTTTTTTAATAAAAAAAATTATTAACGAAAATTTGAATACAAAAATGGTAAATTCATTCATTTTTAAAATGTGTAATAACGACCCAGTTATCTTCCTTATTGTCATACGTTTTGTAATCAAGAAGGTAATGACAATATATTTATTTGACAACAATGACCTAAATGGAGTTCATATTAAGAATGAAGGTATAAACAATTTATCGAGCAATTGACGAGTTTCGCTTTATCAATTCCAAACATAATTCCGCTTACTGTCCGTTTTTTGTAAAAATGTTGTACTTCCGGTGATTTCACGTTTAGCGATCACGTACACATTACCTGACAATCGTTTGATAATTAGCTGCAATATTTGAAAATGAGGGGATTGTTTACTTGTGTTTAAAGGCAACTTTTTTCAGCGAGATTTGTAGTGTGTTCCCCTCTCTAAAACTCTAATTATTTACGCTCATTATTAAATTCGGACGTTGGTTTACAATAGCAATTCCATATAGTAAGCAATGGGAAAATCGTCTCAACGTATATTGCAACTATAGCCTACCGCTTTAAGTTGTTCCGATACTTTTTAGCAGTATTTTTATTTTCTTCAATTTTGCGAAAATGTTCCCATGCTTGATATACATTTCTGCACAAATGGAGCTCAGACCAGTCAGTATGTTCGAACTTTTCTGTGGTGCCCTCTTCAGTGATCTTATACGAACCATGCTCTATTTGCATGCGTGTTCTTTAGTTGTTTTTCTAGTGCAAAAAGCTATAAAATATTCACTAATCTCTACCTCAATTGACATCGGATTGGCTTTTGAGGAGCAACCATTGAGTATATTAGAATATTCTTTATGTAATACAAATTTGTCGTTTTTCATACATAGTATATTGAAATCGCCAAGAAATAATTTCACAGTCCGGTCTTCATTTCATTGAAAATAGAATCAAATAGTTCTAGAATATTGTTTTGTTTTGGTGGCCTTTACCAAGTACCTTTAATGTGCACTCGATACAACATTATGTGAAAATGTTTGCCCGTGACTTGCGACAGGTTGGTTGTTTTCTCCTGGTATTCTGGTTTCCTCCATCCAATAAAACTGTCAGCCACGAAATAACTGAAATATTCTTGAAAGTGGCTTTAAATACCATAACCTTAACCACCAGTACCTATCACATTTAATCTTATAAATCAATGGATCTCCAATAACTGCATAAAACATAAATAGGTTTGTACTAGTGCTGCAAATATATAAATGACTGAGAATTCACGCTGAGTGATTGTGAATTTGTGCCATGTGTATAAGGTGACATGTAGCTACAAGTTGGCTGTTAATTAAACAATTAATGTTGAGGCAATACATTCGTCTCTTTCCGCATATTTTTGTGCATACCTTAAAGTTTTTGTATTGCAAATTTTGGACACAAATTGTTATTTAAAAGTCTGATAGGGAAAAATTCCAAATACAAATAAAAAGAGTTACCTATATGCACCCCACCTTTGTCAAGAATATTAATGGAAACAAAGGATTTTTCCGTTGGCCTGATTGGCTTAATGTTTTACTTGAAGGTGCAAAAATATATTGATATTGATAAAAGTACTAACTTCCATGTACAATACATGACAGGGTATTGCTTCTATTTTTTTTCATTATCCACACCCACGAAAAGAATAAGCTACCCATGTAGGTAAAATGGATTTCGATGGTTTCTTCTAACTTCTGAAATGTTTTATTTCTAAGAGTATGGTAGATGTGGAAATGTATTTGTATAATTAGTTCACGCCACGATATAACTGTAATACTGCTAAAGTTGGTGTTAAATACCAATCAATTAATGCATTCGATACAACAATATGTGATAATGTTTGTCAGTGACTTGCGACAGGTCGGTTGTTTTCCGCGGGTATTCCGTTTTCCTCCACCAATAAAACTGTCAGCCACGATATAACTGAAAAATTGTTGAAAGTGGCTTTAAATACAAATAACCTTAACCACCAGTACCTATCGCTGGATTTTAAGTCATATTTCTACAAGGTCATGTGCATCTTGTTAATTTCGAAGACAAAATCTCCTATAATCACCAAGTACAGTGTTGTTATAATCACATAAGGTGCAAATATGATATCTACATGTTTATTTGACATTTAGTCAAATAAATGAGTTGATCTCCAACAACTGCATAATACATAAATTGGTTTGTACTAGTTCTCTGAATATATAAATGACGGTCGTGATCGTATGGTACTTTGAATTACAACTATCTATGTAATCAGTGCCTGTCACCACTGACGTTGTGAGTTCGAATCTGGCTCCTGGGGAGGTGTATTCGATACAACAATATGCGATAAATTTTTTCAGCGACTTGCAGCTGGTAGTTAGTTTTATCCGGGTAATTCGATTTCCTCCATCAATAAAACTGTCAGCCACGACATAATTGAAATATTGTTCAAAGTAGCGTTTAGCACCATAACCATAACCACCCGTACCTATCGCTGGAATATTTAGACGTATGATATATCAATAGGGTTCACGAGGCCATATACAACATCTGCTATGATCATTTGAACCGTAATGAGAGCGGGAGGTTTGGCGCCTTAAAATCTGATGTTTTGTTATTATCAAATAAGGTGTAAATATGATATTAACGTGTTTATTTTACATTTTATCTTATAAATCAATGAGTCTCAAATATTTTACCTATTTTGTTCCTGTATTTAAATACTGCTAGAGTGACAGCCGAAACCTTTGAACCGTAATGAGAGCGGGAGTTTTTGGCGCTTTAAAATCTGATTCAACCCACCATTTCTTTAGAAATGCCTGTACCAAGTCAGGGTCATTACGGTTTTAACAGTTTTCCGGTTGTTGACTGATTTTGTCTGTTTATATAATTATGAGTTTTGACTTTCCCTTTGTAAGATTGTTCGGAGTTCGGTAATTTTGTTATTACCCTTATAACTGCATAAAACATAAATAGGTTTGTACTAGTGCTGCAAATATATGACTGATTGAGATTTTGCATGCTGAGTGAAATGTGCCATATGTATTAGGTGACATCAGCTGACATGTACTACAAGTTAGATGTTAATTAAACAATTACTGTTGAGACAATACATTCTTGTCTTTCCACAGATTTTTGTTCATACCTGAAAGTTTTTGTATTGCCATTTTTGGACAAACACTGCTATTTAGAAGTCTGATAGGGAAAATTCCAAATACAAATAAAAAGGTTTGCCTATGCATGTATATACACCCTACCTTTGTCAAGAATATTAACGGAAGCAAAGTTTTTTTTCGTTGGCCTGATTGATTTAATGTTTTATTTGAAGGTGCAAAAATATATTGATATTGATAAAAGTACTAACTTCCATGTACAATAACACACGGCAGGGTGTTGCTTCTATTTTTTTGCTTTGTTTTTTCATTATCCACACCCACCAAAAGAATAAGCTACTCATGTTGGTAAAACGATTTCGATGGTTTCTTTTAGCTTCTGAAATGTTTTATTTTTAAGAGTATGGTAGATTTATTTGTATAATTAGTTCGCGCCACGATGTAATACTGCTAACGTTGGCGTTAAGCACCAATCAATCAATCTAACTAGTGAACAAAATTGGTATGAAAGCAATTGCAAGACAATAGACAAAAATATTGTAACCTAAGACTAAATTGAGAGCTGTGAAGAGGGATACTAAATTCTTTTGCATGCATTGTGAGGACATGGAATAATGATTTATCGCACTGTTTTGTCATTTTAACTTATTTGATTTAAATTGCATTCAGTTAAATTTGGATTTTGCTACCGTTGTTTGTTTACTTTGAAAATAAATAAACAATTGCAATGTGCTTGGCATAATATACGTAACGTCATAGATAGTTGCATAATGGGGACAAACTTGAGGG
Organism: Bathymodiolus brooksi; assembly: GCA_963680875.1. Lineage (NCBI taxonomy): Eukaryota > Metazoa > Mollusca > Bivalvia > Mytilida > Modiolidae > Bathymodiolus > Bathymodiolus brooksi. Next base: position 130,373,678 of record OY804576.1, on the reverse strand, counting down.
AAAACATTGGAGAAACCATCACTTGATGAATTGCTCGGCATGAAAAAGTTTATATTTCAACATAATTTTTATTTGAGCAAAGTAGTTTGGACTTCCGGTACACGTAAAAAGTAGTATGGAGTTTGATTTTATTGCAATTATTACCTTAAAAATATGAAAATGAGAGTGTTAACAATTGTTTTGATTTTCATTTACAACAAAACTAATCAAAATGAATTAATCTGATTTGATGTTCCGGAGCTGAAGAGATTTTGGGTGGTTACGAAATATGAAAGCATCAAATAAATGTGGCTGAAGAGTGTTTGGGTGTTTACGAAATATGAAAGCATCACAGGATTTTTGCTAAAATTACCAATAAAAGTACAAATAGTATTAACGAAATGTATATGTTCGCTTACAGCCATCAAACCATAAAACCACAACTACTAGACAAAGCAAATTCTATCCTGAAGTCACAGCATTATATCCAGTAAATATAGCCAGATTCTTAAAATTGAACTCGTATCGAGTAGATTCCATATCAATATACGGTATGTTTCCCTTTATATGCTTCATATTATCGTCTTGTTATAAAGGTACATAATTATGCATAGACGAATTTGTTCACTTTGCATACTCCTATTTCCGAGTGGATTTGCATATTAATATTCCTTCCGCACTTTATGCTCTTAAGGTTATAAGACAATGATAACCATGTTAAGCATGATTGGTCTGTAGTTGTCATGATCGATTGACTTAATTTCGCTTAACTACTGAATAGTTAGCACAATGCTTACTCATCCCCATAACGCTTTGTTTAATGCTACTCATTTGTAACAATAACACTATTTTCGGAGCTCCTCGTGTTCCTTCTCGATACATTTAGGCGCATCACCATATTTATTTACTCTACTTATAGAAATTTCATCTAAGAAGAATGTATTTTTCTGCAAATTATGATGAACAGTAATTTCGAATAACCCATCACCGGGTTTTGTGTAAATCCATATTTGGGAAATTACATTAATTACAGCAGTATCATCTGAAATATCTGCTTTAAAACCATCATAATCAATTGTCTTTTTAAATCCGAGGATATTTTCTTCCGGTAATAATTTGTGCCCCCTTAAAATGCTCTCCAGCGACAATTGTTTACACAGCTTTCTGTGAGGTTCGGTCAATTTGTTAATTTCAGAAAATGCAAAATCCGAAAATGTGTGAACTTCCGAACCACTTAAATCTAATGTCTGCCAATTAAGTCATGCGCACCAGTGTGTTTCAATTCCGGCGCTAACACAACTTCTTGATTTTGGAATTTCTTTAAATAAATTTATACCACGGTTTTTTTATATTGCCGATTCCAGCACCAGAAAAGTCTAAGATATCCAGGAATGTCGGATGTAGTTCAAACGGACAAGTTAATCTATCTGCATTTTATTTAACATTTTGAAAAGCTTCGCTGTATTTTGATTTAAACCATTCTGGAAATGAAAACCGAACAATGGAAGTCGTTCTTCTTGTTTTCCTTGTAAAGACGACCTTAAGCTACTAAATCTGGCTCCATGATCACTCATTAAAATAAGAAGTATATTTCTGAGGTAGTCTCCTTCCTTCAGAAATTTTAATAATTTGTCTCGCTTCACTGTGAAAACCGAAGACAAATTTTGAGGCATCATCGTACATTGTATATACCTCTTTAATCCAGTTCATAAAAAATTGAGATTTTTTTTACTGCCAAGACATAAATATTTTTGCTTCTTGTAATGCTCATGTTCTGCCGTTACATAGAACGGTCTTAAATAGTGATCGGTAGGACTGTCTTTAAACCCCACCATTCTATATGTAAACGTTACAAGGTGTGGCAAATCTTCGCCCCATGCAGTGACATATCCTTTCTTACGAAAATCTTTCCAAACCATCGGATATACATCTACAAAATCTTTCTTAGCTAGACGTTTCAGCGTTCTTGGCAATTCTAGTTCCGTTTTACCAGTGAAAATGGGTATGAGAGCCTGTGGAGTGCCATCACCTACTATATTATATCCATTTAAAACAATACCTTTTAAATTTTCAGTAAAATATGTATATGTCTTTGCTAACTTTCTTCTATAAGTCATATGTGACAGAGAATGAAATCCTAAGATTAAAATATCCAATCCTAAACCAGAACCTACTGTTCTTGTCTTTTTGTGATATTCAGGCACATACCGTATTCCTGCATGGACATTTTTATAATGGCTGCCATCTGTGGCAGTGCAATTAGCTTTAAAATAATCACTTAGAAGCGGTAGTTTTGTTTCATCACTAAAATAAAGTTCTTTCAAATCTTTGTTGCCAAAGTCATCGATTCGATCAAAAAATGTTATGTTACATGATATTCCTCCATGTTTTTTCTTTATTCCCGGGTCTATATAGATAGTACCATTGGATAAAGATAACCAATCTTCCTCTTCAGAACATTTCAACGGGTCAACAGAATGAAAATGTTTTGCATATTCCACTGCAAAAGGATCTAATTTTGGATGGACGCATACTTGTTTATTGTTATCCTGTTCAAACATAATCTGTCTTTCGTCCCTGTTTAGTGATGGCATATCTCGTTTGTATTGCTTCGACATTGACATTGCGATATAGATACCGATGAATATAAAGCAGTAGTTCGAGGAGTTTCTTCCTATTTATTGTTGGCATTCAGCAATTAACAAAAGGAGTGATTGTTTTAAAACACACATGTTTGGCAGCTTGTTTCAGAACATATTTAAAGACCGACCATTTAACTTTCAAAGGGAGGGGTTCTATGGTTTTCTCCCAGTACATTTTATTTTTAGACGAAATAAGAAAAAATCTGTAATTTATAATCATTTTATACCAACAAATATTTCGCACACAACTGCAGGGTCAGATTATTTATATATTGCATTGTTTTTTTTCTGTGTTCCGAAAGGGTGGCCAAAGTGTTGATCCATATGTGGCATCCGTCGTGTTAATCTTGCTACAAACCCGATGATAATTCATGTATAAGGAAAGGACCTGATTGTGATTACTACAAACAGAACATATCCGTGGTCATTTGTGACATAGATATTTCGTAACGCTTAAGCAGGTCATGGTGGCGACCGTAATGAACATATCCGTGGTCATTTGTGACATAGATATTTCGTAACGCTTAAGCAGGTCATGGTGGCGACCGTAAGACTTTCGAAGTGATGACTTCAAATTGATCAAGATGAACTATTGGTTCACTAGATTCCTTGTTAACAGCAGCCATCTATCAAGGAAATCATGATTTGAACCACAAACTCTTGAATATAGGATCAACTAAGATATACGCCCTCCACGTCCATATGCTGTTGGAATGTAGCTGAATATAAATAGAATGTTCACAATGTAAAGATTGAAATTATCTCTTTGTCGTGAAGTTTCGTTCTTAGCCGATCCTCACTATCAATTTCGAGGTGTAGTCAATGTATGAAGCAGACATATTATGTGTATCTGTGGTGTCCTTTATTTCAAGCTGAATGGGATAAATGTGATGATCAATATCACCAAACTTAGAATTATTTAGTGAAACTCAGAAAGGGCATCTGCTATATAACGGAACGGAAGATCAAAGGATCGGGTTAGCTTGTTTTCATTCTTCCTGAGAAGCCCCTGCATGAACTATGCCTGGTACGAATAAAGGAACAAATGTGCGAGAATAGGAGCACAATTAGCAATATTACAAACTACAGGATAATCCATTACAATATATCACTACCATAAATGTGTTCAGCAGGTTTTTTTGCGATTGATTACAATATTGCCAGGTCATGTGGGGATGGAAATCAAGATCCTGACTTGTGACATGCACAAAGATATAGAGGGGTTGAACCAGTTATTGAAAACCCAATCATTATCCAATTTATAATACTTTCTGAAATTATAATAATGTAGCTGCAAGTTACTATGTTCTGAGTGTATGTAAGAACATGGTAATCTCTGATAAAGTTTGCTTGTCATTTGCGATAGGTCGGTGGTTTTCTCCGGGTACCACTAAAACTGACCACCACGATATAACTGCAATATTGTTGAAAGTGGCGTTATCATATCATTAAACATTAACGTTAACTTCATTTATGTATGTTGATCTGCAATACCTCATGAGCTTCAAAACTATTTATCGTCGACAATTTCATTACTAAAGCATGATCGAAAATTTATCTAACGTTCAATCCTGTCATGTGTAGCCCTGCATTTGTAATCATATCAGATCCCCGAACAACTTTAAAGTCTTGTAACAAATGAGGATTTCCATAGTTGACAATACAATAATCAAAAACAGATTGACCCTTACAGGAAACACATGTAAGCATCATTATCATTACCTACTCTACCATTCAACATACAACAATTAACACTTGTGAAAAATTCAATAAAAGTATTACAATGACTATTGCGTGTAAAATCTAAACCACTTCTAACACTAACATCATCTATACCAGCTATATAATCATACTCATCCCCACCAGCTATATAATCATGCTCATCCCCACATCTACTATTAAAATCCCCACAAATAAAAAAAAACAACCCATCATTCTGATATTCATATACTTGCGAAAGCAATAAATCAAAAAGATAGTTTTTTAAGTTGACTTGTTGAATTTTCTTTGGGAAGATAAGACACATTCGTTAATTTTGAGATTTGACAATCTATCTTTCATGTATATCTTCAAAATACATTCAATTGACTTGTTTAGTATTCCAATTCCAACAATGACAACTGAAAGGTTTTTAATTAAAATCTCCCTTTTGGACTGTCTATTGTTACCATACCATGTGAAGAAACTACCGGAAATTTTATACAGGATATTTTAAAAGTTAAACATTTTAAAATAATATCTTTATAAATGATTATTGTACCATCCAATTGTAATTTAAATTTTGTCCATGTTTCCGTGATAAGAGCACACATTCGGTAATTTGATTTCATCGAATTCATCGGTTTTAGTTTCAACAAATATTAAAATGTCATATGTTTTAATCATATAACAAAAGTCCATGCTATTTATTTCACTAAGATATCTGTAGATTACAATTTTTGAAAAAAACAAAAAAAACAAAAAAGAAGATTTTATTACTTTAATAGACATGCAACATTTATTATTTTTTTAAAAGCACGTCGTAATGTGTTCTATAATGCTAGTTAATGTATTTCAGAGTAAGCATAATTAATTTCAACCTAAATAGTTTGAAGAAAAAATATCTATAAATTGTTGAAATAGAAATTGTTTTAGTGACTGTAAACATTTTCGTTGAAATGTTCTAACAGTAAAGGATATTCCCTATCTTCTGTTTTTTTCCCTTTATCTTCTCTGTTTCTTCATTATAATTATCAGTATAAACACATATTTTTATAGAAATGACACATATGTGATCCTTTTAATGGACTTATTGTTCACGACCCAAAACTACAATCAGTAAAATTTAATGATTTTGGTGCCTAGCTAAAATTCAGAATGGTTGCCACAGTGGAACACAGCTTTACACAGGAATCATTGGGAAATACACCAAATAGCTTCTTATTACGCATCTTTATTTAGATGAAATATGACTTGCGCAATATATGCTTAATATTGTATAAGAATGAATATTCAATGCTTTTGTTATTATCTCTCCACAGTTAATAACCAGGGTAATACATTGGGGAAAAAGTAAGCAAAGCGAAAATGCATGTGCAGTTATCTCTTCACCCTCACAGTAAAGACTATATAATTGTTTAACATGGGATCGTGTGAGGTATTGTCAACACTGTGCGTCATCTATCATCCTCCAATACTCCATTAACTTTTAAATTTCACTCTTCTATGATATCACTAGTACCGGACCCGTTGAAATCATGTTGGTAGACGTGTTAATTGGACGGTTCCTACAAAGTTGATATCCTTTCTCCATCATAATTAGCAGCAGGAACAACAGGCCCCGCCTCCCCCCTCCCCAAATGAAAAAGGAAGGTTTTATGTTGTTCATTAACCATTTATGTTCTAACCAAGTTCGATGATTACATTTCAGTCCAACGTGCCTTATTAGATTATTTTTCTGTAGAATACAAATAGATTTTGTATATTTTTTTTTATTGTTTCTAAGCTATAACGGGTTTGAAAAAAATGATGATTTACAATACAAAAAACCGTTTTCTTTGTTAGATACTTCGTGTTTATCTATGTTTTAATGTATGCTAGTGTACCGATAAATCTAGGTCTGCAACTGTAAATATGTGTACGCTGAACATTTACATCCCCGCCATGACCAGCGAGTACTGGAATTTGTTTTGCACTGATTATGAGGCCATATTTGAACCATATATCCATCTTGTATTGGATGGACTGCATGTCAACAGTGCAGAGTCGCTGGTATTAAAGGAATCTATTGAATCTACACATATGACAATTAAATATGGTACCATGCCTGTTATGTCAGATGATGCTACTGTTTTATATACAGATATAGTGAAGTGTAGCACACCATGGGATACATTATGTTGTAGGAGTTATTAATGCTATTACTATTATTAATGGGAGGATGATATCCTCGGGGACTACTACTCCATTAGCAGAGGTATCGATCAATCATAGTAATAAAAACGTAGAAGATATCAAATTTAGTACGCATAAAACAAACATATTTGAAAGCCTAATAATTGAAAAAATCTTTGGAAGCAAGAAAATCAACGCTGCTGTATTGCTACTACCAAAATGCTATACTATATTGACAAAGCCAAAATCATAATGCAGTTATTATTTCTTTCTTTAAACATGTTTAATTCAAATTAAGATACTCATTTTTTTATTGATAAATAATATAATAAGATGAAACTAAGTGAAAAACTAGTTACCTCATATGTGAATGCAACAGTCATTTAAACATATAACAAGAGTGACAGCTACACGTCAAATAAAACCTAAACAGGAAGTTTATAATCAGTTTAATTAACCTGAATTTATATGACCCATCTCTTATCAGCTGTCTTTAAAGGGGTAGTGATGCTATCGCAGGGTAGCATTCACTTTAGACAGGAATTAATTAATCTAATCTCGTATGTATAAAGGGGAGGTTTTTGTGCTATGTCAGAGTGCAGCAAATACCAATTATTACTTCAGACTGGCTACGTAAGACTGAGAGAGAAATATGATCATTTATATATTTATTTACCTATACTATCTTGCAGTGCCCTTAGGGAATCATCTCATCAATTTTTTTAAGCAAAAGATTATTGTCCCGTCGAGTGTTCTGACGGCTGTTGTAAGACAATAGCTGCCTGCGAAACAGTTGTTGACAGAAACGCGACGGGTTTCTACTGTTAAATGTGTGAATTATTGTCCCGTCGAGTGCTCTGACGCTGTTGTAAGACAATTGGTGCCTGCGAAACAGTGTTTGACATAACCTCGACGGGTTTCTACTGTTAAATGTGAGGATTCTTGTCCCGTCGAGTACTCTGACGCTGTTGTTAGACAATTGGTGCCTGCGAAACAATGGTTGACAGAAACTCGACGGGTTCTCTACTATCAATTTGTAATGTAATGAAATGCTAGATTTCATTGATTAAATATTAAGTTGAATAGAACTTGGGGGATAAAATGCCATTTTATAAGACTGACCAGTGATAAAATGCAAGGAATGGCCATTGCTGAGATGAAGATCCCGTAGATTTAGCTGAGTAATCCCCCAAGTTGTAAGATAATGATTTGAAACGGGGGAGTGAGAAGCCTTCATAACGCATGTAAAAGTGTGAAAATGAAAATAATCGAAACAATAATATGTACACATAGAGTTAATAAAATGTAATGAATTGTTCGGAAACTGACGCCAACACAGTATTAAGTGAAAACGAAAAAACATCTCTCTTCAAATGAATGAATATTTAAAGTTTAAGCGTTTTAAAATTAAAAAAACTGTCACTTATCTAAATCGGATAAACATATCAATTACAATCCATCTCTATTAAAACAAATGTATATAATAAACACACATCTTCCTCGGAAAAAGCTGCACTGGTCACACGTCTAAATATGACAAAACAATACTCCTAGTTCATCCTCATAAATATTGATGAAAGTACCAAAATAAATCCGTCTTCAATGATGGAAGTTACAAAGTAAGTTCTTCAATAAAACAGCACACGTCAGAATTACAAATCAAAGTGTTACAAACTAATACCGATTCCCTTCTTCACAGGAAAAACAGCACTCGTCAAACGGCTGAATGTTCGGAACTCAGTTAACAAACACAGTGAAAATGTATTTGTGTTCATTAAAAGTGCATAAACTAAAAAGTTAAGATGTGAAATCTCTCGTTATCACTGCGTGAAGAATTACTTAGACAATGTCAAAGCCGTGTGTGCTTTCTGAATTGTTTCTTTAGATGTTCGTATGTAACGGCAATAACTATCTGATGATCAACGACCAAGAGTTGTAATGAGATGGTCTTGAATGTTAACAGATCCTGCTGAAGTACTGGCACCAATGCGAAAAGAATGTCCGTTGTAAAGATTCGAGTAGTATCCACAAATGTACAGAATATGTTTCAGACTTGTGATGAACAATTCTCTGTCTAAAGCACATCCATCTTCTTTAATGAACAAAGATTAGCGGTAGGATCGACATTTTGAAAAATCGTAAATTCGCCACACCTCAAAAATCCCAAAAAGGCCACGATACATACTGTTTCTAGCATGCAGACAGTAAAGGTAGAGAACAAACCCGACCTAAAAGAATTACAAATTCTCTCAAGTACCTGAAAAGTAATAGGAAGCCTTTGCTTGGGATTATGCTCTCCTTGGATACGTTTTAAGGCTCCCATAATCATGTTCAATCTAAGAATGGTCGCCTCGTGTGCAGAATCGAAAGGATGCTCACAGGGTGGATTATCTGCCCTTGATGTAAAAGGACGCATTTTCAACAGGCTCTGGGTATTTGATATAAATATTTGTTTACAACCTATTCTGTAACACTGTCTTTAGGTAGAACGATACTACAGACATTTAGATACATTTCCTAATCTTTTGAAAGTGAAATGAAATGTAAACAAGCCGTGAATGTGAATTGACATTTAATTTATGTTCATCGATACTCGTCTTTGTTTACAATATGGCGACAAACGATCATATTATACAAAGACAATGATCCGTGCATTTTAGCACAAAACATATCAAGGATATTACACATGCAGAAATCTTAGATCAAATTAAACGTACAATTGAAATAGACCGCATAAAGGCTATACAAATAACAGAACGAGACTGTATCGTTACTGTACATGACAATCATGCAAAAATAAAATTGTTAGTAGAAGGTGTCGAAGTTCAAAATCAACATTTAAAATGTATGGATGTGGAAAAAGAAATCACAAACATTACCATAAAAATACCCCTGTAGAACTTGCTGATATAGCAATATGTACATATATGAGCCAATTTGACGATGTTGTACAGGGATCTATTAAAAGGGGTACCATAAAAGGAACCAATATAGAAACAAAGACAAGATACATACAAATTGTTAATTGTGCTCCAACTATCCCAAAATTAACAACATTTGGTAGATTCAATGTGCGACTGTTTGCTGATAATAATCGAACGGCATGCAGACATTGCAATCGCACAGACCATCCATCATATAAATGTGACAAAAACAACATCCCCTGAAAACCACGAGATCTTGTTACAGGTGTAACAGTACCGATCATATGATTCGTGACTGCCCATACTCAACAAATGTTTGATATGGCTGTGGCAGAGAGAGCCACTTTAAACGTAATGCTACGTACAAGGGGTACACGGAAACAACAGAACAAGACATGTACGGTGATTATGTACATGACATCAGGGAAGGACGACGAGCAGACGAGGACGACGAAAAGAAAATTCCAACAAAACCAGACAGAAAAGAGCAAAATACAAAAGACTTAGACTGTGAAGGTGAACCAAACTTTACAAATACACATACTGAAATAAAAACAACAACAGTCATAATCGGTGCGTCAAATTGTCGCAGAGTCCAAGTTACTGATCCCAACATATGCAATCTGTCAATATCCGGAATAACTGCTGAAAACATTGACGCAATACTTGAAAATGTTGATTGTAAACTAAACACCACTGATGTTAGCAAAATAATCTTCAGTTTGGGGACAAACGATGTGACAAACAATAAAAATGATCATAATATGTCCATGTGTCTAACGCTGTTAATACAATGAAAGCATGTTTTCCTAACGCTGAAATCGGGTTTTGCAGTATCCTCCCACGGAAAGACAAGAGACCAGGTCAAGTAAAATGTAGCCTGACATCATCGTCTGTTAACAATTTTATGGGGAAATTGTGCTCAAAAGATCACACATTAACATACATTGATCTTTGGTATGAATTTGCACCAAACAACAATCCATCAAAACTCTTATACGATGCAAATGATGCCGGTAGAGTACCTATGAGCCCGAAGGGAGCAAGTCTTCTATTATAAGTTCTATATTCTGTGACTTTTCTTCAGAAAATGAACATGCCGGAGAATATCAAACACCTAATCAAAAGAGAGACAATTAGGCAAAATCAAAAAATCATGAACTTTTTGTTGACAAGGACAAACAAGAACAACAAATAGTCTATATATTTTAATTTTGGTACACTCCCTGAAAGTAAAATGTGCTATATTTTTTACATAGATATTGAAAAAATTATTTGCATATCATGTAAAGAGGGAGAGGCGTTAAGGTGCAAAATTGGCCCCACATTTTATTAAAAAATAATGCTTGACATAGAATAAAAACAATTTACTAATTTAATTGTTATATAGACAAATTTCATAAATTATATCAAGTTTCCCCTTTTTCTCCCAAATTAAACTTTTAACTTAAAACAAAGGGAACTTTCCATCTGGTGCCTTGAAAATGCGTTCTGTCATGTGCATAAGTTATTGTTTGCATGATTGACAGACACTATTCATCATATTGTTTTCTAGCTTCTTAACTGTCGATTGAGAAAATAATAAGATACTCTAGACAGGCAGCATATAGCCAGTCAATGGGGTTTGCAATTAATATTTTGCATGCACAATAGCGACCCCACACCACAAGGTGTGGAAAATAGAAATATTCTATTGTGGTTTAAATACGTATTAACTGCATTACATATAAACTGTATGATTCTGTTTGATAAAGTCCTTTAACTAGAACAGGAAAAAAATGTACAATTAGTGAAATAGTGATGTAATAAAAGATCGTGAACGTGATGTAAAAGTTTAAAATAATTTCAAGGTATATTTTAAATGAGGTTGAAACAAGTCACCATTTGATATCAATTCGGTTGTATTTCATTTTAATTACGGAAGACGATCACATCCATATTTTTTGTTAAACAATTGCAACTCAGCTGATAGAAAAATCGTAGAAATATGTAAATTCGATATCCCTAACACACATATAAATGACCCCTCCTGGCTTAGTTCAGGTACTTCAATAAAAAGTGACGGGGTTAAACTAGTATACAGTAGATTTTTCTAAGACTTTCTCTTATTTAGTAAATACAATAGAAAGCGAAAATCGCACGATTTTTGCACGACAATAGGTCAATGGTCGGGAGACCATCGCCGATGAGGTATAAATAAGCCTAAAATGGGATATTGTTTTACCATGGGACAGACAGGTTTTGGGAGAATGGAATCATTTATTTTTCTTTACATATGAAATCAGAAATGTTTCATTCAATATCCAGTATTACATAACTATTATACTGCTTGATTTTCCTTCGTCAGATTATTTTATTTCTCCCAAGTCTGGCAAAATTATTTATTTGTGCGAAAATTTAAATCAGAAATATTTAAAAAAAAAAAAAAAAAAAAAAAAGGAAAAACACGCCTCCTTGAAGTATATCTATAAATAGGGTTTGGGGAAAATATTTATTTTGTATGCAGACGCTAATGTCACTGTGAAACCATTATTTGGCCAGTGATATTAATTGTTAGCTGTTTTAAATATTGAAATGAAAAAAAAATATATGTAATCACTTACACTCAATGAACAATTGAAGACAAATGTTGCAATAAGGTCTCCCTCAAAAGATCTTTACGCAAATTAACATTGTTTCGTTATGCTACGGGAAGATACGTTCGTTCGTCAGTTATCGAGCAATCTCTATTAATGCAATTCAGTTAGCAAAATTCGTATTATTAATTGGCAGAACATCATCAATATACTTGGGAGTGAGATTAAAGGCTTAAGCCTCTCTACCTTTTTTTTGTATAAACTCAGACTCATAGGAGTATAGAAAAAGTTGGAGAGGAGAGGGGCATAGTTTGTTCCCATAGGGATGCCTAGCTATGACTTGTTGAAAAATGTGCCATTCAAACTCGACAAATATATGTTATCGATAAGGAATTCCAATATTTTGATAGCTTCATTTTATGTGTAGCACTTTTTACCCTTCGTTTCGTGCTTGACAAAATAAGTTAATTCGTGACCCAATACTATAAACTTGTAAGTTGTCACCATTTTAAAGTAAAATGCGTTCTGAATAATTTACTTTAAAGAGGAAATGAAAGTATAAAAGGTAAAAAAGTCAAATATTTGGGTAGATGAAACTTTCGAAAATTAAAATTATGCTCTTTTTCAGTATCCACTTTTGATTGATTGAGTGAGTGGGCGATTGCTGTTTAATGTCAATTCAGCAATTGTTCAGCTATATTATGGCGATAACAAGTTAATTATCGATGAGATGATGATGAGGTCCGCTTTGTTCTAAACCAATATGCTGAGTTGGATTGTCATAGTGGTAGCTCACTGAAAGAACAGTCCGCGGGTAGAAGTGTCACTATATTCGGACACATTACTCTGATTCCGAGCTCTTTCTCCATAATGCTGCGTACTTAGTGGAGAAGCAACAAATACCAATTTCATAGTCCTTGATTTGACACGACCGGGGCTCGAACCCACGATCAACCGCACTCGAAGCGAGCACGCTAACCATTAACGTCACCGATGCGGTGGTTTTGATTGATGTTACCACGTGAATATACTTTGTCACAGTATGATAGTAGTCCTCCTTTGACTGCATGCACAATTGTAGTCATACCTATAGATAGTTCTTTTGTTGAAAAAGTAGAAGAATATACCTGTTTAAATACTGATTCTTCTGAAATTTTGGTATCCAATATAGAGTAGATAATTCACAATTTTCTTCATTTATCGCAATATTCAGTGATGACATGAATGACTTGTGATTTGCCAAAATGTCTTCTTTGTCAAAATTAGTATTTTTGTAACTGTTTACCAGAGTTCTTGGAAATATCAAGTTCTTCATATTGATCGTTTGGCGTTAAATAACAATCACTCACTTCATTACTTATTTACCAAACCTTATTTCTTGTGGTTTTGGATTATTTTTATGATGTTTACCTATTTGAAATTCAGCATGTTTGTAAGCTTAACTGGACAAAACGGCCAGGTGAAGTATTATCATTTAGTGTCCGTCGTCTGTTATCCATAACTTTTCATATTGATATTCAATCTTTTTCTTAGAAACTGCAAAACCAATTGCTTTAACTATTTTACGTTATCAAGTTTTGGGACTATTTTATAGCGCGTGCATATATAGTACGTGTTTATACAAAACGCACATGCATCAACGCTTACCTCACCATGACCTGACCCAAAGGGTCATGTAAGGTATTATCATCACATTGCGTCCAGCGTGGTCTGTAAATCTTTAACACTGACATAGGACGGATGTAGGAGAGGTGTGTATTCAGTGCCGTCTTAGCGCATGGGCACGTGGTGCAGTTGCCCGGGGGCCCATGAGCATAGGGGCCCCATGCTTATCTATGTATGTTGTGCACTGTATGTTTTCCTAAGGTTGTAAACACTGACTGTTGGAAATACCAATACAATATATATATATGTTTAATTGGATATACATTTACAGTTTTATTCCTATAAGTGGTTGTGTAGGTAAGGGCACCAGTACACTACTTTTCCTGGGGGCCCATGATGCTGTTACGCAGCCCTGCTTCTATTGTTATTATCCAAAAAGCAGTAGAGAAGGTCTACACATGAAAAATGTTACGGTAATGTTGTTGTTTAGATATATCAGCAGAAAAACAATACAAATTAATTTCTGAAGAAGGAAGCTTTTAAAGGCATATTGTCTACCACAATCCTAATTTTTTCATACCCAAAATTATTGTCGTTTTCCGTACTGACCTTCATAAAATGAAGATTAAACACCGAATTATTGGCGAATACGATACGAAACGTTGTTTTTTCGATTTAAAAAAGCTGACCATCGCTACTGGAAGCTAATTAATCATGCACTGACCTGAGCGAGGCCAAATCTATTTTTATCTATGCTCAGGCCAGTAGCCCGGATGCTGCAGCATGTCGTGTTTGTTTACCTCGCAAATACGTCCGTTTTTGCTACTCATTGACAATAATTTGCTGTTGCCAGGTGCAAGATTACATATATTGAATAATATCTACAGGAAAATGATCATAAGCATCATCATAAATTCATAAAATATGAAAAACGATTGAGAAAAGAAGACAAAATGCCTCGGCTTACCTATCAAGCAAGCAAAATCGTTGCCACTTCAGTGTGCGTTTGGACGCGTAGCACTTCCTTCAGTTCGTTCCGACGGTCCAACTCATCACCTACATATATCCTGCATTTGTTCCATTTGGAAGATACTGCACTTCTATTCCTCTTTCTCTCTGAATCCGTCAAAGTCCGCTTTCTTCCACACGTTGACACTTTCTCTTTTGCCCAAGAACCACATTTTGTTTATTGTTTCTAAACAATCATGGACAATAATTCCGATAACGATAGTTTCTAAGCAGTGTGCATGCTCAAGACGGGTTCACATAGAAGGTCATATGAATAGAGTCGGGTTAAATTGAATTCTTGTCATCATGGACAATAATTCCGATAACGATAGTTTTGGGTCTTTTTTGTCAAAAAAAGAACACAAATCGTATCTTTTGCAGCATAGCTGTTTAATGATAGCTTAAGCAAATCATTTACGACAATAATTTTGGGTATGAAAAAATTACGGTTGTGGTAGACAATATGCCTGTAAAGCACATCTATAAAACATGTATTTAAGGAAAAATTTTCCTGATTATTAAATGAAAATGAAAACGAGGATTGCATTATATGACGTTTACTGTGACGTAACTTATCCGGAATATTTACATGTCCGCAATCGATATTACAAAACCCTACGTCCTTTAAGTGTTTTAAAATAATCGTTTTTGAACATTTATTTATTAAATTTAAAAAAATGCAATAGAACAACGGCATCTCGAAGACTGATCTTGGAAAAAGGTTAACAGTCAACAGACTTTATCATTAAATACGATATTTTCATATGGCAAATAATACAGGGATTGAACGTTGCAAGAAAAGTCCCATAGAACTCGAAAAAAGGGGGGCTTCTTGCATATTTGGCCTTTCAATCTATTCGCACATTTAATTAAATGAAATTCAAAACTTTGCCAAGCATTTTTCTTAAAGAATAGGATATCCCCAATCCGCCGGTTCCTTCATTACTTGTATTGAAGATCGTTATGCCGTTGTTCTGCTCGGTTGTAGTGGTCACAATGCTACCTTCTCTTTAATGTGATCACGTGACCTATGTGATTGATTCCTAATATTATTTTTTTTTTCATTTTGAGTAGATCACACATAATTTTATTGGTTTATGGCTTAAATGATTAAAATTAATGCATTTTCGCGTGTATTGAACCAAAAAGTAAAAACACATTTTTTTTATGGATTTTCAATAGATCATTTGCCAATTCCCGACTTGATTCTAAAATTATACACCTTTAACATTTTATTATTTGAGTTATTTCCCTTACAGAGGACAAGCTGGTTCCCGTTCAATGCAAGAGCAACATATAGGATTAAGAATTTGAGGTGTAATACCACTAAACATGGGTAACAGTCAAAAATGATGTATGGGAAAGTAGTACTTAAACACAAAATGGATTCCTACATTGTTAGATAAAAAATAAACCTTATTAGATACTGCAAAATACTGAATGTCAGCAGAAACCTACATATCTTAGGATAATCTTAAGTAGATATCTGATGTCCTTGCGGTTTTAAATAACCTAGAGGCTCCCAGGAGCCTGTAATCGCTCATCTTGTTTTCAATTTGACATCTAAAGTTGATAGAAAATGGGAGTGTTGCACATAATATTAAAAGGGGGCCACCCAAAGATCATTTCAACTCAAATTTCTGAGCAAAAGATTTTGATGTGATTTTTATCTCATAATATTCCTAAACTGAATAAACTGGCTGAAAAAATCTCACAGAAAAACCCAGACTATAAGTTAAACTACTCATTGTCATGTAGATGCAGTTAAAATATGAGCTCATTTTGATTTATAATAAAGCAGCAAAGGACAATTGAAGAAATTTCTATGTTTAGCAACAGCAGCCATCTTGAATGGAGGGCGGAGTTGTCGGACACAATTTTGAAAGGGACCCACCCAGGGACCATCCCTGTCACGTTTGGTGTAATTTGGTTCAGCGGTTTCAGAGAAAACAATTTAAATGTGATATTTTATCAAAATATGCCTAATTTGCATAATCGGTATCAATCGGCTGAAAGAAAAAATTCGCAGAAAAACACGGCATATATGTTAAACTACTCCTTGCCATGTAGCTGCAGTTAAAATATGAGCTCATTTTGACTTATACTAAAGTAGCAATGGAAAATTGAAGAAATTTCTATTTTTAGTAACAGCAGCCATCTTGAATGGAGGGCGGAGCTGTAGGACACGATTTTGAAATGGGACTACCCTAGGACTATTCCAGCCAAATTTGGTTTGATTTGGTTCAGCGGTTTCAGAGAAGAAGATTTAAATGTGATATATTATCAAAATATGCCTAATTTGCATAATCGGTATAAATCGGCTGAAAGAAAAATTTCACAGAAAAATCTGGTATATATGTTAAACTACTCCTTGCCATGTAGCTGCAGTTAAAACTTGAGCTCATTTTGACTTATACTAAAGCAGCAATGGACAATTAAAATTACATCCCCCCTTTTTCTATTTTGAGCGTGCCGGCCATCTTGGTTGGAAGTCGGGATCACCGGACACATTTATGGAAGGGGACCATCCAAGGACCATTCCACCAAAGTTTGGTTCAAATTGGCCCAATGGCTTCAGAGGAGTTGATTAAAATGTGAAAAGTTAATGGACGGACGGACTGACGACAGACGACGGACGCTCAGTGGTGACTTTAGCTCACCTGGGTCAGGTGAGCTAACAATAGAGTGCATTGGAAAGAAACCGTGCATTTGTGTTAATTCGAAAGTGAAAGTAGGATTTTTGACGGTAGACATCTTCAGACTGTCTGTTTTTTCTTATATGCCATTAAATGTATGTTGATTTTCGGAGCTAAGCGAATTTGGCATAAATAAAATAACACATGGCTTCCTCTAGGAAAACGCCGACTTTATGTGAAACGGACACCAGACAGGTGTGGGGAACGAATGTAATACATCCCTTAGCGCGGGATGTTAAGAACACACTCATTACACGTAAAAGACAACTTACAGCAGAATCTGATAGCAACAGTTTATTAGGAGTGTTGTTGGTTTGTCACAAAGCAAAATAATATCTACCATCTCCTCTTTTTCTGGTGAAAATCAAAGCAATCATACATAGACTCGTGGCAGCGACACACATTTTACCTACACGATTAATCATATGGTTGTAAACTTGTTCTCATCATAAATATATATGAAATACTTGATTGTAAAACAATTATTTATCGACACCCCCCCCCCTCCCAGAGGGTTTGCCGGGAGTAGAATAGGCACCAGGTTTCTCCGTCCTAGAGGCACTAGTCCTCTAAAAGGGGCCAACCCCGCGGGAACACCGGGGTATAGAAATGGGACCGAGAGCTTCTTCGGCTTGAAGGAAGGTCCGTCGGTTGTGCGGGATGTAAACATTCACAACTAACCCGTCCTTCGGATGAGACGTAAATAAAACCGAGGTCCCCTGTTGCGAGATTGCCACCCTCTTCGCACGTTAAAAAACCCAGTGTAACAGGCTCATTATGAACATTGTGCTTATGATAAGAGGTCCATATGAGACCTGTTGCACTGGCTAAATTCCCCGTCCCTACCCATCAATTTTCCTTGTTTCGAGTTCCGTGGCGTTTTTTTTATTCATCCCCAGTTATCAACCTACATATTGATTTAATGTAAACATGTTCTCGTCCTGAATATAGTTGAAAAAATTTTCACTGGATGTTAAACATCAATCAATCAATCAATCAATCAATCAATCAATCAATCTATCGACAACCACTTTCCATGGGATATCTGACTCCAAGGCTTGTTATCAGTTTATCAAAAAAAACAAAAATAATTCTCACAGGTTCCTAGCTATTTCCCAAAATATTTCTATATTATCGAAAAAAAGATCTTTAGATATTGGACTTTTCTCAACCCATACCTTGGCATTTTTTTTACCGATTTGTGATGGTTGTCCGTAAAATTGTACTGGAATGTATCATCGCATTGGTTGTCGTTAAGAATAAAGTACGGTTAAAAAGTGTTTAAACAAATTTCATATATGACAAAGTTCTATTGTCCAAATAAATCTATCTATTACTTCTTTAAGGTTAATACCAGTTTCTGAATTGATATGACCTCAATATGTACATTATCAATGTCATAGCAGACGATGAAACCAAAATTGGTCTGTATGAGATATATTTTTAAATGATTAAAGCTTTGTTAAGGTGACGAAAAAATACAATTTGAACGTGAAATAATAGATGTGAAACATAGTTCTTACATTTAAAGATGACATTTTTAGATCAGATTTCTTGAGATCATTCATGCAATTTCAGCATCATAATATAACCTCTGACAAATGAAGCGATCAAAATAATGAGAGATTTTATCACGTGAAACAAACCGTCGAAAACAGGAGACCGTCGAAAATGGGTGAGTTGCGACATTACTATTCGTTCACTTTAATTTCATAATACAGCTTCGGAACATGTTTTTATTCCTGAAATCAATCCACATTGCATATTAAGTCAAATTTATGCTTTGTTTACTGAGTTTTATAATGCTTTGTTTTTGTTTTTGTTTTTTAAAGATATGCATTATAATACAATGATACATATGATCTGTATTCTGAAAAAATGACGTTTAGTGCTTTTCATTTCCTGACTTTGTCTGTCCGCTGTGAGGAATTAGATGCACATATTAACTAACTGTATTTATTTCTGAAAAGCACATATTGTGAATACATTTTGGAGAAAATGTTATCGACATCTGAGGTGGGGCCGATTTTGGCCCTTATAGCTCCCAGTCCTTTGTACATAATATTATACATTATTCAAAAAAAAATCCCAAAATATTTATTAACATAGCTTGCATTATCATAACTTATATATTTTTGGTTTGTATATAAAAACAAATCATTCAGTATGTGCAATCTTAAGCAGGTTGTAGTATGAAATAGATATTGAAGAACTTGTGTTATTTTAAAACATATTATTCAATTTGAAATAATTAACATAGCATGCATTATTATTATAGCTTATACATTTTTGGTTTGTATATAAAAACAAATATTTCAGTAAGCAGGTTGTGGTACGAAATAGATATTGAAGATCTTATGTTATTTTAAAACATATTCAATTTGGAATAAATGTCAATTCAAATTACCACACTAAATGTCAATGGTATGGGAGACAACTCCAAAGGAAACGCAATTTTTAATTGGTGTCGAAAACAAAATTTGATGTAATTAAATTTGCTTGCAGGAAACACATTGTATAAATACTATCGAATCAAAATGGCGAAAAGAATGGGGCGGGAATAACAGAACAAAAGTTCAGAAAGGTGTAGCAGTTTTATTCAAAGAGGGGTTCAAATATAATGTAAACGTTAACATCATTGATCAAAACGGTAGGTATTTACAATGTGAATTTAAAATTGATACCGATGAAATATTTAGAATTACAAATGTATATGTACCAAACATACCCAGTGACAGAAAACGTTTTCTAGAAGAGCTGAACATTGATAATGATGAAAATATTTTAAACTTGGTTGTAGGAGACTTCAATTGTACTTTGAATACAAATTTAGACAGAAAGCCAATACCATTAAGAGACGATATCGGAAAAAATGAATTTGAAAATTTCATTCAAAAGTTTGGTCTAGATGATATTTATAGAAAACGAAATCCAAAAACAAAAAGGTACACATTTAAACGTGTAAATTCACACTCGCAAATTGATTATATATTAAGTATAGGAGAATGTAACTCCCCATTCCTTAAAAATAATGGAGCCGAGGCCACGAAGGGGCCGCGGCCCATTGTTTTTAAGGAATGGAGAGATACGAGGACATTCTCCAACATAAAATCCACCCATTGTACTTCATTTATTGTATTAATTGTTAATCTTATAACAAAAACAAATCTGTGTATAGTATCTAAAGTACAAAGTATTAAATTGTATTAAACGTACAAAGAGAACAATAACTCTCTGTTCCTTAAAAATAATGGAGCGTTTTGACAATAGATTTACATCAAAGATGGATTTTAACTAACAATAATACTGATCATAGATTATACAACCCCAAAATCTGATATTTTCCTTTTAGTGATCACAACGACGTGCCGATCACATTGAAAATTAAACAGGTATAGAGAGGTCCGGGATGTTGTCAAAATTACACAGGTAGAGAGAGGCCCGGGATGTTGTCAAAATTAAACAGGTAGAGAGAGGCCCGAGATGTTGTCAAAATTAAACAGGTAGAGAGAGGCCCGGGATGTTGTCAAAATTAAACAGGTAGAGAGAGGCCCGGGATGTTGTCAAAATTAAACAGGTAGAGAGAGACCCGGGATGTTGTCAAAATTAAACAGGTAGAGAGAGGCCCGGGATGTTGTCAGAATTAATGATATCACTATTGAATATGCTGTAATTTGAAAAAAAAATTCTTTTGTTTGATTTGATTTCGTTACCTAGCAACTTTTTCACTGATTTTTAAATAATCTCTCATACAACAATATTAACAAACCTGGCAGTATGTCATTAAGAGATCACTTTTATCAATTCTCTAATCTTTAAATTGATGTCTTGTTGTCCTGATTGTCTTGAATGATATTCTCAATACAATTTATTTCAATTCACTTATGCATAAACATTTATATTCTAATTATCCTGCACAATATCATCTTCAATCAATCAGTATCACAACGTCATTAAAGTTCAGTTTGTGCACATGTCGTATTTGACCGCTAGACACGTATTTTGCACATGATATTACAGTAGAAAATTTATATTCAAATAAATAAGGAGAAGCTAGAAAGAGGGCGTTAGCATTTCATAGTATTTCGTTTTTTAATAAAAAAAATTATTAACGAAAATTTGAATACAAAAATGGTAAATTCATTCATTTTTAAAATGTGTAATAACGACCCAGTTATCTTCCTTATCGTCATACTTTTTGTAATCAAGAAGGTAATGACAATATATTTATTTGACAACAATGATATTAATGGAGTTCATATCAAGAAGGAAGGCATAAACAATTTATTGAGCAATTGACGAGTTTCGCTATATCAATTCCAAACATAATTCCGCTTACTGTCCGTTTTTTGTTAAAATGTTGTACTTCCGGTGATTTCACTTTTAGCGATCACGTACACATTACCTGACAATCCTTGATAATTAGCCGCAATATTTGAAAATGAGGGGATTGCTTACTTTTTTCAGCGAGATTTGTAGTGTGTTCCCCTCTCTAAAACTCTTGTTTATGCTCATGATTAAATTCGGACGTTGGTTTACAATAGCAATTCCATATAGTATAAGCAATGGGAAAATCGTCTCAACGTATATTGCAACTATAGCCTAGCGCTTTAAGTTGTTCCGATACTTTTTAGCAGTATTTTTATTTTCTTCAATTTTGCGAAAATGTTCCCATGCTTGATATACATTTCTGCACAAATGGAGCACAGACCAGTCAGTATGTTCGAACTTTTCTTTGGTGTCCTCTTCAGTGATCTTATACCAACCATGCTCTATTTGCCTGCGTGTTCGTTAGTTGTTTTTCTCGTGCAAAAAAGCTATAAAATATTCACTAATATCTACCTCAATTGACATCGGATTGGCTTTTAACGAGCAACCATTGAGTATATTAGAATATGCTTTATGTAATACAAATTTGTCGTTTTTCATACATAATATATTGAAATCGCCAAGAAATAATTTCACAGTCCGGTCTTCATTTCATTGAAAATAGAATCAAATAGTTCTAGAAAATTGTTTTGTTTTGGTGGCCTTTACCAAGTACCTTTTATTAAATAGGGGCGGTCGTGATCGTATGATAGTTTGATTGATAACTATCTATGCAATCAGTGCCTATCATCACTAACGTTGTGAGCTCTAGTCCCATTCATGGCGATGTGCACTCGATACAACATTATGTGATGATGTTTGTCCATGACTTGCGGCAGGTTGGTTGTTTTCTCCGGGTATTCCGGTTTCCTCCATCCAATAAAACTGTCAGCCACGAAATAACTGAAATATTCTTGAAAGTGGCTTTAAATACCATAACCTTAACCACCAGTACCTATCACATTTAATCTTATAAATCAATGGATCTCCAATAACTGCATAAAACATAAATAGGTTTGTACTAGTACTGCAAATATATAAATGACTGAAAATTCACACTGAGTGATTGTGAATTTGTGCCATGTGTATAATGTGACATCAGCTGACATGTACTACAATTTGGCTGTTAATCAAACAATTACTGTTGAGGCAATACATTCGTGTCTTTCCACATATTTTTGTGCATACCTTAAAGTTTTTGTATTGCCATTTTTGGACACAAATTGTTATTTAAAAGTTTGATAGGGAAAATTCCAAATACAAATAAAAAGAGTTGCCTATATGCACCCCACCTTTGTCAAGAATATTAATGGAAATAAAGGATTTTTCCGTTGGCTTGATTGGCTTAATGTTTTACTTGAAGGTGCAAAAATATATATAACTTCCATGTACAACAATACACGACAGGGTATTGCTTCTATTGTTTTATATTATCCACACCCACGAAAAGAATAAGCTACCCATGTAGGTAAAAATGGATTTCGATGGTTTCTTCTAACTTCTGAAATGTTTTATTTCTAAGAGTATGGTAGATGTGGAAATTTATTTGTATAATTAGTTCACGCCACGATATAACTGTAATACTGCTAAAGTTGGCGTTAAATACCAATCAATTAATGCACTCGATACAACATTATGTGATAATGTTTGTCAGTGACTTGCGACAGGTCGGTTGTTTTCCGCGGATATTCCGTTTTCCTCCACCAATAAAACTGTCAGCCACGATATAACTGAAATATTCTTGAAAGTGGCTTTATATACCATAACCTTAACCACCAGTACCTATCACATTTAATCTTATAAATCAATGGGTCTCAAATAACTGCATAAAACATAAATAGGTTTGTACTAGTGCTGCAAATATATGACTGATTGAGACTTTGCATGCTGAGTGAAATGTGCCATCTGTATAAGGTGACATCAGCTGACATGTACTACAAGTTAGCTGTTAATTAAACAATTACTGTTGAGACAATACATTCTTGTCTTTCCACAGCTTTTTGTGCATCCCTGAAAGTTTTTGTATTGCCATTTTTGAACAAACACTGCTATTTAAAATTCTGATAGGGAAAATTCCAAATACAAATAAAAAGGTTTCCTATATATACACATCTACCTTTGTCAAGCATATTAACGGAAACAAAGGTTTTCTTTCCTTGACCGGATTGACTTAATGTTTTATTTGAAGGTGCAAACATATATTGATATTGATAAAAGTACTAACTTCCATGTAGAACAACACACGACAGGGTGTTGCTTCTATTTTTTTGCTTTGTTTTTCATGATCCACACCCACCAAAAGAATAAGCTACTCATGTAGGTAAAACGGATTTCGATGGTTTCTTCTAGCTTCTGAAATGTTTTATTTCCAAGAGTATGGTAGATGTGTAGATTTATGTGTATAATTAGTTCACGCCACGATATAACTGTAATACTGCTAACGTTGGCTTTAAACACCAATCAATCAATCTAACTAGTGAACACAATATGTATGCAAGAAATTGCAAGACCATAGACAAAAATACTGTAACCTAAAGCTATCCGCAATAAACGAAAAAGAGCACGCCTACCATTGTTTTGTAGATTGTTGTTTGTCGTTATATACTTTCTCTTTTGGCCATTGTGTTGTCTGTTCTTCTTCAATATAGGGATTCTGATTGCCCCTTTGGTATCTTCAAACTCTTCTTGCGATATACTGTATAATTATACATCACTGAACATCTGGAGTTGTAAATATATTATCAATTTCATATTGAAGTGTTTTATTCCCTTTGTTCAACGATTTTACATAATAATCCAGTGGGTGTAATTTCACTCTCTTATGAAATTATCCAAAAATATACGCACCATTGCACTTGAAGAGGGTGGTACAGGGGGGAGTACCAACAAGAATGAAAAAAACGTGAAACAAAATGAAAACATGAAGAACGGGGAATTATTTTCCTGAAGAACGGACATTGGAATAAAAGTATATCAATACTGATATCTTTGCTTTCTATAATAGTTCATTTCGACGTTGAACCACAATGGTTAAGTGACGAAGCCAATGATAATGATCACAATAATGGTAAGGAAGAGGTAATGGATGTACATGATAGTTCTGTTATGGATTCATGTTGGTTGTTGCTGAAGATTGTCATGATGTAAAAGCACCGTCCATCTTTGCTGAAAAAGTGGAATAAAATCAAAAATGAAATAGAAATAAAAAGGAGAGAAATACTTTAGCAAATACAGTATCAAGCAAGTCAAATACTGAGGTAGCAGAATGAGTGAAACAACATGCTAACAATCCGGGAAAAGATCAACAACCAACAAAAATCAGACACTTAATCAAAGAAATTGAAACCATCAAGATCTATATGGTATCACCACTAAAACCTGGAGCTAGTTGCACATCACAAAGACGTGGACCTAATTAAATGTTAATTCAAGATTCATTTGATTTTACGGATACAGATACAGATGATGAAGATATTACAGAGACAGAATTATGTTGAACTTGTAGACAGTTCACCACTTCAGGAAATCAGACAAGGGGTTGGGATATAACTTACAAACTGGGTACAATGTACCAATTACAGATGTAAACACTGGAAACATCTGAAATATTGTACTAAATTGAGAGCTGTGAAGAGGGATACTAATTTATATTGCATGCATTGTGAGGACATGGAATAGTGATTTATCACACTGTTTTGTCATTTTAACTTATTTGGTTTAAATTGCTTTCAGTTAAATTTGGATTTTGGTACCGTTGTTTGTTGACTTTGCAAATAAAGAAAAAGATGCAATGTGCTTGGCATAATATACATAACGTCATAGATAGTTACATATGGGGGACAAACTTGAGGGAAAACATTGGAGAAACCATCAGTTGATGAACTTTTTTTTTTTGTTTTTTTTTTTTGTAAATTTACATTTTTTTTTTATACAGACAACACATTCATCACATCACATGCACAGAACAATACAAACATATTACAAGTGTAAATGACAGTTATTGCTATTTGTGTGCTCAGCAATTGTAATTGTAATTACCGCCCTATTCCCAATAAACCATTATTTATTTATAAATATATAAATTAATCTAAAAATTAAGTTTACAATGATCAGAATGATTAAACTGTTACAAATAGTTTATATAATTTGTTTCTGCTAAGGGTATAGAACAGCAATAACAGTGCTAAATTACAGTAATTTCAGCCACCTATCCTCATGGTCTTTCAACTTATCCTTAAAGATTGAATTTGATCTCTCCATTTTTTCCCTACTTTTTAATTTTGCTTTAAGTACTTCTATTGTTGGCAAATTATTTGACCACTTACAGCAATGGATATAATATTTTGTGAATAGCATCACAAATTCGATGATCTCGAATGGATATTCATTGACATTTGTAATAAACACTATATTTGCCATATTTAACTCAATAGGAATGTCAAAAATTTCTTCTAACCATGTTTTTACCCGATTCCAAAACAGTTTTACTACAGGGCAAAGCCAGATATAATGAAGAATTGAGTCAGTGTCATTTTTACAAAAGTTACAAAGGTCCGAGTTCTTTATCCCAATTTTAACCAAGAATGTGTTTGTCGGTAAAGTTCTATGAAGAAGTTTGTACTGGAATTTTTTTAGTTTCGAATCATTTGTGACAAGATATAAATTACGGAAGACGTCACTGATATTAATATCTGTCTCCATTTCTAAATTTTCCAGTGGGCTAAGTTTGTTATATATTTCCTTTGATAAGCTCTTGGAATTCAGAATTGTGTTAATTAAATGGCTTCTATATTCTGCATTTGCTATGTTGGTTGATGAACTGCTCCGCATGAAAAAGTTTATATTTCAACATAATTATTGCTTGTGCAAAGTAGTTTGGACTTCCAGTACACGTACAAAAGGAGTAGTATGGAGTTTGATTTTATTGGAATTATTACCTTAAAAATATGAAAATGAGAGTGTTATCAATTGTTTTGATTTTCATTTACACACAACAAAAGTATTCAAAATTAATTAATCTGATTTTATGTTCCGGAGCTGAAGGGTGTTCGGGTGGCTACGAAATATGAAAGTATCAAATAAATGTGGCTGAAGAGTGTTTGGGTGTTTACGAAATATGGACGTATCACAGAAATTTTGCTAAAATTACCAAAGAAAGTACATATAGTATTAATGAATGTATATGTTCGTTTACAACCATCAAACCATAAAACCACAACTAACCAAAACAAACTCTATCCTGAAGCCATAATATTATATCCAGTAAATATAGCCAGATTCTTAAAATTTAACTCGTATCAAGTATATTCCAAATCAGTATACCGTATGTTTCGCTTTACATGCTTCATATTATCGTCTTGTTATAAAGGTATATAATTATGCATAAACGAATTTGATCGCTTTGCATACTCATATTTCCGAGTGGATTTGCATATTAATATTCCTTCTGCACTTTATGCTCTTGAGGTCATTAGACAATGATAGCCATGCTAAGCATGATTGATCTGTAGTTGTCATGATCTATCGGCTTAACTTCGCTTATCTACTGAATAGTTAGCACAATGCTACCTCATCCCCATAACGCTTTGTTTAATTCTACTCATTTGTAACAATAACAATATTTTTGGAGCTCCTCTTGTTCCTTCTCGATACAATTCGGCGCATCACCATATTTATTTACTCTACTTATAGAACTTTCATCTAAGACGAATGTATTTTTCTGCAAATTATGATTAAGAGTAACTTCGAATAACCCATCACCGGGTTTTGTGTAAATCCATGTTTGGAAAACTACATTAATTACAGCAGTATCATCTGACAAATCTGCTTTAAAACCATCATAATCAATTGTCTTTTTAAATCCGATCATACTTTTTTCCGGTAATAATTGTTCTGCCCTTAAAATGATTTTCAGTGACAATTTTCCACACAGCTTTCTGTAAGGTTCGGTCAATTTGTTAATTTCAGAAACTGCAAAATCCGAAAATGAGTGAACTTCCAAATTATTTTTATCTAATGTCTGCCAATTAAGGCATGCGCACCAGTGTTTCAATTCCGGCGCTAACACAACTTCTTGATTTTGGAATTTCTTTAAATAAATTTATACCACGGTTTTCTATATTGCCGATTCCAGCTTCAGTAAAGTCTAAGAT
The DNA here is from genome assembly GCA_963680875.1 of Bathymodiolus brooksi. Classification (NCBI taxonomy): domain Eukaryota; kingdom Metazoa; phylum Mollusca; class Bivalvia; order Mytilida; family Modiolidae; genus Bathymodiolus; species Bathymodiolus brooksi. The sequence continues at coordinate 130,345,855 of OY804576.1, read as the reverse complement.
ATCCAGAAATGTCGGGTATAAATCAAACGGACAAGTTAATCTATTTGCATTTAATCTAAAATTTTGAAAAGCTTCGCTGTATTTTGATTTAAACCATTCTGGAAATGAAAACCCGAAAAAAGGAAGTTGCTCTTCTTGTTTTTCTTGTAAAGACGACCTTACGCTAATAAATCTGGCTCCATGATCACCCATTAAAATAACAAGTGTATTTCTGAGGTAGTCTCCTTCGCTTAGAAATTTTAATAAGTTGTACAGATCTTCGTTCGCAGTTTCAACTACATTATTATCCTGATGGCTCCCTTCACTGGGAAAACCAAAGACAAATTTTGAGGCATCATCGTACATTGTATATACCTCTTTAATCCAATTCATAAAAACTTGAGATCTTTTTTTACTACCCAGACACAAATAATTTTGCTTCTTGTAATACTCATGTTCTGCCGTTATTTAGAACGGTCTCATGTAGTGATCGGTAGGACTGTCTGTAAACCCCGCTATTCTACATGTAAACGTTCCAATGTGTGGACAATCTTCGGCCCATGCAGTGACATATCATTTCTTACGAAAATCGTTCCATACCATCGGATATACATCTACAATTTATTTCTTGGCGAGACGTTTCAGCGTTTTTCGCAATTCTAGTTCCGTATTACCGGTGAAAATGGGTATGAGAGCTTGTGGAGTGCCATCACCTACTATATTATATCCGTTTAAAACAATACATTTTAAATTTTCAGTAAAATATTTATACGTCTTTGTTAACTTACTTCTATAAGTCATATGTGACCGCGAAACAAATTAATCCTATGATTAAAACATCCAATCTTAAACCAGAACCAACCGTTCTTGTCTTTTTGTCATATTCAGGTACATATCGTATTCCTGCACTGCTATAATGGCTGCCATCTGTGGCCTTGCAATTAGCTTTAAAGTAATCACTTAGAAGCGGTAGTTTTGTTTCATCACTGAAATACAGTTCTTTCAAATCTGTGTTGCCAAAGTCATCGATTCGATCAAAAAATGTTATGCTACATGATATTCCTCCATGTTTTTTCTTTATTCCCGGGTCTATATAGATAGTACCATTGGATAAAGATAACCAATCTTCCTCTTCAGAACATTTCAACGGGTCAACAGAATGAAAATGTTTTGTATATTCCCCTGCAAAAGGATCTAATTTTGGATGCACGCTTACTTGTTTGTCTTCATCAGAATTACGTAGTTTGTTGTCTTCCCTGTTTAGTAATGGCATGTTTGGTTTATCATGTTTCGATATAGAAAGTCCTATATAAATACCTATCACTGTAAGTATGAAGCCAGCTAGTATCCTCTTTATTCCTTTTCGCATTCTGCAATTAAAAACAGAGAGCACATGTTTTATATAAGCACAATTTCGGGAGCTTGCTATACGTAAAGCAAACACAACTAACATAAATAAAACACGAGTCATCATATGAACAACTGGAGGTAACGAGGAACCGAACATCGTTTTATGCGAAATCGTAACGGACATTACAAGACGGAATTGTGAATGCAGTAGATCATAGGTTGAATACTGGTAAGGTGAAACAACTGACTATAAAATTGACATTTGCTGTTTCTCTGCTAGGTATGCTGTGCTAAGAGCAAAGACTGGTTGGCTAAGTATTTAGCCTTAATTGATATGAACCAATATTGTATAATATTAAAACGTTTCGACAGATCGTCGAATATGTAATATCATCTGATATCAATGAAACATCTGTTTATATATTGAGAGTGTCTATTATTTCATATATATTCATATATTACTTTATACAATGGAAAAAACAGTTGCTGCTCATGTAAGATTTTACATCAACATGATCAACGGAATCTATAAAAATAAAATGGATTTAATTATCTGTTTTGTTTACTAATACAATTTAATTTAATGTTTTCGATGTTCCTCAATTTCAAGTCTAAGGTAGTTTTAACCTATTTAACTATTGGATGTCATTGCACATTGCATAATATTGTATTACAATTTGCAGATGAATGCAGGGATTACCACACTTGTATACACAGAACCACTTTGGGTTCTCATTCAGAGGACTTACAAGCGAAGTGAGTGAAACTTCACAGAGCTTCATGTCATTTAACTGATTATTCCACCTACCCCAAGTCTCAAAGCTTTCGCAAGACAAACAGCCTGCTCAACAATCTTAAAACGTGGTATTGGCGATTATCTTTTTTGCTTACACTTTCTCTTAATAATCAACCAATTATCGCCCGATATCTTTAATAAGTTGTGTAGGTAAATTAATGGAACGAATAGTTTATAAGCATGTTTACAATCATCTTGTTAATAACAATCTCATATATAAATACCAATCGGGGTTTTTGCCAAAACATTCCACTGTCCATAAACTATTAGAACTAGACAATTCGATCCTAAACTCTCTAGAAAAAAAAACAATTTAGCTGCTTCGTCTTTTGCGATTTTTCTAAAGCTTTCGACAAGGTTTGGCATAAAGGTCTTATTCACAAAATGAATTCATACGGAATTCAAGGGAAATTAATAAAATGGTTCGAAAACTATCTGTTCAAAAAAAGACAAAAAGTAATTAATAAAAACTCTTGATCAAGTTTCGAACCTGTCTCAGCTGGTGTACCCCAAGGGTCGGTATTGGATCCCCCCATGTTTCTAATATACATAAAGGATATAGGAGAAAAACTTATATCGTTGAGTAGATTATTTCTGACGACACATCACTCGGATATTCTAGTCAAAGTATTGATCAAATAAAAACTGTAATCAATCATGATCTATTCGAACTAAATCCCTGGTCTAGTAAATGGCTAATGTCATTCAATCCCGAAAAAACAGAAATCTTGTTTTTCTCCAATACCGGTAACATAGACAACATCGAAATTTCTTTTAATGGCAAAAGTATCCCTTTATCTACTAGTCATAAGCATCTGGGAGTTATCCTCTCCCAAAATGCAAAATGGAATGAACATTTAGAAAATATGATAACAAATATAACCAAACATTTAGGTATATTACGGAAATTAAAATTCAGTCTAAATAGATCCAACTTAGAAAAAATGTATTTAGTCTACATTCGCCCCCTTTTTGAATAGGCTTGTGAAGTCTGGGATAATTGTGGAATTGGCTATTCAGACAAATTAGAAAAACTTCAATTAGACGCTGCCAAAATTGTAACAGGTTTACCCATTTTTACAAAATCGGAGTATTTATATGCTGAGACAGGTTGGGAAACACTATCAGAGCGGAGATACCGCAGAAAACTCCAATTATTTTTTAATATGAAATGTGGAATGGCACCTGAATACTTGCGTCATCTAGTTCCCCCAACTATTCAGAGTACTACTATATACCCTTTGCGAAATGGTGATAATTTAATAGTTCCTTTCTGTAGACTCTCTATAACCAATTCGTCATTTATTCCTTCCACAGTTAAAGAATGGAATAAACTTGACATTGCAATCAGAAAATTAGATTCATTATCCAAATTCAAAAACGCTATTCGTCTTAACAGCCAATCAAATAAGATCTCAGTTCCCAAACTTTATTACTATGGCCCTAGAAAGTTAAACGTGATCCTAACACAAATTAGATGTACAGCCTCTTTCCTCAACCATGATCTACATAAGGTTCATATTTTATCTAGCCCAGCGTGTAGCTGCGGTGCCCCCCAAGAAGATACGAACCACTTCTTTTTTGTTTGTACCAAATATTCTGAAATAAGAAATGAACTGTTTCTCAGCATAAGCGATTTGTCTCAATCGATCAATACTTCACTTCTCACTTCAGGAAGTGATACCTTAAGCTATGCAGATAATTGCTTTATTTTTTATTCAGTTTTCCGATTCATAAAAAGGTCTAAGCGATTTCTAATCGTTTAATGTACTAACCAAATATCATCCAGCATCCATACACACACACACATACTTTTTCTTCATTTCTTTTTACTCGTTTACTATTTTCAGCTATATTATATGATAAAATTGTATTTTTCTTGTTTTCTTGTGCATTCTCAATATAATGTAATAATGATTGTATATATAGGAGAAGACTCCATAAGTTGGTAAAACTTGTGTCTGATCCTCTTTGTATCATTGATCAAATAAAATAATAATAAACTAAACAAATGTTGAATCAAATATCATATTAAGTATTAAAGATCAGATTTCAATATCATTGGGGTGAATATTCCAGAAAAAATAGGATTGTGGAAAAAGACTTATGGGCGCCACATGTGAAGCAGATTTTGGTGGGCTTCATGTTGCTCGTTCTCTAGTCTTGTGTGTGATGTTTTGTAGATCAGCGTGTGTCCTTTTTAGTTTTGGTCATTGCATTCTCTGTTCTTCTATTCATCGCTTCTGATAACCCCTTTGGCATCTTCAATTTTTTCGTAGCTATGACCTCTGTTCAATGCATGCATTTGAATAGTGTTCATCATATCCATATCGGTCATATATAGATTTAAACCCACGTTAAAGGTTATATTCTTATGTCTATCGACCTTACGAGAAAAGGTAACACTTTGACTATTGCAGCTATATTTTAGATAGCGGATGTGGTCGAGTGGTCGAGTGGTCAAGGGCGCTGGACATAAGGCTAAGCGATTGGTGGTGCCGTGTATCAATGGTGTGAGTTCAAACCCCGTCGAGGGAAGAACAAAACATTGTCAGCTTAAAGATCTAATTATAACACTGTTTGGTTTAATTTTCAGACGTAATATATATATATATATATATATATATATAAGGATATTTCGTTTCACACAAACAATTGAAAATACAAAAATAAAAATAATATGGTGTGTATCAAACGAAAATCGGCAATTCATATCCGCCTCGACATTAAAGGTGACAGGAAATGAATGGTGTCTATAATACAACGAAATGATAAAACGTGTATATATATTTTAGAAAAGGTCAGATTGTTTTTTTTTTAAATAAAAAAAAATCACGCCCTTATTCCCTTATAAAATCGATATTGAAAAGAAATTGATATTCCGTGCGCAATTTACTTACACGGTTATCTACCTTTACGTAATACGTCACTTGTGCCCAGTCAGTTGATGTAAGCACTCTGCGATCTACCTGAGCGGCATACAAATTTATCGGAGCATATATTTTCTTTTATGTTTAGTATGGTGTATTGTGTCGCATATAAATGTGAAACTGTATCATCCAAGGGATAGGAATGTTTGAATTACCTAAAGAGGACAAATGCCGCAAGCTATAGACAATAAGGGTGAAAAGGAAGGATTTCGTTCAATCGAATAGCTCTACTCAGTAGGCTTTGTGCAAATCACTTTGCAAATGAACTGTTTGTGGTAAATAACTTATTTGCCGATTCCATTGGGCATAGAATAAAGAAATTAGTTAAAAAGCCTGACGCTGCACCGACTTTATTATTTTTCGAAACCTACCGACAAAGAAGACAGTGCGGAAGAAAGTGGAAAGAGAAAAGCTTGCGGTCAATCTCAAGCTGTCGCAAAGCGAATACAAAAAGAGGTAATATAATTCAACTTTGTGTTTATATTTTATTTTGTTTTACGTGTTGTGACAAACAAAAATGGACGTTTTTAATATCGCAATATAAATACAAGTTGGTAGTATCATTTTATAAGAGGACGATATTTTTGTTTACGCACAAGATGTGAAGAGGTTTTATGTCAACTCCCTGGAGCTTATTAATCAACCCTAATAACCAATAAGCTTAGTAACATAGGATTAACTTCTGCAACGTGTCAATACGACTTAGCAAAGTTTTTTATATTTGTCATCCTGAATATATGAATATAAATCTCTATAAAATTCACACCTTTTTTTAAATTATGTTGGTCTGTGTTAGTTTACATCTTTTTATTTTGTTTTGGGTGTGTGTGTTATCTTTTCATTTTTGTTAAGGAGGATGGTGGGTCAATTCAGATTTGCATTAATATAATTATTTGTTTTTGCTATTAATTTTGTAGATCAAGTTGTATAACAGAAAAAAAATGTACACTTTTCAAAAAATAAATTCTTTACAATTCAATCCATTATCTAGTAAATTAATATCAAAACACGATTTTTCATAACATAATTATTTTGAACAAATAGCAAAATTTCATAGTATAACTTTTACCCTGAAATTGATTTAATGCTAAATAAAATTTGCATAGACATAAGTACAAATGCATCTAATCTTTTGTTTCATTTTTTTTTTCGCTTTTAAAAAAAGAATTTGACAAAATATTGGATAAGGCTGATAATGTTGAACCAAACTACACAGATGGCAGTACATGTATCCAGGAGGCTGAAAATGAAACATGTGAAGTGCAGTGAGAGAGAGTAGTGACATATATTGGAATGGCAGAACGCTACAGTGCATATATACTAACTAAAAGCACAGCAGTTGTCTTAAATCTTTTGTGTGTGTATCTGTATTCAGCAATTTAAATAATATACTTCAGATTTACTTCAATAATAACCAGGATAATGAGTGAAACATTAATATATTAAACAATTTATTAAAAGTAAATGTTCATAATATACAAAATATACATGTACAACAATGTATATAGAAATAACATGTTTTCCCAGTATCTCCATCTTTTTATTTTTCTTATATCATTTCAGGAGAGTGTTTGAGTGATTGTTGCTTAGCAATGTTTTAGCTATATCATGGCAAGAACAAGTAAGTTTTCAATAAAATGATGATGAGGTCCGCTTTGTACTAGACCAACGCGCTTGATTGGATTGTTCTAGTGCTAGCTAACTGAAAGAACAGTCCGTGGATAGACATCCCATCCCACACTATCCTGATTTTGAGCCAACCAGTCTTTGCCCTTTCTCCTTAATGCTGTGTGCTTGGCGGAGAATCAACAGATACCAATTTTATAGTCTTTGTTGGTTTGACCCGATTGGGGCTCGAAGCCACAACCTACTGCACTCCAGGCGAGCATGCTAACCATTACACTACAAATGCGGTTCACTTCAGGAGAAGAAAACCTTTGGATGCCAATATGTATTTCAGACTGAAGTGTCAAATGTTGCAACACTAACCACAGGACATCAGCAATATTTCTCATCTGAACCTGAAGAATGTTTCGAGGTGGACACACATGAGGATGATGAAACTGATCCAAGCTGGACTCCATAAACAGAAAAATGTGTAGATAATGCATCACCAGCCATGTCTCTAGATTTCAAAGAGAATAATGACAAAAATGTATATTATATTTAATCTTTTAACTGTTTTTTTTTTAATTGGGATATCTAAATCCACAATACTGCTGAGAAGGAAACTGGTCTCTTATTGCATTAATTAAGCATGAAGGCAACACTTTACGGTTTCTGTTTCCTAAACAGTGGTAATTCCATCGAACAAATCTTCTATAGGCAATATACATGTATCTGCATACTCTGAAATATTAAGAAAAACTACATTTCAAATATGAAGATTTAGATACATAAAAACAAATTATGAATGTTCATGATGAGTAGGGACTGTGGAAATGTTTTCTTGTTTTTGATGATAGCATATATTTGCTTAGGCCATATCATTTGTACATTTGAAGAAAGCACTAAAATAGAATCTGCATTTTTCAAGTCCCTCCAATTGTTGAAAAAATTGTCTTGATCAAAATCAAAACATTAAGTGTATATCTTCTAACGCCATTTAATAATTCACATATACCAAACTAAGGTCGAATGGACCCGAATTCAAAATACTTAAAAAAAAATGCAAGCATCTATGCTATGGATGAAAAAGTGGACTTTGTGAAAAAGCAGATACAGTTCTACATTTACTAACGTTACATGTTATACGTTTTTTTTGTAACATTTATATAACGTTTGAATAACGTATATGTTTACGTTTACTTATAAACCTTGCAATAACGTTAAAATATAACATTATTATAACGTTTTTTTTAACGTTTAAAATAAACGTTGCATCGAAACAGATTAAGTAACGTTATAGTTAGGTAGCCCACAAAAATAACGTTATTATAATGTTATATCGACGTAAAAAATAAACGTTACCTAGTGACCTAATTACAATGTTAAATTTTAATGTTTTTTAAACGTTTTTGCAACGTCCTATTATTAACGTTTAATATTAAACGTTGTACTGACGATTAACTAACGTTTAGTGTTTTACGTTATGTATTAAACCAAAATGTAACGTAAAATAATAACGTTTGTACAACGTATAACTAACGTTACATGTTATACGTTTTTGTAACATTTATATAACGTTTGGATAACGTATATGTTTACGTTTACTTATAAACCTTGCAATAACGTTAAAATATAACATTATTATAACGTTTTTGTAGCGTTTAAAATAAACGTTGCATCGAAACAGATTAAGTAACGTTATAGTTAGGTAACCCACAAAAATAACATTATTATAATGTTATATCGACGTAAATAATAAACGTTACCTAGTGACCTAATTACAATGTTAATTTTTATTGTTTTTTAAACGTTTTTGCAACGTCCTATTATTAACGTTTAATCTTAAACGTTGTACTTACGATTAACTAACGTTTAGTGTTTTACGTTATGCATTAAACCAAAATATAACGTAAAATAATAACGTTTGTACAACGTATAACTTACGTTACATGTTATACGTTTTTTTGTAACATTTATATAATGTTTGAATAACGTATATGTTTACGTTTACTTACAAACCTTGCAATAACGTTAGATTATAACCTTATTATAACGTTTTTTTTAACGTTTAAAATAAACGTTGCATCGAAACAGATTAAGAACGTTATTATATTTCGTTCTCAAGACGTTTTGCAACGTTGCAATAAAAGATTGAATAAAAAATGTTCAACTGACATTCAATTAACGTTACTTGTTTACGTATTTCTCTAACTAAAAGATAAGTAAACTTATAACGTTCATATAACGTTTTACTAACTAAAATAATGGTCGGAGTGTTTGGAAAACGACATCGCAATATTTTTATGAAGAAATGCAGGTATATGACATATTATCCATTATCATAATATATTATTAGGAGATCTGCAAAATTTTATCATATCCGGAAACCATTCATTTCGATTCCGAAAACGGATCGATTGTTTAAAGTGATTGCATACATTCGAATTCGTGTTATTATAACGTATTTAGTCTCTATACAATAAAGTTATTTACTTAAAAACTAGTGTAATAATGTTGGAATGATATAAATTTATTGATGATGATGAAAATTTGGGTATGTCAATCAATATCAGAAAATAATCGAAATAGCTTTCTTTCCTTTGTCTTTGAAGTTTTCCCGCTCGAAAAAGCCCTCAGGCTCAACTGCTCAAAAAGATAAATTTACATACTCTTTCAGTCTTCACAGAAAAAAGCTCAAAACAGGACTGTTTTTGACAACCCAGAAAAGTATGAATTGCTGCCTTACACGTCATGATAGTATTAAAGATTACTTACTTAGGGAACGACCATGATTTAACTTGAAAAGGGGGGGGGGGGCGGGTTATGGGTTTTTTTCTAAAAAAATATTCTTATTCCCAATGTTGCGGAAAAAAATATTCTGATTTTTGTGAAGGAAAAAAAAATTTACATTCCGAGTTTTTGTCATATAACCTAATGTTAGTTTCTGAAAAAAAATTTCGGGCTTTGCGAGACAAAAAAAATAAATATTCTAACTCTTGACTTCAGTCTTGTGACGTTGTGTTGTCCGAAAAAAAAATTCTGAACGAAACAAAAAACATAATCCCCCGCCCCCCTGCAAGTTAAATGGTCGGTCCCTTAACCCTGAAGATTTGGTAGGGGGAAAAAAAATCTCACAAAATGTGACAAATGTTTTGAAAATAATGTTGTTCAGTGGTTTGATTCTGAAGCACAGGAACTTGTTTCTAGTATCAATGGGGGACCCTTCCTCTCTCTTCCTTTCAAGAAAGGAAGGGTTTCCCCCCCCCCCATTGATAGAAACAAGTGCCTGTGTTCTGAAGTTGTAACACAGGGCCTTGTCATTATCCACGGAAATATACTATCAATGCATAAAAATACATGTATACAAGGGTTGACACCTTGTTTACCCCCGCTCGCTTCAAGTTGTGTTTGTTTTTTAAATTCCTTCTAATAATATATTTAAAACCCTGTTTGGTTCAACTCCCAAGACCTTATTCTTTTCAAAAAATGTCGTGACCTCCCCTCGACTACCTCTTGTGAAGGCGCAGCGGTCGTTTTTGTCAGGAATTCGCCCGAGTAGAGAATGCCATGGGACACAAAGTGAAAGTAATGGCGCCACCTTTAAAAAACGGAAGTTCGTAATTCTCGGGGTTTTACCATTCAATATTTGGTTTTCTCTCTAGTTATCGTGTTTCTAAGTATAAGCAACCGCGGGAAATAATTCGAAAAAAGCTAAGACCCTGAGAGTTCTGAACTTCCGTTTTTTATAGGTGGCGTTGTTACTTTCACTGTGCATTTTTTTGTCTGAAATTTTCCCTTCAACAAATAGCAATACATACAAATACATTGGAGCTTGCCATCGACCTAGTGTTGTTATAGTGCCTAAACTTTATTCATTTAAGCAAAATAAATACTGTTACTCATCTACATTAATTTATAACCATGTTAAGTTTACATGACATACATGTTTTCGATAAAATCAAAACCAAGTTTCAGGAATTGGACTGCGAGTGGATAGGTCAAATGGAGGAATACACCATAAAAAGTTGGGCTATTAACATTTTGTCTGGGCTACTACTTTTTTTTCCCTTGTAGCCCAGTTGGCTACTAGTCTGTAAAATTGAATCTTAATCCCTGGAATTTAATATCAAATATGATGAATGCACAAATGATCTTTGACATTTTCCACTTCTCATGGACATGGATGTGAAGAAAGGACTAGGAGATTTGATAGTCAATGATTAGTAGATTCGTTTTTAGGGAAATTGTATACTGCTAAAATTCAACTACAGTTCACTTTGCATCTTTTAATAAATTGTCGCAGATGCATGATAATAAATGCAGTTTTACGATCTATTGAGCTATATAAATAATGTTTTATGTGCCAACATGTTGCTACAGTAGTAGTTGTTTGTAGTAGTTGCATGACAATCTAGCTCCGGTGTGACTTTTTAGCCTTTGGCCAGGTGAGATTTTGCCATCACTTGGCGGCCGTCGTCGTTCGTACGTCGTCAACTTTCACATTTTAATCTTCTCCTCAGAAACCACTGGCACTGGGCCAATTGCAACCAAACTTTGGTGGAATGGTCCTTGGATAGCCCCCTTTCAAAATTGTGTCCGGTGATTTCTGACTTTCAACCAAGATGGCCGTCAAGCTAAAAATAGAAAAAAGGGGGATGAAATTTTAATTGTCCATTGCTGCTTTAGTCAAGATGAGCTCAAATTTTAACTGCAGCTACATGGCAAGAAGTAGTTTAACATATATTCCGGATTTTTCTGTGAAATTTTTCTTTCGGCCGATTTATACCGATTATGCAAATTGGGCATATTTTGATAAAAGATCACATTTAAATTGTCTCCGCTGAAACTGCTGAACCAAATTAAACCAAACCTGGCAGGGATGGTCCCTAGGTGGGTCCCTTTCAAAATTATGTCCGACAACCCCACCCACCATTCAAAATGGCTGCTGTTACTTAAAATAGACATTTCTTCAATTGTCCATATTGGTTTTAAACATCAAAGGGAAAATAAACAAAATAGCGATAATACATATGTAGATTTTAACTTTTTATTGTCACAGGATCGAGGATGTCAGATAGAAAGAAAAAAAGAAGGGAGTACAAAAGAAAATGGATGGCAAATGCTAGACTAAGATCAAAACAATTTGTAGCAGTCTCCAGTAGTGAAGAAGAATGTGAGATAACTGATCCTTGTTCATCGTTCCATGTACCTCTCAGTAGTGCATATAATTCTCAGCAATTGCATGAAGTCCAGGTTGGAATTTCTTTCTCAGATGGTCAAATTAATGAACACTTGTTAGATGGTGATGGTAGAAGAGAAGATTCCGAGGCTGACGAAAATAGTAAGAGTTCAGATGACGGTATAGACTGGGACACCGTTGATAAATATGCGGCATTGTCTATCTATTCGGACAGTAGTAGTATGGAGGAGGAGGATATACTAGCAGATGATCTTGTTAACTGGACTAACCAGTTTCAAGTAAATCATAATGCTTTAGATGCCCTTTTGAAGATTTTAAAAAAGCATGGTCATTCCAGTTTACCATCTACAGCTCGTACACTATTGCAAACAGTCAGAGAAGTTGAAACGAAATCTGTTTCTGGAATGGAATATTTCAATTTTGGAATTGAAAGTGAACTTGTTAAAAGTATCCACAGTCAGAAAGAGATAACATAGATTCTATAGATATTTCACTTAATATAGATGGACTTCCACTTTTTAAAAGTAATAATACATCATTGTGGCTAATTCTGTGTGAAATCCAATTGAAACCAAAGAAAGTCTTCCCTTTTGTGCTAACAGTAGGCCCAACAAAACCTGAAAATCTTAATTTCTTACAAGAATCTGTACATGAAATAGACACTTTATTACAACAGGGATTCAACTATCATGGAAGGCTTATCAGTGTAAAATTGAAATGTATTGTATGTGATGCACTAGCAAAAGCAATGGTCAAAGGTGTCAAGTTGTTCAGTGGATACTATGGTTGTGATAGATGTAATCAAACTGGTGTATGGTGTGGAAGAATAACTTACCAAGACATCGGAAACCTTCAGTTGAGAACTGACCATTCTTTCAGAAATCAATTGCAAGAAGAACATCATCATACAATTTCCCCCTTCTGTCATTTAAATATAGACATGGTCAATCAGTTTCCAATTGATTACATGCACCAAGCTTGCCTTGGTGTTGTAAAAAGACTGCTGTTATTATGGATGAGAGGAAAAGGACCTAGGCACATTAGAATGTCGGCACAGAACATCGAAGAAATAAGCAATAGATTGACCGATTTGGCCAAGTTTGTTCCAAAACGGTTTGCCCGTAAACCTAGGGGCCTTGGAGAGATAGACAGGTGGAAGGCAACTGAATTCAGACAATTTTTGATATACACTGGTAAAATATTTCTGAAAAGAGTGTTACGTCCTGATTTCTATGCTCATTTTCTGTCATTGAGTGTATCCATTTCTATTTTAGTGTGCCCACGATTAGTGAATGAACATGTAAATTATGCAAGAAATCTTCTGCAGTATTTCGTCAGTCAAGGAAGAATTCTATATGGAGAGGAATTCCTGGTCTATAATGTACATAGTATGCTGCACATTTCTGATGATGCAGAAAAGTATGGTTGTTTAGATGATTGTGGTGCATTTGGATTTGAAAACTATTTGCATAGAATAAAAAAAATGGTAAGATCAGGGAAGAAACCTTTGACCCAGATAGTGAAAAGAATTAAGGAGTTTCAGAACGGTTCTGATAGTAGGGAGTCGCAAACATCAGATGGCGAAATACATTTATCTTTGCGACAACCAGATAATGCTTTCTTAATTGGAATAAATATATGCTGTCAGCTATTGTCCAAGACAAACAACCGGGGTGAGGAAGGAAATCTTTTGATTTTGTGTAGAGTTTATACAAGAAGTGAAGCCTATTGTCAGACACCATGTGACTCTAGGATAATAGGAGTTTATAGGTTTGATAAAAGATTCACTATGGTAGAATATGTGTCGTCTAAGAACCTGGATAAACAGGCTATCTTAATTGAAAGGGAAGATGACAACGATGTTGTTGTTCTAGCCATATTGCATGATTTTTGAAGGAATATGTTTGTATGTACCTAGTATAAGTACAAATACTACACTGAAAACCAAAGCTTTTACAATGTCGGACAATATGAACTAACAAAGCCCAATCATGTTAAGATGAATTCCAATAAAAACTGACAAAAGTTTGGAGCAAACGTCGATGCTGGACCGTTTTTACATACAGAGCACCTGGAAAACAACTCTCATATTCCAGACTTTGTACAGCTATTTTCTTAAGAAAATGGGTAAGTGCATGAAATCTTGAATGAAAATTAATTTTAACACCTGATTCCAAGGAGCCTTCGAGTTTGCATGGTTAGCATGTCTAAAATAACTTGAATTTTAACATGTTACATACTGTGTATACAAAATGTACATGTGTGAAAACATCAAGAATAAATACACTGAATAATAAGTAATTGGAGAGAAACTTTGTAGTTAAAATGGTTTTATTAGCATTTGTTGTTACAATTTATTTATTTTGAAGAACTTCCATAATATAACTAAAAACATTTAAGGTCTAAATCTTACTTTTTTCTATATAACATATATAAAAGTACCTCATTTGTTAGTTCTTTTTTGCTATTTAATTAAGGATTGATCGCAAATTTTGTTCGTTTCATGAAGAAATAACCTCAGTCAGGTTGAGGTTATTTCGAATGAACCGAACAAATAATTACGTTCAATCCCTATAAATTAATTCAACCTTTTTTTGTTTAGATATTAAAAAATATATTTATTTGTTCAAAATAAGGCAAATAATCAATGGGAAATAAATTTAAATAACCCCAAAAGTGCCTCATTTAAAGAAAATCGCCTGATGACAACGGCATGCGACGCCTTTGGAACGACATCTATTTTCAGATTCAGTACATATGGAAATAACCAACTTTTAAAACCAATTAAAACACGTATTTAATGACATGTTACTCTAAGATTAATTTATTTTCAGATGGTCTTTGATTATGCAATTGTGGAGTTTGTTGAAGACAATCCACCCTCCGTTGGCATTTCTCCCCAATGCTGGATTGAAAGTAAACCAGATGTAAGTGTATAATCTATACATGTCCATGAACTGCTCCTTATGCCAAATTAAATTTATGAATGACAATTTTTTTATAACAGGGTTTTTATTCCATTGTCTTGACCATGAAAACGTAAAACTCAACAAAAATCAAACTTTAGACTGATTTATGTATAGGAGAATGTCCAAGTAACTCTCCATTCCTTAAAGATAATGGAGACGAGGCCCATTGTTTTTAAGAAATGGAGAGATACAAGGACATTCTCCAACTTAAAATCCACCCATTGTACTTTATTAATTTTATTAATTATTAATCTTGTAACAAAAAAAGTCTGTGTATAGTATCTAAAGTACAAAGTATTAAATTGTTTGCCCTTTGTGGGACCTTAAAAGTACAAAGAGAACAATAACTCTCCATTCCTTAAAAATAATGGAGAGTTTTGACAATAGATTTACATCACAGGTGAATTTTAAATGGCTTTAGCATTCCCTTGTACACTTTAGTAATCTACTGTACCTTTTATATTTAGATTTGAAGCCACTTATCCAGAAACATGTTCACAGATAATTTTCCTCCAACCATGAAAATAAATGTGTTTTCACTTCAGAACAATGTAAACAATACTTAAAAATATCTTGATTTTAACACAGCAAACATTTTTTTTTTTTTTTTGTCTCAAATTATACGTTGCCATTTTTATTGTAGGGCATGTTTTGTTATTGGCCAAGAACCAATATTTCATTTCGGGCCAGAAAGGCAGAAATTCCTGACAAAGAAAAATGGGCAAAATATCCAGTAAGGATTCTGCATTATACAGGTGAGCATTATATGTATGAATATTATGATGGCTTAGAAAGTTGCATGCATTTAACTTGGTGGTATCGAATTAGAGGATAAACCGGGAATGACATTATAATCCCACCAAGGACAACAAAGTTAAAATCTCAAAACCCTACATGACTAAATCTTTGACCATTAATAGACAAAGAGAACAGCTGAATATCTTACCTTTATAATAACAATAGACAGAAATGTTTGAATGAGTTTATTCAGAAAAACTTTATATTTGGATAATGTCTAATGAAAATATTAAACTTATTAGTGATTTAATTGATTATATTGATGTAAATAACTCAACGTGCAACACTTACAAATTAGATCAAATTAGAAAAGTAATAAACATAATACAAATTCAGTATTCATTCTTCTGATGTTAGGCTAAGCCACTTTAAAAATTTGAATTATCTCCCTTTGTGCAAATCTCTTCACCTAAACCACTGTGTATTATTTAATATTACTTAGCAGAAGTGGCTTTATGAGAGGAGATTATTTTTTCTTGAAGAGGCTGAGACTACAATATGAATATTAGCATTATTTCATATTACTTTCATTTGAAGTAACATTAATTATTTTCAATTGCAGAAACTTATGAAAATGCAATGAATTTGTCGAAAAACGCAGAGTATACATCTAACCTCAGCTCTGATGAAAGTGAAGGGAGGGGGCACCGAAAACGGAAACAGAAGAGGTTTTCAGACAGTGAGGCAGATGGTAAGGATGTTCAGCTATGTGCATATTGTGTGGTAAATTTATGCCCAATTCGTACACAAACTAAATAAAGCCTTCCTGTATTGATACTAAATCAGTAAATGTGTATTTTTCAATTTTGGCACAGAGATGTTACCATTGTCTGTATTTGTTTGACAATAAATAAGATAAGATAATAAGATAAGAAAACTTTATTTTGATTCGGCACATAATAAAACAGTACAACATAAGCTCTAATGAGCTTTCTACCGAATATACATTAACAATAAAACAACACAAGTCACATGCAAAGTTACAAACTAAAATAAGCTAAGACATATAGGCATAAAAAGGAGGACTGTGTATAGATCTGAACAAGAACCCACGTGGCAACTGCCTCTTTGGACTCTTGTTCAAGATCCACACACAGATGATCCAACATAAAGCAGCATTTAAAAAGAAGCAGCAGGTAAAAAAAATAATGAAATAATAATACTGAATATTTAAAACTGGTACCAACATAATCAGTAAAAGTAGCACTGTCTAACTAAAAAATCAAAGAATATAAAATTTTCAAGCCAAACTAAAAAAAAATAATAATTAAAAAAATTAAAAATTAAAATAAGCAAACCAGAAGCAAAATTTGAATCATCTACATGCAGAACAGCAACATTTGGACCCATTCCAGGACTGCAAAAGACTCTTGAATTGAGAGAAACTATTTTCATTCCTGAAATGATCTGGGCGGCTGTTCCACAATGTAGATGCAGCAAATCTGAAAGAGTTTTTACTGTACCGTGCATACTGCATATAGATGCCGGCCGGGGACCAGGTGGCAATGCCTCGCTGGGTTCCCATCGGCATCCACATGCATCATGACATAATAAAGCAGAAAATTAAGCATGTTTGGATAAAAAATTGACAAGCACTAAAACAAAGAAATATATATCTAAAAGCTATATGCAAATAAAAAGAGCAAAAACAGTAGCAGAATATTTATCATCTGCATGCAGAACAGCAACATTTAGTACCATTCCAGGACTGCATTAAGCTCTTAAATTGAGAAAAACTGTTTTCAGTCCTGAAATGGTCTGGGAGGCTGTTCCACAATGTAGCAGCAGCAAATTTAAATGTTTTTTTGCCATACCTTGATGTTCTGACCTGTGGAATGTCCAGTATGTTGTTGTATCTAAAATAATATTTTGAATTTCGTAAATGCACAAGGCTATGGAGACATGATGGCGACAGTTTATTCATAATCTTAAATGTTTCCAGGGCCATAGTTCTCATTCTACGAATCTGCAAGGAAGGCACCTTTGCTTTTTTCAATAAATTATCATATGAGCTATTGTAATCCTCATACACAAAGCGAAGAGCTCTTTCTTGCACTTTTTCTATCTTTTTGGAATTTTTCTCCGTACAAAAATGCCAAGCCAAAGGGAAAAAGTTAAAATTACTAAGAATAAAAGTATGGAAAATTGTAAGTTTGTTTAATCTGTTCAAATAGGGGCCTAAACGTTTGATAATGTTCAGCTGTTGGGATGCCTTCCTGCAGATTGTACTTATATGTGTGTCAAAATTTAATTGATGATCAATCTCAATGCCTAGTAATTTAACACTGTCTTCACATGTTAGTTCAAAATTTTGTATATTTATAGTTGGACGTTTTTCATAGGTTTTCTTCCCCACCGCCAAAACTTGACATTTATCAGGATTAGCCTGCATTTTGTTAATTTTGAACCATTCAATGAGATGATTTGAGTCAGACTCTAGAGTAGAAATAAGTAGATCAAAATCGGGACTGCCAAAGGAAAGGGTATTATCGTCTGCATAATTGTACAGAGAACTGTCTTTAATGAACAAAAATATATCGTTTATGAAGACATTGAATAAGAGGGGACCAAATATAGATCTGTGCGGAACCCCTTTATGGATGTCAGCCCAGTTACTCAGAACACTATTGACCTTTAGTTGTTGTTTTCTGTTTGATAAGTATGATTTTAGTAACGAGACCGAATTATCTGAAACTCCATAAGCTGACAATTTGTCTAGCAGTATGGCATGTGGTAGGCAATCAAAAGCCTTTGAAAGGTCCATCAGAACTGATGCTATATAATAATTTTTGTCTAGGGCTTCACGCCAATCTTCTAGAAGTCTGAGCAACGTGGTCTGGCATCCATGTCCCCGTCGGAAAGCACACAAAAAAGGGTTAAATATTGTGTCAAAAAAATCAGACAATTGTGTTTCAAATACCTTTTCAAAAATTTTAGAAAAAACAGGAAGGACACTCACAGGTCTATAATTTGTTTTACTTAATGGGTCATTTTTCTTGTGTAATGGTGTTACCTGAGCTTTTTTAAGAGAATCAGGAAATACACCAGTGTCAATAGACAAGTTTATCAATGATGTTAACTGGTTGGATATTATTGGTTTACACTGTTTGATAACTTTGGCTGGAATGTTATCAAACCCAGAGGCTTTTTTTATATTTATTTTATCTATATTTTTTTCAATTTTATCAGATGTTATATGCTGGAATTCAAAATTTTTCTCCACATCCACATGATTTTTAATTTCCAATATACTAGGGTGAGTAGTGGGGTCATATACAGTGTCTTCCCCAATTTTATCTGCAACTGTAGAGAAGAAAGTATTAAACTTTTCAGAAACTTCACATGTATCATTTATAATTTTATTGTCTTCACACAGAATTATATTCTGATCCCCAGAGTTACATTTATTAGAGAAAAATGGTTTAACAGTTTTCCAGAAGTTGACATTTTTAGCCCCACCCGTACAGCGTTCAAGAAAATAAGTTTTCATAGAATTCTTTTTTAATTTTGTTACCAAATTTCGCTGCTTTCTAAATTTTTCCCATGTTTTTGTGTTGCGATTTTTTGTATATTGGGAATAAAACATATGTTTTATGTATATGGCTCCTCTTAATTCACTGTTCATACACGGAAGTGGATTTTTAATAAATATGTTTAAAGTAAAGATGTTACCAGAAATTTTACTTGGGTCTACTTTCAAAACCATTTAAATGACACCTCTTCATATGTTTACTTGTGAAATTTAAGTATATTGTTACAGAACAATAAATACAGTTTGTACGAACTTGACCTCAAATGAGATCTTTTCATTGGCTATAGTCAGCATTTTACAGCATGCCCATTTACCCTCTGCAGAAGGTTTTTTACCCCCAAAATTGTAGGGACTTTCTATATGCAGGGGTACAAAGTTGAGGAAAAAACAGCAATTGTACCCCCAGTTTCAAAACTCAGTGGGCACCCTGATTTTAACAGCCGATGTGTATACAGAAAATACGTTATAGGATGGGAAAATCTTTTAAAAGCCGTAGTTATGAATGAAGTTTATAGTAATTAATCACGCCTCCAAGCAGTTAAACAAATTCTTTTATTTATAGCTACATTATGAATGAAGTTTATAGTAATTAGCCATGCCTCCAAGCACTTAAACAAATTATTATATGTATAGCTACACATAAAATCAATAAACACACATCAACGCATTGGTTTAGCACTCAAAACAATACAATTTTATGCAATCAAATTTGTATAAAAATATTATCAGCCTTAAAATGGAAGACATAGACATTTAAAAGGTAGTGAATCAATTGTACGGTTCTCCCATTTTAAGGCTGATAATATATATTGTCCTTTGTTTTCATGATGTTCTCTGTATTCATCCTTATATCCTTTTACTTTAACCGAACATATGTCAACAAGCTGCAGCTGAGTATAGTAATTACAGTGAATGTTAAGTTTACTGTAACTGATAAGAAGAGCAATCAACATTCAAAGGACAGCCTTTTCATACAATATTGTTGTGCATAGATGAAGAAGAATGTGATCAAAGAAAGAAGAATGCAAGTAAAAAACAAAGGCCGAAAGACAGCTCTTCAACTGAGACCAGTACAAGTACTTCACTGCCTACTGCACCAACATTTGGTAAGTGATAATAGTTAAATATACATGTATATTTGGATTGTTCATGCTCAAGACTGTTTATTTCACTATCTATACTTACCTGCATCAACTTTTTGCAATGTTCTCGGGTCGTCTTCAGCATTTGCCCGAAAAAAACAAAAAAATGATGCAGGTAAGTCATAAACAGGCGTTTTACTTAAAAAAAACACACAGTTTTTGATATTTATGTACTTTGAAATATTTTAAACAGAAATGTATTACTCAGCAAACTACTGTCTTTGCTCTTTAATAGCATTATTGCTAAAATAATATCTTAATATCATGAATAATTTTTGTTGTCGTAACATCATTTTAATGATATCTTATACAATTCATGTTAATTGCTTCTTAGTGTTTGGACATTTGTGAAACGTGAAAGACTCAGATCGATAAAACATACTTGAATGATTTAATCAGTGAAAAAAACAAAGATTTTGCAAACACGGTGTTTCCAAAAATTTGTTTCTTGTTTATTTGAAATAGTATGCATCTTAGATAAATCTTCTTTATTGTGTAGTAAATATACTATACTGCAAGATTAATTTTGTAACATTAATTGAAAAAGAAACTAAATAAATCAAGATTACAGCAACTTATATTATTACCCTGAATGTATTCCAGATCGTCAACAGGACAAGAATGAAAACGGGAATTCAGACCAGGTGATGACAGAAGCAAACAGTATGTTTAAAACTTCTTATTCATTTATTGTATCTTGATAATTTTAACATTTTTGACTAGTTTGTCGGATAATAGCTCTGTTTTGTAAAAAAATGTATCAGAGTTACCTTTGTTTGCTGTATACCCTTAAATAACATTCAGTTAATCAATTCAAGGCTTGGAGAGTAAAACATATAGGATTACACAACGGTACACTTGTTAGAGATAAACAGTATTTTTGAAATACATTCCAGAATATTATATAATTGAAAGTTTGAAGGGTAATAATGTAACCATCGAAAAGTGGTATATCAGAAATAACTCTTAAAAGTTATTATTATTCCTTGATTTATTTCAGCTTCTTTCCAAGAGAATGACAGCATTGAAAGGCCTGTCCCACCACCAGAAGGAACAGAAAGTTTGTTTTTAAAATATATATATTCACTGGGGTACAGCTGATGACCGTAACTGTAATTACGGTCATCCCAAGATGGCGGACATGAAATTAGGTAAGAATCTTTTTTGTCAATTAAATTGTTTTTATAATGTATAATAAATGACACATGCATTAGTACGATAGTAATCTGTGAACTTTTCACAAGGAAATCACAAATTACGACTGAAAAATGTATGTGAAAGAGAAAATCCGATTTTAAAAAATCGCTAAGATGACCGTAACTGAAAACTGAGATGACCGTAATTGCACCGCCGATGAAGTTTTCAGCTATGGTCATCTTAGCGATTTTTTTTTAATCTGATTTTCTCTTTCATATACATTTTTCAGTCATAATTTGTGATTTCCATGTGATAAGTTCATAGATTACTATCATACCAATGCATGTGCAATTTAAAATACAGTATAGAAACAATGTAATCGACGAAAAAGATTCTTACCTGATTCTATGTCCGCCATCTTGGGATGACCGTAATTACAGCTACGGTCATCAGCTTTACCCCAGTGTATATTTCAGTTTTCAGACATGCATTTCCCAGTGATTATGTAAATGTGTGTTAAAATTATATACATGTCATTTTGACTTTTCTATCTCATAAGTGCAAAACTTTAGTTGTATTGTTACACACATCTCTAGCAATGTCTTTTAATAAATTGAAAGTCAGTCTGTTACAAAAAAAAAGATAAACAGTTGTCTCCCCTATTCAAGGGAGATATTTTTGTACTGTTTTACTGTCAGTCACATAGCATTCAATGAAACTTCACAGGATTGTAGTTAATAATGTCTAGATATGCATGTAGGTTTCAGATTTTTAAAATGGGTGCCATTGCTATGGAAGCAGAAAGATTATTTTCTCGACAACAAATGTATGCTGTTTTGAAGTAGTATGTTTGGTCCTATTGTATGTGTTGTACTGCCAATTTGTAAGCATGACATTCCAGTGAACATGATTTGAATATAAACTTGGATCAGATTTATTATGTTTAACCAGTTAAACAAAGCATTGAAACTGCATATTTGAGGTTTTGAGAAGTGTCAATAATAGTTAGAGATACAGTAGGCCTTTTGTTTCCACTAACACTACACAACTTATTTAGTAGTACTTAAGTTTTTTCTTTTTTTAATAGTAAGTCTGTTAAGAAATGGGAGAAACCCTAGAAGGCCACATAATGATGTAACAGATGTGGACTCTTGTGAAGAAAGTAAGTTTAAGAAAAGTGCAGTACAAGTCAACTGCTCCACACTGATCTAAATACTTTCTTTTTTTTAAAACTACCCAAAATTTAATTCTTGCCACCTGGAAAAATAATACTTATTGGCTGGATACCTAGCTTCATATAACAGTTTTTTTCCATTTTTTCGACTTTGTCATTTGAAATACTCCAAGGTTTTTGGTCAGAAAACTTATCTTACTTAGCCATACGATAAAACTTAAACAGTCATGTTTTCACCACAAGAATTGTTTGTACTGGAATGAAAGGTGTTTTGAATAGGGAATTTGAAGGTAAAATGTTGACTCACTGAAAAAGCAAGGAAAATTTAAACAAGTAGATAGCCTGCTTCTGCTGATCTTTATTCATGCAGTACTTCTATTTAGGAAATTTTGCATTCAAAACTTTGCCTTATGATATTGTACACAGCTTCTAAAGACAATTTTATTTAAAAAATCCACCAAGACAGTTATCTCCCTTTTACATGTAAAATCCCATAGACAATATATATAAATATACCCTTAAGAAGCAAGAGAAAGTTAAATGAAAAAAATTACATTGTATTTAAGGCTACATTTTTTTTTATAGAAATCTGTGCATGTTTATATATTAAGTTTGTTAAAAAGGCATTAGGGCTGTTTCATTAAAACATACATGGCTTCCAGGGAAGGCACTTTCAAACTCCTCTGTGGGTGGATATTTTTTACTCCTTTTTAGTACAAAATTGCATATATGGGTGGTTACCCCAATTTCAAAGTGCCTTCCCTGGGTACAATATATATGGAACAACCCTTATTTGAACTGAGGTTTCCAGACAATAAATTTTCACCAGTATACAGGAGAAATTAAACCATTCTAAATTTTAATTGTACACATTACTTACAAAATTGAATTTGATCAAAGCAAGAATAAGCCTCAAGATGAAATTTTCAGTTATCTAAAGGAGTCACTCTATACAATATATAGTTATTCGTTATTACTATTTATTTTTATATTCTCTAGGTTTTGAAACAAAGGTTCTAAGATCTTTGGATGAGATCTTAGACCGACAGAAAAAACTGGAGGAACAAGTTACCAGTTTTTTATTAACACCAGGAGACTCGGATGATCTTTTGGAGGATCTTGTTCCGAAACCTATCAATTCTGAACAGGAATTTGATAGGTTCGGAATGGAACTCCAGGAGAAAGTTTACAGAAGGAAGATGGTAAGGCCCATTGCATGAAAAATTGTGCATATATTTATGATAATGCTGCTTAAATCCTGGCTTATAATTTGCATGATTCAGGATAATGATTTATAGATGCAAATTTTATCAAGTGAATTTATTTGAGTCCATGATATAATATAGACAGTAATTCCATTTTTTAGCAGTCACTGAAGAAATGAACAGATTGTTTTATAAATCGCCAAAGAAATTTCTTTTTAGTGGTAATTATTAATCATCTTTTAAGAAACAACATTTTTTATAATAGCTGAAATGGGATTGCTTCAGTTTTTATACTGCCATATATAATATTCTTAAGCTAAATTACTTCTGTTTTGTATATGTGTTATTGCTGAATGATACGTACCTGTATCAAATACCCTTTATCACATACCCTTTATCGCATGGCTGCTGTCATAGGTAATTTTATGTACAAGTATATGGTAAAAAGAATAAAACATGGCTAAGTCCATATCACTTGGCATCAACCCTTGACCTATTTCGCCTTGGGTCTTCAGACCTCTGGCTGATAATGAGGTCTTGGGTTGAGACAGCAATGTGATACAGATTTTTTCATTTTTTTATTCTCTATATATATGAACATGGTGAAATAGTATATAAAGGCCAAATGTTTAATTAAATGAAGTCTGATACTAATAAACATGTTGCACAACTTACTTTTATCTTTTTTACAGGCTTTATTTCTTGCTGCCTTCGGTGGCTGCACATGCCTGGAAACTGTCAGAGCTATTCTGAAAAAGGTGGCATCAAACCAGGTATTGGCTCAATACAGTTTGAGAGGGAAAAAGGGAAAGAAGCCCTTCCAAGAACATTTAATGTACAGAGTTGTACTACGTGAGTGAAATTTTTATGTCATTGTTTAGGCATGCAAGATTTTATATTTTTTTTAATTTTTTACACATGTCAAACTGAAACTTGAAAATTCTAGTGTCACATTTTAAAATTATGTTTTAAATATTTTTGTAAAAATGGAGTTTAATACAAAAATATTTTACTTCAGTACTTGAAGATGTGCATGTTGAACAGGACTAATTTTTTAATTGCCTTTTACACTAAATGAATCCTTACTATAAAAATGTTGTTTCCAGTACCTGACTCACAATGTTTTAGTCTCAAAAACTCTTATTTCCAGCTTTTAAAAAATCTAATATTTTTGTTCAGGTTTGATTTTCCAAACCAGATTCATTAGTTTTATATGCACTGCAGTATTAATTTCCAGTTTAATTTGGTCATTTCTGTGTACAATACTTGTTTTGAATGATAAAACAGTACCCAGTAATCTTGCTAGAAGGTAGGACTTATTTCATCAGATTCCACAGATTCAAGTAATATTATATAGATGTTTCACTTGACATTTTGGAAAAAAACGACAACTAAACTGATCAAATTCTGCTAACTGTTGTGTGACTGGATACACGTGTGTTCAGCTTTCAAGACATACTGTAAAATCTCAGTAGCTCTAACTCAAAGAGACCGTTCAGTTAGTATGATAAATGCAAAGTGTTTTAATAAATTAATGTTTATCTTCTATCAAGAATTATGAAAATAGATCTTTTCTTTTCTTCAGGAGTAGCTTCCAAGTTGCATAAGGCCAAGCGGCAGGAAGTGGAAGATTCCTTGATAGAGGTGCTAAAACATGCACCTCATATGCCAGGAGGGCCAAAATATAAGGTAATTATATGTGTACATACATATATATATATGCGTATTTCATCAGCTATGGTTTAAGCCACACACAAATTTTGATTTCGAAGTATTTTCTATTTATGAATTAAATACACCTAAATATTTAACAATATTCTTGGTTAAAGCTGAGGTTATCATTTTTATGTGTCGTGATGTGGCGATGCGGGTGAGACACAGGGTTCCGTGGAACACCTTACAAATTTGTAAATATCATTATCGTGGATGGGTTCTTACATGGAAATATTTGAAGCAAGGGTTTTGGGGGGAAATCTTAATTTTTTGTTGAAAAATCACCAATTTTGAGAATTGTGTCTTGTTTACGCGATAACTTTAGTAAACATGGATAGATTTGAATAATTGTTTGCATGTGGCTTGTAAATATCATTATAGTGGATGGGTTCTTACATGGAAATATTTGAAGGGTTTTGGGGTAAAATCTTAATTTTTGGTTGAAAAATCACCAATTTTGAGAATTGTGTCTTGTTTACGCGATAACTTCAGTAAACATGGATAGATTTGAATAATATTTTGCATGTGGTTTGTAATTATCATTATCTTGGATGGGTTCTAACATGGAAATATTTGTAGGAAGGGTTTTGGGGGAAAATCTTAGTTTTTGGTTTGAAAAATCACCAATTTTGAGAATTGTGTCTTGTTTACACGATAACTTTAGTAAACATGAATAGATTTGAATAATTTTTTGCATGTGGCTTGTAATTATCATTAACTTGGATGGGTTCTAACATGGAAATATTTGAAGTAAGGGTTTTGGAGGAAAATCCTAGTTTTTGGTTGATAAATCACCAATTTTGAGAATTGTGTCTTGTTTACGCAATAACTTTAGTAAACATGGATAGATTTGAATAATTTTTTGCATGTGGCTTGTAAGTATGTTATACATTAAGACTGCAAGGCTGCTTTCTATAAATGTATAAAACTAAATATTATGCAAGTGCGGGGGAATACGTCATAAATGTGCTAGGCAGTTCTTTTATTTTAATAAAAATACACATATAATGTATTACAAACATTTGAGGAATTTTATTTATCTGTTTCCCTCTTTTTCTTTCAGAAACCTGCTGCCCGTCACCATCCACAAGATGTGTCATCGGATTCTGAGTGACATTCAAAACATTACATTATTAAAATATTTAACTATGAAATCTGGTATCTAATCTTAAATTGTTGCCCAACCAAGATTCTGACAATCAAATAAAAAACATGCATGACCCAGTAAAAAGTAAATGCTTGAAAATTCTACTTGCTTTTTGTCTACAGACTGGAATGGACACTTTGTATAGTCCGTTTGACTTCTATAAATCTTCAGAAAAAAAATTCTTAAAAATCCAGTTCTCAAATCAACAATTTTTTTTCTAGATGTTTATTAATATATGATATATACAAACTCTGACAATTAATTTCAAAATTGTTTCATTGTCAGAGTTCGTATATATCAAATGATAAACATCTAGAAAAAAATTATTGATTTGAAAACTGGATTTTTAAGAATTATTTTCTGACGATTTATAGAAGTCAAACAGACTATACAAGAGTATCAGTGTGCAGTTAGGCTAAGTGTTTCCGCTTCATTGTTTCCACATGAATTGTGAAAAAAGTGGTAGGAATAAGAAAAGCATGTAGCACGCAATACAACAACCTACATAGTACATAAACCACAAGTAATTAACATGAAAAAATAACAAGCAGACAAAGATGATAACAAAAGACAAATAACAGAGAAATAAGATAGTTTGACTTGGCACAGGCACAATAATATGTGTTTACATAGCTCCTTGGATATTGGTGGTTTAAGTATTCAAGTAACCTCTCAGACTAAGGTTAAAATAAACATCATTAAAATAATTTTTGAGTAACATTACTAGGCAACATTTAAACATTACTAGTACGTTGTTGAGTAACATTAAATTAACATTAAATCAATAATGTTACTGCAACGTTACTGGTGTACGTTGAAAAAAGTACATCTTATGTTACTAGCTAACGTAAAAGTTAAAATGTTACTGTAATGTCATAGAGTAACGTTATTGTAATGTTATAGAGTAACGTTACTGTAATGTTATAGAGTAACGTTACTGTAATGTTATAGAGTAACGTTACTGTTATGTTATAGAGTAACGTTACTGTAATGTTATAGAGTAACGTTACTGTAATGTCATAGAGTAACGTTACTGTAATGTTATAGAGTAACGTTACTGTTATGTTATAGAGTAACGTTACGGTAATGTTATAGAGTAACGTTACTGTAATGTTATAGAGTAACGTTACTGTAATGTCATAGAGTAACGTTACTGTAATGTCATAGAGTAACGTTACTGTAATGTTATAGAGTAACGTTACTGTAATGTTATAGAGTAACGTTATTTTAAACGTTATAACAACGTTGATCGGAGTCCACAAATGACGTCAACATAACGTTAATTTATAACGTAAGTACAACATAAAGTTAACGTTATTCCAACGTTATATAAACGTTACTTTGTTTGCTGGGCGTTGCAATTAATTTGAAATCAGCTATGGTTTTTAATTTTTCGCTTTGGTAAAAATATAATTCATTAAGTTTTCTCAATGTGTAGAGAAAGATTGTTATCGATAAGCCACTCACTGCATGATTCCAGTTCTTTACCGAGTTTTTTAGATATAAATTTCGTAATTTTTATGGGAAAACATAAATAATACTGTCATCTGCATATAGTAGACGTCTACAGTCTGAGATTAGACTGATGAACATTTTGTTGACATAACAAAGAAAAAGAAATGGTCCCGTGATATATAATTGTGGTATTCCACAGCTTATGTGTGCTAAATTGCATTATGTGTCATTAAGAATTTTGAAGCACCAAAGGGGTAATCAGAAGCCATAAATCGAGCAACTCGAGCACAACTGAAAACGGGGTTTTAGCTCATGTGCTCTGGAAAGGTAAGCTTATTATAATAATAGCTTTTTACCTTCATCCGTTCGACTCTGGAACGAAAGTAATGTTTCAGTCAATTCCATGAAATTATTTTTGAATAGCACAATAAATCCTGTCCCATCTTACTTCCATGCATGTTCTAGAATTGGTCAAATACTACACACTAGAATTCGAACTGAGAGTAGTACGCTTAATGATCATCTTTATAAGAAATATATCGAAGCTAATTCCTATTGTAGTTGTCAACTGGTAGAAACGTCCGAGCATTTTTTACTAAAATGTTCTCTGTATGAAAGGTTAAGAAATGATTTATTTGTTAACCTGTCTTCTCATTTGAATATTAATAATCTACTCTGTGGTGATTCTAACCTCCCAGGTTGTGAAAATGAAAGTAATTTCCTTGTAATTCAAGATTTTATAATAAAATCTAAACGTTTTACACCTAAAATATAAATGTATCATGCTTTTACTTGTTGCATAATATTATATCTGTCATTGTATTGTTCGTTGTACACATTGTCACCCTTTCACTTCATATGCTTATTTAAACAAATGTGTGTATTAATGATGTGCATGTCCTATCCATCTTATATGTATTTTTCTTTTCTTTTCTTTGTTGGTGTCTGGGAGAAGAATGTATATAAGTGCTGTGTCACTTGTTTTCTTATCCCTATGTATGCATTATTGTTATAACTCATGCAATTTATTCAATAAATATTGTTTACACTAAAGGTAAGTAGTTCATGCAAACGTTTAAATATAGAGATAATAATAATAAATGTATGGATGTCAATGGTAGTGAAACTAAGATAAGTTCTTTATCTCCATGCAGATTTTTACACTTCAGAAAATATATTCAACATAGAGACCTAATGGGTAATTTTTTAAATAATGGACCACAAAAAGTCTCCCTAAAAGATCATATCTTTTAAAAAAAAAATACTATTGCTTCAGGTCTGTGTACATGTGGCAAAATAGAAACTACTGCTCATTGCTTGCTGGACTGGCCAAATTATATATTTATTAGGAACGAAACCATACAAACATTAGGTACTATCGATGTACAGTCTTTAATATTTGGTAACAGCTTAAAAAGGGAAAATGAAAACAGATTGGTACATGTATTTGAAATTGTGTGAAAGTACATTGCCAGAACAAAAAGATTTGATTGAACATAACTGTGGAAATGAATTGACCAGATTGCACATAAACAATTCATAGTGGGTTGTAGACCGTGAGGATAGTATGTGACAACTCGTCTTTGTAATTTTTAGAAATAGTTTGTTTCAATTTAATCCATTATTGCTTTTTTACTTTTTTTATCATAATCATTCTACTTATATAAAACTTCAGAAAAAACTTCAGGAAAAAACACAGAGACCTAATGGGTAACTTTTTTTAAAAATGGACCAAAAATTTTGAAATTAATTGTCAGTTTTTGTATATAACATCTAGAAAAAAATTGTTGATTTGAAAACTGGATTTTTAAGAATTTGTTTCGGAAGATTTATAGAAGACAGATTAATATAAGTTTGATAACTTGTATCTGAATCACATTGAACATTGTATAAAGTATATATATATTTTAATAATTGTATGTTGAAATTTCATGAAATAAATAGTGTTTAAGCTAAAAATTTTAGAATTTATTTTCAGGGTTGGTATATATCATATATTAATATACATCTAGGGGAAACAAATTGATTTGAAAACTGGCTTTTTAAGAAATAAAATTCTGAACATTTATAGAAGTCAGAGAGATAGTACAAGTTAGTTTTGGTTTACTCAAATAATTATGGACTTCAAACAAACTGGCGAAAAACAAAACAAAACAAAACAAATCAAAAATCATATCTTTTCCTTAAAATACGATTTAAACACAAACTTTTTTCACCGAACATATCTGAAAATTATGATGTCGAGAATCTGTGTTTCAATCATACTAAGTGCTTGTATATAAAAGTTAGTGAAAAAATTATATGAAAGTATTAAAATAAACTCGTATTAATTTTTCTTTTAAAGGTGACAATTTAGATTCGGATAAGAAATGAATTCAGGGAAATATTTTGAAAATAATTGGTTTTGAATATGAAATACATAGCGAATTGTATTAGCGCAGAAAGGCGTTTGATCAAGTTCAATTCGTGAAATGTTGATAACCCTGTGTTTTATAATGATCTTTTTTTAAGTAGCACCAATACCTGTCAAATACATGTAGAGGTATAGTTATATACTGTACATTAAGTAGATTTACCTCATTATACTGTTTAAGGATAAAAAAGCAATATAAAATTACATTAGCATATTAATTGATTATTTATTCACCGTGTAAATTCTAGACAAATCTCGCGCCACAGTAATATTTATTATTTTATTTCGTTAAATATGAACAGAATTAGAGAGTAACTGTCAACCATCCCGTCCTTTTATGACAGGTGTGATCGCACGTTCTGATTTTCATTAAGTATTAAAACGCAAAGAAATATGTTTGACGCTTTGACACACTAATGAAAGCAGAAAGTGTGTGTCCGAAAAACAATTATTAACCGCTTACCTTACACTGATGTGTACATTCTCAAAACAATATTAATATTCCGAGACACGTAGTAGTAGTTATCAAAACGTGTGTCAATAGTAATGAAGATAAAAACTGATCCTGGGCAACCAAGCTATCCGTGTTGTCTTAAGTTGTTCATTGATCAAGACTAAAAACAAACCGTGTCAAGTTGCAATATACAAAATTTATATTTACGAATTTGTCAAATCGAAAAAAAAAATTTACGACTAGGCCTAGATATACTTGGTGGACTGTTGTCAATTGACGTACATGGTATCGTCAAAATGGTGTAGTCTCATCTACACAACATTTTGTATTTTCATAGGTACATATCAGATATTTTATGGGTGTTTTATGTGCTTATAATATCCTAATTTATTTTCATGAAGTATGATATAAAAATATATATGCATGCTTATAGTATCCTATTTTATTTTCATAATGATGGATGTTGAAATATATGTGGTTATAATATCCTAATTATTTTTTATAAAGTTTGATATTAAATATATGTGCTGATATACTGATTTGTTGTTTGTTATTTCCATAAAATATGATATTTAATACTTATTTCCTACTTAATTTATTCACTCAATACTCACACAAAAACAAGACAACCTTACATTAACAATTAATTGTGGACTTGGAGTACATTGACATCTCCCCCGATTTTACACTAATTAAACAATATTTCACCAAAATCATACATATTTTGGCAAATTTGTAAGATATTTCGTCAAAATTGTATAAGTTTTGCAAATTTTGTTATTAAAATTAAGGATATTTCTACAGAGTTTGTGAAAGATTTATTGTTAAAATGCGCATATTTCACTTAATTCAATAGTAAATTATATAATTCTTTACAAGATTTTACATTTAAAATACAGGTAAAAATATAACTACATTTCAGAAACAAACTTTAATTGTTAAAACCACATAGCTCTCTATGTTTATTTATACCTGTAATTAAAAGTGGGCAAACCAGGATGACACCACCCTGGCTTGTGTGTATTTTTACTTTCTTACCGGTAATTAAGCTCACCAAAGACCATCGGCACCGATAAAGACATATAATTATTGTAATAATTAATGAAGCATTAGAATGTAATTAATATTAAAAATTAAATTCGGTTATTGTCATTTGAAATAAATTATATCGAGTCTTTCATCAATATTGATTCATTTGCCCCCTATTTATGTGCCCCTTGATATTCGTATGCTGATGAGTGTGGCCCGCGAAAACACGGTCCGTGCATTTCGCCTCGGCTACAAATGACCAGTCTGAAGAAAGGTTTTGACCAGGCAATACGTTTTTAAAATCATTTATAGTCAACACGTGTAAATTTTCGTAGATTATCGTTGCAAAACTGCAGATAAGTATTATTTTCTTGTTTACTTCTTTTATTGTGTAATCATGGATAATTTTGTTTAATTTTTAAGCTTGGACTAAGAGGACGTAAAGAAAAATCAATAGATAATGTTTATTTCCTTACAAAGATGTGAATTATATTTACAAAGGTTGAAAATCTATAAATTTGATGAAATTATAGAGAAGTGACAATTATTTCAACTGGTATAATCATAACTTTTAAAGCAGAGCGTAGCGAAAAAGACGCACATTGTGAAAAACTTAGGTTTTACATTCGGCCAACAAATATATTGTTTATTTGCAATTTTACACTAAGTGAATTGACTATTGTCAACCTTACGAATATTTATTAATTTTGGCTATGTCCCACCATTCCCTCAAATTGAAAAAGATTTCTTTTCTAATTTCCAATATACCCACCAATTTGTAAACACTTGTCGAAAATAATCAGATCTAATTGTATGCAAATTCATTATCCAGGTACCAGACCCTCTAGTGATATCGCATACGTTTAATTTCATAATTTTAATATCATGATCACTGAACGGACAATGAATTATTCTAATGTTAATGATATGACAGGAAAGTTCTTCACTGATCAATATTAAGTCTATACGTGATTTAGAATTACCTCTTCTAAACGTGTATTTTTCACTGACGGATTTTTTTCTCTCCAAATATCGATTAGATTATTTTTCATCATAATAGTCTTAAGTTCTTTTCCCCCCGTATCATCATAATTACGAGAAGGATAATGATCTATTTCCTTATCTAAAACACAATTAAAATCGCCAGTGAGTATATGCATTTTTTCAGTAAGACTCCCATCTGTCACATATGGATCAATATCTCTAATAAAAGTTTTTCTAACCCCACTATCATTTGGACAATACACGTTGTTATTATATAAGTTTTATTTTCGTATTTTAATTCACATGACAATATACGCCCAAAATCATCGGAACTAATTTCTTTAACAGTAGCATCAATATCATATAATAAAACCCCTACCCCTCGCGATGCCCTTACTCCACAATTCCAACTACTTTCGCATCCACCAGAACTTTTCCACAAGTTTTGCCATGATTCTATTTCAGAAAATGTACAGTGCGTCTCTTGAACACATATTACATTGATTTTTTTACTAATCAACCAATCCAAAAAAAGTTCTACGTTTTTTATCATCTCTCAGCCCATTTATATTTATAGTTGCAATAGAAATTGACATGACATAAATAAATAAAGTGTAATATTATGATCTAAAACCTGATGCGATAGAACAAAATAACATATATATAGATATATATCGCTTAATTCCACAAATTTACGATTTTTCATTTGTATGGAACAAACAACAGTAACATGTATCTTACAATAAATCATATAGTGGGAGAATATGTATAATTTTGTGTTTAAAGGTCTCATGCGATAACGAGAAATTTTAATTTGTTTTATTATCGCTTGATTGCTCAATCTTACAACTTTTACTATTTGTTTACAACCGGTAACAATACCGTATTCTTGACAATAAATCATAACATCAATTGTTGCAAAACAATACAGTCTCTTGTAATATTTGTATACACACAAATGTAATAATTTATACAAAATAAAAACATGAATACTATCATAATAAAGCAGTACAAATATTAAATTACTACACTGGTGGCGATACAATTCGGGTTTGTTTGTTTTGTCTCTCTACAGAATTTGGTGTCGACGAAAGCGCACTGTTTGTGCGTTTACGTGGGGTTTTCAACTCTACACTTATTACTTTATCTGAATCGAAAAAGGTTACAATTTCGTCTCTAATTTTCGTACAACCTTCAACGCTAATATGGACACCTGAGTAGTCAGTATTATCAAATAATGACTTTAACACATTTCCTTGTTTCGTGGACAATTTATAAGCATCTACACATTCAATTTGTTCTCTAATACACAACTTTTTCAAAAATATGTTGACATTTAAAACTGTGTCAATACATTTTGTTATGTTTGGACCTTTCCCTTTTCTCATCATCAAATATTATCAAATAGGGATGGTAGAAATTTACGATACAGCTGTGACGGCCAAATATTTATCTGAGATTATATTCATCAAGATAGATATAACATTAAACCTATAATAGATGTTAAAAAAGTAAAAAGTTCATATAAAGGAAATGAAAGATGTACAATTCAGGCATAAATCTAGTGTGGGTGTGTGTGGTGCTGCGAGGGGGGGGGGGGGGGGGGGGGGGGGGGGGGGAGACAGACATAATATCAAGCAAATGTATTTATGAAAAAAAAAGGAACGACGGTTGGTCAATGGTCAGATCCAAACGTTGGCTAATCGGCTACACATTTCACCATCAAAAATCATACGTCGTGCCAACATTGGGCCAACCATATCAACCCAACGGTTGGGTTGCTCACTTTGTCTCAACGTGGGGCGAACGTTGGCATGCCAACTGCGACGTTCGACCAACCATGCCAACTATGTACCAACGTTGGATCAACATCTTGTTGCTGACTGGGTATAAATCTTCAGAAAAAAATTCTTAAAAATCCAGTTTTCAAGTTAACAATTTTTTTTCTAGATGTCTATTAATATATGATATATACAAACTCTAACAATTAATTTCAAAATTTTTGGTCCATTATTAAAAAAGTTACCCATTAGGTCTCTATGTTTTTTCCTGAAGTTTTACTTAAAGGGATATTGTCTACCACAATCGTAATTTGTTCACACCCATTGTCGTTTTTGTTGAAGATTAAACACCGAATTATTGGCGAATACGCTACGAAACGTTGTTTTTTCGATTTAAAAAAGCTGACCATCGTTACTGGAAGCTAATTATTTATGCACTGACCTGAACGAGGCCAAATCTATTTTTATCTATTTCTATGCCAGTAGCCCGGATGCTGCAGCATGGGTGTTAAAATTTGTGTTTGTTTACCTCGCAAATACGGCCGTTTTATGCTATTCATTGACAATAATTTGCTGGTACCAGGTGCAAGATTACATATATTGAATAATATCTATCGAAAAGGATCATAGGCTCATAAAATATGAAAAACGATTGAGAAAAGAAGGAAAAAACATGCTCGGCTTACTTATCAAGCAAAATCTTTGCCACTTCAGCGCGTTTGGACGCGTAGCACTTCCTTGAGTTCGTTCCAACGGTCCAACCGATCCCCTACATATATCCTGCATTTGTTCTATTTGGAAGATACTTCACTTCTATTCATCTTTCTCTCTGAATCCGTCAAAGTCCGCTTTCTTCCACGCGTTGACACTTTCTCTTTTGCCCAAGAACCACATGTTGTTTATTGTTTCTAAACAGTGCGCATGCCTAAGACGGGTTCACATAGAAGGTCATATGAATAGATTTGAATTCTTGTTATCCTGGATAATATTTCCGATAATGATAGCTTTGGGTCTTTTTTGTCCAAAAATCGTATCTTTTGCAGCGTAACTCGGTGTTAATCTTCATTTTATGAAGGTCAGTACGGAAAACGACAATAATTTTGGGTATTAAAAAATGACGATTGTGGTAGACAATATTCCATTAAGTAGAATGATTATGATAAAAAAAAGAGTAAAAAAGCAATTATAGATTAAATTGAAACAAAATATTTCTAAAAATTACAAAGACGGAGCTGTCACATACTATCCTCACGGTCTACAACCCACTATGAATAGTTCATGTGTAGTCTGGTCAATTCATTTCCACAGTAATGTTCAATCAAATCTTTTTGTTCTGGCATTGTACTTTCACACAATTTCAAATACATGTACCAATCTGTTTTCATTTTCCTTTTTTAAGCTGTTACTAAATATTAAAGACTGTACATCGATAGTACCTAATGTTTGTATGGTTTCGTTCCTAATAAATATATAATTTGGCCAGTGCAGCAAGCAATGAGCAGTAGCTTCTAATTTGCCACATATATACAGACCTGAAGCAATACTATTTTTTTGGAAAGAGATGATCTTTTATGGAGACTTTTTGTGGTCCATTATTAAAAAATATTACCCATTAGGTCTCTATGTTAAATATATTTTCTGAAGTGTAAAAATTTGCATGGAGATAAAGAACTTATATTAGTTTCACTACTATTGAAATCCATAAATTTATTATTCTTATCTCTATATTTAAACGTTGGCATGAACTACTTACCTTTAGTATAAACAATATTTATTGAATAAATTGCATGAGTTATAACAATAGTACATACATAGGGATCAGAAAACAAGTGACGTTTATATTTTATTATAAAATCTTGAATTACAAGGAAATTACTTTTATTTTCACAATCTGGGAGGTTAGAATCACCAAAGAGTAGATTATTAATATTCAAATGAGAAGACAGGTTAACAAATAAATCATTTCTTAACCTTTCATACAGAGAACATTATAGTAACAAATGCTCGGACGTTTCTACCAGTTGTCAACTACAGTAGGGATTAGCTTCCATATTTTTCTTATAAAGATGATCCTTAAGCGCACTACTCTCAGTTCGAATTCTAGTGTGTAGTATTTGACCAATTCTAGAACATGCATAGTAAGATGGGGCAGGATTTATTGTGTTATTCAAAAATATTTTCATGGAATTGACTGAAACATTACTTTTGATATTCGTTGGAAGATCGTTCCAGAGTCGAACGGTTGAAGGTAAAAAGCTATTATTATAATAAGCTTACCTTTCCGGAGAACATTTTCAGTTGTGCTCGAGTTGCTCGATCTTTAGTTTTTTATGTAATGTGTTGTAGGTCGTAGTTTGTCCTTCTGGTCATTTTGCTGTGTGTCATTCTTCGATTTACTGCTTCTGATTACCCCTTTGGTGCTTCAAAATTCTTATTGATACATAATCCAATTTAGCACACATAAGCTGTGGAATACCAAATTATATATCATGGGACCCTTTCCTGTTCTTTGTTATGTCAACGAAATGTTCATCAGCCTAATCTCAGACTGTAGACATCTACTATATGCAGATGACAGTATTAGTTATGTTTTCCCATAAAAATTCCGAAATTTATCTCTGAAAATCTCGGTAAAGAACTGGAATCATGCAGTGAGTGCCTTATCGATAACAATCTTTCTCTACACATTGAGAAAACTTAATGCATTATATTTTTACCAAAGCGAAAAATTAAAAACCATAGCAGATTTTCAAATTAATTGCAACGGTCATTTATTAAAATCGCAAAGTTGTATTAAATATTTAGGCAATGATATAGAGCAACATTTGTCTTATCAAATAACAATCTCAACACCATTATTAAAAGTGAATTCTCGTTTGAGATGTATGTATAGAAAAGCAAATTGGGGGTATATCTGCTGAAACAAGAAGAACTTTAAGTATGACAGTCATACAATGTTGTGTTAATTAGTCTTGATCCTGCTGATATGATGGTATATATGAAGCTTTAAAAAAAACAAGTTACAAGTGGTACAGAACAAAGCACTTCGCTATTTTAAATGTATGAGCCCAAGAACAAACAGAAAGCAAAAGGAACTAACTAGTCTAGGATTTTTAAATGTTGAAAAGAGAGTTAAACAACTTCGTCTTAATCATGCTCACAATATCGTCAAGAATGTATGTCCATCTTGTTTAAAAATTAAAGGCATCGAATCAGAAACATTTTATTATCATGTAAATCAGGACGGTTATTTTACTACCCGATGCTATCCTTGGTTGGTTATTATCAACATTTAATTAAAGGGCATGCAAATTTCAATGAGTTTTTAGAATTTTAAATTTTATTTTTAGATGAATTAGACATTTTTAATAACTTGTTAAAATTGTTCAAATATTTATTAAAATTATTCGTGTGGAAAAGGAAAATGGCATTATCATGCGAGCCAAGGCCAAGTGGCCATGGGAGGGTGAAGAAGTACGCAATATGTTTGTAATTTAGAAAAGAAACACTATTTGGAAAAAAAAATGAAAATAAACAGAAAATCTCTGAGATTCCAAAACAAATTAAAAATGACCAAAACGATTTTTTTCTATAATAAATTGTAGACTAGTACAAACCACTGTATAAATGACTCTCACATAGACAGTATGTTTTATGGGCATATGAAGGCAGACAAACAACTAACACAGAATGATGATGCAGGCCACAAATCTGACATTGTTATTAATAATATTCATTAATGCATGTGAATAAAAAAGTTACAAGTAGTAAATATTTAAATTGAAATAACATGAATACAAAATGGTAATTCATCAAAATATATTTACAAATGACATAAAATATATTCATAACAAATACAAAATTTAGAAAATGTTTGGGTTATCTCCCTTGCTTTATAGAAAGTATATAAAATTTGGGAGCAGAAACCGCCACAGAAAGAAAATATATAAAATTGATGAGCAGAAACTAATGAGAATAAAATTCCTAACTAACAGCCAAAGGTGGAAGAAGGGGCGGAGGTGGGCATACCATTTTGAAAAACCTTCCTTAAAATTTGTAGTGTCTATATCCAATGGCCGTGAATCAAACAGAGGCTGATTCTGAACATGTGCTTTCTAGCATCTCGGAAATGACGTCAGTAATAGGTTCTGGCATTACACAAAGGAAATTCCAAATTTACAGTTTACAGAGTACAGATGCAGATAACTGCAAGTTTCCAATTACAAAGTGTTGTAAAAAACTAATAAAAACAGTGTGGAAATAATATTCCCACTAAATAACTGCTGTAAGCAAAACCAAATTATTAAATTTAAAATAAAATAAATAAAATAAAGACTTTTACAAATTACCATAGAGTCACTTATGATTCTCATAAGTCATTTTAATGATTATTACAAACCTTTTTATAAAAATAAATCTGGTACTGATGAAGTAAACTCTTGTGAAGGTCCACTAACGATCCAGAAATGACTCGCCTCTTTGAAAAAGATGAAAAATTGTAAATCACTTGGGATTGATGGATTCACTGTTGAATTTTGTAAGATTTGATTTGAAATGACATTAAGATAAATTTAGTAAAATGTTTAGATGAAAACTTAGATATAGGAAAAGTTTCTACTAGTCAACGTCCAGATCTAATCACATGTATTCGAAAAGAAGGAAATTTTATATTTAAAAAACCTAGAGGATTTTAAAAGGTAGACAATATAGGTGAATTATTGTCGATCGTATCGATAAGATGGAGGAGGAGGACATTCCATGTGTTTTACTGTTGGTGGAATTGGCAAAAGCTGTTGATACTATTGAGAGGTCATTCATTGAAATTGCCTTTGAAGTTTATGGTTGTGGCCCAGTATTTCAAAAATGGATTACAATCTATTACTGTGATATACGTAGTGCTGTTTTGAACAATGGATACATGTCTGAGTTCCTCACTTTGGAATGGGGGTGCGCCAAAAGGATCCTTTATCTCCTTACTTATTTATTTTAAATGTAGAACTTTTAAGCTCCGCTATAAAAATAATAAATGGCGTTAACAAAAATGACTCATAATTTTCACGGATATTAAATCTTTTTGTTGTGCGTTAAAAATGTTTTTGAAAGACTTTACTTTTTAGTTCAATATAAAGATGGGGAGGGAATCATATTTTAGACTTAAGTAAAAAGGGTTTGGAAGTACTGGCATGGAAGTTAAATCCTTTCTAGAATGTTGATTTTGTAATTTTTTCAGAACTCAATTGGTTACTTTTATTTGTGATAAAAAGAATGTATTGAGTCAGTCCATATGATTCAACACATTCATAAATAGAAATGGGAATATGCGCTTTCATAGGCAACTATATGAAAATGGTATCTTTTTTTATTAATGATTTATATACTTATAACGTTAATATTAGTTTTGTAGAATACTATGGTAGTATTAGTGCAATTCGATATAATTGGAAACACATTATTGTGGGTGAAACTATAGAACTTGACAGAATATGGAATGAAATAGTTGGAAAAAATAAAGCAAAAAACAAACCTTGTAAATATTTCTACAAATTATTTATCCAGATAATTCAGCAAGAACTTGTTAAATGTCATAAACAAATAGGAAAATGGTTATAAAACTTCTATTAACTCTCATTTTGTATAACTAGAAATACAAAACTATTAAACTTTCAGCTTAAAACTATTTCACAGAATGTTGCCTGTCAATTCATTCCCATATAAATGTGAACTTAAAGAAGCAGAATTATGAAATGTGTATATGAAAACTAAAAATATGTGTTACATATATTTGGGAATTGCAATTTAGTTCAAAATATTTGGTTTGTTGTTAAAAACTTTTTAATTATTTGTGGCATTACACTTCCATGAAATGCAAGGGAGATTATTATTGGGATATCCGAGAGTTACATTGAGAATCAAAATACAATACATCATATCTTATTAATTCTAAAATGTTCAGGTGCAGATGTAAAGGAGAAATCCCACACTTACATGGAGGTATTGCATACTTCAAAGAGTATATCAAACTAGAAATAAACTCCACCTTTTACATATCCCCCCGCACATAAAGAGCAAGTTGATTTTAAAAACATGGCTTAAAGTTGACAGGAAGCGATTTATTGTTCCCGTTTTTTTTTCGATTTATTGATGAAGTCTATACAAAAATAAAACAGAAAATTGTATTCCCTTTTGTAAAATCTATTAATATGTACCCGTATCCACCTGTTAAAGTGTGGTCACAGCGAACGATAAATACTGATTACTTCCCCTGAATGAACTCTTCACTGACGTCACTCGTGCCACAGCCTACTTATGTAAACCAAACAGCTGATAGCGTGGATAAACAAAAAATACATGAACGTTTTTGAAATGGAAATATCTATTTTGAGGAAAGTGATTGTGAAGAAATGCGAGATTTAAATTTAGGAGGTTCTGCTGTTCAATCATATATGTTTGAGCTCACAACAGGAACTGAAGGCGAAACGTCGACATCAGGAAGTGAAGAAGATTCCGATTCCGAAGACGAGCGAGAAACATCACATGGATCTGATGCAAATGAATTTGACGAGGACGAAGAGACTGAAGATTTTAGCCATTGGTGAGCTTCATTTCTCAAAACAAAGAGGTGGTAGTAATTACAATATCGATATGCAAATTGGGAGATGGGGGGTGGGGGGGGGGTATATTTTGATAAGGCTCTGTATACTTTTTGTGAACGTATTACATTTTATTTTCTTTATATCAATCTTCATAAATCTACCTAAATGTAGTTACATATAATATTTCAGAGTATAAATGATTTAAGTGATTGATGTGGAATAGATATTTTAAGTTTAAGATATACAATGTAAATGTAGAACTGTGTCTGGTTTTTTTTAAGTATTTTGAATTCGGGTCCATTCGACCTTAGTTTGGTATATGCGAATTATTAAATGGCGTTAGAAGATATACACTTAATTGTTTGATTTTGATCAAGACAATTTGTTCAACAATTGGAGGGACTTAAACAATGCAAATTTTATTTTAGTGCTTTCTTCTAATGTACAAATAATATTGCCTAAGCAAATATATGTTATCATCACAAACAAGAAAACATTTCCACAATCCGTACTCATCATTAACATTCATATTTTGTTTTTATGTATTTAAATCTTCATAATCAAAATACAGTTATTCTTAATATTTCAGAGTTTACAGATGTATTGCCTATAGAAGATTGGTTCGATGGATTTACCACTGGTTAGGAAACAGAAACCGTAAAGTGTTGCCTTCATCTGTAATAAAAGCAATAACAGACAAGTTTCCTTCGCAGCAGTATTGTGGATTTA
Organism: Bathymodiolus brooksi; assembly: GCA_963680875.1. Lineage (NCBI taxonomy): Eukaryota > Metazoa > Mollusca > Bivalvia > Mytilida > Modiolidae > Bathymodiolus > Bathymodiolus brooksi. The sequence continues at coordinate 130,303,737 of OY804576.1, read as the reverse complement.
GATATCCAAATTAAAAAAAAAACAGTTAAAAGACTAAATATAATATACATTTTTGTCATTATTCCCTTTGAAATCTAGAGACATGGCTGGTGATGCATTATCTACACATTTTTCTGTTTATGGAGTCCAGCTTGGATCAGTTTCATCAGCCTCATTTGTGTCCACCTCAAAACATTCTTCAGGTTCAGATGAGAAATATTGATAATGTCCTGTGGTTTGTGTTGCAGCATTTGACACTTCAGTTTGAAATACACATTGGCATCCAAAGCTTTTCTTCTCCTGAAATGAACCGCATTTGTGGTGTAATGGTTAGCATGCTCACTTCGAGTGCAGTAGATTGTGGCTTCGAGCCCCAATCGGGTCAAACAAACAAAGACTATAAAATTGGTATCTGTTGATTCTCCGCCAAGCACACAGCATTAAGGAGAAAGGGCAAAGACTGGTTGGCTCAAAATCGGGATAATGTGGGGTTGCATGTTTATCCGCGGACTGTGCTTTCAGTTAGCTAGCACTAGAACAATACAATCAAGCGCATTGGTCTAGTACAAAGCGGACCTCATCATCATTTCATTGAAAATTAACTTGTTCTTGCCATGATATATCTAAAAGCATTGCTGAGTTGGCATTAAACAACAATCACTCAAACACTCTCCTGAAATGATATAAGAAAAATAAAAAGATGGAGATACTGGGAAATTATGTTATATCTATAAACATTTTTGTACATATTATGCATTTTGTATATTGTGGACATTTACTTTAAATAGTTTGTTTAATATATTAAACCCATTATCTTGGTTATTATTGAAGTAAAACTGAAGTATATTATTCAAATTGCTGAATACACATACACACACAACAGATTTCAGACAATTACTCTGCGTTTAGTTAATATATAAGCATTGTACCGTTCTAACATTCCAATATATGTGACTACTCCATCTCGCTGCACTTCACATGTTTCATTTTCAGCTTCCCGGATACATGTACTGCCATCTGTGTAGTTTGGTTCAACATCACCAGCTTTATCCAATATTTTGTCAAATTCTTAAAACAGAAAAAAAAAGAGAAACACATGATTAGATGCATTTGTACTTATGTCAATGCAAATTTTATTTAGTATTAAATCAATTTCAGGGTAAAATGTATACTATGAAATTTTACTATTTGTTCAAGATAATTATGTTATCAAAATAAAAAGATGTAAACTAACACAGACCAAAATAATTTATAAAAAAAGTGTCAATTTTATTGAGATTTATATTCATATCTTCAGGATGACAAATATAAATAAACTTTGCTAAGTCGTATTGACAAGTTGCAGATGTTAATCCTATGTTACTAAACTTATTGGTTATTAGGGTTAATTAATAAGCTCTAGGGAGTTGACATAAAACCTCTTCACATCTTGTGCGTAAACAAAAACGTCGTTCTCTTATAAAATGTATTTATATTGCGATATTAAAAAAGTAAATATTTTTGGTCACAACACGTAAAACAAAATACAATATAAACACAAAGTTGAATTATATTACCTCTTTTTGTATTCGTTTTGCGACAGCTTGAGATTAACCGCAAGATTTTCTTCCGCGCTGACTTCTTTGTTGGTGGTTTCGAAAAATAATATAGTCGGTGCAGCGAATGCAATGACCAAAAGAAAAACGGACACACGCTGATCTACAAAACATCACACACAAGACTAAAGAACGAGCAATATGAAGCCCACCAAATTCTACTTCACATGTGGCACCCATCAGTCTTTTTCTACTATCCTACTTTTTCTGGCATATTCACCCCAATGATATTGAAATCTGATTTTTAGGGTTTAATACTTAATATGATATTTGATTCAAAATTTGTTGATTATTAAGAGAAAGTGTAAACAACAAAGATAATCGCCAATACCACAGGACCCTTATAAAATCGATATTGAAAATCAATTGATATTCCGCGCGCAATTTACTTACACGGTCATCTACCTTTAAGTAATACGTCACGTGTGCCCAGTCAGTTGATGTAAGCACTCTGCGGTCTATCTGAGCGGCATACTGATTTATCGGAGCGTATATTTTCTTTTATATTTAGTATGGTGTATTGTGTCGCATATAAATGTAAAGCTGTATCATCCAAGGGATAGGAATGTTTGAATTACCTAAAGATGACAAATGCCGCAATCTATGGACAATAAGGGTGAACAGAAGGATTTCGTACAATCGAATAGCTCTACTCAGTAGGCTTTGTGCAATTCACTTTACAAATGAACTGTTTCTGGTTAATAACTTATTTCTCGATTCCATTGGGCATAGAATAAAGAAATTAGTTTAAAAGCCTGACGCTGCACCGACTATATTATTTTTCGAAACCACCAACAAAGAAGTCAGTGCGGAAGAAAATCTTGCGGTTAATCTCAAGCTGTCGCAAAACGAATACAAAAAGAGGTAATATAATTCAACTTTGTGTTTATATTGTATTTTGTTTTACGTGTTGTGACCAAAAATATTTACTTTTTTAATATCGCAATATAAATACATTTTATAAGAGAACGACGTTTTTGTTTACGCACAAGATGTGAAGAGGTTTTATGTCAACTCCCTAGAGCTTATTAATTAACCCTAATAACCAATAAGTTTAGTAACATAGGATTAACATCTGCAACTTGTCAATACGACTTAGCAAAGTTTATTTATATTTGTCATCCTGAAGATATGAATATAAATCTCAATAAAATTGACACTTTTTTTATAAATTATTTTGGTCTGTGTTAGTTTACATCTTTTTATTTTGATAACATAATTATCTTGAACAAATAGTAAAATTTCATAGTATACATTTTACCCTGAAATTGATTTAATACTAAATAAAATTTGCATTGACATAAGTACAAATGCATCTAATCATGTGTTTCTCTTTTTTTTTCTGTTTTAAGAATTTGACAAAATATTGGATAAAGCTGGTGATGTTGAACCAAACTACACAGATGGCAGTACATGTATCTGGGAAGCTGAAAATGAAACATGTGAAGTGCAGCGAGATGGAGTAGTCACATATATTGGAATGTTAGAACGGTACAATGCTTATATATTAACTAAACGCAGAGTAATTGTCTGAAATCTGTTGTGTGTGTATGTGTATTCAGCAATTTGAATAATATACTTCAGTTTTACTTCAATAATAACCAAGATAATGGGTTTAATATATTAAACAAACTATTTAAAGTAAATGTCCACAATATACAAAATGCATGATATGTACAAAAATGTTTATAGATATAACATAATTTCCCAGTATCTCCATCTTTTTATTTTTCTTATATCATTTCAGGAGAGTGTTTGAGTGATTGTTGTTTAATGCCAACTCAGCAATGCTTTTAGATATATCATGGCAAGAACAAGTTAATTTTCAATGAAATGATGATGAGGTCCGCTTTGTACTAGACCAATGCGCTTGATTGTATTGTTCTAGTGCTAGCTAACTGAAAGCACAGTCCGCGGATAAACATGCAACCCCACATTATCCCGATTTTGAGCCAACCAGTCTTTGCCCTTTCTCCTTAATGCTGTGTGCTTGGCGGAGAATCAACAGATACCAATTTTATAGTCTTTGTTTGTTTGACCCGATTGGGGCTCGAAGCCACAATCTACTGCACTCGAAGTGAGCATGCTAACCATTACACCACAAATGCGGTTCATTTCAGGAGAAGAAAAGCTTTGGATGCCAATGTGTATTTCAAACTGAAGTGTCAAATGCTGCAACACAAACCACAGGACATTATCAATATTTCTCATCTGAACCTGAAGAATGTTTTGAGGTGGACACAAATGAGGCTGATGAAACTGATCCAAGCTGGACTCCATAAACAGAAAAATGTGTAGATAATGCATCACCAGCCATGTCTCTAGATTTCAAAGGGAATAATGACAAAAATGTATATTATATTTAGTCTTTTAACTGTTTTTTTTTTAATTTGGATATCTAAATCCACAATACTGCTGCGAAGGAAACTTGTCTGTTATTGCTTTTATTACAGATGAAGGCAACACTTTACGGTTTCTGTTTCCTAACCAGTGGTAAATCCATCGAACCAATCTTCTATAGGCAATACATCTGTAAACTCTGAAATATTAAGAATAACTGTATTTTGATTATGAAGATTTAAATACATAAAAACAAAATATGAATGTTAATGATGAGTACGGATTGTGGAAATGTTTTCTTGTTTGTGATGATAACATATATTTGCTTAGGCAATATTATTTGTACATTAGAAGAAAGCACTAAAATAAAATTTGCATTGTTTAAGTCCCTCCAATTGTTGAACAAATTGTCTTGATCAAAATCAAACAATTAAGTGTATATCTTCTAACGCCATTTAATAATTCGCATATACCAAACTAAGGTCGAATGGACCCGAATTCAAAATACTTAAAAAAAACCAGACACAGTTCTACATTTACATTGTATATCTTAAACTTAAAATATCTATTCCACATCAATCACTTAAATCATTTATACTCTGAAATATTATATGTAACTACATTTAGGTAGATTTATGAAGATTGATATAAAGAAAATAAAATGTAATACGTTCACAAAAAGTATACAGAGCCTTATCAAAATATACCCCCCCCCCCCCCCCCACCCCCCATCTCCCAATTTGCATATCGATATTGTAATTACTACCACCTCTTTGTTTTGAGAAATGAAGCTCACCAATGGCTAAAATCTTCAGTCTCTTCGTCCTCGTCAAATTCATTTGCATCAGATCCATGTGATGTTTCTCGCTCGTCTTCGGAATCGGAATCTTCTTCACTTCCTGATGTCGACGTTTCGCCTTCAGTTCCTGTTGTGAGCTCAAACATATATGATTGAACAGCAGAACCTCCTAAATTTAAATCTCGCATTTCTTCACAATCACTTTCCTCAAAATAGATATTTCCATTTCAAAAACGTTCATGTATTTTTTGTTTATCCACGCTATCAGCTGTTTGGTTTACATAAGTAGGCTGTGGCACGAGTGACGTCAGTGAAGAGTTCATTCAGGGGAAGTAATCAGTATTTATCGTTCGCTGTGACCACACTTTAACAGGTGGATACGGGTACATATTAATAGATTTTACAAAAGGGAATACAATTTTCTGTTTTATTTTTGTATAGACTTCATCAATAAATCGAAAAAAAAACGGGAACAATAAATCGCTTCCTGTCAACTTTAAGCCATGTTTTTAAAATCAACTTGCTCTTTATGTGCGGGGGGATATGTAAAAGGTGGAGTTTATTTCTAGTTTGATATACTCTTTGAAGTATGCAATACCTCCATGTAAGTGTGGGATTTCTCCTTTACATCTGCACCTGAACATTTTAGAATTAATAAGATATGATGTATTGTATTTTGATTCTCAATGTAACTCTCGGATATCCCAATAATAATCTCCCTTGCATTTCATGGAAGTGTAATGCCACAAATAATTAAAAAGTTTTTAACAACAAACCAAATATTTTGAACTAAATTGCAATTCCCAAATATATGTAACACATATTTTTAGTTTTCATATACACATTTCATAATTCTGCTTCTTTAAGTTCACATTTATATGGGAATGAATTGACAGGCAACATTCTGTGAAATAGTTTTAAGCTGAAAGTTTAATAGTTTTGTATTTCTAGTTATACAAAATGAGAGTTAATAGAAGTTTTATAACCATTTTCCTATTTGTTTATGACATTTAACAAGTTCTTGCTGAATTATCTGGATAAATAATTTGTAGAAATATTTACAAGGTTTGTTTTTTGCTTTATTTTTTCCAACTATTTCATTCCATATTCTGTCAAGTTCTATAGTTTCACCCACAATAATGTGTTTCCAATTATATCGAATTGCACTAATACTACCATAGTATTCTACAAAACTAATATTAACGTTATAAGTATATAAATCATTAATAAAAAAAGATACCATTTTCATATAGTTGCCTATGAAAGCGCATATTCCCATTTCTATTTATGAATGTGTTGAATCATATGGACTGACTCAATACATTCTTTTTATCACAAATAAAAGTAACCAATTGAGTTCTGCAAAAATTACAAAATCAACATTCTAGAAAGGATTTAACTTCCATGCCAGTACTTCCAAACCCTTTTTACTTAAGTCTAAAATATGATTCCCTCCCCATCTTTATATTGAACTAAAAAGTAAAGTCTTTCAAAAACATTTTTAACGCACAACAAAAAGATTTAATATCCGTGAAAATTATGAGTCATTTTTGTTAACGCCATTTATTATTTTTATAGCGGAGCTTAAAAGTTCTACATTTAAAATAAATAAGTAAGGAGATAAAGGATCCTTTTGGCGCACCCCCATTCCAAAGTGAGGAACTCAGACATGTATCCATTGTTCAAAACAGCACTACGTATATCACAGTAATAGATTGTAATCCATTTTTGAAATACTGGGCCACAACCATAAACTTCAAAGGCAATTTCAATGAATGACCTCTCAATAGTATCAACAGCTTTTGCCAATTCCACCAACAGTAAAACACATGGAATGTCCTCCTCCTCCATCTTATCGATACGATCGACAATAATTCACCTATATTGTCTACCTTTTAAAATCCTCTAGGTTTTTTAAATATAAAATTTCCTTCTTTTCGAATACATGTGATTAGATCTGGACGTTGACTAGTAGAAACTTTTCCTATATCTAAGTTTTCATCTAAACATTTTACTAAATTTATCTTAATGTCATTTCAAATCAAATCTTACAAAATTCAACAGTGAATCCATCAATCCCAAGTGATTTACAATTTTTCATCTTTTTCAAAGAGGCGAGTCATTTCTGGATCGTTAGTGGACCTTCACAAGAGTTTACTTCATCAGTACCAGATTTATTTTTATAAAAAGGTTTGTAATAATCATTAAAATGACTTATGAGAATCATAAGTGACTCTATGGTAATTTGTAAAAGTCTTTATTTTATTTATTTTATTTTAAATTTAATAATTTGGTTTTGTTTACAGCAGTTATTTAGTGGGAATATTATTTCCACACTGTTTTTATTAGTTTTTTACAACACTTTGTAATTGGAAACTTGCAGTTATCTGCATCTGTACTCTGTAAACTGTAAATTTGGAATTTCCTTTGTGTAATGCCAGAACCTATTACTGACGTCATTTCCGAGATGCTAGAAAGCACATGTTCAGAATCAGCCTCTTTTTGATTCACGGCCATTGGATATAGACACTACAAATTTTAAGGAAGGTTTTTCAAAATGGTATGCCCACCTCCGCCCCTTCTTCCACCTTTGGCTGTTAGTTAGGAATTTTATTCTCATTAGTTTCTGCTCATCAATTTTATATATTTTCTTTCTGTGGCGGTTTCTGCTCCCAAATTTTATATACTTTCTATAAAGCAAGGGAGATAACCCAAACATTTTCTAAATTTTGTATTTGTTATGAATATATTTTATGTCATTTGTAAATATATTTTGATGAATTACCATTTTGTATTCATGTTATTTCAATTTAAATATTTACTACTTGTAACTTTTTTATTCACATGCATTAATGAATATTATTAATAACAATGTCAGATTTGTGGCCTGCATCATCATTCTGTGTTAGTTGTTTGTCTGCCTTCATATGCCCATAAAACATACTGTCTATGTGAGAGTCATTTATACAGTGGTTTGTACTAGTCTACAATTTATTATAGAAAAAAATCGTTTTGGTCATTTTTAATTTGTTTTGGAATCTCAGAGATTTTCTGTTTATTTTCATTTTTTTTTCCAAATAGTGTTTCTTTTCTAAATTACAAACATATTGCGTACTTCTTCACCCTCCCATGGCCACTTGGCCTTGGCTCGCATGATAATGCCATTTTCCTTTTCCACACGAATAATTTTAATAAATATTTGAACAATTTTAACAAGTTATTAAAAATGTCTAATTCATCTAAAAATAAAACTTAAAATTCTAAAAACTCATTGAAATTTGCATGCCCTTTAATTAAATGTTGATAATAACCAACCAAGGATAGCATCGGGTAGTAAAATAACCGTCCTGATTTACATGATAATAAAATGTTTCTGATTCGATGCCTTTAATTTTTAAACAAGATGGACATACATTCTTGACGATATTGTGAGCATGATTAAGACGAAGTTGTTTAACTCTCTTTTCAACATTTAAAAATCCTAGACTAGTTAGTTCCTTTTGCTTTCTGTTTGTTCTTGGGCTCATACATTTAAAATAGCGAAGTGCTTTGTTCTGTACCACTTGTAACTTGTTTTTTTTAAAGCTTCATATATACCATCATATCAGCAGGATCAAGACTAATTAACACAACATTGTATGACTGTCATACTTAAAGTTCTTCTTGTTTCAGCAGATATACCCCCAATTTGCTTTTCTATACATACATCTCAAACGAGAATTCACTTTTAATAATGGTGTTGAGATTGTTATTTGATAAGACAAATGTTGCTCTATATCATTGCCTAAATATTTAATACAACTTTGCGATTTTAATAAATGACCGTTGCAATTAATTTGAAAATCTGCTATGGTTTTTAATTTTTCGCTTTGGTAAAAATATAATGCATTAAGTTTTCTCAATGTGTAGAGAAAGATTGTTATCGATAAGGCACTCACTGCATGATTCCAGTTCTTTACCGAGATTTTCAGAGATAAATTTCGGAATTTTTATGGGAAAACATAACTAATACTGTCATCTGCATATAGTAGATGTCTACAGTCTGAGATTAGGCTGATGAACATTTCGTTGACATAACAAAGAACAGGAAAGGGTCCCATGATATATAATTTGGTATTCCACAGCTTATGTGTGCTAAATTGGATTATGTATCAATAAGAATTTTGAAGCACCAAAGGGGTAATCAGAAGCAGTAAATCGAAGAATGACACACAGCAAAATGACCAGAAGGACAAACTACGACCTACAACACATTACATAAAAAACTAAAGATCGAGCAACTCGAGCACAACTGAAAATGTTCTCCGGAAAGGTAAGCTTATTATAATAATAGCTTTTTACCTTCAACCGTTCGACTCTGGAACGATCTTCCAACGAATATCAAAAGTAATGTTTCAGTCAATTCCATGAAAATATTTTTGAATAACACAATAAATCCTGCCCCATCTTACTATGCATGTTCTAGAATTGGTCAAATACTACACACTAGAATTCGAACTGAGAGTAGTGCGCTTAAGGATCATCTTTATAAGAAAAATATGGAAGCTAATCCCTACTGTAGTTGACAACTGGTAGAAACGTCCGAGCATTTGTTACTATAATGTTCTCTGTATGAAAGGTTAAGAAATGATTTATTTGTTAACCTGTCTTCTCATTTGAATATTAATAATCTACTCTTTGGTGATTCTAACCTCCCAGATTGTGAAAATAAAAGTAATTTCCTTGTAATTCAAGATTTTATAATAAAATATAAACGTCACTTGTTTTCTGATCCCTATGTATGTACTATTGTTATAACTCATGCAATTTATTCAATAAATATTGTTTACACTAAAGGTAAGTAGTTCATGCCAACGTTTAAATATAGAGATAAGAATAATAAATTTATGGATTTCAATAGTAGTGAAACTAATATAAGTTCTTTATCTCCATGCAAATTTTTACACTTCAGAAAATATATTTAACATAGAGACCTAATGGGTAATATTTTTTAATAATGGACCACAAAAAGTCTCCATAAAAGATCATCTCTTTCCAAAAAAATAGTATTGCTTCAGGTCTGTATATATGTGGCAAATTAGAAGCTACTGCTCATTGCTTGCTGCACTGGCCAAATTATATATTTATTAGGAACGAAACCATACAAACATTAGGTACTATCGATGTACAGTCTTTAATATTTAGTAACAGCTTAAAAAAGGAAAATGAAAACAGATTGGTACATGTATTTGAAATTGTGTGAAAGTACAATGCCAGAACAAAAAGATTTGATTGAACATTACTGTGGAAATGAATTGACCAGACTACACATGAACTATTCATAGTGGGTTGTAGACCGTGAGGATAGTATGTGACAGCTCCGTCTTTGTAATTTTTAGAAATATTTTGTTTCAATTTAATCTATAATTGCTTTTTTACTCTTTTTTTTATCATAATCATTCTACTTAATGGAATATTGTCTACCACAATCGTCATTTTTTAATACCCAAAATTATTGTCGTTTTCCGTACTGACCTTCATAAAATGAAGATTAACACCGAGTTACGCTGCAAAAGATACGATTTTTGGACAAAAAAGACCCAAAGCTATCATTATCGGAAATATTATCCAGGATAACAAGAATTCAAATCTATTCATATGACCTTCTATGTGAACCCGTCTTAGGCATGCGCACTGTTTAGAAACAATAAACAACATGTGGTTCTTGGGCAAAAGAGAAAGTGTCAACGCGTGGAAGAAAGCGGACTTTGACGGATTCAGAGAGAAAGATGAATAGAAGTGAAGTATCTTCCAAATAGAACAAATGCAGGATATATGTAGGGGATCGGTTGGACCGTTGGAACGAACTCAAGGAAGTGCTACGCGTCCAAACGCGCTGAAGTGGCAAAGATTTTGCTTGATAAGTAAGCCGAGCATGTTTTTTCCTTCTTTTCTCAATCGTTTTTCATATTTTATGAGCCTATGATCCTTTTCGATAGATATTATTCAATATATGTAATCTTGCACCTGGTACCAGCAAATTATTGTCAATGAATAGCATAAAACGGCCGTATTTGCGAGGTAAACAAACACAAATTTTAACACCCATGCTGCAGCATCCGGGCTACTGGCATAGAAATAGATAAAAATAGATTTGGCCTCGTTCAGGTCAGTGCATAAATAATTAGCTTCCAGTAACGATGGTCAGCTTTTTTAAATCGAAAAAACAACGTTTCGTAGCGTATTCGCCAATAATTCGGTGTTTAATCTTCAACAAAAACGACAATGGGTGTGAACAAATTACGATTGTGGTAGACAATATCCCTTTAAGTAAAACTTCAGGAAAAAACATAGAGACCTAATGGGTAACTTTTTTAATAATGGACCAAAAATTTTGAAATTAATTGTTAGAGTTTGTATATATCATATATTAATAGACATCTAGAAAAAAAATTGTTAACTTGAAAACTGGATTTTTAAGAATTTTTTTCTGAAGATTTATACCCAGTCAGCAACAAGATGTTGATCCAACGTTGGTACATAGTTGGCATGGTTGGTCGAACGTCGCAGTTGGCATGCCAACGTTCGCCCCACGTTGAGACAAAGTGAGCAACCCAACCGTTGGGTTGATATGGTTGGCCCAATGTTGGCACGACGTATGATTTTTGATGGTGAAATGTGTAGCCGATTAGCCAACGTTTGGATCTGACCATTGACCAACCGTCGTTCCTTTTTTTTTCATAAATACATTTGCTTGATATTATGTCTGTCCCCCCCCCCCCCCCCCCCCCCCTCGCAGCACCACACACACCCACACTAGATTTATGCCTGAATTGTACATCTTTCATTTCCTTTATATGAACTTTTTACTTTTTTAACATCTATTATAGGTTTAATGTTATATCTATCTTGATGAATATAATCTCAGATAAATATTTGGCCGTCACAGCTGTATCGTAAATTTCTACCATCCCTATTTGATAATATTTGATGATGAGAAAAGGGAAAGGTCCAAACATAACAAAATGTATTGACACAGTTTTAAATGTCAACATATTTTTGAAAAAGTTGTGTATTAGAGAACAAATTGAATGTGTAGATGCTTATAAATTGTCCACGAAACAAGGAAATGTGTTAAAGTCATTATTTGATAATACTGACTACTCAGGTGTCCATATTAGCGTTGAAGGTTGTACGAAAATTAGAGACGAAATTGTAACCTTTTTCGATTCAGATAAAGTAATAAGTGTAGAGTTGAAAACCCCACGTAAACGCACAAACAGTGCGCTTTCGTCGACACCAAATTCTGTAGAGAGACAAAACAAACAAACCCGAATTGTATCGCCACCAGTGTAGTAATTTAATATTTGTACTGCTTTATTATGATAGTATTCATGTTTTTATTTTGTATAAATTATTACATTTGTGTGTATACAAATATTACAAGAGACTGTATTGTTTTGCAACAATTGATGTTATGATTTATTGTCAAGAATACGGTATTGTTACCGGTTGTAAACAAATAGTAAAAGTTGTAAGATTGAGCAATCAAGCGATAATAAAACAAATTAAAATTTCTCGTTATCGCATGAGACCTTTAAACACAAAATTATACATATTCTCCCACTATATGATTTATTGTAAGATACATGTTACTGTTGTTTGTTCCATACAAATGAAAAATCGTAAATTTGTGGAATTAAGCGATATATATCTATATATATGTTATTTTGTTCTATCGCATCAGGTTTTAGATCATAATATTACACTTTATTTATTTATGTCATGTCAATTTCTATTGCAACTATAAATATAAATGGGCTGAGAGATGATAAAAAACGTAGAACTTTTTTTGGATTGGTTGATTAGTAAAAAAATCAATGTAATATGTGTTCAAGAGACGCACTGTACATTTTCTGAAATAGAATCATGGCAAAACTTGTGGAAAAGTTCTGGTGGATGCGAAAGTAGTTGGAATTGTGGAGTAAGGGCATCGCGAGGGGTAGGGGTTTTATTATATGATATTGATGCTACTGTTAAAGAAATTAGTTCCGATGATTTTGGGCGTATATTGTCATGTGAATTAAAATACGAAAATAAAACTTATATAATAACAACGTGTATTGTCCAAATGATAGTGGGGTTAGAAAAACTTTTATTAGAGATATTGATCCATATGTGACAGATGGGAGTCTTACTGAAAAAATGCATATACTCACTGGCGATTTTAATTGTGTTTTAGATAAGGAAATAGATCATTATCCTTCTCGTAATTATGATGATACGGGGGGAAAAGAACTTAAGACTATTATGATGAAAAATAATCTAATCGATATTTGGAGAGAAAAAAATCCGTCAGTGAAAAATACACGTTTAGAAGAGGTAATTCTAAATCACGTATAGACTTAATATTGATCAGTGAAGAACTTTCCTGTCATATCATTAACATTAGAATAATTCATTGTCCGTTCAGTGATCATGATATTAAAATTATGAAATTAAACGTATGCGATATCACTAGAGGGTCTGGTACCTGGATAATGAATTTGCATACAATTAGATCTGATTATTTTCGACAAGTGTTTACAAATTGGTGGGTATATTGGAAATTAGAAAAGAAATCTTTTTCAATTTGAGGGAATGGTGGGACATAGCCAAAATTAAGATTAAATCGATAACTATAGAAGCGTCTAAAAAGGTAAACACTACTGACGACAAGATAAAGGCTCTAGAAAATAAATTAGAGACATTAAAGGATATATCTGAACCCTCCAGGTAACAATTAGAAGAGTTAGCAGACTTAGAAAGCCAAATACACTCACATTATGAAAATAAAACTGACGCCGCAAGGTTAAGAGCTAAAGTTGACTGGTACGAGAAGGGGGAACAATCACCTAAATATTTTTTAAATGGGCAAAATAAATTATGGCAAAAAATCAGGGGTCTAGATGGTAATTTAAAATATGATATCGACGAGATACTAGATGAACAGATAAATTTTTACGCAAATCTATTTTCAACAGAAGGGTGGGATAAAAATGTAGCAGAGGAACTGGTTACTCATATGGATAGAAAATTAACATGCGACGAAAGTGAAGATTTAGAAAAAGACTTGACAATTAATGAAATTAAGAAAATATTTTTTTCGATGAAACAATACAAATCACCTGGATTAGACGGGATTATAAATGAATTTTATCAGATATATTGGGATACAATAAAGGAAGATTTATTTGAAGTATTACTAGAAATATTTGATAAATTTGAAATATGTGATTCCCAGTGTCGAGGAATGTTGACACTACTCCATAAAGGGGGGGATAGAGATAACATACGTAACTGGCGTCCAATAACATTATTAAATAGTGATTATAAAATCATATCAAAACTTTTAGCAAATCGCATGAAGCCAGTATTAAACAAAATTATTCATACGGATCAAAAAGGATTCGTAGCAGGGAGAAATATAAGCGAAAATAATCGTATGATTGATGATATTATAGAATTTGTAGATAATGAAGATGAGGAAGGTGTAATTCTTTTTGTTCATCAGCAAAAAGCATTTGATAGAATGGAATGGGGATGGTTAAATTATGTTATGGAATGTTTTAATTTTGGACTGAAATTTCGTGAATGGGTTTATATGTTATTTAAAAAGGGAAAACCCTGTATAAAAACAAATGGTTTCATATCAAATTTTATCGCAATATCGCGTTCAGTCAGACATAGATGTCCTGCTGCACCGATTTTGTACATTATTCAGGCAGAGCCGATGGCTTGTGCTATCCGAAACACTCCGGAAATACATGGTATCAAACTACCCGACTGTGAGGGGCAGCCCGTAAAGGAAGCAAAAATATGCATGTTTGCAGACGACACGCAACTCTTAAACAAAAACGAAGAATCTGTTGAACAATCCTTTTTAATTCTTTCGAAATTTGAAAAGGCATCCGGCTCTAAGATAAATTATGAAAAAACAAAAGGATTATTTGGTAGATTAAGGGGGAAACGACCCAGATTAACTAACATATCATGGATTTCAGATAATATAAAGACTTTAGGTGTTTTTCACGGGTACAATATAGACACTGATGACATTTGGAAAAAAATTATAAATAAAATGAAAAGCTGCACTCAGGTTTGGAAAACCAGAAATTTAACCTTTAAGGGAAAAACTTGAATCGTTAAAAATTTTCTGTTAGCTCAAATGGGATTTGAAACTGAAATGAGGGGGATACCAGAGAAATATAAAAAAGAGGTGAATGATTTGATTTGGAAATTTCTTTGGGACAATAAACCAAACCAAATAGAAAAAAACGTATGTTGCTTAAATATTAATGAAGGGGGGATGGGAATGGTTAACATAGACAATTTTGTCAAAAGTAAATAGATAAAATTTATATACAAAATAATCAACAGGGAGATGGAGTTGATTTTTTTCTTTGTAAATGCTCCGATATTAAAGGTTTAGATATTGCATCCATTCCAAAATACTATCAAGACGCTATACAAGCATGGAACCATTTGTTGGGGTCATGTTCTACGGAGTCTAAAAATGACATTTTAGATAAAAACATATTTGGTAACTCTGAGATCAAATTTAATAGAAATCCACTTTTTTTTCAATCGTTTTTGAGAAATAATATATTTAAAATAAACGATATATGGGATAAAAACAATAATACCTTTATTGATAATCAAGACTATATTTAATAGACTGGATGATAAAAGGAACTGAATATCAGAATGGGCAAAAATAAAAAAATCAATACCAGAAAATGTTGTTAAGAAATTAAAATCCGATGATAACGAAAAGATAAAAAAATCATCAGGTTTAAAAATAGATAGTAATTTAAATATTAGAAATCATAATAATAAAATCATTGTTCCAAAAGAGCTGAAACTGAAGAATATCCAGAAAGAAATACGTAAACCAATTACGCCAAAATATCAATTCAAATGGGATACAATTTATGAAAAGAAATTTAACTGGATATCAATTTGGTATATACTGAACAAGATTAAATGTAAACAAAGCATTATCCAGTTCCAATGGAAATGTTTGCATAACATTGTCTATTCAGAATATAGATTACAAAAAATGAGAAAATCAAATGGTCAATGTCATTTTTGTAAAAATGAAATAGTCCCTTATGCATTTGTTTTACAGGTGTCATAAAATTAAACATGTCTTAGATGAATTAAAACACATTTTTAATAGCATTTTTTGAAAAAAATATAGTACTTGTTGAGGAAAACTTAATCATTGGGGTGTATGAGGGAGAAATAACTGAAAATCTACTTTTAATGAATTTAGTAATTTGTATATTAAAATGGGTAATTTGGAAAACAAGACATTATATAAAATATAATAAAAGTACTTACAGGGAAGCAATAGTTATCACAAATCTCAAAAATGAACACAGAAGTAATATGCAAATGATGATTAAGAACCCAGAAGTTCGAAACTTATATAATATTAGGAAATTACAGCTATTATTGGATACATTATGAATTTAGTTCTATTAATAATTCCTTTCATTGTTTACTGTGTAAATATGTATGTTTATAAATTGAATATGAGAGATAAAATATTATCTTCACCTTAATTTAACGGCATACACATAACCTGTTATAGCTTTTTTTAAATTGTATTTCTCATCAATAAAAACTCCCTCATAACTTTAGTATGTATACAAGTGCAATTGCAAAGGAGATAACTGTGCGAGATATCGACCGAAACTACAAAAAATTGCATGGTAATGGAAAAAAAACATGGGTAAAACATTCAAATGCAAAAAGGGAGTTCCCCATACTTGTATATAACCAGTACGGTTTGTCCTGAATTCGAACAAAACCACATGAACCCACGCAATATTTAAATCATTTTATCACAAAAGCCTATGATCAGCAAACTTTAAAACTCATCATTTCAGACGCATCCTTGATATATAGGGATTCTTAATTATTCTTTAAAAGTGATTTTTCCGTATGACACCTTCATTTACTTTCGTTATTATTTTTCAACGAAGTTTTTCTTTAAAACATAAAGAATTGAATGTAAACACTTACATTTCTTCGTCTTTCTTCGTCTTATACGCAGGATGTCAACAGAAGTGGCGCGCAAACGATGTCTACAAAGCTACATGAAGTATCAAATTGCATGCATCATCAAATATTATCTTCACCTTAATTTAACGGCATACACATAACCTGTTATAGCTTTTTTTAAATTGTATTTCTCATCAATAAAAACTCCCTCATAACTTTAGTATGTATACAAGTGCAATTGCAAAGGAGATAACTGTGCGAGATATCGACCGAAACTACAAAAAATTGCATGGTAATGGAAAAAAAACATGGGTAAAACATTCAAATGCAAAAAGGGAGTTCCCCATACTTGTATATAACCAGTACGGTTTGTCCTGAATTCGAACAAAACCACATGAACCCACGCAATATTTAAATCATTTTTAAAGACCAAGAAGCTGTTAAGTGTCTTTCCTCTCTTCATGACAAATATGTTATCGTTCCTGCTGACAAGGCTTCCAACAATATCGTGTTTGTATGTAAATCATATTACTTCGAATGCCTAATCAAGGAATTAGGCATAAATAGCAACACCTCTAGTAATATCACATACAAACCAACTTCGTTCGACAAAGATGAAATCCTAGCTAACCACAGATCATTCATGACCTCTTTAAACATTCCCTCTGGTAAAGAGTCTGAGGATTTACCCTACTTATATTGGATACCTAAACTCCATAAGACACCATACAAAGAAAGGTACATAGCGGGATCATCAACTTGTTCGACGAAAGAATTGTCTATTCACCTGACAAAGATTCTGTCTGCAGTAAAAGAGAGACAACAGAAATATTGTGAAACTGTTTACTCGCGTAGTGGCATAAATCACATGTGGATTTTGAAAAACTCTAAAGATCTTTTGGATAACCTGAAATCAAGATCTTTCTCTCAGGTATCCTCCATCAAAACATTTGATTTTTCAACTCTATATACCACCCTACCGCATGACAAATTAAAAACCCGCTTAAAAGAAACAATTCATAAAGCTTTTAGTCATAGAAACTATGGCTCAAAATTTGTTGTGTTAGGCTACAATTCCACATATTTTTCAAACAAAATTCATAAAGGTAAAACATGCTACTCCGAGGAACAAGTGATCAGTATGCTGGAGTTCCTCATCGATAACATATTTGTCTCCTTTGGAGGGACACTGTTTCAGCAGGTCGTCGGCATACCAATGGGTACGAATTGTGCCCCTCTTCTAGCCGATTTATTTTTATACTCATATGAGTCGGAGTTTCTTCAAAAGCTTGTAAAAGATAAGAAGATTCATGAGGCTAGAGCCTTTAATTTCACATACAGGTATATTGATGACGTTTTATCTATCAATAATTCTAGATTTGCAGAATTTCTTCCATTGATATATCCTCCAGAGCTGGAAGTTAAAGAGACCACCGATACAGCTTCGTCCGCATCATTTTTGGACTTATACCTCGAATTTGACGACAGTGGTCAACTCAGTACTAAAATTTATGATAAGCGGGACGACTTCAATTTTAAAATCATAAATTTTCCAAACATGTGCAGCAATATACCAGCTTCTCCTGCATATGGTGTTTACATCTCGCAATTGATTCGCTATGCAAGGGCCAGTAGCAATTATTCTGATTTCCTGAAACGTCATCTTCATCTGAGAAACAGGCTACTGGACCAGGGCTATAAAAAGATTCGCCTTATTCGATCTCTTAAAAAGTTTATATTCCGATACCAATATCTTGTCGAAATATATTCCGTCTCTGCAGAAAAAATTATAAGCGATGCATTTTCATATAGTGAAAATGTATAAAGATAAAGAAGTCGCAAATGTCAATAATTTTTTTGTCAATGTGTGACGTAAAAGTATTTTTGACATTTACGTCACCGAATATGGTACTGCTTTGACAACTATTTTACCTATTTTGTTCCTGTATTTAAATACTGTTACAGTGACAGCCGGAACCTTTGAACCGTAATGAGAGCGGGAGGTTTGGCGCCTTAAAATCTGATTCAACCCACCATTTCTTTAGAAATGCCTGTACCAAGTCAGGGTCATTACGGTTTTCACAGTTTTCCGGTTGTTGACTGATTTTGTCTGTTTATATAATTATGAGTTTTGACTTTCCCTTTGTAAGATTGTTCGGAGTTCGGTAATTTTGTTATTACCTTTATTTATCACAAAAGCCTATGATCAGCAAACTTTAAAAATCATCATTTCAGACGCATCCTTGATATATAGGGATTCTTAATTATTCTTTAAAAGTGATTTTTCCGTATGACACCTTCATTTACTTTCGTTATTATTTTTCAACGAAATTTTTCTTTAAAACATAAAGAATTGAATGTAAACACTTACATTTCTTCGTCTTTCTTCGTCTTTCTTCGTCTTCTACGCAGGATGTCAAAAGAAGTGGCGCGCAAACGATGTCTATAAAACTACATGAAGTATCAAATTACATGCATCATCAATTTTTTTTTTTTTTCAAGTAAATCATATTTTATCTCTCATATTCAATTTATAAACATACATTTTTACACAGTAAAGAATGAAAGGCGCGTGACGCGTAAATGTATCAGTGTATAAATCTAAATTAGGCGATTGTTTGTTCACCTTGAGATAATAGAAACTAATATATACGAGATATTACATATATACTGTGAATTCATTTAATTTCGTTCGTACCAATTTTCGTGGATTGGGGTAAAAAGGCATTTTGTGGGATAGTTAAATTCGTGGATTGCCGATTACAAAAAATAAAAAAAAATGTTTTGAAATATTTAATTTCGTGGATTTTCACTTCAAATTCGTAGATTTCGCGTGTCGCGAGTATACGGTAAAGTGTTCATTTTAAGTAAATTTACAAGTACGCCAAACAAATATGGATCATTGTTGTACATTATCAGCTTGTTTCTAAAAAAAATTGCCCCGTGATCAATCAGTAGTTTACTGTTTTGGTTTTTTGGTTTTTTTTTTTAACTTTGTAGTATTTTTTATTCTTAATGAAATAATTCAGCTCATTTTGTTTTCATAATCAAATTATTTGCATTCCTGAGAAAATTATGTTTATAAAATTATAAAATGTTACCAAATAAACATAAGTTTTGGAGAAACAAGATTTAAGCATTATTTTTGTAGCAAATTACTATTGTCTACAGTCTAACAAAAATAAAATTGGTAAAATTCCTTTTTATGCATATTTTTGACAGTACCATTTACATTTGTTTTTTAATTAATATTTCACAAAAAGCGTATGTTTTTTGCTAAATTTCACACTAGGAGTCAAAGCTTAAATTATAATTTTTTGTACTCTACGAGAACATGACATGCCATAAATGATACATATAAAAAAAAAGTTGCATTAAACGGTAAAGAAAAAAGGTTTGAAATTTTATGTCACAGCAGTTAAACATCACGTGTCAACAAATTAGAATCCTGACTTCTGGGCGTATATGATACCAGTATACCGACCGTTAATCCGATTATTATCACCAATAAACTCTTTGATTGTCAATCAAAATGTATACACAGCAATTATAAAAGACGACAATAATGTTAGTATTATCCATTCAAATTTTACCAAAAATGTTTTGTATTTATCTATATGTGAAATAATAAAATATATATAGTGAGTTTTGTCTACTAGTATATAGAACATACATCGTATCAGGTTGGCTTTGATGCATTGAATCAACACTTCATTAAACAATACAAAAATGCTGGAAGTTATTACCGCAAAATGTTTTCATAAATGTCACAACAATAAACAATTTATTCCAAGAGTTTACATGTTTATCAATCACAAAATGACACACAGGTACATTTATTTTAGATTCACAAGACATGCATTACAATCACATCATGCAACAATGTTGAATTACCTACATGGCTACACACGTTTGTGTTGTCAAAACCTTGCTTACCGCCAAACGGAAATCAAATGGTCATTTTTCGTCGACCATTTAAATTCGTTGTTTGCTGGCACCCACGAAAACCACGAATAAAAATGAATTCTAATTCTAATTCTTTATTTCTCTTAAACCATAATACATACAGGTATAGAGATATGAAAATATGTACACTATTTACAATATATACAGACAGGTCATAACAAGAGGTTAACCGGGAGTCGACACACCTTTATTAATAATTCTGACAAAACGACATAATTTTTGGAGTTCTATTTTTGAAGTTGATGTCATTAATAGTTTGAACTTTATTATGTTTGGATTTATACGAATTTTTTTCTTTATATAAATTTTTCTTTGATTGCCGAAATACTGACATTTAAATAGATAATGAAATTCATCTCCAATTTCTCCATTATTACATAAGGGACATATTCTATTCTCTCTGGCTATGTTTTTCCATCTACCATTTTCGACTGGTAACTTATGGTTTGTTGTTCTAAATTTACTTAATGTCAAATTATCCTTATCATTTAAAATATTTAAGTAGTTTTCGAAAACCAAATTATCTTTATATATTCTGTAATTCAGTGCCTTCGGAGAATCGTTTACTGAAGAAAGCCACGTTTGGAGATATTGATCAGTGAGATTTTGTTTAATTGAGTGTTTCAACCACAATTCATTAATAAAAGTTTGTGACTCCCAAATATAATTAAAACCACAATTACACAATATATGTTTTACATATTTCAACCACATAAAGTTTCTATCTCTCACTCGCAACATATTATACATACATTTATAAATGATAGCAGATAGTTTTGTTTGTTTTCCACTGATTAGCTTAGCCCAAAAAGATATTGTTCTAACTTTTATATCAATGTCTAGGGGATATCTACCTAGTTCCCCATAAACCATGTAACTTGGTGTGGAAGTTGACAGTAGTTAAGATAGCATTACCTGTACGTCCCTCACCTTAGATAAACAATACAGACAGAAGACGACGTAGTATAATAGAATATTATAGATTTATGTTAATAAGGAAAGGGGTAAAAATGGCATGGGTTTCCGCAGATTTTATCAAGTTTAATTCGTGAAATGTTGATAACCCTGTGTTTTATAATGGTCTTTTTTTAAGTAGCACCAATACCTGTCGAATACATGTAGAGGTATAGTTATATACTGTACATTAAGTAGATTTACCTCATTGTACTGTTTAAGGATAAAAAAGCAATATAAAATTATATTAGTATATTAATTGATTATTTATTCACCGTGTAAATTCTAGACAAATCTCGCGTCACAGTAATGTTTAGTATTTTATTTCGTTAAATATGAACAGAATTAGAGAGTAACTGTCAACCATCCCGTCCTTGTATGACAGGTGTGATCGCACGTTCTGATTTTCATTAAGTATTAAAACGCAAAGAAATATGTGTGACGCTTTGACACACTAATGAATACAGAAAGTGTGTGTCCAAAAAACAATTATTAACCGCTTACTTTAAACTGATGTGAACATTCTCAAAACAATATTAATATTCCGAGACACGTAGTAGACTTCACTGTCAAATTCCAATAAACAAAATTTATATTTACGAATTTGCTAAATCGAAAAAAATATATTTACGACTAGGCCTAAATATACTTGGTGGACTGTTGTCAATTGACGTACATGGTATTGTCAAAATGGTGTCGTCTCATCTACACAACATTTCAAAACGCCCCCACTACCACAACGCCCTCTACCAAAACGCCCCCACTGTTTACCAAAGCGTCCCCAATATTATTTCAGAATAAAGATTATTTTACCAAAACGCCCCCACTTTTTTTATTGCCAAAACGGCACGTTTAATATATTTGTTCTACTCAAACGATGATATCATGTGTGATATCTTGTAATTCAAGATTTGTCCAGTAGATTTATATATTGTATATACATGTGTTTATTTTGAATGTAGGACAGAAAGTCAGGGTAATCTCGAATTCTACAAGGAAAGCAAAGGCTAAATGATTTCTTGAACACACTTGGATGAAATATTCAAAAACTCAAGACAGTGTCTACTGTGCACCGTGTAGATTATTTGGCCCATATGTTAATTGTATTCGATTCCAAATCAAGCTGAACTCACTACACATTTGATAAAATAAAATTTCTAAGTCAACTACATATTTGTATTATATTGCTCTACTTAATATTTTATTTCTCAAAATTTATGTTCAAAAGTTGACTTGTTGCTCATGAAAACTGGGTTTCCTCGGGATCATTTTTAGTGCCAGGAAATTGCAAGAATGCAGGATTTTGCACCATTTACCACAGAGCTTCTGGGGCCTTAAGTGGCCCCCAGACCCCCTGTCGTAATGCCACCTCTGCGAGGTGGGGGAAGGTCACTTCGTGACAATCCACCAGACTTTTAAACAGCTTTTTTTAGTACACTTCATTTTGGGATAGCTACGCCCCTGTACACAGTGACTTGTAAGTCCAACACAAAAAAACAATCTTTACAGTTTGACACAAAGAAATGAGAATAAAAATTTTATTGTTCTTCATCCTGAAGTAACGAGGAGGTTTTGAATAGCGATTACTTAAAGGACAAATGACACGATTTTTAATTTTTCACAAAACTTTGTGAAATACTTCAAAAATGCTGTAAAAATAATTACTTTTTCACTTTCATGTGATTAACGATACGTACAAAGGGATAAACACCCTTTTTATCGCCCTTTTTGCTGACCTAGAAATTATGTAGATTTTGAGTGCGATAACGTCGCTGAACCACTCGTGACATCACATGCGCAAGTCATCTATTTCTAAATCAGTTGATTGATATCGATACGAAATTTGCATAACAAAGCCGTGATTAGCAAACCAAAACAAACATCCACGTGGGTGAAATAGCTAGAAGTTCCAAATGGTGTCCTGTGCAACGTTTGGGTGCAACAACAGAGGAACCAAAGGCAATGGACTGAGTTTTTTCTCGTTCCCAAAGGACGGCCAGCTGAGAAAAGCCTGGCTGGATCCATTACTGTCGACGATAGAATTTCGATCCAACATCAGGTCACAGATTGTGCTCCACCCACTTCACCCGTGACTGCTTTGAAAGGGATCCTTTGAGAATGATGGAACTTGGTGTTGATGGAACCTCCAAGTGACGACTGAAGCCAGATGCAACCCCAAATGTGTCCCTAGCATCATCTGACCAGGAGAAAAATAAATGGCGAAACTCCAGTTGTTCAACACCTACACCTTCCCAGGGGAGCACCACAGAAGCGTCAAAAGGCCGAGGTATGTGATTTTTAACATTACAACATTACATATGTGCAAAGGCTAGTCGAGAAGATCGATAATAATTAATGATATTAGAGTGCAAGTCGTGGTTTAGACGTACATGTAGGTCATCATGCTCCCCCCTTTTTCGCAGCTTACCCCGATCAGACGATCACGGGCGTATACATCAAGTTTTGCATGTTGTAATCCCGTTTAAATTTCATGCATAATATACAAGTGTTATAATTTATTTCCAGTTTCATAAATTACTAGTATATAGGTTCTCCACACATGCACAAATGTACGTACGGTCCAGATTCTGACCTTTACCAAATGTAAGCAAATAACAATACTATTTTTAAATCAGATTTGACAACTGAAAATACACCACTGTATGTTACAGTGCATATATAAAAAACAAACAAATTCATATAAACATGATGAAGAAGAAAAATGAACAAGTAAACTCAAAGAAAAAAATACAAGTGTGAAATTGTTTACCAAACAGAAATGTGCAATGTATACAGATGTAACCTTTTGAACATGTAGCTTATAATATTGTTTATTTAGGTTTGCGAGTTGTTTCGAATGATATGACACACATCATAGGTACATTGTAGTCTAGAATCAGGTGGACTTAAAATGCATGAAAATATGTACACATCTATTCTACTTGTGAACATTCATTAGAAAAAGTGTTTGCATCCAAAAGATAAAATGTGGTGGTTTTATTTTGTAACAAATCAAATGTAAATATTTGTATATTTTTGTTCAAACTGATTTGACTTTTGCAGGTTAGGAATAGCTGCACTTCATTACAACGAGAACGGCAACAGAGACCAAGCAACAACTAAAGATGGACAGCGATGCTTCAACACCTGTTACCCAAAGAAGAGAATACACGCTGTTGCAAAACCTAGGAGGACACCACCACCATCATTTGGTTAGTATACAGTCAAACATCAATAGCTTGAGAACCACTCATTTCTCAATCCACTTTTTCAATCCTGCATATTCTTTTATCAGTAACTAAACAATATGCATTTCTTGAAAAAAAATTGTGCAGTCCCTGTGAGGTTTTACTGTACATGTATACTTCACACTGTAATGTAAAATTCATACCTTTTGACAAATTTAGTTTTGTCAAACTTCCAGTTTCACCAAGATGAAGAACAGCAATAAATATAAAAACCTTGTTCTTTTGCACTGATTTTCTTTTTTTCTCACATGTATTATCCCCTGTCCATCCTGTTTTCAGTTAAAATTTGTTAAAGCACCTTAACGGTTTATTTGATGTGTTGCAAGAATGAGCTATACATTTTTACTGACAATTTTTCATGCTTTTAACTAAAGTTTAATAATTCAAGGAAATATAGTCATGTAGGTACACAGTGTTGAGAAGCAAATTAAGAATATCAACTCTACTAATAGAAAGTTGCAATTGTGATATATGTCATTTACCAGATTTTATAACTTTCTTTTTTATTGTAGTGTATGTGGCTCTCATCAAGCAGGCAGTAGTGAAAAGAATACGATCAGAGTGCAAGTCGGAATATATTTTTTTCTCCTGTCCAGCCAAATTTTTTTCTTCAAGATTCAGAATCAAAATAATTTTTTAGGAAAAAAAACCATATAAAATTAAAATTGAATAGCTTGAGGGGTAAATTGATAAAAAAAATTTGCAAGACCAAAATGGTTCTCCCATATACCAACAAAAAAAACCAAATAGAACTGTGGTCATAAGAAAGTCCCACGAGAAAATCTTTCCTTCCAAAATAAGACTTTTTTTTATTTCTCTAAACTGAATTTGTGCAAACTATTTCACTTATAATGAATTATATTTCTTTTTTAAATAGATCTCATTTTTCTAGATGAATGTACATTGTATAACCATCTGTCTTTACTCTGTTTTTATTAAATCTCTTGTCTTTATTACAGGACTTTGATCGCATTGTCCTTGATGAGGCAGTGTTGGGGGTTGCTAGAATGTTTCGAGAGGAACTTGTAGTAATGCCCCATGACGAGGATTACAACAGATCCAATAGGTATGCAGCCTACCGCCAGTATACCATTTGGGCACATGGCCGACTTGGAGCTGGGGTCAGACGTGTGATCCCAAGCTGTTGTACTTGGAAAATTAGGGACAAGTATCCTGATCTATATGGACAATACAAGGGTTTCATTCCTAGACGATTTAATTAAAACTTGTTCATGAAATATTTTGTATTTTATCCCATATACCCTTATGATAAAGTTTACCACTTGCTTCCCTATGGTCGGTGGTTGTCCGAGTACTCTGGCTTCCTCCACCACTAAAACTGGTCGCCATGATATAGCTGAAATATTGCTGAAAGTGGCGTTAAAACACCAAAATAAAAAATAAATCAACCCTAATGAGTTGTTAATTTCACAAGTTGGTCAGTTGGAATTGTAAATTTAATTTGAAAGTTTTGCCATCTTATTATTATTTTTTGTTCTATCAGAACTGACAACTTCTTCTAAAATGGACTGACAGCCTTTTATATAATTCAAAACCATACTTGGCAGAGATGTTTTCTATGAGGTCCTACACAAGAGTCGATACTTTTGTGCAGATTCGTCAAAAAACATGGCCACCATGTAACTTTGAAAATTCTGATTGGTCGATTTTCAAGAAACTTCCTCTCAAGAACCGCTGAAGGGATTGAATTGAAATCTGGTATATATGTTTCTATGAATGTCTTTAACATGTGTTGTTACTGTTTGCGCCATTTGAAAATTCAAAATGGCCACCAGCGGAGGTCAAAGTTTTCATTGAAACCCTATGGGAAACAACATTTTCATCTTCTTCTTGAGAACAGTCGAACAGAATTTAACCAAACTTGGCAGAGATGTTTCTTGTGAGGTTCTAAAAAGTTGTCCTGGTTTGTACTAACTAGACCAACACACTGAGTGCTATCATTATTGTGCATTGGACAATTTGTAATGCCCATTATCCTGACTTGGGTACTTTTCCGCTCTAAATGTGCAGAACTTCTGTTAGACCAGGAAAAACAAAGAGTGACAATCTAAATTTATTTTATGCACAATATAGTAAATTGTTTTGTCTTGGTCTTCAAATCTGGATTTCTGAGATGCTACAATATTATCCCGAGTTGGAGGTTGTGGAATTGGTGCAAGATGGACCGAGATTCTTCTGGGATCATCTACTTCCAACTGCACACGTTAATTCATTCCTTCATTATCTTGCAGTCTCATACAAATGATGACCCCTAATAGTCTTGGAACATAGGAATATGACTTGTCAGCTTTAACAGGCTGCACAGACCATCTAGCTGTCTTTTTGTTGTAACTTCTCTGCCACCTGAAGTAGAAAAATACATACAATGTAATTCACAAGAATAAAACAATAGAATTGAGATTATGATCTATGGAGCCCTAACTTTCAATTCAAGATGAATATCTCGAATGTATAGTGAATCAGCAACTAAACATATCATTACAAGTTCACTTTATGAAGGATTTGAGTGATTTGTAGACAGATTTTAGGTTGTGGTCATCCCTCAAGAAGTTCTACGGCAGGCATCACGAGCTGGTCAATGGTTACAGGGTATCTGTTACCCAAATCAGAACTGATCTTCATTTGTTGTTGATGTCTTTCCCTTCATCGGATGGGACTTCTACCGGACTTGACCATGGACAACGCAGCAGGTTTGCGACTTTCGATTGACCCTTCTGAAGCCTATGATCAAATATCAGATTGCTGCCATTAATAATTACTGAGAAAAATGTTATGAACATCTTGGGAAGAACGGACGGACAGAGGTAAAACAGTATACCCCCCCCCCCCCTTCCAGTGGAGTGGGGGTATAATAAAGCTCCTATGACATATGATCATGCATGGTTCTGTTATTAGGACAAAATTTCAAGTATGTAAGTTACAACTGAAACATATGAAATTAACATGACATGACAAACCTTAGAGTGAAGTTGAGGCTAGGTTCAAAATCTTCATCGTCAGAATCATCACTGCCCTCTTCAGTAATATCTATTGAGAGACTGTAAGAATAAAAAATAATTGTTTATTACAGTGTATGTGTATAATATCGAAACAAATTTTGTTATATGGTTCTGATGTGCAGCTGTATAACGAAAAAGCTTTTCAAAATAATATTAAATCTATATACATGTATCCAGCACACATCTACACAACCCAATATAAAGAGACAAAATTACATCAAAGTTCCAGGAAAAAATTTGGTGCGCCAGACGTGCATCAATTCTGTCCGAGTTTGGTTTCATTCCCGTAAGCAGACTTGGGGTCAATTACTTTCAAATGTAATCGATTACATTACAATTACTTTGCAATTTTCATGATTACATTACATTACGATTACATCAATTTTCAAATGTAATTGATTAAATTACAATTACTTTGTAAATGTAATCGATTACATTACTGATTACATTTAATGTCATGACAACCAATATTAGTGTTTTATGTTATAATTTTGTCTCATATGCATCTATCCAATATCTCCTTTTTTAATGTATTTCTTACTCAGAACAATGAATTACAATTCAGTTTTAATGTGATCATTACATGCAATAAGATACATTATTAATTAACTCTATATTATTGTTGTCAATACAACCTAAAGGCATTTTATATCTTATAAATATTTTTATGGCACATCCCATTAAAATTATCTAAATTACTTCCCTTTGAAAAGTAAAATTTTTCAGAGTTCATTAATGGTTTAACTATTTGCGCATGCCCTAGAAACAACTGGTCATTCTCGCTAGCCATCATTACACAGTTCACATCATCATCAATTTCATGTTTTGAAACTTCATTTTACAAACACGTTAAAGGATTTCTATACCGATATTTAAAGCGAGAAGTTTACACATAGGATGTGTTAAATTATCTTTTGTGGATGTACAAAATTATTGTCTTGGACAATAACAAACTGTTTTATTTGACATTCTCGTCGATATGAAGTCCGTTACCTAACATGTATATCCATACAGATTCTCTTCAACTTGTGTTACTTAGAACTATAAAACTGGCCAAAACTACAGTTATTCAAAACTCGATTTAGAATCAACCAGGATTTTGATATTCGTTTATTTTGAGGTAAATATTTGACATTAGTTTTGTTCGAATATTAGTATTATGTCACAACTGATCATGATCTTCACTTGTGATAAACAAACATACACACAGAGACGCAGGTGTCCAAGTAGGTCAAACTACCATATATGAATATTCATGAGACACTAATTATAGAAGGCTTACTTAGATTGTACGAGATTTATGAATATTTATTAGACTTTGTTTACAATCAGTATCATGACGCGTGTATTGATAATAGGCAGTTCACACGTAAATAGGTTAAGGACATATGTGAATTCCAATTGCTCTACAAGAAACTTTTCATTTGGGAATGACCCTTTGGTACGTTTTTACGGAATTAGTGGCAGTAGAGGGAATAAGAAGGAACATTGTACCAGATGGGAGAGAGTGATTTCGGATATCCGTCCACATCATTTAGTTTTTCATGCTGGTGGAAACGATTTAGATCAAAACAGCTGTGAGGGTTTTACTGAGGAAATGGTGTTCCGGCTTTTGTCCATACTATCATCATGGAAAGGCAGATACAATATTCAGACTATTACTGTCTTACAGCTAACAGGTCGTAGATCTACATACAATGTACCAGTAGACAAATACAACTTTATTGTGTGTCAGTTTAATCAGCATTTAAAACGAGAATTGAAATCCCATTCTACAATTATATAATGGAATCTCCGGAATATGAAAAACTGTATATCCAACGTATACTTGGATGGTGTCCACTTCAACGCAGAAGGCAACCTCCGCTATTACAGGAATGTTAGAGGAGCTATAATAAATGCCATCCGTTTTGTTTGACATAATTAGTTTACTGTTATCATCTGATAAAGTAATTTGTTATTGCTATATGTGAATAATAATTTTACTATTGTAAATTTGCAAGCAGTTTTGGGGTCCCCCTTTTCCTGTTATGCTTTTTGAAAATGCATAGGTACAATGAATAGGTGGTATTTATTGTCTGTTTTACTGGTGCATATTTTTGTTATTATTATTTTCAATTTAACACATATTTTCAGTTTCAGTATTATATTTCAGGATTAAAACAAGTCTGACAGGGTGCAGACACCACATTAACTCCACCTTGTTAGTTTAAACAGTCTTACAGACTTTGATGTAAGGTTATTTCCTCATTGAAATTTTAGACTACTTAATTAAATACATAATTACATGAGTTGTACATTAGTGCATACTCCACTGCTTTTTAAAGCATGTACTTAGTGTACACTGGTACACTTGTCTTTGTGTTTACAAAACTGTACACTTGTACACATTTGCATTTCGTACACTGGTACGTTGTTGGGTACACTAGTACACAATGGCAAATGAAGAAATAAATGATCATATACTGGTACACAATTGCAATATGAAATGATTGTACACTGGTACACATTGCAAAACAATCTGATAATACATTGCTTATACAGTGGTATGTACATTTTGTACATGTATTTTTGTACACTGGTACACAAATTTAATGATACATTTAATATACTGGGATAAAACTGTACATTGGTACAATAAAACATTACCAGTATATCCATGCAAATCAAACTTTGTAATTCCATTCGATTATTTATTGGTATGCAATCCAAATGAAAGGAATACCGACAGTTACAATACAATCATGACAACAACTGCAATGAATGATATTACAGTATACATTTATAATTGTATCAATAATATTGGTCTAACTTAGAGCGCTTGTACACAATTCCATGACATAAATACAATATACATTAAAACATTTACATACAGCAGTACACATTTGCATTTCGTACACTGGTACGTTGTTGGGTACACTAGTACACAATGGCAAATGAAGAAATAAATGATCATATACTGGTACACAATTGCAATATGAAATGATTGTACACTGGTACACATTGCAAAACAATCTGATGATACATTGCTTATACAGTGGTATGTACATTTTGTACATGTATTTTTGTACACTGGTACACAAATTTAATGATACATTAAATATACTGGGATAAAACTGTACATTGGTACAATAAAACATTACCAGTATATCCATGCAAATCAAACTTTGTAATTCCATTCGATTATTTATTGGTATGCAATCCAGATGAAAGGAATACCGACAGTTACAATACAATCATGACAACAACTGCAATGAATGATATTACAGTATACATTTATAATTGTATCAATAATATTGGTCTAACTTAGAGCGCTTGTACACAATTCCATGACATAAATACAATATACATTAAAACATTTACATACAGCAGTTCATTTTGTACAGTGGGACTGATAAAACTGTATACATTGATACAACATTACATTATATACATATGAATATCACTGGGTACACTTGTACACAATTCCATGACATAAGCACACTTTACATTTAAACATTTGCATACATTTGTACAACAGATTATTATGTACATGGGTACAATAAACCAATGTTTTAATGTCTTAGGAGATGGCAGAACCACCACGTAAATCCAGAAGAATTTCCTCAAAAAGGTCTCGAGCCCTCCACATAGAAGATAATCAGGAGGTACATATACCAGCTCAATCAAATGCATGTAGCACTGCCCAGTCTGAGGGTTCTGACATTACTGAAAAAATTCAAGCAGGCATACAAGCTGCTATACCAGATATAGCAAATTCTGTTATTTCCGCGTTAAAGGTACATGGCCTAACATTTCCAACTACACAGTGTGTAAATGATAAAGCTGTACATGCTGAACCGGATACTAACAGCACACCTCTGCAGCCTTCACAGTCACCTCTTCAGAACGAAACTACAACTTATCCTGTGTTAAACAGGCCTACTGGTCAGAGAGGCAACAATAATGCTGCAAATGCTGAAACACTACATCACTTTTTGAATTCTGGTATTGACAATATTCATGATATTACAAGAACAAATATCGGAAATTCAATTTTACAGCCGATTACATTGGAGGCTGATTTACGTAAAGCTGACAACTCAGTAAATTATTCGTGCCAGTATTTCAAAACCACTTGCTTTGGGCATTGACCCCAAAATAAAAACAAAAATTTGGGCTCGAGAATACATTGATTTAGGCTGTCTATTAAATAAGAAGCAGTCTAAAGTGAAATTTCAGCCTACAAGTGAAACAAGTGAAGGGGGTATGGCTTGGGAAAAACAACAACCACCCACTTATAGGTTTGAAAAAATTTCCCACTGGCTGTCTGCATTTCATATTTTTGTCAGTATTTATTCTGAAAAATATCCTAAGGAAACAGGATCCCTTATGAAATATGCGGATATAATTCAGAATCTAGCCCGCAGATCATGTGATGTGGCTGCTTATATATATGATCGTACTTATAGAGAATGGCGCGAACATGATTATGAAAGTTTACCTTGGGACCAAGTCAATAATGAACTGTACTATGTCCTTAGGTCAAAAAATTAAGTTTGACAATCTCAGTAAAAATTTAAAATCATTGCCCTTTCCAGTCAGTGGAGCTCCACAAAGGAGCTCTTTGTGGATCTCCAAGAAATATTGTTACAGCTTTAACAACAACGATGGCAGATGTGAGCGCGGGCAAAACTGCAAATACCCACATGTATGCGAAAAGTGTGGCGGGGGTCATTTTAAGAGATTGTGCAGACAACCATATAAAGGAAAGAGTCAACCAAAGTTTAACAACAGACCAAAGAACGACAATGTCCCCAATAAAAAATGCTTTTAGGATTCTCACTATGGGATCAGTATTATTTTGATAAAACATTACCTATGGGGTTAAGCTTTTCTTGTAAACTTTTTGAAACTTTTAGTACAGCAGTTCACTGGATTATTGATCATAAGCTAGGAGGCTCGGGTTGTGTTCATTTTTTAGATGATTTTCTTTTTGTAGGGCCAGCTAATTCCCCACTTTGTCTGCAAACGTTAGAAATGTTTTTGACAATGTCAAAACAGATAGGTTTGCCTATTAAAGCAGACAAAACTGTTTTTCCAACTACAACTTTGACATTTTTGGGTCTCGACCTTGACTCTGAGTTGATGGAAATCCGTTTACCTCTTGACAAACTAGGCAAATTGAAGGATCAATTCAATCATTTTAAGTTCAAAAAAAAATCCACATTGAGAGAACTACAGTCATTAATAGGCCTATTAAACTTTGCATGTTCAGTGGTCCCTCCAGGTCGTGCAATTTTAAGGCGACTTATAGACCTTACCATTGGCTTATCAAAACCTCACCATCATCGCCGCCTTAATAAGGAGACTAGGTCAGATATACAGGCTTGGCTGATCTTTGTGGAAAGTTTTAATGGAAAATGTCTCTTCTTATCAGATAGATGGGGAACATCTGAACAATTAAACTTGTACACAGATGCAAGCAATATTGGATTTGGGGGTCTGTTTCGAAAACATTGGTTCGCAATCAAATGGCCTACTGACTGGTTGAAGTACCATATTACTATTCGGGAATTTTTTCCTATTGTAGTAGCAATACAATTATGGGGTAATGCCTTGAGTAACAAATGTGTCACATTTTTCACAGATAATTCAGGGGTTGTCCATATCATCAATAAGCAGTCCTCTAAGGATCCTACAATTATGAAATTAGTAAGGAAATTTGTTGTTCTCACATTACAATTTAATATTGTATTTAAAGCTGTCCATATACCCGGTATAAAAAACACTGCAGCAGATCATCTTTCTCGTTTGCAGATTCAGAAGTTCAGAGAAGAATTTCCATTGATGAATCCACTTCCAATAGTGAACTCTGTGGACATTCCACAACTTTGAAACAAATACAAAATGTAGCTACAAATTTGATTCATGGGTCCTTAGCAAAATCGTCTAAAGAGTCTTATAGACGAGTATTTGCCTTTAATAAGGAATTTATGCTTTTGTACTTCCCACTAGAAATTGTCTTTCCAGCTTCTTTGGAACATCTTACTTTATTTATTGCTTACTGTTTTCAGAAAAAAATAGCTTCATCTACTGTTTTAACTTATATGTCAGCTATAAGCTTCTTGTTACAATTAGGAGGTTACGAAGACTTAACTGGTCACTTTATTATCAGTAAAGCTCTTCGAGGCTATCATAAAGAAAAGGCTGCTAAAGACAGCAGACTGCCCATTACGCCATCAATATTAAAAGGTTTATGTCAATCTCTACCCAAAACCTGTTCTTCAAGGTTTTTACAATTAATGTTGCATGCAATGTATTTGCTTGCATTTCATGCATTTTTAAGAATTGGAGAAATAACTGGATTACCCCCACCACTAGGTAATTGTCTTAGTGTAAATGATATCAAATTTCTGCAAGGTGATAGTGAGGGCCTTGAAATTCAAATGTCTAAATTTAAGCATAGTACAGGTAAACATATACCTGTGCTGTTTCTTTCTAGTAACAACAGTAATAAGGCAGTTTGTCCGGTTCATTCCCTATGGTCTTATTTACAACTAAGGGGAAAGGAATCTTCCAATGTCCAGCCCCTTTTCTCCTTCATGGACAATGCCCCCATTACAAGATCATTTTTCAATAGCCAATTGCAGCTATCCTTAAAATTTGCAGGTTTAAATGTTAAAAACTACAAATCCCATAGTTTTCGAATTGGAGCAGCTACGACTGCTTGGGCTAAGGGGTTTTCCGAAGAACAAATTCAACAAATGGGTCGTTGGAATAGCGAAGCATTTAAGAAATATATTCGAATACCTTTATTGAGTCTGCAGTAAAAACCTTGGGGACAAGGGCCTCAGTGTTCTAGTTTTTCTTTGGCCAGCCAGTGGGTATATGATTATTATTGCTTAATGTCTTTTATTGATTTTATTGTGCAATAAAAAAAATTTCCTATGTACATATTTTTTTATTATGGCTTGTGTATAGTACAGTACTGGCGACAAGGGCCTCAGTACTGATGAATGATGTAAGTTAAATACCTCGGTTGAGTCTTAAGTAAACACTTGGGGACAAGGGCCTCAGTGTTTAAAAATATATTAATTTTGTCATTATGCGGTTTATTGATTACAAACATTCTCCTGTGTTAAATAGTTTATGTTAAAATAAATCTTGTATGCAATGCACATTTTCAGTTTAATGAAAGTGTTGTGGATGGGGTATATTGTTTCTTTCACAATATGTCTATTGAGCAAAATTACATATTGCTCAAGGCACAATAATGTGACGGTTTTACCCCCATCTTTGACGGTTTTTTAGTTTCTAGTAAATATCTAGAACTTTGTCTTGAAAATGTTTTTTATATGATTCATATAATATCTGGTTATTATGTGTAGTTATTTTTTGTGTAGTTTACTGCCATTTTAATTATGTGTAGTTTTGTAGTTTAGTGCATTTTTAATTATGTCATTTAATAATAAATGACCATTTTCAATTTCAACAATTGTTTTCTTATTGAGTTATACCGTCAAACAAAGTACAACACTATGGGATGGGGCCATAAAGGCATTTTATATCTTATAAATATTTTTATGGCACATCCCATTAAAATTATCTAAATTACTTCCCTTTGAAAAGTAAAATTTTTCAGAGTTCATTAATGGTTTAACTATTTGCGCATGCCCTAGAAACAACTGGTCATTCTCGCTAGCCATCATTACACAGTTCACATCATCATCAATTTCATGTTTTGAAACTTCATTTTACAAACACCCTCCCACCCTCCCTATTTTGTGAAAATGTATCTTTGATGTTGGCGGTTTTACCCCCATCTTTGACGGTTTTTTAGTTTCTAGTAAATATCTAGAACTTTGTCTTGAAAATGTTTTTTATATGATTCATATAATATCTGGTTATTATGTGTAGTTATTTTGGTGTAGTTTACTGCAATTTTAATTATGTGTAGTTTTGTAGTTTAGTGCATTTTTAATTATGTCATTTAATTGGTTACTGAGTTGTACCTAAAGTAGTGGGTTGTTTGATTATGGGTATATGTGTAATTGATTTATGGAAACTAATGCTTTTCTAGAGTTTTTCTCCTCATAGGTTTTTATCTCTAGTTTTTAATGCAGGGTTTCCTCAGCTTTGATATATGATATATGATATAGATTTTTATATTGTATTAATATGTTTTTTGGCGGTTTTACCCCCATCTTTGACGGTTTTTTAGTTTCTAGTAAATATCTAGAACTTTGTCTTGAAAATGTTTTTTATATGATTCATATAATATCTGGTTATTATGTGTAGTTATTTTTTGTGTAGTTTACTGCAATTTTAATTATGTGTAGTTTTGTAGTTTAGTGCATTTTTAATTATGTCATTTAATTGGTTACTGAGTTGTACCTAAAGTAGTGGGTTGTTTGATTATGGGTATATGTGTAATTGATTTATGGAAACTAATGCTTTTCTAGAGTTTTTCTCCTCATAGGTTTTTATCTCTAGTTTTTAATGCAGGGTTTCCTCAGCTTTGATATATGATATATGATATAGATTTTTATATTGTATTAATATGTTTTTTGGCGGTTTTACCCCCCCATCTTTGACGGTTTTTTTAGTTTCTAGTAAATATCTAGAACTTTGTCTTGAAAATGTTTTTTATATGATTCATATAATATCTGGTTATTATGTGTAGTTTACTGCCATTTTAATTATGTGTAGTTTTGTAGTTTAGTGCATTTTTAATTATGTCATTTAATAATAAATGACCATTTTCAATTTCAACAATTGTTTTCTTATTGAGTTATACCGTCAAACAAAGCACAACACTATGGGATGGGGCCATAAACTGTCTTTACAATATAAAATCATAAACTCGGCCAATATAAAAAAAACTAAACCAATATTGATATTGGCTTAGTTTTTTTTATATTGGCCGAGTTTATGATTTTATAATTACCCATTATAAGATAAAATTTTATGGTTAATTAATAAATATATCATTTACGTTGTAAATTATAAATAGCAATTCTCATTTTCCTTTTTTCATAAAATAAGTTGTGTCTTATTACTATGACCAATATTCATTCCATCTTATACTATTAGTAAATATTATAATACATTTGCACATTTTAATAATATATATCAAATAATTTCAAATATCCTGTCAATAGTTTATTGTGGATAATAAACTAGCAGTTAACCTGAGCCACAGATAAAATTTGTAATTAAGGTCTTATTTATGACACCAAATTATGTAACAATCATCATTACTAAATTTCACACCATTTACATGGGTGTCCTTGATATATAATTCAGAAGATAAAAAAAACCAAGTCATTCTGATTCTAAACATTTGCTTAAAAATATGCATAATTTCTCAGTCTAAATATGAAAACTAAATCTTTAATTTATGTAAATAGGTTTAATAAAATATAATTTAAAATTTTAGAGCTGTTTTCACTGAAATTTTTAAACCCCATTGAAATTGAGATATTATTTGTTTGGATATCAAGTCTTTGAAGCCATACTTAATATTTTTTTTGTACTTGTGATAGTTTTGATAGCAATTAAATATAGAAGAATATCTTTTGATCATGTTGTAATTGCCACTTTATTTTAATAGAGTTTTATTTTTAAATTTCATAACATATTTTTTTATTTAGATGTCAATAAACTTTATATGTTTTCTAGTAAGCCATTCTATATTATTTGTTAAATAAATTCCATGAAGAAAATTCATTTACATAAATCATACATTAAATATCTAAAGAGATACATGTATATGTTTCAGTTAAGAAAAAATAAGTCAAAATGATGAAAAGTAACCTAAATGTAATCAGAAAGTAATCATGATTACAGGTCAAAATGAATGTAATCGATTACATGACGATTACATGTAATCTAGAAAATGGCCGATTACAGATTACATCCGATTACATGAAAAAATGTAATCGATTACAACTGATTACAATTACAAATTACGATTACCCCATGTCTGCCCGTAAGTAGCTAAGGAGGACTGGCCATTTCAGCTTGTGGATTGATGAAAATGTAACGATGACGCAGAAGCCAACATGATCCCTATATAATATAGCTACTAGTAGTATCACTATGCAAGACACAATAATTAATAGGAAACTGTTATACAAGTGACTGTGTTGAACAATATTGACAATGTTACCTATAAAGGAACGACCATTTAACTTGAAGGGGGGGGAGTTATGGTTTTTTTCTAAAATAAATATTCTGATTCCCAATGTTGCTGAAAAACATATTCTGATTTTGGTGGAGGAAAAAAAAATAATATGATTCAAAGTTTTTGTCATATAACCTAATGTGGAATTCTGGAAAAAAATTCGCGCTTTGCACGACAAAAAAAAATATATTCTAAGTCTCGTGTTGTCCGAAAAAAAAATTCTGAACGAAACAAAAACCATAACCCCCCCTTCAAGTTAAATGGTCGGTCCCTAAACATAATGTAGAATATGTCTAATCTTTAACAAAATGAACATACTCAAATGGGTTCACAAATGAACTCGATTTCTCCAGTTTCATGCGTTTCGTTGAAATGTGATGGCTGCTCATTTCTTCTACTCTAGAAATACCTTGGTCAGAATATCTAAATCAAAAGTACAAATATCAATCACTACAAAATCACATTTGTCTGAAATTACCAGTTTTTGTCGTAATTTGCCTAAAAAATTAAGATAATTTTACCAAAACCTGCATGATTTTAACACAGACATGGGCCATCCGTCTACTGTTAAATTCACACACTGTGAAACATGCAAATTGCTATGGATCTTCACATTATTTCTTTAAAATCTTGTTTATAAATCATACTTACAAGATCCAAACTAAACAAGGGCAAAGCGTGGCGTATCCCCTCGCCTAAATATTTGACCCGGTGACCTTGACCTTTGATTTTGAAAATCAATAGGGTTCCAGATTCTCTTAAGGACTAAGTATGTACCAAGTTTGGTCAAAATCCATTGAAGGATGTTGATTCTAGAGTGTTCACAAGGATGTTACGCGGTAACATTTTGACTCGGTTATCTTGACCTTTGACCTATGAGGCTATGACCTTGAAAATCAATAGGGTTTCGGTTATCTTAAGAACTAAGTATGTACCAAGTTTTGTCAAAAATCCATTGAAGGATGTTGATTCTAGTGTTCACAAGGATGTTATGCGGTAAACATTTGAGCCTGTGACCTTGATCTTTGACATATGACCTTGAAAATCAATAGGGTTCCCGATTCTCTTCAGGACTAAGTATGTACCACGTTTGGTCAAAATCCATCGAAGGGTGTTGATTCTAGAGTGTTCACAAGGATGTGACGGACGGACGGTAGCGTTACTATATCCCTTCGCAACTTCGTTGGCGAGGGGATAAAAAGCAGTTCAAATGACATTTCTTTAAATAGAAAGCCTTTATATGAAAAATACATATTGATTTCCCTCTATCATGTCTATGTTGATAATTCTAAGATAGTAAAGTATAATTTTGGCTCCCTGAACTAAAAGTTATGTCCATGTTTTTAGAATAGTCGAGAAATAAACTTGGTTTGCATAAGGAAATTGAAAACGGTTTTCATTTAGTCATAGTCTAAACTATGCAGTTCAGGACATTTCAGTAAAATTTTATAGTCACATATATAGAAAAGTTTCTGAAACTTGCAAATTTCTATGGATCTTCATATTATTTTTTAAAAACCTTGTTTATGTATCATACTTACAGGATCCAAACTAGTTCTAATAATAAAACCCTAAATGCTCGCTTACTCGCAAGGGTTATAACGGGATGCCATTACACGTAATGGAGCAGCCGCCGAGATTTTTTGCGCTCGCTTACAGAGCTTCTGACGCCTGCATTTATCAATAATAAGACATAACCTTTCCTTTTGTCTATTATTATAACAAGTTTTTATCACCTACCAGTATTTTAGAATGTAATTCCCACAAAATAAAAATCCATGTTTACATTTTGAATTTCGTCATTTCCGGCCTCACTATTTGGATGTCGATACCATATTTGGCGATTTAGGCGTGAATGTTTACCAATCGTAACTACTCGGCCATTCTCGCTACCCTGCAAATAACAGGGTAGCGAGAATGGCCGAGTAGTTACGATTGGAATGTTTACATCAGCTTTTAGTAAGAAAACCATATTTAGAAAAACTCCGCCTTCCGTAGTTTCCGGTTATGGAAAACGATCGATAAATTTGAACAAGGTTGTTGCTAACTTTGAAAAGCACATATTTCTCAGCCAAACCGATTTAACAAGGACTGGGATCATCAGTAATAGTTATAATGAAATGTTTGAAGCGTAAATAGTGAGTTTTTATGTTTCAACTGCAACTTTTTTTTTTGCTCCATTGTGACGAATGGGACCGCGTTGTAGCTCTGCCGAGACACAAGTTTGTCACAGGAGCTACATTATTGCAGCTAGATCCAAATTAAAAATGCTACTGAATTGACACTTATTTAAATGGGAAGCTTTTTATATAAAAGATACATACTGATTTTCCACTATGGTGATAATTCACAGACAGGAAGATATAATTTTGGCTCCCATAACAAAGTTCTATGTTCAAACTTGTTGAAAAGTACTTTTAACCTTATTTATGTAATGTATTTCCAGTACCCAAGATATAAACTTGTTTGCATAAAGGAATTGAAAATGATTTTCATTTAGCCATGGTCTAAAATATGCATTTTAGGACATTTCTGAAATTTTCAGTAAAATTGTGTAGTCATATATAAAAAAAGTTCTGAAACTTGAAAATTTCAATGGATATTCATATCATTTCTTCAAAACCTTGTTTATAATTATATATTATACTTACAGGATCCAAACTAAAAGTGCAATTGAAATGAAGCTTCTTTAAATAGAAAGCTTTTATTTGAAAAATACATACTGATTTTCCATTATAGTGATAATTCGCAGAAAGTAAGGTATATACTTTTGGTTCCCAAAACTAAGTTTCATGTCCAAGTTGTTGAAATTTGATAAAATTAAAAGCCTAATTATATCAAAGAAATAAATTTGCTTGAATAAAAAGAACTTTATAGGGTTTTCATTAAGCCATGTACCGTTTTAATTCTTGCATTAAAAATGAATTGATTCGATATTTTTTTTTAAATTGATAATAATAAACTGCATTGCCATTGATATCATTTTTGCACTCCCATTTCTCCTTTGCTGGCCTCCTAAAATTTGTGCTTGTTTACCTCGCAAATACGGCCGTTTTATGCTACTCATTGACAATAATTTGCTGTTGCCGGTGCAAAATTACATATATTGATTAATATCTACCGAAAATGATCATAGGCATCATCATAAATTCATAAAATATGAAAAACGATTGAGAAAAGAAGGCAACATGCTCGGCTTACCTATCAACAATAATCAAGCAAAATCTTTGCCACTTCAGCGTGAGATTTGATGCGTAGCACTTCCTTGCGTTCGCTCCATCCAACGGCAACGGTCCAACTGATCCCTTACATATATCCTGCATTTGTTCCATTTGGAAGATACTTCACTTCTATTCCTCTTTATCTCGGAATCCGTCAAAGTCCGCTTTCTTCCACGCGTTGACAGTTTCTCTTTTGCCCAAGAACCACATGTTGTTTATTGTTTCTAAACAGTGCGCATGCTCAGGACGTGTTCACATAGAAGGCCATATGAATAGATTTGAATATTGTCATCCAGACAATAATTCTGATAACGATCGTTTTGGGTCTTTTTTGTCAAAAAATCGTATCTTTTGCTGCATAACACGGTGTTAATCTTCATTTTATGAAGGTCAGTACGGAAATCGACAATAATTTTGGATATGAAAAAATTACGCAGCTGGTAGACAATATCCCTTTAATATTACTTCATTGAAGTCAATTACAATTAATTTGAACAATAAATATAACAACATTGAAAATAATCTTTAAACTTTACGGTGACCTCCTAGGACAAAACTTTCTCTGCCAAACTTGCTCTGGGCGTACTGAAGTGATTGAAGTTGAGCGTTTGTCATACTTGGTTTGAATGATTCAAAACTAATATCGTTCATTCCAAAATATTTTTTGTGACGAAGAATCTAGAAAACACGAATAATATATTAATGGCCATCATCGGAAATCATAGGTTACGTCCATATTAGATTAAATACTTTAAAAAAAAAAAAAAAAAATATCACGTTTACTAAAGATTGACTTGAATCAGAGAGAGCAATTTTTTTTAATCGATCGAATTGCATACATTTATATATCCTTTCATTCTCAAACCGACAGTGCATAACATATCTATAGAGAGAAATTACAATAACAAATAAAAAGACTTATTATGTTCAGATGCGAAAGATTGATTGAAGGGAAACTTCGCAAAAAAATAATTTTTTATATGTTTTTCCTGATGTATAAATATGGATGTTTATATGCATATTAGCGTTTTATTATGTTGGATAAGGGAATGAAATCGATTTTAAAATTCGGTCAACGATAGATGGATGTCGCCATTTTGACAGCATCTCGATATCAATTATCACGTGATATCTAAATACCACCACGCCCAAAAACAAGCGTGACAAACCGGGGTCCTCATTCAGTGTCAATATGGCTTGTCAGGCGTAATTCTTTTTATTTTTCTTATTATTCTAAATATATGAAGTTATTACACAATCACTTTTTGCAGATTTACGTTTTGTTTCTATATACTTATGGCAAAACAAACGAATCGGAGAAAACGGCCCGTCTTTAATGAGACACATTTACAAAAGATTTTTTTTCGAAAATTGAAGAACTACGAAATTATGTGAGAAAAAAAGAACGGACATCGGAACAATGGCATGAATTCGTTAAAAAAATTAAAATAGGCCTATACTACGGGGCAAAATTGTTTTAATGATATTATTTATAAGATGTTACTTTGCAATCGATCGTTCATGCACTACAATAAAGCTACACATAAGCTCTGCTTCTTAGCTAAAAGCACAGAAAGTTACAGGGTAGGAAGCCATAAAATTGAGAGGATTATGTAAACATATAGTTTGTAATAGTTTTCATTTGACAATTACAGACGATGAGTATTATAAATACTTTTAAAGATTATTATACAAAACTTCAGGGTACATCTCTTACGTAATATAATAATTTGTTTATGGAAATACAATATTCTTATTCGCCAACAGTAAAAAGATTAATCTGTTTTCATAACGGTTATTTCTGATTTGAAGAAAGCGTAACATAAAACATGTCTCTGCGTAAAGAAAACATTTTTTGTTTATTTTAATCACGTCTTTCGAACTGGCGGACCCTTCTGATTAATCTCAGAATAGTCATAAAAAATATGGTTGTTGTTTTTATAAGGAAAAATTGCATACGAATGGTTCTTCTCTATTTTGCTTTTTGGGGTTTGCAAGAAGAATTTTCTACCCTGCCCTGTTCACCCTGCTTTACTTCATAATTTTGGTTGTTGCTATATCATTCTGATGAGGCATAAAAAAAAAAAAAAAAAAAATGAACAATTCAATATAACTTATGATCAATGTTAAT
The DNA here is from genome assembly GCA_963680875.1 of Bathymodiolus brooksi. Classification (NCBI taxonomy): domain Eukaryota; kingdom Metazoa; phylum Mollusca; class Bivalvia; order Mytilida; family Modiolidae; genus Bathymodiolus; species Bathymodiolus brooksi. Next base: position 130,260,286 of record OY804576.1, on the reverse strand, counting down.
CTTAAGATTTTTTTGTGAAAATAGCCCCAGAATCATTGCTGCATCAGGCGCGGATCCAGCAGTTTTGAAAACGGGGTCTCAGGCTCTTGTTTGCCAATTTTTACCCAATTTATACACGAATTTTACTAAATTGTCGAACACCCCCTTGATCCGCCAGTGTGCATTAATATGCACCCATTCCTAATGTATACTTGATCAGGGTCGTGTATTTTGATTACCTATTAGAACCTTTAAAATGTGTATTGCATCTCCTATTCTAGTCACGGGTAGCGTTAACGGGTCACAAAATGTGCATTGCGTTTCTGATTATTGCCAAAGATTGTGACACATGTATTCAAGTATTCGGTCAGAGTCTAGTCGACCGGATGTAAAATTACCCTTGTATATTCTGCCTGGCGACTTCCTGTGTGGACCTAAGCTCATTACGCAATATTAGGTACCCTGCTGAGTGAACCGGTGTGAATGTACCTGTCGTTTTCAGAATATAAAAATAAGTAAATCCCGCCTTTCACTTCTTATTTCAGGAATTATTTGCCTTAATTTATTGAAAAATAAATTATTCAAAATTAAAATATGGTCTCTCGCTTCTGAAAATACATGAAAAATATAAGAAATATATTTTCCGCATAATATTTTACGTTTCGCTCATCAAAAATGACAAGCAAACAAAAAAGGGAAAAGAAATTAACATTTTTAAATCACTTGCTAGCTCCAACATTTTTAGCACAAAATCCGAAGAACAAGAGTAAAATTGGTGTGGCCTAATCTCTGTATATTTTAACTGCTCTTCATCTGTTTATACCGCTCATGATCATGATCTCTTCCGAACATTGTCTGAATGAATATCAGTGGATATCAAAATTATAGGTCAAGTTTGCTTACGGGGTTCCGAGCTGAAAAAAATCATATATTTAGGTTTTGTGCCTTCTGGGGGTCACTGAGCAAAGAGTTTTTTTTCTTTAAACACTAACTTTGTAAACCCAGTTGACACCCGATCTCCTAACTTTTAATTTTTAGTTCTTTAATTAAAATTAAAACATCTTTTATGAACATCGATCGTTAAAATTGTGAATACATATTAATTATGATGAGACAGCTATAAATAGTTAGGCCAATTTGGCGCCTCTAATAATGAAAAATTATAATTTCAAGGGTGATGTATACCTTTTTTTTATCATAAAACATAATTACAATTATAATTGTTCCTGTTATTTCAACATTATATTTATTCTAATGTTTTAAAAATATTTTATCCTTAATAAATAATAAACGATCTACCAACACGTCTTGGAAAGCAAATAGTGTGTATTCAAATTCCCATTTTATTAATCCGATCAATACACAAGTTACGCGTTGTCAAAATTATCCATTATATTTTTCAGCACATTAGCAGTAAAACAAAATGAACATAATTGTAAAAGGGATCCTACATAGAGTGAATATAGGTGACTGTTGTAAAACACTCTTTCCGTTGTAAATATAAAGGAAATGAAACATTTTGTTCATTTAAAATAGTTGTTTGTCAAAAAGGTACGTAGCTGTTCACTTCAGTATTTAATTTTCCAACGGTTATTAGATTTAAATTACAGTCCTCTGAGCGCTTTAAATGAAGCGAATTTAACATCAGCGCCCCAGACTTTAAATTTCAATCCCACAATGCAATTATCGGGCTAAAACGTCACAACCCATGAAAAAATTAGAAATTAAAAGTACAAATTTGCGATTTGCTTCGTTATTTGTGGAAATATGTCGATAAAACTTTGTGAATATGTATTTTATATCACCAGGAACATATTTAGCTAACATGTAAAAAATCGCGAAGTTTCCCTTTAATGAAACTAGCTGGGAGGACAAACTACCTTGTTAATATACAATTAAATATGTACCAGGATGTCGAATATTGAATAAAGTTGAAAGTTGTTCTGTTTGTCGCCATTCTGCTAAAATATTGATCTTGATTAACTTCAGTAAGATGCCTCCATTCCATCAATCACAAAAACCGACAACAAAACTGCACACGAATTCAAAGCAATATCATTACATTTTACAACTGAAATTGTCTGGGATTTTATGTAGAAGATACTATATGCGAAATGGAGCATGGTTCGAACTTGAAATTCAACACATGTAAACTTAAAAAAAAGAAACAAAGGGCAGAATAAGTATAATCTTGTAAACCACAAAAAAATAAAAGTAAAAAAGGCAGAATAAAAATAATCTGTTTGTGCCTGCATTCTGCTTGCATATTTTATAACATGTGGTTTTATTAACACATGAAACGTAATGAAAACTTATGCATCTTGGGGTGTTACTTTTTCAATGTTTACAATAACGTATTTAGTAATTAAAATAATTTCTAAATGACATCCTTAATTTCGTTTTATTCTCCAAGTATCGTGCATTTAACTTAATTATCTGTCATAATTTTACCAATTCAAAACAAAAATTGCATATTTTGTTAAACATGTTAAAGATATTTCACCAAAATCATAATATTTCGGCAAATTTGAAAGATATTTCGTCAAAATTGTATAAGTTTTGCATATTTTTTTTTGTTATTAAAATTAAGCATATTTCTACAGAGTTTATGAAAGATTTATTGTTAAAATGCGCATATTTCACTTAATTCAATAGTAAATTATATAATTCTTTACAAGATTTTACAGTTAAAATACAGGTAAAAATATAACTACATTTCAGAAACAAACTAATTGTTAAAACAACATAACCCCTTATGTTTATTTATACCTGTAATTAAAAGTGGGCAAACCAGGATGACACCACCCTGGCTTGTGTGTATTTTTACTTTCATACCGGTAATTAATCTCATCAAAGACCATCGGCACCGATAAAGGCATATAATTATTGTAATAATTAATGAAACATATAAATTTAATTTAATGCAATCATCATTAATTAAATTGGATAATATGAAGCAGCCGGCCGCGATACTGGTACTACAATACTGGTACACAATTAAATTTATAATTTTAATAAATAGATTAATAAAAATATTATAAAACAAAAACAAAATATTCGAACAAAAACCAATCGCGGGAACACATTTATAAACATTTGAATCACAAAAAATATTTTTTTTTATAATGACTTATTTTGGAAAAAAGTGGGGCGTTTTGGTAAAAAGTATGGGCGTTTTGGTAGGGAGCGTTTTTGGTAGTGAGGGCGTTTTGACCTGTTGCCGATATTTTATGTTGTGCAAGTGATAATTATGTAATTGTTTACTTAGGATGACACTAATTACTCTGGGCAGGAGAACAAAAGGTTTTTAATCATAGGTAAGCTAAAGTCTGTTTTAAAATATTCATCAAATGCATATCAAATGAATTAAACAAAAATAATTTTAAGATGCATTTTGTTTATTAATTTGTATATGCATGGATTTTAGTTGTTCTGTTGTTGTTGTTTTTCCTCTCTTTTCATTCATTGTATTCTTCTTGGTTCTGCTTTTAATTTGTTTTTGTTTTGTTTATTTTGCTTTTGTTGTAATTCTTGTATTTTGCTAATTGTTTCTCTTGTAGTTCTTTAGGTTTTATATTGATCATTTTGGAAATTGTTTTTATTTGACTTGAACAAACCAAGTAATTAAGATTCTGAATGTATATTTGTTTATTTTTTAATAAGTAGCTATCAACATAGTGAAATGAAAACAAATGTAATCAGAATATAAAAATCACAATTTCACTCAAGATGTAGATAATCAATATCAGCATATTGTGCAACATTTAAATCAAATAAGCACAAAAGTCACAACTTTCACTATAATCAAAATAGCAATAAAGTCACAACTTTCAACATTCAATGTACCATTCCAGTCCAGCCAAACCACACGCTTGTGTTTTACGCCATATACACAGTGTAAAGTGAAAACAGCATGCTTTTAATGTCATTTGTGGAAAAACAGCTTTAAGAGCGTTTCTAGCAGCAGTTTCAAAGTCCATAAGCACGAGCTGAGGTGTCAGAAAAAGGTTATTTTTTAATAAAGCTCCTTTAAGCATGGTGAATAGCCTTGTGTATGTTTGTTCAGTCTTGTTCGGAAGAAGTGCAAACACTAGAGGATATGAAGTATCTTCTATGTATCCATCCAGGGTGTATAGCTGGTAAAAGAGTTCAGAACAAGAGTAAAATGCTCCATCTCCAAACACCGTGTTTGAGTCACAAGGCATCCTTAGGTTGCTGTCTTAGTAGGGTAGTGGGTGTTTAAAAAGACCGCTAGTTTTCGAGTTTGGGTTAATAGTATGACACACGGCTAATTTTTCATATTTTGACGTAAAATTATTGTAGTTTTTATTTATTTATGTCGTCGTTACCTACCGTGGTCACATTTTCATATTATATACGTTTTCTGAAGGCACCCTCTAACTGTACATTTTACAACAAAATTTCAACACGAATAAAATGAACATCAAGACCTGTAAGTTATCAAATCAAAGTGCTTGACACAAAGACAATATGCTAATTATATCATCTAAACTAAAAACGGGAAACTTAACACCTTTTTATTTGTTGTTTTTTTGAAGTTTTCTCGTATCTACATATTACCAAAATGTTACCCTATTTTCAAGTATAGAATGATGTTCCGAAAGAATTCTAGAATATTTTAAATAGAAGTAAATACATCATTACTTAGTACACCTGTGTGCCAAAAATTAATATTTTTAAAGTTATCATTCAATAGAAAATAGCAATTAAAGAGATGTGAAATCTGATCAAATTTAGCCTGTGGCAAACACGGATTACTACGTGTCGGTATTCGATTTGTGGTTAACACAATCCAGTCATTATTCAGTACGTGTACTGAAACAGTATATTTAACATTTTGTCTTCTGTTTGGCGTGTGATTGTGTCTTTTAGTAGAATAAACTTATCGCAATACAATGAGCGAACAACTATGTAGTTAAATTACGCTATTTTTGATATTTTTGTATTTTCGTGAACACTAATTTGTAGTTTACGGAACAAGTTCGTAAGACACGTTTTTGATCCGGCAAATGTCACAATTTGGCAGCCCGCTTAAGGGAACGGTCATTATTTAACAGGATGGTTTTTATAACGTTTCTTTAATGACCTTTTCGATCTCAGAGAATAAAAATATCAAAATTTTCATAGAAAGCATCAATTTTAGTCTACCTCCGAAATAAAGAAACAACTTAACTGTGATTTTATTTTGTCATGACATAGTTGAAATAATTCGAATCGTAGCATAGGCATTGTGGACAAAGATGCAGATATATAATTTAGTGCGTTTCTATGACACTCGTCATCAAGTACACTCATAGACAAAAGATTGGAAAGCTAAATAATTCAAAAGTCTTGTAAAAATAGCAAACATCAGCTAAGTTAACTATGGCTGAGTGAGATTGACTTCAGTTTTAATAAATTATATTATTTGGGAAATGTACATTTAAAATATTAATATATCTAATAAACCATATCCGTGACGAAACACTGACTTAATGGACAGATGATACCCTCGGAGACTAATAGTCCACACACCAAAGTGATCGACTAAGTGATGATAATAAAACCGTTGATATGCAATAAACCATGTCAGTGCCCAAACACTGACTACTGGGGCAGATGACAACCTCGGAGATTAATAGTCCACTTACCAAAGTGTTTGATCCAGTGATTGCTATAGAAACGTAGATATCTTATGAAACTGTTTACTCGCGTAGTGGCATAAATCACATGTGGATTTTGAAAAACTCTAAAGATCTTTTGGATAACCTGAAATCAAGATCTTTCTCTCAGGTATCCTCCATCAAAACTTTTGAATTTTTCAACTCTATATACCACCCTGCCGCATGACAAATTAAAAACCCGCTTAAAAGAAACAATTCATAAAGCTTTCAGTCATAGAAACTATGGCTCAAAATTTGTTGTGTTAGGCTACAATTCCACATATTTTTCAAACATAATTCAAAAAGGTAAAGCATGCTACTCCGAGGAACAAGTGATCAGTATGCTGGAGTTCCTTATCGATAACATATTTGTCTCCTTTGGAGGGACACTGTTTCAGCAGGTCGTCGGCATACCAATGGGTACGAATTGTGCCCCTCTTCTAGCCGATTTATTTTTATTCTCATATGAGTCGGAGTTTCTTCAAAAGCTTGTAAAAGATAAGAAGATTCATGAGGCTAGAGCCTTTAATTTCACATACAGATATATTGATGACGTTTTATCTATCAATAATTCTAGATTTGCAGAATTTCTTCCATTGATATATCCTCCAGAGCTGGAAGTTAAAGAGACCACAGATACAGCTTCGTCCGCATCATTTTTGGACTTATACCTCGAATTTGACGACAGTGGTCAACTCAGTACTAAAATTTATGATAAACGGGACGACTTCAATTTTAAAATCATAAAACATGTGCAGCAATATACCAGCTTCTCCTGCATATGGTGTTTACATCTCGCAATTGATTCGCTATGCAAGGGCCAGTAGCAATTATTCTGATTTCCTGAAACGTCATCTTCATCTGAGAAACAGGCTACTGGACCAGGGCTATGAAAAGATTCGCCTTATTCGATCTCTTAAAAAGTTTATATTCCGATACCAAGATCTTGTCGAAATATATTCCGTCTCTGCAGAAACGATTATAAGCGATGCATTATGTGAAAATGTATAAAGATAAAGAAGTCAAGAAAAATGTCAAAAATATTTTTTTATCAATATGTGACGTGAAAGTGTTTTTGACATTTACATTCACTGAATATGGTACTGTTTTGGCAACTATTTTACCTATTTTGTTCCTGTAATTAAATACTGTTATAGTGACAGCCGGAGCCTTTGAATCGTAATGAGAGCGGCAGGTTTGGCATTTTAAAATCTGATTCAACCCACCATTTCTCTAGAAATGCCTGTACCAAGTCAGGGTCATTACGGTTTTCACAGTTTTCTGGTTGTTGACCGATTTTGTCTGTTTATATAATTATGAGTTTTTACTTTCCCTTTGTACGATTGTTCGGAGTTCGGTAATTTTGTTATTACCCTTATTTAGTGCGAACGGTGCGAAAATATCTGTATAAGCCGAAGCCCGATTAAACTGAAATATTTTATAAACATGGCATCATATTTAGTACCAATGTGTACCATTTACAAATTTAATCTGTTTAATCCGGACCATCGCTCTGCTTGCTGTGCAAAAAGTAGGTCTAAGCGGTGGTAGGTTTTGTCAGGTTTAACTATATGCAGAACAAAAGAATAATTTAATTTGATGTAAATTCTGCTATCTGATTGGCTGATCCGCCTGGAGCAACATTGGTCATACTTGATTACCTGAGTTGATATTGTGACGTCTCCAACATATTCATTCGCCAACGACAAATTCAAATAGTCACATGAAACAATCGTAATTAAAATCGAAGAATCATTAAATTATAAGGAATATTAGGAATATGTTAAATTTTTGCACAGGTTATACTTGTATAATCTGGTTTAAAACAGTTTACGCTTTTCGTTAATTTCTTCGCTTCGCGGTTTATTAATCGTATACTGCTCCAGAACAGGCTAAATCGTATATGTATAACCTATTCAAAAATCTTCCGTCACGCGACTTCGGTAATGTGACATTTAAAATCATATTTTATGGAAATAACAAACAAAAAATCAGTATATCAGCACATATATTTAATATCAAACTTTATAAAAAATAATTAGGATATTATTATAAGCACATATATTTTAACATCAATCATTATGAAAATAAAATAGGATATTATAAACATATATATTTTTATATCATACATCATGAAAATAAATTAGGATATTACAAGCACAGATATTTTTTTTGATCATACTTCATGAAAATAGATTAAAGGAAAAGGCCAGTCAATTGAACGATTGTTATAATTCAATACATTGTAACTTTTTATTTGTAAATAACTAATTATTAAACAAAAAACACCTTTATTAACATTAATATGCCCAATTAAAAATATGAATATTTGGAATTTCCTGTCGTAGTGTAAGCGGCCATGACACCTCTTCATGTCAGATCATGATCACAGTCAGATCATGTTAGTTGAATAAATAAATATTTTTTTACTCTTCCCAACATCGTGCCCTTTTGGTTATGTTTTAATATCAGATCAACTGCAATACAATGTTTACAATTGTATATCGTCCAATTTTTTTTCTTAATACTCCCATCCCATGTTACATTTTCATAAAACAAACGAGTTTATTTGTAGTTGGGGGGGGGTGGGGGGGTATCTACGTATAATTTCATGTTTAACGTGAATGTCCGTAGGTTAAATAACTCAGTTTTAACTTATTTTATGCGTACACATGCTTTTTTTCTTTTTTGTCGCCAATGCTATCGTACTTTCCCGTGTTTTTCGTGGTCACTGGTCGATGTGTTGATAAGGATAGCCCTGACCGGTAATTACAAAAAAAATTCTTCTCACACTTTCCCTTTTCGTTATTTTATATATAATTTTTTACAAAAGTTTAATTATTTTTTTTTCAAGTTATTAAATTTTAACAGACTTATTCTTATATCTTTAGATTCTTTTTTGTTTTTGTTTTTTTAATAATTATTTATTTAAATTATTAAAAAAAATTATATTTTCATCTTTTTTATTTACAGATTTTTGTGTAATTTTACCAGATTTTTATTTTATATATAAATTTTTACAAAAGTTTAATTATTTTTTTTTCAAGTTATTAAATTTTTCTTATATTTTTTGATTGTTTTTGTTTTGCTTTGTTTTTTTTAAATAATAAATTTCACTTTTGAGACCTGCATTTCTAAATTTACTTACCTGTAAATGTCATTAATTGAATATGATATTTCAAAATGTTGGCATAGGCTGAGGACACCACGTCTGTAGAACAGGTGCTCCGTTTATGTACAGTGCATTCGATTTTGTGCACATATATACAGTGAAGTCCTACCCACACACACTTAGCATAAAAATCCTTCTATATACAGTTAAGATTTTACAATTTGTCAGATTGCTGCTAAAAGTTAATTACATGAATAGGATAGTCTAAAATTGGTCTTTGGCGTACATGTATATCATATCACTTTGCTGTATTTCACATCTGCTTCCACCAAACGAGTCGCCATTTAAAAAATCCATTAAAATTATAGATTCGCATCTCATTAAAGTCCCACGGGCTATATATTTGACTAATAATAAAAACACAATTCTTTTAATAATAAAACCATTTAAACTTGTTAAAGCATTTAAAAAACGCAATAAAATTTGTCTTTCAGCTCGCATTACTATATAATAAAGGGGGAAACAAGTAGCGAGAATTAAGTTCTGTCATGCAATAATTGATATTGAGATTGTTGTCTATGAAAGAAACATGTCAGAATCTAGTTCGAAGCGTGGTCCAAAGAGAAGATTTACAGATTCAGAAAGAAAACAGCGGAAAAGAGAATCGAATGCTAAATTTGAGCAGGATATGGATTGGAGACCAGTGTGATCGTTGGAATGAGCTCAGATCAGTTCTACGAGTGAAAACCAACGCTGAAGTGGCGAAAATACTTTTGTACTGGTAAGTGCAATGTTTACATTTTAACGATGAAAATAAATCGTACATTGTGGCTAATAGAAGTTATAAATTTATTCCGTAGGTGAAAACATTGAAGGAAATATATATTTATTTATCATCTATATCTTAAATGTATGTTATTTACTTCGAAATAGGTGATAAAACCTGTCAAATACCAAAGGTAAAATCAAAAAATCGAGACGAAAATATTGAGGCCAGTTAAAGGGATTTTTTAAAATACAAATTATCGCTTTTAATACGGCGTCCTAAATTGCAAACAATGTTCTTTGGTGTTTTGTATCGAATTTTGCTTTAATTCTTAAGTATTTTAATTAAGTATATATTCTAACAACCTTTGTGGCAAACATTTGGGGGGGGGGGGGAGGGTATTGTTGTGAATATAATCAGTAACAGAGTACAATGTAAGTCCCAAATTAGTGTAAAGTAAAGTATTTGCTCCACAATCAAGGCATCCCGGAAATGGGGCTTCTGTCCCTAACTGTACTAGTAGTCACACTATATATCTATCACAGATCTTCATTACTTTTGTCATTTTACAATTTTGCAATATTCCTAGGCTATTGTCAATTTCAGCTATGATGAGAAAACTCAGGAGACACAAACAGCAAAACAACTTAGATTACACGATGATAGTGTGTTTGCCACAAGCGTGCCATTGTCTGATAATACAGCATGTGCTGCATTTACGTCCACTCCAGAACGTGCCCATCAGAAGCCCAACATTACTGTTGCAGATGTTTCTGAGATTTCAGCATCAGAACATGAGATTGGTAGAATGTAAGTTTAATAAAACAACATAGTAGTGAAAGTATATATAAATTTTATTGCTGTTTATGGTATTTTAAATAATTTCTGTCACTTTCGTACAGCTAGAATGAAAACATTTGAAAAATTGAAGAAGAAAAAAAGCAGTTGAAAGACTGAGACTCAGAGAGAACAATTAAGGGCCTGAAAAATAATGCCAAATTTAGCTAAGTACAAAGCTTTGCTCGTGGGAGATAATTATACATTTTTGTATTAACAAAATAAGGTATAAATCAACAGGATCTTGTTGTGTAATCTATATATTTACACCATGAATGATGTTTTTAATTGCACTTTAGTTTTGACAAATCTGACAATATTTCATTACATTGAATAAAATAGAGATTTACTCAAGTAAAATGCAAGTATTGTGTAACATGATTTTGATTTTTGGTGTTTTAGCGCCACTTTCTACAATATTTTCAGCTATATCATGACGACCAGTTTTAGTGATGGAGGAAGCCGGAGTACCCAGAGAGAACCACCAACCATGGGCAAGCAATTGGTAAACTTTATTACTTGCGGCTTCGAGTCGAGTGCACCCTTTTTTGTAATTTACAAAGCCATGCTATTGTGTAACAGCTACACATGTCAGTTATATATTTTTTTTTGTTTTAGGACAGAAGTTGAAATGTCGGGCATTGCTGTCAGCAAATATTCCACTAAAAAAGCATTTGACAAATCCAGCAGTTTTATTAATATATGTATAACAAGATATACATGTGTATATGGGGGAAGTGTCAATGAGAAACCATCACATCAATAATGTTGCTTCATACAGTTGTTGACTACTTGCCTTCACTGCAAAACAGATGTACAAAATTGTAAACAAACAAAGTGTGTAAATAAATTTGGCACAGAAAATAATTTTATTTTGGATTATAAATCCGAGTCTTCCAGGCATGAAGCCAACATACTGTCCAAGTGGGTCTGGATATTTCCCCCTTATCCGCCATACACAGCAACTTGGTACAACACGCCTGTTTCCTGCTCCCAAATAGCCATGTCGCCACAAAATGTACTGTCTGTACCCAGTGTGTCTTCTGTCTCTGTTGTAATCTTGATCTGGAGTTTGTGCCAGAATATTATCTCTATGGCGAGCAACAACCTCCAAAACAAGTTCTTCCAAAACTATGGTATAGAAATCCTGAAAAGAAGGGGAAAATATAGATGAGAAACAATCCATAGTTTTCCATTGTAATACATCAATTCATTCAGATAAGCTAGTTTGAAAAAAGATATTGTGGTGCTGGATGAATACTTTCTCAGTTATGCTTTATTTGAGGGGCCATCAACAGTTTGTCATGAGATTTGGGTTTTTGCTTGTTGAGGGCTGTATGGTAACCTGTCTTTTATTTAATTCCGAGGATTATTCTTGTGTGATTTGTTGGTTGTTTAACCCATATCTCATTTTATTTAAATGGTAAATACATGTTTAAACATTAGATGGTATGTTGCATACAAACAACAGATTACATGGTGATGGCAAAGTCAATACTGGTGTAACCACAAAACTGTCAAAAATAAAATCATGCAACAGAATAGTAAAGGCATATGAAAAAAATAATATTTACAGGCATTCTTGAGTGGCACCTCTCACTGTTCTCCATGCAACACACTTTCTCTCCCTCCAGTATCTCCCTGCAATAGGTGCAGGTGCATCAGTCAGGTTGACCAGGCTGAGGAGCAGGATGGATCTGGATTTCTTTCATTTTCTTGCTCCAATAAATTGGAAGACAAATGAAGGCTGCGTGATTGATCTGAATTCTAAAATAAATAGAATTGTTTTATCATCTTGTATGAATAAATCAAAAGATCTGTAATTCAATCTTTTATGGCAACCAAAATTGAGGACCAAACAAAATACAGTCATCTGTCAAAGGTATTGGAAAATGTCAAAAAAAAATCCATATATAATCAACCAAAACCATATTTTATTTTTAGATTATTGTGAAGTCATTTCTGGATAGATTTTAACAAATTTTACACCAAAACATTCAAAATTGTCTATATTTTGTTTGTTTATTTGTTCATTATATTTATATGAGTGGTTTTTACTTGTACATACTTTTTCCATGATTTAAATTTTTAGGATTTATTTTTAGTTGAATTATATAGGAAAATCAGTCAATTTTTATTTGTTGTGTTAAATTATATACAAATAAAAATCACTCATAACAACATAATGAGTAAATAAACCCCCAAAAAATATTGTTTTGGTTGATTATGCAGGGATTTTTTTTTTTTACATTTCCCAATACTTTTGACAGATGACTAGTACAGAAATTACAGTAAATTTATTGTTGTATAGGGTAACTTCGACAATTTATGTAACCTCGATACACTTAGAATCAAAACATTTAGAAAACAGAAAATCAAAGAATTTAGAGGGCTAACAGAGAAATGAAAGAGCCTAAATGGTACGATTTCCGTTAGGACGGTTACACTTTGCAAGTTCTTCATACTGATAGCAAATATAATAAAGATAAAATCCTAAAATATTTAATTTGCGAACATTATTTACTGAATAATGCGGATTCATTCAGAATTTTTTTACGAATACAACATATTTATTGTTCATTTGGTATTTCCTTTATCGTACCCCAATTTTGTCAAAATACGTTTTTTTTTACAATTAACTTTATTTCTCCTCTCTCGAGCTATGCACAAATTACTAACGTACTTTTCTGTTTTAAAACCATGCGAAATGACCACTTTTTATCGGGAAAACTTTGAAATAAAAGAATAATATAGTGAGAAAAGAGTACATGTGCTTACCTCTTCCATCGCTGTTTATTTATAGTGGGAACAACACGATCATTCGGCAATCGTATACGGCCGAGTAGTTACCATTGGATCATTCGACAGACTCCGTAAATTTGCCCATAATTAATCAGTCGCCATCTTTTGATGCAGCATCCTGGAATTCGTCAACAAATATCGTTCTCTCACCCATTCTTTCTCACATATATCAACACGAAAATGAGTTAAAACATTATTTTATTAAATATAAAGCATGTATAGTACATTTTTTGGAGAATGCAGCTCATTAAAAAAACGGTCGTATCTTAGCCAGTGGGGCTTTAACTACTTTAGATATAAAAATATGCATTTCTCCACTATTTCTAAAAAGTTATCATCTCATCAGCTAAAAGGTCAAATCCATTTGATCACAGTTCACATAATACGTAGAAAACCTTTTATTGACACAGTTAAAAGGTCGTCTAAAAAGAATCTTTATTATGTTTCATAATTCATGTCTGCTTATATAGATTGACACAGTTAAAAAGTCGTCTAAAAAGAATCTTTATTATGATTTATAATTCATGTCTGCTTATATAGTTTGAAAATTTAATATAAATAGTACCTATTATGTTTTCATATTTCATGTGTGCTTATATAGTTTTAAAATTTAATAATAAATATTCATTATTTTTTTTTCATATTTCATGTGTGCTTATATTAGTTTTAAAATTTAATAATAAATATTCATTGATTATTATGTTTTCGTATTTTATTTGATTCCATTTATATAGAAAATACAAATAAGAGAATCAAATTTACCTTTATTTACCTGTGATTGCTCTGATCATCCACCCTTAATGGGACAACTTTCTTTGATCTTTCAAAATGTTGACGTTCCGGGATACAGCCCCTCTGAGAGTAGATTTATTGGGATTATAGCGAACAAATATGACACTCTCTTTGATATGCGTTCTTAATAGTAAGGTGTAAAACTAAGTGATACATTAATCTTGTCAAAATAAGTCCAAACAAACCAACTGTTCTAGAAAACGTATTCCAATGTTACAAATTGTCTAAGGTTACAATGATTTTGGAATATTTTTCCTAGTTTAAAATAATCCATGATATATTTCTTCCTAGTAAATATATTTAACTAATAACTGTGGTATTCATAAAACTTCTTATCTTAAGTATTTCCTAAGAATAACATTAAGTTAAGGAAACTCCGCCCATCATACTTAAGTGGTATTCTTAAACGTCCTTAAACTAAGAAAACACTTTAGATTTCCCTTAACTTTAAAGTAGATGGGTAGGTTCCTTAAGTTTTCCTGAATTGCTATTTATACTGATTGTGAGTTATGAAAGTGATATTGTATGAATAAAAAGATAACAACAAACCATATTAGCAATATTTCATAGGCATTCGAGTTTATCATCAAATCCATATCATATCTTACATGTACATAAAATTCACCATCAAGGTCATTTTCCGGATGAGTAAATATTTTACAACCGTACCATTTGATGGCACGTGCTTTGCGGGTATATGAAATAGGTATAATTAAAGCTTACTAGTATTGCATTATTACCAATACAAACATGTTCCATGTCAGACGTTTTCGGTTGTTTCATGCTGGGAGAAGAGCTTTACGTAGAGAGCGAGTATTCAGAGACCGTACAAAGCCTCTTGATATCTATGATGACTTCGAGTTAATAGACAAATACAGATTTGACCGACAGTCTATTATGATGATATGTGATATGTTACAGGATGACTTAGAAAGCAGTACATTTAGGAATCGAGCCTATTTTTTTATGTTTTATTTACATGATATTTCCATACAGTCATTAAAATTAGTTTCGTATATAACTGTTGAACGTAAAATCCTCCAAATAGATGAGGGAGGTGCATCCAAATTCAAAAGTGGGAAGTTGAGGAACATTATGATTGTGTGTCCCTGTTAAACATACATGTACCTAAATTTTAAAGAAATATAATTGTCGACGAAGTAATTGTTGACGAAAATTTTGCTCTTAAGACGTCCTTTCTTTTCTCGTATTCCTCCATTAGTATCATCTTCTCTCAATCGGTCCAGTTTGGCTTTCTCTTAGACATGTTTAATAGTTAAAGATTTTGATACGACTTCAGTTTTATTTATATATGTATGTATGTATTGAATTGGTCAAGCAATGCTTGTGAAAATAGTGTAAGCGGGAATTGAAATACAATACAAAATATTTATTGACAATGAAATCAATCATCAATGTACAATAATAGCTTAAGAACTGTGTGTCCCCTTTTCATTCATATAATTTACATTTACTTAATGGTAAAATACGAGAAGTTCCGTAGTTTCAAATACTTAAGTATTCCTTAGTTAAGGAACCACTTAAGATATTTTATGAATACCACTTAAGTATCTTCCTTAACTAAGGAAATCCTTAGGAAAATCTTAGTCTAAGGAACACTTAAGTTAAGAAGTTTTATGAATACGGGCCCTGATCCTTGATTGCTACCAGCACAGCAACATTAGTATTAAGCGCAATCATAAACCGATATATTATATTATTACACCAAAAAGCGAATTAAGTACATTTTATTTCGCTTTTTCCTTTTGCATATGTTTTGCGTTTTCGCTTAAATTTCGCATTTCGTGCTAGAATTTCGTTTCAAAGGTTGAACAATTGTGGTTAGACATACCATATGTAAAATGGAAATAAAGTTTCTACATTTACCAGTAAATGTTATTTTTCATCTCGTTTTCTTATAACTTTTGATTTACAAAACTGATAAATTGGACAACAATTAATTATAATTCGATGCGTCTACTGACGACAAACAATATACATTCAGCATGCAGTAGAAATAATAATCGTCAATGGAAAGTCATGCACCAAGATATTTAGTCAATTTATTTTAATTCTAGAATTTATTATCAGTGAAGTTTGAAATAAAATATAATCATCTATGTCATAAATTCGAAACCTGATTTACTATATATGCAAGTGAAACCGGTTCAATGTGTGGTTATTACTAAAGTTCGGACGAACTCTTACATACTTAAGCTAAATAAAGAGCGAAATGTTACTGTAAAACTTGTGTCAATATTGCAGTGAAGAGGAAAATGTACATAAATATGGTATATACAACTGTATGTATGTATGCACAAATATTGATTTATTTGTGCTTAACGCCAATTGTAGCAATATTTCAGCCACATAAATGGGACTGTCCGTTAAAATGTTCCTTATAGAATAACAAAGGCATATACAATGTATAAACTCTCGATGACTGTACAGGGGCGTGGGAACCAAGGGAGGACAAGAGAGACAAAATTATGTTTTCCCCCTTATTTGGGGGAAAAAATTAAGAAAATGTTCAGTTTTTCGCATGAGACTTTTCTTAATACATGTACGAATGAAAAATACGAACTAGCGATTGGTTGTCTAGTATTAAGATTGCTGTTGGAATTTCTGATCTTCGTGGTAATAGAAACGATGACTATTTCTTTTTGATGCTACCAAACGTACCAAATAATTCATCAAATACCTACAGCAACGGTGTGCAACCTTATGTGATAAAGTTCGTCAGTGACTTGCGACAGGTTGGTAGTCAACCTTATGTGATAAAATTTGTCAGTGACTTGCGACAGGTTGGTAGTCAACCTTATGTGATAAAGTTTGTCATTGACTTGCGACAGGTTGGTAGTCAACCTTATGTGATAAAGTTTGTCAGTGACTTGCGACAGGTTGGTAGTTGTTTTGTTGAGGAAATTAAAGCTAAAGGACTGGACAATAATGTTTCTCCTCAAAAGGATGTAGACATTATTAATTGACTAAAACAATCTGTTTTCTTGATTGGTCAAAACCATACATTGCCCTTTTTGATCAAACATTATGACCACCGTGCAATCTTGCACGAGAGGTAGACAATTAGAGCATCATAGCTGTCAAGTACCCAACTATAGATGGAGTAAATCCTCATGATGTTCGCTTTAAATCGAATGTTCTGATTGGACGGTGTATTATTATGAACCAATCGCAAACTTCTTTAACATTAACGTTTCGGAATTGTGCATTTTTTGCAAATCCAAATGGCAGAAGTGTTGGCTGCAAGTGATTGTGAAGATGAAAAAAAAACGTTTCACTACTTTTTATGATGAGCAATTTAAAAACACTTGTGTACAAGAAAGATGCCACAAATACTCAAAGGGCCACCCTGTCAGCTTGTGAGAAGCAATATTTACATGTAAAATGCCATTTTATATTAACAGCATTTGTTAATATCAAATAATATCAAAATAAGGCACAATTAATATGATAATAGTTGTTACCTACGAAGTCCAATATTTAAAGAAAAAATATTAACTCTGATATATGGACCTATAATTTTTATTCAAAGTAGACCGGGTGCGGATCCAGACTTTCTTAAAAGAGGCGGCAAATAGGGGGACCCAAACCCAACGTCTCAATTTCATAGAAAATATTATTTCGGACAGGAGGAGGAAGAAATGAAACTCTGTTTAATGATATTGTCAGTCCCATGGTATATGTTTAATGGGCTAGAACACACTGCGATTTTGAGTCATTTTTTAACATTCATAACCGGAAGTAGTTCCAGAGTTTCAACTCTACATACAACATTTTAATTAACGAGTTTATTACAAATCTATGAGTTGAAAAGAAGGTACGAAACGTCTCACTATACATTTTTACCCCGGTACGAAACGACCAGGTTGCGAAACGTCCTGCACCCTTCCAGATTACTGCGCATCTGATTTTCTGCAGATTTAACCATGTATTGGTTTCCGGTGTATCATTTCCGGTGCAAGGAATTTAAGCCATTAGTGATATGGAAAATATTGCTATTTCTACCATAGTTGGGACTTTGTCCCATATAACATTATTGTACAAGTTAGATAAACTACTATGAAACAAAAGAAGTTACCCGTATTGCGGGATATCAATATGGGCCGCTTCTTCTTTTTTTTTATAGTACTGTATCTATATCTTATACTTACAACCATTGCGCTGAAACAGTTGACTACAGAACGACAGGGATATTAGGTTATTAATTAAATTCCTAACGGTGTATACGTGTATCACATTTCATTTCTTTGCATTAGCATTAGGGGGAAAGGGTGTATTTTATTCTGATAAAAAGATTTCGATGCTACATTTTTGTACCTGAAAATAAAAATGCACTCTGAAAAAGATTTTTTGTTCTGGGAAAAAATTGTCTCTTTATGACTAATAATAAAAATCTGGGTAAAAGGATAAAAAATCATTTTTGTTTCAATTTTTAGTTTAAGCCACACAAAAAAAAATCTTTTTAGATTCTCATCCCCTCCCTTCCCACTTTTTACCATTAAATTCACGATTTTCTATTTTCAATCAAATAATTTTCAAAATTTAACAAATTCTTCATTAGGGTATCAGTATACCAAATAAAGTATATTTTTTTTATTATGTAATGTTCTATCACGATAGTTATCATATGTATCTAGTTCTACAATATTCAACTCAGTAATCCGTAAGGGCCTTTGTGGTCGTGATCGTTTGGTAGCTGGATTTACAACTACTCATGCAATCAGTACCTATCACCACTAACGTTACGAGTTCGAATCTAGCTCAGGCGATACAACATTATGTGATAAAGTTTGCCAGTGACTTGTGGCAGGTCCGTGGTTTTCTCTGTGCTCTCCATTTTACTCCACCAGTAAAACTGACCCCCATTGACATTTATTGAAAGTGGTGTTAAACACCAAACCCAATAGTCCGTACGTTTCCAATCGTGTACGTTTACATCTTTTATGTTGGGTTTTTTTATTGTATAGAACGCTGGGTTTTATGCAAATTCCCGATTTTTTTCGTAGCATTACTGAAATTGTAGTTTAAATCGTTTGACTGTTCATTTCAATAACAGGTAGCTAACTAAAGTTATCAATAACGTTTTTACCTGCATTAGAATGGAATAAACCTACAAAAATCATGTGCTTTGCCTTTAGTCCTTTACCATTAAAAAGTTCATTATGCCAAATAATTGTCATCTTCAATATATTTTTACATATATATTACAATGAAATAAATTTGATAATTGGGATAGTATAGTTGTGCGTGTATAGGTCAACAGATACGAAAAGTTTGTAGATGCCAAAAGGGTTGTCGGAAGTCATAAATCGAAGAAGGGCAGGCAATGCAATGGCCAAACGAAAAAGGACAAAATGATAAACAGTGGTCTACAAAAAACTACACAGAAAACTGAAGTTTGAGCAGCACGAATCCCACTTAAAACCTGGACGGAACTCTGTCGGTGACAACTTGAGTCTTTAGTTTTACATTGTATGGCAGTTCCAGGTTTTTTACGATGATCCGCCAGTCTGATTGTACAAAATATTTGAATGTTACCAAAATTTGTCGAAAATAATTTAAAATAGTAAGAAACAACGAATTTTCTTTATTTAAGTATTTATTATGCCATTCATAATACATCTGCTCAAAATCTTTCTAAAATAAATGCTATGATTAACCCGCTTGTTGTCGAATCTTTAACAGTTAATGACACTACACGAAGAAGGAATATATTATCTGTATAATTTTGTACCAAATAATTTTAAAGAGTGTGAATTAGATTTGAAGATTGCCTAAATATGGAGAGACCTAGATATATTAATTCAAAATTTTGTATGTGGAGACAGGGACTTTATTATTCTATTTTGTTCACTTGGAGGTAGTATTTCCCGAAATTCAGGTATACTTTAAAATGTTGGAATGAAGTTCATCAGTATTTCAGTGTGAGTAACCAAACATCATGTACACCTTTTATGAACATGTATAGGCTACACCAAGGTACAAGCCGATATAGCTTGTAAACGTCCATTTTATTTCTTAATATGGTCATAATAAAACTCCTTTCTTGCGACTTAAAGATAATACTTTTATTTTACATATACTCGTCAACTAAATCTATACTTCTAACAGGTAATACCACACGCGCTGTACTAGTTAAGCTTCAATGTTTGCACCATCCAAGTTTTATAATTCAGTGCTGTCATTAGGTTAACGTTAAGATACAAGCGTCTTTGTGATTCAAACGCACAATTAACCACTTATGGAACAGTAGCGTCACCAAACGGGAGAAGCGGTGAATGATCCCTATTATGATGTTCAGGCAATTATTGTATATTATTTATTTAGCCAGTGTTCTAAATAATATTCGGTGTAATTAAACAGATATATCATGTTTGGGAGGGGTACCAGTCTTGAGACTAAATTTCCCTCGCCTTTCGGCTCGGGAAATTTTTCGTCTCTCGACTGGTATTTTTCGCAAATACCCTTCTCCCAAACATGATATATCTGTATAAAAGTTGGCATAAAATGTTTCGATTATTGGTATTTCTCTTGCATTCAAAGGTATTTGAAAGCTAAGCCTGATTAAATTTCACAAAGATAATAGTTACATATTTATGGTATTCGTTCGTCTGTCTTTTTTGTTTGTTTGTTTGTTGTTGTTTTGTACAAACTTTCACTTCGGGTTTTTTTTCTTGTTTGTTTGTTGTTGTTGTTGTTTATTTTTTTTTGTGTCTGTTTGTTTTTGTTTTTTGCTTTGTTTTGTTTTATTAATTTTTTGTTGTTGAAAATAATAGCTGACAGGAACGATACAATCCCCCTCCCCCGTAGTTTTTGAAGGAAAAGGAGGTTATCCAGTCCCCGAGTACCCGTGGATCTTGTGCCAAGTTGTGTGCTGTTAGATTCCGATCAACACAAAGATACGTAAACTGTATACCGGGTATATTACAGGGCTATACAAGGAACAATACCGACAAGTTCGAGTGGTTGAAGAGAATGTGTTAAAAGAAAATAACATTTCACCATAGGATTCTATGTTTGAGGAGCGACCAGTTAACGTTAAGGGAGGGGCATGTCTTTATATTATGAACAGAAAGGTTAGACAGTGATGCTCATAAATTCCACCAATATCAACAAAAAAAGCAATCATCTTTGACCTTAACAGAACTCTAGGAACACAGAAAAGACCACGACATATGACGTTTGAAATCCAGGTCATAGCTTGGGACAGACACAAAAGTGTGGAAGGGTTAAACCGGTTCATGGGGTCCAAACTGTAAGCATACATATATACATATAGTGTCGATACCAATACGATTGTAAACCGCACCGGTGGTGTAATGGTTAGCGTGCTCGCCTCGTGGGTAGATCGTGAGTTCGAGCCCCGATCGTGTCAACCAAAAGACTACAAAATTGGTATTTGTTGCTTCTTCGCTAAGCATGCAGCATTAAGGAGTAAGAGCAAAGACTGGTTGGCTTGGAATCAGGATAATGTGTCCGAGTGGAGGAACATGTCTACCCATGGACTGTTGTTTCAGTGAGCTAGCGTGTTGGTTAAAAGCGGATATCATCTCATCAAATATAACTTGTTCTCGCCATGATATGGCTGACAAATTGCTCATTTGGTGTTAAACAACAATCACTCGCTTTAATTTATTTGCACAAATAAATCTTTGTTTCAACTTTACAGTAAACTAGCACTATAAAAATCCAACTAAGCGTGTTGGTCTAGTAGAAAGCGGACCTCAGTATCATAATAATCCCATTGAAAATTAACTTGGTCTCGCATCAAAGGACAATGATGCAGACAAGCCAATATAATTTGAAAAGAGAATTCGAGACTCAGTAAACCAGTTAAAAAGAAAACCATTTCCAATCGTTTGATTAACCAAGCGAAATACTACGCATGCAGTACAGTATATTGGGTCGCTTTGTTTACCAAGCTGCGATAAAACTTCAGAAAACGAAAGCGGAAATCTGTAGTATTTGGAATAAATGTTTATTTAAATAAATTTAATATAAAATTTTAATAAAAAATAGTAAATATGTCATGTGATTTGTTAAAAATAAAAATGTCACGATGTTGCATAATTTCTTAAGAAATTGACCAGTAATGATGGAAGCAAGTACATGTAACTTGAAATAAAAAAAATATGTTTACTTCCCCCAGGAGAAAACTGAGGTTGATGACGTTAATAAAGCTAGTGAAACTGTTTGTGCTTTGAAGTGAGTCCGACCCACTACTGTACCGGTGATTTCGTCTATCTGATCCCATTAAAAAAAAAAACTATTCCAGGTATTCCAATAGATGTTGTTGCAGTTAATTATGCTGTTTTTGCAATTAGTATCTAATTAATTATTACCTGTGTTGTACCTGTATTTTATGTCAAATATTGCAGAAAAATGGAACATATTTGAGTGAAGTAAGTGTTATTAATAAAAATCAGAAATTGGAATGAAACATTTTTTCCATATGGAGTGAAATCAAGTAGATTCTATGACATAAATAGTAAAATATCTTTAAAAAAATATTTGTACCTTTGAATAAAAACATGAATCATAAGAATTTCATTACAAAATGAATACGTAACAAACATAAATTAATATATATTAGTTCTCCATTCTCTAATCAAGGTTTACCTGCAGTTAATGGGTTTTTGTTTATACACCCTAAGCCCCAATGTTTGCACATTGTTTATACAATAATTACTGCTATTCCCACTTACCTGAAATTTGAGATTTCTTTAATGAATTAAAAAACAAGTGGGATTAGGTGGAGTCAACCCTACCGCTCACCGACACTAAGTACTGATACACCATGCCCAGAAGCTGACCGCCTTGTTACCACTGCGAATGTCACTCCAAAAACAACCAATTCAAATTCTTCATTACCTAGCACAGCTTCAAATGACATCCAACAACATGTAAATAGTGCAAATAGTGGTGATGTTGCTATTCGCAATCTTACTGTCACTCTGATTCGGACAGTTGTGCTCCAGATGTCATGGTACCAGATGCCAGGGTGCCTGTACCAAGTCAGGGTCATTACGGTTTTCACAGTTTTCCGGTTGTTGACCGATTTTGTCTGTTTATATAATTATGAGTTTTGACTTTCCCTTTGTAAGATTGCTCGGAGTTCGGTAATTTTGTTATTACCCTTATTCAATGAAAAATGAACAACAATACCCATGACTATATGACAGTGTGGTACACCAAGGGTATTTAAGTAAGTTTTGTGAACTGTTTTGTGGTCATTCTTCCTCATCACAAGAATTTGTTACTGTTGGCATAACCTTGGTACAGTATGATTGCTATTCTATTACTGGACCTCCAAACTAATAAATGTATTGCTCTCCCCATATTTTCCCAATTCACATCATTTACGCGCTAATTTTCCCAATTATAAGGGACCCGGACCCCAGATACAAATGAGTAGGAAAATCACTGACTTGTAATAGGCATGTCGGATTTAAAGCACTTTATACTAAGCCAGTCGGATTTAAGGCACGAATAAGCAAGTCATTTAGTAGTTTGCTGATTGGTTGCGTCCGTCGTCCTATGCCCCGCACAGAGTTCGAGTATATAACTGATAATATGATTTTTTTAATGGTATATCCGTATACAATATATTAAACTTTAAATTTAAGCGATATTCTCTTTAACCAAAGTATATATGTCGTAAAGTTTTATTTTCAATATATTATGTAATCTTCAGGTGAGCGACTGTGGGTATTAAATTCTGAGAAAGTGCCATTTCATCAATTACATATTAAGAAGTTATTGTTGAAGCCATGATTTTTTTTAGATTTTACCATGGATAGGAAATAATATGCACCCCCTTTTTTTAGCTCACCTGACCCAAAGGGTCATGTGAACCTTTGTCATCACCTTGCATCGGTCATCCGAATATTCTCCTCTGAAACCACTTGGCCATTTGAGACCAAACTTTGGTGGAATGGTCCGTGGGTGATCCCCTTCCACAATTTTGTCCGGTAGGCCCGACCTCCAACCAACATGGTCGTTGTTACTAAATATAAAAAAGGGGGATGAAATTCAAAAAATCTTCATCTCTGAAACTACTGGGCCAATTGGAACTAAACTTTGCTTAGTCCTTTGATAACCCCCTTTCAAAATTGTGTCCGGCAATCCAGACATCCAACCAACATGGCCACTGTTGCTAAAAACAGAAAAGGTGGATGAAATTTTAATTGTTTTCCTCTTAAACTACTGGGCCAATTGGATTCAAGCTTTGCTAAAATAATCCTTTGGTGATCCCCTTTCAAAATTTTGTCTGGCAGTCCCGTCCTCGGGCCAAGATCAGTGGACGCTGTTACTATTTATTAACGATTCCTTGCACATTAAGTAGGATGCAATGTTTTACATGTCTTATCAAATCCTATAAAACCAATATGTTTAGGTTATTTCAGTGAAATACTGTTCGTAGAAGAATATAATATTTGTGCTTCGTCGTACATCTTTTGTTTTAAAGATAGTTCTTGTTTTTCTTTTATACTTTTTAAATAAACTCTTCGGTTGTGATTATGAATTTGTTGTATGGAAGTAATCGTCTTTATTTCGGTTCAAAATTAACTTGTATTTCAGTTGATCAAAATCGTTATTTATTTTTTATCATTTTTTTTTTTGGCTCAAACTTTTTCGTTTTATTCATACCTTCAGCCCCACAAATTACTTTGACCCTATGTGTTATTTTTACACAAAAATCTTTGACCGTATGACTTAAACATTATTAAGAATGTTGACAAAGTCGTGATTTCACAAAATTTTAAGAATGCTAGAAATCAGTCGACTATTCAGACAATGTTAAGGATGTTGAGACTCTGTCACAAATATCACATTCTATATTTAGTTAAATTCGAATGAAAGTGAAGTAAATGTATTGATTTAAGAAGAAAGATTGAAATAAAGAAAACCTCAAATTTAATAATGAGAAATGAAATAATATTGGTGTTGTAATTTAATTAAAACAAAATTAATTAATGAAATATCACATGCTATATTTAGTTAAAATCTAATGAAAATGAAGTAAAATATTAGAATTTAATTAATATTAAAAATTAAATTCGGTTATTGTCATTTGAAAAAAATTATATCGAGTCTTTCATCAATATATTGATTCATTTGCCCCCTATTTGTGTGCCCCTTGATATTCGTATGCTAATGAGTGTGGCCCGCGAAAACACGACCGTGCATTTCGCCTCGGCTACAAATGACCAGTCTGAAGAAAGGTTTTGACCAGGCAACACGTTTTTAAAATCATTTAGAGTCAACACGTGTAAATTTTCGTAGATTATCGTTGGAAAACTGCAGATAAGTATTATTTTCTTGTTTACTTCTTTTATTGTGTAATCATGGATAATTTTGTTTAATTTTTAAGCTTGGACTAAGAAAACGTAAAGAAAAATCAATAGATAATGTTTATTTCCTTACAAAGATGTGAATTATATTTACAAAGGTTGAAAATCGATAAATTTGATGAAATTATAGAGAAGTGACAATTATTTCAACTGGTATAATCATAACTTAGTGAAAAACTTAGGTTCTACATTCGGCCAACAAATATATTGTTTATTTGCAATTTTACACTAAGCGAATTG
This sequence comes from Bathymodiolus brooksi, assembly GCA_963680875.1. Taxonomy (NCBI): domain Eukaryota; kingdom Metazoa; phylum Mollusca; class Bivalvia; order Mytilida; family Modiolidae; genus Bathymodiolus; species Bathymodiolus brooksi. Next base: position 130,234,720 of record OY804576.1, on the reverse strand, counting down.
ACTATTGTCAACTTTACGAATAATTATCTCAGACAGTGTATATGTACAAGAAAACGTAAACAACTGTTACAAATATAAATACAGGCATATTAAATAATGCAGGTACGTTTATAAAAAACAAATTATACAAATCTACTTGACCGTGACATGAATACACAACCGAACTGTACTCGTTATCTGATGATTGATAAATAATGTGTGAATCAAATTATTGATTGAATTGTTGTTGCTGTGCCAATATTTACCGTTTATGTAAATAAGTATATTAAATTATTATCTAATTTATTATTGGTGTATGTGATGGGATGTTTATTTCGAATGAATAGATGCACTTAACATTAGAATATTATTAAAATAATGCTGCTTAATGGCCGACAAATACTCTGTTCATTTATTATAAGCGGTTAATTCGTGTTATTAATAATGTCTCTTTTATTTACATATGCCTAGAGGAAAAGGTAGAAAGGTTTTACCATACCGGAATGCAGCGGCTGGGAGACGACTGCCTCCAGTAGCACCACGTCAGGTGGAACGCCAGAATCTTCGAAGGAGAAGACCACGGGCACAGTTAGAGCAAGCGAAGACCATGGGGTCCCTGTTCAAGTTCAACAGCCCAATGATAATGACCCCCAACCTGCCTATCAGCCTGCTCCTGCTCAGAATCCCCAACCTGCCTATCAGCCTGCTCCTGCTCAGGACCATCACAATGAAAATGCTCCTCCACCACATATACTTCCTGCACCCCAAGTTGTACAACCGGTGCCACAGATTGAAAATGGCGAGGCTTTAATTATACCTACAAAGAGTGATATTGATGTTTTTGTATCACAAAAAATGTCTAATCAAATATAGAATTTAGAATATATTGATTTGGCACATCTACTTTATAAAAATGGTGTTAGCAATATTGATAAACCGAAAAAAGTACTTGGTTTTGATGAAGATGGTAATATCTTAATTGAACGCAGCAAGTACTCGAAGGTAAAATCTATCACAAATATTGAAGAGTGGTCGGAGGGTTTTTTGAATTATATAAAAATTTTGCTAAAAAGATTTCCGGCACTTGCCAATGATTTAATCAGTTACATGTTTATTATAAGAAGTGCCGTTCCGGATGTACCATTTGAAAAAATGTACAAGTATGACCAACAGTTCCGTCTAAGAATGGCAAGGGACCACAGGCGATCATGGGCCACAATTGATGGTCAATTGTGGTTACAGTTTGTAGCAACTGGTGGGCACAGTGTAACACAAAACACACCACGTATGTCATATACTGTAAATAGGCCGTGCTATGACTATAATTTCAAAAGTTATTGTACACGTATAAATTGTATATATAATCATACATGCATCCGTTGTGGTAAATTTCACCCATCGGTTTATTGTCAACAGTCATTTAATAATTTTCGCAATCCTGGTGGCTATACAGTTAGACCACCAAACATTGCACATAGATATTCACCAAATATGCGGATGGAAAGCCCGTCTGTACAACCAGCTTACCGCAATTCTTCAATGATGCCCCGAGAGCTAGGCAAAACTTTGATTTTAGTTTTAGGCCAAACATTGCCAGATTTCCTGGACAGCAACTCAGTTTACACAAAATGCAAAATTAAAATGTTTTTGAAATAAATTGTTTTTTGCAGGAAGGGACAGGCATTTGGACATATGGTGTATGGGGTATTCTCCAATTAATCTTCATATTTTGTCCAAATTGTTATCTGTTTATCCTGACCGAGAGGCAGCAGATATTTTATACAATGGCTTTAGATATGGTTTTCGTATAAATTATGCAGGACCGAGAGTACCATATGAATCAAGAAATTTAAAATCAGTTTTGAATAATCCCGCAATAGCGTGGGAAAAGGTAATGAATGAAGTAAATGCTGGTAGATTTGCAAGGCCGTTTTCCTATCGTCCAATTTCAAATTTGAGAGTGTCTCCCATTGGACTGGTCCCCAAAAAGACTGGCAGAATTCGCTTAATTACAAACTTATCGTCACCAATTAATGGAAGTGTTAATGATTTTATTGATACAAGTTACACATCAGTTCAGTATTCATCTTTTGATAGAGCAGTTGTTATGATTAAAAAACTTGGTTTTAAAGCAGTGTTCAAAAATGGACGTAAATTCTGCATTTAGATTATTGCCAATGTATCAAGGAAAATTTGATTTCCTAGGATTCAAAATTGGTAATTGGTACTTTATTGACAAATGTCTACCCATGTGCTGTTCGATTTCATGTAGTTATTTTGAACGGTTTTCTTCTTTTTTGCATTGGGTTACGGAAATGGAATCGGGTTTACATGAAATTGATCACTATCTTGATGATTTTTTATTTGCTGGTGCAGATAAAACTAGTATATTGTTCAAAGTTAATGAATACCTTCACCGAAGTTTGTTCACAATTAGGTGTCCCAATAACTGATGATAAAACGGAAGGTCCATAAACAAGGATAACTTATTTGAAACTTTTAATTGACACTGAAAAGATGTTAATTCAAATTCCTGATGAAAAGGTGCAAGAGGTATTATATTTTTTAAACGAAGCAAGTAAACGAAAAAAGATAACATTACGACAACTTCAGTCATTATGTGGTTCATTAGCATTTTGTGCGAGAGCTTTACCAGCCGGCCGTGCATTTAGTAGGCTCTTGTATTTAGCATGTGACAGGGCCAGGAAGCCTCACCATTTGATAAAAATAACAAAAGCTATGCAGAGTGATATATTAACATGGAAAATGTTTTTAGAAAATTTTAACGGTTTTTCTTATATTTTGGATGACTCGTGGGTCTCCAATTCAGTATTAAGACTTTTCACAGACAGTGCTGGGGGTGTTTCTAAAGGTTGTGGTATTTATTTTGACGGTAAATGGGCATGTTTGAATTGGCCCTCTGAATGGGAACAGGGGAATATTTTGAAGGATATTACATATTTAGAATTAATACCCATTGCTTTATCAGTGTATTTATGGGGAAATCAATGGCATGGAAAGAAAATATTATTCCACTTTGACAATCAGTCTGTTGTAGAGATTTTGAACTCTTGCACATCCAAATCAGAGAGGGTTATGACACTTGTTAGGCATATTGTGTTTTGGTCTTTATTAGGAAACTTCCATATAAAAGCACAATTTATACCTTTACCAACGTTTTCGCTGACTTAATTTCTCGTGGTAATTTTCAGAAATTCAAGAAATTGGCACCATTGGCGGATATTTTTCCGACATCAGTTCCAGAGAAGTTTTGGAAACTTTTAGACCACAATGTGTGAAGTTATTAGAAGCGTCCAATTCAGATAATACTTGGTTAACTTATCGCAATGGCTTGTCATCTTTTCAGAAATTTCGACAAAATCATGGTTTGAATAATGTTTGGCCATGTCCTATAACTCGTATAGTTAATTATGTAGCATTCATGTTCAAACACGATTATTCCCCCTCAACGATCAAAGCATGTTTGTCAGGAATTAGCTATTATATTAAGAGTAACGGCCTTGAAGACGTTACACAGTCCTTCATAATTCAAAAGATGATGAAAGGAATGTTTCGTTTAGACAAAAGGCATGACTGTCGGAAACCTATCACGCTAAAAATACTGATTAAGCTTACAGAAGCGTTGAACAAAGTTTACTTTTCCGTTTATGAATCCGTTTTATTCAGTTGTGCATTTTCAATTGCCTTTTTCGGGTATTTACGGGTTGGTGAAATAGCCATGTCAAACTTGAATAGTAATCATATTGTAAAGATATCTGATGTAGCGTTTGATTTTAAAGCCGAGCTTCTTTACGTAGCAATTCCATTTTCAAAGACTGACCAGTTAGGGCATAAAACTACTTTAATACTGAAACGAAGTGTTCACACTTCAGTGTGTCCTGTTAATTTAATGTTGAATTATTTTTCAATGAGGCCAAATGTGGAAGGGCCATTGTTTTGTCACATGAATAACCAAAATCTCACTCGTTATCAATTTTCAAAAATGTTGAGAAATGCTTTGGCGTTCAGTGGCTATAGTCCAGATGAATTTAATACCCATTCATTGCGTATAGGTGCTGCAACACAATCATTTTTAAATGGCATGGACGAAAATACTTATGGCAAATGGTCGCTGGAAATCGTCATGCTACAAACGGTATATTCGGTTGAATATGTTACATTAAATTTGTTTTCAGGCATTAACAAAGATATATAGGTGGTTGGTTCTTCAATAATTCCAAAAGCTGGTGAGCACTCAAAAATTAGACCAACAGGTACATTTTTAGGTTTACAACAACTTGGATGCCAATTAGTGTGGGTTGGAATGCCTGGTATGAGATGGGAAAACGTTGTTCCTTTGATTCACAGTTTGATAAATTACAGGGGCATTCCGTTCGCAGTAATTATACATTGCGGAGGTAATGATATTGGTCTTGTCCCCTGTGGAGAATTACTTTTTCACATTAAGTTTACTATCGCTATTCTTTCAAGTATGTTACCTGGTACATCTCTTGTATTGTCAAGTATCCTACCTAGAATGAAATGGAGGTATTCCGAAAATATAAGAAATATAGAAATAACCAGAAAGAGGGTGAATAGAGGCGTCCGTTCTTTCTTATTAAAGATAGGCGGATATGTTATAATACATCCGGATTTCGATGACAAACACCCCGCTTTGTTTACAAAGGACGGTGTGCATTTGTCCTTTATTGCCAATGACATTTTTCTCAACCAAATACAAGGTGCTCTCGAAACATTTTTGAAATACCCTCATTGTTTGATTATCCTTTTAACTGAGATAAGCAAATGTTGAAATGAATGCTTTGTATTGTTGTTGCCTTTGTTAAAGATGTTTACTCCATTTCATGGAGCCAATTTGAAATATGGATAATTAGATTATTTACTATGTTGATTGTCATGTTTTTCTGAAGCTTGAGTTGTAATTTTGACAAATCTAAAGTGTGTTGAATTTGACAATTTATTAAATTTTGAATTTTTACATAAGACTTTTGTCAATGTTGTTTGCAAATGATGCAGAAGACTGCCTAATTTGTCATGGGGTAAATTTTTTGGCGGATTTACAGTTTACTGTTGTAGAACTGTAAATTATGGCCGAATTTACTTTCTGCTGCTATGGTGTACCCAGCAGCTGATTATAGACTTGCCTTACTATTGGTTCGCCCTTCAGTACATTGGAGAATCGTCATCATTTATTGATTGACAATTTGATTGTTTGTTTATTTGTTTGATGTTTAAAAAATGTTTGAGTAAATGCCATGACAAATTAGCAGCCAAACACATAGTTTTGTTTTGTTTAGCCTCAAATAAGAACTCAATCACTATGCTACACAACTGTTCTTCTACAAACCGTAAATCATGTTCTCATAAGTTTTTCTTGGGATACAAGCTAATATGCAATAATAGAATTTAATTAATATTAAAAATTAAATTCGGTTATTGTCATTTGAAATAAATTATATCGAGTCTTTCATCAATATTGATTCATTTGCCCCCTATTTGTGTGCCCCTTGATATTCGTATGCTAATGAGTGTGGCCCGCGAAAACACGGTCCGTGCATTTCGCTTCGGCTACAAATAACCAGTCTGAAGAAAGGTTTTGACCAGGCAACACGTTTTTAAAATCATTTAACCCTACCCAGCCCTACCCTTTATTTGAATATTTTCTGCTGCTTTTTTGTTTATTATTTCAGGGGCACCTGGGTGTACGATTATACAAACATCGTCATGGCATTCATATAACAGTTGGAAATGTAATGCTTGATGTCATCTATGTTGCTGTTGTGGATTATGGATTTAAAAGGAGGGAGATGCCGAATTTACCTTCTGCTGCTATGGTGTACCCAGCAGCTGATTATAGACTTACCTTACTGTTGACTCGCCCTTCAGTACATTGAAGAATCGTCATCATTTATTGATTGACAATTTGATTGTTTGTTTATTTGTTTGATGCTTAAAAAATGTTTGAGTAAATGCCATGACAAATTAGCAGCCAAACACAGTTTTGTTTTGCTTAGCCTCAAATAAGAACTCAATCACTATGCTACACAAATGTTCTTCTACAAACCGTAAATCATGTTCTCATAAGGTTTTCTTGGGATACAAGCTAATATATAATAAATTGATTTAAGAAGAAAGATTGAAATAAAGAAAAAACCAAATTTAATGAGAAATGAAATAATATAGTTGTTGTAATTTAATTAAAATAAAAATAATCAATTAGAGAAATATCGCATTCTATATTTAGTTAAAATCATGAACATCAAGGATTTATAGAGTAGAATATACTATATAAATCCTTGTGAAAATGAAGTAAAATATATTAATTTAAGAAGAAAAATTGAAATAAAGAAAATGTCAAATTTAATGAGAAATGAAATAATATAGCTGTTGTAATTTAATTAAAAAAATAATTAGTGAAATATCACTTTCTATATTTAGTTAAAATCTAATGATAATGAAGTAAAATATATTGATTTAAGAAGAACAATTGAAATAAAGAAAATGACAAATTTAATGAAATATGAAATAATATATTTGTTGTAATTTGATTTAAAAAAAGTAATTAATAACTAAAATATCACATGATATTTTTAGTCAAAATGTTCAGACTCTGTTCAGACAATGTTCAGAATGTTCAGACTTTTCAGACAATGTTCAAAATGTTCGGACTTTTCAGACAATGTTCAAAATGTTCGGACTTTTCAGACAATGTTCAGACTTTTCAGAATCTGTTCAGAATTTTCAGTCAACTTTCAGAATGTTCAGACACTTTTCAGAATGTTCAGACTTTTCAGACTCTGTTCAGTCAATGTTCAGAATGTTCAGAATCTGTTCAGAATTTTCAGTAAATGTTCAGAATGTTCAGACTGTTTCAGAATTTCTAGCACAAAAACTGGTCTATTCAGAATTTCTTGACTTTGTAGTGGGAGAAGCAACAAATACCAATTTTATAATTTTTGCTTTGACACGATCGAGGTTCGAACCCACGATCTATCGCACTCGAGGCGACCACGCTAACACTAACACCACCGATGCGGTTACAAATGAGGGACTATGATATAGTCTATATATAACTTTAATAGGATTGAACTTTTAACATATAAAATACGAAATCATCAACGTTATAAAAACAACGCGTTTCAGGAATAACCTTTACCAGGTACGCTCAAAACCAAAAGTTTAGAAAGCCAAATAACTGAAAAGTTTTGGGATCAGGAATACCAAAGGGCCTACTCATCATAGCCAATTAGCCAATATCGGAAACGGTCACATATCCATGATGGAGGAGAACCTTAGTTTTAATGTAATTTTCTTTATTAAAAAAAAAAAAAAAACAAAAAAAAAACATTATTTAACTGTTCTAAATTTGGCATTTAATTATCAATTAAAAAGTCTTTTTTGTAATCTCAATGATGTTCCGAGATACATGTTTCCGAAATATAAATCGCTGCTGAGCTTTATAAATAAATGTTTGTTTGTTTTGTTTAATACCACTTTCAACAATATTTCAGTTATATCGTGGCGGTCAGTGTTATCGGTGGAGGAAATCGGAGGACCCGGAGAAAACCACCGACCTCTCGCAAGTCACTGACAAACTTTATCACATAATGTTGTACATCTCGCCCTGATCGAAATTCGAACTCGCAACATCAGTGGTGATAGGCACTGATTGCATAGACAATTGTAAATCCAACTACTAAACGCTCACGGCCATGACGCCCCCTTTATAAAATACAGATATATGATAGAAATGTGAAATAATAATTTGACCAAAATAAATTGTAGTGAAATTTGAATTTTATTAATTATTTTTTAAATATTTATTCTCCATTATCGGTGATTTCCATACCCACAATTTAATATCGCGCGTTTATTGTTTAAAATAAAACAAAGGAAAGAAGCTAATATCCCAGTCAGCAACACGACGTTGATCCAACGTTGGTACATGGTTGGCATGGTTGGTCGAACGTCGCAGTTGGCATGCCAACGTTCACCCCACGTTGGGCCAACGTGAGCAACCCAACCGTTGGGTTGATATGGTTGGCCCAATGTTGGCACGACGTATGATTTTTGATGGTGAAATGTGTAGCCGATTAGCCAACGTTTGGATCTGACCATTGACCAACCGTCGTCCACGTGTCGTCGGCCCGGCGTCGGTACTTGGTCGCACATTAATTACTCCATAGTATGACGATTTGATTTTTTTTTCATAAATACATTTGTTTAATATTATGTCCCCCCTCGCCCCACCACACACACCCACACTAGATTTATGCCTGAATTGTACATCTTTCATTTCCTTTATATGAACTTTTTACCTTTTTAACATCTATTATAGGTTTAATTTTATATCTATCTTGATGAATATAATCTCAGATAAATATTTGGCCGTCACAGCTATATCGTAAATTTCTACCATCCCTCTTTGATAATATTTGATGATGCATGCAATTTGATACTTCATGTAGCTTTGTAGACATCGTTTGCGCGCCACTTCTTTTGACATCCTGCGTAGAAGACGAAGAAAGACGAATAATGTTTACATTCAATTCTTTATGTTTTAAAGAAAAACTTCGTTGAAAAAAAATAACGAAAGTAAATGAAGGTGTCATACGGAAAAATCACTGTTAAAGAATAATTAAGAATTCCTATATATCAAGGATGCGTCTGAAATGATGGTTTTTTAAAGCTTGCTGATCATAGGCTTTTGTGATAAAATGATTTAAATATTGCGTGGTTTCATGTGGTTTTGTGCGAATTCAGGACAAACCGTACTGGTTATATACAAGTATGGGGAACTCGCTTTTTGCATTTGAATGTTTTGTTTATCTACGAAATAATACATTTTGTATATATACTGATTTTTTCCCATGTTTTTTTTTACCATTACCATGCACATTTTTGTAGTTTCGGTCGATATCTCGCACAGTTATTTTCTTTGCAATTGCCCTTGTATACATACTAGAGTAGAGTTATGAGGGAGTTTTTATTGATGAGAAATACAATTTTGAAAAAGCTATATCAGGTTATTTTTATGCCGTTAAATTAAGGTGAAATTAACCTCTGATCTTTTTTTCTACAAAGTTTTTGTCTACAAATTTGAAAAAATACCATTTAGATATAGATTGGTGTTTGTTATAATTATACTCTGTGTATTATCTATTAAATAACTATTACTTGAGAAGTTGCGTGAACAATTGATTAATTGTAACACGAGCGGCCTGACCAATTTTCTCTTAGGGCACACCACTATATATTCCACCATTGACTTACATTGTAAATAAAAATCCAAATGAATTTTCTGGATAACAAGACAACTATTTCCTATTATTTTGGTCCAAGGTCCACATTCTGATCCACTTTGAAACAAACATTGTATGTCAAATAAGAAAATAATCAGCTGTTTTCAATATCCGGTCAAAACAACAGTATTTACAGTATCCAGGAAATCCTTCCACACAGGGTGTAGTAATTTGACATCCATGTTTTTATATGTGGTTATATTTCAACAAATGACGTGTTTTTTTGCAGCTAAAACCTCACGAAATATGATAGGATTAACTGTAAAAAATATCATAATCAAGAAACAACTGAAAAAAAAATTCAAAGTTCCTGGTGATCTATTTTGTACTATTTTCGAGACTGTCTCCATGCGGATTGGCTGGTTTACTGATGTGTCCCCTTAAGTGAACCGCAAATATTGTCTACTGCTAAAACATGACTTTTTTCTGATACCTTGTTGTCTTACAAATAAAACATGACCATCACACAAAAAAACTTGCCCCTAAAAAGGGGAGATAATTTGAAAATACAAAAAGTGTCAAACAGTGAGAAAATTCAAAAGGTTGGTTTGAATGTAGAAAAAGACTGCAACAAAAAATGTTTTGATTTAAAAAAAAAAAGAAATGAAATGAGACATTAACAGGTTAAACAACTAAACAAGAGCTTACTCAACACAAATAAAGATAAGAAATGGCCTGGGATGAAAATATGGAATTTTGCCAATTTTTTTACTGAAGATGTAAAAAAAAAATCATATTTTTCCACAATTATTTGGTTATATTGCTATTTATTTGGTTCCAGTTGGAGGTCAATTATGTGTATTAGGAGAGTACATTTTATTGGTCTCTTGATTACATAAAACTTTCAAGTAATTAGTTTGTCATGTGCTTGGGTGAGAAGGATATTAAAATGATGGTCAGATCTAAGATAAATATAAGAATGTTTATTACCTTTGAAATTAAAAGTCAATTACACAATAAAATCATTTCAAAGTCAATATCAATACAAGGGAATACACAAGTCTAAATTTAAAAAAATGTCGAAACGAGGTAGACCCACAATAAGGAGAAGATTCTTTCAAACGGTACATCCAAGGTTCAGAAAAAAAATCAGCTTCAGAGTGCCTGGAGTCAACAATATCATCGAAAAGATTACCTGTATCTACATTCAAAGATGCTGTTCACCTGTCTCCTAATGATGACTACTACCTGGTTACAGATTCTGAGGGTAATATTGGCAATATGCATTTCTTGCATCCAATACCAGAGCCACAAGTGACTAAACCGGAGCTCCTGCAAGAAAATAAGAATGACATTGTAGGGAACAAAACCTTACATTGTGGAAAATTAATGGACATGTTCAAGAAATTTTACAAGGAACATGGTCAAAATGAACCCAGATGTGAACTTTTATGCAACTGGAATACAAACAATTGTCAAAAGTGGGGATTGTCATGGCGTCGCAGATTAAAATGTGATAACTGTAACTTTTGTGGCGAGAAAACTAAAGTGTACACTGAAGCCTGGAATTATTTACATGTGGCGGTTCTAAACTTAGATGTAAAATATTAACACAAGTTTTTGAGTGACATAAATGAGACACATGATAATTCTCTGGATTCAGTTGAATACAACGTGTGTGAATCATGTATCTTAGTCTATGTACATGCATTGGTACAAAACGTGAGTGTCCTGGCAATCGAACATCAATAACAGTGTAACCAGATTTTGTTTTTCTATCCTGTATATAAAATACATGTATTATTTAAACTGTTTTCTGTTTTCTTCATGATTCTGTCTAAATAATCGTTAGCAAAAACATCAGGCATACTGAAATCAGCTGCCTCGGCCATATTTTAGCTATGTTCAAGACAAATTTTTAAATATTTGGAAAAAATTTCCCTAAATGTGATCATCAATATTCTAAAAGAATGACTGACAAAGATGAATCCACATCGGATGCAGTAACCATAGATACAAACCCGGGAAATTTGTTTGCACACCCCACCTTAAGAGGGCACACCACTATATATTCCACCATTGACTTACATTGTAAATAAAAAAATCATTAAAAATCCAAATGAATTTTCTGGATAACAAGACAACTATTTCCTATTATTTTGGTCCAAGGTCCACATTCTGATCCACTTTGAAACAAACATTGTATGTCAAATAAGAAAATAATCAGCTGTTTTCAATATCCGGTCAAAACAACAGTATTTACAGTATCCAGGATATCCTTCCACACAGGGTGTAGTAATTTGACATCCATGTTTTTATATGTGGTTATATTTCAACAAATGACGTGTTTTTTTGCAGCTAAAACCTCACGAAATATGATAGGATTAACTGTAAAAAATATCATAATCAAGAAACAACTGAAAAAAAAATTCAAAGTTCCTGGTGATCTATTTTGTACTATTTTCGAGACTGTCTCAATGCGGATTGGCTGGTTTACTAATGTGCCCCCTTAACATGCATACGAAATATTTGTTAAAATATTAATCACATGATCAATATTGTAGTGAATCGTGGGGGATGGGGGCCGAGGAGTTCCGAAGAGCACCCATGATGCACCAGAAATACCCACGCTTGGCCAGAACCATATATACCATAGACACAACTAGACGTAAGATATACCACGAGAAGAATCCAAGAATACTGACTATTAGCAGAACAAGGTAGTTATTAGTTAATATAGCTAATTGCTATAATATATTAATAACGACCAATCGCAATAACGGCATACAGGAAGTACGGAAAGTTTCTTAGGTATGATCATTGTGACAACAGACAAGCATAGAAACATTCCGAAAAGAAAGACGCCATAGTATCACCATCTCTCTACTACACGCTAAACTCCCCTCTCTATGACCTCCCCTGATAAACAACGAGAACTCATAAACAACACCGTGTTATTTTTCTAACTTTTTCAACTTACCATGCAATTCAAACATTATACATATATTCCAATGTAAAGCTGATGCAACTTTCCTTATCGTTGGCCTGAAATCATCTGAAAATATACATGGAAAGGCACTGCCTGAGGCCCTTTTTATCTTGTACATAGCGGAATTGTCACCATCGACAACGATTCATTGAATCTCAAGATATACCAGAAACAGAGAATACTTTGGGACTAGATGGAGGAGAGGCCAAGTTCTATGTGTATATTCAAAGCACAACAATGGAAAGGCCAGATCTAGAGAGGACCATGGAGCAAGTCCTTCTTTATGGAAAGAGTATTACCTGAAAACAAGACAAACTATTCAAGTTGGTTCTGGTAAGCTAAATACCTCAAGAGAAAAACATTTCTAAGTGGTTATTGCTAGAAATCCATTCAGTGAACAAACTTGTTAAGAGACTAACTATTCAACTTGAGAAAAGAGGGCTATGTTTTTTTTACAAATACCAAACAACTATTTTGGTGTAGGAGGTGAAGAAAAAAATAACATTCTGATTCATGCATTATAGTATATGAAATAATGATAAATTTAGAAGAAAAAAAATATTTGTTGCAAAGCGTCCATTAGTTTTAACTCCAGGATGAACAGTCTAAAACCATAGCCCCCCCCCCCCCCCCCCACTCCCTATACATGTATATAAGTTGAATGCCTCAAACTTGGCCCCTTAGTTTGGTCTGTGAAATACAGGTTGACATTATCATTGGGCAACAATAAATTCCATCCCACTGCACAATATATCTGTTCAATAACTTCAAAACTTCAACTGAATCTTGATTGATTTGAAATTTGGTTATGTTGTAATCAACAATAAAGGACATGTCAAACTTGAATTTTGGGTTTTAAAGTTACGGGAGACCGGGGCATTTGTATCACATTGACACATTTCTGTTATTTTGGATAATGTTATTTCAGCCGTTGAATTATGCTTTTTCAAGCTTATTAAAAATAAGACCTATTGGCTATTTTGAGTGCAAATGTACATGTAGTGAAACTGAGACAGATGAAATATTTTGTTGTATAGAGCAAGGATAAAATTATTTATTTTCATAGAAATCTGGAGTAATATTTGATATATATCCATTTCTGAAAAATATAGAATGAATTAAAGCAAGTCTTAAAAACATGTAGTAACTACTTCCCTATATATTTTGGCTTGAGTATAGTGTATTTTAATCTCGTTGAGATTATATTTCCAAAGAAATTTTCTGCTCTATCTCCAGAAGGCAGCCAATTTAAAACAATATTGGTTTATTTTTTCGTCAACAGATTTACTTGACAACATAGACATAATTAAAGAAACTAGCAACTCATTAAGAAACCATTTAACATGAACTTCCAACACTAAAGAATAAGGTTGACAAATGCAAATTATGAAATACGACATGTATACATGTAATGTATATATCGTATATCACTTTTATTTTCCAGAAGCATTCTTACAAATAAAGAAATTGATGGAAAAAACATATAGTGAAACTAAACAAAATGTGTCTGAAAAACAGAGAAAAGGCCAGATTATGTTGCACTTGCCAATGAAGTTCGAAAATCATGTGATGAATAGGGAGAACGAGTTTTTAAGAACTTGGAGTGGTTGAAATAACAAACCGAAGATAAAATCAGAAACTTCTTCGAGTACTCTACAAGTTCAGTTTAAAGAAATTCCCAATGAAGATGTCGGACAAGATGAAACTCTATCAGAGGTCATTGCAGTGCTAGAAACTAATGATTATAATTCCAATATTGAAAATATTGTGGAAGAAGTGTACACTGCTGTGAACATGTAAATTAGCCATTATATACAGGGATTCTAATTTATTTTCATTTTTTCAAATTAAAGTTAACTTTGAACACTTCAAACTTTGCATAGTGGTTAGACAGAATATGTTAAATGTTCACCTCTGAATAAGTATGATATATGTTCAACCTCTTGTTTTTATTTCATTTCATATTGATGGGATATCCTTTTTCTGATAATTATAATATCAACTTGCCAATTTCTTGGCCTATTTATCAAAATGCATTTAAACTTGTAATCTGTGATTATTTAAGAGTATAAGAGAAGGTTTTTGATACAGATCCATGATAGAAGAACCTCGGAAAAATAAACGTATTATTGAGAAGAAGTTTCACTATCTCATTTAGGATATATGATGGACAGAGCCAACAAAAAAATCGGCTTATTTTAACACAATCATATATATATTGTTCTAAATTGTTTAGGAGCTGGCTGCAAATTCCTATGCTTATTATGTCCCCCAAACGAAGTTTGGAAGACATATTGTGTTTGCTCCGTTTCTTATTATTATTACACCACCCCGACTGTTGTCGGGTGATGTATTGCTATTCTACGTTTCTTTTTCACTATTATTACATCACCTCGACTATTGTTGGGTGATGCATTGCTATTCTACGTTTCTTTTTCCTGTTATTATTCTTATTATTATTCTTATTCTTATTCTTATTCTTCCAAACATTTTTGTCCGCTCGATTTCTCGGAGATGCCTTGATCAAACTTTATGAAACTTTGTAGGAATATCATATCCCATGTGAAGTTGTGCATCAAAATGGCTGCCGTTGCCATGGAAACGGCCAAAAAGCTAAAAAAATTGAAAAACACAAAAAAGATCATAGCAGGTTACTCGCCGAACAGAAATTGATGAAACTTGATAGGAACAACATCTATATCTAGTGGAACGAGATAAGCCAACGGAATCGGTTGGACAAACCTTGCCGCAGTTGCCATGGAAACAAAAAAGGGGGGATTTAAAAGATTTTTGGATTCCTTTCGTCAAACTTCATAAAACTTTGTCGGAATATTCACCGTAGTGTGTGGTACCTTTTGGGGGGGTTGAACAAATTCCAAATGGCGGCCGTTGCCATGGTAGCCAAGGTGCATTTTTTTTAATTCAAACCGTACAGCGGATCCTTTTGAAACTTGAAACAAAAATAGATCATCACTCAAAGTTGTGCTCTTTGATTTTAAAATTTTCAAAATGGCCGCCAATATAAAATTTTAAAAATTTAAAAATTCAAAAATGAACAGATTTCAATGGAAATGGATATTTAGAGGGAGTAAGACATGCTGCACCATATGGCGACCATTCTGGTTTGCTATAGTGGCCATTTTGAACCAAAAATGGCCGCCAAATACAAAAATCCAGCGATTTGGGCGAAATTTGGTTTCTAACATGATAAGAGTCAAAAACTGGGCTCTAATTATTTCTTGCTATGTTCTCACACTATTTTTCATTCATACCACTAGTACTTGTATTGTTCGTTTGGATGACATTTGTAACGCTCTGCGCTACAGTAACCAATATTTGTAATGGCATTTGTTTTCCTCACTTTTTTTAACAATAGGATTAACTTAATTTCAATTACTATTTCATTATTCAAACATAAGCTGCATATAAATGATTCAATCCCATACAATAGTATATTTCGGTATGGGGGCATTATAGTCATTGCTGTCAGCACTTTGATTAAGATTTTTTTTGGAGTGCACAGTCAAAACATAAATCAATAGATTATTCTGAAGCTGCTTTGAAAGTTTGATGATCAAATTGACTTTAGAATTTTAACCCTAAAACAATAGGTTATTGGGGGGGGGGAAACAAATTGTCTATTTTTTAATAACGGAAATGGTAGCTAGTAGTGTATCGGGTCCGTATAGACCTATTACCCCCTATGTTAAACCATTTTTCACTCCTCAATTGTGCAGTCAGCCGTGACTAATTACACCTTTTCATCGTGTTTCACGTTTGTACGAGTTTTTGTCATATTGTTTGTGCGTGTTTCACGTTTTAATCACGTTATGATTTCAGTTTTGATCACGTTTTTCGTGTTCATTTAACTTTTTAATGGCTATTTGTTCGTTTTGTTAACGATTTTGTTTACGTTTATCGTGTTTTGGGTGGAATTTCAGCGCTATTCCGGTGGTGGTGGTGGTGGTGGCTGTGGTGGTGTCAGTGGTGGTGGTGTTGGTGGTTTTGTCAGTGGTGTCAGTGGTGGTTTTGTCAGTGGTGTCAGTGGTGGTGGTGGTGTTGGTGGAAAAGGGAGGAAATTGGTGGTATTGTGACGTGAAGTAGAAATTAGAAACAGAAGGAAAACATAAAACAAACGGAGAGATAAGCGAAAAGTCAAAACACAAGAGACAAAGAGAATTAAACAGACCGTGTCGAATGTCACTACACTTCCATGACGCATCGATCTATTTTTAGTAACATGCAGTCACCTATAAAAGCCGACTCGAGGCGAAACAGTCTCATTCTGCTGCCAGACGCCTAAGTTAAGAGACGTACATTTGTCTTTTACAGATGCATTCCTGTGGATATTGTCAACAAACCTTTGTCAAGAAGAGTCAATTAATGGAACACCACCGTCTAAGCAAACACCACAATACCTTTACCTGCGGAGTATGCCAGAAAATTTTTACTAGAAAGGAAAATCTCGACAGACACGAGAGAAAACACAACAACGACAGCTTCTTTCCAAGTAGCGAATGCGGATTGTTGTACAGACGAAAGGATAACCTGTATCGCCATCTGAAGGAGAAACATCAGAGTGGAGCCGGTATGCAAAATCGACCCGTGGATATCAACCACCCCGATCAGTACTACACCATTACTAAGGAGAAGGGAAAGAAGATGCCTCGATTTAACACCGAATCGAACGAGTACAGAGTTACGTTCAATGAATTAAACATCCAGAGTGTACCAGACATATTGAAAACCCTACAGAACCTATTTGACTCCGTTTTAACAGATGTCACCAAAGGAATACAGGAAGAGGATTTAATCCAAGTTACCCTTGAATGTCCCGATTTGGATTTTCCCATCAGATTACCTTTCATACAGATGAACCAACTGACCAGTGAACTACTACTAACCGAAATAGAAAGAGTGCTACAGTCCAACGAACAGTTCGTCCTGGACCATTGTGTACAACTGAATATAACACACGTCAGTACATAGAAGTTCCCGATGGCGTCTTCTTCTTGTGGAGATTAAAGCATGTTGGTCCTTTGAAGTATCGTCCACAATCTTGACAATCTTGACAATGTATCCAATCATCTTCAGTTTGATCGTGAATCTTTCGACAATTATGGCATACGTTGTTGCAAGCGTGTTCTTATTTGGTGTTATAACCTTTGTAACAGTTTGTACAGAAGTAGATGCGACTCAGGAACGCAGTCATACTGGTAATCACATCGTAGTGGTTGTCATGATAGTACAAGTAGATCTTCTTCTCGGCTGTGGGTCCATGGTAAACGATTCCATTGAAATGCTCTCTCGATATCACATGTATCTGATATCCTACCAGGAATCGTTGAAACGTTTTATCATCTTCGATTCCGCATTGATGTTGGGGTACTCCCGCCTTGGTGTGTAATTCCAACGCCAACTCTTCTTGGATACGACGACTTTGTCGAATAAAATTCCATTGTTCGTGTCCGTCGATCTTAGCTTTGGCCGTTACGATGGCCCTGGCACAACACATGTCATCTTTGTTTTGTATCTTTCAGGAACCTCTCCGTGTCCACGTAATCACATCTCTTTCCAGTTCCACCCTTAGGAAGGCTGACGTGTGTTATATTCAGTTGTACAAAATGGTCCAGGACGAACTGTTCGTTGGACTGTAGCACTCTTTCTATTTCGGTTAGGAGTAGTTCACTGGTCTGTTGGTTCATCTGTATGAAAGGTAATCTGATGGGAAAATCCAAATCGGGACATTCAAGGGTAACTTGGACTAAATCCTCCTCCTGTATTCCTTTGGTGACATCTGTTAAAACGGAGTCAAATAGGTTCTGTAGGGTTTTCAATATGTCTGGTACACTCTGGATGTTTAATTCATTGAACGTAACTCTGTACTCGTTGGATTCGGTGTTAAATCGAGGCATCTTCTTTCCCTTCTCCTTAATAATGGTGTAATACTGATCGGGGTGGTTGATATCCACGGGTCGATTTTGCATACCGGCTCCACTCTGATGTTTCTCCTTCAGATGGCGATACAGGTTATCCTTTCGTCTGTACAACAATCCGCATTCGCTACATGGAAAGAAGCTGTCGTTGTTGTGTTTTCTCTCGTGTCTGTCGAGATTTTCCTTTCTAGTAAACATTTTCTGGCATACTCCGCAGGTAAAGGTATTGTGGTGTTTGTTTAGACGGTGGTGTTCCATTAATTGACTCTTCTTGACAAAGGTTTGTTGACAATATCCACAGGAATGCATCTGTAAAAGACAAATGTACGTCTCTTAACCTAGGCGTCTGGGCGCAGAATGAGACTGTTTCGCCTCGAGTCGGCTTTTATAGGTGACTGCATGTTACTAAAAATAGATCGATTCGTCATGGAAGTGTAGTGACATTCGACACGGTCTGTTTAATTCTCTTTGTCTCTTGTGTTTTGACTTTTCGCTTATCTCTCCGTTTGTTTTATGTTTTCCTTCTGTTTCTAATTTCTACTTCACGTCAAAATACCACCAATTTCCTCCCTTTTCCACCAACACCACCACCACCACCACCACTGACACCACTGACAAAACCACCAACACCACCACCACTGACACCACCACCACCACCACCGGAATAGCGCTGAAATTCCACCCAAAACACGAAAAACGTAAACAAAATCGTTAACAAAACGAACAAATAGCCATTAAAAAGTTAAATGAACACGAAAAACGTGATCAAAACTGAAATCATAACGTGATTAAAACGTGAAACACGCACAAACAATATGACAAAAACTCGTACAAACGTGAAACACGATGAAAAGGTGTAATTAGTCACGGCTGACTGCACAATTGAGGAGTGAAAAATGGTTTAACATAGGGGGTAATAGGTCTATACGGACCCGATACACTACTGTAGCTTTAGATGGAAAATTAAGCAACAGATATTTTTCATTAAGCACTTTAAAAGTATAAAATAAAAAATCGGGGTCACAGACCCTATTCCAAGAAATATGAAAAAATTTGATTTTCCTCTACAAATTATCTCCCCTTATAAAATATGAAATTTCAATAAGTATGAAATACCTCATACAAACTAAAAATGAGTTTACTTATTTTATCTAATTGATCACCAATAAATCTTATTAGATCATTTTGAAAACAAAGTTTTAATTTAAATTCCATTTTAGCCAGATGCACTATATTGTAACTATAACAGTATTGATGTAAAAAAATATATCGATAAAAATATAGGGTGGTACTTAACTTTTGTCGGAGTATATATAATTGACCCTCGAGTTATAGCACTTCATTTTGGGTTAACTACACAGAGCAAACTTTTTTTAAAGCATGACAAATAAAATAACTTGATATTTATTAATACAGATACAAAATGAAATTCACGCGTTCAGAATTTGAGAATTGATTAATGGTTATTTTGATAGATTGTCATTATATTAAAGCGGCATTAGCTACGATTTTGACAAAAAAAATATATGTTTTGGAAATTGGTAAATAGCTTTAAAATGATGAAATAAAGGTAAATATTTCACACTAAATAGCTTATCGTACGACTTTTGGCCTTTTGAGAACGAAAATTACCATCGATTTATGATTGCCTTGCAAGCAAATAATTTGACCTCGCTTTCTCCGTATGCAACTGACCTTACTAGTGACAGGTAAAAACGAATAATTTGTATTTCGTCGCTTATTAACTGCAAACTTGCATGGTTCTTTGTCCGTAATTAACGCCGACTAAAAGCAGATTCACAGAAAATAAGAAATAAGTGCATTGTTGTACTGATTTAATGACGATTCGGCATTCTCCGTAAGCAATGCCGATAATTAATAAGATGGCGTCCATTTCTTGATCGATCTCAAAACACGAGCAGTTGCACCTTCTTCCCCCGATGCGCGTACATTTCATAACATTTATAAGTTGCAGACACACGTTTTATTAAGGCATCAATCATCTGATATTTTTTATGGGTAACAAATATTTACGATTTTGGGCAGATAATGCCACTTTATGGCTTTCCCCTATTTTCCATGATATTACAATTTACATACATATACTTATTGAATACCGTTAATTTGATTTATTCTCTTATTTATTTTTAAAGTAATTTAAAATCGGAATAATTTTTTGCAATAGAAAGTATCCAATTTTGCCATGGTTACGCCACCTGATATTTAAGTTGAAACACATACATTTATAATTATAACATAGATGGAAAAAGGCACCGAGAGGCTCACAAGATCCCGAATTATTCACCTGAGTTAAGTTCATGGGAAATTATCAGAAATTGCAAGTTGCATCATTTGTGCATGATCTGACCGGTAACATCTCTGCCAAATTTAATTGAATTCATTCTCTTTAGTGCATCGCCGAGAGATGATAATGAATTTCCCATAAAGTTACAATGTAAACTTTGACCGTGGCTGGTGGTCATTTTTAACTTCTGATCATCACCAAGACTATTATTGGGGCCGTCGTGATCGCATGGTAGTTGGATACATAACTACCTATGCAACCAGTGTCTATCACCACTAACGTTCGAATCCCGCTCAGGCATTATGTGATAAAATACGTCAGTGACTTGCGACAGGTCGGTGGTTTTCTCCACCAGTAAAACTGACCACCACGATATCACTGAAATATTGTTGGAAGTGGCGCTAAATATCATAACCTCCTCAATAAACTATTAACTTGTGCGCACGACTTTGCTACCCAAATATTTTTTCGGTATGACTTTGTTTTTTAATTTTTTTCGATATATACACTTCGACCAAAGTTAAGCACCACCCTATATTTTTATCGATATATTTTTTTACATCAATGCTGTTAAAACAATGAAATAGATATCACCATTGTTCTTACACTTCTTAAAAGACTACACCAAGGGCTCTAAAATTACCAATCTACGAAGTATTGATCATCCTGAAAGATGGAAGTTTTTAACATTGCATTAAAATGCAGAGTCTTCAGATTTTAAGAACTTTTAAATGCATCTATTGTGCGTATGTGTAAGGCATAAAATTCAATAACGAGTATATCCACCGCGTTTATTGTGAAGTTCTGTAACATGTCTCGTCATGCTTCGCACAAGACGCCTAAGCCGTTCTTGGGGGAACTGTTGCCACTCCTGTAAGATAGCAGTTCTTAATTCGTCAATATTTTGACATTTTGGATTGCATTGGTTAATTTTTCGGCCAATAATGTCCCATACATGCTCTATAGGGTTCATGTCTGGCGACATCGCAGGCCATGTAATTGTCTGAACAGCACCTTGCTGTCAAAAAAAATGTTGTACAATTCGGGCTCTATGTGGCCTAGCGTTGTCGTCAATGAACATTGGCCTGTCAGCCAACACATGATTGTTGAAATGGGGGACTACGCGTGGAGCGAGCACATTGTCACGGTAATTTTGGCCTGTCAGATTACCATCAAGAACGTACAAGTCCAGCTTACAGTCAAAGGAAAAACAACCCCAGACAGTTACACCCCCACCCCCAAAAGCAGTTGTGCCCAAAATGTGGTTGTCCTGAAATGAAGTGTTTCGTTGGCGCCAAACCCTTGCACGACCGTCGGTAGGGCGTAGCAAAAAACGACTTTCATCAGACCAGTGGACCTGTTTCCATGTGCGAATAGTCCACCCCAAATGATCATGTGACCAGTCAAATCGAGCATGGCGATGACGTAATGTCAACTGTGGACATTTTATGGGTCGTCGCGCTCGCATTCCCTGATGGTGGAAACGTCTGATTACAGTGCGTGTGCTAATGTGGACTCCAAACGTTAAATTACCACGAAGTGCACCAGCTGTACTGAACGGCCGTTGCCGCGCCCGTCTGGATATGAGCCGGTCCTCTCTCGGCGTCGTCTTGCGAGGTCTACCTGCACGTGGACGGTCAGTAGCATTCCCCGTTTGACGAAAACGCTGCATCAGTCGTACAATGATGGAATGGTTAAGCCTGAAGTGGTCTGCCACCCTTATATGGCTAAAACCACCGTTATGCATGCCAACAGCTTGCCACCTTTCTGGTATGGTTAATATTCGCCGCACCATACCAAACCTATTGAAAATGAAACTTAAAACTCTACACAAAAAAAATCAGCTTTCGTTCGCAAACACAAATGTTGAAAAGTACACGTGGCACTTTACACACTCTGTCATATACACATAAATAAAAATCGATCAATGACCTGTTTCACAGGTAAGTATGTATGTGTGTACAGGTAATGAAAACAGCAAACCGATTTGAAATAAGTTCATTATTAGAAAAGATATTATTGAAACAAGTCAGGTGGTGCTTAACTTTTGTCGGACTGTATAAAATATATTTTCACACCTCCGTGTTTGCTTCTTTAGAACATTAATATTAAGGACCCCCTCATTAATTGATACATGTATTACAAAATTCATTGAAAACCCTTAGGATGTTGTTGAGAACAAAAATCTTCAAATAGTGACCATCAAAATATCCGAGTTCATGTGACTGCTGCGCCACACCTCGTGGTGAAAATTTCTGCCAAATACGGTTAAAGTCTGTTCAGTGGGTCTAAAGCAGATGAACATGTTTTCCCATAGAGTTTCTATGTAAATCATGACCTCTACTGTCGCTCATTTCCGATCGACATCAAAGTACCAACACTGATAGGAACATAAATATCAAGTTTCATTTCACTCTCTCGATCAATGAATGGTTTCTTCAGAATAAGTTCCTACCCCCCACCCCCAAGATTGATCTGTAAACGATTTGAAACGTACGGTTTTTTCCGTGTAGGAATAGTTTCTTGGGGAGATATTCAAATTATTTGTTTATGTCATACTTATTTAATTAATTTGAACACCTTATGGCCATCAATTGTATGATAGCAGTGTGCTAACTGTCGAAACGTTAATTAACCTGATCTTTGTAATTAAATAGATTTATTAATAAACTAAATTCCAGAGTATTACATTTTATTCAGATGCTACTCAATTTTATTCCCATGATTTGGCAGTAATTTTTGTATTTCAACATTAAATATTTTGGTAATATCAATATATTATACAACTTACCTCTCTGACTTAAAAAAATACACTTTAGTCACTATAGGAGTATCAGTATTTTATAAGCAGATATATTTAGCTGACATATCAGAAATTTTTTCAATGTCATTCTATATTTATGCTGTCTAAAGTGCATTGTACGATGTTGCATTTATTTGACGACCTATGCTTAGATAAAATCATTTCTAAAAATAACGATAGAAAGGAGAGCCATATATGGAAATCTAGAGAATAGAATAAGAATTTTTTTATTTGCCAATTAAGGGCCCACAAGGTGCAAACAATTTAATACAATGATTGAAATGATTGGAGACATACAAAGATACATGTAAACACACACAAAAACCAGGAAAACATATTTATGTTCAGTGACTGCACGGCCAGATCAGAGCCTATCATATACCACCATAAATCAATTCACATTTAATATAATATAACATGTATAATAACTATAATAATTCACCTAACCTAATGATATCTATAGGATCAGTTGTGTCCTCGCAGCAAAAAACATTCTTCAATAAAGCTACCTAATTTTTTCAAAACTTGTTCATGTTCATTGGTAAATAGCCAGACAAATTTTGATGATGTGTCCATGTATCTAAAATTTGGACATAAGTCAATAACTTAATAAAAAAATTTTACTCTAATAATTTCATATAAGGGACTGTCGACAATAAAATGTTTCTCATCTTCAATATCTCCCTTAGAACAATTTATGCATTTTCTTTCTGACTCTTATCTTACATATAGACCGTCGAATTTTAAAATTATTAATTTGTAAATATTTCTCTTTACCAAAATGGGTCTAAAAGTATGTATCTAATTTACCTCTGCTGCTGCCAATGGCATCTACCCTTTCTCCATTCCAAAAATCATGAAAACTGTTACACATATTATCTTTTACTTGTTTACACAAATGACCTAAGTTGATATTTAAACTCCTGATCTTCAATTCATCAATAATATATAATATACTCAAATACCATGTATTGATTTTACTGAAATGTAACTCTTTATTACATATACATTTCTATACTCAACAACAAAAGTTAAGGACCATTTTGAAAAAATAAATATAATGAATAACAATAAATAATATAAATAACATAGCTAAATATTTTGAAATTGTTTAACACTATGGTAAATAAAAATTTCATTTCAAACGATTCTACTATTACATATGGAACACAGCAACGGTCAAAAACGATAACACTAAATTTTAGAATTTTTGAAAAGATTCCATGATTATCAAAAAAGTTACGAAGCAATTGAAATGTCACAAAATGTCAACAGTTTAAGCATTAATATCGAGTATGTCCACCTCGCGCACGAATCACCTCTCTACAACGATTTTGGAAGCTGCGAATTAGTGTTTGAAATTCAACCTGAGGAATCCTTGACCATTCATCGACGAGTGCATCTGCTAGCTCTTGTAGGGAGTTTGGCTGGTTTTGTCGATTTGAAATCCGACGTTGCAAGATGTCCCAAGCATGTTCTATCGGATTTAGGTCCGGAGACTTTGCTGGCCAATCCATGTGCTCGATTGTTTCCTGCTTGAGATACTCATTGACGATTCTAGCGCGATGAGGTGTAGCATTGTCATCCATCAGTATGAAATCTTCGCCATTTGCACCAGCGTAAAATCTAACAATAGGAGCAAGGATTTCATCACGATACCTTATACCGGTCAAAGATCCGTTTCTGATGACATAGAGGTCTGTAGAACCATCATAGCTAATGCCACCCCAAACCATAACAGATCCCCCATCGAAGCGATCATGTTCAGCCACACAACAGTTCTTAAATCGTTCATTCTTCTGCCTCCAAACTCGTCTTCGACCATCATGAAAATCTAAACAGAACCTAGATTCATCTGTAAAAAGTACAGGTTGAATACGACGTACAACCCAGTTGGCATGACGCCTGGCAAACTGAAGACGGCAATTACGATGGCGTGCAGTTAATGGAGGTCGTACAGCAGGTTTTCTAGCATGCAAACCAGATGCATGAAGTCGGTTTCTAACAGTCTGTGTAGAAATTCGAACGCCTGATGCTGCACGAAACTCTCTATTCAACGTAACGACTGATGACATCCGATTTTGCTTCGCTAGCAAGGCTATTCGGCGGTCTTGATGGGCTGTCGTACTTTCAGGTTGGCCACTTTTTGGTCTCCGTTGTACACTATTAGTCTGTTGGTAACGTGTTCATAACCGTCCGATTACTGTATGGCTAACGTTAAACTGGTGCACCCGCTTAGCGTTGCGAAAGACCAGTTTGTAGAACACCTATGGCTCTCGAGGCTTCCTCTACTATCAAATGCCTTCTCATCGGCATCTTTAAATGTTTAAATGTTCAAAAGTGACAAATTTACACGAATTTACCAAGAAATCATTTTTCTACAGCTGTTTGGAAAAATTCACTGTCTATAGACCACTTTGGAAACAGCAGAAAATAAATATCAATGCAGTGCAGACTCAGTGTCACTTACGCAATGTAAGCACAAAAAAGGTGTACTCGATAATATTGATTATTGATGTATAGAGGACCAGATTTGCAACAAACCAACTTTCAAATATAAACTAGAACTTTTTAATACTTAAAATATGGTCCTTAACTTTTTTTGCTGAGTATATAAGCATCAAATAGTTAACCTTCCTGTTGACCTTCTAATCTGTGACAATATTTTAACATAGCCAAAATTTAAAAAAAAAATATTGGATAACGTCCAGGTTCAGACATAACTGCAATATTGGTAGTTTTCCTATTTACGCCAAGAATGTATTTTAACATTTTTAGATGTGATTGCTCTGTATGGCTGGTTGAGAAAAAAAATTCAAAACAATAATCACTTTTTTTCCTACAACTGGACGAATCAACAGAAAACATACCCCAAAGTTCACTCCCATAAGTTAGAATTGGTTTAATGGTATGATCATAAAGATGTAGAAAGGTGTCTATACTGGGATTTGTTGACAACAAACAATTTTGTAATTTAAAGTATGCCTTCATAGATTTCTTATACAGGTCAAGTTTACATTGATTGAATTTTCCGCTGCTTGAAATGGTGAATCCTAAATATCTATATAAGGAAGCTGATCTGATTAAAGTACCGGTAAAATAAATAGGATGTTTCAAACATTTACCTGCTGTTTTTGAAAGGTTAAGATTAATACGCTTTACCTGGCCAGGAGAAAATTCCATTCATAAAAATAACGCACAGTAACGAAATGATGCAGACTGAAAATTACAGGTCAGTGGGCGGTGCTTAATTTTGTGTAGTGACTCTATTAGGGAAAGATCACGTTTGCCAATACACATTTCTGTATGAATAGTAAACAATTAGAACTATTAGACTATTGTGTTGATTATAATGATAATATAGGTGTGTAGACCATTGATATCAATCTTAGCGAATGTTCATTTAACTTGCTTAGCAACATTTGATTGATGTCCAATAACTGCTCCAACTGTCGTAATCAATTCTTTTAACTAACATTGTCTGTATTTGTTGCACAATAAAATATGTTTAAGTGTCTGTCTCACAGAAAACCATGCAAAATCCAAAAAAATATAACAAAGCTAATTTCAGCAAGAAAAAAAAGTTATACATTTTCTAAATATTTGATGCCTAGTATTTTAAAATATATCATACATATTTCCTATACATTTTCATTTTTGTTGTAAAATGAGGATTTTCATTTTAGCCCTTAACCATTTCAAAAATCCTTAAAAATGGTTGAAAATGACCCTATTTTTGAGGGATTTTTATTGTTAATATATATTTCAGAAGTAAAAAATCGCATTGTTTCCTCAAAGTATAATGTTTAAAGACAATGAACACCAAAAACATTTTTTGAAAAAAACTTTGTGAAAATTTTTAAGGCTATCACAAAATATGCTATATAGACAAATTTTCACAATCAGTCAAATTCCTTAATTTTGATGCACACTATTGGAGTTGGGGGAGATTTCTTTGACTTGAAATGAACATTTTTAAACAGACCAATCTCAAAGCTAAAATATATAAAAAATCTGACTTTGGAAAATAATTTGCAAAAATGTTCTTGCACCCAAAAGTATGGTCATGTGTGCAATTTTAGTTTAAAAGGCATTGCTTAAAATATATGCAAATTTTTGCAATAAACTATTAGTGATTCTTATTAAAGGTGATTTGTGTGTTTATTGTAAATAAATTACATATGATATATCATTTTAATTCCCTTTTTCAATCCGGACTTTAAGATTTCTTAAAAGCTAAATAAAGAGCGAACTGTTACTGTAAAACTTGTGTCAATATTGCAGTGAAGAAGAAAATGTACATAAATATGGTATATACAAATAATTTAATTTGATTTGAAAATTACAATCTGATTGGCGTTAGCCTGGAGGAAATTTTGGTTATACTCGATAACCTGGGTTGGTATTGTGACGTCACCAACGTGTTCATCCGCCAACGACAAATTCAAATAGTCACATGAAATAATCCTAAATCGAGGAATCATTTAATTTTGATGTAAAAATTAAATTATAAGGAATATTTGAAATTGTTGAACAGGTTATACTTGCTTCGCGGTTTATTAAGCGTAAACTGACCCAAACCAGGTTATATCGTATAACCTGTTCAACAATTTCAAATATTCCTTAAATGTATGTATGTATGTATGCACAAATATTGATTTATTTGTGTTTAACGCCAACTGTAGCAATATTTCAGCCACATAAATGTGACTGTCCGTTAAAATGTTCCTTATAGAATAACAAAGGCATATACAATGTATAAACTCTCGATGACTGTACAGGGGCGTGGGAACCAAGGGAGGACAAGAGAGACAAAATTATGTTTTCTCCCTTATTTGGGGGAAAAATTAAGAAAATGCTCAGTTTTTCGCATGAGACTTTTCTTAATACATGTACGAATGAAAAATACGAACTAGCGATTGGTTGTCTAGTATAAAGATTTCTGTTGGAATTTCTGATCTTCGTGGTAATAGAAACGATGACTATTTCATTTTGGTGCTTCCAAACGTACCAAATAATTCATCAAATACCTACAGCAACGGTGTGCAACCTTATGTGATAAAGTTTGTCAGTGACTTGCGACAGGTTGGTAGTCAACCTTATGTGATAAAGTTTGTCATTGACTTGCGACAGGTTGGTAGTCAACCTTATGTGATAAAGTTTGTCAGTGACTTGCGACAGGTTAGTAGTCAACCTTATGTGATAAAGTTTGTCAGTGACGTGCGACAGGTTGGTAGTTGTTTTGTTGGGGAAATTAAAGCTAAAGAACTGGAAAATATTGTTTCTCCTCAAAAGGATATAGACATTATTATTTGACTAAAACAATCTGTTTTCTTGATTGGTCAAAACCATACATTGCCCTTTTTGATCAAACATTATGACCACCGTGCAATCTTGCACGAGAGGTAGACAATTAGAGTATCATAGCTGTCAAGTACCCAACTATAGATGGAGGAAATCCTGATAATGTTTGCTTTAAATCGAATGTTTTGATTGGACGGTTCATTATTATGAACCAATCGCAAACTTCTCTAACATTAACGTTTCGGAATTGTGCATTGTTTTGCAAATCCAAATTGCAGAAGTGTTGGCTGGAAGCGATTGTGAAGATGAAAGAAAAAACGTTTCACTACTTTTCCTGATGAGCAATTTAAAAACACTTGTGTACAAGAAAGATGCTACAAATACTCAAAGGGTCACCCTGTCAGCTGTGAGAAGTTGCATATATAGAGCTGAAGTCATTTATAAAATGATTGTTGACTTTTGATATCGGTTGACATGATAATCACCTCAGTCGTTGGCCTAGGTAATTATCACTTCTTCTGAGTTGATAAATAATCGTGTCACCCTTATCAAATCATTAATTGTATAATGTTCTATGTAAAGAAGAGTAAATGATATGGAAACAAATAAAAAAAAATATTACTGAAAAATTAATATACAAAGCCAAATGCAATAATGTTTTATAACGTTTAAATACCGAAGCATTGCATAATCTCTCAGCACTTGACTGCGTAATATCATTCAATGGTGCTTTTTTAATCATTTCTGGATAGAAGAAGAGTGTGAAGATACCAAAGAGGTAATCAGAATCCGCAGATAGAAGAAGAACAGACAACACAACGGCCAAAAGAAAAAGTACAAAAGGACAAACAACGATCTACAAAACATACATAGACAATGTCAAAACCAAACAACGATCTACAAAACATACATAGACAATGTCAAAACAGGATCTATTATTACTGTTCTATGCGAATTTGAACATGCTATCAAAAAGAGACAGAAACACAAATCTTACAAACAACAAAAGTAAAATGTTTCTGTCTTAAGGTGTAAGACAAATTCATTCATTTAACACTTCCTGCTTCTGTGGGTTATTTTAGCATTCATGGTCATTTGTCTGTGAAGTGTAAACGTTCTGGCATCATATATTTTCGGAAACATACATTATTCTTCTGCGTTGTGTCAAAATATCATGTAAAATATTGCGGTGAAACTGTTTACCAGAAGAGCCACTACTATTAAAATAGTACCTTCATCCATCCCCAGAAATTTTATATTTATGGATCAGACTTCACCAATTCCATGATAAAGGTAAGAAAATATAACTAAATTCAATCATATTTGGTCTCAAAATAATCCTTTGTTTATGATTTCCGCATAAAAACGATGTTCGGTTGGTCTATACCTTCAGTTTATTTTTTAGGGTTCATGTCTTATTTACGTTTTTTTTTGTTTGTTTGCCATAGTGGTGTCCAACCCATCAAGTTGTGAGTTCGAATCGCGATCATGGTGAGAAGTACTCTATACAAAATTATGTGATACAGCTTGTCAACGACTTGCGACAAGTCGGCGGTTTCCATAACAAATAAAACTGACCACCTCGATATAATTGAAATATTATTGAAAGTGGCATTAAACACCATAAGCCAAACCTACTGGCATAAAATATAGAAAATAAATTACTAGAATTAGTAAATTAAATGACGATACACGGGACTAGAA
This sequence comes from Bathymodiolus brooksi, assembly GCA_963680875.1. Classification (NCBI taxonomy): domain Eukaryota; kingdom Metazoa; phylum Mollusca; class Bivalvia; order Mytilida; family Modiolidae; genus Bathymodiolus; species Bathymodiolus brooksi. The sequence continues at coordinate 130,204,437 of OY804576.1, read as the reverse complement.
ATATGAAAAATAAAACTAAGCTAGTATTCATTATATAATTAAACAAAATGGCAGTATACAATTTGTGGGTAGTGACAGGAATTATATTCCACAAAGATATATAATTTACTGTCAATATTTTATAATACATCTAATAGGGACATAAACAAATACAAACAAAGAACAAAACCAGGTAACAAACATGGGATAGTTTGCATTATCATATAAATAATTATCACAGAATTAAGAACCAACAAATGATAACAATTAATCTAACGATGTTGTTTATACTTCCGACACCGGAGATAATTGAGGATTGTTGTCGTCATTTAATGACCTTGAACTTTGTAGCACACGAAGTTCACAATCGGAAGAGGACACGATGCTATCAACTGATATAATTGATGCTTTAGTTGTTATTGATGAGTCGGATGCGCTGCTCTTAAATAATTGTCCCTCGTGTAAGTTATGTAATAAAGTCGTGTGACCATCCAACGATTCAACCGAGGTCAGTTTACGTAATAATGCCTTCGATTTACGATGTTTTTTCGGTTCAAATTCCCCCTCCTGTGTCGCACCATTTTGTATTCCTCCCGTATTGTTGCCGATTGAAATCTGACTTATTTGTGACACACTTCGATATTTTGGCTGTTTTGTTTCCTTTTCGGCTGCCTGGGGATTATGAGCTTTCTCCTGATTTGATGGTGTAGAGTTCACTTCTCTGTTAGACTGATCTTGCTTTGGATTTGTAACATTTGAGCACAATACGGACTCCAAGCTGAAATTTTAAAATTGTTATGAGTATTTAAGCATCAATTGATAATCAAGCAGGAAGAGAAAGATAATATGAAGACAATATGTACTTGTCTATGAATTGTACACGTTTAATTTACTTTAAAATATAGTGTTATGCTCACACTAAATAATAAACAGAAAATACAATTTTAACAATATCACTAAACATTCCATATAAATGAAATGATGTGCGTGCTAACTCTTATGAAGTACCGGAGATCACCCAAGGCGATTAGTGTGGTTCTTGTTGCTTAATGTCAGTCATTGCATCCTTCCATATACGGTTTCTCATTACCCCTTTCATATATTCAAATTGTTCCAAAATATATGCTGCTGCTGTGTCTATTTGTCACTGAATGACTTCATAGAGTTATTTCATTTATACATAGATAATATGCGATTTAAGTTAGTTTCTACAAATTAGGTATGGTGTCTATTAAATTGTTCATCAAGATAAAACATTAGTGAATTTCTGTTAACAGTGGAACACTTTTTTTGGCAGGACATAGTTTACAATCAAATGTTATAGTCTTTACTTTTTGCTGTTAAACTAATGATTCTCTAAATTTCAAAAATAAGCTTCAGCGTTATTGTGAGAAGAGTTTGAAGATACCAAAGGGATAATCAGAATCGGTAAATCGAAGAACAAACAACGCAATGGCTATTAGAACTAGAGGCTCAGTGGGCTGAGCCTGTGTCGCTCACCTTTCATTGTCCTTTGAGGAAACTTAATACAGAACCTTCCATAGGTGCTTCCCACCAAATTTTGGTTCATTTGGATAAGCAGTTACAGAGAAGAAAATTTTTAGGAATCGACCAACCAGAAACAGGAATTGCCTATGGCAGCCATGTTTGTTAACGGATCGGAACAAAATTACCAATCTTTATAGAGCATCTTCCATATATGTTTCCTACAAAATCTCGGTTTATTTGACTAAGCAGTATTAAAGAAGAAGATTTTTAGAAATCGACCAATCCGAAACAAGAATTGCCTGTGGCGGCCATGTTTGTTAACGGATCGGGACGAAATGAGCAATCTTCATACAGGACCTTCCATAGATGCTTTCTACCAAGTCTCGGTTCATTTGGCAAAACGGTTTCAGAGGAGAAGAATTTTTTAAATCAGCCAATCAGAAACATGAATCGACTGTGGCAGCCATGTTTGTTAATGGATCGGGAGGAAATGAGCAATCTTTATAGAGGACCGCCCATAGATGCTACCTACTTAGTTTCAGTTCATTTGGTTAAGCGGTTTCAGAGGGGAAGATTTTTTAAATTCACCAATCAGAAACAAGAATTGCCTGTGTCGGCCATGTTTGCTAAAGGTTCGGGACGAAATGAGCAATCTTCATAAAGGACCTTCCATAGATGCTGCCTGTCAAGTTTCGGTTCATTTGGCAAAACGGTTTCAGAGGAGAAGAATTTAAAAAATCAACCAATCAGAAACAAGAATCGCCTGTGGCGTCTATGTTTGTAAATAGATCGGGACGAAATGAGCAAAATTTATAGAGGACCTTCCATAGATGCTTCCAACTAAGTTTCGGTTCATTTAGCAAAGCGGTTTCAGAGAAGATTTTTAGAAATCGACCAATCAGAAACAAGAATTGCCTGTGGTAGCCATGTTTGTTAATGGATCGTGAGGAAATGAGCATTCTTTATAGAGAACCGCCCATAAATGATACCTACCAGGTTTCAGTTCATTTGGCTAAGCGGTTTCAGAGGAGATGATTTTTTAGAACTCAACTAATCAGAAACAAGAATTGTCTGTGACGGCCATGTTTGTTAACGGATCAGGATGAATTGAGCAATGTTTACAGAGGACCTTCCAAAGCTGCTTCCTACCAAGTTTCGGTTCATTTGGCCAAACGGTTTCAGAGGAGAAGAATTTAAAAATCAGCCAATCAGAAACAAGAGTCGCCTGTGGTGGCCATGTTTGTTATCGAATCGGGACGAAATGAGCAATCTTTACAATGGATTTGCCATAGATGCTTCCTATCAAGTTTCGATTCATTTGGCCAAGCGGTTTCAGAGGAGAAAAATTTTTAAAAATCGGCCAATCAGAAACAAGAATTGCCCGTGGCAGCCATGTTTGTTAATGGATCGGGACGAAATGAGCAATCCTTATAGAGGACCTTCCATAGATGCTTCCTACCAAGTTTCAGTTTTTCATTTGGCTGAGGGATTTCAGAGGAGAAAATTAAAATGTGAAAAGTTAATGGGCGACAGACGACGGACGACGGACGCCAAGTGATGGCAAAAGCTCACATTGCCTTTGGCAAGGTCAGCTAGAAAGGATAAAAGGACAAAACATTACGCAGAAAACTAAAGATCGAGCAACACGAACACCACTAAGAACCAAGGGTGAACTGAGGTGCTCCAGAAGGGTAAGCAATTACTGCTCCACTAATGGAATCGCTATTGTACATCTCAAAAACACAAAACAAAACAATAACGAAAACTGAGAACTATAATAAAAGATAGGTGAGCTAGCTTTTCACAGGTCAATAGTTTCTTCAAATTAGGTTACTAGTATATATTTTTGACATATGCTATATCATGTCATGCGGTGGGGTTTTCTGTATTTTCAAGAAATTTGCATTACATTTCTAAAGCCCATTCCTGCATTTTCAGTGTTTTTTTAATAAATATGATATTAATGAATTTACTTCTTTACCGCGTGGTCCTATGCTGAAAATTCATAGTAATTATTTGCCTTCAAATTAGATAAAGGACCACAGCGGTGGTGTCATGATTAAGTCAGGTAGATCGTGCGCATGAGCAAAGGACTGATTTGCTGTTTCTCTGCTAAGCTCGTCGCAATAAGGAATAAGAGCAAATACAGGTTAGCTCAGAATCATGATTATATGTCCGAGTGTAATGACATGTTTTCCGAATTTTACCGTTCATACTGGTCATGATGGTGATTTTTCGAACCCTTTTTCCTTTCTTACATTTGCTTTTTCGAAGTTAAAAAGTTAATGCTACAACTAAATCAACTTGTGTAATTATTAGGTTAGGTACGTATTAAGAAATCATGTGACACTTACCCGTGGTTATGTGCACTGATATGCATGAAAAAAATATAAAATTGAAATATCAATTTGGTTTAATGTCTTAAATATATTTAACAATATAACAAGTTCATTGTATAAGATGATATAGGGTCAACATCAAAGGTTATACTATTCTATTATATAATCCATCGGGGGTAAAATGGTGAGCGTACTCGCCTCGGGAGCGGTAGATCATGGGTTCGAGCACCGGTGTGGTCGGAACAAAGGATAAAATAGGCATGCGCTGCTTCTTCATTAGTAACGCAGTATTACGGAGTGAAATATTGGTTGGCTCAGAATCTGTATAATGTGTCCATGTGGAGCGACATGTTTACAAATGGACTGTTGTATCAGTTGATGGTTTACCAATATGTTTATGCCTGTTTACAATGATATCGGATTTTGTACAAGAATAACGTGACGGATACCACTAGTGGAGCCGAAACTACTTATCCTTTCGGAGAACATGCTTTCAATCTATATAAAAACGATGTTAGGCTCGTTATTACACCCATTTGTTTTGTAGAGGGTTCATGTTTTATTTACCTTATTTGTGTATAGAGGTTTTAAAACACGCCTTTCATACGACATGGTGTATGTGTTGTGTAATAGAAGTGGTGCCACTAATGGAGCAGGAACTGTTCATCTTTCTGGAGCTCCAGTGTTCACCACCGGTTTTGTCTGTGGGATTTGTAATGCTCAATCTTTAGTTTTCTAAATAATTGTTCATCACTTTTATCCCTTTTCATTTGTCAATTGTATTATCTGTTCTTTTTTCAATTTACGGCTTCGGATTACTCTGTGGTATTTGCAAACTTTCGCTATAGATTAGCATGATAGTTATTGCTAAGGTTTCTAAAATTTTACCTGTCTAATGGAGGTGGTTCTGGTAATGGTTTATTAAAACCGTCTTTTCCAGTCAACCAGAATGTTTTCGCCATTCCTTTGCCCTTCAATACAGATAGACATTCATATAAGGTGTTTACATTATCTGGGGGGTTTTCTTTGGCTAAACCTATAGACATAATTCAAATTGCAATGACTGCATTTTCTCATATTAGTATGGAAGTCTATTACACACCTGTTTGTGATCAATGTTCCTAAAAAATGTAACTAATCAACCAAAATAAAGAAAAAAAATAGACAACTATTGTGCATACTATTCAAACAAATAAAGTATGTTGTTAAACATTTGCACACCAGCAGAGGTATCGACCCAGTGGTAGTAACAAACACGTAGATATCGAATATAGTGCGTACTACGCTTTTCTGCTTAATGACTTTCATCACGTAACCTCAAATTCAAAGGATGAGATAGCCAAGTAATGCCCATAGGAAAAAAACTATCCTCATGTTGACAATTATTGCTGTCCACATTCTAAGAATGCCGTAATTGTATATTTTTGCATATTTTGATAATGTCCGTATTCAGAAAAAAAACTAACAAAGAGGTGATAATGGAAACTAAACGGTACTGTGTGACATTTGTGTTATGTACTATTATTGTATTGTAGATTTATGTGTATTTCAACAATATGTGAAACGTACCAGGGCCGGCATTAGCCAATTTGATTATTTTCTCGCCATTGGACCCCGCTCTGTAAGTATATACTCTCAGCTGATCAAGTACACACACCTCCTACGTCTAGTCTTGATACGCATATACACTATTTGTATAACATAGGCCAGCATTAAGGTCATGTACGTGTGTATCTAAATCCTGAACTGCTTATCAAAGAACATTATTATACCATGATCCTACGATTTTGTCATGTTTTTCTCGAAGAGATCGGCGTATAAAGATTGGTCTCACTAACAGTAAAGGGTCGAAGTCAAGGTCTCGTCGTAGGTGTAAATATATCAATCCATACAAAACAACATATTGTCAAAAGTGGTACATTTTCTTTTCAAACACTTTTTAGTGCTGATGATCAATATCTGTCTTATAATCATGTGCCATATCAAATAACAATCATGTTTATTGCAAATACATTTCAAGGTAGGTCATTCAATATGCTATTTTCAATTTAGATATGACATATGCACATTTCAACTTTGACATTCTGCATTGCAGTCACACCAAGCTATCAAAAGATTCATTTTAAATATATATTACTTTTAATTCTACTTCTCCTCTGTAAATTGTCGTATAACTTCCAAGTTTGTCCAGCTTTACCTTTGTTGTGTTACTTATATGAATTCTAAAAGCTGAAATAATGAAAACTGATTATGAAGACTTCAAAACAACCACAGTAACAATCAGGTAAAAATAAATAGAAATATTAATTTCTATACATTTCAAACTGGACTGATTAAACAACAAAGAAAAATGAAAATTAATACATTAATATTAACATTTATGATAATATTATACTTGTAGATAATATAGCTACAATTTTACCCTGTGATAAAACTTTGAGTTTTGTTTAGAATAATAAGAGGAGTCATGTTTATTTCATCAAGTCTCACAAGAATGGTCCAGGAGGATTGATAAAGCAAGTTTATTAACTGCTTCCGGAATGCTATTACGTGCATTTCCGTCAATGTTCGAAAGTTCAAGTCGTGAATTTCCGCAAAATTGTGTGTACAAATATGCCGGACTAAGCTGTTTTATTGAAAATTTGCACAGAAAAGTATCAGTTGCCAATTTTCTCTCTTATGATATTGAAAGTGCTAAAAAGGTGCATTTATTGGATTTGCAATATTAAAACAATTTCTTGTTCTATAACTATGTATCTAATTCTAGCCAAAAATAACTAAGCATTTTCGTACAAATCAGTTATTTCCTCTGTTGAAGTATATGTTAAACAGATCATAACATGTCCCTCGTTCATATATCATCCTTTGAGCCTGTCGGCTCTCGGACTGATATCATGACCTAGGGATGATAAAGGGTATGATAGGAAAAATGTCATGTGATAATCTATATGTATCCAATATTCCATTTACTTTACAAAGATGTATGATAAATTAGCCGAGAATTTCATTCTATACAAAATACAACGTCATCTTATTATAACTGATTTCCGTATTTTACTGGTTGATTGTTGTTTAACGCCAACTTCAGCAGTATCTCAGCTATATCGTGGCGTGCTTAACACAACATAGGCAGTAGTTTGGCTATATTCATTAGCAGAACAATTCAAAAACAATAATACACGTTGATTAGTGTGGAGCTTGGGTGGCTTCTGGACGGATGTATTGATTACAATAAGGAAAAGGGGAGATGGTAGACAGGGTCGCAAATGTTTCCTTGAAACTGGACTGCAATGGTCACCCCTAACAAACGGCGGCTGTTTTATGGGGGTGTCTGTAGTTCCTGTCAATTTGGGGCAATTTGTCTGCTACTAGGGACGGAAAACTCGGAACACCACCTTTCCAACTGTGCGCCTTCAAACTTATCCGGTTGGTGTGCAACAACGCTAAAATCCACCTCAGTGATGCTAGGTTTGAGATTGAAGCAGAGCTCCTTAACCAATCAACCGCCATTCCACCTTGTTGTTGGTGCTCCTTACAGGATGCTGCAAGGCGTCGCTTACGCGCAGGAAGAATTGCATTCTTCAAAGACGATGCGCATTTACGTCCCGTCATATCGGCGTTTTGTGTATTTGTTGTTCTCCTCATATGTTAGACACATTTCATCAATATGAATTATTTTAACATGTATCAATCATATTACCATTGGCGAGATGTACTCGATACAACATTATGTGATAAAGTTTGTTAATCACTTGCGGCAGGTCGGTGGTTTTCTCCAGATACTCCGGTTTCCTCCGCCAATAAAAGTGGCCGCCACGATATAACTGAAGTACTGTTGAAAGTGGCGTTAAACACCATAAGCCTAAACCCAACCTATATCCATTGTAATAAAATCTACCTGCTCCCGATGACTCCATTCTAGAGGCTGTATTAACCGTATCTCCAAATAAACAATATCTTGGCATAGTTAATCCTACAACACCAGCTACACAAGGTCCTAAAACAGATATAGACATAAACGTTTTGGTCTGTTAATAATCGCGTTTATACGAGTATCACGGCATTTACATCAATGTGGGTTTTTTTTTTGACATTCAAAAATCTCCTGTTTACAATAACCTTAATGGCACAGGAACGCACATTAAGGGTCCCTGTTCTACATCAATCTCACTTTTTCAGGGGTAGCAAGTGAAAACAATAATATGTGTTTTGATATACAGTCATACCTGTCTTATGTGCCTTTCAGGATCACAAAAAAACAGATGGTAACTTACCCCGTTTTTATTAGGTTTTATTGATATGAAATGCATTTGGAAGGTGATATAATACAAGTTATTGCTCAGTAGATGTGGTCACTAACGCAGGTTTGACTGTAGTTTATTTTCTTTGCATCTTTCAGCTCAATTAGTTTTTTTCTATAAAATTTGGTGAGAGAAAATATATTTTCAGGAAAAAAAACATGGCTTCCTTACGTAAATCGGTCCGTGATATAGTATATAATACTACAATTGAACATTTAGTAAGGTATATATTTATACATATAATATAAACAAGACTAATACTATTTTAAAGTCTCACCTCTTGATCTACAAAATATACATACAAATAAAACACAGACAGAGTAAAAACATACAAGAGACACTCTGACAAGAGTTACAAGATTTAGATTTATATTTATTGTGTCTAATGCCACTTTCAGCAATATTTCAGCTATAGTATGGCGACCAGTTTTAGTTGTGGAGGAAGCCGGAGTACCCGGAGAGAACCACCGACCATGGGCAAGCAACTGGTAAACTTTATCACTTGCGGCTGCGAGTCGAGTGCACCCTTTTTGTAATATACAAAGTCGGGCGCGAAGACACGCCGTATTGGTGATAGGCTTGTATGAGTTGTTAAGTAATCCAACTACCTAATTCATTGAGCCACCCGGGCCCCAGAGTTACGAGAGGCTATTGTTATCTATAAAATATAAACAATAATATGTACATATGTAATATTATAGATATAAAACACGTTTTCTTTTCATTAAAATCTCAAATCAGATTTTGGCAGAATAAAAAGGCATATTCTCATTAGTAAATAAAAATATAAATATGATTAGCATATAACTGAGTTGGTACACATATATTTACATATTCATATGAATGAATACTGAATATAATATAATAAATATTCATATTTATAAGTGAACGTAAAAGATGTGTTCTCTTAAGCTTAAGTATACCATGAGCCTTGTGAAAACAGCAAATAACTGATTAGATGAAAACAAAGCATATCAGTTAGAATAACTAATTATCTCAATAAAATATTGAAAAACAAACAAAAGCAAATATTTTGAACTATTATTTCTGTGATTATATATTAGACCGTCACATTTAATATTATTTTATGAAGTATTTTAAATCATGAGTTGTGTCTCTTTGTGCAATAGATTATTCTTCGTAACATGAGTTTTTGAGATAGAAAAAATAAAACATAAATATACAGTGTGGTCTTATATTACCGCAGTAGTTGAATAAACAAAATGGCGGAGAAAATTATTAGAATTAGCTCGTGAATACACAGGATCATAGAACCCACGTTACCATAGGATGGCACTATACATTGTGTAAAGCTGCTCTTTTAAAGTTCACCTTTAAGTAACTGTACATGAATACTATAAATATTTCTAATGTAGCCTTTTGGGGTATCGTGGCCACGTTCGTATGATCGTTTGGTGTACATTTTCACATGCAATCAATATCTATCATTCTAGAGTTTGTGAGGTTGATTCCGAGGTATGATCGTACATTGTTCAACTTTTAGTCTTAAATAATGTCATTTAGCTTGTTGGAGGTCGTGGTTGTGCCGGATTAGTTTTGGTTTATATACCAATAAAGCTGACCGGCACGGCATTACTGCACTATCGATAAATTTTCCTATACTGTCATTTATCTTTCAATTCTGATTTATTCCAGAACTTGAAATAAAAAAGATCAATAAAATAATTGGTTTACATACTCAACTTAAAACTTTTTTTTTCCATTATTGCATTTTATTCCATTGAAGAATGTAATAAATTAAGATAAGCACTTTTATTTTGATTTTTTATTACAAGTACCCAGTCAGGGTCAAGACTTATTTTCTTATTCCTTTATTTGATAATGGCGTCCTTGGTGTTTAGCTGTAAACGTTTAAGCCTATATAACCTTACCATTTAATTCTAAAATATTTCAATAAATTTCACAACTGTTTTTGGAAGCCTTAATCTTAATCAAGATTTATCATTATGATAGGTAATTTTGAATTGGGGGGTTTAAATATGATAGACATAGACAGTTACTTTGCATCACTGAGAGCATCATGGTTAAGTAGATTTGTTAGTGGAGAAATGGACAATTGGAAATTGATACCATATAAATACATTAGACAATTTGGTAAGAATTGGTTGATATTTTCAATGAATATCGAATACAAAAAAATTAAAGATTATTTAAGATATATTCCTGATTTTTATAAAGAAATATTGCAAACCTGGATAAAAATGGGTGGGGGTCAAACAAAAACGCTATCACATTTTGCTGAGATTAGAAAACAGCTTATATGGGGAAATAAATCTATAATGTTTAAAAACAAAAGTTTAATGTTTGATAATTGGATAAATAGTGATTTAATTTATATCAATGATAATTTAAATGAAAACGGGGAAATAAGTCAGAATTTAATTTTAGATAAATTAAAATACAAGAATAATTGGATACCTGAATTTATCTGCCTAAAAAAAGCGATACCTAATGAATGGTATCATACATTACAGGCTCAAAACTCTATTAAAAGTGTTGTAAATTTTCAAAAAGATAAGTTTATAGTAAACGGAAAATGTATAGACCCGTCACAACTGTCCAACAAATATTTTTATAATGAATATATTAATGTAAAATTTTTGAAACCAATAGGTATAAATACATGGTTAATGTACTTGTCTATAAATGAAAAACCAAACATGAGTCAGCTTCACTCTTTCATTTTTCATTATTTAGAAGAAAATAAGCTAAAAATATTCAGATGGAAATTATTGCAATATATAATTCCTACAAAGAAACTATTAATGAAATGGAGAATTGCTAATAATAGCCAATGTAATTTCTGTGGTCAAGGTGAAGATTATCTACATTACTTTATTTCTTGTCCCTATCTGAAAGTATTTCGGGTGAAAATACAACAAATATTGAAAAAATCTAATATAGAAAATTTTGTCATATTAAAACATATTGTTTTTGGGTATAAGATATTTGATAAAGATTATTTTGATTTCAACTATTTTTTTTAACAATTTTAGGATTTTCTATATACAAAGCATATTATGTATCTGAACAAAAGACTAAGCAAGTAAACATATTCTTTATTTGTGAGAGAATATATTACGAGAATAAGCCAGGTGCAAAAACTCCAAAATAGTAAATTGTTAGAAAAAATAAGGAAAAATATTGAAATGTAAATATGTATGCATTGTATATATGTATATGTATATGTATGCATGCATATGTATGTGTGTATATGTATAGATGTATGTGTGTAGATGTTGGTACGTATTTATAGGTATATTCAATTAAAGTCTGATTCTCATCAGTTATATTATATTATTTGAAATTATTTTAATTATATAAGAACATATTAATATGAAATACTTCATAAGTAGCTTGGGCTTTTGAAGTAAGAATGTAACAAGCATCTTGAATAAAAATATATTGTTGTTAAAAAAAAAAAAAAATTATCATTATGCTCACTTTTCAATTAACATAATTTCTGCTTAAATTAAGACAAAAATCAATTATGTGTTTACACTTGGCACTTTACGTTTCTACGGCTCAACGTGGTTATATCATGTATAAGAAAACACAACCACTCTACATCAACAATTAGTTGTATAACCTTTCACCCTGAATCTATAATAACTACATACATGTATGTATATAACGGTAAGTTACATTAGGTTTTATTTTATATATTTGTTTTGGGCAAAGTTTCTGCAATTTGCTGCACAAACGCATGTTACGTAATACTACACCAACCATGCTGTAATGGCCGTGTCATTGTGTGAGTGACATCTAAGAAAATAAAATAGAGTAGAAAATGGAGAGCCTTCTTATTTATGGCTTTCATTATTGATGCAGTAGAAGGAAAACATATATCACATTGTCGGAACAATCCCTAAATCCAATCGGAAAATCGTAGACAGAGGTGAAATGGATACCCCTAACACACATATACATGACGGCTCACTTTCTTGGATTTTTACAGGCAACATTACACATTGTGCAAGAAAGTAGACACTTGCAAAAGTCGTGGTAGTTAATTTAATTTATTATACTTCATGTAAATTTCCTGTCTTCCCATTGGTTAAGGAGCGTGTGTCAATTTAGTCTATCACATGGCAGAGTGTGATAATTTAGTCGATCACCCTCTCGATTTAAAACTTTTATGTCTAAGTCAATTGCGCGATTTAAAAGATCTGATATAATCAAAGTCGGAATTTAAATTGAAAAATAATATCGGTGAAGGAATGAAAATGTTCCATAAATTCCTGACTTTTTGTCTGATGACTTTGCTTTGGCAAATGTATTGAATGACTTGTCTTTTTAACTACCACATCAATTATTTTACCTTCAGCCATCATTTTGCAGCTGACGTCTCTTTCGGTATAATAAAACACTTATTAAATAGATATTCGGAGAATAGTAATTTTATTAAATTGCTCACTTTTCATTTAAGAACACCCATCTGTATAAACCATACACCAAAATGGCAGAAAAATATTAACAAATACAAAAAATGTATGTAATCTTATTTATTACACATCATCGATATCACAGTTTAACACATTTAAAGACAACAACAATAGAAATTCAGGGCATCAAAATCATAAAAAAGAATGAAACCAGGAGAAAAGAACATTCAGCATATTAAAACAAATAACACATAGCTGAGAGGGTGGTAGAGCAGATTGTTACCCCTAGAAATGTCATTGTCAACCTCGGCTTCGCTTCGGTTGACAATGAATTTCTCGGGGTAGCAATCTGCTCTACCACTCTCTCAGCTATGTTTTATTTATATAATATATATGTATGCATATCATTCCTCGTAATATGCACTTTGAATATAGACTGGAAAATAAGGTAATTCGTACAGTATACATTTCTGTATAATTTTAAGGAACATATTTTACCATTTCATTACATTCAACCTAGTGCATATATATAGTAAACAGATATACAGTGAGTGTGAAAAAGCATACGAATTAATGTGTTAGCAATGACAAAGAAATATGTTGGATAATAACGGTGTCGGAGGGACATGAAGAAGCTTCCATGACCATTTTATATTTATCAAAATTACTTGCATATGTGTACATCTTATCGAAGAAATAAAATGATTGATTTAATTATATTTTAAAACAAGACAAATTTTACAAATCATAGTAGATACTCCAGAAAATAAATAATCCGTGTAACCACAAAATGATAGAACGGATATGCTACGAAGACCCGAAAGGGAGACAAACGGTTCTGAAAGAGTTACGAGTGGAATTCTCTTTTAAAATTCAGGTTATGTGTCAACGGTTTTAAATGAGTTACGTGTAGATTTCCCTTTCGAAATTCAGGTTATGTGCACGACAAATGGTAATTATACGGCGCGTTGTTCGGTTTTGTTTTGTCGTTGTTGTGTTTTTTGTTTTGTTTTGTTCTGTTTTGTTTTTTGTTTGTTTGTGTGTTCTTTTTGTTTTGTTTGTTTGTGTGTTCTTTTTGTTTTGCTTGGAGTGTTACTTAACGTTGAGCAGCCAACCAACAAGCGATAAATCGATGGTGAATAAAGTATGTATTATTGTTTTAAAAGTCTTATAATTACAGACTTACCAGAATGTAACCCGATACGCAGTCGCAATGGCACTTCCGGCATATGTCCTATTGTAAACGATCCACATTGACTGAGTAAATCCAATGCCATAGTCCCTATCTCTCCTGCATGTCTGTTACCGTTAGGCACAGGAAGACCACTAGCAACCATATAAGCATCACCAATCGTCTCTACCTATATATACAATATATACTTGAATGTTTTGTTTTGTAGAAGACAACAAAATAATTTTCTGTTTTAGAAAATACAAATAAGGAACTGGAATGATAAAACGAATTTTCAACACACTTCCGGTTGTCAGAGGTTATAAACATTATAGATGTTCGGGTTTTCCATCGGGTTGTTTCCCTCGTTATAACATTTTCCATAAATCATCCAAATTATGTTATTAATTTTATATTGTAAAACAATATGTAAGGTATAATAATTTACTTTATTTTGTTGGATTATGATTTTGTCTGCTCTTCTAGTGGGTTTCTCGAATTGATTTAGCGATCTGAAAAAAGTAGAAAATGTGGTACTACGTCGCCTTGAGTAATCAACATGCCGAATTTATATTACTACAACTATACCACGCATACATACCCTGGTGGGGTTTTTGAAGAAATATTGAATTTCATGTAGAAACTAGAAATCATTCAACAAATGTAGTAGGTTTTATTAGTATACCCTAATGCTTTGTCATCTAATTTCAAGAGATTTCTTTACATTATCAAACACTATTGCTGCGAATGTTATGTAAATGTCACAATGGGGAATTACGCAATTTCGTAAACAGTTCCTGTAAATACCTACACATAGGAAAGGTTATATCAATCACTTAATCGTGAGTGAGTCCCTTTGTTTAAAGCTATATGTTATTATTTGATTACGATTGCTCTACCTCTTTGTGTATTTTTACATCCTTCAACCAAAATCAGAATTGATAATTATCTTGACTTATTCTTTGTCAATGTTTGGTTGTCTAAAACAATAAATAGGCAGACAATTTTCCTTTTGGGCGAACCATGTCGTTTTAAATGTGTGTCTTTACAACATTGGAGACAAAGTAATTGCGCTTGTACATTAAATCAACAATATAATCAGTTGTGATTCATTGAAGAAAGAAATGTATAAAATATATCTGTTGAATTGCAATTCTCAACTCTTGCAAAAATGAGTATTGCTTTTTTTTCGGAAGAATCAAGCTAGATCAATCTAAATTGGAATATTATGTATTATCATGTGTTCATTATGAATAGACACAATGTCTCCCAATCATGATACTTTCGAGAACCAGTTGTGTACTCCTACTCGAAATAAAAACAATCCGAATGTCATATCTAGTACATACAGCGTTCTGATTGGACGATTTTGTCATATCTAGTACATACAGCGCTCTGATTGGACGATTTTGTCATATCTAGTACATTCAGCGTTCTGATTGGACGATTTTGGAATGCAAATTCGAAAATCGCTCTCTATAGTTTTATGACCTTAAGACCTGGACAGAAAAAAACCCATCCCGTTGATTTATTTTACATTATAATAATATAGCATACCTTGTATACGTCATATATGTCTATTGTGGCATCAAACATTGTGTACAGGTCATTTAATAGGTCAACAACCTGCATAGGTGTACTCATCGCCGAGATTGTCGTGAATCCAACAATATCGCTAAAGTAAATGGTCACTTCTGTAAACGTTTCTGCTTCTATAGATCGTCCGAACTTAAGACTTTCTGCCACTGTTCTGTAATGATAGCAATACAAAATGAATTAGAGGTTAGGGCTATGGATATGGTGTTTAACGTCATTTTCAACCATATGTCTATTATATCATGGCGGTCAGTTTTATTGGCGGAGGAAGCCGGAGTACCCGGGGAAAACCATCGACCTTCCGCAAATCACTGACAAACTTTATCACACAATGCTGTATGGAGTACACCTCGCTTGAGCGAGATTCGAACTCACAACATTAGTGGTGATAGACACTGATTGCAGAGGTAGTTCTAAATCCAACTACCACACGTTCACGACCACGACGGACCCTAGCAAAAGATATACAATAATTTGAACCAAAACTGTTTATTATGTGGCAGGTATGTATCTATTAGACTTTTACTCATTGATTTTTAACCTTATAATTGTATTCCTATTTTGTCTCAACTATTTAGTTTTGTAACCAATATTATCAGTATTATAATTACCCTTCCTTTCAATAATACAAACGTTCGTACCAATGACGAGGCTACCATTCATGAAACTTTAAAGTTCGAATACACACAAATTGGTCGACATGATTTAGAGAGATTTTCAAACAAGACCACAGTTGTATATGTTTGTGCAATACTGAACCCCATTTTAGTTGTCATATGTTAGGACAAAGACTGTATATATGGAGATTAACAACATGTAACTTAAAATAATGTAGCACATCTGAACAGTGTGGGCATGCAATGATAAAAAAAAGACTGTGCTTTACACAAAGATTATTCATTTTAATTTGTCAAATTTGTGTAAAATATGAGGTATAAATCTCCAATGCGTGTCGAATCAATCCACAAAGTTTGAATTCGGCTGCATTACAGTTTGCATATTCATATACAAGAACACATAAGTCTACTGCATGCGATAACAAATGCGATTAAGTTCCACATATGTATTTTTGTTAAAATTGGTCATACGTGTCCAATATATGAAGTGCACATTTCCAATGTATACTAAGCCGGGGGTAATATGGTTTATATATAAACTTACGCTGGCAACATTCTAAACAGAAGTAAATCCGTTTTCTTTTTCTCTTCCTCTAATTCTACAGTTCTCTCTTTTACAATATCCTCCAAGTCATTTGAATATTTCTCTAGCATACGAAACATTGAATCAACTATATTGAGTTTTCTAAAAAAGAAAAAAAAAGTTTAATAATACGAGGTAGTTAGGTTTAGGTTAGAAGCTTAGTGTAATTTTCATCTGCACTCCTCATTACAAAATACACGGACAGCAATAAAAACATCATTAATTTTTACAACATCATTCTTTATATATTAAAATTCTCCTTATTTGAGGTGGACAGTGGCACCTTCAAAATGAAATAAATGGGCCATATACACATCCGACTCCCCTCCAACATCACGTGATATTTGAGGAAACGCCGTATTTTTATTTGACTTGCGGACGGATTTGCTTTCATATTCATTTTCACTTACATCAAAAATATTCCACTTACATTTTAGCGGTTAGTTTCTTATGAGTAATAGTTTCTTTAGGTCTGGTTGTTTGTATCCCGTTGCAAGGCAAACATTTCAACCCAACTTTTTATCCTCTTATTATCACGTGGCAACCAAGATTTCCGCCCATAGCCCCGTCACAAGTGCAACCGTTTTACCCCATGCTTATTGGTGTTTTAGTTAATTGTTCTAGTCATGAATAAAGCTGAAAGAATGTTCACTTGACGTTAAACATCAATCAATCAGCTACATGTACCAGACGATCATTGCCACTTAGACCCATCTAAACATAATAACAAAATAATATATAAGCAGTAATCCTGACATGTAAAAAGAATATTACAATATTCTTAATGAGGTTCGTGTTTTAGATTTATATATTTTGTTGATCATTGTTTGTTCTTTTTCTTTTGGTCATTGTAATTATCTGTCCTTCTTCGATTTACTGCTTCTGATTGTCAAACTTTTCTTTATGGATGGAAAGCAATGAAGATAAACAAAGAATATCTGTGCATGCTAATGTCGTTATCGATACTGTAAAGTACATTGTTATAACACAAATGAGATTCCTTTTTGATAAGACGTAGCTAATTAGGTGATTAAGGTGATTTAAGAATTTCAAATTGATTATATATCTGTCATGTAAATCTTAAATCGATACGTCAGAGTTTTCTATTTAACATGTGAATATGCTTTTTCAATTACGTCATCTTATTTCTTCTCACAATGCATCATGTGTCACTGTTTATTACCCTCCTGCGTGAGTATGCGATTCATTATTTTTTGCTAACACTATACGACGTTTTATGATTGAATTCATTGTCTTAAACTATATATTCAACAAACGTGTTTTGTAGGGTTCGTGTTGTGTAATCCTTAGTTTTCTGTGTTGTGTTTTGTGAATCATTGTTTGTCTTTGTCTCTCTTTTCTCTTGTCTGTCCGTCATTGATTTACGTCTTCTGATTACCCATTTTGTATCTTCACATTTTTTTTTATTACAGTCGAGCTCAATTAGATCAATGAACCAATTAAGCCATTGCACTGAGAATTTAAATAAAAATGAACACATTTCAGAGTATTAAAGATACACCCATGCATTAGTAAAGGTCAAACTGTCAAACATTCGTACATAATAATCTACCCGAAACAAGTTTTCCGCTATAATTACAAAAAGAAACAAATTATACGTATAATATACAGCTAACATTTTTTATCCGCTGGTTCATAAGGAATTAATTGATTATATGTAGCCAAAAGAATCTAAAGCAATTCAATATGAATGCTAATGTTTGGAGCTTAATTTATTGTTAAATTGTGTCGTGTAGTGCATACTGGCAGTGTTTTTTTTATATTGTTGTTTATAATAAGTATATCGTAAATAAATAAAATTGTCGACATATCAATGTTTAATGTTTCCGCTTTTCCCTTAGAAGTCACACCCCGAAAATCTAGGAGAATATGGAAGAGTATATCGCACTGTGGAGTCGTGCCATTACGAATAGAAGGGTAGCACAATCAGTACCCATTGGAATGACAAATCTCCTCTTTTAATAAAAACAATCCAGCATTTTAATTGTTGTTTAACGTCAATTAAACAGTATTTTAGGTATACTCATGATGTGTATCAAATTGCAAACACTAATTCATTTAGGTAAACATTTGTCACTTGAATGGTATATTAGTGGAGGCTTACATGTACATTGTCAATTGAAAACCTTTGTCTACAATGGAGCTACCAACGACCACTATAAACAGGCTGTTTTTTGTTCATTAGGAGCTCTTGCAAGTTATCTGTTTTGTTCAAGGGGTGCGTTATTTTCTATATAAGAGGAACCAATTTGAGTTTAACTGAGAGGTGCAACCCCTTTAAAAGAAGAAACCTTCAGTTTTGCCGGACGAATCAAATATGTAACTCGTTAGTGTTATGGTGTTTAACGCTACTTTCAACAATATTTCAGTTATATCGTGGAGGTCAGATTTATTGGTGAGGTAACCGGAGTACCCGCAGAAAACCACCGACCTATCGCCCCGGCCCTGTTTTATAACTCGTCCTTAGGACGGAACGAAAATAATTATATTGTGTATATAGAATTCAACGCACTTTCCACAGAAAATATAATTTGCAGCAGCTCGTGATGCTTCTCAAAGAAGAATAACATATATGTCAGTCCTGGTGGTTAACCAAAGGACATGTTGAAAGTTGGATTGGTTGTATTACACAATACGTCTTGTTTCAGCTGTTAGTTATAGTACATCAAATGACTCGCCAGGACGACAGAAATACTTATATTCAGAACACCGTTTACTACTTCTACTCAGTACTAATAATAGAATAACTTCTTTTCTTTTGGCCATTGTGTTGTCTGTCCTTCTATATACGGCTTTTGATTGCCCCTTTGGTAACATAAAACGTTTCGTATTCAATTTATTATATACTACAAAATATAACACCATTCTCTCATGTTGCATTATGTATAAAAGAGCGCAGCTAGAATCGATATAATCTACATGAACTGACACAGCAAAACTATGGTGTACTTTAATATATGTAAGTTCAGTCTCTGTTTTTCTAAACACCATGAGGTCTCGACGTGTTCATCACTATATTTTTTTTATTTTACATTTAAATATTCCAATGGCAATTTCGCTCAACAAGACTATATTAATGATGTAGACAATTAAATATTGCATATATAACATGTATTAGTCAGACTTACTTTCCTCCGGAGATTATTTTGTATTGGTGGTAAACTTCTTCAATTGAAGGTCGCATGTCTGGATTTTCAGCCCAACATGATTTCATAAGTTGTATGTACTGTAGAGGCCCTGCCTGTGGGGATACAGAAGGTCGTAATAATGGCGGGGGCTTCTTCAATTTCTTTAAAATATCTACAAAGAAAAACAATTAATGTGACGATCATTTTTTTTATCAAGACTTCTATTAAAGTGAGTGGTTGTTGCTTAACGTCAACTCAGCAATTTTCAAGCTATATCATGGCAATAACAAGTTAATTGTCAGGTCCGCTTTGTACTAGATCAACACGAATGGTTGCATTTTTATTGTACTAGCTCACTGCAACAGCATTCCTCGGATAAACATGGCTTCCCACTCGGACACATTATCTTGATTCCGAGCCAACCAGTTTTTGCTCTTGCTCCTGAATGTTGTGTTCTTAGCGAAGAAGCAACAAATACCAATTTGACCCGAACGGGGCTCGCACCCACGATCTACCGTACTCGAAGCGAGCACGCTAACCATCACACCACCGATGCTGTTCATCTATTTAACAGTATATATGTAAATAAATAACATCAATATACAACATGATTATACAGAGACATTGTTATATGACACACTGGATTGTCAGTGTTCCCATGGTAAGATAAAGAATGATATTATACCAAATATGATACATGTAAATATCACACATCCGTTAAGAAACCCTTCCGAAGCACATGGGATTTTAGTGGGATTAGTGGTGCTCAAACTTTAGTTTTCGATATAATTTTTGTAGATCATTATCCCTTTGTCATTTCTCTTTCGGTTATTGCATGTTGTCTGCCCTTCTGTTTATGGCTTCTGATTACCTTTTTAGTATCGTCAAACTGTTCTTAATACGGTATGAGGTTAAGTAATATTTATGTTGAATAACATTGCACTTAATCAAATATCGATATTTAAGATCACGCAATATTTTATGTCCATTCGTAAATTTACGATTTCCGAGAAAACAAATATCACGTTCAGGAAAAAATGTCCGCCGAAATTTAAAAAGTACGGTCAGCACAAAACAGCACTAACATCGTTGTCAGTTAGTATTCGTAATGGAGATAATAATACGCATCGAAGACAAAGGGCCATCGTGGTCGTGATTGTATGGTAGTTGGATTTACAACTATCTGTACAATCAGTGCCTAATACCACTAAAGTTGTGTGTTCGAACCTCGTGTGATAAAGTTTGTCAGTGACTTGCGACAGATCGGTGGCTTTCACCGGGTACTCCGGTTTTCTCCACCAATAAAAATGACCGCCACGACATAACTGGAATATTGTGGAAAGCGGCATTAAATACTATCAACCGTATCGAAGACAATGCGACTGATCATTCTGTGACAAGTCATGATTGTTATCCATGCCCATTAATTTATACTTTTTGCGCTACATTTCGTCTTGTCAGTTTGCCTGGTTAGATAAAAGGAAGTTTTATATTCCACCGCTCTCTTTCTGTTTTAATCATATTTCTTCATGTATAACATCCAGTTATGATAATATGACAGAATGTCTCGCCAGTCTTAATTGGACTAATAAACGCACTAAGCGACGATGATAAAATCACAAATCTAATTCAAAGTAATTTTGAATAATTGAGTAGAACCTATACACCGCACGTTAGTTATTGATTGTTGTAAAATTATAATGTACGGACCATGCTATGTACAAATCCTATTAACCTTTACTGGGTATGCTTTTTATTTTTAATGACATTTTGCAAATACATATAGGTTAATTGTTGCCTTTTTGTTATTAGAAATCGCTCATTATTTCTCAATCCATGTTTTTTCTAGATGTCCATTATCTAAACTATATATTAAGAAAAGCCGCTATGTCTGAAAGTAGATGCATAAATTGTCTTTCTTATAATTTACGCTGGCTTTATTCGTTTGCCATTTAAACTAGGTAAATTGTGTTTTTCTTACAAATGTTAAAGTTCAAGCAAAAATGCATGGAAGCCATAGTTTGTTAGAGATTTTAACATGGCAACATTATTTTCGTATAATAATATTCCGAGCGATAGCGTGAGATAAGCTGGAATGACAACAATATTACTCATATTGACATGTCATGAAAACTATTTTCCGTGAATTCGTTTGATGATGGTAGGATGTTTTCATCGGAAGACAGAATTGGAAATGACATTTTGTTTGTTTCTATTTTCACCATTCAATGTTTGTAAACATAAGAAAATATAACACGGTGTTCAGAATTAAAATTTTCCAACATTTAATACCAAACCGTTAAAAACATCGACATTGGTAAAACTAACGATTGGTGAAAACACTGCAATCCGTTCTGACTGGTATTGGAAATGCATCTCATAACAAAAATCCATTAACCTTCTCTTTACAGTCAACAAATACCAAGAGTTGGAATCAAGTTACTGACATTTTCCAATTTGACGGCAATTTGACTTTAGCAGCTTAAAGAAGTAAAATTGCTAAAAATTAATCATAAAATATTACAGTAGCAATGTGTCAATATCGCCAGCATCCCCTGGAAAAACAACGTCAGTGGTAAACGGCAACTTACACACGCCAGTCGATATATGGTTATTTTTTGGGGGGGTTTTTCAGAAAATTATTAATATGTACATCAAAACAAACATTTAAATTTATCCAAACTAAGTCTAACAACATTAAGAGGTATATATACAATATACGTACATTGTCGGAAAATATATAATTTATTTGTACCAGCGAGTGCAAATTAATTTTATATTTAACGACATAGTACGTATATTGTGTTTATCCTGCAATACCAAAATGTCCAAAACAACTGCAAAATTGTCTGAAACAAGCGTAGTTCTAATCGTTTTCAATGGCGTCATCTGTGAAGTCAGCGCTTATACTAGTACCGTTTCTTTCTGTCACTCCACATGTATCAAGTTCCATAAATTCTTGATGAGGTCCATTACTAAATGACACTGAAGCTTATTCGACCACATATATTAGTACTCAAAATCACACAACTGCAGGATAAATATATATATACTTACAAAAGTAAATTGGATAAAGGTGCAATATGTCGATATGTTTAACACTTGTTTACACTGTGCGTAAAAGTATACATGAGATGAACATTTATTCTAACAGAATGTACTTACCAGGTGGTTTTAAATCTGTCATTCCAAACGGATTCATCCGTAATATTAGTTCCTGAGAAATTATTGCAAATGAATACATATCCCCCTTTTCCGATCCTTTCGAACCAGGAATCTGTTCCCTTAGATGTTCTGGCGCCGTCCACAAGAGTTCTAATCAATACAAAATGATAGAAGTTTTAATTAAAATGCATATGGTTTCCTTAGTATTTTAATAGCACACTATTCATATTCGCTCATGATTCTAGCAACCAATGTCTCAAAACAATACTGTGCAATGGAAATAAAGTCATTTTGTTCAACTGAATAAAAACACAACTTACATTTGTTTCACAACGATCTACTTTAAATTAAATCTGCCAACTTAATCCCCCTTTTTATTGCCACAACGAGGATGATCTAACGACATATCGTAAGAGTTCACTCTAAAATAAAATGAGAGCTGACCAATAGGGTGGTGTACTATTTCAAGACAAGACTTTAAACGGACTGTATTATATTAGTAACACGGCGGGGTTTTGTCTTATAAGAAACAGGAACACGTCACTCTTCGTATTCCCGTTTTGTTTTTGTTTGCTTGGTGTTTTTTTTGGGGGGGGGGATCCGTCTTGCTAACCCTTATTTCCGTGTTGTGTATTTTGTTGTGCTTTGTGCCTGGTGTCTAATGTTGCCTTTGTCTTCCCATTGCCTCTTCAGATTTCGCTAACATTAATTTTCAAGGAGAAAAATTGCGTACTTTTTACATGGAAATGTAAACACATTTTTTTCTCTGAAATAAGTATTTACATCGTGTAATTGAACATTTTATTCATTAGTCATTGCTGCTATTACCGTCTGTCACACATCAAATCGTTGAAAATCAAAGACATTTTACCACGCATGAAGGCACTAATATTATGTGGTTCAATGCCGGTATTTATTTCCGCGTAATTCATTTCCTGTGGACGCGGAACATTCGTTCCTTGCCAACAAATGGATCAATGTAAATTCTAGTCGCTTAGGTGATTGTGTTAGATCTCCCACAAGGGGATAGAGAAAAGAGGGAGTAAGTGGGGAGATTTAATTTAATTAGATTGAGTTTCATGATTGTACTTATAATTTGAAAATGATTATTTGGAAAGAAAGTTTAACTAGTAATGGTCAACAATTCAACTAATATAAACAAAGGGAACAATCACCCTGCGCCTGGCCAACCAAATTCCACCTCTCCCCTCTTGTACAGGTATTAATACATGCATACATTTAGTTTTAAAGGTTGTATTGACTATGTTTGAAGCTTGACCGTACGAATAACAGGTTCTGATTAACCATTAGTATCTTCATAAACTGCTAAACACGTTCTTTTGGTCTGCTGATTTGTTTTGAATTGTGTTTGTATTGTATTGTTGTTTGATATTCTTTACTCGAAATTGTATGTGGTTGTTTTATAGATCACTATGATTGCTTTGCTTAGTCAATATGTGTATATTATAAATTCTAAGCTCCCTAGTGACCGACTATGATTATTTAGACGGTAAGTAAATAGTTGAAGGGTCAGCGTTAGCGCTTTAGCGCGAACCCTTCAACTATTTATTTACCGTCTAAAAGCTTAGAACATTGTTGTACAATGTTGCTGATCTATAACTTGAAACGGTAACTAAGTTTTTTCTACGAACTATGTTTGACGGACTTTATTGGAATTTCTAAGGCTAAAGAAGTAATGGTCACTAGACAAAATTAAGCACCGCCCACTGACCTTCTGTAATTTTCCGTTTGCATCGTTTCGTAACTACACGTTTATCTATCGTCTGCATCGGTGTGTAACATTCTTTTAAGTAGTTTATTAGAAACGTTAATTTCTTTCTTTTTTATTGTGTCTCAAGAAGAGTTTTTTTTTTTACTGTGTTATTTTAGAAGAAAATATAAATCATCATCTTTCTTGCAGTTGTGTTTAATTATACTAAATCAAAATACACACATATATATATAGTGAGCCTGATCAAGTACACTTGGCATACGTCGTTTCAGTTATCGATTACAATATTTCTATATTTCGGACAGTGTCATGGTTAAATTATGCAATAATAGATTACACAATGCTGCAGTCACCTGGCATATGGAATTTTCCACTGACCAGTAAAGCGTATTAATCTTATTCTCTAGATTTCCATATATGGCTCTGCCTTCTATCGTTATTTTAGGAATGATTTTATCCAATCATAGGTCGTCAAATAAATGCAAAATCGTACAATAAGATGTATTTTATATTGTTCATACCTGCTCCGTTGCTCTTGCGTTGTGCTACTAAATATATGTTTGCGAAACTTCATTTACTATCCATTTACTATCCATTTACTATCCATTTCTTCGGGTGAACTTAATTATATATCTACGTTTTAACATACGTTGAGTTGTGATTTTATCAATTCGAGGTTTTGCTTGCAAATTACCGATAATCAATAGCCTAAAGCACCACACGACATAATATGCTTTGGATTGACCTACTTTGAAATGAACCCATGCTCTACAACACTGAAGTAGATCATGTAAAGAACTACCTCACCTCATCTTCAGAATCAATTAACAACATGCTTAGTTTCACTATGTATATGAATGCTTTACATTGTGTAATATTTTGCAACATTAATTTGTATCGCTAAGTTTTAAATTTCCTTTACAAAATTTCACTTTGTTAGGATATATAACAGCAATACCATCCAATATTATCAGTGTTAAACTTTGGTCTACAATAGCAGAAATTATTGAAAATATAGCATATATTCATTTTTTTTTTTTGCAATTTGTGTCTATTATAATTATAATTAACATTTAAATTGTCAGTGATTGGAAGAGGTTGAATTACATCTTTAATTTTCTGTGTAGTGATTTGTAGATCATTGATTGTCTTCTTGTCCGTTTGTTGTAGCCATTTTATTGTCTGTTCATTGATTTACGACTTCTGGTTACCGCTTTAGTATCTTCACACTTTTCTAGATAAAATATAAAGATTGTCGTAATGCTTGCTCTCGACTATTCTTAGTTTGCTTTACAATACCTACTAATATTTTGCATCTACAATAAGTTTCTAGAGGTATTAAAAGATGATAAATGAATTTGAAACTTATCAGCTCTCAATTATTTCCTCATCTTAAAAGTATAATTAAAACATATAAAGTTAAATTTATGGTTGCAGTAAACAAAAAAGATAAATAGAGCACGATCTGTAGTTAACAATGTGTACTGAAAATAAAACACATTTAGTTTCAAGTTTGAAAGAAATCACTTTTTGAAACTAGAAAAGAAGTATGCCCCCGCACTTGATAATTATGGACAAAGTTGTTTTGTTAGGAGTGATTATTTTAAAAATGAAGTGTGTCTGTAAGACACAAATGATGCACCCGCCTGACCATCAAAATCCTGTGGACATGCACACCTCCATTATGTGTATAAACATCCTGCAAAATATTAAAGCTGTAGCTCCAAAACTGTAGGAGGAGATAGCCGGACAAACCATGTATCTATATTCGGACGGACGAACGGGCGGACAGGGGGTAAATTAATATCCCCCCCCCCCCCCCCGACTCTTCGTCGTGGGGGCATAAAAAGACGACCAGTATTCGACAATATAAAATTCATTAGAACCAGTTTGTATATATCAAAATGTATGGATTACGCAATTATCATAAAACCAGGGAAATATTTTTAAAATAAATTCAGATGAATTTGCCAAATATGTTTTTTGTTTAAACTTGTGCAACCAATAATGAAATCCATGATTCTCTGGAATACTACAGAGGCGTGGATGTGGATCTGAATGTTGCGGAGGGGCTTGCGTTTTGAGGAGATGTAACGTGGGGCCAAGCTATGGTGATCTGGAGTGGAAAGTGGCTACAAACATACCCTTATCCTTTTGATTTATTGACCTCTATTCTGACAATTCAGCCTTTTCTAAATATTTTCCAAAAAGGTGTGTGTGGGGGAGAAGGGGGGAACTATGTCCTCCTTGCCCCCGGCTCCTACGTTCCTGTAATATTTTGTTTTCACCTTTATTCATAATAGATATGTATGTTTAAAACAAAGTACAAAAGACAATACTAGTATGCGTTGTTTATATCAAAATCGCTTAACGCCATTTCACTAATTTTACACCATCACATTCTAGAACCAATATTTTGATTAACAATTTGATAATAAAAAATAAATTGACCGATTGTTCCCAAAGGTCCAGTGTGCTATATTGGTAAATATATATAAACAAACATTGAATACACCTAAAAGTGGATTCAAGTTTTTACGTTTTAGGAGAAGAAGATGAATAACCGGCGTAACGTTATTAATTCTAGCAGATGCTTCTTGTATTTTTCTTTCACTCCCATTATTATCCCTTTATTCGTTTCAAAGCAGCTAAAGTGCACGAAAGACGAAAGATGCAAATGTACTTGTAGGAGAAGTACTTAATAAAGAAATAATGGTATAGATAGCTTAATAAGATATTAATTTCCTACAAAGCAACACATTAAAAAGTTGTAACATGATATAATTGATGATTGTTTCCTATCAATAAATCAATGAAAACAAAGATCATAGCCACTGAATTTACAATTATTCATTCAATTATCACTTTTATCTTTTATTTATCAAAATATAAGGCAAATAATGTAATACTATTGACAAAAGTCGTTCAATTTGTCAAATAGTGTTGCTCTTTTTTTACGTCTAGAAATGTAACTCTCGTCTATAAACTCTCGTCTATAAACTCTCGTCATATAGAGTTAACCCATATGTATATTCATATTTGTATATTGGTTAAAAATGTTGATTGTTTTCGATCCCCCGCAAGTGACAAATATAGAAAGACTTGACTTATATATCAAGACTAAATATACACTTTAAGGCCAGTTTGTATGAATCTAAAATCTCAAACGATTAAATGCATTGAACATTGATGGATTTCAACTGATCAGAAACTGATGTGTAGATGTATTTCAGCTTTATTTACGAAGAGAATAAATTTAGCAATTATTAAGCAGAACTGCAATGATTCTGTAATGTACAAGGCCGGTAGTGCTCTCTCAACACGGAGTTTGAGTGATATACGTTCCATTCAAAGTTCAGTGAACAATTCCGTAACTGGAGTCGTGTCCTATACCAGAGTATAGCTAAGCCACTCCTCCCCTCTGTTCACAAGAATTGTGAAAGTTCTATCACGAAGAGTGAATAGATTATCAGAAACTAACAATAGAGTTTTTTTTTTTTTTTTTTTTTTTTAGATATGATCATACCTTCATAATGAAACACAATAAGTTAAATTGATGTGCATTATATTTTCGCTGACAGATAAATATAGGATACAAAGGTTACAAACTATAGATCAAATAGGAAACAGACGCCAAGACAAGCGATATGAAGTGTTTACTGAACTGCTTTAAATGCAATTCAAATAGGTGTTTATTTATCTATGTAATATTACCGCTCTCTTGAATATTTTTCCTTAAAAACAATCATACAAACATTAATTCAGTTTACATACTATTTGACAATTAAGTTTACCTGCTGGCTCCAGTTGAACATTGGGTCTCAACTTCTCTTTTAGTCCAAAGTTTGTTAGTTTTAGCACCCATCTGGAGTCAATTACACAATTTCTGGACTTCAGATTCCCGTGGAATCGTACTGGACTGTTTTGTAAAAACCTCAATCCCTGAATAAAGATAAAGTAATAGTAAATACGAGTAGCACATGATTATCTATCAATGATAATATAATCCTGAACTTAGCACACAATGCTTTCATAAGAAAAAATACATTTAAATCCGACTTCTTTATGGTTTTGTATCGTGTTATTATCACGTAGATCAAAGACAGTAGTACCACACCAAGTTTCTCATGGATTGTACAACAGTTAAAACGATGAATTGATTGAATGAAACTAACTCTTTATTTTTGAATATTATATCAGTGTCAAATCTAATGTTGTTATTGAAAGTGAAAAGACAATTCTCTATCGAGAATAGTATAGTGTGAAAGCCAATCTCTTGTAAGCGGATAAAAGGTCAGTATTAACAAATTAGTTTTGTATATTGCATAAATACTTCGAATTCAGCGGCACCATCACATGTCGACCCTGCTTCCATGTAAAAATTATCAGTCTTTGTATCAGTTATACGTGAATTGATTGGAGTTAACAACTTACCCTGACTAAATCTGTTAACAAGGACACTTTAAAATCCCAGTCGAGTTTGATATTCGCACTTTTTATTACATCCTGAAATAAAAACAAATATAAGTAAACAATATTTTGACATCCCCATCTCTCCTGTATATCAAAATAAGTTCTTCTATTTGTTAGGTGTTTATATGAAATTCAACAGTAAAATGAAAATACGACAACATATATATTGATAATTGTATTATTGGTTCAGAAAATAACATAATGATTGTCTTCACATGTTATTACGAACCAGTCGAGTCTTGTAATAAAGATGAAAAACAGAAAATACCACACTTTCCGAACAGTTCCAAAAACCAATAGAAAGAGTCAAAATCAATACCTCTGACATATCTAACAGCTTACTTTCCTGGCTTAATACAGCCACTTCAATAAAAGGTGGTGGGATGAACCTAGCTATTGGGGTCTAATAATTAATTTCAAAGATTAATAATACACATGACAACCTTGATTTCCTAATATTTAATTTTTCTCACTGGAGTAGAACTAATTCTATTTATACTGCGTACTATGTGTTAGGATCCTAATTCCATACGGTACTCTAAACCCTGTTATTCTGATGGGAAAATATGAACAGGGGCTACTCATGTCTGGCAGAAATTACTCAATTATGGTTACAAGAAAAATAAACTTAATCAAAGCTTCCGATAATTTATGGTCGCCATATGACAATTCAGTGTCTCGACTGATTGCATACATATTGTCAATATGATCGCAAGATCCTTGCTAATAAGGATTCACGATGGGTGCCATCAATGGAACAGGAGATTATATCAGCTCTGAAGCATCTGAGTCAATCACATGTTTGTGGGAATTCGTGTTTAATTGTTTGCCATTTTGTTTTGCTTTACTTTTATGTTAATACTATTGAATTTGTATCATGCAGGTCGTCCTCCGCTAGAATATCCCTTCGGACTTTGGTACTCCATATTCTTCAAATAAAAATTCTAAATTGATGTATATGTTATTCCGTAAGCACAAAATTACGATCATTGAAATTCTTAACATTATTACGAAAGATGAAAATGAACCAATTGAGAAAAATAAAACTTCATAGGATGGTAATAATCGGAATGTTGTCCTCAAAAAGGGATTAATTCTGTAACTAAGATGCAACAACAATTATAACGAATGCTTTGTAGAAATGTGGAAAATAGTTCATCAATTTACAAATGAAATGCTTACAAATCCTGATAGCCATTTCATAATAGGTTTGAGTTTTTACATCTCAAATCAATATTTGTGCAAATTAATATTTCTTTTGAAGATAATAATAATGATTAGATAAGAGATAATACCTGGAGACTGCCCCGATTACAATATTCTGATACAAGAGCTGCACACGTTGGGTCAACAAGAATACCATACATTGGGTTGACGTTCTCATGTCGGACTTCCCGAAGCTGAAACAGATTATTTTAAAATAAATTACAGGTCATTTCCGCTATCAATAACGTTAACAAGACAACGATTACTACAACCATAATTGGATATCGACCACATCATACTTGCATTGCAAGGATATATGACAGAAAAACCATGGATTGCAGCATTCTGTCGCGAAGCTAAGAATAATATTAATTTGCAGTTTCCGTATTCGTATAAAGATAGAAACAAGTTCTTAAAGCGGCCACCGCTTACTTTAAAACGAACCCTGAGAAGTACAAATTATGCACTTTTAATATTAATATCTATATAATTAACTTGCAATAAGTCATGCGGTCACAATTATGAATGAATAATCATGCCTATATTGTATAGTGCATCTAAACGTTTGAAAGCAATACTATCATATACATTGAAGCTGGTGAGAAAAGTGGTTTGAAGATACCAAGAGTGTAAAGAGAAACCGTAAATCAAAGGAAAGACTAGGAAATTGCCACACGAAAAAGACCATAAAGACAAACAATGATCTATTAAACAGTACACAGAAAACTAAAGACTGAGCGACACGAACATCACAAGACACCGGGGGTGCTCCGGAAGGATAAGCAGTTCTTGTTCCGCGAGTGACAGCCGTCGCATAATAATATCAAAAAACTAATTCAAAGAACTCATAAGTTAAAGCTTAATGTACTTGGTCAAGAAAGGTTACCAGTAATCGTATCAGATGGATTGTCGTTGACAGTAACACATTCTGATACAGTTGTATGTAAATACAACATATTATAACATTTGTTTATCATATTTTCTCTCTACTGACAACAAAGGTTCAATGAATGGTTTTCATTATTGCTTTATCCTTAAGCCTGCATATAAATAACATAAAGGACATATATCAAGATATATCGAAGAATCCGCTGGAAAATGTGAAATCGAGAGACAAATGCAAAGTTATAAAACGAGAAGAAGAAACTGGTATATATTTGTTGTGTTAACTTACAGTAGATGCTGGGAATGTTCATGATAGCTAAACTATATTCCCTTTAATATTAATAATATCAGTAGAGTATATATTTTGATCGTAGTGAAATGTAACCACAGTACAGTGTGCAATATTTCCATGAGTAAGAAATCCAAATGTAGAGACTGATAAATAAGGATAATAACAAATTAACCGAACACCGAACAATCTTCCAAATGGAAAGGCAAAACTCATAAGTCAACAAACAGACAAAATCAGTCAACAACCGGCAAACTGGGAAAACTGCAATGGCCCTGACTTGGTACAGCCATTTCCAAAGAAATGGTGGGTTGAATCAGATTTTACGGCGCCAAACCTCCCGCTTCCATTACGGTTAAAAGGTTCCGGTTGTCCCTATAACAGCATTTTTAACAATACTGGGACAAATTAGGTATAATAGTAGTCAAGGCAGTACTTTATGAAATTCAATCGTTTATTACCGTCTCTGCAGAACGGTTTAACTAAACGGTCATCTTCTTACACAATTTGATTTCAAATGAGATGTTGAATGACGTCATGTCTAAACCACGATTACTTAATCCTTATTTTTATACATTTTCCATATTTACTTTATGAAAATCCATCGTTTATTATCGTCTTTGCAGACAGAATATTTTTCGACAAGATCTTGGTATCGGAATATAAACTTTTTAAGAATTCGAATAAGGCGAATCTTTTTATAGCCTGGCCCAGTAGCCTGTTTCTCAGATAAAGATGACGTTTCAAGAAATTAGAATAATTGCTACTGCCCCTTGCATAACGAATCAATTGCGAGATGTAAATACCATATGCAGGAGAAGCTGGTATATTGCTGCACATATTTGGAAAAATTTTGATTTTAAAATTGAA
Source organism: Bathymodiolus brooksi (assembly GCA_963680875.1). Lineage (NCBI taxonomy): Eukaryota > Metazoa > Mollusca > Bivalvia > Mytilida > Modiolidae > Bathymodiolus > Bathymodiolus brooksi. The sequence goes on along the minus strand of OY804576.1, from coordinate 130,172,188 downwards.
GTCATCCCGTTTATCATAACTTTTAGTACTGAGTTGACCACTGTCGTCAAATTCGAGGTATAAGTCCAAAACTGATGTGGACGAAGCTGTATCTGTGGTCTCTTTAATTTCCAGCTCTGGAGGATATATCAATGGAAGAAATTCTGCAAATCTAGGATTATTGATAGATAAAACGTCATCAATATACCTGTATGTGAAATTAAAGGCTCTAGCTTCATGAATCTTCTTATCTTTTACAAGATTTTGAAGAAACTCCGACTCATATGAGTATACAAATAAATCGGCTAGAAGAGGGGCACAATTCGTATCCATTGGTATGTCCACGACCTGCTGAAACAGTACCCTTCCAAAGGAGACAAATATGTTATCGATGAGGAACTCCAGCATGCTGATCACTTGTTCCTCGAAGTAGCATGTTCTATCTTTTTGAATTTTGTTTGAAAAATATGTGGAATTGTAGCCTAATACAACACATTTTGAACCATCGTTTCTATGACTAAAAGCTGTGTGAATGGTTTCTTTTAAGCGGGTTTTTAATTTGTCATGCTGTAGAGTGGTATAAATATGGAGATCATATAAAATCGCATGACAAATGTATGTGTCTATTTCTGACAATTGCATGTTGCACACAGATACATCGTGGACTATTGCCATCCTAATTGCATATTCGTTGATCAATTACATTGAATTTCTGTACTTTGCAAATTGAGTGGCGTGATACAAACACGCCACAATATAGATGGATGAAATACTTTTAAAGTTGGGGTTAAAACACAATCAAGCAAGCAAACAAGCAATCGTATGCTAGTGTACAAGGGTTTCATGAAAGCAACAAACTATCCGCATGGTAAAATTGTTCAATACTATAAGTATATCTAAAGATATACTTGTACATCATGTATATTTTACTTTTCAATCCAACTCATAACACCAGTATATCATTACATTCTATAATATGACAATGTTACCCATGTTAAAACGTTAAAAAAGAAAGAAACTTTTGGCTTCCATGACTTATCTCGATTCTAATAGGAACAATCTAACTTAATGTATTACACGAAAGGCAGAATGGGAAATGCATCTCGTCACAAAATCAATAAATCTTTATGTTTACATTAGTTGTAAAACAAACAACGACGCTGAGTTGCAATTAAGTTACTGACATTTTTTCAATTTAATGGCATTTGATCTTAGCAGTAAAAACAAGTGAAATGCCTCAAAAATCGTCAAATAAAGACGTCAATTTCGTCGGCGAAATACAGAAAGTCGACAATGCAAAACTTAAAGTCGATTCTAGTAATATTGTTTGTATATGTTGGGGGAAATTAATATGTCAAAAACAACATAAAAATGCATGTATATATGTACTGTGTTCCTGTTCAATCGGGAATGACGACACAATGTGTCTGGCAATACACATGTCCGAAGCTTAAATAAACCGTGATATTCTTCATGACATTATTAATATAGCCAATGTCATATTAGAACAATTGTAGGACAAAACAATATGCCAAGAAATAAAACCGTCAGTTGTATGTAATATAGAAACGGTACATGCTTACATGGAATATGAATGTATCATTACAGATATAAATACAATTGTGTAATTCATTTTCCATATGTAACGCTCTCCAATATGGTCATAGAGTTATGGTTTTTAACGTCACTTTCAACAATATGTTTGTTATATCGTGGCGGTCAGTTTTATTGCTGGATGAATCTGCAGAACCCGGAGAAAACCAGACCTGCTGCAAGTTACTGATACACTTTATCACATAGTGTTGTATCGAGTACACCTCGCTATGAGCAGGATTCGAACTCACAACTTTAGTGGTGATATGCAATGATTGCATAGGTGGCTGTAAATCCAACTACCATCGATCACGACCACAATGCCCCCCTTTTTTATCTTTTTTTTTTTTTTATCAAATACGTTCTTTCAAATTCACAAATATTAATCACATATTCCTGGGAAGTAAGTTGTATATTAAATTGTATATCTGTGTTTTTATTATACACTTTAATATTGGGACGATACTACTGTTGCAGATAACATGTGGTTTACAGTATCTCTTAATGGTGAAGTGATCTAATAAACAAAAACACAATACTGACATGAATAACACCGCAGACAAATATAATAAACATATTGCAGGAATATAATATTAGCAAACACATCTAATCGGTATAAACAACATGTTCATAGTCAATGTAAAATGGGTTACTGAAAGATAGTCCTAATGTTTTGAAAACTGTACAATGTCCCGTTCAATTATGAGGTGACAGCGTCGTCTTCGTTTTTATTATTGGACAATAATAATTTTTCGGGAATTTATTTTATATCCGGAACATTACTTCTAATTTATTCGATACGTATTAATATATGTACAATTTATATTCAAGGAAATATAGACATCAAGTAAATAGAGACATAGTCGATTTTCCTGCAGTCAGTGGAGATCCAGTGTTTTCATGAATTAGGTATTCTGACGTTTTTGATTGGCAGATTGTACTGTACTGTATGTATATATTACTTGATCATTACTCACTGCTCTTATTTGTGCTATCATTTTTCCAGTTACTTCAAAGCCTTTTATTGAAATCTCCTTTACATATACAATATCGCCCTGTCAATTAAAATATATAAAAAGAACAATTAACTACTGAAATATATATATACTATAAAATGTGTATCTAATTAATATATATCCAGAATTTGTATGTTACTTGTCCATGCTACAGTTTATATTTACAATGTTTAACAGAGAAAGATAAGTTTGAAGATACCAATGGATAAGAAGGCGTAAATCAAAGAATGACAGATAATGAAATGATCAAAAGAAAAACAAAGCAAAAGGACAATACTGCATAGCAAATTAAAGATTGAGCAATATGAACCCCACTAAAACCCGGGGTGTTCCGAAAGAGCAAGTCGCTGCTGCTCCACAAGTGGAACCCCATTGCAACTGACAATTTACAAAATGTACGTATAATATGTATTGCTACCTCTATCATCATATTTGGATTGTCGCTAATTGTGATTATTACACATCTGCAAGATATGGACCATCTTGCTCTTAATTGAATATATCAGCTCATCATTGCATATGGTTTTACATTGAATTCAAGGTGAATTAAAGCGTTGAACCTTGCTTTTACATCCTGTGGAGTACAAAAAAGTTGACAGAACATTCCAGAGCATATGGTGCCATTCATGATTTAAATTATAACTATTTGCTACTAACAAGGCAGCTACAGAACCAAGGGTTCCTAACGGCTAAAATTTATTCATTACTTCGAATGTGTTATGGTCGCCAACATGACATGGATAATAACAACGTAGATATCAAATTTAGTGTGCACGAAGCGTTTCTGGAATAACCATCATCAGGTACGCTACAAATCGAACGATTGGAAAGTCAAATAATTTAAAGTTTTGGGAGCAATAAAACCAAAGGACCTAAACCGCTACGGAATATCTGTCACAAATGACTACGGACATGTTCCGCATGTCGAAATCTTAATCCAGTTCTTCCCTCATTCATGGCTTGTCATCGGATTTGTAACGATAATAACACGACAGGTGCCACTAGTGGAGCAGGAATGCTTACTCGTCTGTAGCACCTGAGATCACCTCCGGCATTAAGCCGGTTCGTTTTGCTCTATCATTAATTGTCTATGTAATGTTTTCTAGCTCGTTGTTTGTTCTTTTTTCATTTCTTTTGACCATTGCATTGTATGTCCTGCTTAGATTTACAGCTTCTGATGACCTCTTTGATATCTTCATGGTTTTTTTTCGCTTCTTATCAAATTGATTTAACTTACACCATTATACTTATTTAATTCCTCATTAGAATCTTACAATTTTAAGATAATAGTACACAAATATTAATTTTGGTAAAAATGTAAAATATACTGGAACAATGTTTTTTTAAACTTATTCTCTACAGGATTTGTTTGAGGTTAGTCCAAACAAGTTATATGTCCTTTACTTGAAATATTGACATATGAAACTAATGCTTCAAATTAAAATTAAAATTTACCATAACCTGAGACACATATTCAATTCCATAAGACGTCACAGTTAGTACCTATATGAAGCCATTGATTAACTGTGACATCTTTATTCTGGTGGTTAAAATTTAACAGCAGTTTAAAATTCAGATTGGCTTTTTGTCTTAATTATTGTTTTTCTTTTCTGAATTTCTATAGAGAACATTTATCACAGTTGGCATATATCTGTACAAAAGATTCATCAACATTTTAAACTATTATTCGGGCTATTCCGGAAGTGTAATTGTTACGCGCTACGATGCAATCTGTATTACATACTGCTTAATGAAATGAAAGAATAAAATGTTTGAAACAGAATGATAAATTTTACGAATGTGTTACACTGATTAATTAGTTCGGATTGATGTCTTGCGAATCAGGACATATTAACGAAGAAAACTATAGGCTGCCATTTCTAAGATAAGACTAACATGATTGAGAAACGAGTAACGATGCACGCATACACCATTAGATAATTATAGATAATAATCAATCTTTACAATCATTTCCTAGAAAGATGATTTATACTGCATATGCTTTTTACTACGCAACATAAAGACAAAGGAAATGATTTTAATTTTCCCATTGTGAACTTTCCATTTTCATATATCAACTCTCCAACATTGCATGTACCTTCACATATATTTCCCAGATGATACAATATCCCAACGTTTGTTTTTCTTGGATTTCCATGACATAGGGTTGCTGCTAACATGAAAGCTACAGAACCAATGGTTCCTTGTACTAAAGTTGATATCATAACATTGAAAGTTTCACAGTCGCCATTCATACTTGGTTGTCACAAATGACCACGGATATCTTGCATTTTTCATAGTCGAACCGTGTTGTTAATAACCTTTCATCGGATTGTTTGTAAGATTACTACGACGGATGCCGCAAGTGGAGGAGGGATTGCTCAACCAATTCACTACCGGTTTTTAATGGATGCAACAAAAATATCTTCGCATTAAAAACTCCAGACATAAGAAGAAAACCAATTTAAAATTGATATATACCACATGAAAATGAGGTCTATATATACATTGAGGCTGAGTGACTGTGACTCAATGTTACATTGTTGACACAAAATCCTTATGATTGCTTAAATACAACCAAAATATGCAAAAATATATCAAAAATGTAAATGTAACTCTTTATAGAAGATTGATGACATTTGATGTTCATTCAGCATGTCATATTGTGCTATCCTTTTCATGAAATCAAACTTTTACAGCGACCTGTTTTCCTATTCTTTTTAACTTACACATTTTCAGTAAAGTAAAATTTCAACATCTTAACAATATTTTTGTTATTTTACTTTTTCAGAAATGATAATATTTGAAAGTTAATTATATAAACATCTATTCGGTATATTGGGTATACGAATATTAAAAAAAACATTGTTTTCAAACAATGACCTTGCATCTTGTTTCAAGCCAAAATCATTCGATTAATTACAGTACATGGGAAGAATACATAAGAAATTATACACAATTTTTAGAAATATAATTTTTATTTCAAAATTTGAAAAAATATAAATGACAAACTTCTGTGACAAAGGCTGTGATAAAAGTGTATTTGATAGGAATCATCAATGCATCGCTGAGAGTATTATACTTTCGTGACAACATACATTACCTTATATCTTGCTATTTCTGAAAATTCAGATAATTCGTGTAATGAAACCATTGACCGGCTGTTGGCCTTCTCAGAGCCTTTGACTATATCAGGTTTGTCAACAAAGACTCTTTGGCTCTGGAATTAAAGAAACATGTGTCTCGTTAGTGCTTAATTTACCATGGGAATAGCAACACGTGTTGTAGTAACCTTTTCTTTGATGATACAAATATGAATACTTTAGTACTGTCATTCTCATATTGTCTTACAATAAATCATGTCATCTAAATCAACCGAGTAATCAAGTGGGCTTATCTGTATTATACAAATAACAAACAGATTCAGATGTGTTTTCTTTGACATAAATAATATAACTCACACACAGATGAATGTAGTTGTTGGTATTGATATCAACATACAGGATTGTGGATAATAATGAGATCTGTAGTAGATACACAAAATTGATTTCTCCTGTATAAGAATATTAGCATATGAGAACACATTTGCCTTATTTTGATACTGCCCTTCGATTTAGTCTCGTTGTTTTTATATTATTTTAATGGGTAACCTTCTTTGTTGAATTTGCCCTACTACCTCATAGGAGAAAAAGCAACGGGATTTAATTTGATTTAAATATGATATTTGTTATTGGTGAGATACCATCTTGATATATACCTATATATTACACTTTACGTTTTTATTTTCCCTATTTGTCTTTGTTAGCGCAGCCGGTCACTATTTTCGTATATGGACCGGTAGTATATGAACCGGCCAGGTACCTGCATTATTTTAGACAAAAAGTATAATATAGCAAATAGTTCATGTCACTTCCGGTCATATGGCAGTATATGGACCGGTCCGTCACCAAACACATATTATATGGACCTCAGAAGCTTCGGTCCATATACTATTTTTTTGGTGACGGACCGGTCCATATACTGCCATATGACCCTCAGTGCCATGAACTATTTGCTATATATATTTGAACATTGTACAATGCCAAATTTAGTATAGGAACCTTTCAGTTTCTTATTCTTGTTCCTATTTCAGGTCAAAGATGTATGTTCCCATTTGTAATGGAATCTGTCTATTTCTAGGTATGCATCTTACTTCGAATGTGTGAATTATGTTGTGCAAATAGGGAACTACACTAAAACAAATAGAATTGTTTTACATGAAAATCAGTATTTTTGTCATCACATATTACCAGCATTTCTGGTTGAACACTAAGAGGTCAGATTATTTATTATTTGCATCTGTCAAGTGAAGATATATTTTACTATAAAATTCGGCGACATAAATAAATATAAAAAAAACCTACCCCCTGAAAGTGAAATGGTCGTTTCAAGACAATTAATCGAATACAGCTGCTTTGAAAATGGAATATGCATATATACATGTACGTATTGATGTAAGGTACAGCTACCCCAGAAATGCGGTCTAGCAAATTTGAACTATTAGAGACTATTGGTATATGTTATATTATAGATTTAATGTAAACGATATAAGAATTGTTAGTCAATAATAGTCTTATGTTAAGACAACCATCACCATTTTTTTAGTCAGTATATTAGAGATAAATACCAGGAATAAACAGGTTACTATGTAGCTGTGATTCTATATCGGTGCCATAGGTACCACGTCGATTCAATTACGTTAATTACAACACGTATTACATGTATAGTTTTGAAATTATCAAATCAACTTCCTCCCGCAGTTCGTTGGTCTTGAATGTGTGTCAATTATAATCTCTATCAACTAGTGATTTTCCTTATTTAATGAGTTAATTAATTCGTCTTAGATATATGCCAATTTACGTTCTTGAAATAAAAAAACAACAGAGGTGAAGTAAGGCTTCATTATGACATAATCACACAGGGGCTGTCGTGGTCGTGATCGTATGGTAGATGGATTTAAAACTACAGTGCATATCACCACTAAAAGTTTAGAGTTCGAATCTCGTTCGTTCCGAGGTGTACTCGATACAACATTATGTGATAAAGTTTGTTCGGGTTCTCCGGTTTCCTCCACCAATAAAACTGACCGCCATGATATAACTGAAATATTGTTAAAAGTGGTGTTAAACACCATAATCCATAATCACATGATAATGGTCAAATATACTTAACTAATTCAAGCTAGAAATGTAGAAACATACAAACTTCAATTTAAATAGCAACAATTTTGTAATACAATTTACTCACAGATGCATCAAGTTTTGCTGTTTTCAAATTCTTTCTATGAAGAAATGTTAAATCTGAGATCTGTAGTACAATTTTATTTGGACCTTTTGCCATGACCCTATCTGCATGCCTTTTCCTATCAAAAACAAGCAATGAACATAATTAAGATTTTTAAATTCCAGCGTGTTCCTGGTCCGGGAGTATTGAGCTTGTACATTCCGCTTTGGGCTTCTGTCCAATAACATAAGTTCCATTAAGTATTCATTCAAATTTATATATAAGGCCAGGGACCATAAAACAAGCCAATTTTTTCTCCGCCAATAAAACTGACCGCCACGATATAACTGTTATATTGTTGAAAGTGGTGTTAAACACCATCAAACAAACAAACAAACAAACAAACCAAGTTCGATTTTTGAACTTTACCACATTTTCTCTTTTAGAGATATGACCCTGTTTTCTTTAGCTGGAAGCATGGACATATTTGTTCTATGGATATATGTGTTCTATGTACATATGTATTCTATGGACATATGTATTCTGACATATGTCCTCTATGGACATATGTGTTCTATGAACATACGTGTCCTATGGACATGTGTTCTATGAACATATGTGTTCTATGGACATATGTATTCTATGGACATATGTATGTATTCTATGGACATATGTGTTCTATGAACATATGTGTTCTATGAACATATGTGTTCTATGAACATATGTGTTCTATGGACATGTGTTCTATGGACATATGTGTTCTATGGACTTATGTGTTCTATGGACATATGTGTTCTATGGACATATGTGTTCTATGGACATGTGTTCTATGGACATATGTTGTCTATGGACATATGTGTTCTATGGACATATGTGTTTTATGGACATATATGTTCTATGGACATATGTGTTCTATGGACATATGTGTTCTATGGACACATTCTTCTCTCTTCTCAATTCTTTACTTTTTCTGATGGAAGCATTTATTTGATATCAAAGGAACTACCTTTTCACAAATAAAATATAATATTGCAAATTGATAAACGTACAACAATAATAAAATCCCCCTTTTATGCATTGGCACAAATTAACCTTATACCATGAACTCATTAAAGACTACATTGCCTACAATATATAATTCGTGTGAGTTTAGTATTTTTTTCATTACAACTGTAAAATGTTTTTTTTTTGTGGTAATATCTCGGAATATGTATTAATATAATGTGAAAATATATGTATATGAAAGAGCAGATATGTTTTATCACATGTCGATGTCCGCATTTTAACATTTGAAAACCTCGAGTGGACAAAAATAATATCCTACTGGTAACATTTGTTTTCTAATAGGTGAGGTCAGGGCTCATAAAACTAGTTCAGACTCGCCACTTTGTATTGAAGTACATGTGCCAAGTCAGGATATTGAGAGGTTATGTGTATGTGTGTTAGGATGTACTATTTTTGGACTAGAATTTGGAGCTGTTCCACCGTTGTGGTAGTTTGTTTTATTTCATTGCAATAATCAACAATAATATATTACCATAGATAAACTGCTAATAAACCAATAAGTACAACAGTAAGTACTGATCCCAAGGCTGAAACTATGGCAACCACCAACTCTACACCTACTAAAATATAACAGATATATCTTGAACATCTTAATTTGCCTAAGATATCGAATTACGATGTCTCTCTGCTATCAATGAGCCAATAAGGTGTGGCTAATCTGACGAACAATTCAATTTAATTGTTATGTTTTAAAGCATGTATATGATTTGAACAATTCAGTCAATGATTATGTCTCAGATGTGTCCGTTGATGACATAATGTGGGCCGTAAAACCTTTATATGTTTAAATCTACATATTGGTTGGATAACAAACTTTATCATATACTTACTCAAGATATGTTTATTTTTGCATATGTCATAAATTCGAAATGCAACAAGTCATATCTCCAGGGGTGTAATAACCTGATCCGTATTACATGGGTGGTGCAATAATGTGTGCTGTATTACATGGGGTGTAATATGGATTTTTCAAAATGGCGGCGGGAAATTTTGCCTGAGGTCGAGTATTTAGTTTTTTCACAATTATAATGTCTTTTTTGAAAGACCAAATTTCTTCCCGGAATTCACGTTTTCCGGTCCGATCAGTTTTCGTTAGTAATGTATCTTTGTTTGCTTCCGTCGTCTGCTACTGTCAAAATGGATAACGAAGAAAACATGGAAAATGTTCGTTATGCAACCAATGGTGACACTCCTTTATGAACCAAGCATTAAATCATCGTGTGTTGTTGGATAAGTGTAACTGTACAAGGATTATGTCTATAAATACATATAATAAAAGCGTATATAATATGATATTATTGCATCATATTCCATATCAAGCTATAGTTTCTGAAAACATACAGCTCTCACAAATGAAATATCAAGAAAGACACATTGACGTATATGATAAATAGGTTATGATATCAGCCAATATGGGCGTCTCGGGTTGATATTACATTTGATATGAAAAATGCCATATAATAATCTATAAGTATTACATGTCACACATTGTTATCTACATGCGAGCATCGTGATCACAATCTAGTCCTCTACACATTCATGACTTATCACCGGAATGGTAACCATAGTAATACGACGGGGCCACTGGTGTCACAGGAACTGATTACTCGTCCGAAGAGCTTGTTAGTAGGTTTTATGTTGGTCAATCTTTAGTTTTCTGCGTAGTGCTTTGTAGATCATTATTTGCCCTTTTCATCATTTTCTTTGAGTATTGTATGTTCTGTTCATCTCTGTGGCAGTAAGTTTTATTGGTGGATGAAACAGGAGTACCCAGAGAAAACCACCGACGTATCGCAAGTCACTGACAAACTTTATCACATAATGTTGTATTGAGTACTCCTTATCATGAGCGGGAAGCGAACTCAAAACTGTAGTGGTAATATGCATTGATTGCATATGATCACGACCACGACGGCCCCTCATCTTTGAAGATTTGTGTGTTGTGTTTCTTGTTTTGTTTGTCTTCGCACTATGTCTTGTGTGCCCAATGTTGCCCGTGTCTCTAGATTGTTCATACTTGATTGCCCCTTCGGTGTTCTCTAATGTTTATTTACTAATTTTGAGTTATATGTCTATTTACCAGAGTAGCTGTGACAATGCAAATCTTGGAAACATTCGTCTGGTTGTAATATACTGTCAGCCCATGAAATTTCCCTTAGTGATATACGGGTCCATGAACCTCCATTGTAGTTTGTTAAATATCTGGCCAGTTTGAAGGAATGTGTTATAGTATCGTAATCATATAAACCAAAATCAAAATATCTTTCTTCAGACGACAAAAACTTAATTGTTCGGTTATCGTTAAGGAATGTACTCGTTTTTATATGTTGTGCAATGGTTTCACTGTCAAAACCAGAGCCTCCCGTTAGAATAGATTTATGGTAACCTTGTGCAATTATCGAAGAAACGTCACTAAACGATTCGTTATATTCGCTAGATGTCTGTGTGATGAAAACGTTTGGCACAATCGGTAATATCACAAAACAGCTCTCAAGCACTCTTGAGACGTTTGGCAAATTGATAAACGTTGATGTGATGTAATCGATGCTTCTGTACGGATCACGTGATATGATGAAATAGGAATGTCTGTCCTTTTCAGTCCATTTATTGATTTCAGGAAGAATTAATCCCATATGTGTATGCTCCATTGCTAGAATTATTGCTGCAAAGAAAATTAAGACTTTTTTTAGTTAATTGATTACCCCCAAGTTAAATGGTTTGACAACAAATGTTTTCAAATGCAGATACATCATATAGTGCTTGTTGTATCTTCAAAACAGTCTTATATCGTAAATAACCCTTGTTATTGGCTTAATTTACAAAAGGAATCGTAACAGAAATATAAACGACATTGATTGATGGAATCTATTACATGACAGGATAATTGAAAATGGGTAATTACATGGGAAATTGTAAAGAACTAACTACAGACAATGTTTGTAAATGTCGCATAGCAGTTGAAAGGGCAACTGGTACTGCCAAGATATCTTATGTATCTGTTTAACGAAGTAATAACATGGTGCTGTGTGGATATACAGCCAATAAATGATTATACAATGTACGTATTTATAAGTATATTATGTTAGGCCTGTCTGGAATTTACCCATTTATGCTAGGCAATGCATATATATTTATTTAATAATATATACATAACAATGCAATAATCCAATCTCATGTATTATTTTTCAAATAAACAATAGTCGTTAAATGTCTGCGAGAAACGCTTTGCACACTGAGCGTTTCAAAGTACTTTTTCGACCTCCTTTAATATCGAACTATATTAAAAACGCAGATATCAATTTTAGTGCGCATGACGCTCTAAGTCAGTGGTTGCGGTGAATCATATCTATTAGAAATACAAGCATTTCAGCAGTATTTGTTTATGCTAACGTCTCCATACTGACAAAGATGATTATTGTGACACAAAGGAAACATTAAATAAAACAACGGCTCTCACGACAATTAAGTGTTGCATTGAGCATATTCAGTTTATTAATTTTTATTTTTGTATTTCCATAGCTATTACTTCATGCTGGTTTGTTTTTTTGTGATATGTGATAGGTTATGTGTACTTTGAGCCAAGACAATTATAATAAATATGAAAATGTGTCTTTTTTTCCCAGATCATTCGCTTGACCAGCAACAAATTTAGGCATGTGTTTCAATATAAAAAGAAGTCTGAAATGTTTCTTGTTGTCTAAGTGGCTCACCAAGAGAACAACCACACACACTATCATCATCAACCCTCTCTCTCATTCCTTACTTCATTCTCTGATCTTGTTCAATTTACACATATTAATGTAAGAAATTTCATATACATGCATGCACTATCAAATAATGTTGTAACTTATTGTATATAGGAGAAGACTTCATAAGTTTCTTTACCTTGTGTCTTATCCTTTTTGCACATTTGAGCAAATAAAATATGTTTAAGCTAAACTAATACCGACAACTATTTTAGACTTAAGCAGACTATGATAGACTATGCTACTTTCAGAGCTTCTTGTTGTATATGATAATTGTTTAGATACATGTGTATTGATATTCAAATAAAGCGTTTCCATTTTCTATTTTACCGATATAGGTTTTCATTCAACTAGCATGTACATTTATATGAATAACTGTTCAAGCTTTACAAGTCACGATACAAGCACTTCAATAATGGCATAATTTATGTTCAGAATCGGCGAATAAGTGAACTTTTAAAATATATTCTTACAAAACAAACAACTAACGAACGGACCCTTAGGCTTTTTACCCTTGTTAATTGCAATATAATGTTAATTTCTTAGCATAATAAAAAAAAACAATAGATATACAGTGTATATCTATATATGAACAGGTTTGAGGATGGAAATGTATTAAATAAGAGAATACACATAGGGAATTCTTCAATAGAATTAATTCGACTCTCGTTAAGTTGTTTCTAAGAATCTACAATTGGAGTGTATTCTCAGTCCATTAATTATTTACCTGTACATGTCACTTTGAAATATACAAGCGCGTTTTAATCAGATTGTGTTAATTAGACGAGAAATTTTATCATTTGTTGTTTATAGTTTGAAATATCAGTATCAGTCGGAAAAGAAAAACCATTTATACCTTGAGAATAAATACGAGATGATCAAATGTGAAAATTATGGGAACCAAATAAAAGAGGATATTACATGTACGTCCAAAATTGATATTTTAGCAATTACTTAGAGCAAAATTTTGAAAAACAAAGATAATGCATATTTTGGAAATCGAACAATACCACTCTCATGCTTCCGGACTATGCATAAAATAGTTGGTCGAATGTGAGTCATGCTTAACCAGGCTATTGTTATTAACAGTGACATAGTAGTAATAATATGACAAACAAAAAAGCAACGAAATACCAGACAATCAGAAGAGTTCCAACATTTAATCGAGATAATAGTAGAACCGGTACAAGAAACGATGTCAGATAATAGTAGAATCTGTACAAGAAACGATGTCAGACGATGACATTTTTGTCTGGTTGATTTGGAACAAATATGAAGTTGATGAAAATCCTGGCAGTAATGTTGACACTGTTTTTATCGACCCATCATCCCACAATGATGACTTATTTGAACTAGATATAATGAGACGTTCACTAGAAACACATTACAATGTAGATGAAAATTGCTTCAGTTGTCAGGACAAAATTGACAAAAGTATTTCCTGTGAAACAAAGACAAACATTCATAACTTCTTCACCAAATAATAGACGTCTTTTTTATTTGGTATATGTTTGCTTATTTGTTCTTGGTACAGCCAATAAAGTTAATTGTTATATTGTTTTTTTCTTTCACTATCTCTGTTAAAACACTATATTTTCATTACAATGCTCGTTATATCGATATATCGAATTACGCTTAAAGGGAAACAAATATTGGATTCCTCCAGAATTCGAAAAAAGTTTCGATTTTTGTTGCCTTGCAACAGACTACCAACTACCACACCTAATATTAGAGTCTGCTGCAAGTTATCTTTGACTCGCAAGCAGCATGACATTATCCATACATGGGACAAATATTTACGTTTTTGTTTTAAAGCAGATGTATATTATTCAAGGCGATGTACGTTGCTAGCACTACACATCCATCTGTAGTACCGTTGAAATATATCTACTGTTCCGTTTTCACACTGTCATGTCAATTGGTCACAAGTCTTGAATAAACTTATCATATACGACTTCAATTTTAAAATCATAAATTTTCCAAATATGTGCAGCAATATACCAGCTTCTCCTGCATATGGTGTTTACATCTCGCAATTGATTCGCTATTCAAGGGCCAGTAGCAATTATTCTGATTTCCTGAAACGTCATCTTCATCTGAGAAACAGGCTAATGGACCAGGGCTATTAAAATATTCGCCTTATTCGATCTCTTAAAAAGTTTATATTCCGATACCAAGATCTTGTCGAAATATATCCCGTCTCTGCAGAGACGATAATAAACGATGCATTTTCATATAGTGAAAATATATAAAGATAAGGAAATCAACACAAATGTCAAAAATAATTTTTTATCAATGTGTGGAATAAAATTGTTTTTGACATTTACTTCACTGAATTTGGTACTGCTTTGACAACTATTTTACCTATTTTGTTCCAGTATTGTTATAAATACTGTTATAGTGACAGCCGGAACCCTTGCGCCGTAATGAAAGCGGGATGTTTGGCGCTTTAAAATCTGATTCAACCCACCATTTCTTTAGAAATGCCTGTACCAAGTCAGGGTCATTACGGTTTTCACAGTTTTCCGGTTGTTGACTGATTTTGTCTGTTTATATACTTATGAGTTTTGACTTTCCCTTTGTAAGATTGTTCGGAGTTCGGTAATTTTGTTATTACCCTTATCATCTTATCTTAATGATATTTGATACGATATCTTCTTATTGTTTTTAAGTCACTCTCGCAACGACATTTAATACTGTGTTTGAGGATTCCGAAAAATGGAATTTCTATCACGCAATGTTATCTCATTTTCTCATTATGTTTTCGTCATGATAAAAATCTTAAAGATCCCTTTGAAAAAATTAGATCTTATGAAAAATATTATCAATGTACTTTATACGTAATTTAAGGCGGACATTGAAGCAACTAAGAAACTTATCTGTTTAATGTGTGGTCTCATATGGCCCTATCATTACCATCTTGACACCGATTTATGGGTAAAATATATTAATTAATCAGGATTTTCTGACGTGACACTGTCATTTTAACAAGAATTTCTAATCTTTTCTTCATCTTCATTAATGAACTTTACAATTTCCTGATAGAAATGTATTAAAATTGATTCATTATCTTCTCCTTCATGAAATAAGAAAATTAATTTTAATAAGAAAAATCATTTATTAAAGTTAATAAATTGATATTATCTTATAAGAACAGCTATAAGTTAATATTACGTTATAAGAACACGCAAAGAGGATTTTTTTTCTCGTAAAATCTCATTTTTATCTTCATCTGTAAATTCTTGTATCATTAAGTTTTACCTCTATCACGTAATTAATCAACATTTGATCGATTAAACGGATGACTCTTATTTAACAAAAAAGAAACTCCCTTCTTATTAGTTTGTTGACTTAAAAGACATATGATTTCATGGCGTTGTCAGACCCACCCAAATATGCTACGAACACATCTTAAGTCTGTTGCATTTATCTATCAGTGAAAATATATAAAACTCGATACCGCATTACGTGATGAAGTTTGTCAGTGACTTTCAACAGGTCGGTGGTTTTCTCTGAAATATTGTTGAAAGTAGCATTGAACACAATAACCGCACTCCTCTCCAAATACAGACACGGTCGTAATGAAATGTACTCGCCCTCTAGATCCCTAGGTCGTTTTGAATTAACTATATCAAAGTTCTGGTTATTTTTTATTAATTAAATCATGTGACAGAATGGTGATGCCCGTTACGATTTCCGCATAAAACGATGTTCGGTTAGTCTTTACTTCCAGTTATTTATAGAAGGGCTCATGTCTTATTTACGATATTTGTGTTTGTTTGCGCATAGTTGTGTCCAACACATATTGTGTTGTGTTCTTGTTCTTGTACCCTATGTTGCCGGTTTCTCTGGATTGTTCATTTGTGATTGCCCCTTCTATATTATCTAACGTTTATTTACATCAAGGTATCAATATCTATTGAAACACGTTTGAAAGAAAAGACGAAACTATCCTTGAATTAATAGTTTAGTAAACTCAATAAGCATGACCGGTTGATATATTACTATCAAGGTATGGAACATTTATAATGACTAAGCTAAAGTCGTCTTTTTTGTCATTGAAATGTGCTACTGGTGTCATTATGTTAGGCAGAAGAAGCGGTTTCTGTTGTTTCCTGTATCTCAAGTTTTTTAGATGTATGTTAATGGAATCCAATTACATGTAGCAAAGTCTGGATTATAAATTGACAGAACGTCTTCGATATTGCTGAACGTGAGATTACAAGTAATTAATATGAACATAATCAGTCTTCGGCCTTCCGCCGTTGACTTTCATCTTCAAATTCTACGAAGGGATGCCACTATATGTCCCTTCCACATTTATCTACACTATTGTATCACTTTTGTTCAATACATCACCGTCTTTGAAAGGTTCCGTGATATGGTAGGTGTTGTCTTGTATAAATATATGTAACAAGTCTCTTCATTTGAAGTAAAAGTTGTTTGTCTAAAGCAAATATTAATCTATTTAAGAATCATAGAAGCAGTAATCGAACCGAAAGTTGTTTTACAATCGTGACTCATTATATTTGACCAATGTACATCTGTACGACTTCGACTCCCACCCGTGACTAGGTGTATCTAGCACAAACGTGTTCAAAAAAGGTTTATAAGTGACATATGAAGGTGCTGTGATTTTCTGTTCTGGATATTCTGGCTTCATACATCACTAAATATAATTGAAACATTTGTGACACATATCATCCATCTTTACGCATCACCGCATCATATCATTAACAGGGGATGTTTTTTTGACAACCACATCTTATTGAAGTGACAATACCAAGGCAGGACAGTGGGCAGTTATGTATATGTATGTTAGGAATATCTATTTTGTCTGTTTTAAGACTTTCCGATTAGATTTTGGAACAGTTGTGAGAGGGTGGTATTTTTTCTTTATTTTATTATTTGTGTACACAGTATCTGTTGTTGTAAGATTGTTTGCCAAGAAAATCATATAAAAATATATTTAAAGCATATAATTTATGCACACAAAATAAAAAGCTTTACCTGGATACAACGCTGAAGTTTAATGTAAACTCAAATCATTTCGTTATACAAATGAAAGGTACATATTGCAGAAATAGAGTCTGTATTTTCCATCGATGTCACACTAGTTCTGAGTTATTTGTACACATTAACTACATTTATTATATATAAATGGGTTTTCGCCTGTTTTTTTATTGATTTAGTTCTTCCACGATATGTAGGTGCTGCTGGAATGTTGCTACATATAAATGGAAAGTTCATAATGGGAAAATACAAATCATCTCTTTTGTCGTAAAGTTCCCCCGAAGACACCAACCTATATTCTTCATCATTTTCTCATTTATTAATGGACGAATCTTCCATTAGTCTTTAAAGAATAGGTGTCACAAAATTGTATTTCTTTAGCTCGAGCACTCGACTTAGTATTTCGATTTAGAGAAAATAAGTCGAGCGATCGAGATACTAAACCTAGCGTTCGAGATGAAATTGGTTTTCCTAAGCCAAACGCCATATGAAAATGCTTGAAAAAAGGAAATAATAAATAAGTTTCCGGCACTTTATGTAAAGTTTAAATGTTTTTTGTTCTATATAATTGTACTGTACCGTGTTATTCAATATCTTATATCAGTAATTACTTTTATTTTGAAGTAACTAGGATTCGGAGAAAAACCCAAGACCTGTAATAAACTGACAAAATTATCGCTGTATTATGTATCTTTAGGAATAAAGACAAATTAACATGGAATTAAAATAGCCGAAATGACACAATAATGTATTACATAGTATCCATATACATCTAATTAATAATCTAGTAATACCGTAGACACCTAACCAGTAACCAGAGATTTGAAACGCGTTACCCGTAACACTGTAGACATCTTACCAGTAAGTAGATGATGTAATGTGTTAATACCGTAGATACCTAACCAGTAACCAGAGATTTGAAACGTGTTACCCGGTAATACTGTAGACATCTCACCAGTAACCAGATATTTGTAATGTGTTGATACCGTAGACACTTAACCATTAACCAGATATTTGTAATATGTTAATACCGTAGACACTTAACCAGTAACCAGATATTTGTAATGTGTTAATAGTATAGACACCTAACCAGTAACCAGATATTTACAGCGTGTTAATAGTGTAGAAACCTAACCAGTAGCTAGATATTTGTAACGTGTTAATACTGTAGACACCTACCCAGTAACCAGATATTTGTAATATGTTAATACCGTAGACACTTAACCAGTAACCAGATATTTGTAATGTGTTAATAGTGTAGACACCTAACCAGTAACCAGATATTTGTAACGTATTAATATTGTAGACACCTAACCAGTAAGCAGATATTTGTAACGTGTTAAAACTGTAGACACTTAACCAGTAACCAGATATTTGTAATGTGTTAATACTGTAGACACTTAACCAGTAACCAGAGATATTTAATGTGTTAATACCGTAAACATTTATCCAGTAACCAGATATTTGTAACGTGTTAATACTGTAGACACCTAACCAGTAACCAGATATTTGTAACGTGTTTATACCGTAGACACCAAACCAGTAACCAGATATTTGTAACGTGTTAATACCGTAGACAGCTAACCAGTAACCAGATATTTGTAACGTGTTAATACCGTAGACACCTAACCAGTAACCAGATATTTGTAATGTGTTAATACCGTAGACAACTAACCAGTAACCAGAGATTTGTAACGTGTTAATACCGTAGACAACTAACCCGTATCCAGATATTTGTAACGTGTTAATACTGTAGACACCTAACCAGTAACCAGATATTTGTAACGTGTTTATACCGTAGACACCAAACCAGTAACCAGAAATTTGTAACGTGTTAATACCGTAGACAGCTAACCAGTAACCAGATATTTGTAATGTGTTAATACCGTAGACACCAAACCAGTAACCAGAGATTTGTAACGTGTTAATACCGTAGACACCTAACCAGTAACCAGAGATTTGTAATGTGTTAATACCGTAGACACTTAACCAGTAACCAAAGATTTGTAACGTGCTAATACCGTAGACAACTAACCAGTAACCAGAGATTTGTAACGTGTTAATACCGTAGACAACTAACCCGTATCCAGATATTTGTAATGTGTTAATATCGTAGACAACTAACCAGTATCCAGAGATTTGTAATGTGTTAATACCATAGACACTCAACCAGTAACCAGATATTTGAAATGTGTTAATACTGTAGACACCTAACCAGTAACCAGATATTTGTAACGTGTTAATACCGTAGACACTTAACCAGTAACCAGAGATTCTTAATGTGTTATTACCGTAAACATTTATCCAGTAACCAGAAATTTGTAATGTGTTAATACTGTAGACACATACTGTAGACACCCAACCAGTAACCATATATTTGCAACGTGTTAATACCGTAGACAACTAACCAGTAACCATAGATTTGTAATGTGTTAATACTGTAGACACTCAACCAGTAACCAGATATTTGTAATGTGTTAATACTGTAGACACTTAACCAGTAACCAAAGATTTGTAACGTTTTAATACAATAGACACCTAGCCAGTAATCAGAGGTGGTAAACTGTTAATACGATAAACACCTACTCACTAACCTGAGGTTGTACTCTACATGTAAACTGTTAATATCATAGACACCTAATCGATAACTAGAATTGAAAAGTGTTAATAACACAGACGTCTAACGAGGAATAATAGGTTGTAATATATGTTAATATCGTAGAAACCCGACAAGTAACCAAAGGCTTAAAATATTAATATCGTAGACACTCAACCAGTAACCAGAGTTAAACAGTTTTAATAAAACAGAACCCTTACCAGTAACTAGAGGTCGTTACGTGTTAGTATCGTGGTAACCCAACTAGTAACGTAATCATAGGTTGTCAAGTGTAAACACCGATATTTATTTTTGGATCGGGTTTTAACAAAACGAAAAAGCCAGAGTTATTTAGAGGCCTGAAGCTTATCCTTGGCAGAGGAAAATAGTACAACCTTATGACGACATTTTATTTTATTTATTTCAGAAAACATGTCAACAGCTTGTAAACATTTAGTATCTATATATACACTTGTGTTAATGGACATATACACCAGGATGTCATTTACGACCTTTCTAAACTATGATTTTATACTAATAGTTTGATAGAGTGCTGGAATTGCATGACTAAATGTTTGTAAATGATTATGCACACTTGAAAAGGTTAATAACCTAACAATATACTGATCTATGGCTCTACAAATTTATCTGACAAGAAGAAGGACATGTTTTTTATGTTCATTGTATTGACATCAAAAGTCGATCAAGGTTTTCCTTGGCCAATCAAAATCTGTTTTGACGTCCAGATAAGCCACGAAAATGCACGAGGCCATACTAAAACAATGAAGCAAAAATACTTATCAATATTAAAAGACATGCGCAATATGGATAGTCAAACAACATCATTAAAACACTCTTATTTCATTAAAAGGGGAGGTTTGGGCTCATAACACTATATCTACCCACCACATTTTTTTTATCGAGGTGGCGGGATATCGATTTTGGATGTTGGAACTGTTCCGACAGTGTGACATTTTTGTTGACCATTTTAGTAGTTAACCTATGACATTCCGTTGTACATTATACAGACACGGTCGTCGTTGTAATGTTAGGTTGTGTTAATAACTACTTACTTTAAAATAATACAAATCGTTTAGATACAAATGTTATATCAGATAAAAATGAAAGACAATCCAAATAATTAACAAACATAAATCCACCTCACATTTTTTTTTTTAAACTCAGATTTGAACACACCGTCAATTGTCAAAAGTATTCGGAAACTTCCAATTTACCCCAAGCAATTTCCTTTAAAACTACAATGTTTCAAAAGTCAAAAACGTATGCAGTTTATAGTCTTTTTGTCAAATCCTCACGAATGAAACGCAGACTAAAATTATTTGTCTATAAAGTTGATAACCCTGTATTGTGCTTAAGGCTATTCATGGAGCAGGAACTGCCTACCCATCCGGAGCACCTGAGATTTAATGAGGTTGGTGTTGCTCGATCGTTAATTGTCTGCGTAATGTTTTCTAGATTGTTTTTGTGGTCCTTTTTCGTTTTCCCATTGGGCTGTCTCTCCTTCGATTTACAGATTCTGATTACCCTTTGGTATCTCCAAACTCTTCAGTCTGTATGTCTATATTGTGTATAAACCTGCATTGAAAGTATTGAGTAAAACTATATTTAATTCTGTTTTTCTCGATTATCAAAATCGAACAAAAAATGACTTCAGGATAATTATTTTGAACAACTATAATTTTATATAACATATATATTGAAAATTATCAGTTTCCGAATAGGTCTGACAACTGACTGTAGGTGATTACGAGAACACATTAGTCATACTATATTATTAAAAGGAACCATACATGTAACAAACATAATGATAATTGGCATGTACCGAATCATACACAGAAGTTTGCAGGAGGGTTCATATCTTATTTAGGTTATTTGTGTTTGTTTGCGTAAAGTGGTGTCCAACTCATATTGTGTTGTGTTTTTTGTTTTGTTTTAGTTGTTTTTGTCTTCGTCTTGCTTCTTGTGTATGGTGGTGTCCAACACATATTGTGTTTTCATTTTGTCTGTCTTCTTGTGAATTGTGTTCCCAGTGTTGCCAGTTTCCCTGGATTGTCCATTCTTGATTGCCCCTTCGGTTTCTCTAAAGTTTATTTGCAAGAAATGCGACAAACTATATCAACAAGTTCATAGTTGACAAACATGGTAATATATTTATGCAAGGTATGCGTCGGAATCTTGAGAATTTTGTTCCGGGGGTATTTAAAGCTGTGTGCTCGATTTTTAAGTATCGAGAAGTGTGGTGACCATACCAAAGATAGTCGTGCTAATTAATACTGGGAGTTTTATTTTTAGCTGTGAATAATACTGATATGTCGCAATGCATATGCTTATTATAATATGTTTTTTGTAGATGACTTTTGCAAGAATGAACGAAGAGAATTGTGGACTATATTATAGAGAATTAGCAACATTATTTAAGTTGTTTTCAGTGTTTGCGTATATGTGGGTTTCTAATAAAATAAAGTGGTCACTGCACCTGACAGCATAAAAAAAATGGGCTGTATTTGTTTATTTAATATACTCATTAGCAAGAGGACTACACATTTAAATATATAAACAATGTATATTCTAATGCAATTATAATGTAACGCGTATTTTCATTGGCTATCGAGAGCTGTCAAATCTGCAGTTGACATGCCTGAAGGAATGATATATTCCTACGCGGAATACACTTGTTTGCAAACAATATGGCTGACCCAGATATTTCCGACTATGAACTTGACGCTGACGACCTATTTAGGAGATGACTGTATTGTATTTGAAAATTTCACGGCATCAATTGGAGATTTGATGGTCGCAAATCGAGTTTACTGTTCATTCTAATGCAATACTGAACATAAAAATGTATTCTTGCATATCACTGGGTCTAAAAATCACAAAAATTAAAATTCCGGGAAATATTGTTGAACGACTTTGTCACATAAACAACGTGACGTCATATGAAGGCTTCCAGTTTAAAATGTAAAGATCAGACTCTATTTGGCTTCGTGTACGCTTCAATTTAGATAGAATTTAGCTAAAATAAGTTTTCAAGGTAGGCATTTTAATTATATTTGTGCTTTGTTGTACATATGACATGTAGGATTTCACGTTTCCAAGATGGCGGATCCTTAAACGACTACATTACTAGTTCTTTAGTGGAAGGAATTTAAAAAATGCATATATTTCGTCATATATTTGCATGTTTTCAAACTAGTGTGTACACGTTGGGAGAATTTCATAAGAATAGGAATAACAGTACTGTATTCCTTAATTCGTTTGAACTGGGTAAACTTAGAATATAATGGCTATTATACCAGGCTGATAGTACTTGTTCTGTTTGTCATGTTTTTGTTGACACCTTTCTTTGTCCAATATATTACTTCAGACATAATAATCCAATCTGTATTAGTGACATTGCTCTGCTGGAATAGACATTTTACTTTTACAGTTATCTTGACTGACAAGATAATTAGAAAAAAAAGCTTCCTACACGAAATCCTTGGTCAGTTGTATTCGTACTTTGTAGGAATCCCCCATTATTTGTCTCCAAATCATGTTCTGTGTAATGATGAAAGTTTCATTAATATATAATAGACACACAGCGAAGAATTAGCTGGGCTATATGTTGTTTTCATTTCGTGTTGTGAAAGCTTATGGGATATATATACAAGTTATTATGACTGCTTAAACTAACACGGGAAGTCAGTACGTTATATCGCTCCCACTATTTCATATCAAACTGTCTTCTAAATCTCTACAAAATCATCATGGTGAAAGTAGATATACTCACAGCATTGTTTTTGAACAAGGCATGTGTGTTAATAAGAAAGGACTACAATAATTGATGTTATTGGTCAAGTACAAATGTCAACAATCTTCCTGCACTGACTTGATTTTAGAAGTTAATTTAACTTTAAAATATATGTTGACATAAAAATGAACGACAAACTAAAAAAAAAAGAAAAATCCACATTTTGTGCTTTACTAGACTGATAAAGACGTCTATATCTGAACACTGAA
This sequence comes from Bathymodiolus brooksi, assembly GCA_963680875.1. NCBI lineage: Eukaryota > Metazoa > Mollusca > Bivalvia > Mytilida > Modiolidae > Bathymodiolus > Bathymodiolus brooksi. Next base: position 130,147,895 of record OY804576.1, on the reverse strand, counting down.
GGGATAAAAAAAAAGTGGACAATCCAGAGAAACTGGCAACATTTGGGTGCACAAGACGAAGACATAAAAAGAAAAACACACAACAATATACGTAAAAAAATACAAATAACGTAAATAAGACATGATTCCTCCTACAAACAACTAAAGATAAAGACGAACCGAACATCGTGTTTATGTGGAATTCGAACGGGGCATCACATTGCGGAATTAAGAACGTAAAAACACATAATAGGACAACATAAAAGACTAAAACAATGAGCACACCAATAAAAAAACATAATTGTATGGTTTTCAAAACTACTTTCACGGGCACATTTACAGAGAAAGTTCGTAGATATTTAACCTTGTGGCACTCACAATGAAAACAAATTCATAAATATATGATGTAGGAGCACTAGCTCTCATACGAAAACTTTTCACAACTTTCGAAGCATAACAATCCAAATTTTAATTATATGAAAACCCACTTTCCCATTGCAAGATCTCCACAGATAAAACAAAATATACACAAACACATTGTGTTACATGTATAACCAATGTCTACACTTAAAAAGATATTGCTTAGAAGGATATTTATGCATAATCCAAAATAATAAATATTGAAAAACAATTTACATGGACTAAAAATGTTACCATAGCTCATAATAACAAACTAATAAAATTTCCGATTGATTTTCGAATAATTACTACTAAAATCATGACTTTAAAAGTAAAACAAAAATAGCGTCCCACACACAAGATGATTGTTATTCCTGAAACACGTCGTTTGCACTTAATTATATATCTATGTTTTATGCATTATCATGTAATAAAAACTGTAACATATGCGTGTATATGTACATGAACATGATACAGAATACGGACTTAATGTTACGTGTATTTTTTGCCCCACCCAACAAAGTTTTTCCACTTCTCATGTTGCCAATTTAATGACAGCAGGGATTGTTTTTTCGAATAATTATCGATTTTAAGAAATATAAAACCTAACGTCCTACACACAATTCTACATGCTTACATTATATGTTATTGCTAGACATGGTAATATATAATGTCACCTTCCTATCTTCTCATTGTATATCCTGTATGTAATGTGACATTGCATGTATTGTCCGTCTACCACCTACTAAATTATGAAGTGGTGCTTTCACCTTTAAAGTTGCCAAATTAAATTTGATTGCACATTGGTGATAATGGAAAATCAAAATTGTGTTTTATACAGCAACATCAAAAAGATAAATAACAGAATTATGCTCTTAAAATGGATCTGCAACAAAAGGGTGTTACACAAACGGTAAACCTGTCTTCAAATTAAAAAATAAATATGGCGAATAAAATGAAAAATAGAATATGAACAGCATAGTAGATCCATAATCTGAGTTGACCTAATTACAATTTGCATTATGGAAAACGTACATATATTTGAGATATTGAAATATGTTGAAATTCAAATATGTCACGACTACGACGGCCCCCTTCTTACCTTTGATGTGGAGAATAACGCTATTGTAAAAACAAGACTGAAAAACAGACGAAATATCACAAATACCACAAAGAACATAATTTAACTTTAAGACAAATATGGTTTTGATTCTTTTTAAAATCGATAATTTCAAAGTTTTAATCTATTCCTCTTCATTTATTTCCATTCTTTGAAAAATAATACGAATGTCCATTTAACTAGATAATTCATACATTCATACACAGTATAATATATCTTTTGAAAGCATGTTTTTGAAGTAGGTAATTAAGATGTAAATCTCTGTTTTTATGTATTATATGAAATATGTAAATTTTACATCTATATTATAAGGATCCATGCCTGACACATTAATAGGCCGTATATTGATGAAGCACCATAATGAAAGTCATATGAATTACAATGTTTTACATATTCTGTCGTTTACAAATATATTGTAAAATATTTAAAAATCAATACGAGTGCATATAGGAAAGTTCTTCACAATAGATAATCAAGAGGCCCACCTCAACATATATCGTTCATCTAATTATCAATGATCAGCTGTTCAATCAGTTTTGTAGAATCTATACATATACCGACCCGCCACATATTTTACCTCTCCCAAGCCAGGACCTGTACCTTGAACGTTATACTTCGTGGTCTTTTTTTATTAATGATTTGAGGTGAGAGATAATTCTGCTTTCATCCTTTGTTCTCCTTGTTAATGAACAGCTATTATTGATATTACATCGCAAAACTCGTAGATAAAATATTGGTCAGAAATACCGTTTTGAACGTCTGTACGATCAAGACTAGGACAAAAGGTTTGAACGAACAAAACATATTTGCTGTTATTCGAAGGGTTAGTAAATGAAATTGAAAAAAACAAATTCTTATCGACAAAAGAATTAAAGCATAGATAAAGTTATGTGGTGCGTAAGTTTATATTTATATACTATATCATTGTTGTCTGGTTGTATATTTCTCTCTTCGGATTTCAGAGAATATCACACAATAGGTTTAATGTATATATATCTTTATACCTTTAACAGTTGTATTAAGAAAAACGTATACATCACATTTAATCCGCACGACATCTTTCTAGAACAACTTTCATTAGGTCAAAACATTGGAAAGACAATAAATACTGTACATCATTCAGACAAAAGATGTACCTTAACTTAAATTGACCAGTAACATGTAGGTTACCTTGTTTATTGTTCATAAACCCGAAAAAATGTAGCTTAATGTGTAACTCAACCATGTAATTGTCTGTCTGTTCCTTTTCTTCATGAATCTATTTCAATTTATATATTTTAATTTTACCTTTAATAACTTAAACAGGGTTTAAGTACAAATCAAAGTTACAGTTAACAAATCGTCACAATCCGGATAAAACAACAACAATAAAATATAACATTAAAACAAAATAAAAGAACAACATCAATTCCGAACAAAATTGTACGCTTCCCAGTCCTGTCTCATGTATCATAGTTTTGTAGTGACGTAGGATTGAGTGTTCAGTAAGCTTAATCTCAAATGTCATTAAGTAGATTAAAAATATATTAATAATAGCATGATTGCATAATACACAAAGCAACAGATAAGGATTTCAAATTTATTTGATAGATAAAATTGCATAATCAGCATGGAAAGACTAATAGGCCATTATAAGCTAATAAGACATTGACCTTGTTCATAGCAGTAAGTTGGAGTTAATTATATCTCAGAGTAGAATTTAAACAATCATGAAATGAAGAATACTTTTGTAAGTACATATCAATCGCGAATTGTGGTAAAGGTTTATTGTTGTCTAGTAGTTCACCAAGAGAACAATCGCACACATCATCACCACTAACCTCTCTCTCTCATTCCTTTCTTCATTCTCTGTTTTTGTTCAATCTACAGATATTAATGTAAGACATATTTATATACATACATGCTCTATCAAATACTGTGGTAAATTATTGTATATAGGGGAAGACTTCATAAGTTTGTTTAATTTGTGTCTTATCCTTTTTTGCACATTTGAGCAAATAAAATATGCTTAGACTAAATGTTGAACGAATAACATGATTCGACCCCATGACACTGTAAACACCATTTCAACTACATGTTGTAACAACTGATAAGTGCGAAAGCCCAGAAGGATCATTCGAAATTCGAGATTCAATATCTGAAATTCGAGATTCGAAATTCAATATCCTAATTAACCAATGGGTGTAAAGATAACAAACTGATGTTCTTTCTGAGCAATTACTAACGTTGAGGATGATACAGGAATCCCTAAGACCCCAATGCAACGAAAATCTGTTTGGAAATAATAACCGCTGGTTTTTAAATGAATTGTGATTGCATAGCAATCCATTTCTTCCTTGTAGAGGAGATGTGGATTGCAGGACATAACCCTTTAACACTGTTATTTGGATAACTAGGGTGCCCCAGAAGTACCGGTAAATAATATTTAATAAAAAGAAAACTAGCTTACACATAGTGGACATTATACAAGTTTGGCTTAAATGCATTAATAGATGCGGATTTCAGGGTGTTAATTTCTTCTATCACTCCTTTGTACCCTCCAAATAAATAACCATTTGAAAAAGCATAATGTACTACATTGCATACACCATATGTTGTACGAGTTTCACTTCAGTCCGTTTATTGGTTATAAATGAGTTGTGAATTGATGGATATAATAAACCTATTCTAATTAATGTCATAAATGTTCCCATCCATATATTCAAACATTCCCAACTGCAATGAACTAGTGCAGTTTATAAACAAACAAACCTACCTGTTGTTTTCAATTATTTATTATTAATTTTAGCTTGTTTGTTCTTTTATTTCAGTTTATGAATGAACTTATTTCATATAATGAAAAAGGTTTTTTGGAGCGGGGGGGGGGGGGGGTTTCCCTTCTAGTTTGTTCTGTATGAAATTATGCTAAAAGACATTTCATTGGCCATAATAAATTCTTAATTTAAAAGCTTTCTCTTGATTGGTTGTTTTAGATATTGAATTTCGAATCTTGAATCTCAAATGATCCTTCTGGGCTTTCGTAGATAAGAGTTTTACTTAATATCATTCTTACAATTACATGTGCTGTGTTTTGATTATTTGTAAACCGGTTGAACCATGCAAACGCCATCATACACATTCCTAATTTACCAAATAACACTATATATTTTTAGACTGATATCTTTGTCGTACTTAATTGGTTAATATCTATACCATTTCTCTAAGACGGGAAGGGTGATACCATAGATGTAGCTTAACCCCACCATTTTATACTGCAGTGTCTGTACCAAGCCATGACAGTTAGCTGTCCTGTATATGTTTGCAAGATGTATCCATTTTGTCTCTTTCTACCGATTTATCGATTGTATTTTGGTATTGTTCAGATATTTCTTTTGTTTCATTTTATCATAAAAATATTTTCATAACATCAATATCCCATATCGAGTTTGAAAACGCATGTAACTTCTAAATTATACATTAAAATAAACCACTTTCTTTCCATTTTAACTACGACTTTGATAATAGGTGATTGTTATTTCAATTAGCTGAACTAATTAGTTTTTATTTTTTGACAACAAAATCCAAATGAACTCTCACGAGGGTCTACTACCACTCAAATTATAAAACTGTAACACACAGCCATGGTATAATAATGCGATTGAATTTGATTTGTATATTAAATGACACAATTTCTCTATATTATTTCTATGTAAATTGGCAGATTATGGCTTTCTTACTATGTACATAAGCGATTGATATTAGAATAAGCCTGAACTCATATTGTCCCGACATATTTGTATTGAACAATAGAAACCGATGATTGATAAGGATATAAGCGCCATTAATACGCACTATACGCCAGAGTAGAGAGGGTGAACAACTGATTTTAAGTCAATATTAGACAACTGACTTTCAGGTCAAGGACGCATCTATGTTCGTATTTACTGTTTTAACGAAGAAAAAACATACGGATATTCGTGATGACAATACAAAACAAAGGGAGACAATTATCTTAGGTACAATCTATGGATCAGTCATTGTTTTAAGTGAAAGACATCCATGGGGAAAATATTTCATCATATCATATTATGGAAAGAAAGTAGAAACAGTGATGGTCATCAATTCTACTAACATCAACAAAACGAACAATCACCTCCCATCGTAACTCACTGAACACAACAACAAAAGACGACGACATATGATGTGGGAAATCCAGGGTCCTTTCTTGGGACATAGTTTGATTGTATCCTGAATTATTTATTTTATTTTCATAGATACATTGTCCTCCACCAATAAAACTGACCACCACGATATAGCTGAAATATAGTTGAACCTGGCGTTAACCACCATAAACCTAACATAAACAAAACCATAAATACACTAATCCATTTATTCCTAATTTGAATTCTGTCTTAAGTATATCTTGTACTATTAAAAATATCGTGCGGGGAATAAATAAGTAAAATAAAATCACAATTATTTTGTTTTTATTTATGACCTTCCTTATGCAATGCATTATATCTCTTTTGGAATAATGAGATAAAATGCTTCGATTGGGGAGGATGTCATTTTCTTACAAAGTGAAAACTGAGAACTGTCTGATGCTCATTGACATCCACAATAGACATAAGGATTGACAAGGAAATTAGGGCAATTAATAAATACTATAAATAAGAGGAGAGAGGATGTACAGTTTATTATAAGTAAATATAAGGAATTTTAGCTGACATCAAGGGCGGAAACATATATCTTATCCAATGTTTCCGCTATATAAGTACATTGTTGTCTATATATAAAAAACACCAATCAAATAGTACAAGCAAGAAGTAAAAAACAAGCAAAGGTACAGCAATCTAAACAACAGGAACTTCCGCTAAATCAGAATGTGTAACCAGTCGAAATAGCTAGAATCTTTTCTCAATAATCATAATTCCGTGTCAGGATACCGTCTTTCTCAAGTTCTCATTTCGGTCAGATAAGACAGTAAAAAGTCCATATATGTCAACATGGTCAGCCGGTTCTTCATGAATGATTAAAAGTTGTGTTTCTTATAAACCTGGTTTGCTAATCATTTTTCAGGAAAAGAACCATGCCGTCAATAAAATATCCTCATATGTAAAACTGGCTCTATAATATACCATAGATTTAAGACGAAGTAGCCACTGAATGACTACATTTCTCATGTATTGTATTCGTTGAATTTCATTTTATATATATGAAAAATGCCTGCAATTAAAGGTCTCGTCGAATACAACTACAAATGTATATAAAAAATGTCTCTACAATAGATTATATGTTTATAGCGTATTAGACACGGACTGATGATTTGTGCCATTACTCTACTTGTTGAATTCTATTTTGTATTTAAGAAAAATACTTTTAAATAAGAGTCTTGTCGAACTCAGTCTTTTTTTTAGCTAAAACAGCATCTAAAGTAATAGGGTTCGTGTTGTTCCTTTTGTCTTTACGTTCTTAGTTCCTTGTTATATCCGTTACAATATCCGTATACAAACAATGATCGGTTCGTCTTTACCTATAGTTGCTTGTAAGAGGCCTCATGTCTTATAATATTGTGTTGTTTGTGTGTGTGTGTTATTATTTTGTGTCCTATTATGTGTCTTCACTTTCTTAGTTCCGTGTTTACGTTGCGATTTCGCATAAAAATAAGTTTCTAGAAAAAAAAGGTAGAACGCAACACCCTTGTCCGGTAGCAATAGTGTGCTTCATATATTTTGTAATGACCATAAACTATAACTAATTTGAATGTTGTCCAAATATATAAAAAAAAAAACAACATAAAAAGTGTCTTTTTATAATACCTGTTTTCACACCAAAGGACAGTTTTATTAGAATCATGCACGCAATAATTATCATATACTTGTGATGTTCAATGACCATCAAAATGAATTGCAGCTTATCTCTTAACCAGCATCTGATTTATTTTTCACATGTAAATTAATTTATATTCATAACTGATCAGAGAAAATCTAACTTATTTAATTATTTTGTAATTTTGAATCTCTAGGCAATACAGTGTTAAAAATATGAAAGCAAATAAAATATATACGTACGATAAAATTATTAACATAAACACTCTATAATAACGTCGATATCTAATTGAGAGGTACGACGCGTTTCTGTGGTTACCTTCTCTATGTACGTTGCAAGTTTACAATAATTCTAATGACTTATATTTTGAGTAGATAATAATGAGTGTATATTAACAAAACTATTGATTATTAAGTTGAAATATATAATATAATGTATACATAAAGCAATTTTTCCAGTAATTATCAAACAATTGAAAGCAGTTTTAGTGTTAGTTCAATGTACTGTAGTGATACACCCCATCAACTCACTTTTTACGACATCCTAATACAATTTCTACAAAATCAATACGGAAAATAGGAAAGAAATGACAACATCATGTCACTGCCTTGTCAGAGTATAAAACACCAGCTAGCTTTTAGTAGCAATGTTTGTATTCTAGAGAGAGTTGTAGGAACCAATATCTTAAATAAACAACATACAATTTTGAGATGAGATTGAAAATAAAGTGCAAGTTACACAATCAAGAAAGTGTAAAAAGAAACATCAAATTATCTGTAGTTTTTCGAAACCTTCAATTTTTTTAATAACAATATGAATGTTTTGAGGTTTTCCCAAGACGTTTGTTACCATGGGTAAATTATTGTCGTCGTATTAAAACAATGTAAAAAAAAAACAATCAATACTAGTACATTATAATATAAATATATATATGAGATTGGTATGTTTAATAAATAGTTTACATTGTATATATCTGAAGTTCAATAGTTACAAACGTCTCATTGTAATAAATGGCAAAATATTAATCATATCCTCGTCATATTTTCCAATAGTTATATGATGTACACATTTTCCAATAGTTCTTTTATTTACATATTTTCTATCATATTTGCGTTTATCAAATGATATCATCATATTCCTGGCAATAATATCAGGTGGCTATCAGTCGGTAGAAACAAGTGTGTCCTGTCTAGGGAAAAGAGGAAAAAAAACAACGGCTGCCAACAGTTTGCAATCATTCGCCTGTTTCATTGTTGATCACAAAAACACATTTAACATGAATCGCATAAAATGATTGAGTGTTGATGTCTTAAAAGTCCGACGACAGATATTTCAATTTCATTCAGGAAGGCGACATGTTTAACAATATCTAAAAGCAAAACAGAAAAGATGGAGAGATGTGACAATCGAGGCAAAGCCTTTTTACAGCCACTATTAAAGTATGGAGAGTTGGTAATGCCCTTTGTTGAACCCCGCCACTTTTTATTGAAGTGCAGGTACCAAGCCAGGAAAGTGAGTGGTCATATATGTGCATTAGAGGTATCCATTTCCCCTCTTTTTTACAATTTAACCGCATCGGTGGTGTAATGGTTAGCGTGCTCGCCTCCAGTGCGGTAGATCGTGCGTTCGAGCCCCTGTCAGGTCAAACCAAAGACTATGAAATTGGTATTTGTTGCTTCTCCGCTAAGCACACAGCATTGTAAAGAAAGAGCAAAGACTGGTTATCTCGGAATTAGAATAATGTGTCCGAGTGGAGCAACATGTCTACCCGCGGAATGTTGTTTCAGTGACCTAGCTCTATAAAATCCAACTCAGCGTGTTGATCTAGTACAAAGCGGACCTCATCATCATCTCATTGAAAATTAACTTGTTCTCGCCATGATATAGTTGAAACATTGGTGAATCGACGTTAAACAACAATCACTCACTCACTCTTTGTACAATTTGTCACTTAGATTTTAGAACTGTTCCAACCATGTGACATTGTTTTTGCTTTTCATTTTATTACATTACCTTACATAAAGATTTACGTTTTCAATTTTCTTATTTGTGATTGTATAGGAAATAGTTTTATGTGCGCTATACCTTTTTGATTGGAAGACTACAAATACCGATGTGTGTTTTATAAGGTTCCGAATTACATTTCTTATTGTTCTAATTCGGTAAAAATGTTATTTTGTTCCCAATTTACCCGAAAGTTCACTTGAGTTTGTAAAGAGGCAACTTTCGACTTCAAATTAATTTTCGATTTAATTTAGCTTTCATTCCGATCGGAAACTGGAGTTTACCTACGAAATGCCACGTATTTCACCCGAAACCCTCCGTTTCCGAACAATAAACCAAATATATCGCCTCTACAGTTTGTTTTCGTCACCTTTACTCAGAAGTTTACATTTGGAGCAATAACACAGTAGCACATTTCACTTCTGCAGTAAACTGTTGGTATTGTCAGTTGGAATTATTTTTGCATCATTGAATCATCAGAGATGCAGAAAGTTGTCAGCTGTGAGGTATGCACCATGTGTAGTTACTGTAGCGGAATATGTAAGCTTGAATGTGCATGACAAACACTCACTCCGATACCCATGGTCGTATTGCTTATCTTTACGAAAGCGTCAAATGCGATACATTGACTATGTAATTGTCTTGTTTTGCTTTTTTTTAACTTTATAACACATGACCTACTTATTGTACAACATTATAACAGGGAAACCCATATCTGTTACGTTCATATTATTATTTGACATCAATAATGACTTTGTCATTGATTATCCGCACGTTTTACAGCGTTCTCCATGATTCGAAGATTCAAAATGATTTCGTATATTTCCATAACGATAAATGTACGTACTATAAATGGGAAATTTGTTCAGGCGTCAAATAATTTTCACAACGATCTCCACAAGTGTTGACATCGATAATGAGTTGACGGGCGAATCAAAAATTGATAACGAGATTTACTAATTTAATTTTGTAGTTTAATGATGTTCAAAATCAAGTTGTCATCTTCACATCGTTAGACATGAGTGGCAATGCCAAGCTGATGTGCTAAATGTCACTTAGACATTTATTGTAATACAAAATACATTATGATATATGAGTATAAGAAATCAATCAAAGGAGACGAGAAGCTTACTTTTACTACTCCTTTGGATTTTAAATATGTTTGTTCTTTGGAATGTGTGTGAAATAATTTGACACGATGTCAGCAATGCTAAGATATGTTTGCAGATACCAAAGGGTTTTCAGAATCCATAAATCGAAGACAGACAGACAATACAATGGCCGAAATAAAAAGACAAAAGGACAAACAATGATCTACAATAAACGTTAGAGAAAACCAAAAGAGCAATCAAGACTGGACAATCCATAAAGACTGTCAACATTGGGTACACAAGACACGACGAAGACAAATAAAACATCAAGAATGAACAATCCATAAAGACTGTCAACATTGGGTACACAAGACACGACGAAGACAAATAAAACATCAAGAATGGATCATCCATAAAGACTGTCAACATTGGCACAAGACACGACGAAGACAAATAAAACATCAAGAATGGACATTCCATAAAGACTGTCAACATTGGCACAAGACACGACGAAGACAAATAAAACATCAAGAATGGACATTCCATAAAGACTGTCAACATTGCCACAAGACACGACGAAGACAAATAAAACATCAAGAATGAACAATCCATAAAGACTGTCAACATTGGGTACACAAGACACGACGAAGACAAATAAAACATCAAGAATGAACAATCCATAAAGACTGTCAACATTGGGTACACAAGACACGACGAAGACAAATAAAACATCAAGAATGAACAATCCATAAAGACTGTCAACATTGGGTACACAAGACACGACGAAGACAAATAAAACATCAAGAATGGACAATCCATAAAGACTGTCAACATTGGGTACACAGGACACGACGAAGACAAATAAAACATCAAGAATGGACATTCCATAAAGACTGTCAACATTGGCACAAGATACGACGAAGACAAATAAAACATCAAGAATGAACATTCCATAAAGACTGTCAACATTGGCACACGACACGACGAAGATAAATAAAACATCAAGAATGGACATTCCATAAAAACTGTCAACATTGGGTACACACGACACGACGAAGACAAATAAAACATCAAGAATGGACATTCCATAAAGACTGTCAACATTGGCACAAGAAAAGACGAAGATAAATAAAACATCAAGAATGGACAATCCATAAAGGCTGTCAACATTGGGTACACAAGACACGACGAAGACAAATAAAACATCAAGAATGGACATTCCATAAAGACTGTCAACATTGGGTACACAAGACACGACGAAGACAAATAAAACATCAAGAATGGACATTCCATAAAGACTGTCAACATTGGCACAAGACACGACGAAGACAAATAAAACATCAAGAATGAACAATCCATAAAGACTGTCAACATTGGGTACACAAGACACGACGAAGACAAATAAAACATCAAGAATGGACAATCCATAAAGACTGTCAACATTGGGTACACAAGACACGACGAAGACAAATAAAACATCAAGAATGGACATTCCATAAAGACTGTCAACATTGGGTACACAAGACACGACGAAGACAAATAAAACATCAAGAATGGACAATCCATAAAGACTGTCAACATTGGGTACACAAAACACGACGAAGACAAATAAAACATCAAGAATGAACAATCCATAAAGACTGTCAACATTGGGTACACAAGACACGACGAAGACAAATAAAACATCAAGAATGAACATTCCATAAAGACTGTCAACATTGGCACAAGACACGACGAAGACAAATAAAACATCAAGAATGGACAATCCATAAAGACTGTCAACATTGGGTACACAAGACACGACGAAGACAAATAAAACATCAAGAATGAACAATCCATAAAGACTGTCAACATTGGGTACACAAGACACGACGAAGACAAATAAAACATCAAGAATGAACAATCCATAAAGACTGTCAACATTGGGTACACAAAACACGACGAAGACAAATAAAACAAGACACGACGAAAACAAATAAAACAGGACACGACGAAGACAAAAAAAACAGGACACGACGAAGACAAATAAAACAGGACACGACGAAGACAAAAAAAACAGGACACGACGAAGACAAATAAAACAAGACACGACGAAGACAAAAAAACAAGACACGACGAAGACAAAAAAAACAAGACACGACGAAGACAAATAAAACAAAACACGAAGAAGACAAATAAAACAAGACACGACGAAAACAAATAAAACAGGACACGACGAAGACAAAAAAACAGGACACGACGAAGACAAATAAAACAGGACACGGCGAGGACAAACAAAACAAGACACGACGAAAACAAATAAAACGGGACATGACGAAGACAAAAAAACACGACACGACGAAGACAAAAAAAACAAGACACGACGAAGACAAAAGAAACAGGACACGACGAAAACAAATAAAACAGGACACGACGAAGACAAATAAAACAAACACGACGAAAACAAATAAAACAGGACACGACGAAGACAAATAAACAAGACACGACGAAGACAAAAAAACAAGACATGACGAAGACAAAAAAACAAGACACGACGAAGACAAATAAAACAAGACACGACGAAGACAAAAAAAACAAGACACGACGAAGACAAAAAAAAACAAGACACGACGAAGACAAAAAAAACAAGACACGACGAAGACAAAAAAAACAAGACACGACGAAGACAAATAAAACAGGACACGACGAAGACAAAATAAACAAGACACGACGAAGACAAATAAAACAAACACGACGAAAACAAATAAAACAGGACACGACGAAGACAAATAAAACAGGACACGACGAAGAAAAAAAACAACCAAACACGACGAAAACAAATAAAACAGGACACGACGAAGACAAATAAAACAGGACACGACGAAGAAAAAAAAACAAGACACGACGAAGACAAATAAATCAGGACACGACGAAGACAGGCAAAACAAAACACGACGAAGACAAATAAAACAGGACACGACGAAGACAAATAAAACAGGACACGACGAAGACAAAAACACAAGACACGACGAAGACAAAAAAACAAGACACGACGAAGACAAAAAAAACAGGACACGACGAAGACAAATAAAACAGGACACGACGAAGACAAAAAAAACAGGACACGACGAAGACAAATAAAACAAGACACGACGAAGACAAAAAAACAAAACACGTCGAAGACAAAAAAAACAAGACACGACGAAGAAAAATAAAACAAAACACGAAGAAGACAAATAAAACAAGACACGACGAAAACAAATAAAACAGGACACGACGAAGACAAAAAAACAGGACACGACGAAGACAAATAAAACAGGACACGGCGAAGACAAACAAAACAAGACACGACGAAGACAAAAAAAACAAGACACGACGAAGACAAAAAAAACAAGACACGACGAAGACAAATAAAACAAAACACGAAGAAGACAAATAAAACAAGACACGACGAAAACAAATAAAACAGGACACGACGAAGACAAAAAAAAACAGGACACGACGAAGACAAATAAAACAGGACACGACGAAGACAAAAAAAATAGGACACGACGAAGACAAATAAAACAAGACACGACGAAGACAAAAAAACAAGACACGACGAAGACAAAAAAAACAAGACACGACGAAGACAAATAAAACAAAACACGAAGAAGACAAATAAAACAAGACACGACGAAAACAAATAAAACAGGACACGACGAAGACAAAAAAACAGGACACGACGAAGACAAATAAAACAGGACACGGCGAGGACAAACAAAACAAGACACGACGAAAACAAATAAAACGGGACACGACGAAGACAAAAAAAACAAGACACGACGAAGACAAAAGAAACAGGACACGACGAAAACAAATAAAACAGGACACGACGAAGACAAATAAAACAAACACGACGAAAACAAATAAAACAGGACACGACGAAGACAAATAAAACAAGACACGACGAAGACAAAAAAACAAGACATGACGAAGACAAAAAAACAAGACACGACGAAGACAAATAAAACAAGACACGACGAAGACAAAAAAAACAAGACACGACGAAGACAAAAAAAAACAAGACACGACGAAGACAAAAAAAACAAGACACGACGAAGACAAAAAAAACAAGACACGACGAAGACAAATAAAACAGGACACGACGAAGACAAAATAAACAAGACACGACGAAGACAAATAAAACAAACACGACGAAAACAAATAAAACAGGACACGACGAAGACAAATAAAACAGGACACGACGAAGAAAAAAAACAACCAAACACGACGAAAACAAATAAAACAGGACACGACGAAGACAAATAAAACAGGACACGACGAAGAAAAAAAAACAAGACACGACGAAGACAAATAAATCAGGACACGACGAAGACAGGCAAAACAAAACACGACGAAGACAAATAAAACAGGACACGACGAAGACAAATAAAACAGGACACGACGAAGACAAAAACACAAGACACGACGAAGACAAAAAAACAAAACACGACGAAGACAAAAAAAACAGGACACGACGAAGACAAATAAAACAGGACACGACGAAGACAAAAAAAACAGGACACGACGAAGACAAATAAAACAAGACACGACGAAGACAAAAAAACAAAACACGTCGAAGACAAAAAAACAAGACACGACGAAGAAAAATAAAACAAAACACGAAGAAGACAAATAAAACAAGACACGACGAAAACAAATAAAACAGGACACGACGAAGACAAAAAAACAGGACACGACGAAGACAAATAAAACAGGACACGGCGAAGACAAACAAAACAAGACACGACGAAGACAAAAAAAACAAGACACGACGAAGACAAAAAAAACAAGACACGACGAAGACAAATAAAACAAAACACGAAGAAGACAAATAAAACAAGACACGACGAAATCAAAATAAACAGGACACGACGAAGACAAATAAAACAAACACGACGAAAACAAATAAAACAGGACACGACGAAAACAAATAAAACAGGACACGACGAAGACAAATAAAACAGGACACGACGAAGACAAATAAAACAGGACACGACGAAGAAAAAAAAACAAGACACGACGAAGACAAATAAATCAGGACACGACGTAGACAAGCAAAACAAAACACGACGAAGACAAATAAAACAGGACACGACGAAGACAAAAAAAACAAGACACGACGAAGACGAATAAAACAAGACACGACGAAGACAAAAAAACAAGACACGACGAAGACAAATAAAACAGGATACGACGAAGACAAATAAAACAAGACACGACGAAGACAAATAAAACAGGACACGACGAAGACAAAAAAAACAAGACACGACGAAGACAAATAAAACAGGATACGACGAAGACAAATAAAACAAGACACGACGAAGACAAATAAAACAAGACACGACGAAGACAGAAAAACAAGACACGACGAAGACAAATAAAACAGGATACGACGAAGACAAATAAAACAAGACACGACGAAGACAAATAAAACAGGACACGACGAAGACAAAAAAAACAAGACACGACGAAGACAAATAAAACAGGATACGACGAAGACAAAAAATACAAGACACGACGAAGACAAATAAAACAGGATACGACGAAGACAAATAAAACAAGACACGACGAAGACAAATAAAACAAGACACGACGAAGACAAAAAAAACAGGACACGACGAAGACAAATAAAACAGGACACGACGAAGACAAATAAAACAGGATACGACGAAGACAAATAAAACAAGACACGACGAAGACAAATAAAACAGGATACGACGAAGACAAATAAAACAGGACACGACGAAGACAAATAAAACAGGACACGACGAATACAAGCAAAACAAAAAACCACAACACAGAAAGCTAAAAACATGAGCAACATGGACATCACTACACAGACAACTAAAGACTGAGAAAGGTCAACCACACTAATAAACCAGAGTGAACTCGGATACTCCGGAAAGGAAATAGTTCTTGTTCCACTAGTTACATATGTCGGGTCACTAGCGTTACAGGCCCAGTGATAAGTCCTGAATGAGGATAGGACCGGAACGTTATTACTACAAAAGAAACATATCGGTTGTTATTTATGACACATATATTCCGTGGCAGTTAACCAAGCTAAATGGGTATTACATAACAAGTTATCATAATAAAAATATACAGGGCCATTATCTGATCATCCTAGTTGTACCGGATATAATTATGATATGAATTCTGTTCTATTTTCAATAGTAACAATTTATGGATACAAAAAAACAGGAACGAATTACAATAAATTGTAAAATTCAAAGATTATTTGGTTCAAATTTGTCTATTTGTTCATACGAGATAATTTATGAAAGGGTTTATGCAGATGATGGATATCATGCGAATGTACAAGTGGAAATGTAGTTGTGTTTTAACAATTAAATGCAAAAGACCTTACGTAACAGGGTTTGTGTTTAGTATTGTTTTCAGCTACATAACTTTCAAATCTTAATTGTATTTGCTAGTGAGGCAGGAACTGCTTTTACTTCCGTGTATCTGAACTCACCTTCAGATCAGATAGCTGTTTTTTTTAACATCTAATTCAAATTACCATCCATATTTTCATGCAATTAAAAATACATGTTTATTATTATTATTATTTTTATAAGTGGAATTGAACAAAAAATCAGGTATATTTGAAAAAATTAGTATTTCATATATTTTACTCAAAAGTAGTTTATTTGATAATGTTTCTATGCTTGTTGAAAACTGTACATTTATCATCACCACCTACTAACAGACAATTCAAACATCTCGTCTGAATTATAGCATTTCCGTTTGATTAATGCCACAACGATATTGCATATGTTTTGGGGGTTTTGGGGGAGTTTAGTGATGTTTTCAATGCCTTTTCTACGCTTTCATTTTCCGTTCTAAGCACCACTGCTGTCCTGGTGCTATTTCCTTTTCATTTATGAGCTCGAGGCTACTTTTCCTCTTTTTAAAATGATAGTGTATAGCAGAGCATTTGCTCTCTCGTCTTTTCTTTTGACTAAATCGCTGGTTTGTGCAGAAGATTGGGTGATTGAAGGACAAAGTACATAAAACAGAATATGTTAAGTCTTAAGTAGTCTCATCATGAATTTCAGTGGCAGTTCGCTGTAATGCCGACCAGAAAAGCTCTATAGGCTCACATTTCTACCTGTTATTATGCCTTGTACGACTATTATTCCGCCAATATACATATTCAATAGTTTAATACTTCTTAACTATTATTATATCATTATTTTACTGCATGTCCCATATGTCTCAAGTCCCAGAAAATAATTAGTTCAGAATAGCTATGCTCTTCCATACCGCACCAGATGATGGTCAATAAATCAAAGGAAACTTCAAACTGTCAGAAATAATGATGCCAAAGACATGAAATGTTTGATCCAAGGAGTTAAATCCCCTCCAGTAGAGGTTGTGATACACTTAATGAGGACTTTGATTCTTCATCACAGAATTTTAATATTTACAATTTTATATAGTAGCTTCCTCTAACATTTCTACCAAATCGAAATGTTAAGTGTTTACTGTCAGAAGTAAAATATAGATTGGATCATATTGAAATTCTTAAAAATGAAAAGTTGTATTTCAATTTGCAAAGTAACGTCCCAATCACTAAGCCTCTTTCAAAAGATTGTAAATTAATCATAAAACTTTTTTCTCAGAATAATGATATAATGATCTTTAGGTACTTGTAAATATGAATGTATATTCAAATACTAAAACACAAGGATTAATAGAGAAATAAAACCAAACAGATATTAAAAATACTTCTCTCTTAGGTTGAATGATCGTCTTGCACTAACATAATACAAGTTTGTCTCATTAATGGGCACATTGTTTCCATACAAAGCCAATATTCCTTTGGTTTTCTCGCTCCAAAAGACTTTTAAATTATTTAGCTTCTTTATCTTTTTACTTTGATGAAAGCTTATTTTTGAGTGACGTGCCAAATGTTCACTGAATACGATATCTACAGTATTCTTACAAAGACAACACAATACTGTTTTATCTTAGTTCTTTAATGTCAGTGTTCTGTATAGAGTTAATATCTTGTCACTGAACATTATAATCTTCCATATATTTTCTTGAAGTTAAAGAAAGAGATGAACAGAAAATGTTGTCGTTAATTCCGCTTTATACTTATAACCTATGTATCACAGACAGATAATTGAGTTCTAAATATTATGAGGGGAGGTTTTGACCCATAAAAAGGGTTTAACCCCGCCACTTTCCGTTGAAGTGCATCTACCAATCCAGGAAAGTGAGAGTCATGTATTTGTGTGTTCGAGCTATCGATGTTGCCTCTTTTTACCATTTTCATAGTTGATTTTGGACTTGTTTCAACAGTGTGGTTTTTTTTTCAATTTTGTTATGATAACTTGATCTTAGTTTATTTCCCCCGGGTACATAGGGTCTAAATGTCCAAGTTAATACCCTATTATACAATGCATGACATGTTCCAACTACCAGTACATTTTAAACAATCAAATAAATTACTTATTCATTTCAGGAATATAAATTATCAAAACGCAAGTCATTTTATAAAACGCTTGATGGTTATCATTATAAATTAGTCGTGAATATTCTATGATGTTATAATTACCATATGTTTGACATTTAAGAGTTCCAATTGTCCTATACACATAATTATGATAGTTCTACACCCACATCAATCTAGTTGTAATTATCAAATAACCACTATATAAACCAATGTTTAGTTATTTTACAGCAAAGCAAAAAAAACTTAATTCTTTTGTACTTTTGTATGTTTAGCTATTATTTCATCTAGTATTTCAATTTGTTTTATAGAGTGTTTAAAAGACATAAAAGATATATTTCTTAAGCTTTAATTATTATTTTCTTAGAAGTGTAATTACGTACAAGGTTTGCATGTACTCCGCACATTGGTTAAATATGTAGAAAATGATGCAGGTGTGCTTAGTACATAACGACAACTATTTCCAAATCAGTAACCACAGTATGTGCGTCTGGTATTATCTATGTACAGTCAGACCCTCTCCAGTAACAATAGTACCGTCAACACTCGACAGCATACCCACTCGTTTAACATGGAGCGTAGTCCTCTACTAATCTCGATTCAACTTTAAATCAGAAAGAATGGTTAACCGAAAAGAGTTTTTAGCCGACGACCCAACAAGATACACAGCCTATATTACGTTGTTAACGTAGAGTGGTGTCCAACACATATTGCGTTGTGTTTTTTGTTTTGTTTGTCCTCGTCTTGTGTTGTGCGTACCCAATCTTGCCAGTTATTCTGGATTGTCCATTGTTAATTGTCCCTTCGTTTTATTCTAACATTAATTTACGAAACAAATGGGTACATATGTACGGTACAATTCACAACTTATAGAATCAATACATCAGTGAAGTACAGGGATTACACAATGAAATAGAACACTTGATTCAATCAAGCCAAACCTTAACTCAACAATCTTCTGACCAGCCTGATGATAATATACATAATTAGTGAAATGACCGTTCTTTAGACAGCATCTTAAAATATACCCATTCATTAGATACAAATGATTACTTATTGATAACAAGTTGCAACAACTCTACGCTAGACATTAGGAAGGGATTAAGTTGGGTATCCAATGTTATTGTGATCAACTAATAAATGCTATTGTGTTAGTGTTACTGTATAGAAGGTTATTGTTATATCTACTGGGTTATTACTATTGTGTTGACTGTGTACGACAATCAGGATGACACTAAACTTATAAACCTTTCAGATCATTTGTTCTCATTCCAAGAATTTAGTGTTAGTTCTCGTTATCCCATCTTTCATATCGTGTTTCCTATTATTTGTATTCGTTTCGGTTGTGTTCCGTTGTCTATCTGGAGTGTTCTCGCTAAACCTAAATTCTTAGTGTTCTATCATTTAGTTTTTTTCAATTGTGGGTCCGTATTCTGCTTTTATGGTCAAGGCACTTAGTGTTCTGTATTTTTCTTGTTTCAATTGATAGTTCGTTTTTGTGTTAGTTTTGTTCTGTGCTTCTCTATCTCTTCGGATTGTTTTTTTAGTTTGTGTTGTCCTCTATTTGTTTTTGTTTTGTTTTTTCTCTTTTGTTTGTTTGTTTGTTCTTGTTTTGTTTTTGTTTTTGCTTTTTGTTTTTTGCTTCGATACCGAAAAAACACAAATACATATCAAAACATTAGATATGACCACCTACATGTTGATGTAAACTGTTGAATGCTTCCCATAGCTTACCTGTATCACTGTATCCTATACAAAAACACCACATGTCTCCACAGTTTACTAATATTTGTATAACATTTAGTAATATATTTCTATCTCTGTTGAACTCTACTTATATCCTTTATCGGTAAAAATAGAATAGCTCTTGAAAGACATCAAAAAGGAAATTCTGTCAAAAACATTGATGTGTTTAAAAGATGTAAATCCAGAACGTTAACTGTTAATCTTGATAACTGTCGATTAACTCATTTTTAAATGACTTTTTAAACGACCAAATGGGCAATCAAAAACTAATGTAATTGTATCTGGAAATTTGTTTTATTGTATTAGTAATGTTTATACCATATTTTCCAATCAATTTTGAAACAAGCGTAGGACATAATATTTAAAAATGGCCAACTGTTTTACAGTTTGTAAACAATACTACTTGATTTATCAGAGGAATATTTAAGTTCTTCTTAAACAACAATAAAACCACAGTCAAATGCCGATTTAATCGAGAACAATTTGTAAAATAGAGTTGATAACCACACGCGATTTATTTTTTACTTAAATAACTTGTTCAGATATTGGAATTATCGAGGAACATCCGGAATTGGCCCACTAATAATGTAAGCGGAAATCTTCCAAGATCGTAGTTACTGGCAGCAAACAAGAATGAAGATAATGAACATATTAATATCTTTTAATTGAACAGATTACTGAGCATGTACTCTTTCCATGAAGGAATGATCCTTGCATTATTGTATACTGTATGGGGAAAACATGATCAAAGTAACAATATGCAAAACCGGAAACAAATAGTGCAAGCAGGAAAACAAATAGTGCAAGCAGGAAAACATAAATAGTGCAAAATATAAACGGTCACTAAAATGAGGAACAAAATCATCAGCATTAGTCCTTTATTTCTCTAAAACATTTTTGGTTTTTGGAGGTTACACAACAGTTTTCTACAAATTACCGAAATTTAATTCAGAGTTGTAAAGAAGGTGGAATTGACACAAAAACTGAATTTTATATCGGGTTTGTTATGTATGTGTACCTACTTTCTCTGGGAATATATTAAACTTTGTGCTAGAAAAGTGCTTGCCACGTCTATTTTGTCATCATGTTTGCAATGCTCAAATACCGCATGAAAGAACATCTTCTACATTTATGCTCATCAACTAAGGGTCAAAATAAACCAAACATAGTTGGGAAAAAAAATTATGCAATGAATAACCTGGAATAGAAAGGCCTAACATAGGCAATGAAATATCAACATTATCTCACTTTTTTTAAGCAGTTTCCTAGTGTTGTTTAAGTAGTATTGTTCTAAATGGATTTCTTTGGAACACAATAAAAACGCAGTTATACCACAATGAAAAACAAAATGTACCACACTGTCGGAACAATTCCTAAATCTAATAGGAAAACAAAATATACCACACGGTCGGAACAATTCCTAATTCTAATAGAAAAACAAAATATATCACACAGTCGGAACAATTCCTAAATCAAATAGAAAAACAAAATATACCACACTGTCAGAACAATTCCTAAATCTAATAGAAAAACAAAATATAACACACAGTCGGAACAATTCCTCAATTTAATAGAAAAACAAAATATACCACACTGTCGGAACAATTCCTAAATCTTAATAGAAAAACAAAATATACCACACTGTCGGAACAATTCCTAAATCTAATAGAAAAACAAAATATACCACACTGTCGGAACAATTCCTAAATCTAATAGAAAAACAAAATATACCACATTGTCGAAACAATTCCTAAATCTAATAGAAAAACAAAATATACCACACAGTCGGAACAATTCCTAAATCTAATAGAAAAACAAAATATACTACACTGTCGGAACAATTCCTAAATCTAATAGAAAAACAAAATATACCACACTGTCGGAACAATTCCTAAATCTAATAGAAAAACAAAATATACTACACTGTCGGAACAATTCCTCAATCTAATAGAAAAACAAAATATACCACACTGTCGGAACAATTCCTAAATCTAATAGAAAAACAAAATATACCACACTGTCGGAACAATTCCTCAATCTAATAGAAAA
Source organism: Bathymodiolus brooksi (assembly GCA_963680875.1). Classification (NCBI taxonomy): domain Eukaryota; kingdom Metazoa; phylum Mollusca; class Bivalvia; order Mytilida; family Modiolidae; genus Bathymodiolus; species Bathymodiolus brooksi. The sequence goes on along the minus strand of OY804576.1, from coordinate 130,125,211 downwards.
ACAAAATATATCACACTGTCGGAACAATTCCTAAATCTAATAGAAAAACAAAATATACCACACTGTCGGAACAATTCCTAAATCTAATAGAAAAACAAAATATACCACACTGTCGGAACAATTCCTAAATCTAATAGAAAAACAAAATATACCACACAGTCGGAACAATTCCTAAATCTAATAGAAAAACAAAATATACCACACTGTCGGAACAATTCCTAAATCTAATAGAAAAACAAAATATACCACACTGTCGGAACAATTCCTAAATCTAATAGAAAAACAAAATATACCACACTGTCGGAACAATTCCTAAATCTAATAGAAAAACAAAATATACCACAGTCGGGTCGTCCCGCTTATCATAAATTTTAGTACTGAGTTGACCACTGTCGTGAAATTCGAGGTATAAGTCCAAAAATGATGCGGACGAAGCTGTATCGGTGGTCTCTTTAACTTCCAGCTCTGGAGGATATATCAATGGAAGAAATTCTGCAAATCTAGAATTATTGATAGATAAAACGTCATCAATATACCTGTATGTGAAATTAAAGGCTCTAGCTTCATGAATCTTCTTATCTTTTACAAGCTTTTGAAGAAACTCCGACTCATATGAGTATAAAAATAAATCGGCTAGAAGAGGGGCACAATTCGTACCCATTGGTATGCCGACGACCTGCTGAAACAGTGTCCCTCCAAAGGAGACAAATATGTTATCGATGAGGAACTCCAGCATACTGATCACTTGTTCCTCGGTGTAGCATGTTTTACCTTTTTGAATTTTGTTTGAAAAATATGTGGAATTGTAGCCTAAAACAACACATTTTGAGCCATAGTTTCTATGACTAAAAGCTTTATGAATTGTTTCTTTTAAGCGGGTTTTTAATTTGTCATTCGGTAGGGTGGTATATAGAGTTGAAAAATCAAAAGTTTTGATGGAGGATACCTGAGAGAAAGATCTTGATTTCAGGTTATCCAAAAGATCTTTAGAGTTTTTCAAAATCCACATGTGATTTATGCCACTACGCGAGTAAACAGTTTCACAATATTTCTGTTGTCCCTCTTGTACTGCAGACAGAATCTTTGTCAGGTGAATAGACAATTCTTTCGTCGAACAAGTTGATGATCCCGCTATGTACCTTTCTTTGTATGGTGTCTTATGGAGTTTAGGTATCCAATATAAATAGGGTAAATCCTCAGACTCTTTACCAGAGGGAATGTTTAAAGAGGTCATGCATGATCTGTGGTTAGCTAGGATTTCATCTTTGTCGAACGAAGCTGGTTTGTATGTGGTATTACTAGAGGTGTTGCTATTTATGCCTAATTCCTTGATTAGGCATTCGAAGTAATATGATTTACATACAAACACGATATGGTTGGAAGCCTTGTCCGCAGGAACGATAACATATTTGTCATGAAGAGAGGAAAGATACTTAACAGCCTCTTGGTCTTTAAATACAGACTTAGGTCGACTATTAACACAATTTTTGAGTTTGTGAATCCGACCTTGTACTAGAGACCTAATTGTTCTAACCCAGTCTGACAAGGACTCTAACTCAGGATCTTGGTCTACTTCTCTCTTTATCCACCTTCTGGCATAATCTTCTACAGCATCCATAATTATCTTGAAATTATGTTTCCAATTGATGTGTTGAGGTTCTCTGAATTTAGGACCATGAGAAATCACCTTTTGGAGAATCTCATGTTGAATAATATTCAGATCACCAGTGATTACATGTCCAGATGGGTTGTATTGAAAAGGAGAGTGGGTGCAGTCACAAGTCAGAGGGTTCTTAAGGTACTCTTCTATGTTAATATCTTGCAATGCTTCTTTGTAGTTGAAAATTTTACGGCCAATGCTGTTAGTGTAGCTATAGGAGACAATGGGAACAGATTGATTTTTGAAATATGGTGGAATTTCTTTTACGACCTCTTTTCTATTAAGAATGTTGCTGATGTTAATAGCATCGATTCCTTTGTTAGCAAACGGAATATGGAGGAATTTTCTGTTGTTATCATGAAGAGGTTCAGATCGAACTGGTTTAAAAAGACGAAAGGATGCGGTCATGTGAGTAAAATACCAACCGCGCAAGCAGCACCAGTATAAAGAACGCAATAATCTTGTACACTATATATAATATATGAAATGTTCGTGACACAGAAGGTGTCGTATGCATTATAATAGTTATATTAACGAGAGCCGATGCCCGCGACAATTCTCTAATTATTAGAGAGTATATTAAGGGCATCGTATGTCATAATAGTGAAACAAAGTCAACTTTGAACTAAAATCTAATTGCAAATACAATGTACTATATTAAACCATTTGACAATAATATTTTCACAAATTATTTTTATTTGTCAATATTCTAAATGTCGTACCATCAAGTTGTGCTAATCAGTCCTGCTCAAGCGAGGTGTACTCGATTACACCGCTATGTGATACAAGATTTTTAGTGACTTGTGGCAGGTCGGTGGTTTTTTCCGGGTACGCCTCCATTAAAAGTGATCGCGACGATATAACTGAGATATTGTTGAAAGTGGCGGAAAGCGCCATAGCCCTAACCTTAACCCTGCTACTCAGTTTTATTTTATTACGATTACTATAGAGAACCATCGACTTTCTACATGTCATTGACAATAATAAATGCTATGTTAAAACAACTTCCTCACTACTAGCGGGAGTCAAATACACAATCATTAGTTAGCGATGACAGGGAATTATTGAATGAATAGATATAAAGCGGACTACAATATAATCACAGCCACGGAAGGTTTACCGTTTTACGGTGAAATGTAAATCATATCGATATGCTTTAAACCATATAACGCAATCAATAAATAATATTTTGAATTGTGCATTCTTTGTTTTTCATAGAAAATTATTATATGAAGCAAAAGTATTTTTTATTAAAATATCGAAAACAAATATAAATAAATATTATTATTAATGAGCTACAATATTTAACTGTCTTGTCAACAAACTCAAACAGTTGCATTTTACCTGTTTAAAAACGAAAAATGTGCTATGAGACAAACATTGCACAAAACATGTTAATGTTGTCATTCATTTTTGTGTGATAGTATGTGGTCTTTTTGATCGGAAGCGAATATGTGCGTGATTTTTATCGTTTGTTTATATCTGTATTGTACTTATTAGTAAGGGGATGTGATCCCATTAACCGATTTATTAGTAAGGGGATGTGATCCCATTAACCGATTTATTAGTATGGGGATGTGATCCCATTAACCGATTTATTAGTAAGGGGATGTGATCCCATTAACCGATGTATTAGTAAGGGGGTGTGATCCCATTAACCGATTTATTAGTAAGGGGATGTGATCCCATTAACCGATTTATTAGTAAGGGGATGTGATCCCATTAACCGATTTATTAGAAAGGTGATGTGATCTTATTAACCGATTTCACCCGCTGCATTATTATTTTTTTATTTTCAGTGTTGTATTGTGTGGTCTTTTTTAATTTTAAATGACTTGAGGTGAGAGTTGATTGTGTGTTTTGTTGAGTTATTTTTGGTTTAACAAGAGATCTATTTGTGGAATGTTTTCATCCTATTTAAATCTTGTGAGCAAAAAAAAATGTTATGTCCAACTACATAATTTGTGTTTTTGTTTTGTTTGTCACAAGATTGACATATGCTTTATTTTACTCAATGGGACTCTACTTTATTCTTGAAAATCAGAAGCTATATTTGAAAGTTGACAATATAACCACTAATAATAACACAACCCACTTCTGGCAACATTCAAACCCCACCAAACAAGAAAACCAGGTGGTAGTCTATGTCATGAATTTGGGAAAGTCACAAAAATTGTTAACCGGTTAGTGAGATCAAAAGACCTCCCCACTTTGATCAGTTCAATCAAACCTGTTCATGCGGTCACCTGTCTTAAAACGCCACTTTTTCTTTGTCCCTAAGGTGACCTCTTATTACAGGCATGACTGTATATCTCCACTGATGCAGCAGATGTAGACGCACATACCAATCTTATACGCATTCGGGTCGTAAATATTTTGGTTCATGTTGTTTCTATGAAGTTTAAGCTAAAACTTCAAGCTTCGGAACAAAAGTTAATTGATAAGTTTATCGCTAAAAGGTCTGAGGATAATAAACGTAACTGATTGCACTATTCATCAGTTTATGTTTGTTTTATTGTGCTTCCTGTGATATTGTTCTCTGCCAATTTGTCTGGGAGCTAACATTAATAATCAATTATCATATTAATATGCTTCAACAGCCTATACAATTGGCATTATACGGACAACTAGGCTGGAAGTTAACGGTAGAAAATGAAAAAAATGTAAATCGTAAGAGGAAATGTTATCTCGGATGAATAAATACACTTTAATTCAACTAAGATTTTTCAGAAATCAATAAGCGCCATAGATTGAAGAAATTTTTACGAAAAAACCGTTTGTAGGAATTGTTAGGTAGATTCTACTTGTTTGGTCTCGTTAATCAATACAGTTCTTGTGCGATGTTTCCTTCTAAAGTTAAACAATCAAGCGCTTCAATAATTCTGGCTAAATTTTTTTGCTACAGATTTGATTTGTAGAAATTAACTACATAACCTATGTAACTATGTATCTAATCATTACGAAATACACTTATAACAAGCTGAAATTATATGTCAATTTTTTTCTGGAATGGTTACGAATTATTAGACATTATCTTTCCACTGAGACTGTAGTAGTGTTAACTAGACGTAGTAATTCAACTAAATACGCATAGCGAACGTTCAACTGTTCATTATTTCTGTCTTTTAGCGACGTGTCAATATCTTAGGAAAACGGTTAATTTCCTGTATAAATCAAGTAAGAAAGTGACATTACTTAAAACTAAATATCAAATATGGTATATTGAAAATTCATGTATATCAGTTCCGAAATAATGTAGTTGTTATTAATACCCAGGTTATCCTCTATCGGTCATATGTGCCGTTAGATGATGTTGGCATTCATATGTATGCCCTTTGATTCTTTGGCTTCCAAAAAGTTTTAATTTGATTTAGCTTTGCATTTGTTTTTTACTTTAAGCATGTTGTCAGGTTATCCCAGAAAGGCGTCGTGTGCACTAAATTACACATCTACGTTTTTATCACGCATACAAATGTTATAGGTTCATATTATGATATTCATATAAGATACGTTTTCTTTGCGCCTCAACTAACAAATAAAACAAATAGTCTAAAATTATTTGCAATACCCCAAAATGAATAAACTTTAGAATCTCATTTAACAATGCTTGCTAAATATTTTCTCTATACTGCTTTGCTAGAACTCTATTCAAATCACAATGTTTTGTTTTAACTTTTGGTTATCAACGCGATTACGAGTGCTTATACTTTAATATAGGACACGCGAACAAATCCAGGGAAATTGTGTTTCATTCCTCTATAGTACATTCAATTAAAGTGGAAGTCTTGAAGTCAACAATTGCTTTCAAATACAAGTGTTTTCTTTTTACTGAATGACAACAATATGCCTATCTTAACGACATTGGTTCTAAGTGTATGTGAAGTCTTGCCTATAATTACAAGGATAGCTTTTATCAACTTCCGGTTTTTTACGTTGTATTGTTGTTTTATATATATAATTTTCTTAGCTTGCACGCTATAATTTCCGTTTCACGCTATTTTTTGCATGAATTGTATTTGCTTTACTTGTATTGATTTCTCAGTATTGTACTGTGTGAGTTTCTTGTTCGATTATTGGGATAAAGATATGGCTTTTGTTGTTTAATCTTTGTAACCTTTATAAACTATGGATACTATAGTTTATTGGAAGGGAAGGGGAGGGTGTTGGGATGGAATTCAATCTTCGTGGTGGGTATATTAGAGTTGTTCTTATATCAATAACTTTATTACGGATAAAAGTTTCATTCATTTCTGAAATTTGTTAATTGCATGGCACGTAAATATTGATACACTGCATTCATTGTGGCTTAACCCCAACTTTAGAAGTATTTCAGCTATATTGTGGTAAGAAAAAAAAGCATAACTTAATAACTTAATAAAGGTAAAACATGCTACTCCGAGGAACAAGTGATCAGTATGCTGGAGTTCCTCATCGATAACATATTTGTCTCCTTTGGAGGGACACTGTTTCAGCAGGTCGTCGGCATACCAATGGGTACGAATTGTGCCCCTCTTCTAGCCGATTTATTTTTATTCTCATATGAGTCGGAGTTTCTTCAAAAGCTTGTAAAAGATAAGAAGATTCATGAGGCTAGAGCCTTTAATTTCACATACAGGTATATTGATGACGTTTTATCTATCAATAATTCTAGATTTGCAGAATTTCTTCCATTGATATATCCTCCAGAGCTGGAAGTTAAAGAGACCACCGATACAGCTTCGTCCGCATCATTTTTGGACTTATACCTCGAATTTGACGACAGTGGTCAACTCAGTACTAAAATTTATGATAAGCGGGACGACTTCAATTTTAAAATCATAAATTTTCCAAACATGTGCAGCAAAATACCAGCTTCTCCTGCATATGGTGTTTACATCTCGCAATTGATTCGCTATGCAAGGGCCAGTAGCAATTATTCTGATTTCCTGAAACGTCATCTTCATCTGAGAAACAGGCTACTGGACCAGGGCTATAAAAAGATTCGCCTTATTCGATCTCTTTAAAAATTTAAATTCCGATACCAATATCTTGTCGAAATATATTCAGTCTCTGCAGAAAAAATTATAAGCGATGTATTTTCATATAGTGAAAATGTATAAAGATAAAGAAGTCAAAAATTTTTTTGTCAATGTGTGACGTCAAAATATTTTTGACATTTACGTCACCGAATATGGTACTGCTTTGACAACTATTTTACCTATTTTGTTCCTGTATTTAAATACTGTTACAGTGACAGCCGGAACCTTTGAACCGTAATGAGAGCGGGCGGTTTGGCGCCTTAAAATCTGATTCAACCCACCATTTCTTTAGAAATGCCTGTACCAAGTCAGGGTCATTACGGTTTTCACAGTTTTCCGGTTGTTGACTGATTTTGTCTGTTTATATAATTATGAGTTTTGACTTTCCCTTTGTAAGATTGTTCGGAGTTCGGTAATTTTGTTATTACCCTTATTTCCTCATAATAATTCCATATTAAATATTTGGATGCAAATCGTATTCAGATCTCCCAATCATTTTGTAATGTAGGATATAACATGTTTTCATCTATTATAAGCTCAAGTATCTCGTGATTCATGAATTTTAAAAACGATATCCACAACACGATATTCAAGTAGCTGTCAACTCCCCTTTTCCGGTAGTTTATCATGATTTCCCGTTATGAGACCTAATGTCAGCTTAAATGATATGTTTATGATTAGAAACATATGAATTCAAGGAATTTCAATTAAAAAAAAATATTTACAGTTCTAAATAAAATTGCAAAAACTAATACAATTTGATACAGTAGATATATATACGATAAACTTGATAATAAACACTTACCTTTTTCATCTGTGTTAATGTCACCGACAAGAGTTTCAAATAAATTGTCATCCGTCAGATTGGAGATTTGTTTTGAGTGTTTAATCGTAAAAATCCTCTTCAGTAACTCATTTTCTACAGACACAGCCATATGTTCCCAATAAGTTTCTTCCGACAAAATGACAGCTATGTTGGACCATTGGAACCACTCAAGAAATTCTGTCAAAGCGTGTGTTGCCAATTCGAATCCAGTTTGTATAAAAATAACTTTAGATTCGTCCAGTAATGGAAAATTATTATTGTTCACAATTAAAAGTTTATTGTACTGGTTTGCAAAATCGCTTAAAATGTTGACGAAGTCATAAGGTGATGAAGCTATAACGACGTCTATAGAATTGTCTGAGAATATTGTGTTCAAATTCCCGAGACCCTCAACCGTTGTAGAATAGTTGTACATTTTGGAGGAAAACGTAAAATTAAAATTAAGTAGTCCCGCACGGAGAAAATTTTCAATTTCGTTTTCAGAGTAAATATTTGATGTCTTAACATACAATATCGCAAAATTTATATTTTGACAAATGGTCTTAGGTGTCAATAAAAGTCCAAAAATAATAATAAAATAAGAAGAGCTCAAAAATCTTTTCAACGCAAAAATGCATCTCATTCTAGACAGTACAAAATAACGAACGTATTACAATTTAAAAGCACTGTTATACAACAATTTGGCATATTCAGAATGTTGACTACTTACATTTTGTTTTCATTGACACATCTTAACTTCGTTATTTCTTACCAAACCGCAAGAATGGTATCTCACTCATTTTCAGAATTTTACCCATATTAATTTTTACAAATGAAAAATATTTAATTAAGCCCCTTTCAGTACTTTTACTGAATATATTAGCTCTAATAACTAGCACTGTTGTCCAAAATTGTATATGTGTTCAATACATTTCATTTCTCCGGTGTTCCTGTAACATAACTAGTCGTTACTAACTGGTATAATCTACTTGTCTAAGATCAACTCCTTGATGATATTGATGTACTAGTGTTATAGAAACATAATCAGAACGGAAAATCAGCGGCCACTGTCTTGAAGTTATTGAAGCAAGCTTAACAAACTTCTTTCCGGGTTATTTCCAAGAAAAGTATGATGTATGTCCCGCTAATCCGTTCAACTAGTGGTCGTAAGTATGTTGTAAATTATTATTAAAAATATATTCACGTTCTCCAGAACAAATAACTTTTTTAATAACCTTAACACATCCCTTTGATCTCATTGTGACAATGTATTGGTTCTATTCTACAAAGACGAACTACCATCCATCTGAATATAAACGGTTTAAAGATAAAGATGTGTTGTCACGCTTCCCAGACTCCCGAGTTAATATCGTGTTTATTTGTTACTTGATAACAAGCCTTCATCAATATATTCCATGTCAAAATTCAGAAATCGATGTCACTGCTTGCTTTCCATGAATTGTAGCTATAAGGAATGCAGCGTTCTCCTCATTTGAATATATTTCGCTAGTAAAATAATTAACGGTTAAATAGAATCATTTTGAGTCCAATTGTTTTTACGGAAAGTGAAACGAAAAATGTGGTTCATTTACTTCAACAAGCACTGATTTTATTTTCCAATACAAAATGCCAATAAAGTCGAATTTGTCCGCCTAGTCAATGTTATATGTCTTTTCTATCTGACATATGAACGAGCTTTGTTGAATAATCGAACACAGGGAAATGTCAACGACAAACTTATTGAGAGATAACTAGGAATTAATGGACGATCCCATTTCAGTACCTCAAGTCTTGATGCTCACTAATTAATTAGTATTTGTTATATTTAATAAGGATTATCACCGTAAAGCAGATTTTATTGAAATTAATTGAAACAAATCAATTACACTATTTTCTGCATTAGTTTATGTCCTAGTTAATTCATCCAATACATCTTCACTAAGATATTTCCAACTCTATTCTTATTCCAATTTAATTAAACAACCATTCATTTGGCAGTCTGTGTATTTTGTATCGACAGACGACGGGAGATATGTTTTTATTTGTTGTGTAAATGGACATGTGAACGCTTTGTAAACACGTCAGTTAAATAGACATTGGTAAATATATGAACCGCGCATCAGAGGAGGTATTGGTTGGATTCTGTGTTATTTCAAATTATTTGTTTTTAGCTTAAGAGAGGAAAACGTTTGAAGATACCAAAGGGGTAATCAGATGCCGTAATTCGAAGAAGGACAGACAATACAATGATCAAAAGATAAAGAACAAAATGACAAGGACATATCTACAAAACGATACAGAGAAAACAAAAAATGTAACAAAACGAACCCCACTAAAAACCGGTTGTGAACTCATGTGTTCTGCGTGTTTGAATTAATTTTAAAATCTTTGCACGAACCTTACCGGAAATATATCTTGTCATGTAACTACCAAGTAATACAACTTATTACAGGATTCATTAATTGGTGTTCAGATAAACTTGATGAGCCATTGAATTTGTATGCTCTGGGTGTACAGTTAGTTCATTTATATTTTATTAATATTGATTAGTATTAAAAATAAAAAGTAAAAGCCGACAATATACCCAGTACAACAAGAAGCATGGCTCCCCTGTCAACTCTCAAACTTTTGAAATAAATGATTCTGTGGAGGAAAGCGATAGAAATCTTGACCTTGACTTGAAACAGACACAAAAATATGGCGATGTTAATAAAAACGTAGATCTCAAATTGATTGCGCATTAAATCCGTTAATGGAATCCCAGACCTCTAATCCTCGTATCTCGTATCTTTATATATCCATGCACCTAGCAAACATTTATAAATATCTACAGAATCGATCCAACTCAAAAGAAATCATGACAAAATATACATGGAGAGTAAAACAGAAGGGTCACAGTTAACTGACTACCACCAACTATAGTCATCAGATACTGTAATTCATAGAACATACAATACAATGGTAGAAAAACAAACAAAAACATTATCTCTGCAATACACTCATCAAAACACTATATATATGGCAATAAAACGAGTCTCAACGACTTAAATATTGTTTACAGTTTTAAGCCTTTGCGAATAACATTTCTCTCACATATAATAAGTGTACAACATGTGTCAGATTTAAAACTTCTACAATGTTTTAACAATATCCACTTAGGCACAATGACATGATGGAGCATTAAAGCGTCATATATATGAAAGCACAAAACAAAAACAACCACAGCATGTGAAACCAAATTAAGCCAAGGACGACATCTAAAACTCGATAGACTGTCATTGATAATTGGGTATATGATATACATCTTTATTATATGATCACATGAAAGGAAAGGTTTCTGGTTACAAATCAAACAGCATGTGGAACCAATATTGTCAGTGTTACTCTATACGAGGCTTTCAAGTTAATATGTTGTAGATTGAACGAAAACCTTCCTTTGTATTCAGTGTTTTAGTAAGCGTGTTAGAGGCCATATTATTATCGATGCATAGTAGTTCTGCCAATTATGATTTATGTACAATTGCATAGCATACAAAAAATAAGAAAATCCTAACAGAAAATACAAGCTCTGCAATACCATATCAACTAAGAGATTTATACTCCATATGTAAGTACTGCTAGTTACGTTGCTACATATAAATGGAAAGCTCACAAAGTGAAAATTGAAATAATTTTTCTTGTCGCATAATTTCGTTTCATCCAGTCCTCACTGTCAATGTCTAGGTATAGGTCTACAGCTGAAGCAGGCATAGCTGTATCTGTTGATGGTTCATATTCCTAAATCAAGATAGCTATCCGTCTCATTCGTTGTTCTTTTTTTAACACTCTTTTTGAAAGAGAACGTGCAAGACAATATTTGATATTTTAAGCAACACAAACGAATCTAATGAATCCAAAAAATAAAATATCGTATAATAAGAATGTGAAACACATATGCTTGTAACAAGATAAAAAAAAATACTACACTGGAAGAATGTTATTATAATGATTTTATTGACATTATTTTCCTCCTAAACTATTTAATTATTTGGCTTTCCAATCTTTAGACTTTGAACATACCTGATGAAGGTAATTATGAGCGTACCTGATGAAGGTTATTATGAGCGTACCTGATGAAGGTTATTATGAGAGTACCTGATGAAGGTTATTCAGGAAACACGTTATGCGCATTAAAATATATATCTACGTTTTTACTAAATATGGCAACATAATAATAATAGCACAACTGTATGCAACATACACAAGTATCAATGCAAAATGTTTTTCATTTGGCCTTTTACCCGCCAGATATCAATTAAATCATTTCTTTCCCTAAGATTATTTATCCCTATATATATATATTTATAGGTGAATATCTGGGACATCCTATTTAATCTATATTTTCTTAACATTGTAATCTCCTCTACACGTAATTAGGAGACTACATTGTACAATTATTATCACATAACATTATCAGAAGTTGGTTGTGCCAAATCAGTTTTTAAGCAATATTAAGTAGTTAGCAGATTTGTGTATTGTTAATTTGAATAGTATATAATAAAAAATATATCACCGTGTTTCCTGTTAAATGTAAACATGTGTAAGACACCTGCACTAATGTTATCCTTTGCGTGAGAACAAAAAATAAATACCCCAATAACAGTTCCACACTTAAACAATGAGCTTCTTCAAGAACGATTACAATTAGAATTTTGCTTTTGAGCCAATGAAAAATTGCCTTTCTCTTGCCATTAAAAGCCATTAAAAGTTACTATGATTATCATAATTAAATTAATCATTATATTTCATATTAAATGGTTTGATCAATTTGTGTGGAGAAAATAGAAAATGAGAGAAAAAAATCCACCAATATCTGTAAAAACCAACAAGTCAGCAACACATAGTGCAAGTACAAGACAATACCTGAAATTCCAACGTTCGTCATATTTGTTTGTTTGTTTATGTTCAATGATTTGAGATAACAGGTGATTGTTCGCTTTGTTGATATTGGTGGAATTGTTGACCAGCACTGTCGAAACTTTATTTGCATAACAATAGATATATATACAAATAAATGCACACAGTTACACATTCTAGTCATTTTGCAAATCACAGATGGCTTGAAGATCAACTGATTATATGACAACCAGCGGCGATATTATTATCTTAAATTGAGAATAGGTGCATTTAGCTGTAGTTCCCACAAATATTGAGTTGTTGAATAAGCAAGAAGTGATTAAGATTATCTACAAATAACATAGATATGGATTACATGTATAAAATCTACAGCAGTGACATTATTACATTACATTACATAATATATACTCATATGATTCAAATGTATTCCATATATACATTACTAGGTTGTTCGTCTATGGTTCTCTTTCGTCTTATGATTAAATATCATAACAAAGGGTTACAATTATACACTTGTTCATCCTACAGTTAACATTTAATATTTAACCCACTTTAAGGGTTTTGATTAAATATTAAACGAAGGGCTAAAATTTAAATTAACCACAAGATGAACGACCAGGTCCAGATGTAGGCCTATGCATGGCCTCAGACACTATTAAGGTTTTTCGTTTATAGTACACGTTGTTATCTCACCAATGCCTTTTTAATAAACCAGTTTAATGATTAATAAAATGTGAATTTGTCGTTTCTTTACATGGAATCAATAGTGGGGCTATGAGTTAGGGTTATGGTGCTTAACGCCACTTTCAACAATATTTCAGTTATATGGTGCCGGTCAGTTTTATTGGTGGAGGAAACCGGAGTACCCGGATAAAACCACCGACCTGTCGTAAATCACTGACAAACTTTATCACATAATGACGCATAGAGTACACCTCCCCATGAACGGGGTTCGAACTCACAACTTTAGTGGTGATAGGCACTGATTGCACAGGTAGTTGTAAATCCAACTACCATACGATCATAACCACGACGGCCCCTTGATATTTTCAGTTATCTCATACATATCACAATATAATGAATACACTTGAATATGAAGGTCTTAACATACGATGCACACAAATATTCAACACCAGAATTTTGATTTTAAAATCAATCTAAAATGTTATTAAATTCATATATATATACAGGTTAACAATATAGAGTAATGGTAGTTATCATTTTAATATCAATTATATCTCCTCACTTGTTTTTCAGTGTCACTTTGCGATAGAAGAAACATTCGGCTTACCTATACTCGCCCAATGATATTGCCGCTCCTACAACCTTGGAAGTAAGTAAAATTGAATTGATTTGACTACTAAATTTACCTTGATCAGTTTGCAAATAAGGAACAAACGTTCCGCGTCCATAAGAAATACATTATGCGGAAATGCATACCGGAATTGAATCGAATAATAGTAGCGCCTTGAAGCGAGGAAGCATTTCTTTGATTTTGAACTATTAAATCAACAATTGAATGTGTGACACACCTATGATTAATGCATAGGATGTACAACTTTACGATTTAAATGCTTATTTAATAGGAGAAAAAAAAGAATATAAATGTTTTAACTGTCTGACATTTTAAAGTAATAAAATATTCTGTCCTTGGAGTAAAATATTTTCCTATGGAACTGCGACATTGCAAGATAAACACATTAACTAAATTCAAAAAAGCCATTCGAAAGGAACAGTCAGATAATACAAAACGTATCCCGAAACTTTTTTATTATGGTCCCAGAAAACTTAATATTATTCTTACCCAACTCGTATTCCTGTGGAGCTCCACGGGAAAATGTATACCACTATTTCTGTACCTGTCCAAACTATACTGAAATAAGACTTACTATGATGAAAAATTTAAATTGGGTACGGACAATCGATCTCAATCTACTAACCTGTGGGTCTGCTGATTTAACATACGAAGAAAATATCAATATTTGTAAACACGTTTTCAATTTTATTATATCTTCAGAGAGATTCCTTGCAGTATAATTACTCGATAAGTATATACTCCCCAACCTCGCATCCATCCAACCCAACCTTTTTTATTAACTCGTTAATTGCTTACAATATATTTCTATATGTATATGATATGCATGCTCAAAATGATCAGTATACTGTGTTCATTTATTGTATTAATGGGAGAAGACTTCATAAGTTGTCAAAACTTGTGTCCTATCACTTTTGTTAATTTAACAAATAAAATCATCATAAACTAATTGCAAGATAAACACAATGTACGTAGCATGTCGAGGAAAATAAAATTTATTTGCACTCTCCAAAGACTCTACGTGTTCTAAAGCTCGTACAAATAAATTTCATATTTTCCGACAATCTACATATTTGGGTTGAATACATTAAAGGTCTGTACAATTTGACCGCAAGCGTAAATATTTGTTTACACCAAAACGGTACAATTTGGTTTTCTTCCACACTATAATTACAATTGATGCGAGGATTGCATGGCTGTATCAAGGCCAGAATCACTACATCTACAGGTAATATATAGTAAAACTGCCATATCTCTTAGCCGACAAAACACACAAAATCGTTAGCAGCCTCAATTATTTCTATAAATAAACTACATCGTTTAAATAAATCTTCTAAATCCTTAATTTTACTTCATGTGATGAAAATGCCAACGCGACAGCATGTCAAACAGAACACGTTGAACTGTAAAATTTAAATGATTTAGTTATCTTCATTACAAATTGTAACATTTTATACCGATTCGTTTCACTAAACGTATTTTAAATTGAATGCCAATATACAAATTCAACACAATTCGCACTGAACCGTTATTTTTCTAGGACATTGTTAAAAATATATACGTAATAAGTTATTCCAAATGATGAAATGTATTCTATTCATTTCCTGAATGATTGACAAGCCATTGTGATTAGGATAACTACAGTTATTACAGCGTCGCGTCATCGGTACATCTGTGAATTCTAAGTGTGTGTGTCAACTTCATAGCAGACTCGATCAATGGTGGGACAATCTCCGGTCTAACATAGATTAGAGTTGGGATAATAACTTCAGTTAACGAGTTTCAGTTTTAATCCAAGTTTGGCATCCGGCTCTGAGGCGAATATAAACCATCAAATAGGACTAAATCAATTAACTATGGAAGTCATAAGTTTGGATATGTCAGAAATGTGCACTTATAAATCACAAGGACAAATTGAATATTGTATTTCAACAATTATTTAGGATCTAATTTGCTCAAAGACAGAACTCATTTATTCAAGAACGTTTTTCTTATGCTATCTATTAATTATGTTCACCAAGGGCAAATGTCTA
Organism: Bathymodiolus brooksi; assembly: GCA_963680875.1. Lineage (NCBI taxonomy): Eukaryota > Metazoa > Mollusca > Bivalvia > Mytilida > Modiolidae > Bathymodiolus > Bathymodiolus brooksi. The sequence continues at coordinate 130,109,484 of OY804576.1, read as the reverse complement.
ATTTATACACATGTACGGGGAGGTACTTTTATATAAACACAGGAAATTGCATAATTTAGGGGATACGTTTGTAATGATCTGTAATCGTTATTATTGAAATTTACAGTTTCTACATAATTACATTATTATTAAAACTAAGGTTCCCCTCCCTCATTGATAGCTATCTTACCTTGTAAATTATCCCGTTCGAACCATCTTCACATACCCTATGAGAGGGTGGTCACCCGGTACATCGGTCCGGGACCTGGAGAGCCAAGAAAAGGCCTAAGAATATCTGAAGGGCCCCATAGCCGTAGCCATATATATACGTTTTATTTTGATTTTTCTTCTTTTTTGGGGGGATGGGGGATTTTCAACTATTTTTAGTTTATTTAGGAAAATAATTATGTAAAATTCACTTAAACTTCTGAATTATGTTTGTCAGCGCTTTGCATAAAGTATATGTTATCTGGACATTCTGCTGGTAAGGCTTACCAGTGGCGTTATTGGACCTCAGCCTGTCCCTGAGGACCCAAAACAGTATTGCTCCGCCTTGCAAAATTTCTCCTGGAGGCTCTTCATCTTCAAATGTACAAATAAAGTCTCATCTACGTTGTGGTATAAATCAGTACGAATGCATCATTCTAAGTGCTTGCGAGCCATGCAAGTGGTCTTTGTAATCTGGTTTACGTCATTGTAGACAAAGCAGAAATCACAATACTTTTTCATCCCTTAGACCCATCATTATTGGACAAAGTATATTCTATGAAACGTTGAATATAAATTGTGTTATAATATAGTATCAAATATTTCATGTAGATTTCTTGGTAAAATAAAAATGCAACATTTGCCGATATTTTTACAGTATTCCGTTATATATATACTTATCAAAAGTAAAGTATTTCCGAATGAGTTAACAATATTGCATCATTACTGATATTGCATTCCATTCTTTCTCCTTAAAGTATGGTACGCACTGGAGAGGTTCCGAGTAAAACTATATTTGCACGCTTGCAGGCGAGAGATAAACAAGATGGCGGAATTATATTGAATGCGTCATGTTGCAAAGAAATATGATGAAATGTTATTGTCACAAACTGAAATATTAGGTACTATATTATAAAAGGGTTATTGCACTAATATTGAGGAATATTGTCCCTCGCAGTATATCATATTGAACATGCAAGCTACTCCAATATGATATACTGCTCGGAACAATATTCCTCAATATTAATGCAATAACCCTATATTATTTAAGGAATATTTGAAATTGTTGAACAGGTTATACGATATAACCTGGTTTGAGTCAGTTTACGCTTAATAAACCGCAAAGCGGTTTATGAAAAGCGTAAACTGACCCAAACCAGGTTATGCAAGTATAACCTGTTCAGCAATTTCAAATATTCCTTATAATTTAATGTTTACAACAAAATTTAATGATTCCTCGATTTTAATTACGATTATTTCATGTGACTATTTGAATTTGTCGTTAGCGGATGAACACGTTGGTGACGTCACAATACCAACCCAGGTTATCGAGTATAACCAAAATTTTCTCCATGCGGATTAGCCAATCAGATTGAAATATTCAAATCAAATTAAATTATTACCAAATATTATACTTTACGTTTTTATTTTCCCTATTTGTCTTTGATAGCGCAGCCGGTCAATATAGCATTATATGGACCGGGACTGGACTGCCTCGTTTTCGATTCGGTTCCGGAACGGTACCTGCATTATTATTTTAGATAAAAAGTATAATATAGCAAATAGTTCATGTCACTTCGGGTCATATGGCAGTATATGGACCGGTCCGTCACCAAAAAAATAGTATATGGACCTCAGAAGCTTCGGTCCATATAAATTTTTTTTGGTGACGGACCGGTCCATATACTGCCATATGGCCCTCAGTGCAATGAACTATTTGTTATTTATTAAATATGCATATTATTGTCATTTCACATTCAAGATGGCCTCCACATTAAGGGATTAATTTGTTTCTTCAGTATAATGAAGCTATAAAATATCAATATGGCTACCATAAAAATAGGCTAATTATTTAAGGCTGATATAATTTAATTTGTTTGTGCTGCATCGTCATGTCTCGACGATCCGTTACTCATTAAGTTCTCTAGTTGGTAGATTCCCTTAGACTTTATATATATACGTCTGAAAATTAAACCAAACAGTGTTAGAATTAGATCTTTGAGCTGTCAATTGTTTGTTCTTCCTTCGACGGCATTTGAACTCACACCATTGATACACTGCAGCACCAATCGCTTAGCCTTATGTCCAGCACCCTAGACCACTCGACCACATCCGCTATATACAAAATATAGCTTCAATAGTCGAAGTGTTACCTTGTCTCGTGAGGAAAATCTAGAGATAGACATAAGAAATGTGTCTAAGCGTGTGTAGATGGTACATATATACTTAATGTTATAATTTGACAGCAATCTAACTCAGCAATTTTTAACATATTGTATAAGATAATGAAGAATTCATTATACAGTCACAGGAAATAAGGTATATTATACAAACATCTAAGCAGGTGACAACCATACAATATATCTGTCCCACTGGATCTCAAAGTTATTTGTGATACTAGGTTAATACTAAATATTATATACGTCTGAAAATTAAACCAAACAGTGTTAGAATTAGATCTTTGAGCTGTCATATTTTTGTTCTTCCCTCGACGGGATTTGAACTCACACCATTGATACACTGCAGAACCAATCGGTTAGCCTCATGTTCAACGCCCTAGACCACCTGACCACATCCGCGATATAAAAAATATAGCTTCAATAGTCGAAGTGTTACCTTGTCTCGTAAAGAAAATCTAGAGATAGACATAAGATATGTGTCTAAGCGTGTGTAGATGGTACATATATACTTAATATTATAATTTGACAGCAATCTAACTCAGCAATTTTTAGCATATTGTATAGGATAATGAAGAATTCATTATACAGTCACAGGAAATAAGGTATATTATACAAACATCTAAGCAGGTGACAACCATACAATATATCTGTCCCACTGGATCTCAAAGTTACTTGTGATACTAGGTTAATACTAAATATTATATACGTCTGAAAATTAAACCAAACAGTGTTAGAATTAGATTTTTAAGCTGTCAAATTTGTGTTTTCCCTCGACGGGATTTGAACTCACACCATTGATACACTGCAGCACCAATCGCTTAACCTTATGTCCAGCGCCCTAGACCACTCGATCACATCCACTCCCTCTACCTGGCTGAATGTACCTATAAATCTTCTTGAGATCGTCGTCGATTAAATAACTATGCCAAATTAGTCTATAATGGCCTTAATTATTTGTGACCCAAATACCACATTAAAATCATTTTTCATGTCGATGTAAATAATTCTATAATGGACTCCTCAAATGATGAATTGATTTCTATTTAAAGATTGCCACCACACATCAACTGTTAACGATGGAAAATGGGTTTGTCTATTCAAGGAAATGGCATCTATATATATATTGTTTCTATAAAATAACCATTACTAGATGTTAAAATCTAGCTCTCTCTCCTAGTTATAAAATAATGGGGGATGTGAAATGACTTTGTATCATGTCTCACAGAATTGACAGTTTACCTTTTTATAGCGGTTGATCTACTATTAACGATCAAGACAATTCTAATCGAACGTACTTTATTTGTTTTTGTATCTAAATGAAGATCAATTTAAATACGACAAAGCCATTCTTGCAATAAAACTATTGTTTACATGTAGCAATGATCCTACACATATGTATGCTGCAATGTTTCGGATTATGAATTGTTTCTGATTTTGTTTTTGTTCTGTTGCTGTTGGGTTTTTTTTGTATTTTGTTTGATTGTTTGTTGGATTTTTTTTTTTTTTTTTTTTTTTTTTTTTTTTTTTTGCTTTGTTTTTGCTTTAGCCATATCATTAAATGCACAATACAATTTGTTTTTAAATATAAAATAAAATGTAGCTAAATTTTGACTATATGTGCTATAAAAACATAATAAATAAAACGTGATTTTGATTGTATAAGTTGTATAAGACTATTCAATTTCAGAAAGTAAGGATATTAGAACAAGTTTTCGAAATATTTGAGTGATTTTTTAGTCTTTTCATTTTGATACATAATAGTAATTTGTATATCAAGAGATTGCTGGAACAATTTTCTACTTCGTATTTTGCTGCAGGATTCCTAGACGGGAAAATGGTCAGCATACATTAATCGGTCAACTAGGTTACAATTACCTTTAAAAAGGGCAACGAACAATTGCAAGAACTTGTCGATTGAGATGAGAGGGAATTGTTCGCTTTGTTGATATTGGTGGAATTGTTGACCATCACTGTTTAGACGTGCTTTTGATAATATAAAGTGATGTACTGGCTGTGTGGATGTGTCCATTGTAAAACCATCATTAATTATGTCAATCACGCTCTCCATATATTGATTATTTATTCCAAATGACTTCCAGATGACTGATTTTCTGACTAATTATTTCAAAGCTGGGGTTTAATTTATTTGCTATCTTTACATTAACCATAATAAATGCATTATCATTATGTGTCCATTTTGACTTAAGATGCACGTCTATCAATTTCCGCTATTCTTAAATTTAAAGCCATTTTCGACATTTGTTATTGTTTAGGTTATATCATGGTGGCTATCAGCTATTTTGAAGGAGGAAAGGGGATATGCATTCGCATACCGAAAACCCAACCACCTGCTCAAATAAATAACTGAATCACCTAAGGAAGTATTCAAAGCATCTCGATACGGTCGGGAATACATGTACTCATGAACTCCAGCAGTATCATATCTATAGCTACACTGACAGAGCTAAATCCAAGTACCATGCAATCGCGACCACGACGAAACATTTAATTTCCGGTATGTCGGTATGACAACACGATATGGTTCATCTTTACTTAAGCATTTCACGGATTTTTGTTTGTATTATATTTATGACAGCTTAAAATGAACGCTTCAAGTAAAAATTCTGAAATTTTAATTCTTTCTCAACTTTATTTCCGCTTTCAAAATAATTCAAGGAAATAATTATTTGATTTTTGCTTTACCATGGTTATATGTTTTTTCATAAATTTTAGCAATGATGTTAAATTTTCTAAAAATAATTGCACGCATAAATTAGCTTGTCTAAAAATTGTCATGTTCTTATTTGGTATAGTTCAACAATACAAAAAATGATAAACTTTTTTCTGTAACTTTCCTATCTCTTTTAAGCTATTAGAGTTTTATTATTTAATTATGTTTTGCAGATGACATACAATTAATCATGTCTTAGATGAAGTAAAACGCATTATTGATATATTTTTAGAAAGGCATAATATAGAACTTGTGAAAGAACATTTCATTCTTGATGTGCATGAGGGAGAAATAACCAAAGACTTACTTAATTGAATTTTGTAATTTTTATATTAAAATGGATAATTTGGAAAACATGAAATTACATAACATTTTATCAGAACATTTTCAGGGAAGCAATAGTTATAACAAACTCCAACACTGAAATCAGAAGTAACATACAAATGATGATTATAAATCCAGCAGTTCGAAATTGATGAATTTATGAAATTACAGTTATTATTGGAATTATTATGATTTAAGTTGTATGAGTGGTTCCTTTCATTGTTTACTGAGTAATAATAAAACGCAGAAATACACACACGTTTATAAATCGAATATGAGAGATAAAATCAGGTTTAGCTGTTTATGTTATTGTATTGTACATATCTTGGAGTAATGTAATTCTAACTCACAGCCCTTATTTAATTATTTGTTCATTTTAAATATTTGTAAAAATTTGAGATTTTCTGGGACCCAGAGATATATAGAAACTAACACCGGCAAACGTGCAAGACAGGGAAATCTCCGACACCCGAGCCTCATCAGCGAACGATTGAAATCTTACCCGAGGGTGTCGGAGATTTCCCTGTCTTGCACTTTTTGCCGGTGTTTGATTTTATTTCTCATTTTTATCAGTAGTTGTGTATTGTTTGACAACTATGTACTTTTAGCAGACGATCATGTAAACAATGCGAGTTATTTCCCCTTCATGTCAATCAAAAAAGTAATTACGTATTTTTGTGTATTGCGTGAAGGTTATTATGGCTGATTGTTAGGATTTGTGTGTTTATAAAAGACTGAAAACTTATATACAGTGAATAGTTTATTTTAAAAAGGAAAAGCATGGAGAATTCGGGGCCGGGCAATTGACATAAACTGTACAGCATGCATTTGCCGGTAAAACGCACTTGATTTTTTTGTCTTGCACTAGTGCAAGATAAGAAAATCCCACATCACTAAAAGTAGGAACTGGTCTGTCTCAAAAGTGAGAAAAACTGTTGACAGATGTAATGTACAAGTGCATGTAAAAGTATAGACCTACTAAGACTAAATATTTTTATTGACATATATAATCATTTTGTTCATATATAAATTATATATGCATTGGGGGTTTTTTCTGAAAAAAAGGCATTTCTGAATTTTTACATATCAACATTAATTAAATTACCTCCAAATTTATATTAAAATCAATTAATTATATGCAAGGTGGGATCAGACAACATGCAAAATATTAATACTCAACGGATAATTTTAATTTCATACTAAAATCTGTTGATGTGATTAGCCAATCCCATAGACTTGCATAAGTCCAGTGGTAATTAACAGGAACACGATATATATCATGTCTATAGGATCAGTAATGTACAACACGAATCGAACACACCTAAATCCCGGACAACTGAATCTATTACATATAACTCTTAGATTAGGTTTACCAGAAAATATACATACTGTATTCTGACGAATATTTTACAATACTTCCCATACATCAAGGTATTCTCGACTACTATGACTTTCTTTTATACATTCTATATTTGGGATGTATTTACAACTCCCCATGAAGAGTGATGTATTTACAACACCCCATGAAGAGTGATGTATTCACAACTCCCCATGAAGAGTGATGTATTTACAACACCCCATGAAGAGTGATGTATTTACAGCTCCCCATGAAGAGTGATGTATTTATAACACCACATGAAGAGTGATGTATTTACAACACCCCATGAAGAGTGGTGTATTTACAACTCCCCATGAAGAGTGATATATTTACAACTCCCCATGAAGAGTGATATATTTACAACACCCCATGAAGAGTGATGTATCTACAACACCCCATGAAGAGTGATGTATTCACAACTCCCCATGAAGAGTGATGTATTTACAACTCCCCATGAAGAGTGATATATTTACAACTCCCCATGAAGAGTGATATATTCACAACTCCCCATGAAGAGTGATATATTTACAACACCCCATGAAGAGTGATGTATTTACAACACCCCATGAAGAGTGATGTATTTACAACACCCCATGAAGAGTGATGTATTTACAACACCCCATGAAGAGTGATGTATTTACAACTCCCCATGAAGAGTGCTGTATTTACAACACCCCATGAAGAGTGATGTATTTACAACACCCCATGAAGAGTGATGTATTTACAACACCACATGAAGAGTGATGTATTTACAACACCCCATGAAGAGTGATGTATTTACAACTCCCCATGAAGAGTGATATATTTACAACATTCCATGAAGAGTGATGTATTTACAACTCCCCATGAAGAGTGATGTATATACAACACCCCATGAAGAGTGATATATTTACAACATCCCATGAAGAGTGATGTATTTACAACTCCCCATGAAGAGTGATATATCTACAACACCCCATCAAGAGTGATGTATTTACAACACCCCATGAAGAGTGATGTATTTACAACACCCCATGAAGAGTGATGTATTTACAACACCCCATGAAGAGTGATGTATTTACAACTCCCCATGAAGAGTGATGTATTTACAACACCCCATGAAGAGGGATGTATTTACAACACCCCGTGAAGAGTGATGTATTTACAACACCCCATGAAGAGTGATGTATTTACAACACCCCATGAAGAGTGATGTATTTACAACACCCCATGAAGAGTGATGTATTTACAACACCCCATGAAGAGTGATGTATTTACAACACCCCATGAAGAGTGATGTATTTACAACACCCCATGAAGAGTGATGTATTTACAACACCCCATGAAGAGTGATGTATTTACAACACCCCATGAAGAGTGATGTATTTACAACACCCCATGAAGAGTGATGTATTTACAACTCCCCATGAAGAGTGATGTATTTACAACTCCCCATGAAGAGTGATGTATATACAACTCCCCATGAAGAGTGATATATTTACAACACCCCATGAAGAGTGATGTATTTACAACTCCCCATGAAGAGTGATATATCTACAACACCCCATCAAGAGTGATGTATTTACAACACCCCATGAAGAGTGATGTATTTACAACACCCCATGAAGAGTGATGTATTTACAACACCCCATGAAGAGTGATGTATTTACAACTCCCCATGAAGAGTGATGTATTTACAACACCCCATGAAGAGTGATGTATTTACAACACCCCATGAAGAGGGATGTATTTACAACACCCCGTGAAGAGTGATGTATTTACAACACCCCATGAAGAGTGATGTATTTACAACACCCCATGAAGAGTGATGTATTTACAACACCCCATGAAGAGTGATGTATTTACAACACCCCATGAAGAGTGATGTATTTACAACACCCCATGAAGAGTGATGTATTTACAACTCCCCATGAAGAGTGATGTATTTACAACACCCCATGAAGAGTGATGTATTTACAACTCCCCATGAAGAGTGATGTATTTACAACACCCCATGAAGAGTGATGTATTTACAACACCCCATGAAGAGTGATGTATTTACAACACCCCATGAAGAGTGATGTATTTACAACACCCCATGAAGAGTGATGTATTTACAACTCCCCATGAAGAGTGATGTATTTACAACACTCCATGAAGAGTGATGTATTTACAACACCCCATGAAGAGTGATATGTTTACAACACCCCTTGAAGAGTGATGTATTTACAACACCCCATGAAGAGTGATGTATTTACAACACCCCATGAAGAGTGATGTATCTACAACACCCCATGAAGAGTGATGTATTTACAACCCCCCATGAAGAGTGATGTATTTACAACAGCCCATGAAGAGTGATGTATTTACAACACCCCATGAAGAGTGATGTATTTACAACACCCCATGAAGAGTGATGTATTTACAACACCCCATGAAGAGTGATGTATTTACAACTCCCCATGAAGAGTGATGTATTTACAACACCCCATGAAGAGTGATGTATTTACAACACCCCATGAAGAGTGATGTATTTACAACACCCCATGAAGAGTGATGTATTTACAACTCCCCATGAAGAGTGATGTATTTACAACACTCCATGAAGAGTGATGTATTTACAACACCCCATGAAGAGTGATATGTTTACAACACCCCTTGAAGAGTGATGTATTTACAACACCCCATGAAGAGTGATGTATTTACAACACCCCATGAAGAGTGATGTATTTACAACACCCCATGAAGAGTGATGTATTTACAACTCCCCATGAAGAGTGATGTATTTACAACACCCCATGAAGAGTGATATATTTACAACACCCCATGAAGAGTGATGTATTTACAACACCCCATGAAGAGTGATGTATTTACAACACCCCATGAAGAGTGATGTATTTACAACTCCCCATGAAGAGTGATGTATTTACAACACTCCATGAAGAGTGATGTATTTACAACACCCCATGAAGAGTGATATGTTTACAACACCCCTTTTAAGAGTGATGTATTTACAACACCCCATGAAGAGTGATGTATTTACAACACCCCATGAAGAGTGATGTATCTACAACACCCCATGAAGAGTGATGTATTTACAACTCCCCATGAAGAGTGATGTATTTACAACAGCCCATGAAGAGTGATGTATTTACAACACCCCATGAAGAGTGATGTATTTACAACACCCCATGAAGAGTGATGTATTTACAACACCCCATGAAGAGTGATGTATTTACAACTCCCCATGAAGAGTGATGTATTTACAACACCCCATGAAGAGTGATGTATTTACAACACCCCATGAAGAGTGATGTATTTACAACACCCCATGAAGAGTGATGTATTTACAACACCCCATGAAGAGTGATGTATTTACAACTCCCCATGAAGAGTGATGTATTTACAACACTCCATGAAGAGTGATGTATTTACAACACCCCATGAAGAGTGATATGTTTACAACACCCCTTGAAGAGTGATGTATTTACAACACCCCATGAAGAGTGATGTATTTACAACACCCCATGAAGAGTGATGTATCTACAACACCCCATGAAGAGTGATGTATTTACAACTCCCCATGAAGAGTGATGTATTTACAGCAGCCCATGAAGAGTGATGTATTTACAACACCCCATGAAGAGTGATGTATTTACAACACCCCATGAAGAGTGATGTATTTACAACACCCCATGATGAGTGATTGTCGTGATGGGTTATGGTTATCGTTGCTAAAAGTGACAATATATCTTTTTTTCTATCTAAAAGTTTAAGCACAATTGTTATAGCCAAAGTACGCTTCTAATCGTATTAGTGTCAATAGTCGTTGGAGACCCTTTACAATGCAAAATTATACGATTATATCCGTTGTAACCCTTTTCGCCTTCATTTACTTTAGAGGTCCCAACATAGCCTTAAATAAGAAGGTTCTTAGTGTTAGGGTTAGGGTTGGGTTAAGATTAAAGTTAGTGTTTATGGGTTGGTAACCTAAAGAAAATCTAGGCCATTTTTCCTGTGACAATCTAATCTTCCTCCCATTAACCAATCCCAGAAAGTCTGTTTGCCTACATTCTTTATGGTATCGTCATGACTATTGCTAAAAACTTGCCCACTTGACATTAAACCACCATCAACCAATCAATTAACCAACTGACAATATACCTTAGAAAATGGAATTCTAGAGAACCGAAGCATCATTGTGGTAAGACTGTTGATTATTGTGGAAATAAAAACTGGTCAAGTTCCACATTTTGACAACTTATTATTATTAAAGAACAGTAATCAAATCGAAGATATTTAATTTAGAGGGCATGATGCGTTCCTGAAATAATCCCTATCAGGTACACTCATAGTCAAAGGACTTACATCCATACGCTTTTTCATTTACAATATTTTAATGGTTTTTTTTATTTTGTGATAGTTTCAGATATATTTCTCTTAGTATTGACTTCTCTTATATTATACAAGACAATATTAAGATGTACAAATAACAATATCATGTTGATGTTCCTTTGGTATTTCACACAATTCTTCCCAAGTAGTCAGTGTTTCGGTACTGACATGATGTATTGGATATATTTTTATTTGAAATTTGCAGTTCATAACTAATTGTTTGTTAAAACTAAGACTGTGCTCTCTCTCTAGGATTGGTGACTATAGCAGATTTTGGCTATCATGTTTAGGTCCTTTGGTTTTCGTGCTCCCATAGACTTTTAAAAGTACTGTCGACATTGAGCGTACCAGACACGCGTCGTGCACACTAAATTAGATATATATGTTTAGTCTATATCACAAAAAATAAACAGCTGTAGTACTGGATCTTGAACAAATATACTATATAAACGCAATATTAAATGAAGAATAAATACAGTTACATGAAAAATTATTAAAATCAGATCTCCAAATTACTTCCCTTTACTGATTTGTCGCATAGTGGGAGACCTGCGGAAACTAAATTATGAGTCTCATGCATTTATAACGATATGAGAAATACGATTATGTCCCTTTTCTGCTAACCGAATTGTTCGTAGGATGCAAATCAGTTTAATAGCACTTTCATAGGCTCTAAATCATGTTCATTAGATGGTAATTTGGGTCATTCGCATCTGACCTGAAATGGGTTTTCCTCATATCTCATATGCCGCGACATGAGAGCAAGTAATAGATCTGACTTTAATCAGATTACATTATACGTGATCAGTTTTGTTGAAATTGATTGTACAGAGAATGATTTATTAAACAGTAAATGCAAATCATCCATCAATATATATTTCAAGGAATTAACAGTACTGTTCAACATGATCATCCTTCAATTTAAAATCATGTGCGTGATAATGTCTCGTCATTTAAATCATGGGACCTTGTTATCTCAGAAAGTAATTTCATGTATTACAGTCATTTAATATTCTAAGACGATTTAATCTGCCATACCCGAGAATCTCTTAACAAATGGTATCTTTCAAGCTTGGAATCCCTGTATTAGTGATAAAGGCGCTATCCCTCAAATCTCGGGTATCGGTAGACTTAACGTTACACACGTTTTGTTCTTGTAATGTTGAAATATGTCAATGAGACGTTAATCATCAAACAGCATAACCCCTTAAGAGGAGATATTATTCGTCAACCCGCCACAGAACTTCTGAAGAGAAGACTTTATTCGTCAATTTGCAGTATCTCTGCGCAGGAAATAGTATTCGTCAAATTACACAATCTCCAGGGAAAAAAGATGGATGTATTCTGTTGATTTAATCTCTCTATAGGAGCCGATTTTCGTCAAACTGCAGTGTACCTGTGTAGGACACGTTATTCGGCAAACTGCATAGCATTTGTGTAGGAGAAGTTATTCGTCACTCTGTAGAGCCTCTTAATATGAGGCGTCTTTCGTCAAACCGCAGAACGTCGGAAGAGAAGACGTTATTCGTCAATTTGCAGTATCTCTGTGCAGGAAATGGTATTCGTAAAACTGCACAATATCCAGGGAAGAAAGTTGGACGTATTCTGTTGATTTGAGAACTAACTGTGAAAATGCATTGTTATGAAAAGCCTCCCTGCTCAATTAAAGGGGCATTGTATCCGTCATCATATGCAACATCTACCTACATAATCAGTGCTCATCACTAGTGAAGCTGTTGGATCGATTCTTGCAAGTGGTAGGTGTAATCAATGCAGTAGTACTGTGTCGGTGAATTGTGACAAGTCGGTGACTCTCTCCGAGTAGTTCCGTTTTAAACGGCTGAGAACGATATATCTGACATTTTATGGTGTCAACACCAATAATCTGTAACCTAACAAGAGTTCAACTGCCAAGACATTGCAAAATTTAGAGTTACGTTTCCTTTGATTTTATTTCAACTCTTTTGGAAGCTAAATATTTCATCTAAATCCAATTTGAGATTCGATCCCACAGCTATATTACCATGAGTACTGGGTACCCCTTATATTTACCCCTTTATGTTGTTGAAAGAACACACAATGTAATGGAATGTGTAAAGCACAAAAGTACTGAAATTCGATAGTGTTAATTCCATTGTGTGCCATAGTTAAACCTGAAATCCCCTACAGGCTATATAATCAAAACGGCAGACAGGAAATTATCATTATTAGACGTATATATACAGTCAGTGAACTAAGAAGTATTATTATTTTTTATTAAAGCGATTTTCAATTCCCGTATGAATCGATATAAAAAAGCAAAGTCTCTTAGAACCCCAAAGGACACAAAAGGAATCGTATATGACAATTTCTTGTTGAAACGTTATATATCAGCAGATATCCAATTTTCTCATTTATGACAACAAAGCTTGTTTTTAACCCTGACAATAATCATGTTTTTGCAACAGTACATTAAATAATCACAAACAATCAAATTTAATAAATAGTTAGATTAAATCTTTTTGTCGATAAAAAGTAAGATTTTCCTTTTAGTCTTTCAGGTAGATAGACTCAGTAAACATAACTAAAAATATAGTCACAAAATATGTGAGTCTATGGTATAGTTAAAAAAATACATGTTCATTAACAGTGTGACAGACCATCGCAATGACAAGTTAGCATGTTTTCTCAACTATGTCATAGCGAAATCAAGTTATTTTATGATGAGAAAATGATGATAGTTTAGTTTAAACATATTTTATTTGCCAATAAAATAGACAAATGTATTAGACACAAGTTAAGCAAACTTATGAAGTCTTCTCCATATTACAATTTGTTACATTAAATAAGTACATAAAAGGCATGCAATTACTATATATAGCACTAATAACGAATTAATGATGAATATTCACAAACAGAAAGAAAATTAAAATTAAGATATGATGTGCCTATTCACCCAATTCAATTCTTGTTATACGTTAAGGAATCTTTTTGAAAATGATGATATATTTCTGTGCTAGATCAGTCCACGCTCCACACAGGCATATCATCGTGACTCCGTGCTAAGCAAGTGCTATCTCTGTGTGCTTAACAGAAAAGTAAACAAAATATTTATCTTTAGGTTGACCCGAACGCTGATAACACACACGATCTATCGCAGTGGAAGCGAAGACGGTAACCATTACAACATCGAAGAGATTGTAAGGAAAATATGACCCCTATATACTACATAATAAATCGTACTAAATTCTTGAGTGAAATCAGATGGTTCGAGCATATATCCTGATTCGATTTACGCAGACAAGACAATACAACGGCCAACAGAAATAAAGCACAAACAATGATCTACAAACAATACACAGAAAACTAATGATTGAACAATATTAACCGCTTTAAATACCGGGAAGAACTCAGATCATCCGGAAGGGTAAGCAGTTCCTGCTTCTTTAGTGACATCCGTCGTGTTACTGTTAAACGACACGAACATCAACTGATATAGAAATCAATTGAATCACATGTCATATTTAAAGGAATAATATCTGGATTTGGCTAAAATTGGCAATGTATGTGGTGTTTATATCAAATATTACACGCATAAGCATAGTTTAAGTGGACCTTTGTCGTCAGCGAATGCAGGTTGGTTTAGTTTTGTCGGAATATATTTTAGGCAGGATATTCTGATATTAAAACATGATTTAGAATAGCCGGGAGATGAATCAGTGTGATATTACATAAGGAGAAAAGCGGGATACATTATTTGTATGTGTGAGATGTCTTTGGCGACACATAGTAATTCTTAATCAAATAGAAATAGATATGTCGATAAAGGATCTGAAAGACACATGTCTCTTCAATGTTTTATTTAATGGTCTATGTAGTCATAGGATATTATAGAAATACTTAAATCACAAGAAAATGTTTTGAATTTTAGACAAAAAGAATCTTTAAAATTATAATACAAATATGCACTGTTTGATTAAAAGAGGATATCAAGGGTATTGCTCATTTTCATTTGTTGCTTTTCTATTAGATAGAATACTTACGTAAAATGTACAGTTTGACTATATTCTCCGATATATATTTTGATTCTTTTGTTTCCATTTAAATACCAATCCAATGGAGGGGCCGTCGTGGTCGTGATCGCATGGTAGTTGGATATATAACTACCTATGCAATCAGTGCCTATCGCCACTAACGATGTGACTTCGAATCCCGTTTAGGCGAGGTGTACTCCATACAACATTATGTGATAACGTTTGTCCTGGTACTTCGGTTCCCCCCACCACTAAAACTGACCGCCAAGATATAGCTGAAATATTGTTGAAAGTGGCGCTAAACACCATAACCAAAACCATCCTAATAGAGCACGTATAGTTTCAATGATTCCTATATCAGCTGGACATTAGCCTCATATTTATCTTGTCAGTAAAGAATAATTTAATTTTACTTTGTGTACTATGCCAAGTGAGTATACAGATGATTAAATAGGTTTTAAAGGTAATGGGAACAGTAATAGTTGAACAAGAACAGTCTGAAGATACCAAAGGGGTAATCAGAAGCTGTAGATCAAAGAAGGATACTTATCATTGAATGTTTAGAATGGCATTTTTTAAAGTTTAGCCATCGATTGAGATTCATAGCAGTATAAATACAAATCAATAAGGATAATGACATAATTCGGTCCCATTGTCAAACAATTTGACGAAATACTTATATCAAAAACCAGCATAATTGGTTTTTTTTGTTGGAAACAAATGTAGCAGGAATTGCTTACCCTTCCGGAGTACCTGAGTTCGTGATATTCGATCTTTAGTTATATGTGTAGTATTGTAGATCGTTGTTTGTCCTTTTGTACTTTTTCTTTTGGCCATTGTGTTGTCTATCCTTCTTCGATATACGGATTCAGATTACCCCTTTGGTATCTTCAAACTCGTCTTATATGGTGTCACATGCAGCTATTTCAGATTTTTTATTTGTCAGTATGTCATGTTATTCATGACTAGAGTCACTTTGCCATCTAATTAAAGGTAATAACAAAATTACCGAACTCCGAACAATCTTACAAAGGGAAAGTCAAAACTCATAATTATATAAACAGACAAAATCAGTCAACAACCGGAAAACTGTGAAAACCGTAATGACCCTGACTTGGTACAGGCATTTCTAAAGAAATGGTGGGTTGAATCAGATTTTAAGGCGCCAAACCTCCCGCTCTCATTACGGTTCAAAGGTTCCGGCTGTCACTGTAACAGTATTTAAATACAGGAACAAAATAGGTAAAATAGTTGTCAAAGCAGTACCATATTCGGTGACGCAAATGTCAAAAATACTTTTACGTCACACATTGACAAAAAAATTATTGACATCTGCGACTTCTTTATCTTTATACATTTTCACTATATGAAAATGCATCGCTTATAATTTTTTCTGCAGAGACGAAGCAAACAAACCAATAGGATTATATTGGATTTAAAAATGGGTAAATCTGTTAATTTCTTTTGTGAAATTTATATATATATGCCAGATTGAGCTTTCAAATTGTATATCAATTTCGTTAATACATCATGAATAATATATACCAATACTTTTAATCTGAGTAGACAATTGAATGATTAAATAAAACCTCTTTATGAGGCTAAGAGTTTTGAGTGCAGTGCAAGGATATTACAATGATATAATATTCCTGCAAGTGTAAAGAGGGTATTACGTCTATGTTTTATTTTTTATTATTTTTTTTTTTTTGTAGCTTTGTTTTATTTAATTTCTAATGACAGTAAAAATGAATTGCTGTTTTAAATTAATTGTTCCAGTGGAAATCTAGATCATTTAAGTGTCTTGTTGGAGAAAAAACAAATGTTATCAAGTAGAGAATATGCATTAGCGAAAACAAAGAAATTAATAAATTGAATAAGAAGACAACATTGAAATTACAAAAGGATTATCAATGAAAAATTATTGCTTAGCAGACAATAATCATTCATAAATAGAAGTAACATTATTCAAAAATCCCACAACGTTTACTTTTTTTCACCAATTATTGAATAAAATGAAAAACAACAACATACCACACCATGCGAACAATTCAAAAATATAATGGAAAAACCGTAGAAACAGAGAAAAACTCGATACCCCAAAACACATATAAATGACCACCCACTTTCCTGTCATGATACAGGTACATTTGCACTTCAATTAAAATAAATAAATAAATTTTGTATTACGCATTTGAAACCAAAAATCAAGACATTTAGTAGCATTTGAATATTTAGCAATACTGTTGTGTAAGTTATTTGGACATCTTGTTCAAATGTACGGATGTACCTTATTTCTGATTTTTCTTGTCATCGGCAAAGAAAATCTTTTAAGCATTATTGAGAAAAGTATGAAGATATCAAAGGGGTAATCAGAAGCAATAAACCGAAGACGGACAGACAATACAATGATCAAAAGAAACACAAATACAAATGAATAAACAACAATCTACAAAACACTACACAGACAACTAAAGGTTGAGCATCACGAATCCCACTAAAAACCGTGGGTGAACTCATGTGTTCCGGAAGGGTAAGCAGTTGCTGCTCCACTTAATAAATAATAGAATTTTAATGTTTGGTGATTGTGATATTTCCTGTTTCGTACTTTGTTGTTATAGATTACATCGTTTAATAATTTAACAATTTTACCAACGGAAAACATCCACCTCATCTTTAGTGACATCTAGATTACATCAAGAGTTTTTAATGACGTCTGGATTACATCAAAATTGTTTTTCTCAATTTTGAAAACAAAATAAGAAGCCTTCTTTACCCCCACGGTGTTATATGAATTGTTTTTGTATCGATTGGAGCAATCCCATTGGTCTCCCCAATAATTACGTAATGTCTATCTACATTATTTTGCCTGCAGCCTCGGTATTTTATGGAGCCTTGATGGAAATTAAACATCTTTTTAACTATAAACAAATTAATAATGATGCTGTGTTGATCGTGCAATATCCTATCTACGTTTTACTGCATGTATGTTTTCTGACAAACACGAAATAAGAATGGTCGTGATCGTATAGTAGTTGGATTTACAACTACCTGTGCAATCAGTGCATATCACTACTAGAGTTGTGAGTTCGAATCCTGCTCATGGCAGGTGCAATCGATACAACATTTTGTGATAAAGTTTGTCATCGACTTGCCGCAGGTATGTGGTTTTCACCGAGTACTCCTGTTTCCTCTACAAATAAAGCTTACTACCACGGCATACCTGAAATATTGATGAAAATGGCGTTAAACACCATAGGCCTATGCGCGAGGTAAGAAGCATAATAGCCGACAACCTATCAACCAAACCTAACACGAACGGTCCATATTGTTCTACGTAAACTTTTAGATATAAGGCTATCTACCCCTTTTTGTAGGTAATCTCAACCGTTTTTGGCTATCCTGTTTAGACCCTTTGGTTTTCTGGTTCCAGATAGAATATTTTGGATTATTTAGCTTTCGCACAAATATATATAAATAAGTAGACTGGGCATCAAAGAATACCTACGATACGTTCTATACTTAAGTTCAGAGGAATGGATCGCTTAGGCTACCGAAACTCTCCCGCGCGAATATCCTCATAGAGATTATTGACAATTTTGTTATTTCAAACATGAAAATGAAGAAAATCAATTTAGAAATAAATTATTTTTTCCAAGCTCAATGTACATTTTAATTGACCTGAGTGTATCTTTAATCAAATGAACATCAAATGACATATTTGATTAATAACCAAATCTTTATTAAAGAAAAGTTGTGTTTGAATTTTTCTCAACTCGACATTATTGTAAGATACAAGATAATTAGGAATATTTTGATATTCAGCACTGCATAAATGAATATTTATCAACTTTCCTGTTGCTAATCAATAAACATGTAGATTTCAAAGAGTTAGTTTTCAAAGGGTTATGTTTTTATTGAAATTTACAGTTCCTTTAATCTTTATTAAAACTAATGTGCTCCTCCCTAAGGCATATATGACCTTAGACAATGTTTTGCTATGCTGTTTATGCTCTTTGGTTTTCTTGCTTCAAACGACTATTAAGTTATATTTGGCTTTCAAATAGTTTGGCTTTAAGCGTACCGAATAAAGTTTATTGTAGGAACTTGTCATACGGACTAAATTAGATATCTATGTTTTTATTATGTTTACAATCTGTCAACGTTGTGTTGATACCACGTTGCTTTTGTGACCAGATTATAGATTACTGGTTCATTGTACAACCTGGCAACGTTTTCTTGATATAATTTAGCTTTTGTCTCCATGTGAGAACGATATATAGATACCGAGTTAATTTAGCTTTTGTCTCCATGTGAGAACGATATATAGATACCGAGTTAATTTAGCTTTTGTCTCCATGTGAGAACGATATATAGATACCGAGTTAATTTAGCTTTTGTCTCCATGTGAGAACGATATATAGATACCGAGTTAATTTAGCTTTTGTCTCCATGTGAGAACGATATATAGATACCGAGTTAATTTAGCTTTTGTCTCCATGTGAGAACGATATATAGATACCGAGTTAATTTAGCTTTTGTCTCCATGTGAGAACGATATATAGATACCGAGTTAATTTAACTTTTGTCTCCATGTGAGAACGATATATAGATACCGAGTTAATTTAGCTTTTGTCTCCATGTGAGAACGATATATAGATACCGAGTTAATTCCACAAGTCAACAACATTTTATTGATACGATGTTGTTTTTGCCTCCTTCTCATCATTTGGGCGGCTTTTTTAAAGTTGCTAATAGCTGTCATTTACTAATAAATCTACTTTTTCGTTAAATGAAGTTACTTATGAAAGTTCCTTGATGTCCTGAAAAAAGTCAATTATAGACCGAATGCATGTGCTGGAAATAGATTGTACGATAGGTCAACCACAAATATAAATTAAATAAAAAATAATAATTAAAAACATTTCTAATATTGACGCAGTTGACTTCTAAAGGTCATGTTGAAAAAGATGTTATTTCTATTTAAATAATAAGATACAAATATGGTAGGTATTATAGAAAGAAAATATAAACAATGATGGTCAACAATTACATCTATTTCAACAAAACCAACAATCACCTCTCACCTCAAATCTTTGAACATAAAAAATACCATGACATATGATGTTAGAAATCAAGTCTTGGCTTGGGACAGACACAAAAATGTAGCGTGGTTGAACCGGTATTTGGCATCCCCTTTCCACCATTGACAATTGAATCTACAACGCCAATACAGATATGAGTAAACGAAAACAAAACAACTGCACACATTCACTTCCACTCACAACGTTCAAGTTTTCATATGATATCCTACAGAATTATATGACCTGGTTAAATGGCAGACAATAACAATGTCCATGCTGTTATCAAATTTCAAGTTTGAACACGAAACAGACTCACTCAACAGTGATGTATTTGTTGTTTTTGTTTTTCTTTTCATCGGTATGTAATTCCATCCCTTGTGTTAAGGGAATATGACTTAACAGTTTCAATTCCACAGAAGTTTGCTGTATATTGAGTTCATTGAAGCACTCGGTCTATTCATTATCTTTGTGACATAATAGTTATATCGTATATATTCTCTCGACGCCATGGTATTGTTAATAGGAAGGGCACATTCCTAAGAAATGTTTCTACAGTTGTGAACTAATTGTATCTTCATCACTGACTCACTGACATATATCTATACTTATTAACTATAGGGATTATAGGTTTATGTGTTTTATAATCCTATTTAATTAATTGAACCTCATCTACAACTTGACAGCTGTCACATGGATCCGTTGATGTGTTAATGTTTTTTTCTTGCCATTATATTATTGAATACCATAACAGAATACATGCAATGGGGTATTTGGCTGAAAATATGAGATCAATGAACTCTTAAATATCAAAGTTATTAGTTCTTCTAATAGTTGTTCCTTTTCTTCTCTCTGAATAAATAAATAATAATAAATAATCATTATATAATGGGTTTTTTTAATTTTCTTTTTAAATTTAAAACTAATTCCAAATATTACAGTGGTATGTGTACAATAGCTTTGATTGTTGATTTTGGTGTACATTAACGTCAAATGGACAAAATGTCATTAGGTCAACAAACTGGGTATAATCGTTAGAGAAAGGACAATCCAGAGAAACTGGCAACATTGGGTACACAATACGAAGACAAATAGAAAAAAACACAACATAATATGTGTTGGACACCACCATATACAGGACACAAGACGAAGACAAACAAAACAAAACAAAAAACACAACACAATATGTGTTAGACACCAATATGCGCAAATTAGTACACGGAAATATTGTGATAGGGTAGGTCTATTGTGAAATGCCTTCATTGATGATATGTAGATACAGAAACATAGCTATACTCCGTGTCATGTCCCTCGATTCGCAGCCAATACTACACTTACTAACAGCGTTGATAAAAATAAATAATAAGACAATGTATTGTACAAAAATACAATTGGCTGTCAATCGGTTAATATTTCTTTCTACGAGGAATTAACATAGCGTGTGCACGACCATTATTTTTTTTCAGAACTACGTCCAAGGAGAATTTCCTTACCATTACGAAAACGCTCCTATTCACTATTTGACTGAATTTATTATCGCTTAAATGTTTCATAACTTGACATCTAAGCGCGCTTGTTAAGAAATGCATATGACTTAATAACAAGTATACACAGTCAATTTCGTAAAGACGTTCATTTAAATCATAAGTACCAACTAAAGGCGAATGGTCGTCTTGTCATGACAACCAGCGCGGAATTTGATATATTGGAAGAAGACGTCTTGGATTGACTAACGGATATTTAGTGAAAGCATAGACTATATATATCCAACAACGACTCCTCTTAGTTACTTCGCGATTAAATATAGCGAGCATTACTATGTATATGTTTAATATGCATAAGGATGTGCTTGACTCGTAATTTCACAGAACACGAATCAAAAATTATTGTTGAACAACTACCATGTATCACTCATTTTAGATGACTTTTGAAAAAGTGACTTGGAGTATATTCCAAAAAGCTGTTGTGCTCGTTCCGCGTTTCCACCGACATTTAATACATATCGAAAGCGCTTCATGGATTATATTGGTGTAATTAGTTAGGACGGATGGATTGGAATGACTAACTTGACCATAATCTTCCCTATGCCTTAATAATTAAAAATAATTTCTTCAGTCATGGTTTAGTTTGTCCGTCTCGGAAATTTGCTACCTGTACCATCTACGTCTCTTGTTTATATCATTTATTACATTTTTTTAATGATCCATGATGAATAAAAGCAGAATAACTAGGTCATGTTGGTCACAGATATATAGACGTGAACTCCTTACACAAAATGATAGATAGGTCTATTAACCTTTTCCAGTATAATTAATGACGATGAAAGACCGAATTAAAGATATAGATATTTAGCAGAATGAACAATCACGCGTAATAGTATTATATACATGGATAACTCTGTAATACATTTCACTTTGGAAACCCAATACAATTAAATCTATTAGACATATAGTTGCATAAGACATGGGGATTCCTAATAGAAAATCTAGAAAACTAATGTTACTATCCATTAGTTAAGTGTTAAAGAATGCCATACATCTGGTGCCAGTGCATGCAGTGCATGTGACGTCTTTTTTATTGTGAAGATAGGAAACAAATGCATTTTAGTGGAATCCATAAACATTTTACTTCGCATAGCCATGCCGATTTTGATGTAGACGTTTTTGTTCACTCCACAATAAAAGTGACGGCTTATTCTGTCAGTTAAATTTCTTCATGATATCGTTCTCCCATCTCTCTTGTATTTCATCATTGATCGTCAATCTCAGTTCAGGTATTGTCATAGATGTTTAACATTCTGAAACAACATTATTATTTTTTCGTAGTATCAACTAATTCAGATCTTTTAAAAGATTGCGGTTATATATTTGATAATTTTCCCATAGTATACTAGTCAACAAAAGAAACGATGTAAGGGTTTGATGCTCAATATTTTTTACATAGAGAGAAAAAAAATCGACAAAAATCGAATAATTTAGATTCATATGGACATAACAAATAAGGCAATATCAACAAATTTCTCAACATCATTATCAGAATAAATCATGGACAGACAGAAATTGTCACACAGTATGGAGGTTTGCAGAGTTCAGTAACGTGTGTGAACACCTCTTGCAGCAACGACAGCTTTGCATCTCCGACGCATAGAACCAATCAATCGTTGGATAAAGGCTTGTGGGATGTTGTTCCACACGTGCACAAGTGCGTCACGCAGCTCCTGTAGTGTTTCCGGTGGATTTTGACGGTGGCAAACACGTCTACCGGGTTCATCCCATAAATGTTCAATTGGTGACAGATCTGGTAATGGTGATTATGGTTCAAAATGTCTTGACAAATACGATCCACGTGAAATCTTGCATTGTCATGTTCAAATACGTGATCAAAGTTTCGCTGTTGCAGAAAGAGCAGAACGATAGGATCAAGAATATCGTCTCTGTATTTTACAGCATTCAGTGTTCCTTGAGTGCGACCATCATGACAAATTCCTGCCAAGACCATAGCACTTCCGCTTCCAAAACAGTCAGGATTCATCACAAAAAAGGATGTGTTGCCAGGTGTGAAGTCTCCAACGACGGCGTGCACGAGCCCAGGCTAGTTTCGTGGTCCTATGGCATTGCTTATGAATTGGTCCTACCACCGGGCGCCTAGCTCGGAGGCCAGATTCACGTAGTCTTCTACGAACAGTATGACTCGAAATTCGGACGTTTGTTAGCCCAGGTATTATACGGGCAGTGTCCTCAGCCGTTATCATACGGGTCCGGAGGTGAATAAGGCATAAGTGTATGTCTTGACGTTGTGACGTCACATGCGGCCTGTCGTTACGGGGTCTGTCATTCGTCCTACCTGTTTGCCGAAGACGAATCATTAGCATTGAAAAGGTTATTCTAGACACATTAAAGTGGCCTGCAACGGCCTGGTGAGTCATTCCAGCCTGAACCAAACTCACCGCTCGCTCACAGTCATTTTGACGGAGCCATGGCATCGACGTTCTTGTGAAAATTTGCAGAATGGCAGATTGTTTACTTTTGTTGACAGAACAATTTATGACCACGTGTGATTTAAATGCCCAATTCGATCATCACAAACTCGATCATGGGACGGAAAAATGACTTTCCGGATTTTTTTCCGTAACGGAACAGGATGTTATTGTTTGTTTTGTGAGGATAAACGCGTTTCATACAAACATTGACGTAAATGATAATAAACAATTGTTTTGGTTTTAACATAAAATATATTTCAAAAACATCTTTGTATCGTTTCTTTTGTTGACTAGTATATTTTCCTTTTCATTCTTTACTTTCTCTTGGTTTTAATTGTTTCGTCACCTAGCGTATATCTTGCTTCACTGCTCTGCTCATGCTTCAGGACAGTTATCTTTCTTACTAACGATTATCAAATTCCGTTATTTAACTCGACTGCTTCCATTGATCATTATTTATTTAAAATAAAAGCGTATATATATAGATCTACGAAACATTTTAAGATATCAAAGATGTAATCAGAAGGAGCCGTCAATTTGAAGAATGGCAGACAATACAATGAGCTACAAAACACTGCGCAGAGAAAATATGGATTGATAACACGAACCCCACTAATACCCGAGGATGAACTCAGATAATTTGAAGAGTTAGCAGTTTCTGCTCCACTAGTGGCACCTTGATAAGTCATGAATGAGGAGAGGACCGGATTGTGATTACGACAAACGGAACAATTTGTGATACATATATTCCGTCATACCGTAAGTTTCGAAGTAATAGCTTCAAATTCAACACTAGAAATCCTTCAGTGAATGCGATGCATATCTGGAATAACCTTCATCGATAAAATGATAATTTAATGTGCCATATATTGGTACAGATTCATCATTGTAGTGTGATTTTATCAGAACTAAAACTACACAGCCTGAACACTCACATTGTTAAATATTTAATTAGATTTTCACTGGAACTATTTTATTGATCTTATAAATATATGTCTGTGGACATTTTATGGTAAAAGGATTGACTGGGTGAATGTTTTATGTGCCTCTTTCCTCCATCGTGATTGCATAATTGGAAATGCAGTGCTAGATGCTTACCAGTTTGCTCCTATAAACATCGGCAATAAACAATTCACTTATTTCAGGCACGAATTGTTCATATTACCATTCATATCTCTTTGTTACTTCATAGGATGACAGTCCTGATTTAATGAGATGGTTTGTTGTGCTTCTCCATCATTTCTGTAGGAGAAATCGATGGTTTTGTATTTTTTTCTTTTTAACATAAAAGCCGCCCGGAACTTCTCTGAAAGGAGGTCAATAACGATCTTGAATAGCAATGTATATTCCAAAGCAAATTATGAACGATTGTCTGCCATTCAATGGTTTATTATTTCAACTCCTTTTAAACACGGCTTTTTATCGTCAATGTCAGATCTTGAAGATAGATCACAATCACGATCTTTTAACCCAGTGTCATTTCTGATTCTTTTTCAGCCAGGAAATTCGTTGTATTCTTGAAGAGATATAAATCTAGTAAATACAACGTCTATTACTTTACGTGATAATGTCGACGAGGCCTCGTGTTCAACAACGTGGTCATTTCAACCAAGGTTAACAGTTTAACTTTATAATATCGTAAAGGTAACCAACTGATGCCATTAACAATACCAATTATCATTAGCTAGACCAGAAGTCACTAACTTCACTGTAAATGTGAAAACACTATTCGTTTATCTTAATGTGTGCATAATCAGATTATGCTTTCAGTAATTATTGATATTGGCCTGCGTTGGTGTGAATTTGTTATTATTTTGCTTAAGATATTTATTTACAAAGCTGACTTAACATAGTAGTCACATAAAAATAAAAATTGTTGATCCAGACTTCCATAACATTAAGTATAATTATGTTATTTTGCTAGTACTATTAGTATTGTTTTGCCAGTTTGACCGATTGTATCCTTGGCGATAGTAATCTCTAACCATTGCTCTCCCTTGATGCACGTTTATTCGTATCCTGTATAAATAATTTTATATTATTACATCTGCCGTGTTGTATAATGGGTTATTTGAGATGTTCGAGAGGTCGTACACCGTAACTATATGTATATGTAATTTGTCATAATCGCATTAAATGCGGTAATCTAAATACACATTGAACAGCGATTTATTTTGAACAGCCAACATATTTATCATAATTGTAAGCGACCTTGCCCGTAAAGAAAACATAAAACATCGCATTTCTTATCAAAGTGTACTATCGTATTTGTATTGTTCGATATAACAGAATCGAAATGATGCATGGAAGCCATTCTGTTCGGGATAGAATACTAATATCATGCCAAGCCGTGTCAAAACTCACAACACAATATGGCTTCAATGAATTATTTCGTAAATAAAATAGTCCTTTCGAGTAGGATAGGCAAAATTATCCTTAGTGTTTTGAAAGTTTTTTTTTTAATTTCTCTATATTTAGCTGCTAATGAATATTTATATATCGACTTTAGTGGACACGACACGCTTCTGGAATACTCTTCATAAAGTTCGCTCATAGTTAAAAGATTTGAAAGCCAAATAATTTTAAATATTTGGGAGCAAAAAAAATCAAAGGACTTAAACAGGATAACTAAGGCACCAAATAGTAAGATTAAAAACCCTGTACCGGTCCCATGTTAACATTATTTATAAATTTACTATTCATTACCACTTTATCGTTGTGACTGCGGATCATTTTTATTCACCAAAACATTATTAATTTAAAATTACAAAAAAAATAGTTGGACATTCTAAAAATCAGATACCATGAAGTAATATTAAACTGTTAGCAATACTACATAATGTAAGAAATCTTATCTAACTTTTAATACAATTAACGTTGGGTATGTGGCGTGGGATGTTCATAATTACGACAAATAAATATGTTGAACTTTCTAACTTAGAAATAAATAGGGGTTTGGTTACATTCCAACACAAATATACTTTCAAACAGAAATTATTCTGTATATTCTTGGAATATATTTGTTTCTTCCTCAAGGTTATCTTTCGATCAAATAATAACGTCTGCTACATAATAACCATGTACCATGATTGAGTTTCCAATTTACATTGGTAGATACCGCTCTGTCATCAGTAATGATCCTTTTAACAAGAAAAAACGTCTAATGACAGATGCCGAGAAGTAAAAACAAAAGCGTCACGACTTTCATTATTAACGCTTTTTCTAATTATCAAGTCCCTGTAAAGGGTAAAACCGCCTTACGAAATATCTGATTTCATTAAAAGACCAATAATAATGACAGTTGAAACAGTTGTAAAATCATCGAAGACAATGACTGACTCCAACAATAGAATGTAATAGATATATAAAATATTGTCTCGTAATTAACTGCTATTTTTCTGTCCAAAACGTAAATGCATTATATATGTTAGCTCTGTTATTTTAAATAAACGTTAGAGAATACCGAAGTGGCAATCAACAAATGGAAAATACAGAGAAACTGTCAACAAGACGGAAAAAAAGCAAAGACAAAGTACAATATCTGTTGACACCACTATGCGCAAACAAACACAAATAACGTCAATAAGGCATGACCCCTCCGACAAACAACTAGAGGTAGAGACGAATGAAACATCGTTTTGTAGCTCTGTTATTTTAAATTAGTTGTATTTAAAGTCAATAGCGAAATACTTATGTATTCTGATCGTGGATCACCAACCATACATAGATATGACTGTGATAATTTTAATAACAGTGCATGTATTCAGAAAGGAAAGAACTATTATAAAATGATCAACAAAGCAAAAACACTGCCCGAACAATTCCTAAGCCAAATATCAAAACCGTAAAAAGAGGAAAAATCGATAACCCAAACACACATATATACAACCCATAACCCAAATACACATATATACAACCCATAACCCAAATACACATATATACAACCCATAACCCAAACACACATATATACAACCCATAACCCACACACATATATACAACCCATAACCCAAATACACATATATACAACCCATAACCCAAAAACACATAGATACAACCCATAACCCAAACACACATATATACAACCCATAACCCACACACATATATACAACCCATAACCCAAACACACATACATACAACCCATAACCCAAACACACATATACACAACCCATAACCCAAACACACATATATACAACCCATAACCCAAACACACATATATACAACCCATAACCCAAACACATATATACAACCCATAACCCAAACACACATATATACAACCCATAACCCAAACACACATATATACAACCCATAACCCAAACACACATACATACAACCCATAACCCAAACACACATATACACAACCCATAACCCAAACACACATATATACAACCCATAACCCAAACACACATATATACAACCCATAATCCAAACACACATATATACAACCCATAACCCTAACACACATATACACAACCCATAACCCAAACACACATATATACTACCCATAACCCAAACACACATATATACAACCCATAACCCAAACACACATATATACAACCCATAACCCAAACACACATATATACAACCCATAACCCAAACACACATATATACAACCCATAACCCTAACACACATATACACAACCCATAACCCAAACACATATATACAACCCATAACCCAAACACACATATATACAACCCATAACCCTAACACACATATACACAACCGCCTCTCCTTATCACGTTGAATGCATAGAACATGTTGTATGAAATGTGCATTCGCATGCCATGTTATCAATTTAATAGTGTTCGAATGATATCTTTATAATGATTGTTCTCTCTGGTTACTAACAATCTTTGAAAAACAACTTCTCTGTATTATCGATAAAGAATGTTATAAAACCTTTTCAATAACATTTTACGATGCTATTTTTTAAATGTTACAAATTTATTTCATTATACTTGACAATTCACGAGTTTACTGTTATTACCCTTCAATGTTTTAATGGGTCTGTTTCACAATTAAAATACATGGAGGGGGCGTCGTAATCGTATGGTATGAATTTACTACTAACCTATGCAATCAGTGCCTATCAGCACTAACGTTGTGAGCTCGGATCCCGGTCATGGAGAGCTGTTCTCGATACAACATTATGTGTTAACGATTGTCAGTGACTTGCTGCAGGCCGGTAGTTTACTCTGTGTACTCCGGTTTTCTCCAGCAATAAAACTGACCGCCACAATTTGGCTGAAATATCGTTGAAAATATCGTTGCAAACCATTAACCAAAACCTAACCAGGTCTTTGGAAGTTTTCAGAATCCACATCTGATTCACACACCCCTTATCAGTAGCTAGTGTCACAGTAACCCTGAAGCCCGGTTTCGACCTCTGATAGAATAGATGTTAATAACTTGGAAAGAGGTTTTATGTAGCATTTGATATTCCCAGCAATATAACGCTGTTTGTAATCTTCCTTATTAGTAGGCAGATCAAAAACTAGAACATACATCACCTCAGTTATAAAACTTTTGCCAGAAGGACGAAGTATTTGCATATGACCGGCAGAAGACCTTAAAGGGAAGTACAGACAGCTTCACATTGTATCGTATAAACTAACAGAGAACCATACGGTACATATAGACCCAAATAACGTTAATACATATACACCTGTCAAATACATATTCCAAAAGTCTGGAAGAAAAAAATAACAACTCAAAATGGTTGTCATATGTAAAGAACAATCAATTTTATGGGGACCTCATATGGATTCTATCAAATGAAATGTACGGAAAGAAATTCCCAACGTGTCTTCGTCAATAATATAACTTGGACAATCAGTGATGTCATTGTCTGACCTAAGAATCTATACCGATTCAGGAATTTTACACAACAAATATCTAATGTCAAAGCCTGAAGCACGGATTTGGCAATCTCCTTGCTCACAATGCTAATGGCATCATAATTGTCTGTATGCTATTTGTGATTCTTGCCAGTTGATTCTGTAATAAATGACAAGAATACTGCTATCACCAATGTGTCAAATTGGAACTGTTTCAAATTGTCCGCATCTGACCAAATACCATGCCTTTAACTACAACGTTGTCGAGGCTAAGTCCACCATATCCTGTTGTACTAGCGTCACTGTAAAGAAAACACTCTCATATATCATCGCATTTGTAACATAATATTCATATTAACGTTATGTATATTGTGTCTCCAAACATTTATCAGTTCTCAGCTATCATCGAACAAAGAAATATTACTATTTCAAGAAAATTCACTGCTAATACAAATTTATCAATAGACAAAATGAATAGTCATCCGATAAACAATGTCTTAAAGTCCTACGTTGAAATAATATATCTCTGTTCGCAGACAAACAGTCTCTGAGAGGCATGTCTTCTTTGCTAAAATTATACATAATATGTTAGTAGATATGTTAGGGCCAACTAGCAATTACATCAGTACATTTATATTTCATTCCATATAACATTACTGTTTTTATTCAAAATTTGATTCTAACAAATTGATGATCTATTTATTATGGATACTATTAATTTCTTAAGATGTTTATTACTAAATGTTATTAAATATGTTATATTTAAATTAGTAATGATTTGTTTTTGTCCCATTAGTAATGGTCTTTAGTGAACATATTATATTATATTAACGTATAGCCAGTTAGCTACGAGTATTCACTATCCCTGTTATTGTACTGTCCATGATTATGTTCTCATTCGTCTTTGTGATGCGAAATCGTGCATGTTTTTATTAACCTGAAATCAAGATCTTTCTCTCAGGTATCCTCCATCAAAACTTTTGATTTTTCAACTCTATATACCACCCTACCGCATGACAAATTAAAAACCCGCTTAAAAGAAACAATTCATAAAGCTTTTAGTCATAGAAACTATGGCTCAAAATTTGTTGTGTTAGGCTACAATTCCACATATTTTTCAAACAAAATTCATAAAGGTAAAACATGCTACTCCGAGGAACAAGTGATCAGTATGCTGGAGTTCCTCATCGATAACATATTTGTCTCCTTTGGAGGGACACTGTTTCAGCAGGTCGTCGGCATACCAATGGGTACGAATTGTGCCCCTCTTCTAGCCGATTTATTTTTATACTCATACGAGTCGGAGTTTCTTCAAAAGCTTGTAAAAGATAAGAAGATTCATGAGGCTAGAGCCTTTAATTTCACATACAGGTATATTGATGACGTTTTATCTATCAATAATTCTAGATTTGCAGAATTTCTTCCATTGATATATCCTCCAGAGCTGGAAGTTAAAGAGACCACCGATACAGCTTCGTCCGCATCATTTTTGGACTTATACCTCGAATTTGACGACAGTGGTCAACTCAGTACTAAAATTTATGATAAGCGGGACGACTTCAATTTTAAAATCATAAATTTTCCAAACATGTGCAGCAATATACCAGCTTCTCCTGCATATGGTGTTTACATCTCGCAATTGATTCGCTATGCAAGGGCCAGTAGCAATTATTCTGATTTCCTGAAACGTCATCTTCATCTGAGAAACAGGCTACTGGACCAGGGCTATAAAAAGATTCGCCTTATTCGATCTCTTAAAAAGTTTATATTCCGATACCAATATCTTGTCGAAATATATTCCGTCTCTGCAGAAATAATTATAAGCGATGCATTTTCATATAGTGAAAATGTATAAAGATAAAGAAGTCCAAAATGTCAAGAATTTTTTTGTCAATGTGTGACGTAAAAATATTTTTGACATTTACGTCACCGAATATGGTACTGCTTTGACAACTATTTTACCTATTTTGTTCCTGTATTTAAATACTGTTACAGTGACAGCCGGAACCTTTGAACCGTAATGAGAGCGGGAGGTTTGGCGCCTTAAAATCTGATTCAACCCACCATTTCTTTAGAAATGCCTGTACCAAGTCAGGCTCATTACGGTTTTCATAGTTTTCCGGTTGTTGACTGATTTTGTCTGTTTATATAATTATGAGTTTTGACTTTCCCTTTATAAGATTGTTCGGAGTTCGGTAATTTTGTTATTACCTTTATTTATAATTGTATTGCCGTTGGATATCGTACTGCCAAGAGTTGAGATGGATCCCATTCACCAGCTTTGCCCAGTTACATTTTTTTCTGTCTCAAACCAGGATATGTACGTCATATGTGTTCAATGACCTAAAGTGATAGGGTTTGCTAATCTCTCTCAGAACTATAATTGAATGTTTTGTGTCACTAGACTAAATAGCTACGGCAAGAGGATTCAAGACAAACGCAGAAGTCGAACAGTCGATCTTTATATTTATGATTTACAAATATTGAAGAACGCCTATACAAACAAACTCTGAATTGTTTAAGACGACCACTTTGTGGGTAAGCAAATTGAAACTGAATCTGATAGCATCGATGGTGAATTATGGAGCACCAAAGTCAATCAAAAAGTGCAAATTATTTTGTCAGCTTACCTCTGACAGTAATGTCAGATTGGCCCTGTTCCTACTCATTTTTCAATTAATATAAGAAATCTGATAATCAGAAGAACTGAATGAATAATAATCTTTTAAATATTCACTGTAGCTTGATTTGTGCTGTTGGCTTACATTAACGTTATCAATTCTCCTTGATTCCACGAAATGGCGATGGCACGACACTTGATACCTCTCCTAACAAGGAAGGACCATGCGTTGGTCCTTTATCTTACGTGTAGCTTTCCTCTTCTGGTTCGTATTGCTGTCTGCAGGAGGAATGTTAGATTCTTCGTTGGAGTCACTTACGATGGTGTTAATATCATACTAATTGGTCGTGCCCCAACCACCTTAAGACGTATCAGTGATCTTAATCTCCTTGTTTCGGTATTTAATCATATCAATAGTGAACGAATTTTTGCTGTGTCTCTGGATTGTTCATTATTAATTTTAACTTAATTGTAATTACGTAACGTAAGCCACGATGGATAGGACCAACTAATCAAGGTTTTAAGCTTTGTAATTAAATTTAAATTGATTCCTCTCGTAGTTCCACAAGAGGTATTCGTTTTTAATCTCTCTAATTGGGATTTCATCAAATGATTCACAACCTGAACCTCATGTCGAAGACCTCAATTTTTTTCGGAACTTTTTGTGTCGATGATCGCTTCTATATCATTTCTCTGTTTCTTTGCTGCATCTAAAACTAAGCATAAGAAACATGCTCACATTCACGAACGAATAAAAACACAAGTGGGCGAGAAGGTACCCATAGGAATGCCGACTGTGTTGAAAAACATGACCACCAAATCATAACAAAAAAGTTGTCAAATCGAACATTTTGATGATATCAGTTTCAAAGAACGTATAGGTAGAATCAGAGTGGTTTTTACAAGATAAGATATGTCCCTTCCTAAGACAATGTATTTATATTTACGTTGGGTATTCTTTTTTTATGAAACACAGTTGGACTAATTCTTTTAATTTGTATTTTAGATTTGAGTGGGGATTAGTTGTGTAGACAGATGGTATAAAAGGCAACTGTTTTAATGCTACTGAATGAGGAGAGGGATGTTGATTGCATGTACTCTAACAGGTTTTTAGAGTTCTTCAGAATCCATATCTTATTTAGTTTAAGCATATTTTATTTGCCAATTAAACAGACAAAAGGGATTAGACACAAGTTAACAAACATTAAGTCTTCTCCAAATTACAATTTGTTACATTAAAGAAGTACATTGTACATAAAAGGCATGCATTACTATATGTAGCAATTATAACGAATCAATGATGATATTCACAAACAATATGGAGGGAAAAATAAAATTAAGATGGGTTCATATGATGTGCATGTTCACCCGATTCATTCTAGTTATACGATAAGGAATCTTTTTGAGCATTTAATATAATCAAGAACATATTTAATTATAATACAATTTTGTTCATAAGCTAAATGATCACTGCCACATGTCAAATATTCAATATCTAGAGTGCAGCAGGTTGTAACCCTGTTGATATTACCTATCAATGTAGTTCTGGCTTAGGTAGGACAATCCAAAAAGAAATGTTTACATTTTCAAGAACAGCTCCACATCGACAAGATGGGTCAGATACGATTCCAACTCGAAATAAATCATATAAATGCAAAAACGAAGCTGAATTTGTTAGCTGAGTTAATATAATATTTAATTTCCGAGGACCACAGAAAAAATGTTTGGGAACAGAATGATTTTCAGTTTCATCGATTTTCTTTAATTCTGATTTAAATGTTGATAAGGTGTCAACGTTTCGAATATTGTTTCTTAAACTATTCCACATTTTTATTGTGGAGGGGATAAAAGAATCACCAGACAACGACTGTCTACAGAAAGGTAAAATTCATTCCCATTTCTCAACGGATATACTGATGTTGATTTACTTTATATGGTGGGTGAATCAATGTACAAAGATAATTAAGGGTATTTTTATTAACTATATCATAAAAAGGTTGCAGTTTCCTTCTCTTCCGTCTCAGATAATAATTCCCAACCTGTTTCTCTATATAAAATTTCAGTTTTTGTAAAAATAGGTAAGCCTGTAACAATTCTGGCAGCTTCCAGTTGAAGTTGTTCCAGTTTTTGGGAATTTCCAATCCCACAGTTACCCCATAGTTCACATGCATATTCAATGTACACAAGATATAGTTTATCTAAGTTAGTGCGACTAAGACGGTATTTCAATTTACGTAGAATGTTCAAATGCTTAGATACACTACGTTTAATATTATCAACATGGGCATTCCACTTTAGCATCATTGCTAAATGTAACACCTAAATATATATGAGAAGTGATAATGGGCACTGATTTTCTATTGAAAGAGAAATCACGATTTTCTGGAACGCTACGATTAGAGAAAATCATGATTTCTGTTTTGTCAGGATTAAATGACATAAGCCTTCTTTTTTTTTTACCATATTTCCATTTCATTCAAATCATGAGCAATAACACTTTTCAACTCCATTCTGTCATGATTTGAATAACCAAGCGAAGTGTCATCTGTAAATAGTCTGCTCAGAGATATAAATTTGTCAGCAATAGCATTTATATAAATATTAAATAAGAGAGGGCCAAGGACTGAACCTTGTGGAACACCTGCAGATATTTCACAATATGCTGAAGAATTATTTTTAACAACAACCTTGTGTCGTCTGTCTTTTAAATAACTATTAAGCCAATTAATTAAATTTCCAGTTATCCCAAATGCTTTCATTTTATGTAAAAGGCCTCGGTGCCAAACTTTATTAAATGTCTTAGAAAAGTCACAAAATACAAATCAATTTGCTTCCTTCTTCTCCAATGAATTTAAGATGTTATTATAAATTTCTAATAACTGATGTACTGTTGAATACTTAGGAAGAAAACCCGATTGATATTCATATATAAGTTTATTTTGGTGGAGATAGTTATAAACATGTTTGTGTATAGCTCTCTCTCCATTATTTTCCCAACACAACTTATAAGTGATATAGGTCTGTAATGAGACGGCAATGAAGAATTACCCCTTTTAAACACAGCAATAACATGAGCTAGTTTCCAGTTCGTCGGATATTTACTTTGTTGGAGTGATTTATGGAATATTATTTGAATTATGTCAGAAATTTCCTGGACACTTACATTAATACCAGTTATATTATTATTTGTTTTCAATTCGATATCGGGGAGTGTCGCATTTGCTTCATCCAATTTGGATATAAAACTAAAGTACTTGTTTAACAAATCACATTTTTCTTCGTCATCATAAGCAAACTCTTCTAAATTATGTTTTGACGATGGGTGGGATTACCAGATCCTTTATTTGACTTTAAAAGTATTTTCATAATTTTCCAATAAGTTTTATTATTTTATGCATTTTCAAGAATAATATTATCTATAAAGTTGATTTCAAAATTTTCTTTTGCAATATTTTTTTAATTATTTACCCTGTTTCTCTTTTTTTTTATTTACAAATATCCGAGTCTCTATCATATTTTAACATTACTTTGTGGAGTCGGTCCCTGATACGTATTTCTTTCCGGATTTCACTGATGAATAAGGGTAATAACAAAATTACCGAACTCCGAACAATCTTACAAAGGGAAAGTCAAAACTCGTAATTATATAGACAGACAAAATCAGTCAACCACCGGAAAACTGTGAAAACCGTAAAAACCATGACTTGGTACAGGCATTTCTAAAGAAATGGTGGGTTGAATCAGATTTTAAAGCGCAAAATCTCTCGCTTTCATTACGGTTCAAATGTTCCGGCTGTCACTATAACAGTAGTTATAACAATACAGGAACAAAATAGGTAAAATAGTTGTCAAAGCAGTACCGAATTCAGTGAAGTAAATGTCAAAGACACTTTTACGTCACACATTGATAAAAGTATATTTTTGACATTTTTCTTGACTTCCTTATCTTTACACATTTTCACTATATCAAAATGCATCGTTTATTATCGTCTCTGCAGAGACGGAATATATTTCGACAAGATCTTGGTATCGGAATATAAACTTTTTAAGAGATCGAATAAGGCTAATCTTTTAATAGCCCTGGTCCAGTAGCCTGTTTCTCAGATGAAGATGACGTTTCAGGAAATCAGAATAATTGCTACTGGCCCTTGCATAACGAATCAATTGCGAGATGTAAACACCATATGCAGGAGAAGCTGGTATATTGCTGCACATATTTGGAAATTTATGATTCTAAAATTGAAGTCGTCCCGTTTATCATAAATATTAGTACTGAGTTAACCACTGTCGTCAAATTCGAGGTATATGTCCAAACATGATGCGGACGCAGCTGTATCTGTGGTCTCTTTAACTTCCAGCTCTGGAGGATATATCAATGGAAGAAATTCTGCAAATCTAGAATTATTGATAGATAAAACGTCATCAATATACCTGTATGTGAAATTAAAGGCTCTAGCCTCATGAATCTTCTTATCTTTTACAAGCTTTTGAAGAAACTCCGACTCATACGAGTATAAAAATAAATCAGCTAGAAGAGGGGCACAATTCGTACCCATTGGTATGCCAACGACCTGCTGAAACAGTGTGCTTCCAAAGGAGACAAATATGTTATCGATGAGGAACTCCAGCATACTGATCACTTGTTCCTCGGAATAGCATGTTTTACCTTTTTGAATTTTGTTTGAAAAATATGTGGAATTGTAGCCTAACACAACACATTTTGAGCCATAGTTTCTATGACTGAAAGCTTTATGAATTGTTTCTTTTAAGCGGGTTTTTAATTTGTCATGCAGTAGGGTGGTATATAGAGTTGAAAAATCGAAAGTTTTGATGGAGGACACCTGAGAGAAAGATCTTGATTTAAAGTTATCCAAACGATCTTTAGAGTTTTTCAAAATCCACATGTGATTTATGCCACTACGCGAGTAAACAGTTTCACAATATTTCTGTTGTCCCTCTTTTACTACAGACAGAATTCTTTCGTCGAACAAGTTGATGATCTCGCTATGTACCTTTCTTTGTATGGTGTCTTATGGAGTTTAGGTATCCAATATAAATAGGGTAAATCCTCAGACTCTTTACCATAGGGAATGTTTAAAGAGGTCATGAATGATCTGTGGTTAGCTAGGATTTCATCTTTGTCGAACGAAGTTGGTTTGTATGTGGTATTACTAGAGGTGTTGCTATATGTGCCTAATTTCTTGATTAGGCATTCGAAGTAATATGATTTACATACAAACACGATATTGTTGGAAGCCTTGTCCGCAGGAACGATAACATATTTGTCATAAAGAGAGGAAAGACACTTAACAGCTTCTTTGTCTTTAAATACAGACTTAGGTCGACTATTAACACAATTTTTGAGTTTGTGAATCCGACCTTGTACTAGAGACTTAATTGTTCTAACCCAGTGTGACAAGGACTCTAACTCAGGATCTTGGTCTACTTCTCTCTGTATCCACCTTCCGGCATAATCGTCAACAACATCC
Organism: Bathymodiolus brooksi; assembly: GCA_963680875.1. Lineage (NCBI taxonomy): Eukaryota > Metazoa > Mollusca > Bivalvia > Mytilida > Modiolidae > Bathymodiolus > Bathymodiolus brooksi. Next base: position 130,071,297 of record OY804576.1, on the reverse strand, counting down.
ATAATTATCTTGAAATTATGTTTCCAATTGATGTGTTGATGTTCTCTGAATTTAGGACCACGAGAAATTACCTTTCGGAGACTCTCATGTTGAATGATATTCAGATCACCAGTGATTACATGTCCAGATGGGTTGTATTGAAAAGGAGAGTGGTCAGAGGGTTCTTAAGGTACTCTTATATGTTACTATATTGCAATGCTTCTTTATAGTTGAAAATTGTACGGCCAATGCTGTTAGTGTAGCTATAGGAGACGCGGTTTGTCATTATATCTAAAATAACTGTCTTGGTTGGAATACACTCCCTTGCCAATTCGAGAAATGTTTTGGTAAATTGATTACACATGTCATCTACATCATCACACAAGAGGGTTATCCAGTCAACTAGAAGCTTTTCGATAAATTTGTGTTTATCAACTTTATCATATAATCAGACTTCCCGTTTGAATGAACCAGCAACACTCTTTGGACATCGTAAAAAAGCCACAGAGGCATCGTGATCACTAATTTCTGATGGTATTTTTAAAATATCAGAATAGAGATAATTCATAGATAACTAATAATAATAGGATCAAGTAAAGTATTAGTATGCGCTGTAATTCTTGTGGGTTTACTGATAATATTTACTAAGTTAAACAACATCATAGTTTCTATCAATTTATTATTATTAGCTATAAATAAGTTGGAATTCAAATCAACCCATCCCTATTGCATGATTTAATCGTGTCCAGTATTCATTGTCCGTCCATTCAGGGCGATAAGTGTTACACAAAAGGAAGGTTTGAGGTACCTCGAACTTTTATCCAGATAGTGTCGTTTTCTAAGTTAGTTACACGTTCAACAGATATATAATCTTTAAAATAAATAAGAATCCCACCGCCTTAGTTATTACGATCCTTCCTGATGAGGGTTTTTGAACAGAAATCAAGTAATAAATCATCGTTATTAATATTTACATCTAAATGGGATTCTGTGACGCAAAGTATATATTCATCTGTGAAATTTTGACGAAAGTGTAATTTGTTTCTAAAACTTCTGATGTTGATGTTGCATATGGAAATATATCTGTCTACATTATTATTAGTAATGTTCACCGGTGGATTCGAATTATACGTACCAGAACCAGGATGTGTTTCTACATCACCTATAATGAGGATACATTGCAATACATAACAGGAAAACTATATTAATTTCCGGAATCGTACTTTGCAGAAGAAGCAGGTATAAGACAAGAGCTGAACATTGTAAGCTAGTAAGCATAATTTGTTGATATGATTCTGCCCGCAAATATACCAGTCCATACAGACACATTTTCCTAATATTAAACAGTCCAATGGCAGCCCTGTTATCCTCTATAATATTACCCATTTGAATTTAGTATTTCAAGAATAAAATCAGTACGGCCATTGCTACATTTCAATATTGTTTGAACATACACACACACACATCAATGAATCCACGTAATACAAAATAGAACATATATACATATTATAACACAAAGTACAAATTATATATATGTATAAGTAATCACAATGGTATAAATGAGACGGTACTTTCAAATCGAGAAATTGGTTTTACTGATGTCAAATGAGATCTTTATTAACAGACAGAAATTAATTTATAGTATATAAGGGTAATAACAAAATTACCGAACTCCGAACATTCTTACAAAGGGAAAGTCAAAACTCATAATTATATAAACAGACAAAATCAGTCAACAACCGGAAAACTGTGAAAACCGTAATGACCCTGACTTGGTACAGGCATTTCTAAAGAAATGGTGGGTTGAATCAGATTTTAAGGCGCCAAACCTCCCGCTCTCATTATGGGTCTAAGGTTGCGGCTGTCACTATAACAGTATACGTTATTTGTAAACAATTATATGGAATCAATTTTGTAATTTTCAATTCATTATACACAACTATTTTTTAATAACTATATTCAGCAAGTAAGACAAATGTCTGTAATCCAAGCTATGTGTTTTTTATTATTATTATAAGGAAATCCGAGTACACTAATATATATATATGTGGATGTAGTCGAGTGGTCTAGGGCGCTGGACGTAAGGCTAAGCGAATGGTGCTGCAGTGTATCAATGGTGTGGGTTCAAATCCCGTCGAGGGAAGAACAAAAATTTGACAGCTCTAAAAATCTAATTCTAACACTGTTTGGTTTAATTTTCAGACGTATATAATATTTAGTATTAACCTAGTATCCTTTAAAGTAACTTTGAGATCCAGTGGGACAGATATATTGTATGGTTGTCACTTGCTTCTAGACGTTTGTATAATATACTTTATTTCCTGTGACTGCATAGTGAATAATTCTTCATTATCCTATCCAATATATTAAAAATTGCTGAGTTAGATTGCTGTCAAATTATAATATTAAGTATATATGTACCATCTACACACGCTTATACACATGTCTTACGCCTATCCCTAGATTTGTCTTACGAGACAAGGTAACACTACGACTATTGAAGCTCCTTTTTTAGGGAGTGGATGTAGTCGAGTGGTCTAGGGCGCTGGACGTAAGGCTAAGCGAATGGTGCTGCAGTGTAACAATGGTGTGGGTTCAAATCCCGTCGAGGGAAGAACAAAAATTTGACAGCTCTAAAATCTAATTCTAACACTGTTTGGTTTAATTTTCAGACGTATATATATATATATATATATATATAAACGTCTAAAATGGTTTGTAAAACAACACCAAGTACACAAAACAAAGTGATAAAGAATTAAACACTTCGTAGAATGACAAAATTTTCGTCCCACCGAGGGACTTTATCAATGTCTAATTAAATAACATCTCGAAACAATATGGCGACTTTTCAAATTTCAAAAAAGTTTTTGACGGTCCATGTACGGCACAAAAGAACCAGAAGATGCACATATGAAACTACATGCATAAAAGAATGGAAATCCTACATATAAATTAATAAAAGTACAATAACAATAATATAAATATACAATAGGGCTACACATTTAAATAAATGTTAAATTAGAAATAAAAATAAATATAAAAATGAGACATTATTGGTAAATGTATCAAATAGCACTGTCAAAATATTGTTGAAAACGGTATGATACCCAAACTCATTCAAAAAAACGGCCCGCCACAGTGTGGAATATATACTTTGGGCCAATAGAGCAAACTGTATGTCCTAATACGACTGGAGGAGATCAACACGAATAGGAGTCAAGAGAGGATATTACTTTTTCTCATTGATTCCATTCGGTGATAAGGTCTTAAGTTTTCTAATCCAGAAGCTTTCCCTTTCCTGTCTGCTTTTATCATCCCACTTGGGGTTATGGTTAATTATGGTGACCTTCAGTTTGCCGAAAGAATCATGGTGGCCCGTCGATCTGAGATGTCTGCTGAGTGGAAGGTCAGGTTTGCAATTTGCATCGCTTCTGTGGCCATTCAAGCGTTTACTAAGTTGTTGTTTAGTTTCTCCGATGTATTGAAGACCACAAATTGCACATTCCAGGAGGTAGATAATATTTTCTGTCTTGCAGTTGGCATTGCAGTATATGATGAATTTTTCTCCTGTATGTGTGCTGCTGCATTTTTGTGTGCATTGGATGTTTTTGCACGTCATACATCGTCTCGAATCACATTTTTGACACTGACCATTGTAGGCAGATCGAGGGGAGATGTCAGCTCTCACCAAGATGTCTTTCAAACTTTTGGGTTTCCTGAAGGCCAAGACGGGTGGTTCTTTGATGATTTTACACAGTTCTGGGTGTTTTTGTATGGTTGTCCAGTGCTCACGAACGATGCTGGATAAATTACTGAGCGCAGGATGGTATGTAATGACAAATGGCACTCTGTTGTTCGCGTTCTTTTCTTTATATTGGATGAGGTCTTTTCTGTCAATACCACTTGCTTTGTTAAAACAATGGTTAATGCTGGCATTGTTGTAACCCCTCTTTTTTAGATGACATTTCAGTTCCCCAAGCCGTTTTTTGGTGGTTTGTTCGTTGGAGCAGATGCGTTTGATTCGGAGAGCTTGGCTGTACGGAATACTTTTGGTGCAATGTTTAGGATGACAACTCTGTGGGGACAGGTACTGATGTTTATCTGTCGGTTTGTTGTATATGTCAGTTGACATAATACCATTTTCACAGGTGGTGTAAGTATCCAGAAAGGAGATGTTATTTCTAGATGTTTCATGGGTGAATTTTATATTGGGGTGAACATTATTGGCGTGGTCAAAGAAACGATTGAGGTTTTCTTCCGACTCGGTCCACTTCATGTCAACGTCGTCTATGTAACGAAACCAGGAAAGTGGCTTGTGAGGTGCAGATTGTATGATAAGTTTTTCAAGCTTCCCCATGAAGATGTTGGCGTATGAAGGTGCCATCTTTGTTCCCATAGCTGTTCCGTTGATTTGTAAAAAATGCTCTCCATTAAATGTAAAATTGTTATGCTTCAGTACCAATGTGAGCAACTGGACAAGACATTCCGTTGGTGGTTCTTTCACGGCTCTTTGGTCCCAGGCCTCTCGACATGCTTCGATACCGTCATTATGTGGGATGTTAGTGTATAATGACGTAACGTCCATCGAAACAAGAATGGTCCCCGAAGGAAGGGGGTTCATGGATTCCATTTTTTGAAGATAATCAGTGGTGTCTTTCAAATGTGAAGGTAACGCTTCTACATGAGGTCGAAGGTGGAAATCGACGAATTCGGAGATTTTTTCTGTGGGGTGCCCATTTGCTGAAACAATGGGTCTCCCGGGGTTGTTGACTTTATGAATTTTAGGTAATAGGTAGAAGCGTCCGACTTTGGGTTTGTCTGGTTTCAAGTAATCGAAAGTGTTCTTGTCGATATGACTATTTTCTTTCATAATTTTTAGCTCCTGTGTTATTTTAGTGCTGAATTCTTCCGTGGGGTCAGAGTCCAGTTTTTTGTAAAATCTTTCATCCATCAGTTGTCTGTTTGCCCCCTCTAAATAATCTACTTTGTCCATAACAACAATTGCGCTACCCTTGTCTGCTGACTTTATGACAATGTCATCCCTTTCCTTTAATTCTTGTAGCGCACCTTTTTCTGCTGGAGTGAGGTTGTTATGGGTTGGTATGTTCGTGCTGGTTGCTGTCTGGACATCATTTTTGACTAAATCAATAAAGGATTCTAATGTTGTATTTTTGCTGGGTTTTGGAATCCATGAACTTTTTTTCTTAAACCTAGGAAGGGGGATCTCATTATCATCTTCCGAATCGGACGACTCATCTACAGGACAGTCTCTCTCTTTGGCTGAGAAATATTCTTTAATACGAAGAGATCTAGCAAATTTGTCGAGATCAGCTGATAGTTGCTCCTCGTTTATTTTGTTGGGGGTGGGGCAGAAATTAAGTCCCTTAGAGAGTATGCGAATTTCAGCAGGTTTTAGATCTTTTGATGACAAATTGACGACTGTGTCATTTTGGTCTCTATTAATTTCTTTGTGTCTTGAAAATCTTCGTTTCCGCCTTGTCGTTTCCCCAGAAGTGACAGATAATTCTGATGGTATATTTTTGTTCGGGTTGATACCATCCCTAAAGAATTTCTTACGTTGTTTCTCTCGCAACTTTATGCTTTGAATATTGTGGATATCTTGCAGACGTTCGTTAATATTGTTGGTATCCGAGAACGTCAAAGATTTGTTTAGGTTAGTTTTGATATTCGTAATAGTTTTATCCAGAACCTCGAGATTGTGTACAGTGTTCTGGTACAATAGAATAAGGAGACGGGTATATATATATATATATATATAATAATTAGAGAAGTACTGAGATATATATCTCACAAAGAAACCTACAACAATTATTTCATAAAATAAGTCATACAACAAACACGAAATATCTTGTTTCAAATGTGTAATACAAGGTAAGGATTATTTGCCCCGTTCATTTTACAAGGTTAGAAACACATGGAAAAAAAATCGTAAAAAATCCCTGGTTTGCTGCAACTGAGATGAAATCTAAATTTGTATGCTACCATTATGAGCTTATGTAAGCAATGCAAGGTTTTTGTTTATTTAAAAAAATGTTTTTAACTAGATAGTTAATGAAGTTCATATTAAAAAGTTATTTGAAGAAACAACATTTTCTACAGCAAGTCAAGCCAACCGCACATACAATAGGCATGCGTACTTCAATATTTTCATTACAAAAGGTAATTTACATTTTAAGCCGTTAATATTAGGGCCTCGACATTTCTACAAACATACAGTATCTGAAAGGGGTAATTCAGTTTATAAATAAATATTAAAAAAAACAGTAGCAATAATTCATATTAATCAATCAACACAACATTATATGAATAATACCATGCATATTATTCAAATATTTATACACTTTTATCTTAATGTTTCAGATTCCCCCATTGAAACCTTGGAACCTTTACAGGCGCAGTTTTGAGAAGGTCCCTGTATTTTACAAGCCAATTATAAAACTGGGATTCGACATAGTATATTGTAAAGGGGCATATGAAGGAATGATAATATATTGACAATTTTAACAAAATACAAATACGTAACATTAAATATAATTGCCATATATTATATAATCAATTATATGTAAGTATCATTGGTGTTGAATACATGATGTATTACCATATACATATATATATATATATAAACAAATCTGACAATTTTCTTTACACAATATAAAACTTGCAAATTTCTTCATGTAAGGATAATTTATAATTGAGTTTCAGCAGTTTATTTTTGTTTTAATTAAATAGTTAATGTTTGGGATGATGTTTGCTCATGTATTCCACATTCAATGTTTTCTATGTCTTCAAAGTTGGTTACTAATTGTTTCCTACTTGTTTCCAGTTTTTTCACATAGATTCGGCTATCAGAGGTCCAGTAGGTATATATTCGCCGATGGAACTTGAATTGGGAAAGACGTTTCACTATTTCAGTCCTGTATTTTGTAAGGTTCTCAGTCATGAAGACACCATCTAGATCACCTTTGATGGATTTCTTATTTGTGTACACACTGTTTCTGGTCCTATAGGAAAAACATCTCACAATAACTTGTGATTTTGCCAATCACATGAGATCTGCCTATGTCAGTTTTGCTTATACCTAGACCAAGCTTAGTAAATGCCTGTACCAAGTCAGGGTCATTACGGTTTTCACAGTTTTCCGGTTGTTGACTGATTTTGTCTGTTTATATACTTATGAGTTTTGACTTTCCCTTTGTAAGATTGTTTGGAGTTCGGTAATTTTGTTATTACTCTTATTTAGTATTACATACTTGTAATACCATATCATCAGTGTATACAGAATTAATAATTCTTCCCCTTTCATCTACTGTGACTTTAATATTGTGGAATCTAATGCTTGTTGGCCTTGAATATTGTTCTTGGTCTGCCACTCTTATTTCTAGTTCTGAAATTTTATTAAGTAAGGGATTTATTTCAGCATCTTGCTCCTTCATTGACCAATCTTGTTCTAAGACTTTCTGCTCAAGTTTATTGATTTTGTCAAATTGCTTAGTTAATTGTTTGGAATGTCCATCTATTACTTCTTGTTGTTCAGTGATGGTTTTTTGTTGACTTCTACCAGTTTCAATATGGGGTTTGATGTTATTGTCAACACATGATTGGATACTTGACTCTATCACAAATACAATAGTTTCAGTAATTTTTTGTGTTTATACTGGCATAATATTGTCTTGTCTAATACTTCGGTACTAGTATGGGTTTCTAGGAATTTATCAGTTACGTTTCTCCTTTGTACAGGTGATTTAGTTATTTTTTATCTCCCTCTCGCACATCACCAACAGAGTTACGGCGACCCATTTGTCTTCCTTCCTGCTTCTGGGTGGCAGGCAAGTCATTTGGACTGTCGGTTAATGGCCTTTTGTTTCATTTGGAGTTACTGACTTAGGACTTAGATTTAAAAGTACTTCATCACTATTCTTTTGTTTCGTGGAGGCGGCCATATTAGTTGTTAATGTTTATTTGTTGACACTTTCGATCCAAATTACTGAAGATTAACAATCGTATTTTATATTCAATTTACGGAATAGTGTTCTTAAACTGCCTAGATAAATCATGGGACATTTTAATTTACTAAATATTTATGTTATCTATCATTTTGATCCCACTTTTAGGAGGACTCGTTTACCAAACTAACTGTATCAAGCGCATGCCCACATCTGATTCACACCACCTCTTCAGTAGCTAGTTTCGCAGTAACTCTGAAGCACGGTATTGACCGCTGATATTATACCGGTATATGTAAATAATTTGGAAAGAGGTTGTATGTAGCATTGACAGACCCAGCAATAAAACGCTGTTTGCAATCCTCCTTATTAGTAAGCAGATAAAACACATCCATCATCTCAGTTATAAATCATTTGTCAGAACGACGAAGCATGTGGCAGAAGGTCATAAAGGCAAGTACAGACAGCTTCACTCTGTCTCATATCAACTAACAGAGAAACAGACAGTACGCATAGACCCAATTAACCTTAATACATATACATTTTTGTACACCTGTCAAATACATATTCCAAAAGTCTGGAAGAAAACAATTTCAATCTTAAATTGTCGTCTTATCTAAACACCAATCGATTGTATGTGGACCTCATAGGGATTTTATCAAATGAAATGTACGGAAAGAAATTCCCAACGTGTCCCAGTCAATTAATTAACTTGGACAATCATTGATGTCATTGTCTGACCTACAAATCTATACCAATGCAATAATTGTATACAAACAAATCTCTAATGTCAAAGTCTGAAGCACGGATTTGTTGATCCTCTAACTCACAATGCTAATGACATTATAATTGTCTGTATACTATTTGTAAATTTTGCCAATTGATGCCGTAATAAATGACAAGAATACTGTTTTCACCAATACGTCAAATTGGAACTGTTTCAAATTGTCCGTATCTGACCAAATACCATTCACAATTGTCGCTGCTAAATCTAGCATAACCTGTAGTACCTGCATTACTGTAAATATGTAAACAGAACACTCTCATAAAGCATAAAAAACATTCATATTAATGTCATGTATACGATGTCTCCAAATATTTATCAGTTCTTAATTATCATCGAACAAAGAAATATTACTATTTCAAGAAAATCCATTGCTATTACAAATGTATTAATAGACAAAATGAATAGTCATTCAATTTAAAACAATGTTTTAAAATCCTACGTTGAAATAATATATCTCTGTTCGCAGACAAACAGTCTCTGTGGGGAATGTCTTCTTTGCTAACTCATAGACAATCTTTTGAGAGATATAATTGGTCCAAGTAGCAATTACATTGGTACATTTATATTTCATTCCATATAACATTACTTATTTATATTCAATATGTGATTCCAATAAATTGATGACCTAGTTATTATCGTCTCCCGCGAAAACCATTAATTTCTTACGATGCTTATTAATAATTGATATTTAATCTGTTATATTTAAATTAGTATGATTTTTTTTTGTCCCACGAGTAATGGTTGTTAACGTATTACATTTTCTTAGCGTGTAGCCAGTTAACTACGAGCATTCAGTAACACTGCTATTGTTCAGTCCATATTTATATTTTCATTTATTTTTGTGATAATATTTGGATTTTTTCAATGGAAATAAGGGTAATAACAAAATTACCCAACTCCGAGCAATCTTACAAAGGGAAAGTCAAAACTCATAAGTATATAAACAGACATTCATACTCATTTTTCAATCAATATAAGAAATCTGACAGTCAGAAGAGCTAATTAAATAATGGCTTGGTTTGTATTCCTGGCTTGCTGCTGTTAAAGTAAGAGCAATTTGACCTGTAGTGTGGTCAGGATCCACAGCAGAAATATTGACGCTTTGTGGCTTCCATGCGTTTACACATTGTGGTGGTAAAGGGTGTTCGTAAAACAATTGCTACTCGAGTTCAAGAAACGAGGTGGCACGCCACTTTGTCCCTCTCCTAACAAAGAAGGGTCATTGTCGATGCGATACTTTGGCTCTTTAAATTACGTGTAGCTTAGAATTAGCTTTATTCTTCTGGTTCGCCTTGTAGAATGCAGGAAGAATGTTAGATTTGTCATTTGTGTCACTTACGATAGTGTTAGCATCATAATATTTGGTCGTGCCCCAACCACCTTAAGAAGTATCTGCAATCTTAATCTCCTTGCTTTGGTATTTCATGATGTCAATGATGAACGAAATTTTCCTGTTGTTCATTCCTAATTGGCACTATGGTTTTAATTAAGTCACGTGTGTTATATTTTTCCATAATCTAAAAGTCAAGATGGATTGGACTAACTAAACAGGATTTTACGCGTTATAATTAAATTTAAATTGATTGCCCTAGCAGTTCCACTTGTAATATGTATTTATTTTTAATCTCTCTAATTCGGATTTCATCAAATAATTCGTGATTTGAACCTCATCTCGAAGACCTCCAATTTTTTCAGAACTTTTAGTGTCGATGACAGCTCTATATCATTTCTCTGTTTATTTAGTACATCTAAAGCTAAGTGTAAGAAAACACTGCCTTGCCCACATTCACAAATCTCTGCATATCGAAAACAGCCATACCCCTACATGCAGATAATACAATAGAAGAAATAATTTCAGTTTTTCTTTCATACATTCAAATGATTGAAATTAAATTTATTTATCATATCTTCATATCTGTTGCGATTGTGTTTGTGGTTTAGACGTGGGTACAAACAAAACACACAAGGAAAGTGTGATGATGACGTATGGGCTATTATAATCAAGCGAATAATAATCAAAAATACACCACTAAAACATATTTAAAACGATTCATTCCTTTTTCAACGAGCGATAACATGTAACTTTAAAAAAAATAATTTACAAAGCCTATATAAATATTGAAATGAAGAAAAAAAATATCACACCGTCAGAACAGTTCTAAAATTTATTTTAAAATAGTTTGAATCAGAGGCAAACTCGATACCACCAACATACTCATACATATCACGATTCCGGCTTGGTACAGGTACTTTTATTATAATTCGCGGGTATAAACTGGAGCCATAGACCCAAACGTCCCCGTTTAAAGACATAATGGTGTCGGTTATGCAAGTGATTTTTACGTGTGTAAAATACCAAACCTCGATTATACGCAAGGGGTTAAGGTTAGAGTAATGGTGTTTCACGCTAATTTCAACAAAATTTCAATTATATCGGGGAAGTCAGTTTTATAGGTGGAGGAAACCGGAATACCCGGAGATACCCACTGACTTGTCGCAAGTCACTGACAAACTTTATGATATAATGTTTATCGAGTACACCTGGTAATGAGTCGGATTCTAACTCAAAACTTTAGTGGTGATATGCACTGCCTGCATAGATAGTTGTAAATCCAAATATCAAACGCAATGATTTTAGTTTTTAAATATTAGTCTGTAAGTAAATAAATAAGAGTAGATATTTATGCCACTTCAGCGACAAGTTACAAATATATTAAGATAATTATCTTCACATCTTTTTTCACAGAAAATATTCTGAACACACTAATTGATATGTCACATACACACCACACGCAACAAACATTCGCTTCCATTTCTTTCCACCACTTTAACCAGAAGATAATATTGTTCAAAAGGCTATTATATATTAATCTGAAACTTCTGAAATTACTACATTTGTGAACTAAAATGATTTAAACCAAATCTGCATTATATGACAATAGACAATTTGTATATTTTTTCCTATATATACAGATGATACATGTATTAATTGGTACACTTGTACTCTCTGCTTATATACTTCTACTCATATAGTGAGTACGGTAATAGTAATAAGTAATTAATCTCTTCAAAAAATAACATCATCTCCCGGTATTAAACGTACCGATTTTGATCATGTTATGTCTTATAAGTAATGGTCTAAAGTCGTGGGCACTAAATTGGATATATAATGTTTTTGTTAGCTAACAGTCAGTTAAGAACGATGATCGTGCGAGTGGTCTGTTCATGATTATGCATATCGTCATTGTTGGTTTAGACAAATAGGTGGATATTCGTTGTATGTTCCGTTCGTCGTAATTACAACCAGGTCCTTTTCTCATTCATGACTTATCATCGTGTGTGTAACAAGGGTAACACCACGGGTGTCATATGTTGAGCAGGAACTTTTTTCGCTTCCGAAGCACCCGAGTTCAATTCCGGATTTTAGTGGGGTTCCTGGATGTTTAGTTTTCTGTGTAATGTATTGTCCTTTTTCTTTTGGCCATTGTATTGTCTGTCCTTCCGTTTATGGCTTCTGATTACCCCTTTGGTATCTTTAAACTATTCTTGTATGTGTCTGTTTGTCACTGTAGATTTAATCATCTAAAGTGGAAGGTCGGAGTGTCATTAACAGCTCAATATTGCCAAATGTTTGTGTTTGTCTCAAGCCAGAGCCTGTATTTCCATCAGTTGTTGTCGCCATGTTCTTGTTTTGACAGAGGAATGGTTCTCGTTATTTTCGTTAGTGATATTGACAACCTTTATTGTTTATATTCCACTTTTCCATTAACTAAAACTCGCTTGTATCCTTAGGCTTCATACAATTATCACGTCAAGTTTACCATAGAGATGAGGAGTATGTTTACTTTATGTCAATATTTCAGGTTTTCCTTGATATTTTAAAAAGAAATCTGTTTTGCACCTAATTTAGCTTTAATGTATAAATGTGATGTATGATGGACATCGTATAAATAAATTAGCCTCCAAAATAAAGTATAAAAGCAATATTTATCTGATGATAATGATAAATATAATACCAAGTGATGGATTGAATTATGGCTGATTACACTAATATCAGAACATATTACATCAATATTGACGTGTAGATTGGAGCAGAGGTGCTCCAAAGAAAACTTCCGAACTAATAATATTTACTACTAAGTACTAGATAAGATAACATAAACTATTTATACATCTTATATATTTTTTTCTAAATCGTAATGATATATATTTAGCGATTCATAGTTACATTTTTTTTACTGAAGAATAAATACAAGATTTCAAATTATGACATCCCATTCTTATCATATTTCTTTAAGCCAGTAGTCGACTTTAAAGGAAAACGGCAGTCAGTTGAACAATTGTTATAATTCAATACATTGAATATTTGGAATTTCCTGTCGTAGTGTAAGCGGTCATGACACCTCTTCATGTGACGTCACTGAGACTTATCATGTTAGTTGAATAAATAACATGTATCTGACTCTTCCCAACATCGTGCCCGTTTGGTTATGTTTTAATATCAGATCAACTGCAATACAATGTTTACAATTGAATATCGTTCTAATTTTGTTCTTAATATTCCCATGCCATGTTACATTTTCATAAAACAAAGGAGTTTATTTGTATCGGGTGGGGGGGGGGCGGGTTCTACGTATAATTTCATGTTTTACGTGATTGGCCGTAGGTTAAATAACTGTCAGTTTTAACTCGTTTAATGCTTACACATGGTTTTTTTTTTTTTGTCCCCAATGCTGTCGTACTTTCCCGTGTTTTTCGAGGTCACTGATCGTTCGATCGATGTGTTGACAAGGGTAGTCCTAATCGGTAATGGACCAATTCAGAAATGACGTTGCATTATGGGTAAGCAAAATTACGAGGACGCTACGACGCCATATTTATTGAACCAGAAAACGTAAACAAAATCAGCTGAGTCGTGAAAATGCCAAATATTTGCATCATATGTCATAGTACTTCCTTGAAATACGAGAAAAATGGTTGAAAGCCCTTAAATTGACTGAAAACGATCTGAAAGCGTCATGTCGAGTTTGTACTTTTCATTTCTTTGGTGGCGAACGTAAGAAAAATGACGTTCCGTCTCTCGAAATTGGAGACAAATTTGGTGCAAAGAGTGGTAGGAAAAATCCTAAAGATAAAATGAGAAAATATGAAAAGAACCAAGTGAAGCAAGACGGCAAAAGAATAAATAATACTTCCCAAAAATCTCCCCACCCGGAGATCACAAGCTTGCCGGTATCTGAACTTAATAATTTGAGAAAATCGAAGTGGGATTGAATCCAAACATTGATCTAATAGCCAAAATAATTGAACTTGAACGAAAGAACAGGCAATTGACAACACAATTTAAAACTGCAAACAAAATAATTTTCCGTCAACAATTTGTTGTCTTCAGATAAAGACATCTCATACTATATATACAGGTTTCCCAAATGTTAAAATATTTATGTCAGTGTTGGAACTTGTCGGAAATCCCACCCGGTATTATGGATATTTAAAGAAATGCCTCAATGAAAATCTTGGTCGCATGCGGCTTCTTGATCCTCTGGAAGAATATTTTATGTATTGGTTTCGGCTTCGACACAGCATTCCAGAGTAAGTTTTAGCAGATTTATTTTATGTGAGCGTTGGAAGTGTAAATGCAATTTTGATAGCCTGGTGTATATTGATCAACTCTGTATTCATGAAACTACCAATATATCATACAACGGAAGAATTCAATTCTGTTTGTCCTGAAAAACTGAAAAAAAATGTTTCCTCGGTGTATTACAATATATGACTGCACTGAATTTTACACTCAAATGCCGAGTAAATTAGACTTACAAGAGGTTGTGTGGTCAGAAAACTACCATCATCACACCGCCAAAGCTCTGATTAGAATAACTTTATGGGGTCCGTTTGTTTCTGCTCCAAATTGTACCCAGGAGGAATTTCAGATCCAGAAATTGTTCGTAAAAGTGGCGCCGTAGACCTCATAAAACCAGGGAATCAAATTATGGTAGATAAAGGGTTTTTGATAGACGAAGATGTTATAACTCGTGGGGGTGTTGTTATTCGTCCAGCCTTTAAAAATGCAAAACAGCAGTTTAACCCACAACAAGTAGCGTCTAGTAGGAAAATAGCGTCCGTCCGTATATATGTTGAACAAGCGATAAAAAGAGTGTAAAAGCCTACCGTGCATTGGATAATCTTTCAATCAGTGAGTTGAAATTGGCAAGTCTCAAATTCCAAAATGCTGCCATTGCAACAAACTTCCAAAATAGTTTTGTCTCCGCCACGAATCCAAACAACTCGGACGATAAATTAGAAAAACTATATACAAAATTTTGTGAAGCTGTGGAATCACTGGAACAACCCCAAACAGATGTGTCCGATACATTTTCAGCATTTGACCAACTAATAGACGAAAATTTGGGAGAATTCCCTAATATTGACATCACAGGAACAGGTGCTCTTACGTGTGACGTCATCGATGAGGATCTAGAAACAACACTTGCATTGTTACACTTACTTGATGGGGATGTCAACTTGGACTTATTGAGAGAGGATGAAGAAATTGTACACGAGTTGGATGAAAGATATATGAGCTAGAAAAAAATTTAATATACACGTAGTTTGAGAAACAAATCCTAATTACGTCTGATCAAATTCTGCCAGAAAGTATTTGAAATCTAGTTTTGTCATTGTTGTACTTGTATATAATCCTAATAATATAATTCAAGAAACTTGAGAATAATGCTTTAACTATTTTAAGGATTTCAATTTCCACAGGGATAACCCTCTGAAGGAAATATCATCATCAGAACTAGCCGTAGAAACAAATTTGACCATTATTTTTCTAACAGTTTCGTCATTTTATAAAGGAGCTGGGTTAAATGTGTCTGGATCAAAAGACTTTTGTTGTAACTTTATTAAAGTCATAAGTCTCCAACGGAACTTTTTCTATTTGGATTTTACTTTTTGAATTTGCAGTCCTTCCTTTCCAGGAGTTGGTCTTTGATGTACAAGGTATATCAGTTTCATTGGCGCCTTTGGAGTCTGTTTCTTTCTTCATATTGGTCCTAGCCAACTGATACAAAGTGGCGGCTATGTGTCTGCATACTCCTGCTTTCCTGTAAAATGCACAATAATCTACCGTTTTGGGGTTTTTTTCTTTTATTTGAGAGAAAAAGATGGTATAAACTAAAGGAAAAGTAAGAAAACTGAGGAATATGTGTAACATACGAACAAGTTACGGATCAATCAAATATTGCAAAAAGGCAATGATTTTTTTGTTTTGCTTAACAGGGATATTTGCCCATAGATTGTCAAGGTCGTCGCTCCGAAAATTCTACGGTCGTCACCATGATCTGATTGACCGCTATGGAGTGTCTGTTTCCAAAATGACCGAAGATTTGTGAATTGTCGCTCCATTTATTTTATAAATAATCTTTGTCGCTTAAGAATTAAAGAATTCCATTATTTTTGATTAAGGTGATGAATAATTTTTTAAGAGTGGCCTTTATATTATTTTATCATTTTCCAGTGCACTGACCATGCTCAGAGACCTGTCTTACCTTATATTTTACAAATCAATCGATATTTGTATAACTATACTATGTATATTGTTTGGGGATCACCGAGTGTTACACATCTGTCAAAAATATATAGAGGCTAATAAGGGAAATCTTATGATAAATATAATTTTTTGTACAATGTTTTTCTTGAATTACATTCAATTGTACCTTAAATGATTTCTGAATTGGAATTTCACTTTTGTGTGTGTTTAAACAACAACACGGGGGATACGTGGATAAGTTCACCTTCCAATTTTTCAATCCCCAAATGGGCATTAGCACAGTTTCTTTACGAATGTAAATAAACACATCGACCACACACATGCACAAGGAATATGACGACTAAAAGACAGCGAAGGTAGGATTCATTTTGCTTTTACTGAATAAGAGAAATAATTCTTAGTGCCTAACTTACCCTGCAACACAAGTACATTCTGCATACCGGATCTTTATTTTCCTGGATAAGGGTTCATACTGGTAGAGAGATAATTTCGTTTGGTACTGAGAATTTTTCATACTGGCTTGAACAGATGCAAGAACGTAGAGCCCATTTTCAATGAGTTCGATCTCGGAGGGGTCTTTGAGACAGAATAAAAGATCTCTTACATGTTCTGCAGCATGGTGTTGGTTTCCTCTCATCAATGCACGGTTATGGAATCCCGTGCGTCTCTGGTCAGCCATCACCGCGTAATAATTGAGTATCGTTTTATGATCAACGTTTTTCAAATAACTCAAGGTTTCTTGAGAAATATCATCAGAAGTCTCCCATTTTACTGATTTGGTCGGAAACATTGGTGGTCTAAGAGACGGAAATACTGTTAGGATACCTTCGTTAAGGTCACCAGACTGTCGTAGCTTCATAATTTTTTTGTCTGTAAAATGAGGATATTGTGGATCCACAATAGGTTGGCTCATTAAGTGGTCGTTTTTCATGGCCTTTTCAACAACCTCTACTACCTTAGCTTTGTTCATATTGGTGGAACTTATTCCTCTACATTTTAGCCAAGTTTTTAGTGTGCTTAGAGAACATGATGCTGGGTCCGATCTTTCCAAAGAAGCCCCCGGGACATCCTCTTCACGCAGTGACCACGGCCACTCATTTTCACTTGGAAACAGCCTAGCACATTTATAGGACGAAAAACAATCATCTTCATCCCCCATTGTCACATTTCTGTCAATTCAGATGTGGTTAAACGAGTTTTGGTTGGTTGATCGGAGCTCACCGTTGTCAATGTAAACAAATTTGGATCAGCTGATTTTGTTTACATTTTCTGGTTCAATAAATATGGCGTCGTAGCGCCCTCGTAATTTGTTTATCCATAATGCAACGTCATTTCTGAATTGGTCCATTACACACAAAAATTCTTCTCACACTTTCCCTTTTCGGTACTTAGTGCAATAAAATGCTTAACATGAAGTCATAATAATTGTGTAAATATCAAAACATAAATATACGACGTTATTTTACGACTTACATAATTTTCAATGATAAAATTGCAACTGATCAATGTTGATATAATATACGATACCGATTGTTTGACGTCACGGGCAGGTATAATCCGAGAATGGACTATGCCTTTTGTCTCCTCCACATTGAAGAGTTTTGAAAAATGGCGATCCCCATTATTTGGTGCTACAGGCAACTTCAAACACCAAATTCTACCTTACGGTATACTATTTTTGGCATTCATTAACACAAATGTCTTTTATTTACTGTCAGTTAAATGTTCACGCTAACTTGTTAAGACCATGGCATTTTCCTTTAAATATTTGAATAATTGGGTGTTGTTTAATATGAAATCAAACTGACTGACCCAGGTCATAGAAATAAGACTTAGTATGTCAGCTGTGAGTCAGTACCTTGTGTCTCGCGTATGATAATTTCCTTGCACAAAAACACAATTTACTGGACCTCATATTGAGAACGTTTGTTAGAAGTTGCCGTTAGTGACCCTTTACAAGGCAAAATATTCCGATCTAATCCCTCATCTCCTCTTTTACTCTGGAAATCAACAATTTGCCTACAGACCTGATCTTAGTGCTACGCTAATAGAGATGAAAAGACGGAACATCATGTGCAAAAGCTGCTAAGACAACGCTACGTTGCTCCTAGATTGAAGTAATCGTTACAAAAATTATATGATCGTCATGACGATCTGGTTGTCCATTACAAAGCATCCATATCTCAAATGACAATGCATCTTTTCCTTTTTATGTAGATTTTTCTTTAATCTGCCACCGACAAAACTTTTATCGACTTGACTATAATTATGTATGAGTAACACGTCTTATAAGAAGCAGGAACTCCTTACCCCTCGCGAGTACCTGGGTTCACCCCCGGGTTTTTGGTGGGGTCCGTAATGCTCCTCATTTTAGTTTTTGTGTTTTGTTTGTCTTTGTTTTGTGTCTCTTTTGCCCAACGTTGCCAGTGTTTCTGGATTGTCCATTCTTGATTGCTCTTTTGGTTTTCTCTAAGATTTATTCAATAATAATTATATTATTAAGGATTTGTAAATTCCGATAAAAAAAACACAATATGTCAGTGCCGAGGTAATTAATGTAATTAATATATTCAATCTATTTAAAGTGTTATGTGTTTGTGTTCTATTTAATATAGCTATCTCTTTTATGACGATATATAATCGTGGTCGTGATCGTGTGGTAATTGGATGTGCAACTACATGTACAATCAGTGCCAATCACCACTAAAGCTGTGAGTTCGAACCCGTTCATGGTGAGGTGTACTCGATACAACATTATGTGATCAAGTTTGTCTGTGACTTGCGACATGTCGATGGTTTTATCCAGGTACTCCGGTTTGTCACACCAATAAAACTTACCGCCACGATATAACTGAAATATTGTTGAAAGTGGTGTTAAACAACATAAACTATAAACCTACAATATATAATCTTTTAACAAAATTACATTGCAGAATCATATAACTCACAGGAACCAGGTATATAGAGACATTACCTATTTTCTCTAATATGGAGAATACCAACCGGAAAAAGATGTTCCCTGTTTTATACACAACTCACCCAGTGATAAGGACACGTACATTATCCCCTCATATTTGGTTATTCGACGTTCCTTTCATGTAAAATATAAGAAACAACAGATCCAAACGAGGATACTTATTTGTACGAATCGTAGGTTGCCCGTCGATTGGAAATCAATTACCGATCCCGATATCTTTCAGATTTCTCTAACGTTTTTTAATTAGCATACATATAGAAAAAAAATACTGATTTCAGAAATTAATCTTTAAGCATTTTTCTCTGGAGATTTATGGAAATCGAATCGGATTTAAAAAATAAGAAAAAAATGGAAATGGCATTTGACAGATTAGAAAATAACATCTTGCAGCCAACTAAAGCAACATGTAAATTTACTACATCAAAACAAATTACTAAGTAGCCATCGTTGTCACGATTGTATGTTATATAATCTATATATGCAAAAAATAACATCTCCGCGCAAGTGATGAGTTATATCTAATAAATTTATCATATGTGATAAAGTTTGTCACCTATAAACCTGACTCTATGGTATAACTGAATCACTGATGAAAGTGGTGTCAAACAACCATAAAAATGTCAAACAATTTCAAAATTGATGTTCATATAAAATGAAAAACGAAAGATACCACATTGTCGGAACATTTCCAAAATCTAACAGAAAATTAGTAGAAAGAGGCAAAATCAATACATGACTGCTCCCTTTCCTGGCTTGGTACAGTAATTTCGATCAAAAGTGGCGTCGTTAAGCTAGTTTCATGGACCCCATTATGTCATTGATAATGTATAATTTAATTGCTGAAAAATGGCTTTTAGTTTTATAAGACACACATCAATCTCTTTCTCCACAAAAGTATGATTCTGTCAAGTTCGTGGTTTAGAATGATATAAGGCGATTGTCATATGCAAATATTGGTAAAGATGATAAATGTGTATTATTAAAATATCTAGTTTTTATAACATAGTCGATGTAGACGTAATATCAACTGTGTAGCTGAGCTGATATGACGAGGCTGATATGACGAGGCTGATATTGACTTTTCCTTTAATGTTGTTGTTTATTTCACAAATACTGATGCATGTAAATTAACTGAATTGTGAAGGTCTACGTTATTATTCATAACTGTCCAAACTATCGGGATCGATGTTAATACTTTGATACAGGCAACATCAAACATGATACCGTACACTTAGACAATGGAACCACTTTAATCTTCGATTTTATCTTTTTTATTTGTTATTGTTGTATATATTAAATAATTGCCTCATTGTCCACTTTGACATGTTTGATAAATCTTGGATCGGAAATATCATAATCCCTTATATTGTTAAGATTGTTATTAGCCATAATGAATAGCTTGATTTCAACAGAAATTGATGTGTGTAAGATTGGAATTTCGTTTTGGCCATTTTTTTAAATTTTGTGGTAAATTTACTTACAATAACCATCATATAAACTTAGATTTGTGATCTAGTTACTTCGCTTCAATGATAAAATACAATTATGACCCTCATTTGAGGTGTATAGCACAATTGTCATCCGAGAGAGGTTAAATGTTGACAACTCTGAATTCCTACTCCAAATGAAGGTCATAACAGTTTTAATATGTTTTCCCACAAGAACAAGCCACCATTTTAGCTATTATTTATTAGTGTTTCAGAAACAACAAATTTCAGGAAAAACAATACGTCATTAGCTGTCTACTCTGAAACCTGATAAATGTATATGTCTATGTCGGTATTTAAGAAAAAGAGCACACACGCAATGATTAAACTAACCATTGAATACCGGGGTACACAAACCTATCATAATATTGATGACCCATACAAACAACATGTTGTTTATATGAAGAGTGACAGATTAATACAATAACAGTAGGAAACGTGTTCATAACATTGTGGTATTTCCCTTGTGGGTAAATTTGGATTTAAGGTGTGCAACAGTAATGTTGTTACCTTCAAACATATATTATATCCTATACAATTATGAAAAGAAAGTTTAAACAGTGATGGTCAACAATTCCACCAATATCAACAAAGGAAACACTTAACCTCTGACCTCAACTCATCGAACATAGAAAAGACCACGACATATGACATTAGAAATCCAGGTCCTGGCGTGGGATTGCCACAGATATGTTTCGAGATTAAACCGGCTTATGGAATCCCAATAATCCCCTCTGGATACTTGGATCTTCAACGGCAATACATATATAAACAAACGATACAAAACCTGTACGTTCACTCATTATCACCATATACTATCACAAAAATGTATGACAACATAGACATGGACAGTACAATAGCAGGGGCAATACATGCTCGTAGTTAAGTGACTAGTCGCTAGGAAGGTAACATCTGTTGGATAAAAACTATTACAGTCAGGACAAAGAGTCATAACTAATACTTCTAACAGATTTAATATCAATTAGTAATGAATGTCTAATAAATAAATGGTCTTTGTGTGAGATTAGAATAAATAGTTAATTAATTTGTTGGAATCAAAGATTCATTTTGTAGCCATGTTTGCCTGAAACAATATAGCATTAATTTAAAATTTACAGCTTGACCAATACGGGACAGTCGGACATTACCGATTTGTTTCTCGTATTGGCTGACTTTTGATCCGGCCAACATTAGTGTCCTGGATTCTAATTAGATTTCACATACGTATCAACGATAAAATAGAGACGCTCTGTCACTCTCGTCTGATGAGACAAAATGGAAAGGAAGCGAAAGAGAATAAACATAAACTTGTATCATCTGAAGAGTAGCTGTAATATAAATAGAAAGTAATTAAAAAATCATTGTTCGCGCTGAAAAATCAAACCTTTATTGTTGTGAATTTATCAAAAGGATAAAAACACGGTAAGACAATAGTTTATGGTTAATTAATAAATATATCATTATATGATGATTTCCGTATTGGCCTGGTTATTGGTCCTTTGGTAGCTCTATTGGACTTCGGCTTCGCCTCCGGCCAATACAGCTACAAATCGGCCTAATAACTAGGTGAATACGGAAACCATGGCGTAATACTATCATAGTAAAACTTTAAAAATGATGAAAGCACTATCTTATTCTGTCGATGAAGACATGATATATATCTAGTGCAAGTGTAGGGGTATATTACATAGTAACGTAAATTTGATCCATTCCATGCCATACAATACAATTGCATGCTGTTCACTTTACAAAAAACAGCAACCAGTAATTATATCTATTAAAATGATCAAGGGTCATGCGTTCACAAATTGTTCGTGATACTGTGGAGATACAAGATCCCGGCATGTTATCATATTGTCAATAAATAATTTAGCTATATTTATTGGTATTGCCTGGTTGACCGGATGATTAGACAATACAAATGTTAGAAAATAACATTTTAGCTCTCTGTTTTACGATTTTGATAAGGAGATGGTTTTCATAGACTCAGACATATCTAGTTTCAATTTTGATGTAGTAATTTCCCCAAGGTTGAAATCCATTTTGATGTGTGGTGTAGATCTTCTCGTAACATAGATAGGCTGTTAGAAACAAACATATTTACTTACGAATAGGTGTGAAATTACCGTATACTAGAGAAATTCATCAAAACATGTTTGACCTTCATTCATATTTGCGTGTCCGTTCTTAGTATCATCTTAAATTGAAATATATATTGACACTATGTGTCTGACTTTGCCATTTTGCTGTTAACAATAATGCTGTCTTTCTAGCAATTTCCTAATGGCTATTATTTATTGTAATTTAATATATGAAAACCTCAATCATCATCTATTACATTAATGGACGTACTGGCTAATGGAATGTCCAGTTTTCTTTATGTTCTTGTAATTAACCATTGATGTACAGTAGGTGGCCATAATTATTTCACCAAGATGGCCACCATCTCATGACTTGTGGAATATATGCATAGGGAAAAATAGGAAATATGTTCTAAAGATTTATTTTACATACCTGTCATTTTCAGTATTTCGTTATGTGACCTTTTGCTACAATTACACTTCGAATTCTCCTAGGAATTGAGTTATACAAGCTCTGAATATAAACTGGAGTTAGTCCAACCCATATCTTTTTCACCTCCCTCACAAGAATTTTTTTATTTAAAATGTCACATTTAGAATTCTGCAGTTTGATTTTAATTGTTCTCCACACATTTTCAATTATGTTTAAGTCGGGCGATTGAGATGGCCAATTCAGACAATTTAATTCATTTTCTCTCTTCCACTGGACAGCTCTGCGAGAGGCATGACATGGAGCATTATCATCTTGAAAGATGTACCCACCGTTCGGAAATATTTTAGCGATTACTGGCCATACATTATCACCAAGAGTCTCTAAATATTTTGTAGTGTTCATATTTCCCTCAATTTCAGTCAATGTACCAACTCCATCAAAGGTAATGCATCCCCAAAACATCACTGCTACACGGGGGCCACCCCTCAAACCAACACATTCAGGTCGCCAAATTTCGTCAGCCTTTCTCCAAACACGTTTCCAATATAATTGAACTGACATGGCAAGCTTACCTCTGCACCAATTTACACGATTTTTTCGGTTTTTTAATGACACTGTTAAAGTCTTCCGAACTCGGCGCCTCGTGTAACCATGAAATTTCAATCTGCGGCGAACAGTTCTAGTAGAAACAAGCCGTGGTAGTCTTTCATTTACAATGTTTGTCAAATCTCTCAAAGTTTCTCTCCTGTTGACTTTCACTGAGCGCAAGATTACACGGTCTCCTCGTTCCGTCACCAACTTTTTCCTTCCGGTTTTAGGCTTATTTTCCACGGAATTCCTCTCATCATAGCGCTTTAGAAATTTGTAATCGTAGAATGATCCCTCCCGATTATTTCAGCAATTTTCCTGTGTGCATAGCCTTCTCGTTTCAATCGTAGTATCATTTGTTTCGTCTCTGTTGTCATCTCCTTGTTGTGACGAGCCATTTTTTTAGCAGACGAAATTTAACCAATGTTGTCAAAATAACGTCACTTCCGTCGAATGACCTTTTGAGCTTTGACCCCCAATTATACACTGTCAAAATTTTGGACAGTTTAATGACAATTAATTATATTAAATATGAAAGAGAAATTGGATTTTCAATAATTGATTTTTAATTGCCGCCATCTTGGTGAAATAATTATGGCCACCTACTGTACGTGTTTGTACTTCCAACTTAATTAATATCAATGCCAAGTATGGCAATTTATTTAACTTAGAATGTATATTAATATATGTGCCCGACACGACATTCAATAATTTACCATTGCGATCTCATATGGTGTCATCTTCACAAAGCACCACCCTCGCAGCATACATAAGATAGAAGTAAATTACTTTATTAATTTTATTCAAGTATCTTCGAAATTTTTAATACGATTTCTTCCTCCACCAATAAAACTGACCGCTACGCAATAACTGAAATGTTGGTGAAAGTGGCGTTAAACATCCTAACACTTTTAAACGATTTCACAGTTTCATCCGCATACCTATCGCTAGATACTGATGTTTATGTCTTGTCCTAGAAGCACCATTAATAAGGCCGGTTAAGCATAACTGTAATCTTGTAGTCACTCTTAGTTGTCTACTCTTTTGAATAATAATCTTGGCGAAAGGAGGGTGTCTTATATTTAGCATACTTAGCCTATCATCTATTTCAACACAATATGAAGATGCAAAATGGTATTAGGAAGCCGTAACTTGAAGAAGGAATGACAATACAATGACCAACAGAAAAGGGAAAAAAGACGAACAATGGTAAACAAAGCACTACACGGAAAACTAATTTCAAAGTATACATGTAACAGGCAATTATAAAACATTTCACCTGTTTATGTTTATCTAATTATTAAAGAAAGCTTAACCAGTGATGTTAAACAATTCCACCAATATCTACAGAACAAACAATCAATTCATTGAACATAACAAGACCTCTTCAAATGACTTTGATAACAAAAATTGCACGCCACGATGTAGCTGAAATATTGCTAAAGTTGGCTTAAATCACCAATCAATCAATCAATCAAATGACTTTGGAAGCCAAGTTCCTGACTTGGGACTGGCACAAACAAGTGGTAGGGTCTTAATAATGCAATGATGCTACTAAGTATTTATATGAACATTCAGCCTACTTTGTTAGAAGCATTAAATAAACGTTAGAAAAAATCTAAGGGGCAATCAAGAATGGACAATACAGAGACACAGTCAAAATTAGACACAAGAAATATGATGAAGATAAACAAAACAAAAAACACAACACAGAAAACTAAACAGATTTTCAACTTGGAACTCACCAAAAAACCGCAAGTGAACATTGGCGCTAATACATGTTTTTGTTTATCCTGTGTATAGATTCCGACCCAAATAACTGATACGAATACCAAATCGACCACTGTTTCTCCAGGTCATTACTATGACAATATATAACATAAATTCCCGATGTGTCGAGAGATCAGTTATATACTTTTTATTAATGTGTCGACAATCTAATGAAGCAATCTATAATATAATACATAGTATGACAAAATGTCATAACACAATCACAGTAAAATAAACTATTTATATTGACGTCAATACAAATGACAACTAGACTACTTACTGGATGTCAGAAAAATCGAAGAAGATAGACATTTTGTGAGAAACAAACGTGGCAGTTTAATCCCATTTGACTTTGGGAACACTAGTCCCCCTAGACTGGAGATGCCCTCTTTGACTACTTGGTGATTCTCCCTAGACTACTAGTATTTCTAGACCAATGATACTAACAGGCACAACTTATCCACCTAGACTGATAATATTCTCTTGTCACTAGTCCATCTAGACTGATCATATCTGGGGAACTTAGTAGCATAAATAGCTAATGATACTGGGGACTATTGGTCTATATGGATTCATGATACTCACTGGGGACTATTGGTCCATATGGATTCGTGATACTCACTGGGTACTAAATAGAGGATACTCTTTAGGTCTACTAATACCGCTAGACTGGTGATATTCTCATGTAGTGACAGATGAGAAATCATCCTATGCATGAAACATCACAATGCCTAAAATATGCACATGGGTATGTATACCTTACGTAGACAAATTTCCTTATACAATACAATTTGTCTCAGAACTAGTGAACGGTTCTATTAATGACATTCCATTCAGGTCTAGACAGTTGACCATTTATAAAATGATAAAACTGAATCGATAGTGAAGGTACATATTACATTACAATTACATATTCTTATGCTTATGTAAATTATGTTGATTCTTTGTAGCTCATATTATTCATATGTATTGCAAGGAAATTAAATCATTCTTCTAGAATTGTACATGTATTTGTTTCTGTTCTGTTTTGACATTCTCATATGTTATTATTGCAATAATAAGTATAGTATTCGTGTCCGTTCCTCGTAGTAACGACCAGCCAGGAGAGATTAAATATTGTCCATTTAGATGTATGCTTAACCATTCCCAACGCGGTTTTGACAATCTAACACCAATGGCTTTCATACACACCTCTTTCACGCCATTGACCATTCCTTAAAACATTTTTACTGCATTTTATTAACGATATTTGAGTGTGTTAACTCATTTTCAAGTGAAATGAACTTTATAAAGAGGAAAGAAAACATGAAACGTAATTAACAAATATAAAAGCACTACTTACTCCTAAACACACCACAACAATCAATATTAAATTGTAAAATGTCAGCAATGTAATCATTTCAGTTTAGTAATCAATTTAATAATTTTAAAGACGATTTATGATTGCGTTGCTCATATGCAATATCTTGCGGGCAATGTACGCAAAATTATGAGGGAAAACAATATTTTTTTTTTATATTCAGAAGGAAATCAATGTATAATCTAAATTGTTACAAGTTTTCAGGAAGCTATGTTTTTTCCTAGAGGACGCCATGATTCTTCCACGCTTCATTTTTTCTGCTCTGAAGTGGGATTTATAAACGAAAACGTCAATTTAAATTGCTTTATATTATTATTGTCCCTAAGTGACTGTCTTACTAGTAAAATGCATTAAGCTCCCACTGCTTTTATTTATAAGCTTGAATACCCTCTGTATCAGTGTACAAAAAGAAGTATGTAATGCATTTTTGTGTCAATATTAAAATCTAATCAAATGAAATCAATTCGTATTATAAAAAAAAGTTGTGAAAGCAAAAATAAAAGTTAAGAAAAAAAAACATAAAAAGTAATTATTTACGTATATTGGTGTCCCACACGATTTCCATATCAGATTATGTTCGTGTCCTTTAACAGTAACATGAAGGGTGTCAGATGTGGAGCAGGAACTGCTAACCCTTCCAGAGCACCTGAGTACACCCCCGGATTTTAGTGAGGTTCGTGTTGCTCGATATTTAGTGTTTAGTGTAATGTTTAGTAGATCGTTGTTTGTTCTTTTTCTTCTGGTCATTGTATTGTCTGTCCTTCGATTGACGGCTTCTGGTTATCCTTTTGTATCTTAAAACATTTCTTTGCAGTTTTGATTTGGTACGTGATTTAGCTAGCAATATTGATAATATTTATGTTTTTTGTGAACGACTTTAAAATATTTCCCATTTTATATACCCTACCGAGATAAGTGTCATACCTCTCATCTACAACCACATACGACCATGGAATGACCTATATACTTGCATGACCTCATTTGTATCAATTTGTCCTGATAACACTTAGTTTTAATCTTTTCTACGATGTAAAATAATAGCGTACACTTTCATTATTTTTCCATTGAGATGTTCGCGACAAATGCGTGAATTCAGCAATATAATTTAAACGTTGACAAATACAGAAATTCGATATATCTCATATAAAATATATATCGATAACGATAACGGCTTTTTAATTATTTTAATTAAGTATTTATCAACCATTTGATATATGTCTCGAATAAAGTAATGCTAACAGAGTAAATAAGTTCTTTCAACAAACAAGCTGATGACCTTATTGTGTTTCTCCTTACATTTTTTTCTCCTCCACTTTTCGAAAGCTATCTGCCAAGAATTTGCACATGAGATGAGATAAAGATTTTTTTAATTAATTAAACTATTCGACTTTCCTATCTTTAAATATTGAGCGTTCCCGATGAAGGCTATTCCAGAATTACGTAGTTTGGTATGTATGTTTTACTATCACTGGATCAATACCTCTACCGGTTGTGTATTAATCCCCCAGGGTGTTGTTCACTCAGTAGTTTATTATCAAAACTAATGTTCCTTCCTCTCAGGTTTGAGTAACCTTAGACGATTTTGGATATCTTGTTTAGACCCTTTGTCGTGGTTTCTTGTTTCCAAAGAGTGTTAAATTATGTTGCATTCCTATCGTTTGAGGGGCCGTCGTGGTCGTGATCGTATGGTAATTAGATTTACAACTAACTGTACAATCAATGCCTATCACCACTAACGGTGTGATGTCGAACCCCGCACACTGCGAGGTGTACCCGATACTACATTATATGATAAAGTTTGTTCGTGAATTGCGACAGGTCTTGGTTTTCTCCTGGTACTCCGGTTCTCCACCAGTAATACTGACAGCCACGATATTATTATTGAAAGTGGCGTTAAACACCATAACCCTATCCTTATTGCTTGACAGTGATCGTACCTGATGACGGTGTATTCCAAAAACGTCTGTGTTTTGGAAGATTTCCCAATCTGCGCAAATATCTTGCAATAACAATGTAGATATCAAATTAAGTGCGCAATAAAATTCATCAATTCTTTTCAAAGCATCTAATTGCCTTTTGGCCTTTTATAGATGTTTGATATGTGTGTATTTAAATTAAGTTTAAAGTCAATAGTCATCCTAAATTACTTAATTTCATCTTCACATGATAGATGAAATGCATTCAAATCAAATACTACATTTTGTTTATGAGTTTTATTTCCCACAGAGATTGCTTGACATGTCTCTAAGATATCTTGCATTTTACTGGAAGAAAACTATCTAATTAAAGTATAACTATCTTCTTCTAAAACAGAAAAAGAGAGGGGATTATATTCCGATACATTTACAGTGGAACCTGAATAAACAGTTTTCAGTTTTATGTGGTTTATGGTGTTTAACGCCACTTTCAACAATATTACAGTTATATCGTGGCGGTCAGTTTTATTGGTGGAGGAAACCAGAGTATCCATAGAAACCACCGACCTGTCGCAAGTCACTGACAATCTTTATCACAAAATGTTGTATCGAGTTTTCGCTTCTGGTTTTTCTTGACTTAATTTGAGCAGTTCCTGCGTGGATATTTTATAGGACCTGTGTTTATTGCAATGTCACTACTGATAAGTATTGCTAGTGTTTATTTTTGGGGTAAATTGCAGATGTTCGGAGTGGATGGTTTACATCAGATGTGGCGCGTCATTGTTTTGTTTTTATTTATTTTTTCTGAACGAGGCAATAACCAGTTTAGTTCAAAGTCACATTTTATGAGATATTTTTCATTTGGAATTTGATATATTATCCAAATCTGATGAATTTGTGGTGTTTGCGTTGAACATTAAAAGATATATGTTAATATGAGTACAAGCAAAACCTCTCTGTCCGACCTCTAACATGTTAATGTTTAACTTACATCAACGATTTTTACATGGTTCAAATATCTACAAATTGCTCTTGCCAGAACGGGTCCCAATCCCATTTTATAATTATTTGGGGTTTTTCGACGTTTTTGTTTTTGATAACGATCATACACTAAAGGTAGTCAGTGCCGTGATATTTTGTTACATATCTATTATCATTCCAAGATTTGAAGTTCTTCTATTTCTTTTAAAATTCCATCATATCAACAAGCAGTTGTTATAGGTTTTCTACACTGATTTCTCGAATATTTTTCAATGGTATTACTTTCACCATTCTTCATCAAATCCCACATTCCAGAACAAAACTTCATTTAATACCATCTAAAAAATCCTTAAATACCATTTAAAAATCATTAAATACCATATTCAAAAATATAATACTATTTGCAAATCACAATGTCAAACTACATTGTGTTTTTAAAAATCAAACAGGGAAATTGTTAAAGCAATTATAATTTAAGACGTGTTGTCATCAGATATAGTTTTGCCACTGCATTGTCCATAAATCCTTTTTTTTTTGGCTGATTAACTTTCACTGTGATTGGACAATGTCTAATTATTGAATGTGGAACACCAAATAAACTGATATTAATACCACAATTTTTCAAAATTGCTTGTAAATAAAAGCATAACGTATATAAACTATTCCCACTGACGTGAATGCACGACTAACTTCTTGTCTAATTATTGTATGTGGATAGTTGTTGGTCGTGACAGCTTATCTGTCCATATGGACGTGGCATTTAGATAAAACATCTATAGATGGAAAAGTTGTATGATCAGACTCGTTATCATAGTCTGTAGCGAAGACTAGTAGGTTGTGTGGTAGAGATTGTGAAAATATGGTATGACCTTCGCCTCCTTCCAGTCGTCAGTATGTGGATCTTAAATATCAGTTTACACAATATTCTAGATCTTGTTGTGTTTATCGGGAAATATGTCCAACAAAGGTTACCTAAACTTCATTAATTTTATAAAAAAAAAAAAGTATTTGTTTAAATTCTTATGATGATGGTTATTCCAGAAAACACATTTGATACCTACGTTTTATCCTTATGGTACAACGCGAAAAGAAATATCATTTTTGTGAACATTTTCTGCCGGCGTGTATTTGTATACTTCCCATTTCGTTTACCTCGTAATGTTGTTTTTACATTAGTATATGCTTATCTGTAACTATTTTCAATTGTACTATACTAGATATGCTGTCATAGTTCTTTTATCAGAGAACAACGGTGGGATGCATACACAAAATACGTACATTTTCGGGAAATATAACATTTATTTGTACGAGCTTTAGAAACAGGTAGAAAAACCAGCTTTTCCGTCATGTTTCTCACCGAGTGTAAATTTGAACAATGTACGTATATTGTATTTATCATTCAATGTCAAAAACAAACTGCCAAATTGTTTAAAAAGATCAAAAACAATCTTTGTTCTATTCGTTTTAGGGTGTCCTCTGTGAAGCTCTTTTATACTGTTACCGTTTCTTTCCGTCTCTCAACGTGAATCAGGTACCAGGAAAATTATATGTTTATAACAATGCAATTTGACCGCTCAAATAGAACAACTGGAGTATAAATTATTTTAATCTTTTAGTTATTAAAAACAATCCCTAAAATATAATATTTATAAAAAGTTGAATAAAAGGGAATTTAGTATGAAATTCAATAAATCGCATACTGAAAATTAAAGTTGAACGATTGATGGTTAGAGTTCTTTTTAAGAAAGTGGTAAATTATTTCATGTCTTTAATAACATGTTTGGTCAATGCTAATTACGATAACAGTGAGACACAAAACACGTTTCCCTATTCACAGGTGTTCACTTAAATCTACACACATTTCAGATCGATTGAAGATATGATAGCTACACTGACGAATTAATCTAATTGTACTTGCTGTTTACGTTCAGGACGTATCATCAAATTGTTAACAGCGGTAAAACGACGGGTGCCACTAGGGAAGCAGGAATAACTTATCCATCCGGAGTTCACTCTACCCGTTTTAGTGCGGTTCGTATTGCTAAATCTGAATTTTCTGTGTAAAACATGTTTGACCATTGTTTAGCCTTTTTGACCTTTGTCATTGCCTATTGTTTGGTCTGTCCATTTTCTTATTGCCCTTTGATATCTTCAAACTTTTCTTGAACTAACCAACACCATAGATTACGATTACATTTAGAATGATTTTGGATTCCTGAGCTATTGATAGTCCATGCATTTATTTTTCAAAGAAAATGATCACCAGAAATCATTAAAAACAAATTGAAATTTAATAAAAATACAAACTACTTAAGCCGAAGAATTCCGTTCATTAATTTGTCCGTTATTAGAAACGAAATACAGACGGTTCTAATAGAGTTCTGTTTATTGCATGATATAATATTAGATAAGAGATAAAAACCATGATCCATTTAATAACATTTATAGTAATAATTACATTAGGAAAACTAAAAAAAAAATTACTGATGCAATTAAATGTCATTACTTCAGAAATTCAATTCAGTTCAAATTTCCTATCAAGGAAGTAAAAACCATTCTCTCACAATATATAACGTTATCTAAGAAAAAGAACACGTACTTAATAAGTACACACATATTCACCTGCAGATTCTAGATTTATCTTTGAGAAGTCCAGATAATCTAATCTCTCTGTGCTGTATCATTTAAATATGATTTGTTATTCAATAATGAAATACAAACGTAGATATCAAAGTTACTGTGCACGACGCTCAATATATAAATATTTGAAAGTCAAATGATTTTAAAATGTTTGAAAGCAATAAACCAAAGGACCTAACCAGGATAGCAAAAATCGGCTAAGGTCACCTATGTCTAAGGTCACCTATGTCTAAGGTCACCTATGTCTAAGATCACCTATGCCTAAGGGAGGAGATTCTTAGTTTTGTAAATAATTACATAATTTAGGAACTGTAAAACATGTGTCCACTAATATTTTTCTACTGAAACTTTGATAGTCTTCAAAGACGATTTACATGATGTAACATTTTAGTTTACATGCAATAGATACAACATTTAGGTTTGATTGATTAGTGTACCCCGTGTAGAATCCTGGTACAAATGAATAAGCCCACAACACCACCTAGCTTCTGATAGAAGTCATACTAAATGAGCAAGACGCTTGTCGTGTTTTGCGATTCGGTTCGTTGGCGGAATCTTCCATGGTCTTTACTTCGTCTATAAATAACATAATTCGTAAAAATTGACTTTTGACAATAATACCTGTAATTGGTTCTTTGGTACTATTTATTCTGTTTTCCTTATTGAAGGCTTCATCCCAATTAGCCTTCTGATGAAATCTTTGACAAGACGAGTGATAATGGGTCTATCAAGTTATTGGTATGTCCAAAAGTTGTTTCACTGGGTAACATATAGAAATAAGCTTGCATTCCCTGAAATGTTCATCTATTTGACTACTATTTTATTAATGTCTACTCCTGAGGGAACTGTGCTTCTATAGTGTTGTCTCGTGAGGTATAGTGCCTGAGCCAACGGCGAGGGCACTATACCTCACCAGACAATACTATAGGAAAACTGTTCTCGAGGGAGAAGACAATAACATATTTAGTACATAACATCCCATTTCAGACATAAAAGAAAAACACACTCAAATTCAATATAATAATAATAATAATAAAATTTACAATGTAACATTATATTTACACTGCCAAACCTGGTCATGTTGACAGCAGATTACAGTTTATTTGAAGGGAGATAAATCTTGAGAAAAAAAAATACGCGGGAAAATCTATGCCACCTGTTGTCAAGTAAACTGTTCAAAAATAGTAAACACTGATTATCCAATCAAAATACAGCATTTTCATATGTTAGGTACTAAATCTGTATATACCATTCTTTGACTTCCTGATACTTTCTGAGGAAGATATACAGAATAAAGTATCACCCATATAGGCACTTCGTTGTGGGTATGAACAAGCATGATGAACATTTTTTCCGTGAAGAGGGTTTCTATATACCAAAGAAAATCCAGCATCAACTAAAATAGAGAGATTATGCACGAAAGGGGAATCGAAGGGGAAGGATATTGGTCAAGTTTGATAGAGTTATCAAGTCAACACGAAATTATATACCTATCAAAACTGTCACCTCCGTAAGAGATAAATAGAAAAAGGTCAAAGGCCATGTTGGAATAATTGAAGCTGTCACCAAGCTGAGATGAGGTATCTTGATGGTTGAATGCTTTCGGAAGCAACAATCTGTAAATTTATTATCACTTAAGACATCCCAACCTCCCGCAACGACTCTCAACAGCACTCGATAAATCACTTATTGTACAGAAGATTGCTTATCAGAAATATCGGATACAAAAATATACAAGTAGTTAGAGACTCAGGCTATGCATAGCACACATCAAGCGATTTATTTCTAAAAATATTATACATTATGCATGCATGAGAATAAATGTCAAGAACGTGATTATAATAATTCGCGATTGTATACTGTATCTAGTAAAAGAGAACGTAAATAGCACTTCCGAGTGAGTTGCTGCTATAAGATCACTATGACCACACAATCACCATATATAGATTACGGATGTTGATGTTGTTAACACATTGTTATTATAATTATTTTGTTCCAGCTAGCAAAGCATGGTGTATTAATTAGATATCTGGTATGTATGATAAACGATAAATCTAAAAATCCAACTTATATGCTGACGACTATGTTTAAAGAACATATCAAGGAAAATCTTTACATACCTACATTTGGTGTCACATTGTTCTGTCTATAACAGTAACAAGTGTTTAACGCCACTTTTAACAATATTACTGTTATATCAGGACGGTAAATCTATTTGTGAAAGAAACCGAAACACCAGGTGAAAACAACACAGCTGTATCAATTAATTTTATCTTATAATGCTGTGTCGTACACACGTTGTAACGGGATGAACTAGTAGAAACTGTAGTAGTGTTAGCCAGTGACCACTTAAATTTAAAATATCAAAGTGCATATAAAAATAAAGACAAAAAAGATAATTGCAGATCCGCTTCATACTTAACCATTAGTTATACAAAGTGAAAATTGTAGTGTATGACGAAAGTGATTTTAATTTTCACAAAGTTAACTTTCCATTCTTGGGGGGTCATACGTAAATTTCCTTTTTATAATTTGTACATTTTGTGTATATCTAAATGACGATCTAATACATTTCAGTGAATGATGTGGGCATTGCTTGTGCGGTAATGAGAGCTTTTCAATTTCATTTGTTCTCGGTGTCCGATTTTAGAGGATGTTCGTTTTGGCCGACTTGTAGCATATGCGTTCTAGTGTTATTCATTTGCCATCAATGTGTAGCCCCGTCCTTTTTACTCCATTGGATCGGAAATTTATTCTGATCATTGGTATTACTTATCATATACGAAATTGTTTTTTCTGGATATGGATTGAAGCTAGACCAGTATAATATACTAATATGTATTACCTGTAGAGTAGATAAATTCACCAGGTATATTTCGAATATAATAATTTAAACAAATATTACGTATAACAGTGGTTGTCTGTTGACCAATGCTTTAATTTTCTTTTGAAAACATCGCTTCTTATATAAAAATGTGCCATTTTTTTAAAACTCTTTTCAATGGGAATTAAATACTGATGATAAAATATAAAATAATAAAAATATAGATATCAATCAAATGTGCACGGCGCGTGTCTGGAATAACCTTCATAAGGTACGCTCAAAGCCAAAATGGGAAGTCAACTATAAACAGACACACGAATGATAAATAAAATAATATATTCCTGCGTGGCCGCAAAATGTCTCCGATAGATAAAAATGTATATCCCATGTATATCAACAACAGTGTTTATTTCCTTTAAGGTAAACAATATGAAGAACTTAACTATCAAGAGACCACAATTATCATTAGAATCAAGTAAAAATTCGTCTATCATCTTCCAATGTAAGGTCAAATTCTCAGATTGTCCGGAGATTATCCTAAGAACTATCCTTAGGCAGTGATATATGCAATAAAATAACGGTTGAATGTATTTTGTAATCTTTATTTTGTTTGTACGGTATAGATCACTTTCATTAGAGTATCGTGGAAAGGATTTATTGGATATGTTTGTGGTCTGTGGCTATTTGCATATTTAAGATCAACAAGTAACGTTTGTTTTGATCATAATGAATGCACCTCTTTAATATATTGTGTGGAGCATTTTATGAAAACATGATTTTTTTTTTATTATTGCTCCTGGTTCTATGATACAAGGGAAGAACGTAAATATCTAATTCAGTGGGTATCACACGTAGATATATAATTCAGTGGGTATCACACGTAGATATCTAATTCAGTGGGCATCACACGTAGATATATAATTCAGAGGGTATCACACGTAGATATCTAATTCAGTGGGTATCACACGTAGATATATAATTCAGTGGGTATCACACGTAGATATCTAATTCAGTGGGTATCGAGCGTAGATATATAATTCAGTGGGTATCACGCGTAGATATATAATTCAGTGGGTATCACGCGTAGATATATAATTCATTGGGTATCACACGTAGATATATAATTCAGTGGGTATCAAACGTAGATATATAATTCAGTGGGTATCACACGTAGATATCTAATTCAGTGGGCATCACACGTAGATATATAATTCAGTGGGTATCACACGTAGATATATAATTCAGTGGGTATCACACGTAGATATCTAATTCAGTGGGCATCACACGTAGATATATAATTCAGTGGGCATCACACGTAGATATATAATTCAGTGGGTATCACACGTAGATATATAATTCAGTGGGTATCACACGTAGATATATAATTCAGTGGGTATCACACGTAGATATATAATTCAGTGGGTATCACACGTAGATATATAATTCAGTGGGTATCACACGTAGATATATAATTCAGTGGGTATCACACGTAGATATATAATTCAGTGGGTATCACACGTAGATATATAATTCAGTGGGTATCACACGTAGATATATAATTCAGTGGGTATCACACGTAGATATCTAATTCAGTGGGTATCACACGTAGATATATAATTCAGTGGGTATCACACGTAGATATATAATTCAGTGGGTATCACACGTAGATATATAATTCAGTGGGTATCACACGTAGATATATAATTCAGTGGGTATCACACGTAGATATCTAATTCAGTGGGCATCACACGTAGATATATAATTCAGTGGGTATCACACGTAGATATATAATTCAGTGGGTATCACACGTAGATATCTAATTCAGTGGGTATCACACGTAGATATATAATTCAGTGGGTATCACACGTAGATATATAATTCAGTGGGTATCACACGTAGATATATAATTCAGTGGGTATCACACGTAGATATATAATTCAGTGGGTATCACACGTAGATATATAATTCAGTGGGTATCACACGTAGATATATAATTCAGTGGGTTTTACACGTAGATATATAATTCAGTGGGTATCACACGTAGATATATAATTCAGTGGATATCACACGTAGATATATAATTCAGTGGGTATCACACGTAGATATATAATTCAGTGGGTATCACACGTAGATATATAATTCAGTGGATATCACACGTAGATATATAATTCAGTGGGTATCACACGTAGATATATAATTCAGTGGGTATCACACGTAGATATATAATTCAGTGGGTATCACACGTAGATATATAATTCAGTGGGTATCACACGTAGATATATAATTCAGTGGGTATCACACGTAGATATCTAATTCAGTGGGCATCACACGTAGATATATAATTCAGTGGGTATCACACGTAGATATATAATTCAGTGGGTATCACACGTAGATATCTAATTCAGTGGATATCACACGTAGATATATAATTCAGTGGGTATCACACGTAGATATATAATTCAGTGGGTATCACACGTAGATATATAATTCAGTGGGTATCACACGTAGATATATAATTCAGTGGGTATCACACGTAGATATCTAATTCAGTGGGCATCACACGTAGATATCTAATTCAGTGGGCATCACACGTAGATATATAATTCAGTGGGTATCACACGTAGATATATAATTCAGTGGGTATCACACGTAGATATCTAATTCAGTGGGTATCACACGTAGATATATAATTCAGTTGGTATCACACGTAGATATATAATTCAGTGGGTATCACACGTAGATATATAATTCAGTGGGTATCACACGTAGATATATAATTCAGTGGGTATCACACGTAGATATATAATTCAGTGGGTATCACACGTAGATATATAATTCAGTGGGTATCACACGTAGATATATAATTCAGTGGATATCACACGTAGATATATAATTCAGTGGGTATCACACGTAGATATATAATTCAGTGGGTATCACACGTAGATATATAATTCAGTGGATATCACACGTAGATATATAATTCAGTGGGTATCACACGTAGATATATAATTCAGTGGGTATCACACGTAGATATATAATTCAGTGGGCATCACACGTAGATATATAATTCAGTGGGCATCACACGTAGATATATAATTCAGTGGGTATCACAGGTAGATATATAATTCAGTGGGTATCACACGTAGATATATAATTCAGTGGGTATCACACGTAGATATATAATTCAGTGGGTATCACACGTAGATATATAATTCAGTGGGTATCACACGTAGATATATAATTGAGTGGGTATCACACGTAGATATATAATTCAGTGGGTATCACACGTAGATATATAATTCAGTGGGTATCACACGTAGATATATAATTCAGTGGGTATCACACGTAGATATATAATGCAGTGGGTATCACACGTAGATATATAATTCAGTGTGTATCACACGTATATATATAATTCAGTGGGTATCACACGTAGATATATAATTCAGTGGGTATCACACGTAGATATATAATTCAGTGGGTATCACACGTAGATATATAATTCAGTGGGTATCACACGTAGATATATAATTCAGTGAGTATCACACGTAGATATATAATTCAGTGTGTATCACACGTATATATATAATTCAGTGGGTATCGCACGTAGATATATAATTCAGTGGGTATCACACGTAGATATATAATGCAGTGGGTATCACACGTAGATATATAATTCAGTGTGTATCACACGTATATATATAATTCAGTGGGTATCACACGTAGATATATAATTCAGTGGGTATCACACGTAGATATATAATTCAGTGGGTATCACACGTAGATATCTAATTCAGTGGGCATCACACGTAGATATCTAATTCAGTGGGCATCACACGTAGATATATAATTCAGTGGGTATCACACGTAGATATATAATTCAGTGGGTATCACACGTAGATATCTAATTCAGTGGGTATCACACGTAGATATATAATTCAGTGGGTATCACACGTAGATATATAATTCAGTGGGTATCACACGTAGATATATAATTCAGTGGGTATCACACGTAGATATATAATTCAGTGGGTATCACACGTAGATATATAATTCAGTGGGTATCACACGTAGATATATAATTCAGTGGGTATCACACGTAGATATATAATTCAGTGGGTATCACACGTAGATATATAATTCAGTGGGTATCACACGTAGATATATAATTCAGTGGGTATCACACGTAGATATATAATTCAGTGGATATCACACGTAGATATATAATTCAGTGGGTATCACACGTAGATATATAATTCAGTGGGTATCACACGTAGATAAATAATTCAGTGGGCATCACACGTAGATATATAATTCAGTGGGCATCACACGTAGATATATAATTCAGTGGGTATCACACGTAGATATATAATTCAGTGGGTATCACACGTAGATATATAATTCAGTGGGTATCACACGTAGATATATAATTCAGTGGGTATCACACGTAGATATATAATTCAGTGGGTATCACACGTAGATATATAATTCAGTGGGTATCACACGTAGATATATAATTCAGTGGGTATCACACGTAGATATATAATTCAGTGGGTATCACACGTAGATATATAATTCAGTGGGTATCACACGTAGATATATAATGCAGTGGGTATCACACGTAGATATATAATTCAGTGTGTATCACACGTATATATATAATTCAGTGGGTATCACACGTAGATATATAATTCAGTGGGTATCACACGTAGATATATAATTCAGTGGGTATCACACGTAGATATATAATTCAGTGGGTATCACACGTAGATATATAATTCAGTGAGTATCACACGTAGATATATAATTCAGTGGGTATCACACGTAGATATATAATTCAGTGGGTATCACACGTAGATATATAATTCAGTGGGTATCACACGTAGATATATAATTCAGTGGGTATCACACGTAGATATATAATTCAGTGGGTATCACACGTAGATATATAATTCAGTGGGTATCACACGTAGATATATAATTCAGTGGGTATCACACGTAGATATATAATTCAGTGGGTATCACACGTAGATATATAATTCAGTGGGTATCACACGTAGATATATAATTCAGTGGGTATCACACGTAGATATATAATTCAGTGGATATCACACGTAGATATATAATTCAGTGGGTATCACACGTAGATATATAATTCAGTGGGTATCACACGTAGATATATAATTCAGTGGATATCACACGTAGATATATAATTCAGTGGGTATCACACGTAGATATATAATTCAGTGGGTATCACACGTAGATATATAATTCAGTGGGCATCACACGTAGATATATAATTCAGTGGGCATCACACGTAGATATATAATTCAGTGGGTATCACACGTAGATATATAATTCAGTGGGTATCACACGTAGATATATAATTCAGTGGGTATCACACGTAGATATATAATTCAGTGGGTATCACACGTAGATATATAATTCAGTGGGTATCACACGTAGATATATAATTCAGTGGGTATCACACGTAGATATATAATTCAGTGGGTATCACACGTAGATATATAATTCAGTGGGTATCACACGTAGATATATAATTCAGTGGGTATCACACGTAGATATATAATGCAGTGGGTATCACACGTAGATATATAATTCAGTGTGTATCACACGTATATATATAATTCAGTGGGTATCACACGTAGATATATAATTCAGTGGGTATCACACGTAGATATATAATTCAGTGGGTATCACACGTAGATATATAATTCAGTGGGTATCACACGTAGATATATAATTCAGTGAGTATCACACGTAGATATATAATTCAGTGTGTATCACACGTATATATATAATTCAGTGGGTATCGCACGTAGATATATAATTCAGTGGGTATCACACGTAGATATATAATGCAGTGGGTATCACACGTAGATATATAATTCAGTGTGTATCACACGTATATATATAATTCAGTGGGTATCACACGTAGATATATAATTCAGTGGGTATCACACGTAGATATATAATTCAGTGGGTATCACACGTAGATATCTAATTCAGTGGGCATCACACGTAGATATCTAATTCAGTGGGCATCACACGTAGATATATAATTCAGTGGGTATCACACGTAGATATATAATTCAGTGGGTATCACACGTAGATATCTAATTCAGTGGGTATCACACGTAGATATATAATTCAGTGGGTATCACACGTAGATATATAATTCAGTGGGTATCACACGTAGATATATAATTCAGTGGGTATCACACGTAGATATATAATTCAGTGGGTATCACACGTAGATATATAATTCAGTGGGTATCACACGTAGATATATAATTCAGTGGGTATCACACGTAGATATATAATTCAGTGGGTATCACACGTAGATATATAATTCAGTGGGTATCACACGTAGATATATAATTCAG
Organism: Bathymodiolus brooksi; assembly: GCA_963680875.1. Classification (NCBI taxonomy): domain Eukaryota; kingdom Metazoa; phylum Mollusca; class Bivalvia; order Mytilida; family Modiolidae; genus Bathymodiolus; species Bathymodiolus brooksi. Next base: position 130,029,545 of record OY804576.1, on the reverse strand, counting down.
TGGGTATCACACGTAGATATATAATTCAGTGGATATCACACGTAGATATATAATTCAGTGGGTATCACACGTAGATATATAATTCAGTGGGTATCACACGTAGATAAATAATTCAGTGGGCATCACACGTAGATATATAATTCAGTGGGCATCACACGTAGATATATAATTCAGTGGGTATCACACGTAGATATATAATTCAGTGGGTATCACACGTAGATATATAATTCAGTGGGTATCACACGTAGATATATAATTCAGTGGGTATCACACGTAGATATATAATTCAGTGGGTATCACACGTAGATATATAATTCAGTGGGTATCACACGTAGATATATAATTCAGTGGGTATCACACGTAGATATATAATTCAGTGGGTATCACACGTAGATATATAATTCAGTGGGTATCACACGTAGATATATAATGCAGTGGGTATCACACGTAGATATATAATTCAGTGTGTATCACACGTATATATATAATTCAGTGGGTATCACACGTAGATATATAATTCAGTGGGTATCACACGTAGATATATAATTCAGTGGGTATCACACGTAGATATATAATTCAGTGGGTATCACACGTAGATATATAATTCAGTGGGTATCACACGTAGATATATAATTCAGTGGGTATCACACGTAGATATATAATTCAGTGGGTATCACACGTAGATATATAATTCAGTGGGTATCACACGTAGATATATAATTCAGTGGGTATCACACGTAGATATATAATTCAGTGGGTATCACACGTAGATATATAATTCAGTGGGTATCACACGTAGATATATAATTCAGTGGGTATCACACGTAGATATATAATTCAGTGGGTATCACACGTAGATATATAATTCAGTGGGTATCACACGTAGATATATAATTCAGTGGATATCACACGTAGATATATAATTCAGTGGGTATCACACGTAGATATATAATTCAGTGGGTATCACACGTAGATATATAATTCAGTGGGTATCACACGTAGATATATAATTCAGTGGGTATCACACGTAGATATATAATTCAGTGGGTATCACACGTAGATATATAATTCAGTGGGTATCACACGTAGATATATAATTCAGTGGGTATCACACGTAGATATATAATTCAGTGGATATCACACGTAGATATATAATTCAGTGGGTATCACACGTAGATATATAATTCAGTGGGTATCACACGTAGATATATAATTCAGTGGGTATCACACGTAGATATATAATTCAGTGGATATCACACGTAGATATATAATTCAGTGGGTATCACACGTAGATATATAATTCAGTGGGTATCACACGTAGATATATAATTCAGTGGGTATCACACGTAGATATATAATTC